>OX941095.1:56140000-57422500 GCA_954870635.1 Arctium minus | reverse complement strand
GAAATTAACAATTGAATAAAGTTTAAGTGATTATGCGATAATTTAAATAAGTAACTAATAGAGAGCAAAAATATTTCATTTTTATCTTTTATTCATAAGTTGCGATCATAGCATTATCTATTATCATTTATAAAAATAAACCTTTCCAATAACTGATTATTGAACTATATTAGACGAGTTAGTTATTATAGATAAGCTTTTATGCCTACGTAAAGTTAAGTTGTGCTTGTGCATGATGCGTCTTGGGTGCTAGGTTTTGGACCTCAACCATTGAATCCTTTTCAATTGGTCGGTTGGATGAGCCATTTGACATGGATTTCAAGACGTTTGGGTCTCACTTACTTGTGCTAATTAAGTATTATACATTTGATGATGTTATATGTTTTAGGGACTGGTATTCAGAGATGATAAAGAGACCGGATAAACTCAAGAATCATGTAGGAAAACACTTTCCAAATACAATAATTTGAATCTATTAGCCTTGGGTTCAATAACTTCATATTGGGATAATTCTTAAGTTTTCCCTTTTTTTCAAAGGCTGTGAAAATCGATACTTATACCTAGATTCTCGTTTTATATATTTAAATGATAGATCGACGATTATTGGGGTACAACGGTTATAACTGTTAATGGATAAGGTCGAACGGTATTTACAACTGAATCTGAGTTCTGAAACATGCAGATCAAGAGCTCTCGATACACTTGGTCAGAGATAGGAGTCATTTCTTGACTCATTCGTCCATAGATAGTCTGAAGCCTAACTAGAGATGGCACGAAGGCCAACCAGAGCTCTGGATGCATTAGGACTTAACAAATTTCTAAGTTATCTAAAGTTAGGACTTAGTACGTCCAGAGCTCTAGATGTCTTAGTCTAGACTTACGACTTAAAGTGTTCAGGACTTAGATCCGAAAAAAAAATCCAGGGGTGCTGCCCCTCAACCCCGCCAAGGGGCTCACCCCTTGGAACCCGCTAGGGGTGCGACCCCCTGTCCCTCACTTTATGGCGATCTAAGGTGATAAGAGCAACATTTTTAAGCGTGCACTCCGCACCTCCTAACTCACGTATGTTCGCTTCATCACCTTAATCGATCTCAAATAAATCACAATTAAACAAAAATGTTTGATGACACTAAAATCACCAACATATTCACCATTTTTATGTCAGAATCAAGTTAATCATGTATTAGAAATGTAAAAAGTGAGTCTGATGTTGATATATGTGAGGAGGAATTTAGTAGGTAGAAGTGTATTTAGCAATATACAGGGGTGCATTTAGCCCAACACTTGTACATTTGATGATACTTTTTAGAGTAATGAACTAATGATTGATCTCAAAATCCATATTTAAAAGCTGGATTTAGTTAGTTATAACTCTTATGTATCTAATAGCATATTTTTCTTGAATCCTAAGCTACTTGAATTAACAATAATTGACAAATGATTGATTTTACGATGATTTTTATGTTAAAAAATGTTGCAGGTGTATGTTGTTAGAAACAGAGGGTTGTTGATCATACACAAACTAGATAATTCATTTGGATTGTGTTTGTTCGCTTTCTAAATACACTAATTTACTCTTATTAGCTTTGGGTATCACACATTGAGTTTTGGGATAATCCAAATGATAACTCTCAAGCTGTAAAATTAAGTTCTTATATACACCCAGATTCCATGTATTACATATATTTTTATGAGACATCGATAATTTATGGACAATTAGATGGTTAATATGTAACTGGTATGCAGTTACAACCGTTTACATATTAGATTGAACAACACTTATAACTGACTTAGCGCTTCTGAACAGAAGCACCAATTTCAGAAGCATTGTGTTCAGATGCTTAAAAGCTTTGAGTTGAAAGCTTAGAAGCTCTAAGTCTAAAGAACTACTTCAAGACGACTGAGCTGAAAGCTTAGAAACTCTAAGTCTAGATTCAATAAGGTTTCTAACCTTATGAATTACATCCATAACATCCCAAAACTTATAAGTTCTAAGTAAACATCTTCATAAAAGGTGTAGGAATCAAACCACATGCTCCACTGCTTGTGCGGGCTCCCGGTGCGCTGCCCCTTTAAGTTACTAAGGAGCCGTTTACCAAACACTTACCTGGTAAGCGCTTACCGGTAAAATTCAACATTATCATTTACTTACCGGGTAAGATTTTAGTCCACTAAAACGACATCGTATGCAACAATTTACCTGGTAAGTGCTAACCGTGGTAAGAGTCGTCGCCCTCGCTTACCGGGTAAAACTCTTGGTCCTTGCCTCAGTTTTACCGGGTAAGATTATTGGTCCTTACCATATTCATCCGATAAGGTAATGTGACTTGGTAAACGCTTACTCAGGTAAATGTTTGGTAAACAACCCCTAAGTAACCCTCTTCATAAAATCCTGAATGACCACCAGGGGTGCTGCCCTTAAGACCCTACAAAGGGCGCAAATTCCTTGCACCTTATGGCGATCTAAGGTGATAGAAACAACATATGTGAGTGTGCACTCCTCACCTCCTAAATGACTTTATGTTTGCCTTGTGACCTGGTCAATCTCAAGTAAATCACAATTATACCAAAATGATTGATGACACTAAAATCACCAACATGTGGGATGGACATAATAGTATTAAATATACATATATATATACATGTGTGTGTGTGTGTGTTCAACTGTTATAACATTAATAAATTTAGATTTTCGACAACTTTTTAGGTTTTTCAACATGCGTTTTTTCCTATTGTAAGTTGTTTTTAAAGTCAATAGTTTTGATATATACTATTTATGTTATCGACTTTTTGTAAACATAAATAATTTGTTTCAAGCGAAGTTTATCTAATGTTTTTCTTATAAATTAGGATGAATCTGATCAATTTAAAATGGTCAAAATTGATTGCTTAACCAAAAACACTAAAAAAACATTATAATTAGTACAAAACACGATTTGACAAACATGAGCAATTGTTAGTCCACGTGTTCAAAACGTGGGACATGAAATTGACTTATATTAGATAGAAAGAGGCATTATCAAAGGCTCAAAGTAACCGTCTCTTCATTCTCCTTCAACCACTTCATATATCAAGTCGTATTCCAAAAACTCTTTCTTTGACTTGATGGACCCTTCACTCTTTTGGTTGATGCAGATATCTAACATCAATTTTTTTTAAAGATATTTATCTGAATATCAATCATACCAATAATTTATATGTGCGTATTCATTGATAAATATACACTATATAAAATTTATCAAAGTATATATACTTTCAATTAGTATATTCAACAAACATACATACATACATACACATTACACACACTCCCCCCATCTACACACACACACTCACTCACTGGGAAGTTCATATAAGAAAGATCAAAATGTTGAGAACGTACGAAACAATGATTCATATGTGAATCATTGGTAAAAGGAAACATGAGTTCATATATGCATCTACATATGTGAATAACTGATAAAATAATAGTCAAGTGAACACGAGTTTATATATACATATTCAAATTAATTTTTTCAGGTTTACTAATGATTCACATACGAATCATTTATCTTTCTTATTTAAAATGAACGAATTCAATAAATAACACCAAAAAAAATTGATTCAAACCATCCATCTATATCAATTCAACGATCATAAACAAACATAAACGGTTACATTTTACCAAAGTCCAAAACTAAATCCATAATTATAATTTATAAATGATATCAGTTACATTCGAATCTGAACCATACAAATTCTATAAATCCGAACTTTTGAAATTAAATATTTGATAGGGATATTGGAATAAATTTTTGAGGGGGTAAAAGCATCCACACACAAAAGGACATGTGGTATGGCCGAAAGCAAAATGCCGTGGTACTCACCAAAGCCAAATTTAGAACCAACTTTTTTTTATTAATTTTTAAATCCTTTGGGTCACACCCATTTTTGATGGTTTTAGTCAAAGGCCATTTGTGTACCTTCCACAACTTTGGCCCTACCCAATTAATTTAAATAAAAAATCACTTTTGTTTAATTATGCAAGTTATATGTCGATATAACAATTTTGTATTCTTTCCGTTTCAAAACAAGTATCTATATTTCGATTCTTCGTTTGTGTTAAAATAAGTGTATACTTTCAAAAGTATGTGCTAATTTTATCATTCTATCCTTATATAAAGACTTGATTAAAAACGTTTCAGTTCAAAACTTCAAATCACCGTAGTTTTAGAAATATTACTATATATTTTAATAAACTGTATGAAAATGATATACAGTTTTAGAAATATTTTGAAGTGAATTTGTTCACGAATCCAAAAAATTTTTTTGGCATAATAAATAAACAGGAAATATACAATTATTAACTAATGTTCCATACAAAACCAACATACATTATGATTAAGTGGGTCATTAAATGTATTGATAAATCAATCTTTGAAATACGGTGTTTGGTTCATAGAATGAAATTTGATAAAATTGTAATTCTTTAAAAGAATTTCACTTTTAAAAAATTGGAATGAAATTTGATCACACGTTTGGTTGACATAAATTGGAATTGGAATCTCTCAAAATAATTGGGTGGAGGTGGGTGGCGGCTGTGACAACGATAGTAGTGGTGATGGCGGTGTTCTTGGGTGGGGTGGGAGTTGTGATGACAACAATGGTGTCGTGGTGGTGGTGGTGGCAATGGCGGGTTTGTAGGGGTGGGTGGGTGGCGGTGGTGACATCAACGATGGCATGTGATGGTTGGTGGTGGTGGCAGCAGTGGCGGCCTCGCGGGAAAGGTGGTGGTGTTGGTTAAATTGGATGCAGAGTTTATCCTTGTTTTTTCTAAAAGTAAATTATAAAATTCGTGATATTTATCAAGGAATGGAATTTAACTCCTTGACTTATTCAAAGAAATGATCAAATCGCTCAACCAGGGAATTTAAAGGAATTTAACAATTCTATTCATTTCAATAAATGAATAAACAAAGGAATTGTAATTTGGTCGAAGAAAATTGATCATTCTAATTCCCTTGAAATCCCATGGATCCCATGAACCAAACAGTGTGGCTTTTGGTTCACAAAATGGAATCTGTCGGAATTGAAATTTGAATGAATTGGAAAGAAAATTTAATCAAGTTTGACCATACGTTTGCTTGGCATGCATTGAAATATGTTTACATGGTTAGTTGAATATAACTTCATAATTGTAATAAAATAATGATAAATTACCCAAATACGTTTTTATGACATTTGCATATTTATTTTGTTTAAATTATAAATACTATATAATGATAAAATTAATTATAATAATAATAATATTAATTGATGGTAATGGCAACAACAACGGTGGTGGTGGTGGCGGCGACTGTAATATCCATGATTTAGTGAAATAAAACTTAACTTTGGGGAAACCTTTGTAAAAAGGCCGTGATAGAGGGGTCTAATGGGTAAAAAGGAGGAAAGACGGATTTAACGCTAGGAATTGGTGTTGTAGTTGTTGGCGGCTGGCATCTTAGAGGAAAGGCTGAGAAAAGAAAGCTAGAGACGATCGATCGAAAGGGAGCAAAAGAAGTTGAGAATTGGTGTTCTTCAATCTCCTAAGGTAAGTTCTAATCCTATTCCTTATATTATTAAGGGTTTAGATTTTGATTTCAAATCTTGTAGTTGTTTATTTGAGCTATCAATTCCCCATGGGTTTTTCTGAGTTGGGGTTGGAGGCTGATAGAGAAATATTTATATAATTAATGGGATTTTGTTGAAATAGTGTTCTTGCATCTGTTTAAGGACTATTGGGTTGAATTGTTATAAATTTCTGGAAATAAAGTGATCCTATAGTATCTGGGAAATCGATTCTGTGTTGGTTTTGGTTCGACCTTAGACACCGGTCGAGAGAAAGACTGCGGTCGAGAAGGTGACCCCGGTCGAGAGGGGGGTGACCGTAGTGTGAGGCAGTCCGGTCGGCGCAGGGGGGGGGAGACCCCGGTCGGCGCAAGGGGGGGACCCCGGTCAGCGAAGGGGGGAGACCCCGGTCATGTTTCACCCGGGCGACCACCTTGGTCCGGTCCCCGGCGCCTGCATGTGGGCCGAAGCCTAGTTTTCATTCTTTTGGATTTTGTTTTAATTGTTGGGCCATATCTATTGGAGGACCGGCCCATTTCAATTCAGAACTCAAAATACTTTGTCTCGGTTGTGTCTAGTGGGCCAAGATGTTTTAGAAATTAGATGACGTTGGGGTTAAGTGTTAGAGCATAAATCTGTTGGATACAAGATCATGAAGACTGAAGGTCAAAATACAAGAAGTCAAAGCTGAGAAAGTCAACTCTCATTAAAAGTCAAAGTCTAAATGTAATAAAGAAAATTACTTGTGTTGTATTTGTTTGTTTCCTTGTTTTAGTAGTGGTTATAAATAGACTTTATTTGCTGTTTAATAGATAGATGACTAGAGTTTAAGTTTACATTTTTCAAAGAGAATTGTAGAGAGAAAGAGATTTCTAGAGAGAGAGTTTGTATTCGTTTGAATTGAATTGAATCAAACAGGTAATTGGGATCATCTTGTTTGTTTTATTTTTGTTTGCAATTAGAATCTTGAAACAGGGACACATAAATGGTATCAGAGCAGATTCAAATGGAATCAAATTCAAGAAACTGAGTTCGACACTGTGTTCGTCGAAGTTAGAATCGTTTTTGAGATCTAGTGCGAATTAGGAGTTGAAATTGATTAGGATTTGTTTAAGTAGTGATTTCGATCGAGTCTGTGTATTTTGATTTGTTAATTGCACTGTAATCGTACGTAATTTTAGGAATTTGTTGAATTTTGAGTTACGAGTTCATGAGCACTGTAAATCGAATCAAAATGTTACAATTTGTATTTGTTTTTGTAATTCTTGTATTGTAACCTGTTCGAGTATTGAAATCGAGCATCCCTACAAAGTTTCAAGTCAATTGGACAAGTTTTGGATCGAAATCAGTGAAAAAGACTTAGTTTTTGTTCGAAAACTCCAAGAACACGCAAGATCCATCAAACGCGCAAGTTCATCGGAAGAACGCGCAAGCTGAAGAATTTGATTTTTGGACAAAACGCGCAAAGTGTGGTTTGCGAGTTGTAGAAACGCGCAGATCGAAGCCTGCGAGTTTAGCTCTTCAGTCTGCGAGTTTGAAAATTGGGAAAAAGTTTCTAAGTGTTGAAACGCGCAAGTATACCTTTGCGAGTTCTCCAAAAACGCAAGTAGACCTTTGCGAGTTCTCCAAACGTGCAAGACTATGCTTGCGAGTTTCTCCGGAATAGTGATATGCGAGTTCATTTGATCTGCGAGTTTGTCAAAATGCGTAAGTAGGCATCTGCGAGTTTTTAAAACGCGCAACGCTTTGTTTGTGAGTTCTAGCGAAACAGTAGTCTGCGAGTTCATTCGGTTTGCGAGTTCTCAAAACACGCAACCCTTTGTTTGCGAGTTTCTCAAACGCGCACGCCTCAGCCTGCGAGTTTAGGCGTCTGCGAGTTTCAAGCATTTTTTTCTGTGTTTTGCGAGTTTCAGTACTTAGTCAAATTTTTGTTTATCTTTGTGATTTCATTTGGACTAACGGTCAATTTCAAGTTTCTTATTGCATATATTTTTCAAACAAGATGACTTCAAGAGACGATTTCTCGATTGGAACTGATGTCAAGCCCCCGATGTTGTTCAAAGGGGAATATGAACAATGGAAAGACAGATTTCTCGATTTTATTGATCGGCAAAAGAATGGAAAGAACATTCTGACATCTATAACAGAAGGTCCAATGCCAAAAGTTTTTGAGGAGATTCCTACTGAAGGTAATGATTCAAATGGAGCTCCTAAATCAAAGAGAATTGAGAAAGGATATGCAAAATTCTCTAATGAGCAAAAGAATCGGTTTGATGTTGATAAAACTGCCAGATCTTTGCTTTTACAAAGCATCACCAACAAGATCTATGTGAAAATAGACAGCTACAATGCAACTGCCAAATCTATGTGGGATCAACTTCAGAAGATGATGATGGGTTCAAAAGTTGGAAATCAAATGAAGGTAGCTAATTGCATAAATAGCTACGAAGAATTTAAAGCAAAAGAGAATGAGAGCTTAGAAGACACCTATGAACGGTTTGTCCTGCTTCTTAATGAATTGTCAAAGAACAAGGTGACAAAGAAGCAGATTGAGAACAATGTCAAGTTTCTGAGCATCCTGCAACCCGAATGGAAGAAGCATAGGCGCAGGATGAAACAAATGAAGGATCTAAGTGACATTCCGTTGCATGAGGTGTATGAGACGTTACGACAGAATGAAGAGGATGTGGAAGAGAAAAGAGCTGAGAAAAAGAAGGTTAAGAAAGTACCAGATCCTATTGCATTAGTGGCTGGAGAGAAAGAGAAAGAAAAGAAAGAGAAGAAGAAAAAGAAGAAGACAGTGGTTTTCAGTTCTGAATCAGAGTCTGAATCTGATGGAGATGATGGAGAAAGTCTTAAACAAGCAATGTTGTTCCTGACCCGAGCATTCCAGAAAAAGTTCTACAAGAAACCAGGGTCTAATTCTCAGAGATATTCTTCATCAAGTTCAAAGAACCACGAGCATAGAGAAAGAGTGGAAGGAAATAGAATTGTTGAGAAGAAGCCGGAAGAAAAGAAGAAGTATGTGAATGATTACACCAGTACTGAGAAGACGACTAATGATCTGATTAAATGCTATAACTGTGGCAAGTTCGGACATTATGCAAAAGAATGTCGGAAGCCAAAGGTTCGCAACTCAGAGTATTATCAGAACAAAATGCTCTTGGCCAAGCAACAAGAAGCTGGCAAGGCATTAATGGCGGAAGATGAATACTGGTTGGATCATTCTGATGAGGAGGAAGAACAAGAAGAGACTGCTCATTTATGCTTGATGGGAAAAGAAGTGAAAGATGATGATTCTGATGATGAGACTGCTGATGAGGTAATGAACTTAACTGAAAAAGATTTCATGACCAAAATGGAAGCCATGATGGTCGAACTTCAAGACCTTCAATCCAAACTGAAAAAGGAAAAAGACAGAGTTACTAGGAGAAATCAACAAATCTTTGAACTTAATAAATCAGTTATTGAGAACAAAGATTTAATTGATTCTCTACGCAAATCTGATTCTATTTTTAAAAATGAAAAAGATTGTTTTGAAAGTAAGATTTCTGAATTGCAAAAACAGTTGTCTAAGTCTGATTCTGAAAAACAAGAATGTGTTCTAAAATCGTTTAAACTGCAGGTTGAGAACAAGACTTTAGAGAAAAAGGTAAATGGTCTGGAATACACCTAATGATTTTCTTGAATACACCTAATGAAGAAGCTGATTTTAAAGAAAAATGGGGACTAGGTTATGATAATCCTCATTACCTAGAAAAAGCTATCAGAAAACAGCCAGGTATATATAATGCAAATTATATATATGCTGCTGATGAACATCCTCATTTGAAACCCAAATTTATTACTAAAGCATCAAAAGAAGTTGAGGACAAAGAAGATGAGAAAAGAATGAATTTAAAGAAAATGCAACTACCATTCTGTTATGAAAGACTGAATGATAGTTATCTTTCTAAAACATCAAAGTTTCTTTCAAATGATTATTTTGCTAGTTATTCTTCGACTGAGATGGAGGCAAAATATGTTCAAGCTAAAATTTATGTACCTCCACTCGTCTTAGAAAGCAAAATAATTGAATTAGAAAATATGTTATCTGATGAAAGAATTTTGGGTGATCTAACATAAGATGTATTTTCTAAAGTGTTAAAGAACACAGATTTTCATTTTAAATCTAAAGTGTGTTCTTCATCTTCTAAAGTACTTCAAACTTCTGCGACTGATTTTGATGATTTATTTGAGTCTGCAAATGATTTTCTAAATTCTGATGAAGGGTGTATAGAAGAAATTGATATGTTTGACTTTAATGCTTCACATTCAAATCATTCTACTTTTGTGATAAATGGACAAGCTTTACCAAGTGTTCATGAAAAAGGTGAATCATCAACTAAGGTTGGTGAATCAGTTTCTGTGAATGCTTATTACTATGCAAAGGGTAAGAAACATAAGAAACAACGCTCACATAAACAGAATAACACTGGTAAACACAAGAAAAATCAATTTCAGAAATTTGATTTTCCTAATAAATCTAAATCTTCTGTTTCAGATATAAGAAAGAAAAGGTCAGAAGAGAGATCTGAATGGCGACCTAAAAGGAAGAGTGATGAGAAGGCATAATCAATTACTGATGGTTCTTGTAATAGATCAACTAGTAGTATGTGTGATGTAGTTTGTTCTATTGCTTCGACAAATAAAAACCTTGTAACTGATTACAAGCGATATTCTAATAAGCAATTGTTCCGATTATCTCCTACTACTACTAAATCTTATTCTTATCAGTGGAATGATTTTGCTTATCATCATAATTCTAATGATTGGTTTGGATCTTATCATGTTTATTCTTCTAAATCAAAAGTTTTCAAAAGTTTTCAAAAGAAAAGAGGATCCATATTCAAATGGATGCCAAAATCTTGTACTAATCCGTTAGGACCCGTTTTTAAATGGGTACCTAAAATTGTTGTTTCCTGATTTCTCTTGCAGATCCAGCATATGTGGTACTTGGATAACGGCTGTTCCAAGCATATGACCGGGCATAAAGCTTTATTGTCTAATTATACAGAGAAATTCATTGGCAATGTACAATTTGGGAACGACCAGTTTTCACCAATCTTAGGATATGGTGACATCATTCAAGACAACATAACGATTAAGAAGGTGAGCTATGTCGAAGGCTTAAGGCACAACCTGTTTAGTATCGATCAATTCTGTGACAAAGGGTTAGAGGTCAACTTCAAATCTAAGAGTTGCTCGGTTCGTACTGAAGATGGTAAAGAAATTTTAGTCGGAAATCGAAAGACAAATCTCTACACCATTAATCTTTCAAAGGTTCAGAATGACAATCAGGTTTGCTTACTGACAAAAGCCTCGATGCAACAAAGTTGGCTTTGGCACCGAAGGCTGTCACACCTGAATTTTCGTTACATTAACAAGTTGGTCAGTGGAAAGTTAGTGAATGGACTACCTGAGCTTAAGTATGAGAAAGAACACTTGTGTGCAGCATGTGAAAAAGGGAAGATGAAGAGAGTTCCACATAAACCGAAGCCTGAACCTAGTACCAGTTCTCCATTAGAGTTGTTGCATATGGATCTTTGTGGTCCGATGAGAACGCAAATCTTAGGCGGAAAGAAATACGTATTGGTTATCGTGGACGACTATTCGCGGTACACGTGGATCAAATTTCTCTGATCAAAAGATGAGACGTCCGAAGTACTCATTATATTTCTAAAGACGATCCAGGTGAATCTGCAGAAACCAGTCAAGCTTCTTAGAACTGATAATGGCACAGAGTTCAAAAACAAAACTGTTGAAGAGTATCTCGAATCGGTTGGGATATCACATAAATACTCTGCTGATCGTACGCCCGAACAAAATGGAGTAGTCGAAAGGAGAAATCGAACGTAAGTCGAGGCCGCTCGTACTATGCTCAGCCAATCTGACTTACCTCTATTTCTGTGGGCAGAAGCTATTTCGACTGCATGCTACACTCAGAACCGTTCCATGATACACCGCAGATTTCAAAAGACTCGTATGCTTTGATCAACAACCGAACACCAACCATTAAATATTTTCATGTTTTTGGTTGTAAGTGTTTTGTGCTCAATGACAGAGAGAGTTTGAACAAGTTCAGTGGTAAGGCAGATGAGGGCATCTTCATTGGATATTCTTCTACATCTGCTGCATATCGTGTATATTTGAAGAAGTCGAAGACTGTTATCGAAAGCGTAAATGTTACATTCGATGAGGATATGACTTCTGAACAAACCAGTTCAAAACCCATGATAACTGGAGTATTAGCTTCTGGGAAAATTCGTTCAGAACCTGTACTTGCAAAGAACAAATCAGATGAAGCTTCAACGTCTACTAATCATTTATCTGATTTAGATACTTTATTTGAACTGTTTTATGATGAATATCTTGGATCTAATGTGAATAAACCTGTTGTGGTTGACAGGATTGAAGATTCAACGATTAATCATCCACCCACTTCAGATGTTTCTACTGAATCAAATTCCCCGATTCAGCAAGATATTCCAGTTCAAATGCCTACTCCAATAGTTGAAGTTGTATCTACTAATGATGAGCCAGAAGTTGTTGAGTCAGTAGGATGTGCTGTAAGGACAGATCAACAGACTGAACAAGCTGTACCTACTGAAGCTTCTGCACCAATTACTTCAACTGAATCCCTCCCTCATGATGTTCAAACTGAAGAACCTGAAAGTGGATTTTTAGATGACAACCATTATCAATATTCATCTACTCCACTCCCTCATGAACATCGCTGGACCAAAGAGCATCCTCTACACCAAGTAATTGGAGATCTAAACAAGTCGGTGCAAACTAGGTCAACAACTTTGAATCAATGTATGCATGACTCATTCCTCAGAAAGATAGAGCCCACTCGTGTATCAGAGGCTCTACTGATTCGGATTGGGTGTCTGCTATGCAAGAAGAGTTAAACCAGTTCGAAGCCCTGGAAGTCTGGAGATTAGTGCCAAAACCAGAAGGAAAAACCGTTATCGGCACTAAATGGGTGTTCAAAAATAAAAAGGACGAAGATGGTATTGTTATAAGGAACAAAGCAAGACTTGTTGCCAAGGGATATAGGCAAGAGGAAGGCATAGACTACGACGATACATATGCTCCAGTAGCGCGTATAGAGGCAATCTGAATGTTTCTAGCCTACGCAGCTCACAAGAACTTCACTGTCTACCAGATAGACGTGAAGACTGCCTTTCTAAAAGGCATACTTAAGGAGGAAGTCTACGTCTCTCATCCAGAAGGGTTTGTAAATCCAAATAAGCCAAATCACGTCTACATCTTGGATAAATCCCTGTATGGTTTGAAACAAGCTCCTCGCGCCTGGTATGATGTTTTATCTCAATTCTTGGTCAAGTCAGGTTTTTCAAAAGGTAAAGTCGATACCACTTTGTTTATTAAAAAGAAGAAAGTTGATATCATTCTTATTCAGATATATGTAGATGATATTATATTTGGTTCTACAAATCCTAAATACTGTAAGAACTTTTCAAATCTCATGGTGTCACGTTTTCAGATGAGTATGATGGGAGAGATGAATTTCTTTCTCGGATTACAAGTCAAACAGTTTTCAACGGGGATTTTCATTAATCAATCGAAGTACATTCTTGATATTCTTCGGAAATTCAAAATGGAAAATTGCAAGCCTATTGGAACCCCAATGGCACCAGGTACTAAGATTAACACTGATTCTTCAGGGAAAAGTGTTGATGTTAGGACTTATAGAGGTATGATAGGGTCTTTAATGTATCTTACTTCAAGTAGACCAAATATAATGTTTTCAACATGTTTGTGTGCAAGATATCAGGCTGACCCTAAATAATCCCATTTGGCTGTTGTCAAACGGATATTTAGATATCTGAAGGGGACTGCATATCTTGGTCTGTGGTATCCTAAGGATACAGGGTTTGAACTAACTGCTTACTCAGACGCATATCATGCAGGGTGCATGTTGGACAGGAAGAACACTTCAGGTCATATTCAATTCCTTGGAGACAAGCTCGTTTGCTAGGCGTCAAAGAAACAATTATGTGTTTCTACATCGATTGCTGAAGCAGAGTATGTAGTTGCTGCCAGTTGCTGCTCTCAGGTCTTGTGGATGCGAACACAACTTCGAGACTATGGATTCAAGTTTGATAAAATACCGATCTATTGTGACTCGAAGAGCGCTCTCGCCATATCAGCTAATCCTGTGCAGCACACTAAAACAAAACACATTGATGTCAGGTATCATTTTATAAAAGATAATGTAGAAAAAGGTACAATAGAACTTTACTTTGTAAAAACTGATTATCAACTTGCAGATTTGTTTACCAAACCTTTAGATGAAAAGAGATTCAGTTTTCTTGTATCTAAGCTTGGTATGCTAAATCTCAAGGTCTAATCAGTAATTACCTATTAAAGTTTCTTTTATTGTAATTTTTCATCATTTCTTTATCATTATTTCTGAAAGGATATCTGCACTTTAACATGTTGTTCATGTTCTCAGGGGGAGTGATACGAGATTCTAAGATGATCAATATTATTTTGAGGGGGAGTTTATAGAATTTAATTGCTAAATTTTTCTGATGCATGAATTTAGGGGGAGTTTATGCTTACAACAAAAGGAGTAAGGATGTGATTTCTGATTATTTCAGACCAGAACTCGTACTATAATTGTTTTACTGCTTTATGTATTTTACATTTGAATAAATTTTGTAAATAAAGTTGCTTTGACTTGACTTTGAGATTTATGCAGGATGAGAGAAGCTTACAAGATCATATTTTTATGACTTCAGATGACTTCATGAGATTTAAGACGAAGCGATAAAGGTTAATTTCTTATCTTAATCTCATATTTGGTTGAAAGAAGGACAACTTTCAATCATAGAAAACATGTTCTTAAATGTTCAAACCACTTCCCGATTCCTAAACAAATTTCATGAATTGGAAGTGTGATTTTAAATGTTTTCATTGTTAAAAGTGCTTAAATGATTACAAACCGTGTGTTTCCAAAGATAATTACTTGTGTATTGTCTTTTCTATATACTTTCAAGTATTCACACACACCGGTTTGACTTTTTGTTCAAAATGTTCTTACCATGTCTCAAATTTGAAACATATTTTTCGATGGTAAGACACCCCACTTGTATTTCAAAGAATTTTGAGCGTAATTTCATTTCAAAACATTCATTTCAAGAATGTCTATATTTTTGTTTCATATAGACACTATCCATTATTCTTGACCATAAGCTTTGATTGCTATATCATTCATTTCTGATCATTTTCATACAATGTCAGATTTTCAAACAAGTCTTTTGCATTCTTATCTATTCATTCAATTTACTTGTTTGAAAATACTTCAATGTTTAAAAATGCTCAAATCTTCATGATTATATTCTGAGCATATAAATATTTGACTTGTATTTGAGCTTTAACTGATAAAGTTAAACCATTTGAGCAACGTTATGCTTATATAGGAAATTATGGGTTCTTTGTGCTAGGACTTACATGAAACTTCTATGGATTCACGATTACCAGTGTTTCCTACCCAATAAGTTAATTCATAGTGATTGAGTGTGAGGAGTCGAAAAGAAATGAGTGTGGGTTGTGCATTGAGGTAAAATGTAAAAGAGAGTTTGGTTAGATGTGAGCTTACATGATTAAAAGAAAGAGGGTGTGAGATCAGAGTAAAAGAATATCAAACTCTGCACCAACTACTTTCTGAGTCGGGCAGCCACATTACTAATGTTTCACATTTCTTCGTGAACGTTATTGAAACAGGCAAATAGCCCATGCCAACTCTTGACAAAACCCCACCAGCCACTCATTTTCTTCTTAAAAAGAAAGTGTTTCATATTTTTAAGGGGACGCAACACATAATCTATCTGATTTTCATTTGGAAAATCTGGATATTGAAACAGAAGAAAGTCTGCCCCACCTTCGCACTTCAATCATGCACATTGAGTCTGTGTTTATCTACTGTTGTCTCAGTGGTTTACACTATGTTGAGCCTTTAAAAGCAATCATCATATGCTTAATTCTTTCTATCACTTGCACGAGCACACAAGGAATTTGTTTTCTTGTCATAACATTCATAGAAATTTCCTTTGTGGTGTTTCGATGATTGGATGGAAGCCCTGGGGGAGTGAACATAACAAAAGCTCCTTTCCTATGTGTATCTGTTACACATAGTGACTTCGTGTTACTGACAGGCGCATTAACTGATTCATTTGTTGATTCAGGTGTTACATGAATATTTTGTCTGAATTTGAAAAGATCTGGATGAATACATTGTTCGAATTGGCAATGAACCAGAGGCTTATTATAAAAGGTCAGTGGTCCGAAAAGAATTTCAGAGACATTTCTTGATGAAAGTTTTGATGCTATAGATGCTCTATTCATCAAAAAGGGGGGGATGATTTACAGAAATGTCCGGATCAGAAATTTCAAAGATTTGAAAGTTTGAAAGTTTGGATAAAGAGTTGAAGAAGACAATGTTCAAAGTTTGGAAGATTGTTCAAAGCAAAGTCAAATAAATTCTGAAGATGTGATGATTTTCTGAAATTTTCTTTGAAGATTATTTGCTGAAGCATTCCGAGCTAAATCTTGAAGATAGACTTTGGGGAGATTAAAGTTAAAGATCAACCAAAAGAGGAAGATTGTACTCAGATTGAGCTTAAAGGGGAGATTTAAACTTTCTTCAATGCAACTAAAGGGGAGATTGTTTTGCTAAATCTTTTTGTGATGATCTTGAATCCAAAGGGGGAGATTGTTAGAGAATAAATCTGTTGGATACAAGATCATGAAGACTGAAGGTCAAAATACAAGAAGTCAAAGCTGAGAAAGTCAACTCTCATTAAAAGTCAAAGTCTAAATGTAATAAAGTCAAAATTACTTGTGTTGTATTTGTTTGTTTCCTTGTTTTAGTAGTGGGTATAAATAGACTTTATTTGCTGTTTAATAGATAGATGACTAGAGTTTAAGTTTACATTTTTCAGAGAGAATTGTAGAGAGAGAAAGAGATTTCTAGACAGAGAGAGTTTGTATTCGTTTGAATTGAATTGAATCAAACAGGTAATTGGGATCATCTTGTTTGTTTGATTTTTGTTTGCAATTAGAATCTTGAAACAGGGACACACATTAAGGTATAAAGGTCAATCTTGTTATAAATTAGAAGTATGAAGAGTTCACCGATCGATGTTTCTTTTATAGGTTTCGGTTCGAACTATAAGAGTAGACGCGAGAATTAAGCTGAGGACATCAGGTGAGTTTTTCTGAACTAAACCTTTCTGGTATCGAAAGCATGTGAAGTTTAATTTTAATCTTTGATTTATTTACGATGGCATGATATTTATAAAATGATTTAAGTGTGTTATAAATCGTTGTTGTTTAAATGTATGCATACATTATATGTGGAGATTGTGACCTAAGTCGGGGAGTGTGGCCCGCCTACTCGTGCCGGGGAGTGTGGTCCGTTTATGCCATTGGGGGTGTGTCCCAAAATTAAGGCAGCGCGAGTTAGACACATCGTCTTTGACGGTAGTGTGGTCAGTAGCGTGTTTTATCCTTATGTGTTTATAAATCTGTTGATGTAAATTTTCTGAAAAGTTTTATTGTTGTTTACCTGTTAGAGGGGACTCACTAGACCTTCGGTCTAACCCTCGCTCTTTCAAAACTAAAAAACTTTTCAGGCAGGCTTGATTTAGGGAGAGCAGATAAAGGAAAAGAGAAGATGTAGCGGGAAGAGATAGAAGACTGTCATTGTAGATTTTGTTTGTTGATATCTCAGTTGTGTATAGGTTGCCTTTGCAAACCTTGAAATTAATTTGTAAGGTTGGGGCCGTTTCGGCGTGAATATTGATTTTTATTATTAAGGTTTAGTTTGTCATATTGTTGTTTTAGTTGGATTGTTACAACGACGGTGATGATAGTGGTGGCGTGATTTTGTTGTGTTAATAATGTGATAATGTAGTGATTAATCAAAGACTTTTTATAATGTGGTTTTGTTGTGATAATGATGTGATCTTGCTATGATAATGATGTGATTTTTTCTTGTGATAAATTGAAAACTAGTAATGATCATGTCCAAAATCATCAACTTTGTCTGTTTATTATGTGATTACAATTTTCCCCATTTTACCCCTACATGCATTAAATATTAAAAAAAGGTAAATATTTATTTAATATTTTATTGCTCCATCAATTATTCTAAAATTGTGAATTAAAACAAAATGATGAGCTTACAAGTGTTTTCATATTTGTGTAAATCACATGTGTTTTTGTTTGATATATATATATATATATATATATATATATATATATATATATATATATATATATTAGATAGAGAGAGGTGGTTTATTATACAAAGCAACATATTGTTACAAACTATACGAATCAATCTCAACCGTCCATCTAGTCTAATGTATATGTGACTTCATAAATATATTGATTGTTTCATAATATAAAGCATTGACCATAACTAATGAACTCTAATCATCTTTCATAAATATAACACTTGATTGATTTGTATAGTTTGTAACAATGACATGATTTGTATTTGAAACATTATATATATATATATATAGTTCAAAATGTTTAACTTCCCGTATGATACTTCCTTTATATATATATATATGCATACATATATACACACACACATACACACATATACATGTATTTTATATTAGAATAAAAAATTTAATCAGGTCAGATTAAAGGCAGGTAGTTCCATCTATGCCTCGCCCTTGATTCAGATAAGAAAGTGAACATTGTTTCGTTACCTGTCAAAGCAGGTAATTCCCTCTATGTTAGGGTGAAGTAATGACGGGTATAATTTTCATCTCTAAAGCAAGCCTACCAACTCCTTTTGTATGCATTTTCTTTCCTATTTTTACAGTAAACTACACTTTTGGTCCCTGTGCTTTCTAGAAAGTAACACCTTTCGTCCCTACAGTTTCAAAAATACAGTTTCACCATTGTGGTATGCAAAAACGACCGGGTTTGGTCCCTGTCACTAACGACCGTTAAAAAAATTTGTTAGATGAGGGGTACTTTAGTCTTTTTCTACCTTTTCCCACATTTTTCTTTAAAAAATAATAATTAGGTTAATTAGAGGATCAAAAGTGTATATATATATATATATATATATATATATTATCTCTACCTAACCTTCCACCCCCTTAACTTCCCGATCCCCTTCTCCGGCACATCACTGGAAACGAACCCCTTACCCCGCCCCTTCGATCCTCATCGTCATCATAAACCCTAACGCAATTCATCTACAGAAAACCCTAGATTTTGTTCCTTTTCATCTCTTCAACGTTCAATTTTCCTCCATCAATCAAAAACACGCCTCGTCGGCAAAACCATCAGATCCTTCCACCACCGACCACTACAACTCCAACGAAGATCAAAATCGACAACAATAGAAGATCAAAATCGCCGACGAAACCATCAGATCATTTCTCTCATGCCGACGGTACCCTTCTTCCAACTCCGGCGACCCAAGCACAACAGGTCCGATGAATCAACGACGTTGAAGCAATAAGTGTCCTTATTCGAACTCCGACGACACACCCGCCCTTCCTCCACGCCTAGACATTTACGATTCTAAATATCTACGTTGTTGATGCCTCTTCTCCAGTGTTCCCTCTTCTTCAACGACACTAGCGTCGGCCACGAATTCAATCCAGGCTCTCTCGTACTTCCATCTCGTTTTTTATTTTCCAGGTCTTTATTAGTCCAGTTCTTGAGATTTAGGGATTTTGGTTTTTAGTTTTCCAGATTTACAAATGAAAGTTTCCATCTTGTTGTACAAAATTTGGGGCTGAGTTAGGGTTTTATTTTAGGGATTTGAGATTTAGGGTTCTATTTTTGCATTGGTTCTACTTATATAATTTGTCCATGTTCTTGAAGGGTTTGATGAAACTTTGAAGAAAATTGTAGGATATGTTCATGAAATAAACTTGAAATGTTTGATGATATGTGAAGAAACTTGTTGGATATCTTCATAGAGATTTTTTATTAAACTTGAATTAATCTCAGCTTTTTGATTCTCCATAGACCTCGACGACATTGTGACTCCTTTTCAGCTTTTTGGTATGGTTTGTGATTTTGGTTTTTGTTTTAGTTTTAGTTTAGATTTTGATTTTTGAGGTTTAAATTTTGATTTTAAGGTTTGAATTTGGGTTTTAGGTGATGACTAGAGGTTCGCCGGAGAAGATGATCGGAGGGTTCACCGGTGGAAAGGGGTTGATGGGTTTTAAAAGATTTTTTACTTTTTTAATAGAAATAAGACAAAAACCAGAAAAGACTATTATACCCTTTAGTTAACGATTAAGTGTTAATGGCCGTTAGTGACAGGGACCAAACCCGGTCGTTTTTGCATACCACGATGGCGAAACTGTATTTTTGAAACTGTAGGGACGAAAGGTGTTACTTTCGGGAAAACACAGGGACCAAAAGTGTAGTTTACTCCTATTTTTAAGATGATAAGTCATTATTAGTATTGAGTTGTACCGATCTTTGAATTATATTTATCAATTCAAAATGATACCTAATCTTATCGTTTATTTCATGCTTTATCTATATAAAACTTATATATATATATATATATATATATATATATATATATATATATATATAATTTTAAAAACTTTATCCTTGAATATTTTAGCACACAGTTTTTAATTATTTTAGAACACAATTTTTAATTATTTAAGAATTTAAACATATAGTAGCTATGCAGATTTAGCGAGTCGGTTAAAGAAGTCAATATTTTAGCAAAATAAGTAAGAGGTCTTGCGTTCAACTCCATATATCATTGGTGTGCCTCTGAGACACATGCGTTGTGTTCTCGAAACTCATTTAACGAAAGAAAGGGAAGAAAAGGAAGTGAAAGAGAAGGAAAGTAAAAAAACTCGTGTTCTCGAAACTTTTTTAAGAAAAAAAGGAAAGAAAACGGAATGAAAGAATTGATAACTTTCCTTCCAGACCTTTCCTCCCAAATGTGGGAGGAAAGGGAAGGAAAGGAAATGAAATAAATTAAAACCATTTAAAAAAGTTACTAAAATTATTAAAATTACAAAACTACTCAATCTTTCATTATAAATAATATATTTTTGTAAGGGTATATTTGTAAAAATGACATATTTCCTTTCCTTTTTCTCCTGTTCAAGAACATGAAAAACTATTTTCTTTCATTTTCTTTCCTTCCATTTCAAGAACACAAATAGAAAAGTTATTTTCCTTTGCTTTCTTTTCTCTCCAGATTAGAGAACACAACGATGATGTATCTGATTGAAAATATTGTTTACTTAAAAAATGTAATAATTACACATTTTAAAAACTTTATGCAACTTTTATTGTAGAGATCTACTTTAAGATAATATTGTGAGTTAATTCAATTGACAATAAAACTTTAGCTATTGAGGACACTTTTCTCAAATGTCACTTTTGCAAAGCCATTGAAGATTTTTTTAACTGTTCTCCAGAATCCGTGTGATTAGTTGAGTTGTTGAGGTACGTGCAAACTGGTCCTCACACCCATAATCAAGGTTCTAAAAAACGCGCATTGGCGCGGCCATGGCGCCGAGGCGTGGACTTGCCGCCACGTTTTACCCCTTGGCGTAGAGATCGTTGACCGTTACAAATTTGGGTACTTTGAAGTTCGATTGGAATTTTCCCATAAGTATCGATTATAATTTAGAAATTATTTTATTTATCGTTTTATATGAATTTAAATTGTTAATAATTTGATCATTATGGTTCAAAAACTGATATAAACACACATACACATATACATATAAATTATAATATTATATACATATTTACCGCCTTAAGCCACGCTTTGGAAAACGTCATGGCCTCGTCGTAGCTTATAAGGTTTGACCTTGCCGCCATGTCACGCCTCACGTCATTTAGAACTTTGCCTATAATTAACAAATATACATATGATAAATTTTATGAAAAAAATCGTAAGAAATCACATGACGTTTTAGTTCAACATTGAAAAAGAAGTTAATATCATGCCATATCAATCTTTTAGTTATTTTATTTGTAGAAATAATACAAAATCTTATCGTCGATTTCATGCGCCAATTTATATATTTAAAAAATATAACTTTTATTTCAAAAAATAAAATATCTTTTTTTAATATCTTCTAAAAGTTTTAATATGGTTTTTATTATTTATTTGCTAATTGTCAAAAAAATATTAATGGTTGACCATTAATACATAGCTTTTTCAGTTTTATCTATACTATATTAGAAAACACGAATAAAAAACTCTTAAATACAAATTATTAGGTATAATGTACCATCATTTTATACAAGATTTTAAAAATCTCTTAATTTACAAGTATCAAAGCACAAGATACATATTAATACTGTAGCTTCTAACACTCACCAATTTGGTATGTACAGAGTATTTCTTTTATGCAGACATTTCCATGTATCACTATTAATTAATATATTATATTTCTATAAATTTGTTTTAATTATATTATTAAATATGTAATTGGTTATTTTTCTAGATGTCATTAAAATATATAAGATAATAATTGAATTCTAACAAAATACTTATTTTTTTCTATAAAAAACATTATATTATTAAGCCTAAATTAAACAAATTTATAAAAAAAAAACATTATCACTTTTTCAAAATCGTACTGTAAATCGACAAAAAAACAAAAAATAAAATGAAACATTAAAATCGTGATGTATCTCACTGCATTGTCCGAGTACGCTTCTAGTACTATATTATAAAGTATCTATAAAAAAAACTCTTAAAAACAATCTTTTAAGCATAAGGGACTGCTAATTTATGCACAAAATCTTGAAAACTCTTAATTACACAATATAATGCATAATGTACAAGTGAGAAATACATACACTTTATAATTTTTGCAGGTTTCACTTTTTAGACATTTAAAATTTTAAGGTTTCATTTTCAGGTTCCCAATTGAAATTCAAATTTCAAATTGTAAAACTCATAGGGCTTTTCATTTTCTATTTAGAATAAAATTTCACGTCCTGCTCGTCCGATGCATTGCATGGGCATACTGATAGTTTTCTTTAAACGGTTTAAATATCTAATTAATAGTAATATATTTTATTAAAATATAAGAAGAAGAAAAAGCCAATCATGATTCGGCCGAGATTGTGGACCGTACGGATTATATGTCCGTCATTCATGGGGAAGTCGGAAGTGTTTTTGGAGTATCCAAAAATAGTTCACGAATTCTACCATATCTCTAGTGGTTTTATTACAAATAATTATTATAATATAAAATAAAAATTAGTTAAAAATATTTATTTTTAGTTATCTATCTATACTATATTATAAAGTACAGATAAAAAACTCTTACATACAAATTATTAGGCACAATGTACCATCATTTTATGCAAGATTTTAAAAATCTCTTAATTTACAAATATCAAAGTACAAGATACATATTACTACTGTAGGCTTCTAACACCCACCAATTTGGTATGTGCAGGGTCTTCCTTTTATTCAGACCTTTCCATGTATCAATATTAATTAATATATTATCTTACTATAAATTTGTTTTAATTATATTATTAAATATGTAATTGGTTATTTTTTTCTATATGTCATTAAAATATAATTAAGATAATCATTGAATTCTAACAAAATATTTAATTTTTTTATATAAAAACATTTTATTATTAAGACTAAATTAAACAAATTTATAAAAAAAAAACATTATCACTTTCTCAAAACCATTTAAAATTGTACTGTAAATCAACAAAAAAACAAAATGAAACATTAAATTTGTGATGTATCTCGCTGCATTGCGCGAGTATGCTTCTCGTACTATATTATAAAGCACGGATAAAAAACTTTTAAATACAAATTATTAGGTACAAGGTATCATCATTTTATGCAAGATTTTAAAAATCTCTTAATTTACAAGTATCAAAACACAAGATGCATATTACTACTGCAGGCTTATAACACCCACCAATTTAGTATGTGTAGGGTCTTCCTTTTATGCAGAAATTTTCATGTATCACTATCAACTAATATATTATATTACTATAATTTTGTTTTAATTATATTATTAAATATGTAATTGGTTATTTTTTCTAGATGTTATTAAAATATATAAGATCATCATTGAATTCTAACAAAATACTTAATTTTTTTTATATAAAAAACATTATATTATTAAGCCTAAATTAAACAAATTTATAAAAAAAACATTATCATTTTCTCAAAACCATCCAAAATCGTACTGTAAATCGACAAAAAAATAAATAAAATGAAACATTAAAATCATGATGTATCTCGCTGATTTGCGCGAATACGCTTCTAGTTCTAAATGAAATAAATATAATATTTAGGTCATTAAAAATTGACAAAAAAAAATTCTCTCTTACAGTTGGTCTAGAGGAGGTCCAAGGATGGTCGAGAGGATTGGATTGTGGATACGGGGAATTACCTTTCTCCTATCTCGACCTTCCGGTTGGGAGCAATATGGGCAAAATCGGAAATTGGAAGGATGCAATAACAAAGGTAAAAAACAAGCTCGCAAGTTGGAAGGCTAAATTGATATCAATTGGAGGTCGTCTCACTTTGGTAAAGTCGGTACTTGGAAGTCTTGCTTTGTATTTTTTTCTCGCTTTTTAAAGCCCCGAGAGGTGTGATTAGTCAACCAGAGAGAGTGAGATCGCATTTTTTTTGGGGTGGGGGGAAGGTACGAACTCAAAGAGAGGGGTCGCGTGGGTAAAGTGGGATCGGGTTATGAGAAGTCTAAAGAGAGGAGGTTTAAACATGGATAGCTTACAATCTTCAAATTAGGGTTTATTGGGCAAATGGTGGTGGAGGTTCGGAATGGAGAATGATGCGGTGTGGGTAAAGGTGATCAAAAGTATATACGGGAGGGAGGGCGGACTCGGTGGAGAGGCAAGCAGCTCGGGGAAGGGGGGTGGTCGGTGTGGTGTAATATTATCAAGGTAGGAAAAGAATTAGAGAAGATAGGCTTAAACTTTCAATCATCGTTCCGGAAGGAAGTAGGGAGACGTGTTTTTGGAAGGATAGGTGGATCGGGGAAGAAAAATTGGGGGAGAAATTCAAACGGCTTTTTTCACTCGAAACAAATAAGGGAGGGATAATAACTGAGAAGGGAGAATGGGTAAAGGGTAGTTGGAATTGGAAATGGAGTTGGAGGAGAGAGCCGAGGGGTAGGGAGGCGGGAGAATGGGAGAGGCTAAGGGAGACATTAATTACAAGGGTGGAAACCGAAACGAGAAGGTCGGGACCAAGTAAAATGGGCGCACAGACGAGACGGAGCTTTCTCGGTACAAGAATTGAAGGAGTTAATCGAGGAGAGAACAACGGTTTTAGGGGAAACATTTGAGGAAACAGAATGGTCTAAAATAGCACCAAAAAAGGTTTGCATCTTCGTTTAGAAAGCAAAGCAAGGGAGATTACCGTGTAGGGTGGTTCTTGAGAAGATGGGGGTGGACCTTGAGTCGTACATCTGTCCGAGATGTGGAATAGAGCCGGAATCGGTAGATCATGCGTTGGTGAATTGCATTGAGGCAAAAAAAGTGTGGCAAAAAGTTGCGTGGTGGTGGATGAATAAGGACGAAAGCTTCAACACGGTACAAGAAATAACGGAGGGGTCCTTTCCTCCATCAGGTTCGATTTCGATACCAAAGTTATGGAAGGAATCGGTTTGGTGCTTCCTTTATCAGATTTGGTCGCATCGAAACCAAGTGGTATTTAAAAACGAGTAATCTAAATTGGAGGATAGGTTCCACGAAATGCAAAGGCGATGCTTCGAATGGGTTTCAAGCCGGGTAAAAGATCAGAAGTTAAGTTGGTCGCAATGGTTGATCGATCCAAAACAAGTGTTGTCCAGACACGGTTGAGTCGACTTTGTGGGGCTGCAGATCCTCCATTTTCGTGTTCAGCGATCTGCAGGAAGTTGATCGGGGTTAAGCCTCGTAGTCGTTCTATGAATACCCATAATCCGAGAGTAGATATTGTGAAAATGAAGCCTATACGGAAGTGGGTGGTCGTGGTGAGTCTATTAGATACTGTTCCGGAATTCCAAGACAGCATATCGAGCGACGATGCTGATGCAGTTTTTTTTTGTGCTCTTGGTCAGCTCGAGGTAGTGCGTTAATTCGTTTGTTGCGCATCGGTTTCTTGGCCTTTTTGGGGTAGTTGGACGAGTTTTAGAGCGACTTGTATTGAGGTTCTGATTTCTGGAAGGGTTGGGTTCTGTTTGCATTTGGTTTGCTACTTGCAAACCTTCTATTTGTTTGGTGGCTCACTGTTTGGGGTCTGTTTGTGGCCTATGAATTTTGGTGCCTTGTGGTTTCTTCTTTTTGGTGGTAATATATTATGCTTTTAAAAAAAAAATAGAAATAATCAATTGTTAGTATATGTTCGGTTATTTATTTGATGATTTTGTATAATAATCAGTTTGAAATACATCATATTAATCTTAAACATAAATAAATTAACCTTAAAGCTTAAAGAGTTAGCATCAAATTTAAATAAATTAACCACCAAAATTTGCCTTAAATTAACTCTTCCGTCTAAAAATTAACCTCAAGTTAACTTTAAATAAATACCCTAAAGTCTAAAGAGTTAGAGTTAAGTACATATAAAGTAATCCTAAAGAGTTCGTAGACAACTAAACATGTTATTCATCAAACATCAGTATAAACAAATTAACTCTAATTAAAATTTGTATTTACGTAACTTTATAAAAAAATCCAGTTTATTATTCACATTAAATTTTACTAGAAAAATACAAGGATCAATGACAATCATCAAAACAAATGTGTATTTATACATGCATGTTATTAATATTAAAATTTTGTTTTAAATTTTCAAAAATATCTAATTTAAGTTCTTTTCGAAGGTATTAATGTAACTTTTCTAACAATGTAATATTTATAAAAAAGGTTACCTATTTTAATGTATTAGCTAATAATTAATTAAATGATAAGAATATATAATGGAAAATGAAAGAAACAATAGAAGTAAATTAAAGTGGTTCTTTGAAAGATACAAAACGTAAATTATCCCCAAACCACTCAACCCCCATCGGGAAACTTTGGAGTTTTTAATTCTTATTTATTTTTATATAAATCCCTCAAGTTTTAATGTTAATAGTTTTACCCAAAAAACTTATGATTTCTCATTTAAGGACTTAAAAAAGTTACACACTCTACTCCTAATTTTTTTTATGGTTTCACTGGCAACCACACCACCGCATCTGCATGTAGATCTACCCATGAGATGCTCTATATGAAATAAGGTTGTTGAGCCGGAAAACTTGATTATCTGAAAGTTGTGCATTAGCGAGCGTGAAAGTTGTGAACTCTAGGTTGAATGGTGCAAATCCTAGTATTTGATAGTATCTTAAGGGGGCGTTTGGTTTGATGAAATGATTTAGAGGAATTTGGATTTCGTGGAAGGATTTGAAATTGCAAGGATTTGGACTTGGAATAATTTGGAATATTTAGTGTGTTTAGTTTGTAGGATTTGGAATGGAGATTTCATTCTTTATAAATAATTAAATTACTTTTTTATTAACTGATTATTACAAAACAAATATTTTTAACATATTTTAAAACATTAATACATACAAATTCTATGAAATCCTTTGAAACACCAACCACCCCGTGAGATTTCAAAATCCTATGTTTGTGGGATTTCAAATTCAGAAAATCCTTTTGAATCAAACATGGGATTGGAATGGAATTGAATTCTAAATCCCTCCAAATTCAATCCAATTTTGCAAACCAAACGATGAAAGACGACGAAACGCAATTTAGTACGGTAGTTACCAGATGGAATTATATGAAAAGTACGCGATGAAATACTATTGCATCTGATATCTTACAATTAAATCTATTGAAATCCTATTTAGTTTCGATTCAATTCATACTCTTCAAAATAATTTTACATCATTGTTTTTACCCAAACAGATTAATTCAATATCGTAGGAGAAACGACTAAAGACGACAAACACAATTTAGTAAGATGGTTATTGAAAGGTTTATAGGGTTAATACAATGGAAACATGATGAAATGTGATTACATCTGATTACGTGCAATAAAACCTGATGAAGTCCGATTTAGTACTGTGTGGATTCATATTCTTCCGGTCGAAAACAATCCTTATAATATGAACAACTTTAAATGGTTGTCGGCCATCTAATGAGTTCGAAACCATCAATATGAGATCAGACTTTAACTTATTGTTATCCAACTCTTCAAACAAAACGTGGTACGGTAGCAAGTACGTTATATCATCATTTATCATGATCAATTCTCTCGGCATTCTTGAAAATCCATTTATCACGATCATGTCCACAAACACCACTCTACAAAACAAATATGTCAACCTTAAAATCCGAGTCAAACAAAATAATGTCAAATCACTACCACATACCATTGTTGTATAATATTTGGAAGATTGTTGCATAATTTCACAAACTATCGAAAAATATTGCACAATATCGTGATCAGGGGTGGACTTATGTATGTTCGAGTGGGCTCTCGTATACCTCCTTAACTTATTTTCGCAAATAGGATAAAGGTGCATCCTCTAAACTTTTTTTTTGTAAGGGTGTCCTAGGCTATGCCTAGACTAATCCATTGGCAAATTATGATTGTAAGACATCAGCCCTGATTAAACCTCAGTGGCCACAATTGTTGTGTACGTATGAATTCGAACCTTGGGCAAATGGGATATTCCACCACATCCCCGGGGAATTAACCAGTATGCCACAACCCGTGAGGTTTGCATCCGCTAAACTTTGAGGGTGTGTTCCGGGATATTAGAAAAATATAAGAAATATCAACCAAAAAATCGAAAAAAGCACCTCTAAATCAACCAAAAAGCCAAAAAAGTACATAAAAATCAACACCCCCCCCCCTAAAAAAAGTCCCTCGATATCGACCAAAAAACTTAAAAATCCTTCGAAATTAACCAAAAAACTTAAAATCTCTCATACTCTAACATATGAAGTCAAAGAATGTCATACACACAAACGTGTCCTTTATCATGTCGATCTCGTAACTATTGGAAATTGTCGCAGGGGAGGGGGAGTTTGGTGGTCGGTGTAAGTTGTGAAGACGACTGTAGTAGCATGGTGGTTGGTAGGGTAGGGGTGAGGGTGGTAGGGTGGTAGCTGTGACGAGGACAATAGTAGCATGGTAATCGTGGGGGTGGGGATGGGTGGGTTAAAGGTTGGGTGGCAGGGGTGTGGTTGCTGTGGCGACGAAAGTAGTGGCATGGTGGTCGGTTGAGGTGGGCAGGGTGGGTGGCTATGTGGTAACTATGATGACGACAGAGGTGACATGGTGATCAAGTGGCCGGGAGGAGTGGGCGTAGGGTAGGGGTGGCAATGGGTCAGGTTGGGTTCAGGTTCGGGTTTAACCCATTTATTAATTGGGTTGAAAATCTCAACCCAACCTGTTTAGTTAAATGGGTTGAGATTTTCAATCCAACCCAACCTGTTACTTAAATAGGTTGGTAGCGGGTTGACCTATTTATGATTATCTCAACCTAACCTGTTAAATAAATGAGTTGAACCTGGGTTGACCCATTTAATTTTAAATAAAATAAAAAGGATTAAACTACTTCATTTCATGACAAATACACAACCACATAATTCAAATAAATTGTTCAAAGTTTCAATAAAACACAACCATAAAGTCAAATAAATTGTTCAAAGTTTCAATAAAACACAACCATAAAGTCAAATAAATTGTTCACAGTTTCAATAAAACACAACCACAAAGTCAAATAAATTATTCAAAGTTACAAACCGTGGAAGTCGTCGTGGAAGAATGATAGGAAATCTATGGAAGTCAAACCGTGGAAGTTGTTTGACAACGGTGGTCGTGGAAGGGCGTCGAGCCGTCGATGGTTATGGAAAGGAGTCGACGCATCATGGCTTTGGTCGTCGGTGATCGACTAGGGTTTTGAGGAGTCGACGAGTATTGTGAACGAAAGAGAAAGAATTTTGTTTGCTCAATGTTTGGGTAAAAAGTACACGATCTCGACGAAGTAATATTTAATGCATATTTCACACGACTAGTCTTGGATTAAGATAAGGTTCTATCGACCGAGTAGAACCCTGACTTCGGTCAAGACTAATTCAAATGTCGGTCGAGCGACGCACGACAGTCGTCGAGACTAATACCCGACTTCGACCGTACTAACGTATAACTCAACGTTTCTTTCTTGATCATTTAATGCAGGTTCAATGCCTATAAATACCAACGGTCATAACGACTCAACACCATCAAGAACATTTATGAAGCGCGACTGTTACGAAAGACACATTTATGAAGAATCAAGGCTATAAAAACCCAAGATCAACACTTCATTTGAAGGACAGAGGCAGAATACACCAAGTATACGTTTACAAGCTCTCCGAAGAATATCTACAATCTTTCATTCACGCGACAATATCAAATTACACACGACTATAGTGTTTTCACATACGACGCACACTTATTTTACAATCGTAAATCTATTTCCTGTATAGATCGTGTAATACATCGTAAACATCAGAGGATATCACCCCTGTTTGGTGATCATAGTGTACAACGACTCTTACCTGTCGTCCGTGGTTTTTTCCTCGTTGAGGTTTTTCCCCCTCACCAAATCCCTCGTCTCCTTATTTTATTGTTTATCACGCATAATTGTCTATCGCTTACTTTCTTTAGCTGGATAAAGCTCCACGTCGACCTTAAGTTATTCATTGAGTCATTTTTGGCATTAACAGTTTGGCACCCACCGTGGGGAACCATCTAAAGAAAATCCTAGACAATAGTGCGCCATGCTAACAATTTCTTCGAGTGTTTTTTGCGTTTCACAAGATAATGGCAGCTCAAGGAACCCAGGAACACATCATGGCTCAAATGAGCATGGAGTTGAATGCAACTCGTGCTCGGATCGAGACATTGACAAACCAGCACAGGCAATCCGTGGAGGAGAATGAATCCTTGAGAAACCGTAATGTCAACAACGTAGCGGGGCCTTCGCAAGGACAAAGTGGTTTCAGTGCGCCCTGGACAGGACCACCTCTTCCCACCTATCCAAGGCCACTTTTCTCTGGTTTTCATAGACAGCCGATGCCAACGTTGTCACCTCCACCACCACCTTTCTTTCATTCGACGACATCAATCCCTACAATGCCTCCACCAGTATCGGTCTCCTCGATACCGATACCATCTTTCCAGTTCAACGGGTACGCTTCTGACTCGTCACAACAGAATAGATTCCATAATTCAGGACATGTTCCGTCAGGTGTTGAAGGAAGCATTCCGGACGATCCTGTCGCCCAAAGGCTGAAGATGTTAGAAGAGCAAAACGAGTGTGTTCTGTCACTACTTGTCAAGCTTCCAGGAGAAGCGGTACCAGTCGACGTCGAACCTCGTACGGGGTTTCAGGCGTCACCTTTTGTCGATGAGACCGCGATGGTTGACGTCCCAAAGAAGTACAGTATCCTCACGTTCACACTGAAATACTCTGGTGTCACGAATCCAACTGAACACGTCGCTCAATATAAGCAATTAATGTGGACAGTCTCGATCCCTCACCAGTATCAAGAGGTATGCATGTGCAAAAGTTTTGGAGCAACCCTTACAGGTGCAGCTTTGCAGTGGTTGATCGGTCTCATGCCAAAGTCAATCGAATCATTTGTCGAGTTGGTGAACCAATTCTCCCAACAGTTCGCCAGTAGTCGCAAGATGGAGAAACAAACTAGCGACCTGTATTATGTCGTGCAAAAGGTAGGAGAATCCATCTACAGTTACTTCAACAGGTTTCATGCAGAAATGATCAGCGTCCGCAACTGTGACATCAAGACTGCAATTGAAACTTACAAGTGTGGTTTAGACGAAAGTTCAGGTCTTTACACTGATATGACAAAATACCCCCCGTAGAACTTCGAAGATGTGCGAGCAAGGACCTTGGATTACATGAGAGTTGAGGACGACGCGAATTTTCGTCGAAAGCATTCCAACGACAAGAAGCCATTGAACGTAAAGAAACCAGAGTTCAAGAGCAGATCGACAACAAAAATTGAGTCGTCGAGACAAATCTCAAACGTCCGATTGGACAAGAAAAAGGTCTCGACCTCGGCCAAGTTCCCTTAGTATCCTATAATCTCCTCGTATGGATTTAAGGGCACTTCCAAAGATTTGGTCGACGCACTGAAGACCACACAAGCAACTGTTCGTTGGCCGAAGAAAAGTGACAAAACTGACGATAAGAAAGACAAGACCAAGTGGTGCGATTTTCACGACGACTATGGTCACACAACCGACGATTGCATAACACTGAAAATGGAACTTACCTGGCATGCTCCAAAAGGAAACCTCAAAGATATCCTCGACGGACAAGCGACACCTGACAGAAATACTTGACCACCGTCCCCCGATCATGAGAAAGTCGTAAACTATGTGACTGGTGGATCAGACGTGTGTGGTCTAACCTATTCAGCAGCGAAAAGGCATGCGTCTCGGGGGGAAAGCAATCTACTGATCCCTCGATCCTCACGATGGAAAGAAGAACAAGATCTCGAGTCCATGAAAATAACATTTGATCAAGATGACTTGGGCGACCTACATCAGAAACATCACGATCGGCAATTGTCTGATCTGAAGGGTGTTGGTTGACGGAGGAAGCTCAACGAACATCATATTTCTCGACACCATTAAAGTTATGGGTCTCGACAAGTCAGAAATCGTCCGACGTTCGACAACGTTGGTCGGATTCAATGGAGACGCGACGAGCACCTACAGAGAGATTGTCTCACCAGTCTATGCCAAGGGAATCAACAAGCATACAAAATTCAACGTTATAGACTGTTCCTCAGCATACAATGTCATTCTTGGTCAACCCTGGATCCACGATATGAGGGCAGTACCCTCGACCTACCATCAGACGATGAAGTTCCCAACTCCATGGGGAATCCAGGAGATCAAAAGTGAACCGAAAGTCGCTCGGGATTACTACAAGATAACGATGAAACCCAGAAAGCAGTCCATCTAGCAATTACAGAACCGGGATAATCCCGATACTGACGACGACTATCGATTGGAGGAAGTTATCCTGGACCAAGACAAGTCGGAGCAAGTTGTCTTCATAGGTTCGACACTCGATCCTTCCATTAAAAAAGAATTAATATCTTTTTTGCAGGAACATGCTGACTGTTTCGTTTGGACGCACGAAGGTATGGTCGGCATAGATCCTGACGTTATTTCGCATAAACTAAACGTGGATCCATCGTTCAAACCAATAAAACAAAAGCAACGAAAATTCACTACAAAGCGAAACAAGATGATCAACGACGAAGTCGACAACTTGCTCAAAACTGGGAAGATACGAGAAGTGAAGTACCCCGACTGGTTAGCCAATGTCGTGGTCATACAAAAGAAAAATGGTAAATGGAGAGTTTGCATAGATTTCACAGATCTAAACAAGGCGTGTCCAAAGGACCAATTTCCTTTGCCACACATTGACTTATTGGTCGACGCAACTGCTGGACATGAACTCTTGACGTTCATGGACGCCTATCCAGGCTACAAGCAAATACTTATGCATGTTGACGATCAAGAAAAAACAGCCTTCATGACGGATCGAGGTATCTATTGCTACAAGGTTATGCCTTTTGGTTTGAAAAATGCAGGTTCCACATATCAACGACTGGTTAACAAAATGTTCAAGGACCAACTGGGCGATACTATGGAAGTATATATCGACGACATGCTTGTTAAGTCTCGACAAGCTATCAATCATATCGAACACCTACGACAGTCGTTCGACATCCTCCAGCAATACCATATGAAGATCAATCCTACAAAATGTTCCTTCGGAGTCAGTGCCGGGAAATTCCTGGGATACATGGTGACTCGACGAGGCATCGAAGCTAATCCCGACCAGATTAAAGCAATCGTCGAGATTAAATCACCAAGAAATTTTAAAGAAGTGCAACATTTGACAGGTCGAGTAGCAGCCCTAAACAGGTTCATCTCTCGATCGTCGGACAAGTGTCACTTATTTTACAACGTCTTGCGAAAGAACAAAGGTTTCCATTGGATGGACGACCATGAGCAAACATTTCAAAAGTTAAAAGAATATATGGCGTCGCCTCCGCTGTTATCAAAACCACAAGACAACGAGATGTTGCAATTATACTTAGTCGTCAGTTCTCATGCGGTAAGTGCAGTCCTGGTAAGAGAAGATGACAAGCAACAATTACCTATATACCATGTAAGTAAATCTCTACTTGACGCCGAAACCAGGTATTCCTCTATGGAAAATTTTATTACTGTCGCTAGTTATTGCCGTAAAAAAGTTACGACATTATTTTGAAGCACATCCTATAACTGTCGTTACTAACTTTTCACTCAATTCTGTCTTGAGAAAGCCTGAGTTGATAGGTCGCCTGGCGAAATAGAGCATCTAACTCAGCAGCTACGACATCGACTTCAAACCCAAGGTCGCGATCAAATCACAAGTCCTAGCAGACTTCGTCGCCGACTTTAGTCCTGAACTAGAGAAAAAAGCACAAAGCGAAGTTTGTTCTGTGGCGACTAACGACGACAAACCCTGGACTCCACATGTCGACGACTCATCCAACGCTAGGGGCACAGGATTGGGCGTCGTCTTAGAGTCACCACAGGGGGCAAGATGGTGTAGTCCATACGATGCAATTTCAAAGCAACCAACAATGAAGCAGAGTATGAAGCCTTGATTGTCGGGATGAACATGGCACACGACTTGGGGGCAAAAGGGTTGCACGTCAAAAGTGACTCCCTCATCGTCGTTAATCAGATGAATGGAGAATTTTCGGCTAAAGACTCAAAGATGACAACATATCTCAAAGTAGCAAAGGCAAAATCTACAAAATTCGAGCCTTTTTCGATCAAACAAATCCCAAGAGATTTGAATACTCAAACAGATGCTTTAGCTAATCTTGGATCGGCACTAAGCAAACCATTATTCGATGTGATTCCTATGGTACATCTGACTATGTCGTCTATTGATCACGACGACGTCAGACAAATTAATAGCAACAACGAAGGAGATTGGTCGACCGACATCATGAACTTTCTAGCACACGACCAACTCCCGGAAGATAAAGCAAAGGCTCGGAAGATAAGATTTAAACCATTGCGGTATGTCGTGATACAAGATAGACTCTATCGACGATCATCTACCGGACTTAATCTACGATGTGTCACAAGCAAAACGCAAGTCCAGAATATCTTACAAGAGATGCATGAAAGCGAGTGTGGTAATCATTCAGGTGGTCGAAGCCTAGCCAATCGAGTGTCTCGACAAGGCTACTATTGGCCGACGCTACGACAAGACGCAATCAAGTATGTACAGAATTGTGACGCATGTCAGCGACACTCAGGTTCGACGCATAAACCCTCAGAACCTTTACACTCGATATTAGTTCCATGACCCTTCATGAGATGGGGAATGGACATCGTCGGTAAGTTACCACCCGCCCTTGGACAAAAGGTATTTCTACTCGTCCTTACAGATTATTTTTCCAAATGGGTAGAGGCATCCGCTTTTCCCAAATTCGGGATAAAGAGGTTATATCATTTATCCAGACTAACATCATATGCAGGTTTGGCATACCATCCGAGATTGTCTGTGACAATGGGTCTCAATTTATAAGTGAGGGAACTCAACAGTTCTGTGAGGACTACAATATAAAGCTCACGACATCGACACCACGATACCCTCAGTCGAATGGACTTGTTGAGTCGAGTAATAAAACGATTGTTAATTCAATCAAGAAACGTTTGAAAACAGCAAAAGAAAATGGGTCGAAGAACTCCCTTCGGTCTTGTGGGCAAATCGTACAACTCCACGTACGTCTACTGGACAAACCCCGTTTTCTTTAGTCTATGGTTGTGAAGCGGTTTTACCCATCGAGGTACAACTCCCTGTGTTGAGGCATACATCGGTCGACCATAACATGGTCGACATGAGCTACAACCTTGACGCTCTTTTGAAGAACTTAGAGAATCAACACTGATTCGAATGGCATCCCAAAAACAAACGGTCGAACGACACTTAAACAAAAACGTAAAGACTAAGGTCTTCCAAGTGGGCGACCACGTCTTGCGATGAGTGTTCCAGAACACTCAGGAACCAAATGCAGGTAAACTTTCCATCAAATGCGAAGGTCCTTATCGTATATCGCAGGTCGTGGGAAAAGGTGCCTATAGGCTCCAAACTCTCGACGACCAGAAGATCCCACATAGTTGGAACACAACGCATCTAAAGAGGTATTTCTTCTAAAACCTTGAACTATTTTAATACGATTATTCATCTCGTACAATTACTAACTTAAGCATCAGAGGGTCGTTGGTTAGCCAACGACCTACCTCTGACGTTGTTTTCCTCGCAGGATCGCACGACATAAGGCTACAAGTCTTTCGCATGACACGAGGTTACAAGTCTTTCGTACGACTTAATCTCACAAAACACCAAAGGGTGTGTAAATCTAAATTCTTAACTTAGAAATATTTTATTGTGAAGGAAATGCCTTAGTCGCAAGTATCTTTGGTTGAATTATGGTGACGTGCCTTGGTCGCAAGAATCCTTAAATTTATTTGCAAGAATGGTTGTCTTACAAACTATTTATTTGGTCGTACGATCATTAAGTCCAGAAGAGGCCTTAAGTCGCCAGAATAGCCCTAGTCGCAAAAAGATCATTTATATTCAAAAAAGTTAACAGTTACAGGGGGAGGCTCGACCACTATCGGTCGACCTAAGGAAGTTACAAGTCAGAAGATTAAGAGCTCAGGAAGGAGGAACATCTTCTGTCGGCATCGACGTAGAAACATCGTCAATTTAGGCCTCACCCGCTTTGGCCTCCTCTTTGTCGACCTCGACTTCCTTGAAGTCTTTCTCGTCTTCGGAGTCTAGGTCCTGTTCATTACCGACCTTTGCAAGATAAGTCTCGAGGTCCTCCTTTGAGTTGTCCAGTGGGTTCTTTCCTATCAAGTGACGCCTCATCATCGTCGTCATAGTCGTCATCCGGGTGAAGGCCTCTATCGCCTTTACCTCCTCCTCCAACTCCCCGACCTTGGCCTGTAGTTTGGCCTCCCTCTCCTTTGCCTCCCTGGTCTCTTTTTCATTCGCGACCAGGGATACGCGGGCTCGATCCAGCTCCACTCGAGTCCCCTCCAGGATCTCGCTCGACACACGAAGGTGCAACTGCAAATCTGCCACCTGGCTGTTGGCGACCTCCGCGACCTTGATGGCCTCTGTGAGCTCCACAGCGAGTGAATCCACCTGAGCCCGCACCTCCTCCTCTCGGGCGAGTGCAACTTTCTCCCGGTCGAGAGTTGCCCTCTCCCCGTCGAGAGCCCGTGGCATATCCTGGCGGAGCTTCTTTATGTCCCCGAAGAGCCCAAGCGAAGCCTCGAACGTCTGTAAAAAACCACAACGTGCACATGTTAGTACGACGGATAAAACAAATAAAACACGAAAGTAAAACACCGAATCCTTACCATGAAGGTCAATTCAGAGACGTGAGAACCGACGTCATCGATCTTCATCGTCTTGAACTTGTCCTTAAAGTTCGGGAGCAGGAACTTCGACAAGTGCGAGAATATCCTCGCACGGTCGAGGATATCATCCGACATAAAATCAGACGGCAACGTGAAGTTGACCCTCTGAACATTCGCGGGTCATTTCCCCTTGTCGCTCGACGGAGGGTCGGACCTAGAGGCCCCAGTCGCCTGAAATCCCACTGAGGCCTCTGTCGCCTGAATTTTCCGCGAAGCCTCTACATCAGGCTCCTTCGGGGACCCCATGACCGGAGGCGCGAAGTTTATGGAGACCGCCGAGATTGGGTCATCCATCTTCTCCTTCTCGGGGCTAGTAGCGCTCGACGCGCCACCATCCCTCGACAACGGTTCTCTCAGGAACGCCGTCCTTGGCTTCTTTGGAAATCTTGCTTCTGCAGCAGCTGCAGCTGCCGCTTTCCTTTTCTCTTTGCCCAAACGGGCAAGTTCGAGCTCAGCCTTTCTTCGGTCACTCGAACCACCTATCGCAGAAACCGCATGATAACGTTAAACATAAAGCAAAACAAGAGAAAAATAAATACAGAGAGATTGTAGAAAGAGTGCAAGTTACCTGCCATCTCCGCTTCTCATTCTTCCTCTCTCACCTCTTCGACCTCCATAACCTCAGGAGACTCGACGATGGTCACCTCGTCGTCGTCGCCTGTCGACGACAACGAATAATACGACCGATCCGCTGAGCTATAACTCAAGAATTGGGTTATCTTATAAACCGAATTGTCATGCGGTTTGACGTCATCAAACTTGATGGCTACAAAAAATGAAAACGAGTTAGAAGATGTACAAACGACGAAAGAACGTACGACACAAAGAAGGTACAAAGACTCACTTGACTTATTCCAGTTCGGCTCGAGCCAGTCGTTGTCGACACCTAACGAGGCCATACGCACAAAGTCGTATCTGGACTTCCACCCGCGGTCATTGACCGCGGTGTTAAGAACCAAAGTATGATCTTTTCGATATTTTGAATGGAGGCTATAGCAATGGAAAATGTCACCCTTTACGGAGTAAGCGGTGAGGAGATCATTCACGTCGAATGGTGACTCCCAGTCTTTCGTCAGTCGCTCAATCACTTGAACGACTCTCTAGAATTGACGCATCAGTTGCCCCGAAGCAAGGTCAAAGGTAAGCATAAATAACCTCGAGAGAGGTGAATAAGGCCACTTAAACCCTATTTTGAAAGGGTACTCGTATATCACGAAACACCCTTCAGGACACATGTCAGGTCTCTTATAACCAAGAGCATCGAGGGCGATTCCCTCCAGGATCTACGCTAAGCGCCTAAGAGCGACCAAGTCCATCGGACTCTGGATTGTACTGAAAGGCTCGCTAGACATCTCTCAAAACAAAAACTTAATTTCCCTAGAGGACATTGCACTAAAACAAGTATACTAAGAGAATCAAAGAAAACCGTACCTTAATAGACGGTCTAAAAACCTCGAAAATAACCTAAAATTAGGCGAAGATCGTCTGAAATCGTGAAGGGATCGCACGAAAAACTTAACGAAATCTCTCTCTAAAAATAACCTGAAGACGTAAAAGGAAACTATCCCCGAATGTGTCATATTTATATGCAAGGGTCGAATCGAGTAAGTTCGCTTGATGGTCGACACGTGTCGATCGAATCTTTAGGAGCACGCCTGGATGATCGACACCTGTCACCCTTAGTTGTCATGCGTGTTCTCCAGGCCATCATGACGTCACACGTGTTAGGGAATCTAGTTAGAAACGAACCATATTGGTTCTGAAGCGACGAAGACCTCTCCCCAAGTGACACGTGGCACTCGACAAAAATTTAAAATTTCCGCCAAGAAAAAATTTAAATTATGGGGGCAAACTGTTTGGGTAAAAAGTACACGATCTCGACGAAATAATATTTAATGCATATTTCACACGACTAGTCTTGGATTAAGATAAGGTCTTATCGACCGAGTAGAACCCTGACTTCCGTCGAGACTAATTCAAATGTTGGTCGAGCGACGCATGACAGTCGTCGAGACTAATACCCGACCTCGACCGTACTAACGTATAACTCAACGTTTCTTTCTTGATCATTTAATGCATGTTCAATGCCCATAAATACCAACGGTCATAACGGCTCAACACCATCAAGAACATTTATGAAGCGCGATTATTACGAAAGACACATTTATGAAGAATCAAGGCTATAAAAATCCAAGATCAACACTTCATTTAAAGGATAGAGGCATAATACACCAAGTATATGTTTACAAGCTCTCCGAAGAATATCTACAATCTTTCATTCACGCGACAGTATCAAATTACACACGACTATAGTGTTTTCACATATGATGCACACTTATTCTACAATCATACATCTATTTCCTGTATAGATCGTGTAATACATCGTAAACATCAGAGGATATCACCCATGTTTGGTGATCATAGTTGCAAGACGACCCCTTACCTGTCGTCCGCGATTTTTTCCTCGTTGAGGTTTTTCCGCGTCACCAAATCCTTTGTCTCCTTATTTTATTGTTTATCGCGTATAATTGTCTATCGGTTACTTTCTTTAGTTGGATAAAGTTCCACGTCGACCTTAAGTTATTCATTGAGTAATTTTTGGCATTAACACTCAATGTGTCAAATTGTCAATGTGCCGCCGGATGTAATTAGGATTTATGAAGCATATTTTTTTCCTATTAAGTTTTTAATTATTAAAAACATACTAAATTATTAACTATAATTAAGTAATGATAATTAATTAAAAATTAAATAAAATTATGTAGTATTGTAAATGGGTTGAAAACAGGTTGACAATGTGTTGAAATCAGGTCGGAAATTTCAATCCAACCCATTTACATAAATGGGTTAGGCGGGCTGACCCATTTAACTTAAATGAGTTGAAAATCTCAACCCAACCTGCTAATTTAGGGTTGGGTCACTTTTTGTCACCCCTAGCGTAGGGTGGTTGAATGGGAGCGGGTGTGGTGTGGTCGTCTCGGTGATGGTGACGGGGTGGGTTGGGGTGGGCGGCGGTTGTGACGACAATAGTAGTGGTGTGGTGGTTAGCAACGGGAGTGTGATTGTGACAGTAGTAACATGGTCGTGGTGGGGGCAGGGTTGGGCGGTATTGGTTAAATTGACTGCAAAAGGATGAATTTCAATTCCTTCACTTAAGCGAAGGGATGCCGAATTTCTTAATTTGTGGAATTCAATGGAGTTCAAAGAATTTCGTCATTTTCATCATGTGATCCAAATATAGGATTTGAAATTTGGTCAAATTAATTATCCATTGCAATTCTTTCCAATTCCTTCAAAATCCATAAACCAAACACTCCCTTAGGGGGCAATTTGATTCGCAGAGTGAAATTTGATGGAATTGAAGTCCATTGAAGAAATTTGACTTTGAATGAATTGGAATGGAATTTGACCATGTGTTTGGTTGGTAGGAATTTGTAACACCCTAAAAATAGGGATAACAAAAATCCGAAAAACGGACATGAGGTATACTAAAATTGCCATAGCAAGAGCCTCCCAAAAAGGGGAAATATAAAAATAACCTGTTTAATCACAAATCTGTAATTTAACGGATAAATAAACAACAACCACCTAATCTAATTTCTACATCTAGAAAAGAGATTACAAAAAGGGGTGTCATCTATAGACCCAAATCTTCCAAAAATAGTTCAAGTGCCAAAATCCCCAAGCTCTTGCCCAAAGCATCTAAACTTGCCTAGGAGTCGCGCCGCTAACACCTGAGATACACATCGACACCAAACAAGTGTTAGGCCAAAAAGCCTAGTGAGTCGAACAATAATAAGCATGCATGAACAGTTACAATTCTTATCAGCAGTTAACCAGTGTTCAATATATGTGGAGTCATTAGGGGAGACCCAAAGCACCAATCGAGCCCACCCCAAGAGTCGATATACCTTGATGCCCTTAACAAGGAACATCCCAAGGCCCGGCACACCCGGAGACTACTCCAAAGGAAAATTCCCCGAATGGCGGAGGTCTAGGCACATACCATCACAGTGGCACCCACGACTACATCCTCCTTGTGAACTGACTTGGTTCGTCAAACATAATGCATATAGGAGGTCCTTTAGGTGTATTTCAACCCCAACATATTTCCATACCGTCTATGGGTATAATATTACCATCCTATCCTCATGAAGTCCAACAAAAGTCCCAAATGACAATTATATTCATCATGCATATAAATATGTCACCAAAGTGATATTCCAACTAAAACCATCACAACACACATATATGCATACATTTAACATATCAAGGCACCCATCATATATATCCATGGGAAAAGCCCCAAATAATGGTACACATAACCTAAAACATAGCATATCACCAACATCCATATTTCCAACCATTTTTATCAAGAAATCCCAAATACTTGAACACATAAAGAATGAAATAACAAATAGAAGATTATGATGTGTATCTAGTTTTAACAAAGGTTTAGTAAACTCACCTTGCTAGATTTAAGCTAAATCTAGTATTTACCCACTTAGAGCTTCCCTTGAAGAAACTTGGTTCTTCAAACCAAATTTTCCAAAACTTAGATTTACAAGGTTCCAACCATGAATATACATTTTCCATCATAAATAATTGATCCCCAAACACTTAATCATCAAAATCTCTATTTTGGGCAAAACCCTAATTTTGACCCAAAACTCCCAAAATTATCCAAACCGAAAATTAGAGAAATCAAACACTAGGAAACCATCAATGGAACATTTATAACTTATTTCATGTTTTAGAAATGGTTAGAATGACTTACAAGTAGGTTTCTTGGAAAACCCCAAAATATGGTCAACAATGGTGAGAAGGTGATGAAGAAGATGAAGATGGAGATGGAGGTGAAGCTTCCAACCCGAAACCTTGGATGATGATCTTCACTCTAGTAATAAATGGTGATGATTTGGTGGTTGAAGAGGCTTAGAAGAGGTAGGTGAAGAGGAAGGGTTTGGGAGAGAGTTCTTGAAATGAAGAAGATGAGAAATGAGAAATAAGAAATATTTGGGGAAAATAATGCATAAAAAACGTCCAGCCCTTCACGTGGGTTGATCCGTGAGTTCAACTTCAGCAACCCACATAACAAGGTACCCTAATTTTCATTCTCGTGGGTTGCTCCGTGGGTTCAGCTTTAGCAACCCACGTAACAAGGTACGTCAGCCACTGATTTTGGCCACCATTCTCGTGGGTTGCTCCGTGGGTTCAGCTTCAGCAACCCACGTAACAAGGTACGTCAGCCACTGATTTTTCTTCTTATTTGGTCAAATCTCGTTTCGGTCATAACTTATTCGTTATAGCTCCTTTTTCGCTCCGGAAAGAACCGTTGGACTCGTAATTGAATCCTTCATCTATCAAGACTATAAAATAAAGGATTCAAGTCCAAAATCAAATATCCAATTTAACCAACGAAATTTCGGGGTGTTACAATCCTCCCCACCTAACGAGGATTTTGTCCCCGAAATCTTACCCTAACTAAACAAGTGAGGGTATCGTAACTTCATATCTTCTCCGGACTCCCAAGTAACATTAGCACCCCAATGATGCTTCCATTGTACTTTAGTCATGACTACGTCTTTATGACGTAATTTCTTCACTTTCGATTCTAAGATCGCCTCCGGTTCTTCCACACAACGATTCCCATTGTCCACTCGAATTTCCGACAAAGGAATTACACTTTCCTCTTTGGCTAGACACTTCCGAAGGTAGCATACATGAAACGTAGGATGTATTCCATCCATTTCTGGTGGTAAATCTAACCGATAGGCTTGTAAACCAATTTTATCCAAAATAATGAAGGGCCCAAGGAAACGAGGACTAAGCTTCCCACGCTTCCCAAACCGAATAATTCCTTTCCATGGAGATACCTTCAACATGACACGGTCGCCTACTTGAAACTCGACCGATCTTCTTTTCTTGTCCGCGTAACTCTTTTGTCGATCTTGTGCCGCCTTTAGCCTTTCCCGAATTTCTTTCACCTTGCCGTCCTTCTCTTGAATAATTTCTGGTCCGGCAAATTGTTTCTCGTCCGCTTCTAGCCAACAAACCGGGGTTCTGCACTTCCGTCCATACAATGCCTCGAACGGTGCCATTCCAATACTAGAATGGTAACTGTTGTTGTACGCAAACTCTACCAAAGGTAGATGCGAATCCCAACTCCCCCCGAAGTCTATCACATACGACCTCAACATATCTTCTAACGTCTGAATTGTCCTCTCGCTTTGACCATCCGTTTGAGGATGATACGCCGTGCTCAAATTCAGTCTAGTGCCCAACTCCTTTTGCAAGCTAGTCCAAAAGTTCGAAGTGAATCGGATGTCTTGATCCGATACAATAGATTTCGGAACTCCGTGCCTCGACACCACCTCGTCAATATAAAGCTTGGCCAATTTTTCCATTGGCAAGGTCTCCCGCATTGCAAGAAAATGTGCACTCTTGGTTAGCCGATCAACGAATACCCAAATTGTATCATGGCCTCGCAAGGTTTTTGGTAGCTTCGTCACGAAGTCCATAGTGATGTTGTCCCATTTCCACTCGGGAATGGACAACGGTTGTAAACTCCCATACGTCCTTTGATGTTCTGCCTTGACTTGGAGACAAATGACACATTTCTCCACATAGTTAGCCACATCTAACTTCATCACCGGCCACCAATAATTTAATTTTAAGTCTCTATACATCTTGGTACTACTGGGATGTATAGAATACTTCGACTTGTGCGTGTCTTCTAGAAGTAATTCCTGATTTCCACCCAACTTCGGCACCCAAATTCGACCTTGAAAGAGTTTAAGCCCGAGACTATCTTCCGTAAAAAGTCCACTTTGCCTTACCATGATCTCAGATTTGAGATTTTGCTCCTTGAGTGCTTCCCCTTGCCACGTCTTGATGCTTTCTACCAAACTTGATACCACGTCGATTCTTGTAAGGGACAATTTAACGCCACCCTCATGGTTCCTCCGAATCAATGCATCCGCCACCACATTGGCCTTACCGGGATGATAGAGTAGATCACAATCATAATCCTTTAGGAGTTCAAGCCATCTTCTTTGCCGCATGTTGAGTTCCTTTTGATCGAAGATGTACTTGAGACTCTTGTGATACGTGAAAAGAGTACACTTGGTCCCATACAAGTAGTGTCGCCACAACTTTAACACGAAAAGTACCGCTGCCAACTCCAAATCATGAGTCGGATAGTTCTTCTCATGATCCTTTAATTGCCGCGACGCGTAGACTATTACTTTCCCCCTTTGCATTAGGACACACCCAAGCCCCATCTTGGAAGCGTCACTAAACACCACAAAGTCTTCCAATCCTTCGGGTAGGGATAAGATCGGAGCTTCGCGCAACTTCCTCTTGAGCGTCTGAAAGGCTTGTTCTTGTGCATCGGTCCAAAGAAACTTGACGTTCTTCCTTGTAAGAGAAGTGAGCGGTGTAGCTATCTTGGAAAAGTCTTGGATGAAACGCCGATAGTAACCCACCAAGCCTAAGAAGCTTCGAATCTCCGTCGGACTTGTTGGAGGCTCCCAACTCATCATTGCATCGATCTTTGCCGGATCTACCTTTACGCCGTCCTTTGATACCACATGCCCCAAGAATTGCACTTCTTGAAGCCAGAATTCGCACTTCGAGAATTTCGCGAACAGTTTCTCCCTCCTTAGAATTTCTAATACCTCTCGTAAGTGTTTTCCATGCTCAGACTCATCCTTTGAATATATTAAAATATCGTCGATGAAGACGATCACGGATTTATCCAAGAATGGGCGACACACACGGTTCATCCGATCCATGAATACGGCCGGAGCGTTGGTTAGACTGAAAGGCATCAACAAAAACTCATAATGGCCGTATCGCGTCCGGAAAGTCGTCTTCGGAATGTCCTCTTTCTTCACTCTCACTTGATAATATCCGGACCGAAGGTCAATCTTCGAGAAACATCCCGCGCCTTGAAGTTGATCAAAAAGGTCGTCGATGCGAGGTAGATGATACTTGTTCTTCACCGTGACTTTGTTTAACTCCCGATAATCTATGCACATCCGCATGGATCCATCCTTCTTCTTCACGAACAAAACCGGTGCTCCCCAAGGTGACGAGCTTGGTCGAATGAAGCCCTTCTCCAACAACTCTTGAAGTTGTGTCATCATCTCTTTCATTTCTGTCGGTGCCAAACGATATGGTGCTCGAGCTATCGGAGCCGCTCCCGGAGAGAGAGAGATCTGAAATTCCACTTGACGCTCCGGTGGTAATCCGGGTAAGTCTTCCGAAAAGACATCCGGAAAATCCTGCACGACCTTCACGTTTTCCACCGTCTTCTTTTCCTTCTTCGCGTCCACTACGAATGCTAGATACGAAGGGTAACCCTTCGCTAAGAATTTCCGAGCCTTGAAAGAGGAGATTATAGGGTTGCAACCTTTTCCCTTATCTCCATAGATGATGACCATATTGCTTCCCTCCAAAGGCACTTGAATCATCTTCTTAGAGCAAAAGATGTCGGCCTTGTGCCTCACTAACCAGTCCATGCCTATGACCACGTCAAAACCCCCTACGGCCATAGGTAGCAAATCTACCCCAAAAGGATTCCCATCGATTTCTATAGTGCAATTACAAAAACAGTCTCGAATGATTACTTGATCTCCATTCGCTATTTCTACTACTAACGCATCGGGAAGGACACTAATAGGAGTAGTGAATTGCTTACAGAAGATTTCCGACACAAAAGAGCATGTAGCACCCGAATCAAACAAAACACGAGCTGGCAATGAGTTTACTAAGAACGTACCCGAAACGACATCGGCGGTCTCCTTGGCTTCCTCGGTAGTCATTCGGAAAGCTCGACTCGGTGCCCTTGATGGTTGCTCGACTCTAGCCGTCGACCCTACAGAATTTCCACCGATTCCTTCCACTAACTTTGGGCAACTCCTCTTCATATGCCCCGATTCACCGCACTCATAACATACCGGCCCACGAAGGGAACACTCTCGAGTCGTGTGGTTCTTCTTACCACACTTGTTACACCCGACTGGCCCGGAGTGAGTTCTGGTAGTGCATGGTCCCGAGTGTTTTGACCCGCACTTGTGGCACCACCGATCCTCACGGCGTTGATCACTCGCTCTTCCATTAGCAAACGGCCTTGATTGACGCACGGGCCCAGATGGCCCTTCCCACTTCCGCTTCTCACCAACATGCCTCTTCTCTTCCTTTTCAGCGTTGATGTCATCTTCAACGAGCAAAGACTCCTCGATAACTTCTTGCAAAGTCGAACACTTAGCATTTCTTATGTCCGTTCGCATACCGGCCGGTAACCCTTGCTGATATGCTTTCATCTTCGACCTTTCATCGGGGACTAGATGTCCCACCAAGTTTAGTTTCTCCAAAAAGAGTTTGGAGTAGCCAACCACAGACAAGTTTCCTTTCTTCAGATCTCGGAACTCCCGCTCTAACTTGTCCATCGAACGCTCGCTACAATACTTGCCCATAATCTTCTCTTTGAACACTGGCCAAGTTAACTTAGCCAGAACTTCAGGAGTGAGGATGGATCGAGTGAGGTTCCACCAAATCAAAGCCTCTCCCCGAAGTAATTGAGAAGCAAACTTGACCCGTTGAGAGGGATCATACTCACTTGACTCAAAGGCCATCTCTACCTCCTTGAGCCAATACATACAAGCAACCGGGTTATCTGAACCCGCAAACTCCTTAGGGTGGCACCCCAGAAACGTCTTGTAAGTGCACCCCTTAGTCTTCGTCCGAATCCCTTCAGCGGATGGTTCCTCAACCGTTACCACATTTGGTCCACCCGACCCCACAATAATGTTTTCAGCCATCGTCTCAGGTTGTCGGTGGCTAGCGTCTCGATCCTCTAGGAGTTTCATGAAAAACTCTTGCTGTTGGGTCATGGCCGAAGTCATGGCCAACTGTTGTTGATCCAGGGCTGCATTCATAGCCAACATCATGCTATCCCGAAGTCGGGTCTCCATGGTAACTTCCTCCAGGATGGCGTTACCTGTGTTGAGGTTCCGGCGTGGAATATGCTCAGGCCCTCCTCCCAAGATTCTGGGTATAGGAATGTCATTGGAGGTTGCCCCCACCGGGGGTCGTACTGCTGCAGATTCCACTTCTGGTTGCCCCTCTGGAATATCCGATAATCTACTTCGAGTGTTTACCATTGATCACTGCCACACAAGCACGAGAAGGAGATTGAGAAAAGACTAAGCGAGTTTAACTCATTATACGTACTAATACCTTCATCAATTATTATAATAATAGTAGACCAAGTATGCCCACGTAACAATGCATTCATAATAGCAGTAGCTAAGTGAAATTATGAACGAACCATACACAAGAATTCTTGTCACCATCATTACAACTTTCAATTACAGTAATTCTGTAATCCTAACGCTCTCCCCACCTAGGATTTATACCCCAAGTGGACAGTAAAGTCATAAAGTCTAAAGCTTAAGTCTAGATACGCTAAACCATACCTAGTTCACTTAAACTAAAGCTCTGATACCAACTTGTAACACACTAAAAATAGGGATAACAAAAATCCGAAAAACGGACATGAGGTATACTAAAATTGTCATAGCAAGAGCCTCCCAAAAAGAGGAAATATAAAAATAACTTGTTTAATCACAAATTTGTAATTTAACGGATAAATAAACAACAACCAACTAATCTAATTTCAACATATAGAAAAGAGATTACAAAAAGGGGTGTCATCTATAGACCCAAATCTTCCAAAAATAGTTCAAGTGCCAAAATCCCCAAGCTTTTGCCCAAAGCATCTAAACTTTCCTAGGAGTCGCGCCGCTAACACCTGAGATACACATCGACACCAAACAAATGTTAGGCCAAAAAGCCTAGTGAGTCGAACAATAATAAGCATGCATGAACAGTTACAATTCTTATCAGCAGTTAACCAGTGTTCAATATATGTGGAGTCATTAGGGGAGACCCAAAGCACCAATCGAGCCCACCCCAAGAGTCGATATACCTTGATGCCCTTAACAAGGAACATCCCAAGGCCCGGCACACCCGGAGACTACTCCAAAGGAAAATTCCCCGAATGGCGGAGGTCTAGGCACATACCATCACAGTGGCGCCCAAGACTACATCCTCCTTGTGAACTGACTTGGTTCGTCCAACATAATGCATATAGGAGGTCCTTTAGGTGTATTTCAACCCTAACATATTTCCATACCGCCTATGGGTATAATATTACCATCCTATCCTCATGAAGTCCAACAAAAGTCCCAAATGACAATTATATTCATCATGCATATAAATATGTCACCAAAGTGATATTCCAACTAAAACCATCACAACACACATATATGCATACATTTAACATATCAAGGTACCCATCATATATATCCATGGGAAAAGCCCCAAATAATGGTACACATAACCTAAAACATAGCATATCACCAACATCCATATTTCCAACCATTTTTATCAAGAAATCCCAAATACTTGAACACATAAAGAATGAAATAACAAATAGAAGATTATGATGTGTATCTAGTTTTAACAAAGGTTTAGTAAACTCACCTTGCTAGATTTAAGCTAAATCTAGTATTTACCCACTTAGAGCTTCCCTTGAAGAAACTTGGTTCTTCAAACCAAATTTTCCAAAACCTAGATTTACAAGGTTCCAACCATGAATATACATTTTCCATCATAAATAATTGATCCCCAAACACTTAATCATCAAAATCTTTATTTTGGCGGCGTCAACCCCAAATACGAAAAAAAGAATTTGAGCATTACCCGCTCTATCCACTTAGCAGAGTCCTGTGTTTTTAATAAACAGTCGCTACTCTGCTCTCCTAAAGTATGGTTTACTTTGGAAGATTCATAATGACTCCTAGTCACTTTTTACCATGCTTTTTCTCACTTTTGGAATCAAACTCCCTATTCTCGAACCCTCTGCCGAGCTCCACCCTGCCCGCATTTATTTATTTATTTTGAAGGGGCCAACTAGGGAAGTAGGCTTAGCTCTTGTGCACATCTTTTGAGGGTTTAAAACCCGAATTTTGACCCAAAACTCCTAAAATTATCCAAACCGAAAATTAGAGAAATCAAACACTAGGAAACCATCAATGGAACATTTATAACTTATTTCATGGTTTAGAAATGGTTAGAATGACTTACAAGTAGGTTTCTTGGAAAACCCCAAAATATGGTCAACAATGGTGAGAAGGTGATGAAGAAGATGAAGATGGAGATGGAGGTGAAGCTTCCAACCCGAAACCTTGGATGATGATCTTCACTCTAGTAATAAATGGTGATGATTTGGTGGTTGAAGAGGCTTAGAAGAGGTAGGTGAAGAGGAAGGGTTTGGGAGAGAATTCTTGAAATGAAGAAGATGAGAAATGAGAAATGAGAAATATTTGGGGAAAATAATGCATAAAAAACGTCCAACCCTTCACGTGGGTTGATCCGTGAGTTCAACTTCAGCAACCCACATAACAAGGTACCCTAATTTTCATTCTCGTGGGTTGCTCCGTGGGTTTAACTTCAGCAACCCACGTAACAAGGTACGTCAGCCACTGATTTTGGCCACCATTCTCGTGGGTTGCTCCGTGGGTTCAGCTTCAGCAACCCACGTAACAAGGTACGTCAGCCACTGATTTTTCTTCTTATTTGGTCAAATCCCGTTTCGGTCATAACTTATTCGTTATAGCTCCTTTTTCGCTCCGGAAGGAACCGTTGGACTCGTAATTGAATCCTTCATCTATCAAGACTATAAAATCAAGGATTCAAGTCCAAAATCAAATATCCAATTTAACCAACGAAATTTCGGGGTGTTACAGAATTCAATTCATTCACTTAAGCCAATAAATGATGAATTACTTAAATTGTGGAATTCAAAGGATTACATCATTTTCATTATATGAACCAAACATATGATTTGGAATGTGGTCAAATAAATTATCCATTCCAATTTATTCAATTCCTTCAAAATCCATGAACCAAACAACCTCTTACGCCGTGTTTGGTTTGCGGGATTAGAATGGATTTGGAGGGATTTGGATTTCAAATCCATTCCAATCCTGTGTTTGGTTTGCAGGAATTGAGTTTGTTAACCGGATTTGAAATTCTTTGACCTTTTTAAAATCCTTAACCTGATAGATTTGGAATTCCTTTGTAATGGTCTGGGATTTCAAATCCAAATCCTGATGGATTTCATAAATCGATCGTTTCTAATGCCCTAAAACAAACAAATACATTCTCGTCATCGTTATTACACTGGACGGTTTGAAGGAACAACAACAACTGGTTCGATCTCAGAATCAGAAGTAATTACATTCTCGTCATCGTCATTGTTCGAACGAACGTTTGCCATGGCTTCTGGAATGAAATAGAAATCATTTTTCAAAACGGTGATCGGAAATCAGATGAGGAGGAAATCATAAACATGATGAATTTTGTTGATTTTTTCGATCGATTGAAGATTTATGCGAAAAGCGAAGCTCAGTACTGGTGCTTTCATTGCGACTGAGTTAGGAACATGAATGAAGGATTTCAATTCGAGTTAATTAACTCGATGACTCGCTGCGTTTCCTATTTGTCACTCAGTCACCTGCAAATTCAAATCGAAACGAATTCATGGATCAACTGATTCGATCTACTCATCTTCATCTACATTACACTAAATTAACACTAAATTTGTACCTGAAAGCGATCGATTTCAATCTCCTGCAACAAATTTAACATGAACTCGATTAGTTGATAGAAATTTTCAGAAATTTGAAGTTTGAGTTGAAAACTTGAAATTATTGAATACATATGTATACCCACAACTTCTTCAAATGCCACAGGAGAATTCGATTAAAAAAAAGTAATCCATTCCAAATCCTACAAACCAAACACATGAAGGGATTTCAATTCACCCAAAAGCCAAATCCCTCCAAATCCAAATCCTTACTTGAAATCCAATCCATTCCCGCAAACAAAACGCGTCCAATATTGTATAAAGTTGTAAACTATGTTGTTGTTTCTCATGTTTGCTATCGCACAATCATCATGTTTTTTTTTATTGTACAATCATCGTAAAACAACATTGTGGCTTATAGATATCTAAGTACAATAAGGGTCAATATCGTGAAAAAAAAATCAAAAGAAAACATACAAAGACAATCACAAATTTTTATTTGAATTTTGGATTTTGTACTTTTTGTGAGTTTTCGGTTTTTAATTTTTAGTTTTATAAATGTTAAACGGGTTAGGCGGATCGGGTTAGGGTTGGAATTTTCTGACCCGTTTATTAAACGGGACGGGTTAGGGTTAGACACTCTCAACCCGTTTAACTTTGAATCCGACACGAAACTGGCCCGACACGACACGTTTGTCAGGTCTAATAAAAATATAGGTTTGATCGGGCTTTAAGGTCAAGGCAAGACATGGAATTTGGGTTTGTTTTTTTACATCTCTATGTGGGAATGTAAACGAGAGGGCATATGAAAAATGAGGAAATATATGCGAAGAAGAAAAAAGATTTTTTCTAGGTAGCATATGTTGGATATATAGGCTTTTATTGAGCATAAGAACTCAAATTTTTCAGTTAAAATCGTTTGATAAAAACGATTTAAATTTCTATGACGAGTTAAAAAGGGTCAGGTTGACGTTCAAAAAATTTTGATTTTGTGAAAGAATAATGTTGAATATAATTACAAAAATGTATCATCAAAAATAGAATTTTAATATTTTTAATAAAAATTTAAAAAATATAATTTTTAATAAAAATTTAAAAAATTACTGTATAATTTAAAATAGGACTGTTAACATGTTAAAATTCAAAAAACATTCGGTATTGTACGACCAAATTGATTGCCTTTTTATAATTAAACATATTTCTTTCCAATGGATTTTCAAGCACGCAAAGGTTTCAAATATGTTACGGGCGGAATGGTATGGGGGTCAAGGGCTTGATGGTTAGACCTCTCGTCTTGTTTTGCTAGTAGCTTATCGTTGATTCAGTTGGTGTGACTTAGGGTTGTTGGTCAAGTTTTTCTTCTTTCTGTTTTCTCTTGTTGGCTTCTTCATTGGCTTTGGGTTTCTTAGTTGGACTTTTGTCCGTTGTTTTCATTTGTTCGGTTCGTTGTTGTTTTGTGTGAACTTTGGTTGTTCCATTTTCTTTGTTGTGGGTCTTGGTTTTGTTTGGTTTTTTTTTTCTTGGATTATTTGTTTCGGGTTGATTTTGCAACTTGTAAAAGCTTTATTTTGCTTCTTTATTTTTAATAGATTGTTTGTCTTTAAAAAACAAGTGCCTACTCACATTACGTTAAGATAACCACTAATTACACACATATTATGTATATAATTATCAGTATTTTCTATTAGAGATGCTCTTATAAAGTCATAGTTATCCTTGTTTTGTTTAAACCTAAACTTAGATCTAGACCCATTTATGCACCTCTAAGTCTAAGGGGCTATTTGGCAGTTGTTGAATGGTTAGGTGCAGAATGATTAAGAGGCTCTTATGATATAATGCAAAATGAAATATGGTTGTTTGCTAATTGTTCAGGATGAAATCAAGGCTCTGAATGGTTAAGACAGGGTCAAGACACTAAATCATTCAGAGGGTTTTGGAACCATTAAGAGACATACCTTTTTTTGTCAAACAAGATTTACCTCTTAACGATTCAGAGGTTGCCTCTGAATGGAACCATTAAGAGGTAAACAACAGCCCTAACTATGAGAAGTAACTACAAAAGGGGTAGGCGTCCTCAATTGGACCTATAAATCTTTCATTTAAAAAATGCATTGTTAAGTTTGATTTCTCAAATATTTTTAAGAGAAATATGTGAGATAGATAAAAAATATGTCGAATTTCGATAAAATTATATCACAAGGTAGAAGAAAAATGTGCATATCGCAAATAATTCATAATCCGAAATAAACTTGGCATTTTATGTGGAGAATAGATGGCAAGTGGTTGGCTAATTTCATGGGCCTATGCATATAGCGAATCGTTCTTATATAAATAAGTTGTTTGAAAGTTGAAATATACAAATGAGAGTAGATTTGGACGGAGATGCATAAGGCTCGAGCTTGGTTCGTGGTCGGGCTTTGGGTGTGAAATAGACCCGATCAAGCTTTAAAGGCTGAGCTTTAACGGGTCTTTATAAAAAGTTGGCCAATCGGACATCAAGGCCTTGCCTGGACGGCTTGACTTGAAATCAGATTTTTTTTTGTGTGTGTATCTCTAATTTGTGCCTAATTTGGAGTTAGGAAGCTCGTGAACTTAACAACATTAATTACTAAACTCTAACTTTTGAAATTAATGGTAAACGATGATGTTTAATAAAACCAAGTACAAAGTAATTGATGTATGAAGTAGGGGTTTGAGTTAAGGTTTTGATAGATTTTATTGCCAATAGGGTAAGATATATGGGTTTATGTGATGATGATATGTATAACTTTTTTAATGGTGAAATGCTTTTTTAATTGTATATACCGTAACACCCCGACATTTTCCTTATTATATAGCCATAAACTTATACTTTTCATTCGAGTACGCGAAGAAGCTTATGGATCTGTCTATTACACATAGAAGTCGATGTCACCAAATACAAACATTATTACATACTTAAACATATTATAACTGTAACATTTTTCAAACCACTACAACTAATTTTGGAGTTAACATCGGTAATATACGAACGATGAAATACAAACATGAATCACTTCATTGATGTTAAAACCACATATTTATGAGCTCCTTCTTTCCGATCAAATCCTTTAGATATATGCACATACTTTTTAAGCCGAAGCCGGGTGAGTAATGGATTTCATGTGAAACATCATCTAAAACTTTCATGTCATGATCAAATATGAATTTATATATATTTCAATGTCATATACATAACTTTGCATGTATGCTCATCACCACTAAGGTTTCATATACAATGCTCATGATCATAAGACTTCACCACTAAGGTTATTGTCACACTAAAGTGCCGTTTGTTTTTTAAGAGGTCTAAAGTCTGAAGTCTTATTTTAGTTATGATTAATAAGAGATGGTATGTAAAAAGGTCTGAACGATTCAGACTTAAGAGTCATTAAGACGGTTTTTTTAAAAACAAACAACCCCTAAGTGACTCATATTTGCGAAAACATCACCAAATATCATCTACATGCCATGCCATGCAATGCATTGAAATTCATATATATTTGACATGAAATCATTTTATAAACAACATGTTTACCCACACATATCTAAATATACATATTGTGCATATGCTCATGAAAAATATTTAGGAAAGATCCATATACTCGCAATGGTCTTGAGGTTTAGGGGCTCATTTCCAATTTGATCACCAACAATGCATTCCTTACGACATGGGTTTCGAAAACGATTTCGGAATCACAATCGGCTTACAAACATGCAGTAATTGCCATCACAAAGCTTCTACCCTAAAATCTCTCTCGTAAAGCTTTAATGGAGTTAAAAATAAGAAAATCATGGTTTTCTTTCTATAGAAATGAGGAGATAAAAAGAGATTTGCAGAGTATTTTAGGGAAATGAGAGGGATCATCATGACATATGATACATGTGCCTTTCATGTAGATTTCAATTGACACATGTTAACACTTGGATCTCCACCACCATCAACACCAATCACAATTTCACAATTCTTGGCTCCACCAATCATCTCTTACCAAAAATATTATCATTTTCTAGTTAATTTTCCAACCTCTAATTCCTTTAAACCTTGACATCTTTTTGTAGAAGCTGTATTTTTCAAATCGGATTCCACCAAATTATACGTCCCATTTTTCTCTTTGTTGTGATATAAATTTCATGAGATTCTGACGCATACCCATTTCATTATACTTTCACCGCTACTGATTTTCTTATGATACTTCTCACTAAAATACCCTTTTTTTTATATATGATCCACATATCTATGTACTACAAAATATATTGGATACAAGTCCGTATGACTACTTTAAACTTATTAGAATAATAATATACTTTTTTTCAGGTAGCTCCCAAAACCGGAATGTTACATATACACATGATGTATGCATGATATGGTAATTTATGTGGTGTAATGAAGCAAATTGGTATATATCTTTGATTTATATATAATACTTATATATGGCAATAAACTCATATATTATTCTCACCTTTGGTGAGGATTGAGCCCGTTACCTCCTGGAAGGCCGAAGGCCCAGATACCGCTAGACCAAAGACACTTTGGTCAAATTGGTTTCTTGAATGCCATTTTTTGTATGTTATAAACGTGAAAAGTGTTTTTAACGAAAAACTATGTGCGTACTAAATTTATTAGCTTATTACTAGTATGTATCTTAGTAAACAAACAATGTTGACAATAACAAAAGAAAGATGGTCTTGTTAGACTGAGTAGAAGATGTTATATTTTTTGCACAACTTTAATACGATGGTAGATCTATGTGTTCTTCTTCTTACCTATATTATTAACTAAGAATTAAAAAAATTAAACATAATATCGAGTCAAAATAAATATTTATCTGAGAGTAACAAAAAAATAAGGCTCTATACGCATTCTTAATCGATAGACGGTAGAAAATTTTCATTTTTTAGAAGTTTTTCCGGGTTTTTAAAAACGAAAACAAAAAATGATTCCTCTAAATAACAAACTCCTGGACCAAATGTCGGAAATCAAACATGCCACTACAACGTTTCATCACCATAACAACCTCTCGAAAGGCCGCAACGCTGCACGGAACTGTCAATCCGTTCTTTTGCTCGTATCCAAACTCTTCATAGGCCTTCGCTAACAAAATCTTGAAAAGCGGATGAGATAAGCAACTTGTTGAAACCACAAACCGTCTTCTTTCATCACCTACATAAACTGCCAAAAACCCTCTCGGGGTGGTGGCAATGGCAGACAAATGCTCCTCAACGTCATACCTTAACAATCTTTCTTCTTTAACATACAACACCTCACAATTGAGGTATATGCTTCTATACGCCACTTTCTTGGCCAATTTCTTAAATAAACAGATCTTTTTTCGAAGCATTTTTAAACCGACAGAAACTTGATAATATTTTGACGTCATGGATCCAAAACGTTTTGACATCCTCAGAGGTCATGTGAGATATATATATGTGTATGTATAGTTGATTTGGTTGACAACAAATCATTGGATTGATGCAATAATTGATTGGTTAAGATGTATTTGTCACTTAGATGGCATTAATTATAAATTATGATTAAACTTCAAATCTTTTTGCTGTCAAATTATGTGTTCATCTTAATATATTTTGTTGTTAGTGTGAACCACAAATTAAAAATAGCTATTAAAATATTTTAATATAAGTTTATTTTATTATCAAGGGCTAAATTCAATTTTATGCCTCTATTTTCCTCCTAAAATAATCTTTTTTGAGGGGAATAATAATTATTTTTTTAAAGGAATTTTCTTTTGAGGAGCTGATAATTTATTTTCTGTATTATATAGTGTTATTTAGTTCATAGACGAGTTAAACATGTTTTATAAAGGAAAAAAAATGCAATATACAACGACATTCTTTTATTTAATTTTCTTATATACTTTATAACGGAAGACAAAAATTCAATTTACCAAAATCTTTAATTTAAGACATGTTGTTATTATATAAACTATTAACTGATTTTTTTTTTGGTTGATTTATCGTCTAAGTTGATTTGGAATGCAATGAGGCGTCGGCATGTATTTTATATATTATTTCTGATTTATCATCTGAATAAAGTTTTGATAGTTTTTAACGTATATAAAAAGCTTCGTCGGTTAGATAAGATCGTTTTCAATATCAAAAATCAAATATTGTCTTAATTATTTTTAACTTTAAAATTACAATAATTGTTTAGAATACTAAAAATAATAATAACTATATATAATTTATATATAACTATATATAATTACATAAAAGAGAGCACTTTGAAATAGGGAAAATTAAATATACTAAATTTATATCTAGAAAGCATTAATATATGTTTACATGTACACCATACTTTAATTTTAGTGATATTTTATTTAACTAAACACCAAAAATATAAAGTAATGATATTGTTGTAGCATATGATTAAAGAATTTTTTTATGTAATTATTCTATATTTTTAGGCCTAATTATTTACAATAATACAAAAAAGTAATTCATTATCATTTCTAAAAGATTATTTTATATTCCAGAAAATACTAAACATTTTATTTCTGAATTTGAATTCATTGCGATCCATAGACTTTTTTTCATTCACAATATTAAGTATATAGGGTGAGGTTTAGAGGAAAATCAAATGAGGAATTAAGAAACACCATAATAACCGCTCATTTGTATGGTATGCATATGTGTACATAAGTAATTTGTCTGATATATACATGTGTATAAAAATCAGGGAACATCTTCAGTTCCTTGTGTATGCTATGTTTGGCAAACTAGCTGGTAGCTGATAAACTAGTTTTTCAAAACGCTACTATGAGTAGTTTTTCAATAAGCTAGCTTATTATAAGATAGTTTTTGGTCATCCAAATATGTAAAAAGCTAGCTTTTTTTTGCCAAACAATGTTGTAATGTGCATATTGTACAGATGAATGATTAGTAGTATGTTTCTTAGTTTTTCACTTTATAGGATTTCTCCCTAAACCCCACTCTAAATATTATTCTTTTTATTTTATAATTTTGCATTCTCGTAAGTCTGTTTTACTAATATTCATCCAATATCATTGTTTCATGTTTATTTATCGGAAAATATTAAACGTTTTAATTTAAAGTTGTAATGCTTGTATTGAATTGTGGTTTGTTTGTAATTATTTAGCATTTTATATGAATGTGTAGATTGAGATAATAATTATATTGTTGACTTTTTTTTATTAAAAATATGTTTTTTTTTATTTCTTGTAGGTATACCTACGGGTTCATAGGTACATGTACAATATGATGAACTTGAGCATCCAATTTTGTTTTATTTTTGATACTTTTATACTTACATCTGTTATACTTGTGAGTTGAATAAGTATACACACAATGTATCAACTGTTGAGTATAGTTATTTGAATAATTGGTAAGGTAGCGTTTGGTACGCAGACATGATTTTACATGACTAAGTTGGACAAAATTGTACAAGACTGGACATGACAAGGGGAAGAATTAGACATAACAAGACTTGACAGGACGGGTTGTCTGTTTGGTGTTTGGTACAATTAGAGTTGGACATAACTGGATTGGAAAAATTGTCTTTAAAAAAGTTGTTTGATAATTTTATATACTATATAATAACTATAAATGACACGAGTCAAGTAAGTATTTAAATAATTTAATTTATAAATATTTTAATACAATTTCCATATAGATAAATACATACATATATAATAGAACCAAATTTGAATAAATAATTTGATGGAGGTGGTTGACGGTGGTAGTCGTGATGGTGGCCGATAGTGGTGGATATGGTGGCAGAGGCGGTAGTTGTAGAGGAGGTGGTGTGGGCAATGGTGATTATGGAGGTGGTCGGCAATGGTCGTCGGTGATCGTCGCCGAGGGTGATGGTGGTGGCGGCGATGTGTGTTGTGACCATTAAACGAAATACCATATTAGGATTATATCAAATGAGGGTAGATTGATAATATTTTAGTTTTGTCCCATGTTGTTCCACCTATTTTGGTGGAACAAGAAAAAGTCTTTTTGTCTCATTCAGTTCCACCTAGTCCCTATCCCATGTCGTGCAAAAACGTGGGACGGTGAATTTTTGTTCTGTCCAATATCGTACCAAACGTGGGGCAATGAGTTTTGTTCTATCTTATCCTGTCCCATGTACCAAACGCAACCTAAGGGTACAATTTGGACAACATATGTTCCAACTAATTTGGGCTATCCTTAGAACATTTCTATAATTAAACCTTATGATGTTATATGATAGCGCAATGATCTACCGAACGTGAAGTTATATTTATTTAAAAGAAAATTGAACTTGGTTTTTTAATGAGATCTCCAAGACTAGTTACGAAAATACGTCTTTTTTTGCATATGTTTATGATATATGTGATAATTTGCTGGTTCGAGCCGGACATGAGCTAGACCCAACATATATTTTTTTGTCTAACAGGGTCATTATAGCAAATTCAAGACTTTTTACGAGCTTGTTAACTTGTCATTACATGGTCTATAAATTAATTCGGGTTGATCACGTGCTAACGGGCATAAAAAATTATCTTAAAACATATAATTTGTAAAATTGTTTTAAGCACACATTTTTTACAACTTAAATAAAACTTCGTAAATAGCCTAAGAAAATGAATATTTTCACAAGATAACCAGGTAGCCTAACAATTTTCAGAATATGATGGAAGGCTTATTGTGTATTTCATTATGAAACAAGAGGTATTTATACAAGAGTTTTGATCCTATCAAGGCTACAATTATGCTCTATGATAGAGAGCAAAATATGGGATCGATATAAAGAATAATTACACCAATATATTAGACCAAAAATAGATTGATATGGCACCTATGATTTTGGTCTATCATGCCCCAGCAAGATTGAGTTTCCATCATGGATGCCAAGCTTGGAACGATGAAGAAGAAAGGTTTTCCGATTGAGAGGCTTGGTGAGAGAGTCGGCAAGTTGATCGTTAGTGTGTACATGGGATACACGGAGACGGTTGTTAAAAACTTGATCACGCACGAAATGAAAATCAATGGCAATGTGTTTCATTCGAGAAAGAAAGACAGGATTCTTGCTCAAATAAGTGGCACCAACATTGTCACATAAAATCGTCGGGGCATCAGGTACATGAAGTTGAAGTTCTTGGAGAAAATTAGTGATCCAGTTTAACTCAGCAGATGTCGATGCAAGTGCACGATACTCAGCTTCGGTAGAGGAGCGAGCAACCGTCTTCTGTTTCTTAGAACTCCAATTAATTAGAGTAACACCGAGGAACACCACATAGGCAGAAGTAGATTTGTAATCATCATCTTTGCCTGCCCTAACTGGAGTCAGAAAAGGCATGAAGTTGAGCAGATGGGTTGTTGCGTAACATAATTACCATGTGTACTTGTACCCTTGAGGTAACGCAACACACGTTTGACATCAGACCAGTGAGTAACCGAAGGATAATGCATGAATTGGGATAATTTATTGACAACAAAGGAGATATCAGGTCGAGTCAAGGAAAGATATTGTAGTGAACCAAGGACTCGACGATATTGTAGCATTAGTTGCTGAACTACCATCATGAAGTTTGAGATGCTCGAAAGGCGATAGTGGCGTAGAGACGGGATTAGCCTTAAGCATGTTGTTGTTGGAGAGAAGATCACGAATATACTTCGATTGAGCAAGAAAGAGACCGTGCGGGGTTGATGTGGCTTCAACTCCCAAAAAATAATGTCGAGGGCCAAGATCTTTGAGTGAGAATCGAGTCGTCAAAACACCAACGAAGTCCGATATTTTCGAGGAATGATTCCCTGTGATAGAGCCATGATGCAATATGAACAATGAGTTATCAGAATGAGAATTTGTGAAGCCATGTTGGAGCAGAAAATATAACAATTCTTGATACCATGCACAAGGAACTTGACGTAGACCATATATAGCTTTATCAAGTTGGCACACACGATTAGGGTACTCAGAGTGAACAAATCTTTCAGGTTGCTGCATAAAAACTTTATCAGTAAGGGTACCCTGCAAAAAGTGTTGTTAACATCCAATTGTCTTAGTGGCCAACCACGGGCGATGGCAAGACTTAATATGAGTCGGATCGTTGTGGGTTTAACAACGGGGCTGAAGGTATCAGTAAAATCCACACCCGGGCGTTGATGAAACCCTTTGGCAACTAAACGGGCCTTATAGCGGGCAATGGTGCCATCGGGATTTTTCTTAATCTTATACTAGTTATGTGCCCGCGCAATGCAGCGGGATGTCAAATTTTATAGTGAATCAAGAAATAATCTCTAACATACTTGGTATATCCCAGTCAAAATCAGGGTCTAAGTAGATAAGATGTACACGTGCATTCATGTACGCGAAGTGATAAAGAGGCTACAACCGCACGTAATGTTGGACTTAACTTTGTTGTTGTCATACTCAAACCATAAAATAGATTGTATCCTTTTTTTAATCATAAACTAACCACAAGGCAAAGGAATGAAGGATATGAAACATTGAAGTATAAGAGTTTGGGGTTGTTTGCTTATTTTATTATTAAGTCTTGTGTGGATTAAGTTCTCTATATGAATTAAATTGTTGTTTATTGTGTTAAATAAACCGTTTTAACGATAATGTTTGTTTTTTCATTATGCGCAAGTTTTTTCTTCCTAAGAAATTGATCAACCAACAATGGCCATAGATTTTTAAAATTAATTAAAACAATAACAATGAACCCTTTAAATTATTTAACCAAGAATAGCAACTCGTTTCTTACGGTCATTTCATCATACATGCCACGTGCATCTTACAAAACTTATCAATCCCCAACCATAGAAATGCAATAAATCATACATTAGATATGTAAATACCAAATATATTCGTGTTCCACACTATCATCAAACCTAAAATCAAACCAATTGCAATAGCATTCCATTACAATGGTTAATGTCAAGATTTCATGTGATTAATCATATGGTCAACTTTAATGGCACTCCATAAAAATCATATTCCTCTTGCATCTAATTGAAAAGTTTCCTTTCTAAAGACTACCGAACTTTCTGGAAAAAATATTTTGACATCAAATTGATGATTTTGTATCCCCTTATTGATTGCAGAAATCTTTGAGCAAGAACGAAGGTAACTCGAGACTTTAAAGCTCGACTAAAACACATTCAAGATGTGGCCATGAACTTTGTTAGAGGTAAATAGAAGGCAACCTCAAAAAACAAATAGCATCCTAACAAGTTTGCACAAATAGATAATAACTTTTTCTTTAGTTAAGATGTAATAAAAACTCAAAAAACTAAACCAAAGTACATTAAGATGTTCCACAATTCATGGTGATCCTCACTCCAATCTAGCTCAAAATATACACTTCCTAAAAATCACCACAACCTCACATGCCACACCTATGACGATGCAGTTAAAAGGCTTCACAAGTCGCCAATATCCGCCACCTGCATTGTAAACAAATCGTACAAAGGAGAAGTACTTGAATGGACAATCATTCTGCAGACCATTAAAAACCTCCTTACGGCAGAACCAACCATCTATCATATTCTTCATAACTTCCTCGACGACCTTGAAACATACTCTGCCAAAAAACACCAGGTCAAGACAAAGATGGATGTTTATACAAGGCAAGTAATACGACTTCTTTCATACACTCTTGATCGCCCTACTCCAGTACTAAACTTTTGGCATACAATTTGATATATTCTTCAAAGAAAGAGATCATATTTCCATGGAGTTTTAAAACTTACACAAAGTAAACTTTCTCTATTAAAAATTAAAAGCTTCTGTTTAAAAAAAATCAATTTTAATATACTGGATCTATACCAAAATAACAAATTGAACCAAAAACCTGATGAATGAAATGAACAACGGGTGCAAAGTACAGAAGAATGTGTATGACATGATTATATATCTTTAAAAATAAACAGTTACAAAATAATGTATATATAGAAATGGAGGAATGGATCATGAATTTGGTAGAAATGAAACTCGAGAATACCAGGTGTTGTGATATCCGATATGATAAGTAGCCATTTGAGATGATCGTTGATCTCCAGAGTCAGACTGTTGAGAAGGGAAGCAAGTTCATCCATGCCATGGTGGATAGATGAATAATGAGCATCAACCACTTTCTGCTACAGGACATATTTAATGCATGGAGAGAAGAGGATATGAATTTGAAACACCCTAAAATCCGAGTAATTTTAAAAATTGAAAATTCGGCAATACGACAACTGTATTTGGAGCAAACCACCCAAAAAGGGTATAAGTGTACGCGTTTACAAAACCTGTATAAGATACATGGGAAATCGACAACAAACTAATCTAAACCATTTCTATCTAGATTACATAGGTTGTCAACCCAATTCCAAAAATGAATAAATTGTTTTAAACGCCAAGACTCCAAAATATCTATCATCCAAAAATGCTCTCAAGAGACCACACTCTTCACTCAACCCTTTGACGACCTGCCGCTAAGGGAACCTGTTATACACATCATTTGAGAAAAAGTGTTAGACTTAAAGCCTAGTGAGAACATACAGTTTATATGATAATTTAGTAAGAAATTTGAATACAAAATAAGTAAACCGTTTTCACCAATCGCCTTTGTAAATGATTTGATAATCACGTAATGACCTTGCGGTCCAAATTACATCTTGCGATGACGGGAAGACCCGAATTTCCAAGGATTGTGGCGGAACACAAAGTAAGCCACTTTCCAAGTTATTGAGCTCGCCATACTAGGATCAAGGCCACGAACACGCCGGCTCGTACTAAGATGTGGGGGAGGGCACCCAATGATCCCTAGTCATGCTCATTCGCTAGGATTTACATTTACGATCTACGGCTGGTATCCGGTCCCACATAACCGTACCAAGTTGCCACTCTAGGGCCCAATGTCTCAACTAGTTACAAACGGGAGTTATCCCCAATAATAAGTCGACTCTATACCTATGGATCCACTAGTAATAGTCTAGACTTGTCACAATTTCATTTGTGACCAACTATAACCAAACATATAGTTCTTAATATCATTTATTTCCCAAATATGCATTTCCATGGTTAACTGCTGATAAGAAAATGCAAAGTCCAATCATGAGCCATAATGTGGCCATTCCCATTTCCAAATATGTTTCCTTACCAAGTACACATTTCGAGTGTAAAACCATTTTAATGTGAATCATAGATTTCAACAACATTAACCCATTTATTTTCCTTTTTCTCAAATATCACTTTCAACTAAGATACCCATAACATGGGGTAACCATGAACTTGGCTATAATGCCATAGGTTAAACATTTACCCATCAAGATGTGAAAACATCCACATTTTATAGTTCGAGACATAGATTATTTCATTATATTTCAAAATGGTAAGAAACCCTAAAAATCTCCAAAATGTCAAGTTAGGTCAAAATCTCTTCAACAATGTGTAACACCCTCAAATTTGGAAAGAGCGACTAATTAAAAACTTTCAAAAATACCTTCAAAGATAATAAAATCTCTCACTAATAGTCCATAATTGAAGTACATTTCTAAATTGAACCATCAACGAATAAATAAAGTCCTACATAAACACTGACTAAAGTCGAGTGTTACTATATCCCAATGACAATCGCTATCTCCAATATAAGTGCGGAAGACTTCACCAAGCTAAACACTTCTTCGAGCACACAACTAGCACTCAACACTTCATGATGTTGCTAGAACTAATCCCGGGCTGGAACCTGATGCACAAATAAAAAGGTAAGGCTAATGTCTAGTGAGTTCAAGAGTTTTATATCATGATTATAAAGAAAAACATAAATGAAAGTATGATAACTTATAGTCATGATCCTTTAAAATGATTTACCACAAAATATAAGAGGACAACTCGTTTACAAATAATATGCATTTTATAAGTGGATGCCTCAACGCCAAAACGTTCTTTCGTGAAATAATGAAGTCCAACACTTATTCAAAATGAGAATAATGGTAATGCTCCAATAATGACATTTGAATAAACTTTGTAAAAACAAACGACCAAAATGTGAGTAAACTCAAGTCTCCAAAATTAAAGCATAAGAGAGATAACTCAAACTCAAAACGTGGATACAAATTGACTTCCAAGTTACGGTAATGTAAATAACACTTCATATCCCAAAACACCCCAAAACGCGGGTAGGGATTAATACTCAACCCATAAAACATGGAATAAATTCATGTATGCAAAATGTCACCGAAAACAAATATATAGAAGACTCAGCCCAAAAACAACACCTTTCGGTGACGGGGGAAACCCGATTCCGCATATTATGACGTGCACAGAGTAAGCCATACATTACGTTAAATTGGTATAAGTATCGGGCTCAACATCTTTCAGAATACACCCATAGATACTAGCACGGAGGACTTACACCATACCACGAGGCCTAGTCGCGCCTCAATGGGGAAAACTAATCGTTCCACCATCGGACAAAGTAATAAAAGTATCGAGCTCAGCATCTTTCAGCATACACCCATTGATACGAGCACGAAGGACTTACACTCCCTAACCGATGCCGAACGTGCCTCGATGTGGAAAACTAGTCGTCCCAACACCGGATAAAATACAAAAGCGCTCATGGATCCATAGCAGACGGGGCTGAAACATTACATGACTCAAAACGAATGAACTAACGCATTCAAAACATGTAATTCCCAATTAAGATGCAATAAATGCAAATCATAACCAAGAGCTCTACAATAAGCTATCAAAACCGGACAAGTGTCCTCATAACCCAACAAAACCCAAACGAGCCATAAGCTCAACAAACCCAAAGACCCAACGCTGAAACTCATAAAATGAAATCAAACGTAAACGACCCGAAATAATGCAACCCATGCTTCAACACACACGAATAACTCCAACATGATTTAGGTTGGGACAAAACATTTTCCAAGTGAGTTTATACCTTTTATTCTTTCAAATCATCCCATGACACCCAATAAAATGCAATTTATACTCAAAATATGCTCCATGTAATAAATCATTTAGATATCCAAAATATATGACTTATTTATCAAAATGCCCAAAATCCCGAAGATGTGTGTTATATAAGTTTATAAAGTAAACACTTTCAAAATAATCAAACTCATCAGCAGTTAACAATTTCATGTAAGACACAAAGCACTTTAAAATAAACATCTTGGCATGTACACCGTTTTCACAAATCAACTTGAACTCACCTTGCTAGATTTAGGCTAAATCTAGATTTTACCCCTCCCCTCGAGCTCCTTTGAAGGGCACTTGAATCCTCAAGCCGAAAGCTTCCAAAACCTAGATCCATACATTCCAAACCATAAATACTCATATTTAACCATTTAGAAACATTCCCCAAGCTTTAACACAATATCTCATCATAAAACCAAAAACCCTAATTTCCACAATTGAAGAGGATAAGAGGTTACCTTAACCAAAACTCTAATCTACCAACCGAAATACTTAACAATCACTAAGATGAGCTATGCACTCCCAAACTTCAAGAACAAAGAAAAGGGTTGGGTGAAAACCCTAGAAATTGATGAAGGTGATGAAGAGGAGGAAGATGGAGATGGTGGTGAAACTTCCAAACCGAAATTTTGGAGGAAACACCCAACTTCTAGCAATAAAGGATGCGATTGAGAAGTAAATGAACCCTAGGTTCAGTTTCTATGAAAGGAAGAAGTTGAGAGGAAATGACAAAAGAAAAGATTGAGTTAAAATGAGAAATGAGGCTAAAATCAGATTTTAACCCGTCTGACTCTCGCTCGCGACCTTGCCAAGCGATAGTGACAGTGTCACTATCGCGAGGAACTCTTGCGTGGATTGTACCGCGAGTTGGTACCTCCCCGGCGATTGTGCCACGCGATAGTGACACATGTCACTATCGCGAGTCACTCTCGCGCCGTTTGTACCGAAGCCCAAAAAGTCCAAAAACTCGCGATTCTCACATGGGTCGATTTAAGGCTCGAAAGAACACATAATTCACCCGAAAAGATGAACGGAAGACGGAGCAACTACCAACGAAAGACGGAAACTTACTTTGCAAAAACAGGGTGTTACAATCCTCCCAACCTTAGAATGATTTCGTCCCCGAAAACAGGGTGTTACAATCCTCCCAACCTTAGAATGATTTCGTCAAATCCCGATACATCTTTGTACTCCCCGGATGGATGGAGTACTTGGATATTTAGGCATCTTCGAGGAGAAGTTCCCGATTTCCTCTAACCTTGGACACCCACACACGACCGTTGAACAATTTTACTCCACGACTATCTTCCATTAAGAGCAAACGTTGTTTTGTCATGACTTCCTCCTTGAGATTTTCCTCCAACAAGGCTTCTACTTGAGAAGCCTTAATCTTCTCTATGAGACTCGACACGAGCTCGGTTCTTATGAGAGTAGCCTGAATACTCCCGTTGTAGTCCTTTCGACTCAAAGCATCGACCACCATGTTTGACTTACCGGGATGATAAAGCAATTCACAATAGTAGTCTTTGAGTAACTCGAGCCACCGTCTTTGTCTCATGTTCAACTCCTTTTGATCAAAAACATATTTCAAACTTTTATGATCCGTGTAGAGAGTACATTTCGTGCCATAGAGGTGGTGTCTTCAAAGTTTCAAAGCGAACACCACCGCTGCCAACTCCAGATCATGAGTAGGATAGTTATTTTTGTGAATCTTGAGTTGTATCAATGCGTAGGCGATCACTTTGCCTCTTTGCATCAACACACAACCCAACCCCATCTTTGAAGTGTCGTTATAGACGACGAAGTCTTCCGATCCTTCGGGTAGTGATAAAATTGGGGCTTCACACAGTTTCTTCTGTAAGGTCCGGAACGCCTTCTCTTGCGTTTCTGTCCAAACGAACTTCACATTCTTCCTAGTTAAAGTCGTCAAGGAAGAAGCGATCTTGGAGAAGTCTTGGATGAATCTCCGATAATAGCCCACCAAACCCAAGAAGCTTCGGATTTCGGACGAACTCTTGGGAGGTTCCCAATTCATCATAGCTTCGATCTTGGAGGGGTCCACCTTCACTCCGTCTCGAGTGACAACATAACCCAAGAATTGAACCTCTTCAAGCCAAAAGTTGCATTTGGAAAATTTGGCATACAACCTCTCTCTTCTCAATACTTCTAGAACTTCGCGTAGGTATTGCTCGTGTTCTGACTCGCTCTTGGAATACACGAGTATGTCATCAATGAATACAATGACCGACTTGTCGAGGAATGGTCGGCATACTCTATTCATCAAATCCATAAACACCGTCGGTGCATTAGTTAGACCAAATGGCATCACGAGAAATTTGTAATGGTTGTAACGCGTTCTAAAAGATGTCTTCAGAACGTCTTCCTCTCTCACCTTCACTTGGTCATATCCCGAGCACAAATCGATCTTCGAGAAACAACCCGCTCCTTAGAGTTGATCGAATAAGTCATCGATCCTCGGGAGTGGATACTTATTCTTCACCGTGGCCTTATTTAGTTCACGATAATCGATGCACATTCTCATTGTTTCGTCCTTCTTCTTGACAAACAAGACCAGAGCTCCCCAAGGAGACGAGTTTCGCCTTATAAATCCCTTATCTAGGAGTTCTTGGAGTTGAGCCACCATTTCTTGCATCTCCGATGGCGCCAACCGGTAAGGGACTCTAACAATAGGAGCCGCTCCCAGTACAAGATCTATTCGAAATTCTACTTGACGATCGAGTGGTAAATCGGACAAGTCATCCGAAAAAACATCGGGAAACTCGCGCACCACTTTTACATCCTCAAGTTTCTTCTTCTCCAGCTTGGCGTCGACTACGTATGCTAGGAAGGACGAACTAGGGGTGTTCATCCAAACCGCACAAACCGCCCACACCGCACCGCACCGTAAAACACGGTTTAGAACTTTCACGGTGCGGTTTGCGGTTTGTATTTTTACCAAACCGCACTATGCGGTGCGGTTTGCGGTTTTGAGTTTTCAAACCGCGGTTCAAACCACACCGCACCGCATCTTTTATATTATTTTTATTTTTTAATTTTAAACATATATATATATAATAGTTTAATTTAATATTTATATAATTGGGCTTTGTGTTCTTAATTATGGAGTTTAAGAGTTTAAGTTTTGGACTTTGCTAAATAAACATTTTAATTATAAGCCTCTTAAAAGTCTATGGCCCAACAAATGAAAAAATGCCCTAGGTTAGGACGTTCATGACTGGAGACGTCACTTTATCCGTTTATCGTATTGAAACAATTTATTTTTTAAACTATTTCTTTAACTATTTTTAATTATGCATTTTGGAGTTGGATGTATTCAAACTCTTTATTTTTTGGACTACGATCACTTAATCGTTGACTTTCTAATGTATTTTAAACTTATAATTTTTTGGATTGTACGCATAATGTGCGATAAGGACAAACCGCACCGCACCGCATTTCGCGGTGCGGTTTGGTGCGGTTTGAGGTATATGCGGTGCGGTTTGCGGTTTGGGAAAATGCTCAAACCGCACCGCGAACACCCCTAGGACGAACATCCTTTCACTAAGCACTTTCGCGCCTTAGCCATGGTGATAACCGCTACATCGCCCTTCCTCATTTCGCCATAAACTACTACCATGTCACCATCCAATATAGGGAGTCGGATTAGTTTCTTGGAGCATAGGATTTCGGCATTATTGTCCGCCAACCAATCCATACTGACCACCACATCGAAGCCACCGATAACCATGGGCATCAGATTAATTGAGAATTTCTTCCCTTCGATGTCAAATGAGCAATCCTTCAAGACATCGCGGATCACTACTTGACTACCATTTGCTATTTCTACCACTAAAGCATCAACTAAGCGACTAGTGGGCATGGCAAGCTTTTGGCAAAAAGAGTTTGACACAAAAGAGAAACTAGTGTCGGAATCAAATAACACAAGAGCAGGTACGGAGTTTGGAAGAAACGTACATGATACCACGTCGGTGGATGCCTTGGCCTCATCGACCGTCATCTGGAAAGCTCGTCCAGGAACTCTGGGAGGGTTCTCTTTATTCTCCGGGGTGCTCCCCGTCTTCCACTTTGGACAATACTTTCGAAAATGTCTCGGCATCTTGCACTCGAAATAGACAATCCCCTTGATCAGACAATATTTGGTAGGATGGTCGGTCTTACCACACTTGGCACAAGAGGTGAAATTGGGATTACAGTTGTCGTGGTGCTTGTTTCGGCACCTATGGCACCACCGTGCCTCTTGATGGTTGTTGAAATTCTGATTCCCAACGAATGGTCGATTCCTCTTAGGAGGTCCGAAATTGCCTTCCTACTTTCTCTTGTCTGCTACTACCACTGCTTTCTCCGGCTTGCCTCTTGCATAGACCTCTTCCATAAATTGAGCTTCCTCTATCGTCTCCCGAAGGTTAGACGCTTTAGAGTTGCGGACCATCGATATCATGTCTGCCAGCAGGCCCTTGAGGTAAGCCTTAACCTTCTCTCTTTCTGTTGAGGCCACATGCCCCACCAATCCCAACTTCTCCATAAATTGATGGGTGTACTCCCTCACCGTCAAGTTCCCTGACAGGCCCTTTTGTGTACCTTAGGGTGAGACAGATAATACCAAAAAGCAAGTATACAAATTGGTACTATGTCGCCTTGCAAGTAATAAAATGGTAAAGATACCAGATATCGTCCCACAGAGATCGGACTAAAAAGTGTGTTAAAAGTATGATGAAAGATGAGATTTCAGATGACGAATTTGAAGCAATATTTTTGAAGGTTGATTAACACAGATCTAAATGAGCAAGAATAAACGAGAAGCAAGGGTGTAAGACTTTTGATGGTATATGAATCCAAAATCCAGCAGGTCAATGCTACAGCACTGTCATAGCATGATGTTCATGCTATTTGAATGTTGCAGCATGCTTCTGACTATAACTAGTTTTATTATCGATTTCAAGACACGTTCCTCTCGGACTCTCACCATCCCATTATTCCATTAGCCATAAACAGTCTCATCTCTGAGCAAAGTTCAAGATAAAGGAATGATGGGAATGGAGTTCTCAAAATATACGGCAAAACAAATTCTCTTTGTTAAAAGTTACTCTTTCGATATAACCCCCGTACCTCCCAAGTTGATGTATTCTAAATAGCTTATCTCTAAGTCTATTCCATTTTAACCCTTTGAAAAAGTGACAACTTATCAAGAATGGATCATTTTAAATGACACAAGTAACAACTCTCGTTGCAAGTAACTCTTTCGATATTACCTCTCATGTCACTAAATTGACGTGCTATTCAATGGCCTATCTCTAGGTCCATGACACTATTACACTATCAAAATGATCATTTTGTCAAAGAGTTTTATTATCTTGATAAAACTTGAGTTGGAATAATAAAATTTCGTTAAAGTCACAAACACCTACTTTCTTTTAGATCCACATAACCACCCTTTTGCCTCACACCCAAGCTAATATAATTAGCTACTCATTACAATAAGGAAAGAAAAATAACTACTAAGAATTACAAAGATAAACATAATGTAAATTGCTCTTGAAAGATAAATAACTTGAAAGTATATAAATATATATATATATATATATATGTTGCTAAAATGTAAAGACGAGAATGTAAATTACAAGGAAATGGAAATGACAAGAAAGTAAACTTGAAGACAAATACAATCAATTTTAACTACTAAAATCTAAAACAAAAGAGTAAAGGAAAGGCTAAAGATGCAAGATGAAGAAAGAAAATACAACCAAATGAAAAGTGCAGGTGGGTGTTGTTTCAATGCTGCAAGCATGCATGTACTAGCATGAAGAACATGAAGAACAAGATAAAGAATGTAAGAACATAAGCATGAATTCTGAAAATTACAAAGGACACTGGACTGGAATAGGACCAGTTCGTGAATCAAACAGAAAGTAAAGGATTTAGACTAAGCATAACAAGATGGAAAGATTGAAAGAAAATAAGAAGAGCAAGATGAAGAACTTAAAGATTACTTCTTGGAATTAAAGAGATTAAAAGGATGATTTAGGATCAATCCCCAAGCTAGCTACCGATCAGATGCTTAAACATGAAGAAACATAAACTAGGATGATGTAGAGAGATGTCCCCTTATGAGCAACTAAGCCTTCCTTTTATAGACAAGAGGAGTGGCAAAGTTGTAATTAAGGGGAATCTAATTGTACTTAGCCTAGTCTAAACCTAACTAGAGTTACCAAAGCTTGTCCCAACTTAACCAACATATTACAAACCAGATTAACTAATTGTCCAAAGGTTACAAAAGATTAATTTCAAGCCAAAAATCAAATTCGGTCTTCAAGATCTTCCATCAAAAACGATCAGCTCCATGTTGTGCCAATGCTGCAGCATGCCCTGTTTCCAAATAGATTTCCAAAAGATAACCAAATTAGCCTACAATCTTTATAGAACAAGCAAATCACACAAATTCAGCTCCAAGACACAATAAATGGAAAACAAGGTAGAAAATTACTCAAAGTGGGATTTATAAATGAAAAATCCTATCTAGAAGGCTAAAAGAAATGTGCTTAAGTACTCAAAATTGAGTACTTATCACCACCCCAAACTAAAAACTTTTCTTGTCCCCAAGCAATAAAAAGAACAAAAGAAAAGACATTAAATGTGAAAGTTTTGCATTGGAATACATTAGGTGTATATCATGAGTTTGAGCATGCCAAGTCTATATCATATAGCCTTTCATAAATCCAAAGTAACCAACAATCTCATCCTATGTGTTTTAACATAAACCATATGCTAGCCTTATATTCTTTTTGTTATGGACACACATCCTACATCATACCTCTTTCATGGCTTTGAGTGTATGGGTTTCTCTCTTTTGGCTCTTTCTTTCCTCTCCATGCCTTTTCTCACACATGTACCAACACTTGAAAATTTTCAAATTTTGTGCATTTTCTGTTGGATACATACACCAGCCTCTATGGGACTTTTGTGGTGTTGAATTACCACTTTTCATGGCTTTTTCTTGTGCCATATTAGACACCCCCACCCCAAACTAAGAATTCTGCAATGTCCTCATTGTAGGAGAGAAAGGTGTTGATTTTTGACAATGGGGTGGCTATGGTGCAAGAAAAGGATGAATACCAATCAAATGAGTGTGAAATGTGTAGGACATGGTCCAAATTGTGTCCCAAGTAACTATTAGGCTAGTTCTAGCATGCACTACTTTTAATATGAGATGTGGACTCATGAAATTATTATGGATATACAATTCAACCAATCATATCAAAACATGATCCAATGCAAACAAAACAAACCTATAAAAAGTAAAAGACTAATCCCAAACTAAAAACTAAAAATAAACAGATATGGAGCAAAAAAGGGTGTGATTTAAACCTGTCCTACTCAGGTTGAGTAGGCTGTGTGTGGCCAACAGGGGCTGTAAGTGAAACTGCTATGAGGCTAGATGCTGCAGCACCAATGTGGACACTTTCTTCTGCCTTCAATTTTTTTCTCAGCTCTGCTATCTCTGTCTTCTGCCTTTTCACCATCTTTTTCAGTTTCTTCACTTCTGCATTCTCCTCCTCTTGATCTCTTTTCATTCTGCTATCAACCATAGACTGCACCTCCACCTTAAGGTCTTCCAGCTTCTCCATAAACTCATTCCTTTGTTGCAGGATTGTGTCCATAAAATTGTTGTTCTGAGCTAGCACTTCCTGCATCATCCCCACCATCTCATTTTCCCCAATACTCTTCTCTTTTCTGTCTCTCAACCTCTGTACAGCCTTCATGTCCATCTGATGTCTTTCTCTCTGTTCCTTCACAATCAGATCATCAATGTACCTAGGCACTCCCATTTCAGTCAGCAGCTTGGTCAACATTCCAGGGAAGTAAAATTTTCCCCTTGATTTTGACCTGGTAGAGCACTCCCTTATACTTCTCATGATGATCTTTCCAAAGTTTATTGTTTTACCTGTCACAAGGCAATACAGTAACAACATTCTTTCCACAGTGATGAAAGTGTCATGAGAGGTTGGTGAGATAGTGTGCCTTACAAAGTTGATCCATACATTGGAGTCAGCTGTGAGGTTGGAAGCTCTGAAGGTCCTTAGCATGAGATTTGTGTGGCTTTCCCAAGTGGTTTTAGGCTTTCTCAAGACTGCAACAACCTCAGCAAGGTCATTGACAGTGGCTTTATGCACAAGTGCATAGTATTCTGTTTTCTTGGGTGGATTGAGTTCTAGAACTGGTTGATCTTTTTGGCAGTGAGGTTGACAGTGGTTCCTCTAACCTGAATCTTTGAGGCTGAAGTCACAGACATTTCACAGTAGAATTCTCTAATGAGGGTGAGATTGTAGGAGGTATACACCTGACACAGCTTGCTGAGACCTTGGATGTCAACTACCTGCCTAATGAAATGGAATTCCCTTAAACTGTGCTCATCTATTCCCTTCTCAGGGAACCCAATCTTAATCTGAAATTTAGGCCACATTTTTGCAGCAGCTTTGGAACTAAACCCATTGTGAGGTGAGGTAGGCCTTGGCAAAAGAGCCACAACAGGTTCCTCATTACTCTCTTTTCTTCTCACAGACTGCTCATGCTGCAGAGATGCTGCAGCATAGCAGTTGGTGTCACTAGGTTTGGTTCCAGATGGTTCTCCCTCAGTCATCACTCTCTTGGTCCTTTTAATCTTTCTAGACCCTTCCCTAATGGTCTTCTTGGCATGGACTTTTCCTAACCCTTTTCTCTTCCTAGTTGGCTTAGTGACAATAGGCTCATCTTCCTCAGTCCACATGACATCAGTTTGAGGGAACTCTACAAATGGGTCCGCTGTTCTTTCGTCCCTTTCTACCTCCATTTGTGTCTCTAGATTCTCAAATAAGTTGCCCTCACTTCTCTCTGTTTCTTTTTCAACAGGGGGTTCCTCAAGAATCACAACCTCCTCAGTGGGATTTTCAACAGAGACCAAAATCTCTTTACCCTTGAGAACATCAGCGGGGGTGTTCACCTCATTGGTCGTAGGGTTCAATGGTCCAAAATAGCCATCGAACTCATACCTTTTAAAATGCCCAAGATCAATTTTTGTGGAAGCAATGGGCCTGTCAGAGTCATCCTCTGAACAAGAAGTCAAAGACCCATCAACCAAGGATTTGTGAACAGTAGGCAATACCTGAGATTCTTCCACAGCAATGAACTTAGGATGAGCAATGATAGCAAGAAGGTTTCTTGCCGAATCCTCCCCTGTTGAGGTTGGCTTTGTCGAACTTTCTCCTTTATCGGCCACAGAGGTGTTATCGACCTTTGTGTCTTTGGTGAGTGGAGAATAAATGTGGAGGAATGGAAATGCTCGAACCTGAGGAGAGATGGAGTTATCCTCAAGGACCACTGGTGATTGAGGCGTATTAGTGTTTGATGCTTGATCATTCTCCCTGGTTCGGGGGCTTCTTCTTCGTTCGGCGCTCGGAGGGTTTCTTACCATTGCTCTCTTCATTCTTGCCATGTTACATATTGAACACAGAGAAATGGGAAGGAGATGGTGGTTTTCGAGATACGTTCAGCTTGAGAGGGAAGAAACAGGGAGTGAGGAGAGTGGGAGTGAAAGTGAGAGAGAGGAAATGGTTATTATTAAAAGAGGGGGTTTTTTTTGGAAGATGAAAAGACAAAAAGTTGAAGTGATAGTGTCTTTAACTGAAAATCTTGGGAGATGCTAGCTGTAATTTGGGTAATGACCTTTGGTTTTCTAAGGTGAGGTACACAAAAGGCATCTTTTGGAACCTTCCTAATCATTGTTGCTATAAATTAGACACAAGGTCTTAAAATATCCAAAAATATGATGTCACCCAGTGTACTTTTCTTAAACAAACCCAAAAATTCTTCTGATATATTCCCCAAACTTTCAGCTGGACATTCCCTTTTTCTTTTTGAAGACTCAGATCTTTAGTGCTGCAACACTGGAATAGCATCCTCTTGTTTCCTCTTTTTTTTCTAAATTAAGGTTGCACACTAACAAACAAATTATACTAGATTAACAGAGAAAATTACTAAATTAATTAAACAAAGATTATTTACACAGATTGTGGAACTTTAAGATAGTTCCCATCTTTGGTTGAAGCTTTTTAGCATAGAGTGACCATCTCCACAGAGCCATGTTGTGGAGATGCTAAAGCATCATGGTATAGCTTTACTCTCTGGCCATTGACTTTGAATACACTATTGTTTTCTGGATTGACTAAGTCGACAGCCCCATATGGATATACTTTGTGGATGAGAAATAGGCCTGACCATCTTGACTTAAGTTTACCTGGAAACAACTTCAGCCTAGAATTGAACAAAAGACATTTTTGGCCTGCTTTCAACTCTCTGTGCCTGATCCTATTGTCATGCCATTTTTTTGTTTTCTCTTTGTATAACTTGGCATTTTCATAGGACAGGTTCCTATGCTCTTCTAGCTCACAGAGTTGCAACTTTCTCTTGTTGCCAGCCTCATCTAAGTTCATGTTCAATTCTTGTATAGCCCAATATGCTTTATGTTCAAGTTCCAAAGGGAGATGACAGGCCTTTCCAAAGACTATCTTGTATGGAGACATACCCAAAGGTGTTTTAAAAGCAGTTATGTATGCCCATAAAGCATCATCTAATTTGAAAGCCCAGTCTTTTCTGTTTGGTTTAACAACTTTTTCAAGAATCCCTTTTATTTCCCTGTTTGAGAGCTCAGCCAAACCATTGGTTTGTGGGTGGTATGCAGTGGCAACCTTGTGTTTCACATTATATTTCTCAAGAACTTTACTCAATAAATTGTTTATAAAGTGGGTACCCTCATCACTAATTAGTGCCCGAGGGGTACCAAACCTTGTAAAAATTTGTTTTTGTAAAAACTTTACAACAGTTTTAGCATCATTAGAAACACATGCCATTGCTTCTACCCATTTTGAAACATAATCAACAGCAACTAAGATATATTGACAATTGTTTGAAGGGGGAAAAGGTCCCATAAAATCTATTCCCCAAACATCAAATAAATCAACTTCCAAGATCCCATTCAAAGGCATTTCATTTTTCTGAGAAATGGAACCACTTCTCTGGCATTCATTACATCTTTGAACAAAATTATGGGAATCTTTAAAGAGAGTTGGCCAATAAAATCCTGATTGAAGCACTTTAGCTGCTGTTCTTTGGCCTCCAAAATGTCCTCCATAAGCTGATTGATGGCAATGTTGTAGAATTGTTGCAGCTTCAGTTTCTGGGATACACCTTCTCAACAATTGATCTGTACCAAGTTTAAACAGAAAAGGGTCATCCCACAAGTAAAATTTGCAATCATGGAGAAATTTCTTAAGCATGTGATGAGTATAATCAGAAGGTATGATGCCACAAGCCAAATAATTTGCTATGTCAGCCAACCATGGAAGTTGTGTTTGCACCATAAGAATCTTTTCATCTGGAAAAGTCTCTACAATGTCTCCTTCTTCCCTACTTTCAACAAGTTTCTCTAACCTGGACAAATGGTCAGCCACTTGGTTCTCAGTCCCCTTCCTATCAATAATCTCTAGGTCAAACTCTTGCAACAACAAAACCCATCTTATCAGCCTAGGTTTAGCATCTTTCTTTGATATCAAATATTTAATGGCAGCATGGTCGGTATGTACAATGACTTTTGCTCCCATCAAATACGATCTAAATTTTTCAAATGCAAACACCACAGCCAATAATTCTTTCTCAGTTGTTGTGTAATTAATTTGAGTTTCATTTAGGGTTTTGCTTGCATAGTGGATGGAATGAAAAATTTTCTCTTTTCTTTGACCTAATACAGCACCAACAGCCCAGTCACTGGCGTCACACATGATCTCAAAAGGTTTGTCCCATTCAGGAGCCACAACCACTGGTGCAGTTACCAAAGCTTTCTTTAAAGTGTTGAATGCATTTCTACATTCATCATTGAAATCAAACTTTTGGTCATGCTGTAATAATAGACATAAAGGTTTTGAAATTTTTGAAAAGTCTTTTATAAATCGTCTATAAAATCCAGCATGGCCAAGAAAGCTCCTGATACCTTTGACAGTGGTTGGTTCAGGTAGTTTTTCAATTACTTCAAGTTTAGCTTTGTCTACCTCAACTCCTCTTTTAGAAATTAAATGACCAAGGACAATCCCTTCTGTTACCATGAAATGACATTTTTCCCAATTAAGGACCAGGTCAGTCTCCTCACATCTTTTAAGACTTTGTTTCAAATTATCCAAACACTGATCAAAAGATGAAACATAAACAGAAAAATCATCCATAAATATTTCAATGGATTTTTCAAGCATATCAGAAAATATGGACATCATGCATCTCTGAAAAGTGGCAGGAGCATTGCAAAGTCCAAAAGGCATCCTTCTGAAGGCAAAGGTGCCATAAGGACAAGTGAAAGTAGTCTTCTCCTGGTCTTCTGGTGCTATGGCTATCTGGTTGTATACTGAGTATCCATCCAAGAAGCAGTAGTACTCTTTTCCAGCCAACCTGTCCAACATTTGATCAACAAAAGGTAAGGGAAAATGGTCCTTTTGAGTAGCCTTGTTCAGCCTACGGTAGTCCATGCAAATTCTCCATCCGGAGACTATTCTGGTAGGGATGAGTTCATTCTTGTCATTGGAAATGACAGTGATCCCTCCCTTCTTGGGTACACACTGGACTGGACTAACCCAAGAACTACTGGTTATTGGGAAAATAATTCCTGCATCTAACCATTTCAAAATTTCCTTTTTCACTACCTCTTTCATGACAGGGTTCAGTCTTCTTTGTGGCTCTATGGAAGTGAAGTTCTTGTCTTCTAAGATGATCTTATGTTGACAAATAGAGGGACTAATCCCTTTAAGGTCAGCAATAGTCCATCCTATGGCTTTTGTGTGCAACTTCAACATATCTACTAACTTCTTTTCTTGATGCAATTCTAGGGTGGCAGAAATAATGACTGGCAATCTGTCTTCTTCCCCTAAAAAATCATACTTTAAGTGAGATGGGAGTTGTTTCAACTCCAGTTCAGGTGGTGAGATTATTGATGGAGTAAATGACTTTTGTTCATTACTTTCTAGCAGCTCAAATGCTGCAGCATCCAAAGGGATAGACTCTTTTTCCAAGGTCTTACCATCATCATAATCATATTCCTTGTCTAAGTCTTCTAAGGTTAGGTATTCCTCATCCTCCTCTTCTATCCTACAAACCTGTTTGACTCCCTCCTCATGACACAATTCCTCAATGACACCTAGGCTTCAGCAGTCTTCTAGATCACTAGGGTATTTCAAAGAATTGAAGACATTGAATGTGACTTTTTGGTCTTGTAGTCTCATGGTCAACTCACCCTTCTGGACATCTATCAAAGTTCTACCCGTAGCTAATAAAGGTCTTCCCAAAAGTATGGGAATATCCTTGTCAGCCTCAAAGTCTAAAATGATAAAGTCAGCTAGAAAAATGAACTTGTCAACCTGGACTAACACATCTTCAATCTTACCCTTGGGATATGCAATAGTCTTATCAGCTAGAATGAGTGTGACTGTGGTAGGTCTGGCCTCTCCTATGCCTAAGCTTTTGAAAATGTACAATGGCATAAGGTTGACACTAGCACCTAAATCACACAGTGCCTTCCCAACCTCTTTCCCACCTATGGAGCAAGGAATGGTAAAACTCCCTGGATCTTTTTGCTTAGGGGAAATTTTGTTGGTCAAGAGAGCACTGCAACCTTCAGTGAGGGCAACAGTCTCATATTCATTCAACTTCTTTTTCTTGCTCAATATGTCTTTTAAAAACTTGGCATAACTGGGCATCTGCTCAATTGCTTCCACAAGAGGTATGTTGATATGCAATGCTTTGAAAACATCCAAAAATTTCTTGAATTGCAATTCCTCCTTCTCATTTCTTAACCTTTGGGGGTAAGGGATGTAAGGGGGAACTGGTTTGATAACAGCTTGGTTTGATTGTTTTGAGCAAGATGGCTGCAGTATGCTTTTGGCCTTGGTTTCATTAGGTGAGATCACAACTGTGGTCTTTGGATTAGTCAAAGGTGGACTTGAACTTGTGATCTTAGGATCTTGATTTTCTACTTGAACTTCTGGTATTGGAATTTCAGGAATCTCTGGATCAGGAATGGACTTGGATATTTTTTTAGAATTTGTTTTGGTTGTTGGTCCAGATTCCTTTTCCACAGATTCAGGTAATTCTTTACCACTCCTAAGTGTGACAGCTTTCACATGTTCTTTTCCAGGAGCCTTGGGTAATTCTGTATTACTAGGCAAAGTGCCTGAGGCTCTGTTGTTCTGGTTAAGTGCAATTTGACTGACTTGTGTTTCCAAACTCCGGAGAGCTGTTTGTGTCTGACTCATGAATCCTCTCATCATTGCTTCAAGAGAGAGATTTGAGTCATCATGTGGAGGTGCATGATGTTGATTTTGAAAAGGTGGTTGAGTGTGCTGATTGTTTTGAAAACCTTGATTACGATTATTCTGATGATGATTATTTTGAAAATTTCCCTTGTACTGGTTTTGAGAACTACTTGCTTGATTTTGAAAATTGGAGTTCCCTTGGTGCTTTGGTGCTGGTGGATTCAAACATGGACTGTTCCAAGAGAAGTTTGGGTGCTGTTTCCAGCTTGCATTGTAATGGTTGGAGTGGGGAGCAGGTCTGTTTTGCACAAAGTTCACAGATTCAGAATTATGTGGACAGTTTTCATAAGAATGCTCTCCACCACAACACACATATTGCACAGAAAGAACTGCTGAAGCAGGTGTAGGGACATTCGATTGTGTTCCTTGACCAGAAGTTAGATTTTTAAGCATGTTGGTCATGGAAGCAAGCTGAGCTGTCAATGCAGTATATGCATCCACATCATGCATTCCAGCAGTTTTCCTTTGAGTGTGGGCCCTTGGATCAGCCCAGTGTCCATTGTTTGTTGAAATCTTTTCAAGAATCTCATACCCGGCATTGTAGGTATTGGATGTAAAAGCCCCTCCTGGAGTCGCATCGAGCATTTGTTTTGCATTGGGAACTAGCCCATTGTAAAATGTTTCGAGTTGAATACAGTAGGGAATGCCATGATGAGGGCATTTTCTCAACAATTCTTTAAATCTTTCCCACGCATCCGGAATAGCTTCATCATCCATTTGTTTAAACATGCAGATCTCATTTCTGGATTTAGCATTCCGGGTAGGTGGAAAATATTTTCGCAAAAATTTTTCAGCCATATCACTCCATGATGGTACTGAACCTGGTGCTAATGAATTGAACCAAACTTTTGCCCGGTCCCTTAAAGAAAATGGGAATAGAGTGAGCCTTAAGGCATCAGCAGATACTCCAGAGATTAGAAAAACATCGGTGATTTCCATAAAAGATTTTAAATGTGAATGTGGATCTTCCGATGGCATTCCGGCAAATTGACCATTGGCTTGCAGCATATGAAACATGATGGGTTTTGGTTCGAAATGTAAAGTTTCTAATTGTGGCCTAATAATCCCAGAATTCAATTGCTCAAAATTAGGAATTACATAGTCCATAATTCTTCCATCTTTTGAGTTTGCAAGATCAATGATGTTTTGTGGTTCAACATTACCAACAGATCCGACATCATCTTCCTCATCATTATGATTTTGGTGATTTTGAAACTGATGAGGTGGAGGATTTCCAAAAATTGGTGCATTATTTGCAAAAATTGGTGGTGGCCTGATTTGATTCACTAAAGGTGGTCTCATTTGATTTTCCAACGGCGGAAGTCGATTTTCCAAAAGTGGTGGTCTAAGATGCATGTTTTCAAAACCCGGGGGAGGTCCTTCCATATTGAGAGGATTTATGCTTTGAAAAGTTCTTTGAATTCTCCTTCTTTGACGGAAGGTTCTCTCAATATCTGGATCTAACTCAAAAAGTTCCCCGCGTTGTATTCTTGGCATGCACCACTTTTAAAAATCTTTTGAAACTTCCAAAGGTGGTAGAAAAACCAAATCTTTTAAAACACTTTTAAACACTTTTGACTTGCCAATCCCCGACAACGGCGCCAAAAACTTGACAGGCCCTTTTGTGTACCTTAGGGTGAGACAGATAATACCAAAAAGCAAGTATACAAATTGGTACTATGTCGCCTTGCAAGTAATAAAATGGTAAAGATACCAGATATCGTCCCATAGAGATCGGACTAAAAAGTGTGTTAAAAGTATGATGAAAGATGAGATTTCAGATGACGAATTTGAAGCAATATTTTTGAAGGTTGATTAACACAGATCTAAATGAACAAGAATAAACGAGAAGCAAGGGTGTAAGACTTTTGATGGTATATGAATCCAAAATCCAGCAGGTCAATGCTACAGCACTGTCATAGCATGATGCTAATTGAATGTTGCAGCATGCTTCTAACTATAACTAGTTTTATTATCGATTTCAAGACACGTTCCTCTCGGACTCTCACCATCCCATTATTCCATTAGCCATAAACAGTCTCATCTCTGAGCAAAGTTCAAGATAAAGGAATGATGGGAATGGAGTTCTCAAAATATACGGCAAAACAAATTCTCTTTGTTAAAAGTTACTCTTTCGATATAACCCCCGTACCTCCCAAGTTGATGTATTCCAAATAGCTTATCTCTAAGTCTATTCCATTTTAACCCTTTGAAAAAGTGACAACTTATCAAGAATGGATCATTTTAAATGACACAAGTAACAACTCTCGTTGCAAGTAACTCTTTCGATATTACCTCTCATGTCACTAAATTGACGTGCTATTCAATGGCCTATCTCTAGGTCCATGACACTATTACACTATCAAAATGATCATTTTGTCAAAGAGTTTTATTATCTTGATAAAACTTGAGTTGGAATAATAAAATTTCGTTAAAGTCACAAACACCTACTTTCTTTTAGATCCACATAACCACCCTTTTGCCTCACACCCAAGCTAATATAATTAGCTACTCATTACAATAAGGAAAGAAAAATAACTACTAAGAATTACAAAGATAAACATAATGTAAATTGCTCTTGAAAGATAAATAACTTGAAAGTATATAAATATATATATATATATATATGTTGCTAAAATGTAAAGACGAGAATGTAAATTACAAGGAAATGGAAATGACAAGAAAGTAAACTTGAAGACAAATACAATCAATTTTAACTACTAAAATCTAAAACAAAAGAGTAAAGGAAAGGCTAGAGATGCAAGATGAAGAAAGAAAATACAACCAAATGAAAAGTGCAGGTGGGTGTTGTTTCAATGCTGCAAGCATGCATGTACTAGCATGAAGAACATGAAGAACAAGATGAAGAATGTAAGAACATAAGCATGAATTCTGGAAATTACAAAGGACACTGGACTGGAATAAGACCAGTTCGTGAATCAAACAAAAAGTAAAGGATTTAGACTAAGCATAAAAAAGATGGAAAGCTTGAAAGAAAATAAGAAGAGCAAGATGAAGAACTTAAAGATTACTTCTTGGAATTAAAGAGATTAAAAGGATGATTTAGGATCAATCCTCAAGCTAGCTACCGATCAGATGCTTAAACATGAAGAAATATAAACTAGGATGATGTAGAGAGATGTCCCCTTATGAGCAACTAAGCCTTCCTTTTATAGACAAGAGGAGTGGCAAAGTTGTAATTAAGGGGAATCTAATTGTACTTAGCCTAGTCTAAACCTAACTAGAGTTACCAAAGCTTGTCCCAACTTAACCAACATATTACAAACCAGATTAACTAATTGTCCAAAGGTTACAAAAGATTAATTTCAAGCCAAAAATCAGATTCGGTCTTCAAGATCTTCCATCAAAAACGATCAGCTCCATGTTGTGCCAATGCTGCAGCATGCCCTGTTTCCAAATAGATTTCCAAAAGATAACCAAATTAGCCTACAATCTTTATAGAACAAGCAAATCACACAAATTCAGCTCCAAGACACAATAAATGGAAAATAAGGTAGAAAATAACTCAAAGTGGGATTTAGAAATGAAAAATCCTATCTAGAAGGCTAAAAGAAATGTGCTTAAGTACTCAAAATTGAGTACTTATCATTCCCCTTTTCAAGAGACCGGAACTCAGCTTCAATACGGTCCATGGCTCTCTCACTGCAGTACTCTTCCAAGATTTTCCCTTTGAATTCGCCCCAAGTTAATTGAACCAAAACAGTAGGAGAAAGGGTGGACTGGATAACATTCCACCATGTGAGCGTCGTATCTCTGAGCAGTTGAGAACCGAACCTCACTCTTTGGTAATCTCCGCACTTAGATGAACCGAAAGCTTGTTCGACCGCTTGGATCCACTTTACACATGCAACCAGGTGTTCAGAACCAGAGAACTCCGGCGGTCCACAACCCATAAAGGATTTATAGGAACAACTTTTTCCACTTTTATGAGTGCCAACAACCATGTGCTCTTCAGTTCTGATTGCGTTCCCGGTGCCACCAGAACCAATTAACACATTCTCTTCCACTGCCTCGGGCCTCTTAAGGCTCGCATCCCGATCCTCCAGCATTTTCAGAAACGTCTCTTGCTGCTTCTCTATAGCCGACGTCACCATTTGCATGACGTTGGCCATCATATCAGCTTGAGGGTTTGCCTATCGAATAAACGGGTTTGTAGATGCCAAGTCCACTCTAGGCACCTGCTCCACCTCTCCTGTGAATATCGGTGGCATACCTGGAGGAATGACAGTCGCCGCCCTAACCACCAGATTTCGTCCGAGCGAGATATCATCACGTAAATCTTCGTCGACCAACGGCCGACTGCGCGTGTTCACCATTTTAAAGTAATGGTTGCCACACAAGCACGAGAAAGAGTAAGGAAGAGATAAACAGAATTAAGCACGAAAGGAACGTACTACTACATTCACCAATAATCATAATAACCGTAAAACAAGCATACTCACGTAAAACATCCTCATAATAACGTTAGCTAAGTGAAATTATGAACATTTGATACGTAAGAGTTCCCGTTACCGTCACTACAACTCTTGACTAACATAATTTCCGTAGACTTGGAGACCAACCCATCTTAGAGGTTCTACCCAAATCTCACAAATCATTACTTAATAATCTCAGTCTAAGTCTAGACATCTTATATTCATGCCTAGTTCACTTAAACTAATGCTCTGATACCAACTTGAAACACCCTAAAATACGGGTAATTTTAAAAATTGAAAACTCGGCAATACGACAACTGTATTTGGAGCAAACCACCCAAAAAGGGTATAAGTGTACGCGTTTACAAAACCTGTATAAGATGCATGGGAAATCGACAACAAACTAATCTAAATCATTTCTATCTAGATTACATAGGTTATCAACCCAATTCCAAAAATGAATAAATTGTTTTAAACGCCAAGACTCCAAAATATCTATCATCCAAAAATGCCCTCAAGAGACCACACTCTTCACTCAACCCTTTGACGACCCGCCGCTAAGGGAACCTGTTATACACATCATTTGAGAAAAAGTGTTAGGCTTAAAGCCTAGTGAGAATATACAGTTTATATGATAATTTAGTAATAAATTTGAATACAAAATAAGTAAACCGTTTTCACCAATCGCCTTTGTAAATGATTTGATAAACACGTAATGACCTTGCGGTCCAAATTACATCTTGCGATGACGAGAAGACCCGAATTTCCAAGGATTGTGGCGGAACACAAAGTAAGCCATTTTCCAAGTTATTGAGCTCACCATACTAGGATCAAGGCCACGAACACGTCGGCTCGTACTAAGATGTGGGGGAGGGCACCCAATTATCCCTAGTCATGCTCATTCGCTAGGATTTACATTTACGACCCACGGCTAGTATCCGGTCCTACATAACCGTACCAAGTTGCCACCCTAGGGCCCAATGTCTCAACTTGTTACAAATGGGAGTTATCCCCAATAATAAGTCGACTCTATACCTATGGATCCACTAGTAATAGTCTAGACTTGTCACAATTTCATTTGTGACCAACTATAATCAAACATATAGTTCTTAATATTATTTATTTCCTAAATATGCATTTCCATGGTTAACTGCTGATAAGAAAATGCAAAGTCCAATCATGAGCCATAATGTGGCCATTCCCATTTCCAAATATGTTTCCTTACCAAGTACACATTTCGAGTGTAAAACCATTTTAATGTGAATCATATATTTCAACAACATTAACCCATTTATTTTCCTTTTTCTCAAATATCACTTTCAACTAAGATACCCATAACATGGGGTAACCATGAACTTGGCTATAATGCCATAGGTTAAACATTTACGATGTGAAAACATCCACATTTTATAGTTCGAGACATAGATTATTTCATTATATTTCAAAATGGTAAGAAACCCTAAAAATCTCTAAAATGTCAAGTTAGGTCAAAATCTCTTCAACAATGGAAATGTAAACAAGGAGATGGTTAGAAGTCTAAAAATGGAATTTTGACATGTATAAGATTTTAGAAAAGTAAGGATGAACTCACAATGGGGTTATTATTGAAACCCTAGAAGACTCTAGTTGCAAGAGGTGATGATAGCACTTAAGATAGGAGAATCTTCACCAAAGACACCTTAGATCACCTAGAGTAATCACCATAAATGAAGTATGAATGAGGTTGTTGAGGAAGTTAAAGATGAGAGATGATGGATGGTGCTTCCTTACCCAAAATCTGCAAAGAAAACGAGCTCCCAAATAACCAAAATAAGAGCCAAATGACCTAAAAATCAGAGTTGGGCAGTAAATACCCGTTGGGTATCGGGGACTATGACCATGCGACAATGACCTGGTCAATGTCGCACTAGCCATCCCACCTTCTGGTGGTTTGGTGCAACTATGACACGGCGACAGTAAACGTGTCACAATCGCTGGTCAATGTCGCCCAGCACTCCCTCGGGCCCCGAAACTTGCCGTTTCACGTACGGAAGGCACCCGTTTCACCTTAGGTTTCAAGTTTAGACTTTCGTAAAAGATAAAATCTAAATATGAACGTTAAGGGAGTCTTCGAGACTCTTACCGAAATTTCTGGGTGTTACATAATTCATTATCAATCGATAAATTTGAGAATTTCAACCGATTTCAAAATAAAATCTTGCACATTGTAAATGGACATGAAGCTTTCACCTGGAGAATGGCAATAGCCACCTTGAGCAGGATAAAGAACATTGGAAACAAAGATTGGAAAGTCGTCTTTAAAACATAAAAACAAGGTGTAAAAGCCAAATCAGCAGCTTTACTTAATTTATAGTAGTAACCTTCCTTGGAACATACAATTTATCAAACAACTAAAAGGCAATCCGAGCCTTCATGATTCCAACAATCAAATACAAAATTGTGTAAACGTGCACATGTAGAAGATCTTATACATGGTATTATGAGGAAAAAAGATAAAAAGAACAGATGGTGAGGTAGCATGAGAAAAAAGTATAGAATATAGGGAAAAAAGTTCATACAGTTATGTTATATGAATAGAAACATAAATGCAAAATCCTTAAAACAAATACTTGAATCGAACTTGCGTGAATGAAAGAAAAGAACTATTACCTTGAATCGAAAAAGATGGAGGTTGAAGGCATCAACAGAAAAGCTTTAATCGCCAACCTGAAGATTAAGGTGTCAATACAAAAGCTTTAATCGTCAATCTAAAGGTTGAAGGTCAATACATACAATCAAAATCCCTGTTTTCTGTTGTTTGAATAGAACCAGAGGATATCAGCTGTAAAAGAACATAATGCAACCAAATAAAAGAAAACATATCAAAGTCGTAAAAGATAATGCAATCAAAATGGAAAAAGCTGGTTATTGCAACCATGACAATGAAGTAGATACGTTCATGCAAACTCTTGCATTCCAAACCAAACAAAGCACAAATGATGATGGAAATGGCAGTGTCCTACTATGAAAAAAAAACAAATTGTACAAAAACAACACAAACAAAGCAAGAACTAACAAAATATACAACTTTAAGGTCACATTATAAAATTCAGAATATTTACAAAAGTTGCACTTGCACAAATTATGATGAAACAACATTTAAACCAAAGTTAGACCCATGAAAAAACATGTGAAAAATATATATGTGCAAAAACATTCATCAAACTTGAATTTCTACAAACAAACAAATAATTTATCAACAAATAAATAGATTTTTTTCTTGGTTCGGCTGATTATGTTGTCAAAGTAAAGATATATATTTTCTATAATAGCTAAATAACCAATTTGGTTAATGTTAGTCAAATTCAAATACCTTTGGAGCATATCCTCAAACACCTTCTCTGCAAAAACAAAAAAACACGGTTCTTTTCTAAACCCAATTCAAAAGAAATCCAAAATAAAGCAACAACGACTTTTTATTGGGAATTGAACATAAATGTTAATCAATAGAAAATAAATCAAATCAAATATTTAGCAAGAGGGAAATACAATCCAAAAGAAATCAACACACACGATGTACAAAAAAGTACCTTGAATCGGTGAAAATCTTGAGACACGAACCACGAGTGAAAAATCGATAGAAAGCAGATAGAAATAGAGAAAATCTGATAACAAACCAATAATCGCAATCAACAACAAAACACCTAACAAAAGAAAACTTAAATTCTTTTAACTTTTTAATACAAAAAGAGATACATAACCTAGAGAGATAAGAGAAAATAAAAAGTTTGGCAGAAAAAAGGGGGAAAGGGGGGGAAGTGTGCAATTTTTACAAACCCTAGATGCAAATCCAACTTTCACAAAACCCAATTCATGAATAAAGATTAATATATTTTTGGTGGTCCAAAAATTTGGAGTGGTATTCCATAAACCCATAAAGAATTTGGAATCGTATCATGTGATACACAAAACCCAATTCAAGCAAATCCATAAAAGAACACACACAAAAAGGGGTATGTTATAAACAAATATTCAAATAATAGAACAAGCTAGAGTGGAACCAGCAAGAGTGTAACAATCGAGAATGGAACAGGTGTGGATGCTGAAGATTGAGCAAAGAGATTAAACTAAAACCCTGTATGAGAAGCGATATTGTAAACTCTTTGTGTTCAGACATAAAAAGATCTGCTACAATATACAAAAATGATGAAACCAGACTTTCAAGAAAAAAGATGGATACATACCTGTGTTAATGTCTATGGTTGAAAAATCATGAATTGATTGTAGCTTCAAATAACCTCCTAAATTAAAAAAAAACAATCAAACGTTATAATAGCTTCAAATAACCACCAGCCCCATTGAATCGCTTCAAATCTTAAACCCCAAAATCACAACGAGAGAATCGATGAATCGATTGTTCGCTTGTCGGGAGAAAGAAAAAGAAAAGAGAAAAAATTATATCGAAAAAACTTAAAGAAAAGAGAAAAAGATTATATCGAAAAAACTTACTAACCTGTAAATCGATTACAATTATAGAGACCATTCTTGAGAAATCTTACTAACCTGTAAATTGATTACAAGCAGGTGAAACCCTAGCAACAAAATGAAGTTCAAATGTGAAAGAAAAACAAAAACAAACAAAGATTACATGAAACGCCAGTTTTGGATTTATCAGGAATTACAAAACCAAACAGGGATTTGAACTTATCACTTATTGGGAGAGGGAATCGTCGTTATTGGGGCATGAATCACCGATCTTGGGAGAGGGGCGTGAATCATCTATCACGGATACCCAAATGAATTAAAGCCTGCAATCTTGAGTTGTACATGATGTTTAAAATGTTGTGTTTTAAGATTTTAAGACTTTTGTGCTTAAAAATGTAATACTTTATGCTTTAAGGGTTGTTTTTAAGACTTTATGCTTTAAAAGGTAGTACCATAGGCTTTATGAATTGTATTTAAGACTTTAAGACTTTTGAGAAATTTGCTTTATAAAGTAGTATAGATACCTATTTAGACCCAACAACATTTTGTGTGTGATGAGTGGGGACAAGAGTCCAAGTGGAGTTTTTGATAAGGGCATCATATTCTTCACTCATAGCTTTTCTCCATTGTGAGGATTTTTAAGCTTGTAGAAATGTAGAAGGTTCAAGAGTTTCTGCAAGTTGAGTATTAAGATCAAGAATTTTATGAGGCTTGTAAATATTATTTTTAGACCTGGTTGTAATATGTGGTTTGGGTAAAGGGAGGGGAGGTGTTTTAGAAGGAAGAGTAGAATGTGGAGGAGAGAAAGAAGATACATGCTGAGGACATGAGTCATTAACATCCTTGGTAGAAGACGTGGAAGCCGGTAGTGTTGAGTGCGAGTCATTATCATCATTAGAATTCAAGGAAGTAGAGGTATTTGTAGGGATTAATGAGATCGGTTTACGTGGATGGTGAGGAGAGGGTCATTGAGTAGAAGGAGTATCAATTGGAGGAATAGGAATTGCAATGACCGGGATAGAATTAGAAGTATTTTGTTGGCGTGAAACAGTGAGGTGAGAGAGAGAAGAGGACGACTTTGAGGACATCCAATTTGAAAGAGAATTTGGGAATAACTTGTTGTTTTTAGAGGACGTATGTTGGAAAAGGAATATATTCTCAATAAATCTAACATGTCGAGAAATGAAAGATTTTTGAGTGGATGGATCAAAACAAATATAAGAATTATGTGGAAGAGAGTAGCAAATAAATACACACGGTTTAGACCTTGGTTCCAATTTTTGAGATGTATATGGTCGAAACCAAGGATAACAAAGACGGCCAAAAACTTTGAGCTTTAGATAGTTTGGACTTTGCTGAAATAATTTCTCAAATGGTGTTATAAATTTTAGAATCGGTGTGGGCATTCGGTTAATGAGAAACACAACTGTTAGAAAAGCGACAGACCATAAACGAGGAGGTAAAAAGCCTTGATGCAGGAGGGTAAGACTTGTCTCAACAAGATGGCGATGTTTTCTTTCGGCTGACCCAACTAATTATGGTGTATGAGGAGGAGATTTGAGGTGTTGAATACCATAGTTGGACAAGGAGGTTGCTAAACCTTGAAATTCATCTCCACCATCAGAGTATAATGTTTTGATGGTGGTTTGAAAGAAATTTTCAACTATCTTTTTGAATATTAAGAAAAGAGAATGGACATCAGATTTTTGTTTCATCAGATAGAACCAGGTATATTTAGTATGATAATCCACAAATATGACATAGTACCGAAAATTATTAAACGAAACAACGGGGGATGGACCTCAAACATCTGTATATATAATTTCTAGTGGGGAATTACATTGAACAGATGAAGGACCAAACGACAATTTGTGACTTTTATTATAAAGGCATGAGTCACAATGAGACGAAACGGAATTTAAAATAGGAAGAGAGTGTTTAACTACTACTTTTTGTTGAATGACCGGAGACGGATGACTAAGACGACGATGCTAGAAATTGGAGGAGACAACGGTTGAACTGATAAAGGCGGTGGATGAAGAAGCGTGTCGATGAGGTGATGAAGACGACCACTCATAAATATTGTCTTTATTCCGGCCTTGGACCAAGGATGCCCCTGTACTCAGATCCTTCACAAGGAAAGAATTAGGAAAAAATTCTATAGAAGTATGATTTTGTTTACAAAAATGAGAGACCGAAAGAAGATTTCGTTTGATATTTGGTGCATACAAAACATTGTTAAGTTTAAATTTAGTATTAAAAGAATTAAGAGAATTAGACCCAATATGAGAAATAGGAATACCATTACCATCTCCCACCATAATATCATCATTGCCCTCGTATTCGGAGTGAACACTCAAGTTTTGCAGATCTGAAGTGATATGATGAGATGCGCCAGAATCAACAATCCAACTGCCATGGTTGGATGGTTGATCAGATTGTGTAGAGGAATTGTAGTGTGCTTGGGGCCATCCTTGAATTGAGCTTGGTTTAAGACGAGATTTACACATCTTAGCTGCGTGTCCAGCTTTGTCGCATAATTGACATACAACATTTTTGAAACCTGATGAATGTGGTTTCCAAAGTGGTTGTTGATGAAACTGTTGTGGGTGAATTTTGTGTTGAGACTGAGACTGATTGGAGTAGGTGTGAGATGATTGAGAAGGACGAAATGGTGGGTTATTGCCATTACCTTGAAAGAGTTTATTCCCATAATTACTGGTTGTTCCTCGATTGTTGCCACTCTTTCCTTTATAATTGGCGCGTTGATTAAATTGGGCGGTGATAGATGGTTCCATTTTCATTCCCTCTTCGCATTGTAGAAAAAGTTCATGATGTGAGATTTTATCATGAAGTTCTTCAAACGTCATGGTTGTTTCTCGGGTTCAAATGGCAACCTGCAGTTCTTTGTATTCATTTCCAAGACCATTTAAGGTGTGGGCTACAACTTCATCATCATTTAAGGGATGACCAATCAGGGACAGATCGTCAATGATACTCTTGATATTTTGCATATATTCAGAAACAGTAATTCCATCTTTAGATACCTTCATAAGAGAGGAGAGCAGATTAAGCATTCGTGTGTGTGACTTGTTGGCAAAAGGTGGTTTCCAATTTTGACCAAGCATCAGGCGATGTTTGACATGATGAAATTAGTGGAGCAATGTTGCCTGCAAGAGTAGCTTGAAGATCTTGTAATACTAAACGATCTTGTCATAGCCACAATTTCCTATCCGGGTTGCTTGATTCATTTGATTCAACCGGACAAGGGTATGTACCATCAACATATCCCATAAGATCATATCCAAATAGAAGATTGTTGAACTGAGATCTCCAGGAAGAATAGTTACCTCCCCTAGAGAGTTTGAACGGTATCAAAGTTGCAGCGTTAATGGAGACAAGAGCAACACTTTGTTGGGGAACATGGTTCCTTGTAGGTGTTGTTACAATAGGGTGTGAGGTTGGAGAACTTTCAGAATTTCCAGACATTGGATCAAAATAAAATAGGACATAAGATAAATGGAGGAAAAAAAAGGAAGGAAGAAGACGAAGGTTATCTATGCTTTGAGCACAGAGGGCTCTGATACCATGACAATTTTCAGAATATGATGGAAGGCTTGTTGTGTATTTCATTATGAAACAAGAGATATTTATACAAGAGTTTTGATCCTTTCAAGGCTACAATTATGCTCTATGATAGAGAGCAAAATATGGGATCGATATAAAAAGTAATTACACAATAATTACACCAATATATTAGACCAAAAATAGATTGATATGGCACCTATGATTTTGGTCTATCATAGCCAACGTCAATTAAGGATTGAGGTCGTTCATTAAAGAAGACTATATTGCATATGGGTGAATTAGAGGGAGCGTCAACGAGTGAAAAAAAAGTCATTCTATATTTAGGTCAAACAGTCAAATATATGATAAACTATAAATTGTGAGTCCATCCAAAATTTTAATTTTAAGATTCAATTTATTATAAAAAGTATTTATTTTATACGAATAAAAACAGGGCTAAATGCGTATGTCCGATTTTTCTGCTTGTATATGTTTTCTCACTAATCTTAAGGAGCTAAAATATAAACAGGCTGAACAAGTAGGGTATTCAAAAAAACTGTCACAACGTTCAAACCAGTCGAACCAAGGCTATGTTTGACAAACTATCTGATAAGCTAGCTAATAACGGATAAACTAGCTTATAGTTGATAAAATACCTGATGGATAAGTCACGTTTGACAAAATTTCATGATATAATTAAAACAAATTTGAAGTAATATAATTTGTTAATTATTACAAACAAGATAGTAAAGAAAAATTAAATAATATAGTATGTTAATTAAAAGAATTTAAAATTTATTATTATATATATGCTATAAATTTTGAATTTGTTAAAACAAATTTAAAAAAAATCTATATTAAATCATGATGGTAAATAATCACTACATATGATATGAATAAAAATAAATAATTGAAAAATAATTAAAAAAATAATATTAATTGATAACTAATATATATATATATATTTTGATTAATATTAAAAATAACAATTCATATAATTAACAATAATTCTAAATAATTAAAAATTAATATCAATGTATAATTAAAATTTAATTAATAAATTTCCATTAATATTAGTAAGAACTCATTTTTATAATTAAAATTTATTTATAATTAATAGTTAACTAGAAGTGTACTCGCGCAATGCAGCTAGATACATCACGATTTTAATGTTTCATTTTATTTTCTGTTTTTTTGTCGATTTACATTACGATTTTGGATGGTTGTGAGAGAATGATAATGATTTTTTTTATATAAATTTGTTTAATTTAGACTTAATAATATAATGTAATTTATTTTGGTTTAATAATATAATTTTTTTATAAAATATTCTGTAAGATTTTTTAATTATATTTTAGATTTTTTATATCTAAAATATGCTGAGAGTTATTTTAGGGGAGTTAAAGTGGGAAATGATTTTAGGGGAGTTAAAATGGTTATAGATAATAATTGAAAATTAATGAATAGCATTAAATGTAGTACATAGAACTTTTATTGTTGTTTTTTAAGTAATTAGCATTAAATAGCGGTACATTAAGTTTTAAGACTTGTTTTTAAAAGTTTTTTATGTCATCTTTATTATATAGTATAGATATAAATAAATAATAAGTAATATTAACAAGGGTATAATTGAAAAAAGTCACAAAAAACTCCTTATAGTTTATCAAACATGTACTCAAAAAATAGTTTATCATTAAACTAACTTATAAGCTTATTTATGTCCATACAAACATGTACTCAAAAAATAAGTTAGCTTATAAACAACCTTATTTTTGTCAAACGATGCCCAAGTCAAATTGGACCGCTTTTGACGGTTTGCGCAATCTGGTAAAAAAAATAGTCAAACCGTTCGGTTCGATTCGGTCTGGTCTACAGTTTATATTTTTTTTTTGCGATTTGGACCGAGACGACCGTCAAAATACACGTGTATTAATTATATTTAATTTTCATGTTAGAGACTCAATTTTTATTACCCACTTAGAAAAAAAATTCCACCCAAGACATTAAGCTCTTAATTGTCAGTGTTTCTTAAATCGGTAAAATTCCAAAATACGATAAAAATCAAAATCCAAATTGTCCTTTGACTTCTTAATGTTTGTCCGAAATTCCAACTATTGTTGGTGGACTTGTTTAAGTTTTTTCAACTTGTTCAATTTTTTTCTAATTTTGCAAACATAGTTTTTCTATAATGTTATATTGGTAGAAGTTTCATTTTAGAGATAACTGCTATTTTTTTTTTAGTTTATAGCTTATAATAAGCCAAATCGTCTAAAATTGGTCATACTAGACCATCTTTTTGTGGTCTGGTTTAACTGGTTTGGTGAGTTGCTGCTAAAGAAAATGTTCTAAACCACCATTGAGGTTTGATTTGTAGTTTAAGAGGTTAAACCGCTCAAACCTTACCGCATATACCCTTCGAACGAATCACATTTACATACATGTTGTGTTTGCCTATTAATCTTAACAAGTTAACCCTAACAGATTTTCTTAAATAACTAGAAACGTACTCGCACAATGCAGCGAGATACATCACGATTTTAATGTTTCATTTTATTTTTTTGTCGATTTACAGTACGATTTTGGATGGTTTTGAGAAAGTGATAATGTTTTTTTTTATAAATTTGTTTAATTTAGACTTAATAATATAATGTTTTTTATATAAAAAATTAAGTATTTTGTTATAATTCAATGATTATCTTATATATTTTAATGACATCTAAAAAAAATAACCAATTACATATTTAATAATATAATTAAAACAAAAGTATAGTAATATAATATATTAATTAATAGTGATACATGGAAAGGTCTGCATAAAAGGAAGGCTCTGCATATACCAAATTGGTGGATGTTAAAAGCCTGCAGTAATAATATGTATATTGTGCTTTGATACTTGTAAATTAAGATATTTTTAAAACCTTGCATAAATTGATGGTACATTGTGCCTAATAATTTGTATTTAAGAGTTTTTTATTCGTGCTTTATAATATAGTATAGATATAGATATCTATACTATATATTAAAATTCTTAAACGGTTATTGAAAAAAAGTAGTTATTGGAAAACGGTTTTTAGAAACCTATTAAAATTAAATTTTACATTTACCACCCTTACAATTAATTATTTAATTTACGTTATATCCCTTGTTTTTTCATTTTTCATTTTACACCCTTATCATTTTAACACAAATAATCGTATATAAACAAAAATGCAATGAAAAAATACGTTTATTTTTTTACAAATTATATAATTGTAATCGTCTCGTCAATACCTTCAAAACGAGCCTAATATTGAATATTTTTTAATTTAACCGTACTATTAAATATCTACGAATTAAATTATTTTATATAAAAATTCTAAAACGGTTATTATACAATCTTTTGTACAATAACATTTATCACCCTTAAATGTTACATTTACCACCCTTACAATTACTTATTTAATTTACTTTATATCCCTAAAAATTCTAAAACGGTTATTGCAATAACATTTACCACCCTTATAATTATTTATTTAATTTACTTTATATCCATTACTTTTTCATTTTTCATTCTACACCATTATCATATTAACACAAATAATCGTATATGAACAAAAATGCAATGAAAAAATACGTTTCTTTTTTTACAAATTATACCATTATAATCGTCTCGTCAATACCTTCAAAACGAATCTAATATTAAATATTATTTTAATTTAACCGTACTATAAAATGGTTATTTTTAAAATTCAATGTTACATTTACCACCCTTATAATTAATTATTTAATTTATATCCTTTGTTTTTTTCATTTTTCATTTTACACCCTTATCATGTTAACACAAATAATTGTATATGAACAAAAATGCAATGAAAAAATACGTTTATTTTTTTTACAAATTATACCATTATAATCGTTTCGTCAATATCTTCAAAACGAGCCCAATATTGAATATTCTTTTAATTTAACCGTACTATAAAATATAATGAATATCTACGAATTAATTTACTTTTTATCCATACGTTTTATTTTTTTTCAGCGTTAGCATATTAAAAATACATAATCGTAGACAACTAAAATATATTAAAAATACGTTTCATTATTATTATAAATTATATTATTATAATTTTTCCGTCAATAATTTTAATATAAACTAATTATTGAATACTTTTATGTCTACCATAAATGTGTAACATTATGTATATACTTTCTATATCTATATCTATACTATTATATTACAATTGTAAAACGGTTATTTTCAAAATTCAATATTACATTTATCATCTTTACAATTAGTTATTTAATTTAATTTATATACCTTGCCTTTTCATTTTTATATAAACACAAATAATCGTATATAAACAAAATGGAATGAAAAAATACGTTTCTTTTTTACAAATTATACCATTATTAGAAGCGTACTCGCGCAATGCAGCGAGATAAGGACGAAGAAATACAAACTTAAAATGAAACATTGTTGTCATTTTGATTTCGGGATGTTTCGCGAGCGGATACATACCTTTGTCAATTGTTCCTTCGATTTCACGATTTTTCGCGCCATATCGTGCGCGGGTATTTGCCTAGTAGATATAGATATAGATATAGATATAGATAGGTTATTCAAGTCTGATTTTCAAACGGACCAAATGAATTAAATTCAACAGACCGTATTATCCATAAACAACTCTACAACTACACAAAAGGTTGTCGTTTTTCATAATAATCTATACTATATTATAAAAACGACATAAAAAACTCTTAATTACAACATTTTAAGCACAAAGTACAACTAATTAAAGCTAATTACTTAATTTACAATTTTTTAATGATTTGGTACAACCTTTCCAAGCACAGTATCTCACATAATCATCTATTTGTGGAATGGATACTTATTTATTAATATAAATATTTGTTTTTTTGGTGGAGGATTTTATAAAATATATTTTATATTAACATAATCTATTTTAAATGTAGATTTTACATTTAAATCTGTATTAATGAGATGTAATATAAATTTTTTTTTCTTCCGTATTTTTTTATATTACATCTCATAATGATTTTTCCATATTTTATTTTATAAAATATTTTTCCATATTTTATTTTATAAAATCTTTTTACATAGTGAGATGTAATATAAACCTTTTTTTCTTCCGTATTTTTTTTGCTAATATAAAATCTATTTTATTTTATAAAATTTACACGTATTTTATATTAGCATAATATAAAATATACACGTATTTTTTTGCTAATATAAAATCTACACGTTTTTCACGAGCATTAAAAGAAGAAAAAAGAAGATTGATATGAATTAAAAATAAAAAATAACGAGATACACTAATAAATTATCGTATTTTTTAAAATAAAAATATTCTGCAATACTTTCCAAATTAACCAAGTGTAAAGAAAATAAAATAGAAACGATGTAGATATAAAAATATTCTTCCATATTTTTAATATATTTACATTTAAATGTAAAATCGAAAATGAAAATAAAATATTTTAAAATATTCTCTACATTCACTATAAATATATATAGCTTCTCTATGTATTATCCGAGTACAAGAAGAAGACGAACGGTCGGGTGTCAATGGCGGAACCTGCAACTGAACAAAAGGTATTCCACTATATTTTTGTTTATTTGAAAAACTACTTTTTTATATTTTATTTTATTTACTGAGGATTTGTTTATATTTTTCAAAACCCACAATCATATTTTTCGAAGTAGGGGAATAAGATATATATATACATATATTTATTTTTATCGACTAATACCAGTTGAGTTGCCGGTTACAAAAGATAGAAATCATTTATTTTCTTTGTCATATTTGATGTGGGTTGAATATTGTTAATTAATCTACAGATTTATACGTTCAAAGTGATTGTCAAGTGTTGTCGAGAAGATTTCAGAAAAATTGCAAAATATGTAAAAACGTATGTTCATATTTATAATTATTTCAATAATAGTGGTATGTTGTGAGACATGTCGTTTGAGTTTTAAATAATATAATACAAAACTATTACCAATATTATTGCACAAACTCATAACAACAAACGATTAAGAATATATGCAAGTTAACCACTTATGAAAATACATTCGTTTTTCACATTGTATTTCATTAACTGTTAACAGAGAAATTACGTTTCATTTTAACTCGGTTCAATATTCCAACAAAAAATTTATCCTCCCGTGCAATGCACGGGCCCAACACTAGTAATAACTAGAAGTGTACTCGCGCAATGCCGCTAGATACATCACGATTTTAATGTTTCGTTTTATTTTCTATTTTTTGTCGATTTACATTACGATTTTGGTTGGTTGTGAGAGATTGATAATGATTTTTTTATATAAATTTGTTTAATTTAGACTTAATAATATAATGTAATTTATTTTGGTTTAAAAATATAATTTTTTTATAAAATATTCTGTTAGATTTTTTTAATTATATTTTATATTTTTATATTTAAAATTTGATTTTTATTCTATATTTAATTATGCTGAGAGTTATTTTAGGGGAGTTATATTTAATTATGGTGAGAGTTATTTTAGGGAAGTTAAAGTGGGAAATGATTTTAGGAGAGTTAAAATGGTTAGAGATAATGATTGAAAATTAATAAATAGCATTAAATGTAGTACATACAGCTTTAATGGTTGTTTTTTAAGTAATTAACATTAAATAGCTGTACATTAAGCTTTAAGACTTGTTTTTAAGAGTTTTTTATGCCATCTTTATAATATAGTATAGATATAGATAGATAGATAGATAAAACCCGTAAATTCCCTTATCACATTTGAATATATATGTTAGCAAATTATCGTAAAACATTTTTTTCTCATAAAAAGTTTGCATCGTTCATTTGATTTTTAAGAAGTTGAAGGTCCAATTGGTAATTAAGTCATATTACAGGGTTTCCAGGATAAAATTAAACAAAGATACAAGAAAGCAAAATCATATGATCTTTTTAGGGTTTTGCTCGTCATAAACCTCACCGAATTTCAACCAATTAGATATCTCTCCCTCATCATCTTCGGGTCCTCCCGATCTCCATTCTTAGGGTTTAGCCATGAGCAGATCAGGTCAACCTCCAGATCTTAAAAAGTAAGTTCTCAGTTTCTTTCGGGTACAATTTATTAGGGTTTGATTGTTTCAGTTTTCTTTTTCTTTCAAATAAGCTTCTTGTGATAATTTTTGTAATGTATTAGTTCATCCGATTATTATACGATCTGTTTTACTAAATTTTCGATTGGTTTACAGGTACATGGACAAGCAACTACAGAGTAAGTTTTCGCCTTTTTAATTTTGAATATTTACCGGATTTTGTTATTGTTGCTGCGTAAACATGTTTTCTTTCAAAAGATTTGTATATCTTACTATGCATTTGAAGGCAGTTTAGGTGTGCTTATTAATCCAGAACGTGGAATGTTGACAGAATCGCATGATGAAATCATCTTATTGTGTTGTTTTGTTAGTTTTCTCTTTTGTTTTACGCAAGCTATTGTTTTGGTTTCTGATATTAGTTACATAATAACATGTATTGAACCTTTACAAGGACATATGAAGATGTTTTTAACTACCTGATGATGAAAATCAAGTCTATCAGTGCGTTTTCTTTATTCAAGTACAGAAATCATTAAGTAGTCTTATTGGATAGAATGGTGGCTACAACTTTTAACAACATAGGAATTTAGAAGACTGAGTAACTGAATTGAAAGATGGTTGTAGGAGGCACTTGTATAGTTGAATCAAGTTTCTGGTCAGATCCTTTTTATTAGGACACAAAATATCTTTTGTATAATGTCGCTAATCTTTTACATTGAAATCTTTGTGAGCGCCATTTGTTCGCATTGTACATAGTAATACAAAGATTAGGAAGTTTTATTAACAGAAGAGAATATGTCTGAAGGAGTGGAATCAAGAAATATGGTGAGAAAGATAAAAGTGGTTACTTGACAGTTGACAACACTTGACATGATATTACCACTGACATGGATTCCTTGGAATTGAGCTATTAGGTTTGTAAATTAAAGACGTTATGGAGAATTGTTCTCCTGAAGCAAGGGAAATGCAAGAAGGGCTATGTCATGGCTGTTGGTGCAATCATTTTTTACTTGAAAGAGGTACAGAGTAGCAGAAGCTATATTTATAGGCAGTGATGATTGGACAAAATACTCTATTAAATTTGTATTACAAGATGCATCCATACCCTTGGGGGAGGGTGCAAAGGTCAGGGGTTGCATTTTTTCTTGCTTGGTGATATGGTCAAATGCTTTCTGAGGTTGGAAGGATGCTGGATTGCCAAAACAAAGGGACCAACAGTCTTTTTGTAGCTAGTATCGAGACGATAAAAGACAAAGTGATAAACTCATGCCAAGCCAACTAATCTAAGCAAATCATTAGAGAAGGCTAAAAAAATGATGCCACTTGAAGTTGAAAGTCCAATTAAAAATATAGTATGATTCATCATTAATGGATTCATCATCATCAAACTGCATTCTTCCAAGTCCAATCTGTGGTCAATCCCTTCTAAACTACAACTGCCAAGATTGCTTTTGCCTTTAATTATTCCTCTAATATCCTCTATGGATGTGTCATCCTGATGTTTTTGTGTCTATATTTGTGTGGTTGTACCTGATTCGTAACAGTTTCCATTTCTCATATACTAAATCTTGTATGATTGTTTAATTTTCGTAGCGAGTATGTTATTCTCCCGGCAGTCTGTTAATCTTCTTCCCTCTCATTATCATGGATGGAAGTGTTACTGTTACCCCCCCTAGCTCTGATATCTGCACTTCTGATTTTCTTTTACTGGGCTCAGCAACTTTGACCCTCCATCCATTTGCATGCTTCTTCCTTCTAGGAATATCAAGAAAGGCCATAGCAGTAGTATTCAGATAGTTGACTCGCCTACACCATCAGAGCAAGCACTTTCCTAGTCATCACCAATATCGACAGACTAATAATTTGGTTTGGGATGATTCTGAACCTGTCATTTTCGGTATCCGATCATTCAGCATTCTGTGAGAAGTGAAACTATACTAGTATACTGTGGGGTGCTCTGCAGTCTGCTGCAATCTGTTTGCTTCATTGTAGCATTTTCAGTAGTTGATTCTTAATGTGTTCGGTATGCAGAGGGGACCGGATTGGACGAATAAGAGTGAGCTAGGCGGGTGAAAGAATTATTGACGATTTTAGGGTTTTCATTTGACATGGGCAGTTTTGTAATTTACCAAGCATTTTCAATCTCCCCGGTTTTTGTTCTATCTATTTTGGCGGGACAGTAAAAAAAACGCATATTTGTCCCACTTAGGGGCCGTTTACTAAATACTTACCCGGGTAAGCGCTTACCAGTATCACTTACCTTACGGTCCTTACCTTTTGAGCATGGAAACTACCTTGAATCTTACTCGGTAAAAGTCATAACAAGGACCGAGAGTCTTAAGGTAAGTGAGAGAAATGACTCTTACCCGGTAAGCTCTTACCAGGTTTAAGACGACTGCCAACAATCAATTTTGATGGTCGGGAATGTTATACGATAAGGTAAGTGAGGGTAATATCCTTGCCAGTTGCCGGTAAGCGCTTACCAATCTTGTCCAGTCCCGATTTTGTTCTGTCTTGTCTTGTTCCGCGTACCAAACACACCTTTATTGATCAACAATCTCTATTCCCTACCGACCGACAAATATATAGTTAGTTTGTGGTTGTGTTGCTTTTGTGTTATTTTCCCTATACTTCTGCCTTTTGTTTTATGTGTTTATTTCACTGTAGAAGAGTGGTTGGTCGTGTAACATAATGAAAGACCTGCTCTTTAATCTTGTTTTGCAGTCAAACTGAATGCCAATCGGACCGTGGTCGGTACACTTCGTGGTTTTGATCAGTTCATGAACCTCGTTATCGACAACACCGTAGAAGTGAACGGTGAAGAAAAAAATGATATTGGCATGGTGGTAAGTCTCTGTCGCCAAGACTGAAATAAGATTCATTTGAGATCAAACTCACCATCATAAATTGACATCATTTTCTTCTTTCGCAGGTTATAAGAGGGAATAGTGTAGTCACCGTTGAAGCACTGGAGCCAGTCAGCAGAGCACAGTAATTGGTATGTTACGGTTGCAATGTATTATGTAACGGGTTTATTTTCTTTCCTTAAAAATTAGATCTCGCAGCAAACTGATATGATACTCCAAACTTATCTGAGTATGATCGGTTTTATGCTGATTTATTCCTTGTAGACAAATCCTTCGTACTCTTCATATTTTCATCTTTGGTAAGATATGTATTCCGACTTCAAGCTTTCTGAGAAGTTGAATTCTTGTTAAGTGTCATTTTTATGGTTTTCCTTTTCATTTTATGAAATTAATGGTGGAGGTTCTAACAACCCATTCCACATGTATAGAAAAGTTTTCTATCCACCTGAGCTTCTTATAAGCTCGAAGTTGAGTAACTTCCACTAGGGTTTTAAGTTTTTTAAGTTATTGGGCCAACTTGGTACTGTGGGCTTGTTATGGAGGTGGTTTTGTCTAAATCTCCGTGGGCTAGTTGGGTCAGACTTGTCAAATGTTATGAAGGCTGGTTTTTGGGCTTGCAAGCTTTTTGAATTTCTCGGGACAAAACTTGTTTGCTTGCATACAGTTTATTGCAAGCTGGAGGTCTTCTAAAAAACAACTGATTTAGGGGCTGGTTATCCGATGCTTACCTGGAAAGTGCTTACCGATAATAGTCTTAACACTTTCATTTAGCTTACGGAGTAAGATTTTAGTCCATTGAAATGGCATTGTATGCAACATTTTTATCTGGTAAGCGCTTACTGGGTAAGACTCTTTAGTGGGGCAAATATGCATTTTTTTACTGTCCCGCCAAAATAGGTAGAACAAAAACCGGGGAGATTGAAAATGCTTGGTAAATTACAAAACTGCCCATGTCAAATGAAAACCCTAAAATCGTCAATAATTCTTTCACCCACCTATCTCACTCTTATTCGTCCAATCTGGTCCCCTCTGCATACCGAACACATTAAGGGGCCGTTTACCAAAATGCTTACCGGTAAGGACATTACTCTCACTTACTAAATCGTATAACATTCCGACCATCAAAATTGATTGTTGGTAAGCATCTTAAACCCGGTAAGCGCTTACCGGGTACGAGTCATTTTTCTCACTTACCGGGTAAGATTCTAGGTCCTTGTTATGGCTCTTACCCGATAAGATTATAGGTAGTTTTCATGCTCAATAGGTAAGGACCATAAGGTAAGTTATACCGGTAAGCGCTTACCCGAGTAAGTATTTAGTAAACGGCACTTTAGTCCTTGTCATCGCTCTTTTCGGGTAAGATTTTCAATACTTGTCATGTACAATTATTAAGGTAAAGTGAGCCGGTAAGCACTTACCGGGTAAACGTTCAGTAAATGACCTCTTACTATTTCAATACTTGCCGGTAAGCACTTGTCCACCCCAATCTATTCATTTTTTAGTTTGAATTTTGAATAAGTGAATCCCAACGGCTATTATTACAGCTTCCACTTTTAGCAGTCGTATGAAGCTGTTGTTGGTACAAATAAAGCTGGGAGCGTAGTCTGCTGCTCCTACTTTTCCCACTTTTGGTCATGCTTGTGCTGCTGCTTTTTTTTTTCCTCTCTCCCCTAAATGGTCCTTTTCAAAGGTACAATTATTATGTTTAGATTTGTCAAAACATTGGGATTTGTGTAATCAAAGGGGAATAAGTGGAAGGTATGTTGTTCGACTTCTGACGCAATCCACCTGTCTTTAGGATATGCGATTTAACTGGGAATGTTATGGTGGGGGCGTTTCAGAGGATGAGTTGGGTCGGGTCTTTTCTTGCTATATTTGTTTTGGTGAAGTGTTTTGTGTTAATCAGGATTGACGGTTGGGAAGTTACGTGTTTAAGTTGTAGCGGAAGGTAATTCCGGAACAAGAAAGAATGTTGTCATCGTAATGAACAAATTATTTGTGTTTTTGTTTGATGACAAATCGATCTCAATCATAGTAAAGTGGGTATTTTATTTAAAGTCAAATTGTAGTTATGCTTTTGATCGTCATCAAGTAATTAGTAAGCAAACCTACTATTTATCAAGATGGTACATGAAAACCGCAACCTAATGATGTACCATATTTATAACATCATTACATTTAAACTTAATCATATGATGAGCATAATTATTTGATCGATGGTATTTCGATTTATGTTAAAGTTAAATCTAATTTTTTGTTAAAATTGAGGGTCGTTTATCAAATGTTTATCCAGTAAGAGCTTACTAGTAAAAGTCACCACCTTTTTACTAAGGGGTTGTTTACTAAATAGTTGCCCAGGTAAGCACTTACTGGTATCACTTACCTTACGGGTCCTTACCTATTGAGCATGATAACTACCTAGAATCTTATCCGGTAAGAGTCATAACAAGGATTGAGAGTTTTACCCGGTAAATGAGAGAAATGACTCTTACCCGGTAAACGCTTACTGAGCTTAAGACGACTACCAACAATCAATTTTGATAGTCGAGAATGTTATACGATGAGGTAAGTGAGAGAAATATCCTTGTTGGTAAGCGTTTACCCGTTAAACATTTTGGTAAACGATCCCTAAATGTTTACCTGGTAAGTGCTTACTAGACTACTTTACTTCAATGGATGAACATGACAATGATAGAAAATCTTTAAGGGGTTGTTTGACAGTTGTTAAATGGTTTTGTGCAACATGATTAAGTAGTCATAATGATTAAGAGGCTCTTATAATTTAGTGCAAAATGAAATATGGTTGTTTGTAATTGTTCAAGATAAAGTTAGGGTGCTAAATGGTTAAGGGAGACTCAAGATACAAAATCATTCAGATGGTTTTGGAACCAATAAGATTTAAGAGGCAACCTTTTTTTTTGGCCAAACAAGATTCATCTCTTAGCCATTAAGAAGATGTCTTTTAATGGAACTATTAAAAAGTAAACAAATAGCCCTTACCAGGTAAGAGCATGATAAAGACTGAAAGTCTTACCTGGTAAGTGAAAGTGACAACTCTTACCTGATATGTGCTTGCCAGATAAATTGTGCATACCATGTCGTTTTTATGGACTAAAATTTTACCTGGTAAGTTAAGTGAAAATGTTGACAGTTATCGGTAAGCGCATACTGGGTAAGTGTTGAGTAAACATCCCCTTACTTTGTTGGGTAACATTCTCGGTCATCAAAATGGATTGTTTGTAAGCGTCTGGGTGATAGTCTTCTACTCTTCTCCCTCACTTACCAGGTAAGAACATCGATTGTTGCCATGTCTTTTACCAGGTGATTCTCGGTCATTGTCATGCTCATCCGTTAAGGTAAGTGATCCGATAAGCGCTTACCCGATAAGCTTCTCTAGAGGCTAGATCATCTTCCTTGTCGCCTTGAAAACCAACATCGATGGATCAAGGAAATGGGGGTGTAAATACTCATAACTAACATGATTTAGGGGCTATCTAGAGATGTTGAATGATTTGACGTGGTATGAAGAGACTTTGTATGATTTAATGTAGAACGAAAAATGAATATTTTGAATGATCCATAAATAATATAGTAATTCATAGATTGAAATAATAACTTAGAATACACTTTATTCAAGATAATTATACTACATAATTTAAGTCTCTTAGTTGTATCCAATTTTGAGAGAAAATTTTGTTACGAGAACTGCTTGAACTTTGTCGGACAACTTATGCAACCAATAAATTTATGACACCATTTTTCCAAAACAAAAACAAATAAATTGGGACATTATATACTATAACATTTATCAGAACACTGTTCATAAACAGTGTTTTTTTTTTGTTTTTTTCATACAGTAACTTACAGATTTGGTCCTTCAGGTTTTTAGTAAATTACAGATTTGGTCCTTCAGGTTTTATCTCCCTGTTAGATTTAGTCCTATGTTTGTAGAGTTACAGATTTGGTCCCTATAATTTTATTTTCCTCTTGGATTTAGTCCCCATAATTTGTTGATTCCAAAATAGACTTTCGATTTTGCATTTGCATAACGTTTTGGTCCTCGAAACTAAAAGTTGTTAGCTCCTGACCGTTAAGTAAATGACATTTCGATCATTTATAACCTTTTCATTTTCTAATTTAAATAAATAAAAGTTATATTATAAAAATTATTTTTATTATATAAGCATAAAATAAAGATCCCTTAACATGCATCGCATCTCAATGACTGTGTCTTCTCCAACCAAAAACCTTCCGCCTTCCCCATCAATCCAAGCACATAGTCGTAGGTGATTCACGCACCAATTTTTTATTTATTAATAAAGTAATTTATCATAATTTATTTTATGTTTAATAATGATGTAAAATTTGTTTAATTCATATTTTTATTATAATTTAATTTAGGTTTAATAACAATGTAACTTTTTTTAGATTTAATGATGTAATGTACCATTTGCCAATTTATTTTCGCTTCCTATCATACACACACATCATCCTCATAGGGCATTTTGTAAATTATAGTTATGCTGCTAACAGACACAAAATGTTTTGTTCTTATAATTGGTCATGCTCAAATTTATGGTCTTAATATTTCTTTCCATCCGCAGCAACGTGCGGGCGTTAATCCCCCCTCGTTATTTACATTTATGAGAACAACTTGACATATTTTCTATAACTTTTTTTAAAGGAGAACTATAAGTTAAAATTTTAAAAGAAAAGTTATATTTAATTCTAACAGATTTTATATTTTAGATATTCAATATTAATTATATTATTAGAATATTATATAATATTTTTGTTTCAATAAATTTTAAAATAACTTTTTACAAAACAATAATGATTTATTAATGGAGCTAAATAAAATAAAGAATCTATTGGAACAAAATAAAATCTTTAATATCTCTATTCTAAAGAATCTAAAAATCACTTGAAAGTGATGGATATTTTTTTATTGTTTTGAAAATAATTCAATTTTAAACTTCCAACAGTAAAATATTTCTTGATCTTACCATAATTGAAATAATAGTTGCATAATGTATGCTTTTTATACAAATATTTTATTATTTAATAATAACACATGCTTGAGCAATGAGCACTAAACCAGCCCATAATTGTGCCTTGGTAATGATGCAATTTGGCCCCAAAACTTGCCATAAATAATGATCAAATGCAACACTTTAATCAAACATCCCTACACAAAACACTTTCTTTTGGGTGGGAAAAATGGGCTATAAATTAAAGTAATTAACACTCTTGCTAGGTTTACAATCACAAGAAACCAAGAAATTTGATCACTAATTATGTGAAAAACAAGTTAAAAAAAATAGTAATAAATGTATTAATTACATGTTATTTGTTACAGGAGAATACACATCAAAGACATAGATAATTATATGTCGTTTTTTTTTGGTAACCGTGGATTTCCGGACTAGTTTATGTTTAATGAACTTGTGTCGTCTTGAAACTTTAGGCTCGATATTTGAAGGTGAATTTCTATTTGTTATGAAAGTAACAATTTTCTGTTCTAGTACATTGAAAACTTCATTATCTTTGGTTTCTATCACATGCAAATATACGAACATTTTCTTTTTGGATAAAGGTAGACATGCAAACATTAATACACATATTCGGGAACATGTTCTAAAGCAATGAGACAATTTTTTCTTTTATTTTTTAAAAAATGCATTATATTTCACTATTGATATTTGATTTAATTGATATATCTAACCTTGTTCGTGACATCTAAAATTTCAGAGTCCCCTAAATAAGAAGTAAAAAATGAAGCACCCTTAGATATGCCTTTATTTCTTGTTATCAGTAAGTAGTTGACGATGAATGATTTCATTCTTTCGTTTACTCATTCGTCATGATAAAAAGTGTGGTTCTTTGTTCTAAAAAGCGTAATTGGTATTTGAAGTCCAATTCTCCAACTTCCTTACTCATAATGAAGGCTTTAAGCAGGTTGTTGCCTCGAGCTGGGACCCCAATATTCCTGGCTATAAGATGTATAAAGTTTCCCAAAATTTGAAACATCTGAAAAGCCATATGCGTAAATTTTTAAGGGACCAGGGCAACATTTTTACGAAAGTCACCAAACTTCGGGTTGAACTTGATAGGGTTCAGATTACCCTTGATAGGGATCCTGAGAATAGTAAGCTTCGTGAAGAGCATAGTAGGTACCTGGATGCCTATAATGAGGCATGTCTTGATGAGGAGAGATTTCTCATTCAGAAAGCAAAGATTGATTGGCTTCGTGAAGGAGACAAGAACTCTGTTTTCTTCCATAAATCTGTTAAAAGTCGTGCCACCCAGTATTGATACCATTCAGGATGCTGACGGCCGTTGGGCCAATAGTGAGGAGGTTCTCAATCTCTTTGTTACTCATTTCCAAAACTTCTTGGGCTCTTCCTATCCTACTCCCTCTATCCGTGATCCGTTATCTTTGTTCTCTAATAAACTCTCGGAGGAGCAAGCGACCTCGATGCTTACCCCTCTGTCTGATGATGAGATTAAAAATGTCATTTTCCAAATGGGTGATGACAAACCCCTAGGGCCAGATGGCTTCACTGCTAAATTCTTCAAATCCGCTTGGGAGATTGTTGGAGCCGATGTGTGTGTCGCGGTACGTGAGTTCTTCTCCTCTAGGAAACTCTTAAAGGCTTTCAACAATACTTGTCTTGCCCTCATTCCTAAGCCTGCCTCCCCTTCCAAAGTCACTGATTTTCGGCCCATTGCTTGCTACAATGTCATATATAAATGTATTAGCAAGATCATTGCGGACCGGATAAAAGCTCATCTTCCTTCGTTGGTCAATGAGAATCAGTCTGCGTTCATCCCGGGTCGTCTCATCACGGACAATATTTTTCTTGTCCAAGAGTTTATGCGTGGTTATCATAAGCATCGGGGCCCTCCTCGATGTGCTTTTAAAGTTGATATTCAAAAGGCTTTATGATACCGTGGACTGGTTTTTTCTTCGCACCGCCCTCTTCGGTTTTGATTTCCCTCTTACCATGATCGACTGGATTATGACGTGTGTTTCCACTGCGTCCTATTCGGTTAGCGTTAATGGCAATTCACATGGTTTTTTTAATGGCCAGAGGGGAGTTCGATAAGGAGATCCCCTATCCCCCTACCTTTTCACTATGGTCATAGAGGTCCTCAACCTTATGATCAAAAGAAAGATAGCCGAAACCGACTCTTTTACCTTCCACCGAAATTGCGAGGAGCAGGAAATCACTCACCTTTGCTTTGCTGATGATCTTATCCTTTTCTGTCATGGTGATAGTGATTCTGCTCATATCCTCAAAGATTCCCTTTCTGAGTTTTCTGTTGTTTCTGGCCTCTACCATAGTGCGGCCAAGAGTGAGGCTTTCTTCTATAATGTTGGTGAGCATTCCAAAAATACTATCACTGACATCATCCAGTTTCCTGAAGGTTCCCTCCCTGTCAGATACCTTGGTATTCCGTTTATCACCACTCGCCTCTATCACAATGACTACAAATGTCTACTTGATAAGGTGAAGTCTAGGCTTAATGATTGTCGGAACAAGTCTCTCTCCTTTGCTGGAAGACTCCAACTTATTCTCTCGGTCCTGTCCTCTATGCAAATATATTGGACCTCTATCTTTGTCCTTCCTATCTCCATCACCAAGGAGATTAAGAAGTTTATGTGTGGTTTCCTCTGGTGCCACAGTGAGCTTAAAAGAGGGAAAGCCAAAGTCTCTTGGAAGACTGTCTGCCTTCCCAAGTCTCAAGGCGGTCTTGGTATCAGGAGTCTTGCTAGTTGGAATCTTGTTCTCATGGCCTCCCACACGTGGAGAATCCTTACTAATAAGGATTCCCTATGGGTTAAATGGATTCACTCCTACAAGCTTAAAGACCGTAACTTTTGGGATGCCCCAATCCGAAGTGATGTCGGATGGGGTTGGAGGAAAATCCTAGGTATACGGGATAAGATTCGAGACTGCATTGTCTCTCAGATTGGCGATGGTATGACCACCTCTGCCTGGTTTGATAACTGGCATCCGGCTGGTCCTCTCTGTAGGTCTATAACTCCTCGCAACATCTATAATGCAAATCTTTCTCTGAATGCCAGGATTATAGACATTATTCATAATGGCAACTGGGTTTGTCCTGAGATGCAGGATAAACCTACTTCCCCTCTTGGTCGTCTCGATCCCCCAGTTCTCTCTCTTAGGGTGCGTTTGGTATGCAGAACAGAGTGGAACATGACAAAACAGAACAGGCGTGTCCCATGTTTGGCGTGACCATATGTGGGACACGCTAGAACTAAGTGGAACAAGCATGGGACACACTTGTTCCACTCCAACCGCCTGGAACTAAGTAGAACAACAATATTTTGACTAATATACCCTTTGTTAAAAACATAAACATAAAACATGTTTTCTCATCATCCACGCCTCCAAGCTAGGGGTGTGCAAAACCCGAATACCCCGAAATCCGAATCCGCATCCGAACCGAAAATAAGATGTTTTTGCAAAACCCGAATACCCCAAAACCCGATAATCCAAAACCCGACATTTGGGAGGATATCTGGGTTCGGATTGGGTTTGATCGTTGACCACCCAACCCGTCCGAAAACTCGAAATAACATAAATCTATATTTTAAATACTATATATATATATAGTGGAAGGATATTTTGCAACCCACATCTTAACCGTTGGATTCATAATCGACGGTTATTTTATTTTTATTTTTCTTTTTTTAATTAAAAATATTGGACCCCATATCTATTGTAACCGCCGATCATGAATCCGACGGTTAATATGTGGGTTGCAAGGTTTGCAACATTTTTAAGTGTTGCAAATTAAACAACCCCTATATATATATATATATATCTAATTATTTTTTGAAAATCATAAATTATAGCCTGTTAAATTATTTTCTAAATTTTAAATTTGCTATCAATTTCATCAATCTTTCAATCGATTGTATTTATCCTAAAAACGATTGAATTTATATATAACTTTTGTATTATACCCGAACCCGACTGACATCAATCCGAAACCCGACCAACCCAAACCCGAAACAACCTAAAATATGAAACTTAAAATTTGGGTTTTGATTTCTATATCCAAAATCCAATCGTGATAAATTAGTTTCATGTTTTGATAATCCATTGTACTATGTATTAGTGATGTAAATTAGTTTTATGTGATGTAATCTATGTCAGGGGTAAATTCGTCATTTAACCAGTCTAGTCCTGTTCTGTCCAGTTCTGTCATGTCTTGCCAAACGTTAGACAACTGTCCTGTTCTGTTCTGTTTTGTCCTGTCATGTTCCATCTTGTCCTGTCCTGTCTTGTCTGCGTACCAAACGCACCCTTAATATACCGGGCAAACTTCTTTGGAGAAAACGGGATGGCAACCTTATTCCTTTCTCGGTTCATGAAGTCTGGCTTAGCATCCATCCCAATGAACCTGAGACTGATTGGCATCACATGGCCTAGTTCTCGCAGAATATTCCCAGACATGCTTTCTTTCCCTAGGTTGCCATGCAGCAGCATCTCAAGACGCATGATAAGCTCCATTCGTGGGAGGCCTACTCGAATCTCTTGTGTGGGTTCTGTCATAATGAGCCTGATTCCCATAATCATCTTTTCTTCAAGTGTTTTTTCCCAAACAGGTTTGGCTTGGCCCCAGGCCACTGTTGAACCTCCCCAATGTCCCAGGCAACTGGGTGAACATTATCAGAATTCTCTAACCGGCCGCCAAAGGCAAAACCATTTGGGCTATTATTCACATATTAGTGTTGGCTACGACTGTCTACCACTTATGGAATGAAAGGAATAATCGTATCTTCGATAATAAGAGAAGATTGCATTATACGGTGGTTAAGACTATTTCTGATGATGTGCGGTCGAGACTTCTTAACTTGACTCTGAAGCCCTCCCCTAATGTTGTGCATGCTAGACATGTCTGGAACCTTCCCTAGTGGTTGGTTTTCTTTCCTTTCTCCCCCCTTTTTTTCTCTTCTTCTCCTCTCTCTTGTTGCGTTTGAGCTTTGCTCTTTTTTGGTGGTTGCTTCGGTTTAGCTTCCACCCGAGTGCTGTCTTGGTTTTATGTTTATGTCAAAAAATTTAAAAATAAAAAAAATGTATTTTTTTTCTTGATCGGAGGGGTCGCCCCCCTCTGTATCCAAAAAAAAGAAAAAACATACAATTATGTGAAATAAATCGACAATCTTACCATCTTCGTCAATTTATTGCCAACTTGCCCCTATTTCTATTCTCGTGTCTATAAAACGATTTATTTATAATGATTAGTATGACAATGTCGAGATTTTTCTAGTTCTTGGTTCTAATCTTCGTCATTTGTTTTTTATTTTTAATTTATTTGGTATTATGCATTTTTCTTAAACTAGAAAAGAATAATAATGATGATGAAAATCAAGAGCAATTTGATGTATGTGTCCTTTACGTGCATAATACACGTACCTAGTAAAATATGACGTTAACACAATTAGGGTGCTTACGGGTTGGGTTGATCGGGTTGAAGTCATTTCAACAACCCAATCAAATGTTGACGGTTTGAGAAATTTTAACCCAACCCAACCCAACTCAAACAAAAGTGTAACCCAACCCAATCCAACCCGTTCGGGTTGGTCGGTTTAGTCAAATTGTGTTTAAACAAAGTAAAAATAATATTGAAAACATAAAAATAAGTAAATTTTCTTTTGAAATACGATCAATCATTCAAAAGAATATACAAGTTCATCAAATATTTAGGTATTACATATAACTTTTCAATAATGTCCTCTTACGAGTTTTATTGCTCATTATTGCCGAGTAGTTTTTGGTAACTTATACATATTAAAGAGAAATACAAATAATTTTAAAGACTTTGTTAAAACGTTTATCGGGTTATCGGGTTGGTCGGGTTGTTTTGAGTCTAACCCAATATCTATTCAATAGATTCGGGTTGTCCTAATCTTGTATCGATTATATGTCGGGTTACCTCGAGTTATTTTTTCCCAGGTTCTTCGGGTTGGTCGGGTTGACCGATTTTTTTGAGCACCCCTAAACACAATCTAAGAATTTGAATTAAATTTTTAATAAAATTTAACTTGTATAATGTGATACTTTAATTTTTTAGATATAAAATGACTCATTTGTCCATTATACTCGTTTAGAAATAAAATGGCGAGGTTTAGACATATTTTATTTCATATTTATCAAATAATATTTTAAATATGTGATAAATAATATAATACTTAAAACCTGTATTTAACTTTTAGTTTTGAACTATTTTTGAAAATATAGAACACAAGAAATATTAAATTATGATATAACATTGAAAGTTAAATATAGATATCAAGTAGTTCACACATATCTATATTTAATATTTTATATCATAATTTAATATCTCTTTTGTTCTATATTTCCAAAAATAGTTCAAAATTAAAAGTTAAATACAAATTTTACATACAGTACCTAGATATTTGATAAAATTCGTATATTCTTTTGAATAATTGATCATTTCGAAAAAAAAAGTTCCTATTTAATATTTTATATCATAAAATGGTGAGGTTTAGACATATTTTATTGGGAAAAGTTTAAAAAAACTCAATAAATTATCTAATTTTGAATGATTAAGTCCCTAAACTATTTTTTTTAATGAAAAAACCATTAAACTTTTGCATTTTGAATTATTAAGTCCCTCAACTATTTTTTCGAATGAAAAAACCATTAAACTTTCTAATTTTAAATGATTAAGTCCGTAAACATTTTTTTTGAAATAAATAAAATATCGAACTTTTAAAAATTGGTTATCTTTTTTAAAGGTACCTAAAACTGACTATGAAGGTTTTAAAATAAAAACAAATGTAAATCAGTTTTACTGTTCTCACACTCTACGCCATTAAAACCCCTCACAAACTATCGTATCGCTCTGCCTCACCACTCCCCGTTACCCGAACGTTGTCCATTCTCCATATAGCCTAACACGTTGTTGCCTCTATCATCGATCTCCCTCTTTTTTATCTATTTTTTATCTATCAAAAGAAGAATAATCAAAAGATAACCGGTTATAGATTAGTTCTTTTGGGTTAAAATGATGTAAGTAACAAATTTTTAGAAGTTCGATGATTTAATTTATTGAATTTTTTTTTTCAGGGACTTAATTATTCAAAATGAGAAAATTTAATAGTTTTTTCATTCAAAATGAAAAAGTTTAATGATTTTTTTATTTAAAAAATTAGTTCAGAGACTTAATCATTCAAAATGAGAAAGTTTAATGGTTTTTTCATTCAAAAAATTAGTTTAAGAACTTAATCATTCAAAATGATATAGTTTGTTGGGTTTTTATGAACTTTTCCCTATTTTATTTCATATTTATCAAATATTATTTTAAATATGTGATAAATAATATAATACTTAAAATTTGTATTTAACTTTTAATTTTGAACTATTTTTGGAAATATAGAACACAAGAAATATTAAATTATGATATAAAATAGAGTGAATTGTGGATTTAGTCCATGTGGTTTTGTGTTTTCTTTGACCATGATCCTCATTCTATGTTTATTGTGGATATAATCCCTGTAGTATGCAATATATTGTGGCTAGCATCCATGAACACTAACACTATTAACTTATAAAGGTTAAAGGTACCATGTTTCTTGCATACTATGGTTATAATTGTCAAATTACTTTTCTATTTCAATTTAACATATACACATTTAAAACAAAGAATACTAAATTGTGGATTTGGTCCCTATGCATCACTCATCATATTTAAAACTCATCTATCGTCTCTCTTAATTTTTTTTATCCATTCTTCATTGTCAAAGTACAAGAAAAACTAATTAATGAGAAATTTGTATGCAATTTTTTTATACATGCATCCAAGTTTAGCCATGCATACTTTGATGTAGACTATTTTACTTTTCTTTTTATATTCTATGCATCACGTGTTAATTAATTAATGAGAAAATTTTTATGCAATATTTTATACATGATGACAAACTTTGATTAATGGATGGATGGCTAGCATTTCTACATGCCTGTAATATAATTATATATACATCAATTTAATATGATCCAACATTTAGTGTTAATTGTAGCTACCTATGAAATGACAATTGTTTGATCAAGAACCTTCAATCTGTTTTCCAATTCTTTGATTTGATTTATACTTTGATGTAGACTATTTTAGTTTTCTTTTTGATGTACATATATTTTGTCAAGTTGTATTATAGTAGACTTTTCTTTTTTAATAGTACAATAGCCTCTTTTTTTTCCCTTCTCTTTAATAGTGTGGATTTTTCAACCAAGTACTTGCATGGTTAAGCCTCTTCCTTTTTCCCTTCTTTCAAATAGTGTGGACTTTTATAGGTATCATTCATAGTGATGTATTACTCAACAATATGTGCGAAGTTTTCAATAAACAACTTGTGGATGCGAGGGACAAACCCATCATTACTGCCTTGGAGTATATAAGTGAATAGTCTTATGAAAAGGATTGCCAATGTCTATAAATTGATTGACAAAACAGATAGACCACTTACACCAACAACTACAAAAATGCTAAATTCCATCAAGACAGAAGCTGCAAAATACACAGTTATTTGGAATGGAGGAGATAAATACCAGGTAAGTGGCCCTTGGATGGATCAATTTGTGGTTGATGTCAACAAAAAAGTTTGTTCTTGTAGGTGTTGGGAGTTAGTCGGGATGCCGTGTAAGCATGCAATGGCTACAATATGGAACATGACAGTAAATGGTTGAGATGTGTTACCTGAATAATGAGTTCATCCTGTATATAGGCTAGATACATGGAAGGCCATGTATAGTTTCAAAGTAAGTCATATAACTAGTAGGTTGATGTGGCCAAAGTCTGTTGTCCCTCTATACTGACTCCACCGAAACATCACACGCAAGTAGGAAGACCAAGGAAAAAAAGAAGAAGAAAGACAACATAAGAGTTGAGTCAAACAATTGGGAAAACTATCAAGGCTTGGGAAGACAGTGAGATGTGTGAAATGCAAAAAACAAGGTCACAACTCTAAAACTTGTAAGGGACAGACAAATGGGAGCTAAATTGGTTGTTTTTCTGGGATGTTATGTTGATATCAAACAATTGTTATTTTGATGGGTTGTGTTTTTTCGGGATGTAATGTTGATACCAAACAATTGTCATTTTGATGGATTGTCTTTTTTGGGATGTAATGTTGGTTTCAAACAATTGTTATTTTTATGGGTAGTTTTTTTTGGGATATAGTGTTGGTTTCAAACAATTGTTTTAAATGCAAGTAACTTCTTTTTTGCACCTTAACAAATTAGTTTTATTGTACTTTGGCAATGAAGAATGAATGAAAAAAATTAAAATAGATGATAGATGAGTTTTAAAGATGACGAGTGATGCATAGGGACCAAATCCACAATTTAGTATTCTTTGTTTTAAAGGTGTATAGGTTAAATTGAAAGAGAAAAGTAAATTGACAATTATACCCATAGTGTGCAAAGCACATGATGCCTTTAACCTTTTAAAGTTAATGGTGCTAGTGTTCAGGGACCCTAGCCACAATATCTTGCATACCACAGGGACTATATACACAATAAACATAGAATTAGAATCATGATCAAAGAAAATACAAAACCACAGGGACCAAATCCACAATTCGAAAAATATCAAGTATAAATATGTGTGTGAAATACTTAATATCTATATTTACCTTTCAATTTTGAGCTATTTTTGGAAACATAAAACACAAGAAATATTAAATTATGATATAAAATATAAATATATGTACAATATCACGTGTATTGTTCTTGTTTCCAAGGAGGTGGCCCCCGTTTCATGGCATTTTAATGAAAGTTTTGCCCCTATTGTTTTCTTTTTCCTACTTTTGCCACATTTTTTTATACAAATGACCGTTTTCTACGTTACATCTATTTCTTTAAGATAATTCTCTTTGTTGAAAAGGCTCGTTGGAAATAAGAGAATGTCTTCTTGTAGACTCTCGACACTTATACAAGTGCAATATCACAAAAGTAATGTTATAATGACCTTTTTTCAATTGATATACACTTATATTTGACAAACATTTTTCTCTTAAACATTTTATCCACGACCTCAACTATACACGAGAGGCAAATGTAGGCACTATTGTACTGAATTGTTCTAACCTTATATTTTGATCCCTAGAGTGAAGATTGAAATGAAAACAAAAGCATATAAAACGCTCTAAGAAACATGTAATAAGTGGGATATCACCATTACTAGAATGTTCATTATTGAGACTAGACCTGACAAACGTGTCGTGTCGTGTCGGGTTCAAAGTTAAACGGGTTGAAAGTGTCTAACCCTAACCCGACCCGTTTAATAAACGGGTCGGAAAATCCCAACCCTAACCCGACCCACATCACCCGCCACGACCCGTTTAACCCGTTTAACATTTATAAAATTAAAATTAAAAATCGAAAATTCACAAAAAAATACAAATACAAAATTCAAATGAAAGCATTAGAAATCCAAAATTTATAGTTCAAAATTATAATCAAATCTAAAACACTAAAAATCCAAAGCATCAAAATGAAAACGTATATATATATATATACAAATATATACAAATATATATATATATATAGAGAGAGAGAGAGGAGCGATCAAATGGAAATCACTCTAATTTTGAAAACCGTGGAAACCCTCGATTTCATTGGTTAAGTTAATGAAATTGTTTAATTTGATGAAATTGTTTCATATAATTCTTTTATTGATGAAATCGTTGCATATATTTGTGTTTTTTATGCAAAAATGAAAAGGTTTCATCAGACTGCGAAAATACATGAAACAATCTCATCAGAATGAGAAAAATAGATGAAACTACATAAAAAACACAAATATATGAAACAATTTCATTAACAAAAGAATTATATGAATCAACTTGATCATATTAAACAACTTTATAAACCAATTTCATTAATTTAACCAATAAAATTGACGGTTTCCAAAGCTTCCAATCTAATATGGTTTCCAATTGAAACCACCTATATATATATATATATAAACGGGTTATTCGGGTCATTTTCGAGTTGAAATTTTTGACCCTGACCTTACCCGTTTAATTTTCGTGTCGTGTCGTGTCAACCCGTTTACTTAAACAAGTTGAAATGTATTACCCAAACCCGCTTATTTCGTGTCAAGTTCATGTCGGGTTAGCATGTCGTGTCAGTTTTTGCCAGGTCTAATTGAGACGTGTTCCTGTGATTTTAACTTGATGGGTAGGGAGTAGACATCCATACAAAATAAGTGAGAGGTATAAAGTTTGATTTACAAGCACCAGCTACGTCCCCATGGGATAAGTGAGTGTTTTACCTTCCCAATCATGTTGTGGAATCGGCCAGATGGTGACATCATACTTTTTTTTTCTTTTTTCTTTTTGCATAATGTGGAGTTCTTTTTCTTTTCAAATATAATGGTGATTTGCTCGTTTTTATAACCTCTATTACAACATGCCTGAACGTTTCAAATACAAAACAACACCGTATAAATACTGTATTTTTATACGTGTTGTTTTATATGTGAAACAACACATGTGAAACTCGTTTGTAAGTTTGTACAAATTATTAAATTTGTCAATGATTATATATATATATATAGAGAGAGAGAGAGAGAACAACTATTGGAGAACCCATTTCCGGGTCCGGGTAGAGACCAAAGATCTTGAGTGACCGATCCGGCAGAACAACTCAAACCAAAAGATTATTTTGGTCTGCACGATGCAATTATATTTCGCCCTAAGTCAGGTTGTCAATTAGTTACGTAGTGTCTTTTTTCTTTCATAAAGGGGTATTTCCATGGGTTTGCCAGAAAACAACAAATCATGTACAAAATTATATGTGATTTTACATTAATCGGCAAAAACTGAACGTTGTCTGCGACTTAAGTCGCAAGATAAAGTCGCATGAATCATATGATTTTGTACGTAAATCATATATAATTTTGTATGTACTCGATTGTTCTTGTGTTTTCTTAAATATATAATATTTTCTTATGAACTCATCTCTCTCTATATATATATATACACACGTGTCTAAAAGAAGTGTAAAATCATTTTATAACAAAAGTTCCTCAAGGAAATAATTAATTATCTTTAAAATATATATACATATAAATATATAGGGTTAAGTTCTTTTGTTAACCTTACTTTTATTGTTAACTATATGAACCAATCTAGACCATCAATCTTTGTAATAGATGGTTAAGATTAAAATTAGATTTTTAAACAATTAAATAGAGTTTATTTATTAAATAGATATATGAACATTTGTGGTCAAGGGTATTTTGGGATTAAATCATTTACTCTTTTGAGGATCACATTAAAAGGGCTCATTAATTTTTTCCTAAGCCATAAATGTAACATTAAAAGGGCTCATTAATTGTCATTCCACAATTTAATAAAATGGCAATGAAAACCCATTTTCCACAATTTAATTTTCATGACTTTTCCCAATGCATATAAGTTCACCTCTGTTCACCTTTTAGTAGTTGATGATTGTTCACCTTTATGTGAAATTAAAATATGTTTTAACAACAACGTTCATGTGCAAATATGTTAACATATTTGTTCATGATATGCATATATGTTCATATCTTTTAACACCAAACATATAAGTTCACCTCTGTTCACCTTTCCGAGAAGAATGACTATACGATATACGGTTTTATCCAATCATGAACCAAAACTATTATAATAATATTTAGAGTGAATTGTGGATTTGGTCCCTGTGGTTTTGTGATTTTTTTACCATGGTCTTCATTCTATGTTTATTGTGGATTTGGTCCTTGTGGTATTCAATTTGTCTTGGTCATGGTCCTTCTGACTAACATCTCCATTAACTTTGTTAAATCAAGGACCATTTTCGCCATTTGTCATTTTTTTTGTTCTTTTACGATAAGAAAAAAATAATACTTTTATACACACACATATAACGATATCAAAATAAATAAAATAGAATATTATTGTATGATTTGATTGTTTAACTTTTTTAAAAGATTAACTATAAAAATACGATTTAATTTTATTATTAAATTATAGCATAAATAATGGAAATACTTTAATTTATAAAATTATTGGATATTTGTTGACTTTTATATATTAGGCTAATATAAAATTTGTCAAAATTTATATTTCAAAAAAGGGTGGGTGAGGCCAATTACACGCCTACCTATTATTTTTCTCCTCTTATACATTTAAATCAAATTTTATTTTTTACATTTTCAATATAATTTGATTTGATTCGAACATTTAAAAAAAAGGAGAAAGAATGTGCATATAACAATTGTGATAGCATTACCCTTATAAAAGAGATTGAAGAGAAATGACTATAGCATGTACGGCGGTGAGAAAAATGTGTAAGTTGTCGTTATCGGTTCAATAATTATAAACATTCAATCGATCAATGGAATGAATATAATTCTCTAGCATTTGTGAGAACTATGGTTTATTTTATATTTACAAAAAATGTACAATGATAAATATATCATTTGATTTAATTTTATATTTTAAAAAATAAAACTCAGTCTAATAAAGAAAAAGAAAATATCACATGTAGATTTTGTTCTTGTCAAATAGGAAAATTAAATTGAAAATAAACTAACTTTGAACTTGGACTTCCGAACTAAATTTTGAAGAATAGTATTTCTCAAAAGAAGACATGAAAAAGAATTGAAATTCCTTACTACAATGCAAGGAATTTAAATTCCACTATATGCGTTTTTCGAGATTGGCTGATGTGTTTTTAGCCTAATTCCATGATTTCGAGAGATTTTTAAAGTTTTTTGCTTGATTTCGAGGTATTTTTAAGTTTTTGTTATCGATTTCCATTATTTATGCTATATTTATGTTATTAAATCGTATTAATAAAATTAAATCGTATTAATATAGTTAATCTTTTAAGAAAGTTAAACAATTAAATCATACAATAATATTCTATTTTATTTATTTTGACTAGAAGTGTACTCGCGCAATGCAGCTAGATACATCACGATTTTAATGTTTCATTTTATTTTATGTTTTTTGTCGATTTACATTACGATTTTGGATGGTTGTGAGAGAGTGATAATGATTTTTTTATATAAATTTGTTTAATTTAGACTTAATAATATAATGTAATTTATTTTGGTTTAATAATATAATTTTTTTATAAAATATTCTGTAAGATTTTTTAATTATATTTTAGATTTTTTATATCTAAAATATGCTGAGAGTTATTTTAGGGGAGTTAAAATGGTTAGAGATAATGATTGAAAATTAATGAATAGCATTAAATGTAGTACATACAACTTTTATGACTGTTTTTTAAGTAATTAGCATTAAATAGCGGTACATTAAGCTTTAAGACTTGTTTTTAAGAGTTTTTATACCATCTTTATAATATAGTATAGATATCGCTATATGTGTGTATAAAAATATTGTTTTTTTTTATCATGAAAGGACAAAAAATGACAAATGGCGAAAATGGTCCTTGATTTAACGAAGTTAACGGAGATGTTAGTCAGAAGGACCACGACCAAGACAAATTGAATACCACAAATACCAAATCCACAATAAACATAGAATGAGGATCATGGTCAAAGAAATCACAAAACCACAGGAACCAAATCCACAATTCACTCTAATATTTAAATGATTCAAAAAAGTAATATGAAAAAGGATGATATTCAAAAATCGTAACCTACAAAGTAGTTTTGGAATCTTCATTTTTTGTAACTTCCATGAAATTAATGACAAAAAATTACTACTGTTATGACGTTTATGCCCTTTTAGATTAAATAAATAAATAAATAAAACATCAAATAATCTTGTATTCCTATTGGTTGAGCAATGTTCACATAGTTAACAAGAAATACTTGGTTAACAAATGATTCTTGCTATATATACATATATATATATATATATATATATATATTGTTTGGTTCATTTGAGAAATGGTAAATATATGAAAAATAGAGAAGTAATCTTAGCCATTCATATGGTCAAGATCGGATTTGACTAGTCAAATATTGCGGCTTTGACCGATCAAAAGTTGCGGCTTTGACTGGTCAAAAGTTGCGGCTATCCCAAAAATAGAAGAACAATTTCGTAAATTTTACAAAACACACGGGTTGTGTTCATATATGAACATGTATAATTCACATATGAACTATATGCTCATATATGAACCAGTGCAATTCACAACTGATCTCTTTTAACTGATTCATATATGAACCTTTGTGATTCATATATGAATCAGTTGAACTAACTAACAGATTCATATATGAACCTTTTTTATTCATATATGAACCTTTGTGATTCATATATGAATCTGTATGAATCACAAAGATTCATATATGAATCTTTGTGAATCACAAAGATTCATATATGAATCAGTTGAACTAATTAACAGATTCATATATGAATCTTTGTGATTCATACAGATTCATATATGAACTCATCACGTGTATTTTACGAAATTACCCTTCTACCTTCTATAGACCACATAAGGAATTATCTGGTGCTTTGCGGTTAAAGCCGCAAATGTTGACCAGATAAATGACTAAAATTACTTTTCTATTTCTCATATATTTACCATTTCTCAAATGAACCTCTCCCTATATATATATATAGATAATGAATCTATATATAGTATATACAGTGATAACGAAGAATCACTAACAAAAGTTACATATACATATGTGAATACAGAACAAGAAGAGTGTGTACATAATTGGATATACAAAAGAGGAAATAATTACATTAAATGTTGTAAATGCGGCTATTATCCAAGTATAGAAAAAAGATCACAATGTAATATATGTTTCAAAGAAATTTGTTATATATGTCTTAAAAAATTATTTGACATAGACATAAATACAGAAAATAATATAAAGAAGAAAGATATAGATATTGAAAGATACATTGATAAAATAGAAAATTTAGAAATAACAACAAAATTACATAAATTAAGACTAGATAATTTAGAAGAAAAGGTTAAAAACTTTAACAATAAGAAAAAACAAATAGAAGAAAATATTATGAACGAAGAATACAATCAACATGAATATACAATCATTCAACCTACAGAATCCACAAACATTTTCCATCTGCATTGAACAATTGTCTATAAAACTTGTATTTTCAAAACGTTTCTTTTGTTGTTAAAAATACGATGTGAGTTTCGTTTGAGTGAGTTTATTTTGAGTGAGTTTCTTTTGAATACCTCGTCCACCACGCTTTCGAGCGAACTCGGATGTGTTACTCAATGTAAGAAAATTTCTGTTAATTGTAATACCACCTTTTATACTAAATATGAAATTTAATCCTAATATGAAATCTGTCGATTTTATATATTCAGGATTAATATTTACTTGTGGTATGTCATATTTCGCACTGTAATTTCCTGCAAAGTCTAAAAATTGTATTCCTGTTGGTTGTATATAATGTTGAATTGAAATTAATCTATCTTCAACTGTTCTTGTTACTATGTTATATGGTAATTCTTTATGATATTGTAAAGGTACTAAACTGTGTGTTAAAATTATTGAACTGTTCAACCATGTATATTGAGTGCTGCAGACAAGCTGTTTTAGATAATTTTGTTCACTCATACTGTCGCTGATAAATACTCTTTTTCTTGCAGGTCTGTATGTGTAAATATTTGCTTCAGGAAATGAGGCAAAAATCTTGCATCCTACAATGGAATCATGGGAATGAGATGCAATATTACCTGCTGTATAAATGAACTTGTCTCTGAATTTGTTGAGAAGTGCTTCTATATATATATATGTATGTGTGTAATAGAAGTATAAAATCAGTTCCTCAAGGACATAATTAATTATCTTTAAAAAGTAAAATTCACCTAAACCTCCCTGGTTTAGCACTGGACCGTTTCCTCAGCTTTTTTTGTCATATTCTCATGTTTAATAAAAGTAAACACAATCTTTAATTAAATCTTTTCATCCTCACCACTTTTCCAGATCTCCAAAAAAAACACACAACAATCTTACAACCTTCAATGCAAAATGTACAACTCATTAAAGCACAACATTTCTATACTTAACCACCATATCCCTGGTAAAAAATAACCCAAAATCTGGATAAAGTATACAATACATAGTGGAATAAAAAAGAACAAAAAGAAAGAAAAAAAAGAATGTTGATTATTTAAATCTATATTTTGATGTTCACTTCTTACCATCCAGAAAACCCTTTTGCTTCAATCCAACTCATTGTCTTCCCCAAATTCTCACAAGTTCACCAAACCCCATTAAAGAAAACCCTAGATTACCCATCAAATCATTCAAGATTCATCCCTTCCCTTAAAATCCAAGTCATAATTTCCAAGAAATTGTGAAAAAAATTAAATATTTTTTTTGGGTTTTTTGAAATGACAGAAATACTTCAATCCCCACTTCAGGTATCTTCTTCTCAAAGCTCTTTGATGTTATTAGATGATGACAATGATGGGCTACTCCAACAAACACATCATCAAATTTCTTCTTCCCTTATTAACCCTTGTCCCAATCTGTATTCAGTAGAAGTGTCTGTATGTAATCAGCCAAATACTACACAAGAAAGAGTTGGGTTTAGAGAGAGAAGAAAGAGGAGAGAGAGAGAAGTAGAAGTAGAAGAGGTTTCATTGTTGGATGTTGTGGTGACTGTTTTTAGGAAATCATTTGTGGGTTCTTGTAATAGTGTGAAATTTGAAGACTTTTGTTCTGATAGTAGCTCAAAATCTTCAAAAATGGAGATTGGAGTGCCTACAAATGTTAGGCATGTTGCTCATGTTACATTTGATAGGTTTAATGGGTTTCTTGGTTTGCCTGTGGAGTTTGAACCTGAGGTTCCAAGAAGGCCTCCTAGTGCAAGGTTTGTGGTTTCTTGAATTTTTTTCTGTGCATTGTTGACTTGTACTGTACTACCTTTGTAGCTCATATTTTTTGGGGTTTGTTTTGCTTCTATGAATCATGCATCATGAATATATCTTGTCCAAGTTCTAACCCTGGAACTCAGTCGAATTTCTTGGCCTTCTGGTGGAAAAAAGATGTGGATTTGACTTTTTAGGTCAAATGGTATCAATTTTGACATTGGAATTCAATGTTGATTTTTTAAATTTTTTAAAGAACTTGATAACCCCATCAAGCTTGATAATGAATATTACAAGTAAAGAAAAAATCCAGTTGGGTTTCTTACAAAATTTGGATCAATTTTGTATCTGGAAATTTGTATGTATGTCTATGACCTTGATCTTTGTGTGTGATTTTGCAATATTTCATATTATAGTTGTTGAATCTGGGGTTATGTTAAATAAAGCAAATGGAACTTGAGATTTTTTGATATGGAAACTTTTGTGATTGATCATATCATGCACCTTTTGATGAATTCTCATTTTGGCTGCATAGTTTTGAATCTATCTTGGTGACTACCCTTAGAAATCTTTTGCACTGTTAAAGGATATGTGGAACCCCTTGGAATCTCGTTCTAAAAAAGTCCTTAAAAACGGAGGTTGCTACATATATACAGGTTTGATATGTGAAACCCCTTTGAATCTCTCTACAAGAGTCCTAAAAAAGGGAGGTTCATGCATATATATATATATATATATATAGGGTTGGGTTCCGGTGAGAAGTTGAGGTTAATGCTAGAAGCGTGAGAAGTGGTTATCAACCGTTGGATGAGAAATGGATGCACATTAGGATGGGATGCACCGGATCAATTCCCTTTCAAGCTGCAATTCATGGGAGGGTATTTGATTAAAAGTGATCAACGGTTCAGATCCATTTCTCACGCTTCTCACGTTAACCTAAACTTCTCACACGATCCTTCGCCTATATATATATATATATATATATAGGTTTGATGGTCTGTGTCAAGCCGATGGTGAACTCCAACCAGCACTTTTGGTTCGCAGAACTCTAAGCTACTTTTAGCCCTTAAAAGGGCAAGTATGGTGCACCAAGGTTCCTCTGGGGTACACAATCTTACCGTTGCATTTTGAGCAGTCGGGTTCTTTATCAAGGCTCAAATTGATCATTATCCATTATAAATACTTAAAGCATATGTCTTTTTTTCTTTTCTTGTGGACCATGTGAAGAATTTGCCTTAACTTGGTTTTGTTTTTGCAGCACAAGCGTTTTCGGGGTTTCAACTGAGTCTATGCAGCTCTCATTTGATTCTAGAGGTAACAGCGTGCCCACGATCCTTCTAATGATGCAAAGACGTTTGTACGCTCAAGGAGGCCTTCAGGTGTGTTTGTAAACCCAATGGATTGACGAGTTGTACAGTACAACTCATCAATGCACCCCGTGACCTCTTCATATTCCCGAAAGTTTCCACTTTGAACTAAAAGCATGTGTTGTTATGCCCGTCAAAATTGCAGGCAGAAGGAATCTTTAGAATCAACGGTGATAATGGACAAGAAGAGCAAATAAGGGAACAACTGAACCGAGGAGAGGTGCCCGAAGACATCGATGTACACAGCTTAGCAGGTCTTATTAAGGTACCCCTTTTGCCAATTGCGTTAAACTTGCCCTTATATCACCGAACACAAAAAGATGCATACATAGCGTTTTTTGCACATGTGATACAAATGTTTTCTTGTACCTGATTCTATTTGTATGTTATTACTTACTCTAGAGCCAACTTTTCAAAAGTTTATCTTATCTGACACTCTTTGTAGTTAGAGGTCTTTACAGAAACAACCACTCTACTTCTTCATGTAGATGTCAGGTCTGCTTACATCTTACCCTTTGTGGACCCCACCTCCAGATGGGATTTACTGGTTTGTTTGGTTTGGTTTTTTTGTGGCACAAATATGTGTAAGAAGTTTAAGAAATTGTTGATGCATAGGGTAATTGTTAAAGCTGAAGTGACACTTTAAGAAATTGGGGTGTTATTGCGCTGATACAGATGGTAATATAAGGGTAGACACATGGCGGAACGAGGACCACCTCAATATGTCTAATTAAGTTCTTCTCAAACGCGTATCTACTCGTCGAAAACTTATCTAGACATCATTAATCAGCCAATCTTTTTGGATTTTTGTGGTTATTAATGGAGACAACTTGTCCTCAATTAATTCAAGTACATTGAAGTGTTATTGATGTATGCATAGCTGTTCTTTGAATGAAACCACCATACCATGTGGGATAAATGTTCTTTGTCTTGTGCCTAGGGATTAATTCGTAATTTAATGAAGTGACCATGGTAAATGTTGACCTTAGAATTTAGCCCTTTTGACCTCAAAAATCGTATCATCCGTCCTTTGGAAGGAAGGCACCCTTTGAGGTAGAGGTCAGGTCTGCTTACATCTAACCCCCGGACCCCACCTCGGGGCGGGATATACTGGGTCGTTTGGTTGGTTTTGGTTGGGTAAGAAAGAGAAATGGTTTGGCTTTCTTGTTAAGTGTGTTTTTTTTTGTGTAGGCTTGGTTTAGAGAACTGCCAAATGGGGTATTGGACACGATTGAGCCGGAGCAGGTGATGCAAGCGCAGTCGGAAGACGAGTGCGCTCGGCTCGTGAGGCTGCTGCCACCAACGGAAGCTTCGTTGATGAATTGGGCCGTGAATCTGATGGCTGATGTCGCTCAACTTGAACATCTTAACAAGATGAATGCTCGTAACATCGCTATGGTGTTTGCTCCAAATATGACTCAGGTGAGTCGGAACATGTGAAAGTTCCAAACTTTATGGAATGTAAATTCTATATCCGCCCCACTCTTTTGGGTAGAGGTCAGGTCTTCATATAGATATGATTCAACATATGAAAGTTTCGAACTTTATTGAAAGTACATTCTATATCTGCTCTTTTTTGGGTAGAGGTCAGGTCAGGTCATCTTACCTCCAGATATGATTCAATATATGAAAGTTTCGAACTTTATTGAAAGTACATTCTATATCTGCTATGTTTGGGTAGAGGTCAGGTCTGCATACATTTTACCTGTGGACCCTACCCTACGACCCTACCCTACGGGGATATATTGAGTTTGTTTGGTTTCTAAAACGTTTGCTATTGCAGATGGCGGATCCTTTGACCGCATTGATGTATGCGGTCCAAGTTATGAACTTTCTGAAGACTTTGATCGTCAAGACGTTAAGGGAAAGAGAAGATCCGATAGTTGAGCCGGGACCCGCATCACGGTTTGATCATTTTGACGAAAACAACGAACCCCACTGCTCTTTAACAATCGACGAGACCAATGAGGTGAACATGGAGGATCAAGATTTTTCAATCAAAGAACCCACCTTGGAAACACATGAAAACACTTTTGAGGATATTTTGAGTTCTAAACATCAAAGTCAAACTACAATGGTTGACGAAGGTGGTGCTAGGGCGGCTGAAGGCGGTGGAGTTAGGGTGGTTGAAGCAGCCAAGAGTAGAAATCCACAGTCGAGCAACGCTAATCATAAGAAGGGATTGAGAAAGAATGTAGAAAAGAGCAAAGGAAGCACGATCGTGAGCCGTTTAAATTCAAGAAGTGAGAGGATTGAGGCGTGGCGGTGAATGGGTGGCCGGTGCGGATGGGGGGTGGTGGTATCTATTTGACCGGTGGTCAGAAAAAAAAAGTCAAGTTTATCAATTTGGTTTGGACATGTGATTTGGTATATGCTATGCATACCAATGGTTTGTTTATGTTTTATATGCATATGGGGTTGATCATATTATATATTTTTGGTGGTTTTGATTCATATTAGGCTGACCTCCGTTGACTTATTTTGACCTAAATCTTATATAGAATAGAAAATTTTCTATTCATTATATAAGTTTGACTTCATGTGGAAATGGCTATCTTACAAATCAAATAAAAACAATATATCTTATACTTAAGTAGGAAAAATAGGATGTATGCAGATATTACCTCTATTTTAAAGGTAGTTTATCTGTCTCTATTTTATTTTAAAAGGTCAAGAGAGACTGTTTCTGTGAAGATCTTCGACTTGTAAAACAAAAAGAAAATACAAGGAGAAAGGTTAGACAAAGGCTAAATGACCTAAACGTAATTAATGAGCCTCTTCGAGATGTTTTAAAGATGTATAATTGACATCCAACGACAATTTACGTCTTTTGAGCTACAGATAGACTCGAGCACAAAGGGTCACCTTGCTTGCCCTTGTGTGGAACCACTTCGTGTGTCTAATTTATGAACAATTAAAAATCTTCCACAACTTAGCGTTTAATATCATACAGACTTATGCATCTCAAATGACCCGTACGAAAGCTAAGCTTTTGATGAGTTGAACTCGATGTTGAGTTTTTTAAGCTTAAAAAGCCGACAGTTGGGCAATTTGACTATGAAAAGTTTGGAATCTTGAGTAAGACTTTATGGTTGGGCATACCGTATATGGTCTTAAGGGTTGTTCGGTAATGGAATAATGAGTTGTAATGTTGTATGCATGTATCGCTTATTCGGTAAGCCATACAATGTTGTTCAATTATGGCTTAATGAGACATATAGCAACTTATTCGCTTAGCTGGTTTTAACGTGGTGTTTGCATTCAACCATCATTTTCTTTTAATGACATCGGAAACGAAATACACCCTCTCAAACTAATAGTTTTCTCTCAACAACTTCCTATCTTAGTCAAATATGATTTTCTATTCTTAAACGATCATAATCAAAATCAGTTTTATCAAACATTTCAAAAACTGATTATTACAACTTCAAACTGTTACAAGATGCGAGCGAATATGTATTATTGTATGCTCTCATCAATGGAGCACATGGGGAAGGGGGTGTTTCGATATATAACATAACGAAAAAGCGACTAGTCATCATTTACTCCTCATAAATGACAATTGACAAGGTCCCATACTTTAATGATACTCGGTGTCTTATTAGTTGCTATATTTTACCACTGATTAGCAGTAATTTTTTGTTTAACAATTGAATTGATTTAGATAAGGTAATTTAATAAATAAGAAAGAAAGAAAAAGCATGCATCTGATATGATCGTAATTGCACATATATTGTCCCGTTTTAAATACTTGGACAAAAAATTGATTACCGGTAATCTCAATTGACTCCGTACGAAAACCGTCTCTAAACACACCAATATGCCGAGGCATTTTTTGACTCCCTCAGCTATGATCGAGGGTTGAGCCCGAGATTATCTTGTATTTAGGAAAAATTAACCCATCTTAGGGGTTGTTTGTTTTTTTTAAAACCCTCTTATTAGCTCTTAAGTTTGAATCGTTCAGACCTTTTTACACATTACATTTTATTAATCATAACTAAAATAAGACTCCAGACCTCTTAAAAAACAAGTGGCACCTTAGTTACACACAAAAGGCCCCACCATTTTAAAGGGGTGTTTGGGATTGCTTATTTAAAACAACTTATGCTTATTTTGAAAAAATGTTTATCAACTTATGCGGTGTTAAACCAGAGTTTTTAAAAAAATGTTTGGATTATCTTATTGTGGTACTAAAACGTAATAAGGTAATAAGTTGTTATTTAAGGGTGTTTGAGATTACATATTCATATAAAATAACCAAAAAAATCATAAACACTTTTCAAATAAGTTGATAAGTTAGAACCCAATGACTTATCAAAAACTCCTTTTCGTCCCTTTTAATTTTTCTCCATCAAAACAGAAAGTGTATCTCCGATGTCAAGTAAAAAAAAAAAAAAAAACACCCCCTAAATATTTTTTTAACAGAATGAGGTCTCAAAAAATCAGATAGAATATCGATGATTTCATGTTGCCTTGTGGAATGATAAACCCTAATTTCTCATACTTCTTCATAGTGAAAATTCAGAGATCAGTGTACCAATTCGAATCCGTGCACATTCTCACCGTCACCGGCCATTCAGTCGCAAGGGTCCAAGAACTCACTAAAGGTAAATTTCTTCTTCTATGGATTCCTGCATAAACCGTATGTTTCAGACTGCACGCATCCATCTTTTCTATTATTTAATTGCATTTAATTATCATTGAACTGATACCTACATATCGCACCCGCTATTCAAGGTCAAGCATTTATGTCATTCTGTTACCCCCTCGATTCTGTAAGAAGTTTTGACTATTGATTCTCAGATGAGATACTTTTGAAGGTTAAAGTCACAGAATATGGTCGATATAAGTCAAAATTACATTAGATACAAACCTTTTGAAGAAAATGTTTTGACTCTGAAAGTATAAAAATATATAACCTTTTGTAACGAGTAAAAAACCACTTGCTTAAATTGGAGTTTAGTTCTATTTTGTGGGTTGTTTCAAATCAGTTTTACTAGTTCTGTTGGTGTTATTTTCTAGCCATGAATCTCTGTAATGTGGCTGTTAACATAAAGAATAGCTAGCTGTTAGTAATGAAACAAAGCATGAGTTTTATCCCTAAAACCAGCTTCTTCTCCAGTATGCTATTGTTCTCACTTTAAGCACAAGAAACTAATTGTTATGTTTCAGATGCAATGTATATGGTCAAAGATTACTTGATATTTGTGTTTGTTTTATAAAATTTTCCTTCATTTTCCATTTTGTGCTGTGTGTTCTTGTTTTATTCTCACATCAAGTAAATGGGAGCCTCAATTTTCACTCTTTCTTATACCATATAAACAGGACCAATAAAACGAAAAAATGTGAGATGAAAAAATGACTAAGAGTCCACCTTGAGTGACTAATTTCTCCCTTTTGCAATTAATTCTTGTACGAGATAAGTGACGTCATTGTAAAAAGCTATGGTTCTTATAGCTAAAACGTGCATTTTATCTCCTATTTAGGGGATTTCGATGTGTTTGTTTGACATTTTAATATCTGTGCAGACATTGAAACCTTAAATATGAAAATGATGCAAAGATGGGACTTTGATGTGTTTGTATTAGAGTTGCACAAAAAAACCCAGCCTGAAGCCCGGTCCAGGCCAGGACTCAGCCTGATCAGGGCCGAAATTTTGGGGGCAGGCCCGGGCCAAGGAAGCCAGCCTGAAAAAGACTTGAAAAGCCCAGTTAAACCCGAAACAGCCCAATCAGGCCGTTTTCAACCCTAAAGCCCTGACCGGGTCTTTTTTTCTCACCGAAAATGGGATTGGAAGGCCCGGACCCGAAAAGCCCGGGACTTGTGCACCTCTAGTTTGTATTGTCTTTTAAGATTTATGCGGGCATCACAGTCGTAGACACAAAAAGATGATGCAACTCGTGGAGTTTACAAGCTTTTAACGAGGGCTTAAAGCCAAAGTACAAGAAAAACAGCAAAAAAGGTACAATAAATGATAGCAGTAAAATAAAGTCAAATACACAGCAGAAAAAGTCTAAGGGCCTGTTTGGTTAGAGGTATTGGGGAGTAATTAATGGGATTGAAACTAAAAGAGAGTGTTTGGTATAATATAATATAATGGGTCCATTCCATTAACAGCACAAATTTTCATTCCGTATCAAATTGGGGTGCAAGAAAACTCCCTCCACTTTCAGGCCAAAACACAGTGAACTCGACGACAGACGACATCTCTCTGACATACTCTCCGTCCGGCCAAAACACAGTGAACTCCTTCGACTTTCAGGTATGTTTCTGATTCCATCCTCTCTTCCAAACAACAAGTAAAGAAGATCATATTAGGTTAATAAGTATAAATAAAAGAATTATAAAAAAATAAAAATAAAGGGAGGACGGTGGAAGGAAAGCTACTGGTGGTGCGAAAGTGGTTTGTTTGTTTGCACCTAAATGTTTTGCTTTTAGGTCAGAAGGGGAAGTGTGAAAGTGCTTTGCCACTCTGTTTTTTTTTTTTTTTTTTCATTCACAACCCAATACCAGTTTTGAATGTAAAAAACCCTAGAATGGATAAAAATCTGTTAGTTTATTCACAGGGTATTGTTTTCTGATTGTGTATTGTTTTCTAATTTTATGAGGGTATTTTGGTTACACAGATGTTCTTATTAAATTTTGTTTCAATTTAGGGATTTCTTTCTAAGATGTAAGACCTATCCAGTGTTTAGTGATTTTTTGTGTTTTCTGGGTTATTTCTTGATTCATCTTTTAGACTTGTTCATATATAGATTATTTTAATTGCAAGTGCGGTAGGAGTCATTTCTGCCTTTTCTTTTTTCACTTGTAGTTTTGCAACTCTAATTGATCGATTGATGCTTGCTGGCTGCCTTTCGGCATACATGTTAGATCTGTTGGATCTGTGTTTGATCTCAATTTGATGACTCTTTGAACTGATCAATATCAAACACCCACTTAATAACAAGTCTTTTATGTTTTTTTAACAAGCAGCCCATTACAAATTTGTTTATGTTTATGTTTATGGAAGATCGAAATGTAATGTATTTTTGAAGTTGGATGAAACATCGAATAGTATTGTATTTTTCATTTTGGATGAAACATATTTTGTATTGTATTTTTTAAAGTTATGTTTAAATGATAAAGTGATTGGGTAATGTTATAAAAATGGTAACAAAACAAATTGTCAGTTATTATATATGATAAACAACCAAACAACATCTATGATAATGATTCCCAGTATTAACCAAACAACATCAATGCAATACTCATTCCCATTTTCATACCTTGTCATTCCCTTTTTCATTCCCTTGCCTGAACCAAACAGGCCCTAAGTTTTCTGAGATGTGGGCTTTTACAGATTCCATAAGAAAAGAAAAATGGGCCTGGGTTAAAATGATTAAGATACAAAAAAAGCCTCCTCATCTTTGCACTTTTAGATGTGAGTTGGAATGAAAGGGGTTAGAATTCACAGCTGTGCGTGATAAAAGAAGGAACCAAGAATCTTGAAAAGGGAGGAGGATCAAATTCCTGTTCGCCTAGGATTCAATTGGGCCATCAACTATTTAAAGGGTTTTCACGGTTGAGTTTGAGTTTCTTGATGAATCTCTGTTTATTGTGTTTATTTGCTTGTGGAATACAGTGAAGGATTTATAGGATTAATGTTTCAAGTTACTGTTGTTTAGGGAAGTCACTATTTTTCCTTGTTCTTTAGGTATAAGTTTAATTTTGCATCAACCTCCTTGCTTTTTGTAACACCCTAAAAATAGGGGTTAATTTAAACCTGGAATAATGCGGAATAAACAAGGCTAACATAACCAAATCACCCAAAAAAGGGAATAATTGTATAGCATTTACAATACAAAAATCAAATGAAATTAAACTCAACAACCTACTAATCTAAACCGACTAAATCCAGATTATAAACGGTTGTTGTCATCTCATTTCCAAACGTATACTACCACTGTCAAGTGTACGCCTCTATAACCTCCAAAAATGCTATTACCCTTTAATGACTCTCCGCTCAAGTCCGATGAATCCCACCGCTAGAATGACCTGTTATACATGTCATTTTAAGAAAAAACGTTAGGCTAAAGCCTAGTGAGATCAAACAGTTATATGGGAAAACAATAAGTTCTAAACGAGTTAAATAGAGGAAAACAGTTGGAATAAATGCGGATAAATCATTACTTTTATACAAGTACCTCTTGGGTTGATGGGGGAGACCCGCTTACCAACATAAGTGACGGAATACAAAAGTAAGCCACTTTGATATGTTAGTAAAACCAAACACATAATAAAATACACGCATTGGATGTCAGGCTCAGTGGCTTTAAACGTATACTGACGGAATGTCAACTTCAACCACAAAGGGTTCTTACGTTGAGTTATCCTCATCCAATGCCATGTACTAGCACGTAGGACTTATACCACATCTGATGCCTAGTAGGACTTATACTACATCCGATGCCTAACGGTGCCTCGATGTGGAAAACTAGCGTTCCATCATGGGACGTAATGATACAAATAATCATGGGGTCATGACGCCCAAATGCAACCAAATATGCCAATCCCATATAAACACAATCAACCAATAATCTCTCAAACAATTTAGATGCCATCAAATGTGCAAATAGAAGATTTATAAAAGTTCTCATGTAAACCCCAATGAGTTTCCAATATAATTCCTTGAATATTACTTCCACACACTAAATCAACCCACACAAGTTCCCATTTGACATATTTCTCAATATTTCCCCAAACCATAGTTTTTTATTTAAAGAGTTTGAACTTGAGATGAGAGGAAAACATATTCCACAAGTATATAAACCATAAACAACCCAAAATATAGGTTTCTTAACCTTTCAATCATACCTACATAAGTAACCCTAAAATCTCCAAAAATTAGGTTTTGGTGAAAACTCACCCAAATCGAAAGAAGTTAAAGAGGAGATATTTAGATGGTTAAAAACTACATTTAACATGTATAAAGTTTTATAAAGAAGGAATGAACTCACCTTGTAGGGTTGTAGCTTAAAACCCTAAGATCCAAGAACTAGAGAGATGAGGTTGGGGTCCTTGTGAAGACTTGGATTAAGCACAATAAATGCTCAAGAGTCCTGAAATAACAATAATGGTCAAGGGTTTTGAGGTAGGAGAAAGCATTAATGTCAAGGGAATAATGAAGGGGAAGACTTACCAGTTTGTTGGGAATAAATCGCACCTCAAACCTCAAAAATCAGATTTCTAAGCTGAAATCGCGACCAACCCTCTATTTAAACCCACCCCCCATCCAGCGATAGTGCCCTGGCGATTGTGACATTTGTCACTTTCGCCGGCATTATCGCCCGCGGTACACTCCACGCGGAAGTGACACGCGAGAGTGACCAGGGCAATACCGCCTGGCACCATCGCCGAGATTGTACCGCTCCTCACAAGACCCCAACGATCTTGACACGGCGATAGTGACTATGTCACTATCGCGGGCATAATCGCCCAACCTGTACCGAAAGTCAAAATGGTATTTTCTCACTTGGAGGTTTCCGCGTCCCATAAGGGTAAATCATAACATCAAATCTATTGAACCCAACATTTGCGTAATACCAAATACATCGAAATGATACACCCTTTCTTACCAGATTAGATTTTCAGGTGTTACACTTTCGTTATTTGTTAACCATTCTTACAAGTATGTTGATGGGCATGATGATGGAAATTAAGAAGAGGTGTTCTTGGTGTTTCTTTAAATCGTAAAAGTTTGAAATTGTGATTTTGTGTTCGCTTTCTTTTGTTAGTTAATGCCTTGTTATAAAGTTTTGATTTTTATTTGCTTAAGAGTTGAATCTCTCTCAAATCCAAATATTATGAAGTAATGTCATTTGTGCCAAGTAGATTTCGGTTTTAGTAGTTGAGTAGTTGATCTAAGTAACATGTGCATTCGGTTTAATACGAAAAGTTAGTTTGACCAAGACTCCCCGAGAAAAAAATGATACCCTACTTATCACTGGAATAAGTTAGGTTTATGAATTTAAAACTTGTTGCTTGTTGCACGTTTGTGCGACAATAGAGTATGTGGATCAATGTGCATTATGGGTAAACTATAATATACTTTCATAATGCACATGAAATATTTGACCTATTTAGTTTATATTTCAGAAATGTATAGTTCCTAGAAAAATATTAACTTTTCTAAATAGATCAGGATGTTCACGATTTTCAATAAGAATTAGAAAGACCACGCCATAATAATCAGAATGTATTTTATTTGTTCCTGGTTGATTTTAGTCTTGCTAGAATATTTCTTTGGTTCTGACTGTTGCTCCTTCAGTTTCAGAACTAGGCGGCATTTATGGTTGACTTTTGTGTCGAACAAATTTGGGGAGGCAACCAGAATATCACTACACCTATTGCTTCTTTTTGTCCCTGAAAAGAATCCTATATTTCAAATCTCTTTACCTTACAAATTTTAATTTCAATGGATGCTTTTAGCTTTAGTTAAAAAATGCTTTCATTATCGTAATATATTGTCATGGTTTAAAGTAATAGTTATATTTCAGTTGTTTGTTGCTGAGAATATTTCTGGCTTTCATGTAGGTTGCTGCTGTGAAATGCGTTTTTCCTGCATGGGAGATAGTGAATGGTTATTTTGAGAATACTCCAAAGCTTGAGGATATATGCTTCCATATGTCTGCAAACTGTGTTTAAAGTTGAAGATACATTGCATTGATCAGAGGATGTTTTGTACTTCAAGCCTTCTTTCACCCTTACAACTTCCATCTCGAACGTATGATCCTGATTCTACGTGTGTTTGGAGTGTTTTTGATACATGGTATATTATCTAATAGTACTTGTACAACATTTTACTGACAAGTCAAGTTTGATATTTAGGGAAACCCATCTATGGTATGTATTACCGAACGAAGTGAAGAGTGAACCTCTAATAAAGAAATATGTTGACCTTCTATCACCAATTGAGAAAGAACACGTTTTCAGCATGCGTGGAGATGAATTGCAAAAACTTGCTCTGCTAGCCCGTGCACTCGTTCGAACTACCATAACTAGATGTAAGCCCTTTTATTTTATTCATACCAATTGATAATAACGTCCTTCTTCATATTAATACATTCACTTTAATGAAAGCGGATTGCTTTGACATTGATTTTCCTGCGAGATACATAAAAATTAATCCTCTGATGCTAAGTTTATGTAGATAAATACGGGTTCACAACTGTTGATAATTGTCTTGCTCACTAGTTTTCCAAATCGGTAAACCCCAACAAAATATATTTTCTATATGTGAGATAAAACGTGGAACTGAATATATATTTTCATGACTAGATCAGATATGTTCTCATGTTAGCCCAAGGTCTCTCGAGTTCAGAAAGAACGCCCATGGGAAACCTGAGGTTAGATTGATCTTCTTATCGGTTGATTAAGACACCATTTACTAATTCAAGGTCAAACACTAGATTACACAATCATAATTGTTTATAGGTGTGTTGGCAACACAGCGATGATTGGCATCCACCACCGCTGCATTTCAATCTCTCCCACACATCGGCTTTGATAGCTTGTGGAATAACCATTGACTCTCCGGTATGTTCCCTTATCTTTCTCATTTTCATTAAAGTATTTTACTTATTATTAAATATTAGCTCAGGGTTGGGTTCCGGTGAGAACTTGAGTTTACGTGAGGAGTTTGAGAAGTGGTTATCAACTGTTGGATGCATATTAAGATGAGATGCACCGAGATAACACGCACCGAGATGCACCGGATCAATTCCCTTATGAAGCACGATTCATGGGTGAGTTTGAGATTATAAGTGATCAAAGATTCAGATCCATTTCTCACGCTTCTCATGTTAACTCAACTTCTCACATGATCCTTCGCCTATTAGCTCATCTGCAGGATCTTATTCCTGTGTGCCAATATTTTCTGACATAGCTACTGATGAGCTTATTTTTACGTTTTAAAAACATAGATTGGTATTGATGTAGAAGAAAAGCAAAGGAGAATGAAAAACAATATTTTATCATTTGCCAGACGGTACTTCTCTCGTGAAGAAGTGGAACGATTAAGTGCAATCTCAGACCCTGAAGTTCAGCGCCAGGAGGTCATCAAACTGTGGACACTAAAGGTTTCTTTTCATTTGCTTTTGGTTTTGGACTAATTAACTATAGTTTTATTTATGCGCTGCATATCAATTTGAGCAACAAAACTGGGAGGATACGATACATGTATAATATAGCATAATTCTAAAGCTTACATGGTACCTAGGCTCTACTAATAAAGTACATATGGTTCTTTGCTCACCTTTTGTTCAACTTCAGACATTGGATCTTTGTTACTATTTAGGAGTTATCGACTCTTTGAAACTCATACTTGGCTTTTCCTTGTAAACTAACCATCACCTTTTGGGAAATACAAAAAAAAAGATGCTATGTTTTACAAGAATCAACGGTTTTAACCGAATTGTGGAAACATAATTTATGAAGATCTTTTATTCTGCACCTTTTGTCCAAAATTGCTAATACTTACAATTTGTAGTATTCTCTTTTGCATGTGCTAGTTATGGTTTGTTTGCAATGAAAAGGCAAGTGTAATGGTCCAAAGAGTCGAGAACGCTTAAAAGTTATCCTTCAAGGATTGAGAGTAGGTTTAGCACAAAGCCATTTGTATCAACTGGAGCCAATTTGAAAGTGGGGACTAGGTTTGGGTTCAAGTTGTGTGTCTGATGTGTTGTATATATGAAATTGTTACACACCGATGATCAAATGCTTAAAACTTCCATTATAATGGAATGAATACAAAGGGTTTCTCAGTTTTCGAGAGACCGAGATCTCTCCCAAGACTGTTGCCAATCTCAATTTCACACAAACTAATCGATACCCCCTCTAAATCCCAACCCCTTTATTTATACTTGATAGTCTGCATTAACAGCTTGTACTATTGCAGTAACTATTTGTACCTTCCATTTAATATTGACCATGCTTACTAGAATTGACTATTTGATCCAGGGTACAACAGAAACAAACAAACATATATACTCTTTAAATATTCTTTCTAAATAAAAACATAATTCCAGGAAGCGTATGTTAAAGCATTGGGAACAGGCTTCTCGGGCGCTCCTTTCAATACTTTTACTATTAGGTTCGGGTCTGCAAATCCAAATCCAGATGCTAAGGTATGTCATAGAATGCCTTTCATGTCCAAATACTTCTCTTAAATATTATGATCCAGTTTTTTCACTATTGCACCCAATATCATAACCCTGAAGGGTAGTTTAACCGGTAAAACCTTGGGTTTGTTTCCCAACGGAGATCACCAGCTCAAGCCCCCCCCCCCCCCTCCTGAGGGCCATTATAGGGTTTGACCGACCGTTAACTTCAGGGTGCAGAGCATGTGCTTTACATGACTAGTTTATGCAAAAATAGGATGAACGATCATCTGAGTACTCCAGTGCCCTGTATTTCTGTGTACAGGATTCTGCGGTGGTTATCGTGCCTCTAGAGAACCAGACCAACCTTACAACCAATTGGCAATTTGCACAGGTGGAACTGGCCGGTTCTCACTATGCAGCCATTTGCAGGGAGAATGATGGGATCTCCGAAGGTACTCACTCGTATCTTGAAAATTATTATGCTCCCATAAAAATACATTACTTGTACAAAATTGCAAAGCTTTTCTTTTCTGGGATGTTTCACAAAAAAGAATCAGCATTCTTATTTTAAAAAAGATTTTAGTTTGCAGATATATATATTTATTCATACATATAGGCGAAATATATATATAGTGGAAGGATATTTTGCAACTCTTGAAAAGGTTGCAACCCTTGCAACCCACATCTTAACCGTCGGATTCATGATCGACGGTTATTTTATTTTTATTTTTCTTTTTTTTTTAATTAAAAATATTGGGCCCTATATCTGTTGTAACCGTCGATCATGAATCCGACGGTTAAGATGTGGGTTTCAAGGGTTGCAACCTTTTCAAGGGTTGCAAAATATCCTACTCCTATATATATATATATATATATATATATATATACAAAAGGTTCGTGTGAGAGGTTGAGTTAACGGTGAGCAGCGTGAGAAGTGGATCTCAACCATTGGATGAGAAATGGACGCACAATAGGATAAGATGCACCAGATCAATTCCCTTCTAAACCGCAATTCATGGGAGAGCATTTGATTAAAAGTGATAAACGGTTCAGATCCACTTCTCACGACGCTTCTTACGTTAACCTCAACTCAACTTCTCACATGATTCTTTGCCTATATAATATATATATATATATATATATATATATATATATACATACATGACTACCCAAAATCATCATTATTAATAAATGGATTTGAATCCAAGATTTATTTATTTTAACTTGAAATTTTTTAAACCATTTTATTTGAGAAAGAAATTATCATTGAATGCAGCTGTTAATTTTGGCAGTAAAAAGTATTCCCACCATCAAATTGCAATGCCTTTCTATTTGGCAACATTTTAAGTTAATATCATCTATTTGTGTGTTGTGATTATAATAGTATTGAAGAAGTTTAATAGTTAAATAAATGTGGAATTTATCATGTTGAGCTTGGATTTCATGTAGGGGCTCCAATGAAACTGATTGTGCGAAAGACGGTTCCTCTTGTTGAAGAACACTGCGTTTTATGAGATCGATACGATTTTATAGGTTTCCGGTTTTACATCATTTTATTGCAAATTGGTCCAAAAAACAAGAATCTGGTGCACAGGGTAGGCTGAACAAGACGGAACTAGACAAGATTGAATTAATTGCCGTATATGAAAAAATGTTAAAATTGAAAAGCGCTTTTAATGTTAAGCTTTTCCATATAATAATTATCGATCTCAATTGGTGAAACAGAATGTGAGAATTGTGATGTTTCTTTGACATATAATAATTATTATCAATCTCATTAGATGGATTTAGAGATGATTAAAAATGGGTCCCGTGCCAGGTCCGATAAGTTCTAAATGGGTCCCGTAAAAATTGGCCGCTTGGTTCTGGTTTCGGTACCGACCAAAATTCGTAAGGCATATATTTAAGCCAGGTTATCGGTCTGTTCCTAGTACCAAATCCGGTACCGAGCATGATCTTGTTTTCTTTTACACAAAAATGTTGTACATGTATCTATAATTACAATTTTTAAAATCTAGTATTAAAATACATTTTAAATAATACATGCAAGTAGATAAAATTTTGAAAACCTTGTAAAATAATTTATAAAAACTTGAAATAAATTTGAAAATCGATCCTATACATAACATGTTCAGGAGTTAGGACCGCCTTAAAAATTCCGTAAAATATACAACCGGACCCGACACCAATCAGTCTCGGGCCGACCCAATTTGACGTGTCTGGATGGATCAAGTCAAGGTGCCGTTTGTTTTTTAAGAGGTCTAAAGTCTGAAGTCTTATTTTAGTTATAATTAATAAGAGACGGTGTGTAAAAATGTCTGAATGATTCAGACTTAAGAGCCATTAAGCGGTTTAAAAAAACAAACAAACAACCCCCATGAGTTTTAAAATTAGACGGGTTGTTAATATATAGGGAAAAGTTCAATAAAAGTATAAAACCCAACAAACTATTCCATTTTGAATGATTAAGTCCCTAAACTAATTTTTTGAATGAAAAAACCATTAAATTTTCTCATTTTGAATGATTAAGTCCTTGAACTATTTTTTTGAATGGAAAAACCATTAAACTTTCTCATTTTGAATGAAAAAACCATTAAATTTTCCCATTTTGAATTATTAAGTCCTTGAACATTTTTTTCAATAAATTAAATAATCGAACTTCTAAAAATTGGTTACTTACATCATTTTAACCCAAAAAAACTACTTGTAATCGGTTATCTTTTGATTATTTCTCTTTTTATAGATAAAAAAAATAGATCAAAAGGAGGAAGATCGGTAACAGGGGCAACAACGTGTTAGGCAACATGGAGAACGGACAACGTTCGGGCAACGGGGAGTGGTGAGGCGGAGCGATACGACTGTTTGTGAGTGGTTTTAATGACATAGAGTTTGAGAATTGTAAAACTGATTTAGATTAATTTTACTTTAAAATCTTCATACTCAGTTCCAAGTACCTTTAAAAAAAAGGTAACCAATTTTCAGAAGTTCGATGGTTTATTTATTTAAAAAATTTGTTTAGGGACTTAATCATTCAAAATTAGAAAGTTTAATGTTTTTTTCGTTCGAAAAAATAGTTAAGGGACTTAATCATTCAAAATGCAAAAGTTTAATGGTTTTTTCATTAAAAAAAATAGTTCAGAGACTTAATAATTCAAAATGAAATAGTTTATTGGGTTTTTTTGAACTTTTCCCTAATATATATACCTTTTTTTGTTCATTTTCATTTTCTATTTTCCCTTTTTATTTTCATAAAATAATTAATAAATTAATATGGTTATAAATAATTTTATTAAAATAATGATTTAAGAGTTATATTGTAAGATCTTAACCAGATAAATCTTTAAAAGTATACCTGAACGCACATAATGCATCGCGATTTTAAAATCCAAAGTTCGAACCCTCAATCATGATTTATATTTTGTTTCGTTGATTATCTTTCTCAATTTTATTTTACGATCTTTTACGATCTTGAAAAAGATAGATATATGTTGGTTATTATTTTATCTTAAAATATAGAGTGAATTGTGGATTTAGTCCTTGTGTTTTGATAATTTTTTTGACTAGGGTCCCTATGGTATATTTACTGTAGATTTGGTCATTGTGGTATTCATTTTGTCTTGGTCATGGTCCCTCTGACTAACACTTCTGTTAACTTTGTTAAATCAAGGATCATTTTAGCCATTTTACATAACTTTTGTCTTTTTCCTATAAAAATGTAAAAACAATATTTTACGTACATACATACACACACACACACATACACACACACACACATATATATATATATATATATCAAAATAAATAAAATAAGATATTATTGTATGATTTGATTTGTTTAACATTTTAAAACAACTATTTATATTAAATACGATTTAATTTTATTGTTTTATTATAGTGGTGGAAAAAGATAGGGTTTTATTGTTTTAATGTTATTAAAATTTTAATTTAAACAAATTAAATCATAAAACTATATATTTTTTATTTAGAGCGAATAAAGAAAAACATGGTTTTATGATTTAATTTGTTTAAATTAAAAAAAATTATTATGTTAAGAACGATTTAATTGTATTATTCTTTTTCTATCATTGCAATAAATAAACTTATTATCGATATTTTAACACCAAAATCATTGAAACCCACTAAGAAAATGAACTCCAATTTTATCATCCAAAAATTAGGGGTTTCGTTTTTCATATTGCTTTTATTCAAAAACTCAAAATCAACTATTTAAATTATAACCAAATGGCAGGTTCATATATACTATTATCTTTGTAACTTAAAATTGAACAAATCCCTATATAAATTTCAACTAGGTTTTCATACCAAAATAGGCAAAAATACTAAAACCATAAAATTAAATCGAATTTAATACAATTGATTTTTAATTTAAACAAATCAAATCATACAATAATGTCTTATTTTATTTATTTTGTTATCGTTATATATATGTGTGTGCGTGTGTGTGGGTATAAATTATTGTTTTTACTTTTTTATAGGAAAAAAAGGACAAAAGTTAAGTAAAATAACTAAAATGGTTCTTAAGTTAACAGAGTTAATGGAGGTGTTAGTCAGAGGGACCATGATCAAAACAAATTAAATATCACAAGGACCAAATCCACAATAAACATACTATAGGGACCATAGTCAAAAAAATTATCAAAACACAGGGACCAAATCCACAATTCACTCTAAAATATATATGTGATTGAAACTAAATATTACAAAATTCTCATTTCCTAGTTTAATTATTTGATTTAAATTATACTATAATTTAGATTTAAAATAAAAATAAAAATGTATTTTATTAAAGAGATAATATATTTTAATAAAAAAAATGTGTTTTATCTCGGATTTTTCTTCTGCTTATTAGTTAGTTATATGAAAAGTTTTTTCTAAAAAAAAATTTAAATTTTAGATATTTTAGTGTTTATCTATATTTATTATGTTTATCTATGGTTAGTTACACGAATTTAAAACATAGAGGTTTAATATGTTGTACTTATACTTAATTAACTTGTAATCTTGAAATTTAAGTAATATACATTAATAAGTAGTACTTGATACGTGAAATACAGTTTTTAAGAATTTAGCCTGAATACTTTGTAATATTAGCCTGTATTTGTAATATTTTCTACATGGTTAAACTGTCCTCTTTAAATGTTAATTTGTTAATGAAAAAATATATATTAATTAAATATTTAAATTCTTAAATCATGGAGATAAAAGGAAGTATATGTTGCCAGAGATAGTTTTTTTTGTAAATCACCTTAGTTTGCGGTCAAATTAATGAAATTGTTTAATTTGATTAAATTGTTTTATATAATTTTTTTTAATGAAATTATATCATTTATTTGTGTTTTTTTTATTATGTAAAAATGAAATTTTTTTATCAGAATAAGAAAATACATGAAACAATTTTAATTTTACATAAAAACACCAATATATGAAACAATTTCATTAAATTAAACAATTTCATCATACTTAGGGGCTGTTTGTTTTTTACAAAAAAGAACTTAATTCCCACTTATCACTTATTCGGTCAGAGGTAGACCAAATAAGTGTGTTTGTTTTTCAAAAAAATAAGTTCCACTTATCACTTAATTCCCTCTTCCCGAATAAGTGATAAACCTATCACTTAATTTTCAGTTTTTATCAAACCCTCATCGCCGCTTCATCTATTTCTCCATTCTCCTTCACGCACCAGCCTCATCTCGATCTCTCACCTCCATTTCTCCATCGATCTGCCTACATTCCATCGATCTGCGACCATCGACGCCCTCTCCAGTCGACCATCGACGCCCTCTCCAGCCGACCATCGATCTGCCTCACACCCTCTCCAGCAATGCCATCTGTTCGATCTGGAAGCATCATCTCCTTTCGTTCTTCGTTTTCTTCGATTGGTTCGGTTTTCTTCCTCTCGTTCTTCGTTTTTTTCGATTAGGTTCGATTTTGTTCATCTGGTTCGATTTTGTTGTCTCATTCTTCATTTTTTTTTCTATTTGGTTCATCTAATTCTTCATTTCCATTCTTGGGTTATAGAAAGGAATCAGGATTTGAAAAGAAATGAAAATGGAGTAGGTGGAAGGAGATGTTGAAATGGGAAAGATGATAGGAAATGACTTGTGGACAGATCGAAGAAATGAAGAAATGAAAATGGAGTAGTGGAGGAGAGAGGGAAAGATGATGATGGAGATTACTTTTATCAGGATCCTATGTTATTCATATCACTTTTCCTCATGTTAATAATGCAAAGTAATATATACAATAGATTAATTGATTCCTATTGATTTTAGTTGTTATGAACACTGATTTTAGTAGAATGATTTAATTAAATTCAACAACATCACATTTTCAGGGATAAAATAGACAATAATACATATTAAGACGTTTTCAGCTTGCAAAAACAAACAGTCTTTTTTATTCAGATTTCAGACTTCAGGACCACCACTTAAAAATCAGTAGTGAAATGAGACTTCAGACTTCAGCACCACTTAGAATTTTTGAAATATATAAGATTTATAATTAATAATTAAAAGTTTATGGTGGCCGTTGATCTCTTGATACATACATCATATCATATCCAACAAGAGAAACGGATAGAAAGAAACCTGATTCTCTGTCTTTCTTCTTTCTTCTTTCTTCTTTCTTCTTTCTTTCTTCTTTCTTTCTCTGGTTGTGGATAACCAGACAGAGAAACCTCTCACATCTATGGCTATGGAAGCCTTAACTTTCTCTACCGTTGCTTCCCGCCATTTCTCCACAACTTTTCCACGAAAGACCACGCACTCTTCTACACCTTCATCATCACTTTCGTTCCGATCCAACATTTCATCTTCTACGGTTACTACTACTACTACTTCATTTTTAATTTCTTCCTCTTAATGTATTTTCTGGATTATTTGCTAAATTTGTTGTTTTTTGATGGTGCTAGAGAGAGCTTTGGGGAATTGTGAATTCTCATAGAGTAATTACGGTCAGGAGGAGAGAGAGGCGTGGGGTCATCAGAGCTGAGATGTTCGGTCAGCTCACTAGCGGACTCGAATCCGCTTGGAACAAACTCAAGGGCGAAGGTTTTATATAATCCTCTAACTTTATTAATTCACTGTTTTATTTCTTCTCAATTGATATAAATGTCAATATATTTTCTGGTCATCATCTTGTCATTTATGGAATTTTTGTAATTTGAACGTTTTAGGGAAGTTTTTAGGTCGTTTTGATTGATCACATCTGTTTTTTGGTGTTTGTATTGGAGAAAAAGAACTCTATGTAACAATCTTACACTCCTTAATCCTATGATTAGAGAGCTTGTTTCTGATTTCAGAAATTCAAACATCCATCCATAAATAAATGTAGGAGTAAGAAATCTTAATTTACTGCCCAATGATTCTTGACTGATTTTTATTTATTTATAAAAAAACTTGTTTCAAAGCAAATAATGAAGTCTAATTATGAATTGCAAAGTAATATACAAGTTATTGGTATAATTACTTTTGTTAATTGTTTAGGTAGATATGAATGTGGCTCTTCTTGCTCATATGTAGTGATTTTCATGTTATTATTGTTGACTAGCTGTTGCTGTAAATGTTATGTGCTTCAGAGGTTCTAACGAAGGAGAATATTGTGGAACCCATGAGGGACATTAGGAGAGCTCTTTTAGAAGCAGATGTATGTGCAAACTTTTTTTTTTTTTGCTGCATATGTATTTTCTTTCTAAAAATGTGAGGAAAGTTCAAATGAGAACCATAAATATTTCGAGAACCAACTATTTCATGTATTATTCATGATGAATAACCCTGGATAAGCATGCATATTATGCATTTCCATTATTCTTAATATCATGCATTTTCATTTTCATTTTCATTTTCATTTTCATTTTCATTATCAATATCATGTATCTTTATTATGAATAATTCATGAGTATCTATCATGACATTCATCAGAAGTAAAGAATGAATAGTTGGTTCTCAATATATTTACCATTCTCATTTGAACCTGCCCCCTATAATTGTATATGCTTAATAAAAACATTTCATCTTTAGTACTAAGTTTACAATTTTTGGTGGCAGGTTAGCCTTCCTGTTGTAAGAAGGTTTGTTCAAGATGTAAGTGAACAAGCTGTTGGTGTTGGCGTGATTCGAGGTGTCAGACCAGATCAACAATTGGTTAAGGTATGTTTTTTTCTTGCATATTGAATATTAATAATTCAGTCAGCATATAATATGATATTCTTCAGGGTAATGGAGGAAGGTTCATAAACATAGATATATAGAAACTTTTTCTTTTTATGTGATATACAAGGAAAATGGTTACACCTCTCAACAATTTTCCTATAATGTTCTTATTGCTTGTAATAGCAATTATATGTACCACTTCTTCCATAATGCTGTCAATATTTGAATTTGAAAGAAAGACGACTGGACTTTCAAATTTCCACTTCTACCTTAATTATGAGATGGAGAAATTGAGAAGTTTTTTTTTTTTTGAAAGGGTATTCTGGGCCTATGGCCCAGACTAATCCCTGACAAAGCAACCGACTGCGAAAGCATGCAGCCCTGAGATTAAACCCAGTGGCCACAAGGCGAATGCATGGAATCGAACCCGGGTTGAGCGCTATAAACTCCCCAGGTGATTACCACTACACCACAAGCCTTGTGGTTGAGAAATTGAGAAGTTGGTCATGTTTTATACTCCCTCCGTCCCAAAAAAAAAATTCCACATTTTTATTTTAGTTTGTCCCAAAATAAGTGTCCATTTTCAAAAGTGCCTTTCAAATTCTACTCTTTATTATGAGATTGAGAAATTCATATAAATACATATTTTTAAATCTGTGTGCCTTTATTCAATGTGGACACTTAGGGGTTGTTTGTTTAAAAAAAAACCTCTTAATGGCTCTTAAGTCTGAATCGTTCAGACCTTTTTACACACCACCTCTTATTAATCATAACTAAAATAAGACTTCAGATTTTAGACCTCTTAAAAAACAAACGGCACCTTACTTTGGGACGGAGGGAGTACAATCAAATGTGACTACGTGAGATACTAACTTAAAGGGTGCAATTGGAACCTCTTCAAGTTAACTAGAAATGCAAATTGTGATCCAAATCTTCATGTTATCTTTTAAGCCTACGCAATGAAGAAAATAACTGGCAATCTTGATACTTCTATATAGCTCTTCCAGAAAAGAAATATGTTACTGGATCCCGGTTCATTTGATTACTGCTTTATGCAGATTGTCAGTGAAGAACTTGTGAAGTTGATGGGAGGAGAGGTTTCCGAATTGACTTTTGCAAAATCTGGCCCCACTGTGATCTTACTGGCTGGTCTACAAGGTGTCGGAAAGACAACTGTTAGTGCTAAATTAGCTTTGTACCTCAAGAAACAGGTGTGCTGCAGTTTTAAACCCCTCTATCTTACACTCAGACAATATACTTTATTTTCTGCATGCCTTTTGTCAATCCGAAGAATTGTATATAGTTACTTACCCTTTTTTGCAATTATAATGTAAAACAATCTATAGGGAAAGAGTTGCATGCTGATTGCTGGAGATGTATACAGACCAGCTGCAATTGATCAACTTGTCATTTTGGGTAAACAGGTATGAACCCTCCGTCCCATAGTAAGTGTCCACATTTCTGTTTTAATTTGTTCCAGAATAAGTGTCCACTCTCAAAAGTAAGTTCCCACTTTCCAATTCTACCCTTAATTGTCATGTGATCAATTAAAAAGTGTAGTAATTACACATTTCTAAATTTGTCTACCTTTTTCATTGTGGACATGTATTTTGTAGGGAGTATGTTATTTCTTCGTAATAGAGTTAGCTTCCTTTGCTATTGTGCTGTGCTTGTTTACAGATGGTTTTGAACCATACTTTTTATTAGTTGATGCAGAAGCAGTTAATGCTCTCAACATTCCTAGAAAAGTGATGTGGATCCTAAACTTGTTAAAAGGAAGGATAAATACATAAAGAAACCGTCAAAGAATTTCTAAATTTAGTTCTCAATGTGCTTTCAGGGTCCTATTTTGAGTCAATCACTTAAAACTAGTTCTCATTAAATATAACTTGTTACAGGTGGATGTTCCTGTGTACGCAGCAGGGACCGATGTCAAACCGGCAGAAATAGCCAGGCAAGGTCTTCAAGAGGCTAAAAAGAAGAATGTGGATGTAGTTATAATGGATACAGCAGGAAGGCTTCAGGTTATATATATATCATGCCCTTTGATTATTTTTGATACTAAAGAAGACAAGTTTCTGCAGAAAGCCAAGCACCCTTTATTTTATTCTTTGCCTTTTGTTATCAGATAGACAAAACAATGATGGAGGAATTGAAGGATGTGAAGCGAGCATTGAATCCCACAGAAGTTTTGCTTGTTGTGGATGCAATGACTGGCCAAGAAGCTGCAGGTAGGAACATCACATTGGTCTTTTGAAAATAATGTTGGTCTTTCTTCGTTTCCAAAAAAAAATTGCGTACTTTTTCATTAAAAAAATTCACAAGTCGGTGGTCTTCATGGACACAGCCTCTTTACTCCTTAGGCTAGAGGAAAGACTGCTTACATCTTACCGTCCCTAGACCCCAGTTTGTGTGGGATTTACTGGGTTTGTTTGGTTTGGTTTAGTGACTTTGTAGCTCATATAGCTTTGTTAGCTAGTTTGACTGTGTGTCTTTTTCGGATAGTGTTGTTTTTAAATGTATGACCATCTTACAAGTTTGAGAAGACCATTGCTTGACAAAAGAATGCCACTTTCATACACAAAAAACCCTAGAAACTTGTCAAAAAGTCATGGATTTAAAAAACACTTGTCGGAAGGTAATTTAGCTAAATAGCCCTTTGACTATTGTGCATATTATGTGGTTGGTTATGCTTTTTTTTTCTTCCCTGTATTGATTCATTCAAAATCCAGTTATATGCTCTTTGTTACTTCTTAAAATAGATTGTTGTCACCAAGGATAACACATTGCCTTTTTCTAACATCACTTTCAGTAGTGTCTTTATTATTTTACTTACTTTCTTTCCATTTTTTTCTTTTCCCCATCCACATATGAACACGATAATTGTAATACGAGTGTTTTCATTAGCGTTGTGGCTGTACAAAGGTTATAGTGGCAAGCCAGGCTGTTGCTAACCATCCAAGAGAACAGGTCGACTGTCGAGTTTCTAAATCTTTTTCATTAAGAATGGGTCGAAGATCTATACACACATCCCCAGAACTCCCTCAGCTTTCATCGACAATGCTTTTCAAGATTTGAACCATCCAAGAGAATATGTTAATCGTCATGGATCTCTAAATCTTATTGCTACCATATGGACCAAGTGATACGAACATCCTTGTTTAGCCACTGTTTTTATTATGTTTAGCTACTGTTTACTGCTGTATTTATTTCTTCCATTATGTTTGCATGCTTACTGGGTCAGTTATTAGGAAGTTATGCTAACAGATGGTAGGTTGATTAGGAGAATAATTAGGAGTATTTGAAGGGTCATGGTCTTTATATTTATTGTACGGTTATCTTTTGTGTTTATGCAGAAAAGTTTAGTTCTTTGTTCCTCTCCTCTTGTTCTTGGAGATCACCCATCTCGAATCGGGTTATAACACCAAGCTTATACCTCCATGCCTGCTAAAGAAGTGTTTTAACATAACCTTGAGGACCAAAGCAACTGGCAAATAAAGACATAGCCCTTGGGGGTCCTAGTTCTAGTCTCCTCAAGGCCACTAGGGACTTATCGTTATCATCTTCAGGGCCCCATGGGATTAGTCTAGGTGCACGCAAAAAAGTGCTGTAACACAGACCGTAGGCGCATCTTCTGATTACCAAGGAACAAACCTGGAGAGCTATATGGTTCATTGCTTTTTTCAGGAGTCAGCAGCCTTTCGTCCTTATTTCATACATTCTGAAGGAACGATCAGTAATCTTGTTTCTCGTTCCTCTGGGTGGTGTTAAATAGAAAGTAAACTATTTTCATGTGATTTTTATATATTTTTGCAGCTACTGAGATTCCCATTATCTTTTTTTATCATACTGATATTGCAGCCTTGGTGACGACTTTCAATGTTGAAATCGGAATTACTGGAGCCATTTTAACCAAGCTAGATGGTGATTCAAGAGGTGGAGCAGCTCTCAGTGTTAAAGAGGTTGGCCTTCTATAGTGAGAAAATACATACTCCCTCCGTCCCAATAAAATTTCCACAATGGAAAAGGCACAGATTTTTTAGAAATGTGTAATTATTACACTTTTTAATCAAATAAATGACAATTTTACTCTTAACAGTAGAAGGAGTAATGAATTTCTCCATCTCATCTCCATCTCATTATCAAGGGTAAAATTGGAAGTATGCACTTACTATTGAAAGTGGGTGCTTGCTTTTGGACAAACTAAAATAGAAATGTGAACACTTATTTTGGGACTGAGGTTGTATTAGCTAACAATATCTGTCTTTCTCCCATGAGCTTTGGATTTGACCCATAATGCTTATTTCACATATAGCCATCTAAATGGGGACTATTTAGGATATCGACCTTAAATGAGAATTTTGTTCACAACATAACCTTCTGACAAATTTAGTGGCATTCTTGTGTAAAGAGATGGCATTCTCAAACCTGATATGGATTTAAAAGAAACTTGTGAGAAGGTCATTCAACCAAATGACCCTTTAATTGGGCATTTTAGGTATCAGGAAAGCCGATCAAGCTTGTAGGACGTGGAGAGCGGATGGAGGACCTTGAACCCTTTTATCCAGATCGTATGGCAGGACGCATTTTGGGCATGGGAGATGTTCTTTCATTCGTGGAGAAGGCACAAGAAGTTGTGAGTACCTATTAACTGCATATCAGTTTTTTTTTTTCTGTAAAGAATGATAGCTTGAGATAACACTCGTTCCAATTATGGCCAGATGCGCCAAGAAGATGCTGAAGATTTGCAGAAGAAGATCATGAGTGCAAAATTCGACTTCAATGACTTCTTAAAGCAAACACGTGCTGTTGCACGGATGGGTTCCATGTCTCGTGTTCTTGGAATGATTCCAGGAATGGGAAAGGTACGGATCTAGGCTGTTGCCGATTTTTTTTTCCTTTCATGTATTGCTTTTGTTTTTTACGCATATATGTTCGAGGGTGCATTTGGAATGTGGGACCAGACAAGATAGTACAAAACTTGTCGTCCCATGTTTGACACTGCATTAGACTGGGACAGGACAGGACCTAAGTGGAACAAAAATGTTCTTATTTTGTGTCCCACCAAAATGGGTGGTACAAAAATAGGGACACAAGATTGGTAAATTGCTAACCTACCTGTGTCAAATCAAAACCCTAATACCTTCCTCAATTCTTTCACCCGGCAACGTCACTCTCGCCCATCCAGTTCTGTCCACGTACCAAAAATACCCTAGATAACGAGAACATCTTATATATGTGGTTAAGACAACCCTAGTTATGATCTCTATTTTGTTTCTCTCTTTATGTTGCATTCATTCCTTAACTGAAAGATTCATAATTCCGCTCACTCATCTTCAATGGACAGGTTACTCCTGCACAAATTCGGGAAGCGGAAAAGAGCTTGCTAATAATGGAAGCAATGATTGAAGTGATGACCCCAGGTTTTTCATCTTAAACCAATATATTTTAAATTATTTCTTGCTGAAAAATTGTAATTTTTATTACAAAATCTTCAACAAAGAGAATAATGAACACATTTGATATGGTTTCTGGTGTTATTTTCAGAGGAAAGGGAGAAGCCTGAACTGCTCGCCGAATCCCCTGCCAGGAGAAAGCGTATTGCTCAAGAATCTGGAAAGACCGAGCAGCAGGTATATATATGTTTTTTTTTTTTAATCTTCACATCAGCCAACAACCAGCTTTTCAGCCGTCAGCTAGCTTATCAGCTACTTTGCTAAAAATACCGTATCATTTTCGTAGTTTTAGTAAGATCTTTGTTGAATGGCAGGTGAGCCAACTTGTTGCTCAGCTTTTTCAAATGCGTGTGCGGATGAAGAATTTGATGGGTGTAATGGAAGGTGGATCGGTTCCTGCACTTAGCAACCTCGAAGAGGCCATGAAATCTGAACAAAAGGTGAAGCTTTCATTTTTAGATCCAAGATTCATCTTCAAACATCCATTGCATACATGTCCGTAAAGTTGATAGACCCAAAAGGTCATTTAATGAGAGACCCCATCATGGGCACCGGACTCTTAAGTCAACCAACTAGCAGACCACTGTATACCTGATTTGCCAATCACATGATGCTATTGGGGCGCAACTGATATGAAATAAACGATCCTTGTTTTTCTTGAAATTTCAGGCTCCTCCAGGTACTGCCAGGAGGAAGAGAAGATCAGAATCGAGAAAACAATTTGCAGGCTCATCTGGACGGCCAAGCGTCCGTGGTTTTGGTGGTGGGAACGGTGAGAACTGAAGCCTTCTTAAGGCTTACCGATCAATAAAGATCCGCACCCTCTTCCCGTCTGTAACTTGGATTTACAACCAACTTAAGGTAACGACATCCTCATTGCTTGTAGAATGATCTTTCGGAGTAGATAGCGTTTAAAAGAGAAAGGTGTAAAGTAGGTTACGAATTGAGAGTTTTCGTACGTAAAACTGATCTACATACATAGCTTGGAGAACCAGAATCTTTTTATTACGATTTTATGGAAATTGTGATATTGAATTCGAGTTCTGGCATAAATGAGTTTTATTTGAAACACATATTTTATTATACCAATCGTTTTAGAATTAGGATTTAATTATGAATAGATGTTATGATTAATTGAAAATGCGTTCTTTTGTCTATCTATATACTAGAAAGTTTTTAATTAACAATTTCAATTATCATCAGAATCATTTTAATTGCGAGTGTTTGGCAATAAATTTTAATTTCTGAACTTTACATTCTAATTTTATGCCTGAAAGAAATGGTCATGTATCGAACATTAGTCACAGTTATCAAATTAATTGTCGTTAAACATAACAAACTTATTTAAAACGTCATTGGTTTTATAAAAGAAACATATTCCAAGACATTTGTTAGCTTTTACAGAATCTATCAATCACTTTTTTGATAAAGTTACGTTATCCCTTGTATATTGTATTTAACAATTCATATCAAACAAAATCCATTTTTTATTTTTCATCCATGACATATTTAATAATAAACAACGTCTACCATCAGCATGTTGACTTTTCTTTCTTTTTGTCAACCCCTGAAAAACAGTTAGGAAAATCTCCATTGACTCGAATTGGTAACCTCTGAGTTGTGAACGGGTGACCGGATCTCAACTGATGACCAACTCTAGTTTTAACTCGATGATATCAGTAAACGGCAATTCATTTAAATTACTCACTTATATACACTAGCCAAATGATGTTATTCATTTAATGATTTTTTTTGAAACATTAAGGGGTTGTTTGTTTTTTTTTAAAAACCTCTTAATGGCTCTTAAGTCTGAATCATTCAGACATTTTTATACACCACCTCTTATTAATCATAACTAAAATAAGACTTTAAACATCTTAAAAAACAAACGGCACCTAAATCATTCGATAAATTTATAATTGCTTTTATAAAAAATCCAAAAATAGACAATAGCTTAACATTAATAACCAACACCCCCATCAAACACCTAGAGAAAATAAAGCACCAAATTAACCTTTATTCCAATTCCTTTGAGAGATTATATATATTTAGTCAACCAAACGACACCTAATGTACGAGTTCTATCTTATCAAATATGATACATCAGTCCTTTAAAAAGTTACCCCATTTGTATACACATTACTAAGGGGATGTTTGGTTGGTTTTCCATTAAGTTATGTATGGATAAAGTTGTCTGTCTGGATTAATCTGTCTGTATAGATTTAGAAGGTTTTTATTTGAAGGAGTTTTTTCATAGAATGAAGGAACGTGTTTTTTAATGAGAGAGACTGGTTTGGAAAAAACTTGGCTTTCTGCATAAAGCTCCCCCTTGAAATCTTACTGAATAAGCCACTTTCTATATCATTAAGACACTACTAAACAGTCATATATAGCTGACTGAATAAGCTGTGAGTCTCATTAAGCTCATTAAGCTGCTAACAAACAGACCCTAAGGGGGTGTTTGGGATTGCTTATTTAAAACAACTTATGCTTATTTTAAAAAGTGCTTATCAACTTATGCGGTGTAAAACCGGAGTTTTTAAAAAAGTGTTTGGATTAACTTATTGTGGTACCAAAACGTAATAAGCTAATAAGTTGTTATTTAAAGGTGTTTGAGATTGCTTATACATATAAAATAACCAAAAAAGTGATAAACACTTTTCAAATAAGTTGATAAGTTAAAACCAAATGACTTATCAAAAAGTGCTTTTCAGCGGTTTGGCACCGCTATAGCCTAGCCATTTTAATTTTTCCTCATCCAAACACTCAAAAGTACTCATCTCCGGTGACAAATTGCAATAAGCTAAAAAACACCTCAATAAGCAATCCCAAACACCCCCTAAATCAAGGCACTTATATAAACTAGTCAAATGAAATTATTCATTTAATTTTTTTTTTCAAACATTAAATCATACGTTAACTTGCCGTTTAAAAAAAAATTAAATCATTTGATAAATTTATAATCACTTTAATAAAAAAAAATCAAAAAATGGACAAGAATTTAACATTAATAAGCAACACCCCATCTAGAGAAAATAAAGCAACAAATTAACATCAAAAGTTGAAACAACATTTTCAACTTAGATATCCCGTTGACTCAAAGTCAAACAAAAATCATATGGATTTTCACAAATTACTAATATTTTAGCTATAACCTCAAAACCCCCCCACCCAAATTTCCCTAATTTATGACCAAATTGATCATAATTTCAAGGTGAATAAAAAACATATGATTTTGTTTGTACTAACCTCATGTCCAAATTAGTAATTTCAACAACAAATGTGACATTGAACCAACCCATTCTCATTGCAATCTACACATTTGATGCTCCTCCTCCCATCGCCCCCGATCAACTTACAACTCCCATTGCACACCCTACACATCACGAAGCGTACACCCCCGCATCCCGCGCACCCCGTTGCCGCTGTCCTCGGAATTCCGTCGAGTAAAATACCCAATTTACCCTCCTCCTCTAACTTCATTATTTCGTCAGATCCACCTATCAATCGCCCTTTCACTAGCACGATCGGGACCGTCACTTGTTTCTTGCCCAATAACGCCCTCACTTCTTCTTTGAACCCCAAATCCATCGACACATCACGTTCGATCATACGAACGTTGTGCAATTCGATGATCCCACGGACCGTGTTACAGTCCTCGAAGGTTTTCCGGATTCCCCGCAATGTGGTGGTATAAATCACCACTGCGTTTTCACCGCCCGGCGGGGATTTCTTCTCGAAAGTCTCGAGGATGGACTTCGATTCGATCGGGTTTCTCGATTTTTGAATCGCCGGTGTCCCCGAAATCATCTTCTTGATCTGTTCCTTCTCTTGAAACTTCTTTTTCCTGATCGGATCGATAAGATCCGGATCGAACAACGGCCCAAGATTCCTCCTTCGAGCCGAGTTCAAACCCGATTCCACCGGCGATTCCGATTCCGACCCTCCCTTCTTCGAAATCCGAAGATTCGGGGGTAAAGTCGAAGCCTTTACGATCGTTATCATCGGACTATAATCCAATTTCCGCAACCCAACTTTCTTGTTTTCTTTCCCCGAAAACCTCTTCGACACCTTCGGAGAAGAAGAACCCAACTGATTCAAGAACTTCATCGGCGTTTTCACGTCGATTTCTGCGAACCCACGTCGCGATTTCGGGCTTTTCTTTACCGGATTCGAAACGGGTGCTTGTGATTCATCTTCAAGTTCAAGATCCTCCATTAGCTCCCAAGCATTGATGATCTCCGGCGGCCCTTGGTGGGACCTTCGCGGCGGCGAGTTCTTCAGTTGGGGCGGCGTAATCGGCGGCGGAGACGGAGGCGGCGGCGGTTGCTGATCTTTGTCGAGTTTGAGAGCACCGTAGGTTGAAGAAGTTAAGGAAACAACATGGTGAGTGAAATCATTTAACAAAATCTCTTTTTTCTTGAGATCTTTCTTGATGTGTTTGGAAGATACGCAACCCATTTTAGTGTGTGTTTTTGGTGAAGTGTGTGTGTGTGAGTTTTGATTTTGTTGTTGGGGTTTTTGGGATGATGATGTCTCGATGTTTGTTTTCAGGGTAAGAAGTGGGAGTAACCGTTGGTGGATGTGAACGGTCTGAAATTTCAAATCTGAGGATTTTTTAGTTTTGGTCCTTGATGTATTAGTGTAAGTGCAATTTGGTACCCCATGCTAATTATGGTTTTTCTTTGTTGAAGGCAAGTGTAACGTTTCATTTAGATCGAAATGATAGTAGTTAAGACAATAAGGAAATAAATTGTTGTAAGGATTTTTTTTCCCCTAAATTAAACTGTTATAAAAAATTTAATTATCAAAAAATGTAAAAATTTATTAATTTTAATTTTTATAGCATAATGACTTGAATATGATTTTAAAAATCGTAATTATTAATCTAAAGTAAAAATATAAAAATCATAAGTTTATTAGGGGATGTTACATTAAGCTCTGCATGGATTATGTTGTCTATATGGATACATCTGTCTATTTAAGGAATGGGTGTGGGTTTGATGGGAGGTAAAGAGAGATGGTTGGATTATTTATTGGCATTTATGGTATTACTTTGTTTAGGGTGGCCTAATGGGGACAAATCAGAGGTCCTGACTTATTTTAGCTACCAATTTTAGCCTAATGGTTTAACGATAAGTCGTAAAGAAATACTCATGTATGGCTAAACGAGTAAGTCATCCAAACTTTTAAACTCATTAAACCGTAAGTAAATAGCCCTTTAGATATTATATCATAAATATGTAATTTTTTCTTTCTAATATTTGAAAGTTTCATTGCTCATCATGGCTTATTATAATTTAATATAACTAAAGGCGTTATGAAGTTTTTAAATAAAAATAGCGCATGGGCACCCACAAACCAATTTTTTAAATTATTTAATGGAACATATTGAGTATTTATTACGAAAAAAAAAATTATATATGATTTAGAATTCGAGATTTATTAATTATTGAGTATTTATTACGAAAAAAAAAAACATTTTATATATGATTTAGAATTCGAGATTTATTAATTATTGAGGTAATTGATTTGTATTTATTGTATAAGTTTTTGATATAAGTGAGTTAAATCTTAGATAATTCATTTTCGTCGTGAAAAAAAAATCTTATTGTTAGATTTATATAGTTTTATTTTTGCCTTTTGTCATTTCCTATAGTTCAAGAATGTGTTAGCTTCATCTTCATGATCATCAATGGTTAATTAAACCTGGTTTTAATCATAAAACTTATAATATACATGTTCAATTTTTGTCACTCAACAATTATTTACTTGAAAATTAAGATATAAAATATATTTAATCTCATATTTGTAACAATAAAAAAAGCAATACCTTTAATATGGGTAGAATTATGTGCACAATAATAGAAGTATACAACCCAAACCCATATGTCAACTAACAAGTAGTTACATGCATGAATTTATTATTAACCAATTTTTTTTTTTGAACAGCAATATTATAAAAACCACCACCAAATTTACAGAGTTAAAACCAAACAGAAGGGTCACAGACCCAAACGAAAACCAAAACAGACCCAACAATACCCATCCAACATCAATCCAATCGAACCCAAACCAAAGCCAAAATACGAAGAGCGCACGACATAAAACATAAAAAATCATCGTCCCGGTCGGGTTTGCGAGTTGCAGACCACAGCCCCGGACAGTGCGGTGATAACTCCTTCCGGTCTTCTTCACACAGCAGCCCTCGATTCAGCTAACGGACATCCAGCCGACCACCTTTATGACGTCACGAATTTTACGACGACCCTTTGTTAACCGAGCCCACCTCCAGCTTGCTACATTCGGGGGTTTGCTAGCCACGAAGGCAGGTCATACACCACATCCTTGCTCCTCCACTTTAACCATTCAAAGACCCTTAGTTGCGCCACGAAGAAATTGTCCGGAAGTTTACCTTGTTCTTTCTCGAATACGACCTTATTCCGGTGTGACCAAATATAGTATAGAAAGCATCCTACCATCGCTATCCACCTTTTCCTAACCAATCCACTTAAATTCATATGTTCCTCCCTTCCCAACAATTCCGTGACCGAGTTAACCGTTCCCAACTTCTCATTCCACCACGATCCTACTTGCACCCAAAACTTCTTTACCTCTTCACATGACACCATGGCATGATCAATAGTCTCGATTTCGTTCCTGCATCTAGGACATAGACTAGAATTCAGATCCATTCCCATATTTATAATATTTGAAACTTTTTGACACATTACTTGTCGAATTAACTTACTCAAACGGTTATTGGTTTGATATTCGACATATTTCTGCACATACAAACGTATTCTATTATGTGTGTGTGTATATATATATATATATAAAACGTGAGAACACTTGAAACAGACAATCATCACATATGATATTATATACAGACAAAATAATGTGTGGACGACTTGGCCCTCGACCTAGGTCGTCCATGTCCATCATGCATGTATCACCAGTTTATCACATGTAATGATTGACTGTTTCAGGTGTTCTCATATTCTAATAAGATACTCCTATATTTCTAGGTTTGAACTCTTCCCGATATATATATATATATATATATATACATCGTTGACTTAATTCTACGTGCTAAATAAATAAATAAATAATTGAGAAGAAAAAGGGGGGATATATGGGCAAATGAAACGCATATGAGATGGTACAAATATTGGAAATAAAAAGGCGCAACGCTTTTGGACGATTCATTTGGGGCCTACTCACTCCACAAGCATCCAAAAACCAAAGCTTTTCATATTTCTTAATCAAAATTTTATCATCATTTTTGTCCCTAATGACTTCAAACACAGTTATTTTAAGGGTATTTTGGTAATTTTGTTTTGATAAAATATATAACTTTTGAAAACCTCTCTCCTCTCTTTTTCCTTTTCAAGTTTTAAAACCAATGACATCGATTTTGTAATTATTTCGATATCAAACAAAATCATATTGTAAAGAGGAAATTATATTTTGGTCCTTAGAAATTATAGTTTTCATCTCTATAGTTTGTAATTCAATCATAAGCACTAAAATAAGAGTGAATTATAGTTTTCATCTCTATAGTTTGTAATTCACTGTATTTAAGTCCTTATGATTTACAATTTATTATTGTTTCGCTTCCAATGGTTTAGAGATCTTTACAGTTTTAACATCTTATACTTAAGGGTAGGAATTAGTTCAGGACCGAAAATAACAATAAATTACAAATCATAAGGATGAAAATCAAAAAATTTAAACTATAGAGATGAAAATCGAAATTATTAACAAACCACATGGACAAAAATTGTAATTTACTCTATTGTAAAAGACTTGCATCTTATTTATTTTAAAATGGGAAAAGTTAATCAAAACCTAACAAACTATTCTATTTCGAATGATTAAGTCTCCAAATTAATTTTTTGAATGCAAAACCATTAAACTTTCTCATTTTGAATGATTAAGTTCCTGAACTATTTTTTTAAATGAAAAAACCATTAAACTTTCTCATTTTTGAATGATTAGGTCCCTGATTTTTTTTTTCCAATAAATTAAATAATCGAATTTTTAAAAATTAGTTATTTACATCTTTTTAACCCAAAACAACTAACTGTAACCAATTTTCTTTTGACTCCCCCTCTTTTGATAGATAAAAAATAGATCAAAGATAGGGAGATCTAGCAGGGGTCAACAACGTGTTTGGTGATATGGTGAACAGACAACGTTCGGGCAATGGGGAGTGGCGAGGGAAAGCGGTATTATTGTTTGCGAAGGGTTTTAATGACGTAGGATTTGAGAACGTTAAAACTAATTTAGGTTTTTTTTTTACTTTAAAACCTTTCTAGTCAGTTATAGTAGTTTTTTTTAATTAAAAAAAAAAGATGGTGGTAATCAATTTTTAAAAGTTCGATGGTTTATTTATTAAAAAAAACGTTAGTGACTTATTAATTCAAAATGAGAAATTTTAATGGTCTTTTCATTTGAAAAAATAGTTCAAGGACTTAATTATTCAAAATGAGAAAGTTTAATGGTTTTTTCATTTAAAAAAATCAATGATTTAGGCTATGTTCGACAAACTAGCTTATAAGCTAGCTTTTCAAAACACTACTTTGAGTAGTGTTTCAATAAGCTAGCTTATGGTCATCCGAACGTGTACCAGGAAAAAAAACTAGCTTATCAGCTAGCTTTTTTTTGCCGAACATAACCTTAATAATTCAAAATGAGATAGTTTATTGGGTTTTTTGAACTTTTCCCTTTTAAAATTGGAGGAACTATTTATCTAAGGGTAAATGTAGAAAATAAAAATCTATTTTCATACATTTTTTATTATAACATTATACTTATATTTTTATATTACAACAATATACCTTTGTGACACCCAAAAATTGAGTAAATAAATAATTTTGAAAAAAAAAAGAAAAAAAAGAAATAGGAAATAAAATAAAATAAAATGATTTTATCTTATTTTATTGGAGTAAAAATACAAATAAATGAGTTGAGATGAGTCCCTATTGTCATTCAACGAAAGTGATAGATGAATAAATGAGTTTAAATTCATTTTGGACCAAAATTGCTAAATATTACGTTAAATGGGACTGAAAGTAATAATCAAATAGTTGAAGGGGTCGATTGTAACCTATTCCATAGTCAAGGGACCTATTTTGTAAAAAGTACAACCCTGTTTGATTTAGAGAGTTGGATGGTGATGCAACAATTTGCTGAACTAGGGGGTTTTTATTGTCAACTTTTGTCAACTAATAATCCAAATTCTTTACATACAAGGGTTAGGGGTGTCCACGGGTTGAGTTGATCGGGTTAAAGACATTTTAACAACTCAACCCAATGTCGGTGGTTTGAGAATTTTCAACCCAACTCAACCCAAACAAAAGTGCAACCCAACCCAACCCGCCCGGGTTGGTCGGGTTGTGTTTAAACAAAGTAAAAACAATATTAAAAACATAAAAATAGGATTTTTTTTAAATACGATCCATCATTCAAAACAATATACGAGATCGTCAAATATTTAGGTATTACATATAACTTTTCAATAATGTCATTTTATGAGTTCCATTGCTTGTTAATGCCGAGTTGTTTTTGGTAACTTATACATATTAAAGGAAGACTAGAAGCGTACTCGCGCAATGCAGCGAGATACATCACGATTTTAATGTTTCATTTTATTTTTTTGTCGATTTACAGTACGATTTTGGATGGTTTTGAGAAAATGATAATGTTTTTTTATAATTTTGTTTAATTTAGGCGTAATAATATAATGTTATTTTAATAGAATTCAATGATTATCTTATATATTTTAATGACATCTAGAAAAAATAACCAATTACATATTTAATAATATAATTAAAACAAAATTATAGTAATATAATATATTAATTAATAGAGATACATGGAAAGGTCTACATAAAAGGAAGGTCCTGCACATACCAAATTGGTGGGTGTTAGAAGCCTGCAGTAGTAATATATATCTTGTGCTTTGATACTTGTAAATTAAGAGATTTTTAAAATCTTGCATAAAATGATGGTACCTTGTGCCTAATAATTTGTATTTAAGAGTTTTTTATCCGTGCTTTATAATATAGTATAGATATAAATAATTTTAGAGAAGTCGATAAAACGTTTATCGGGTTGGTCGGGTTACTTTGAGCCTAACCCAATATCAATTCAATATATTCGGGTTGTCTTAATTTTGTATCGATCATACGTCGGGTTACCTCAGGTTGATTTTTTTACGGGTTGGTCGGGTTGGGTTGATCGGGTTAGTCGGTTTTTTGAGCACCCCTAATAAGGGTAGATCACCGGTCCATGAACATCTTTGGTTGAAGCCATCATGAAAAATAATGAGGTCTTGTGAGAGAAAACAGAGCTTGAAGTTCATCCTTAGGATTTCGGTTTTTCGTCGATTGAGGTAAATTCTAAACCAAATTTGATGTTCTATATATCTGTAGCTTCGTTTTTAAGTTCTGCATTAAACACAAGTAGTCTCATGTCTCAGATTTAAGCTTAGAAGGTTCAATTTCGTGCTTACAGTTGGTTCGATTCGGTTTAAAAACCAAAACTTTGGAGTCAAAATACGAGTTTGTTTCTTAACCATTACATGATTTTTGGTCCATTTGGTAAGGATAAACATTGCCAAGGATTTGGTTAAAAGAAAAACGAGAGAGATGATGGTAAAGCAGGGCCAAACAGACCTGAAACATGCTGACGGTGAGTTAGAAATGCAAGGGTTGTCCGGCGTAAATTGCTGACTGTATGTTGGACTTAAGGGTGTACAAAAAATTCTCAACCCCCAAAACCTGCCCAACCCAACCTGCTCCCAACCCAATTAAACCTAACATGCGAAACCGCGAAACCGCTAATTAGAATGGTTGAAATTGGGTTAGGAAAACTCAACCCAACCCAAACCACCAACCCGCCGCTATTTTTTTTATAAGATTATATATATACAATTTATTCACAGCCCACATTTAAAATTCATAACCAAGTCCAAGTCTGAATTTTAAGGTTTTAGTCATCTAATTCTAAGCCCATATTATACTATCTAATTCTAAACCCATATTAGTCTAACTAAAAAGCCCATAACTTATAATGGAGGCATTCAAATAAGTGAATATTTGGATGAAATTGCATCTTATGACTTTCTTGAAGAAGGTAACTTTAATAATATTTCTTTTTTCATGCTTATATTGGGGTATTTAATAAATTGTTTAATTTTTAGACTCGTTTATAAATTGTTTAATTTTTGTTTTCGAATTGTAGACAAACTCAAGGAGAATGCAACATTGGGGTCGGAGAGGTCCAAGACGGTCGTACTTGATTGAGGATTTGAAGCGTTTACTAGCATTTAGACTTTTGAAGTTTAACTTTAAGGGGGCGTTTGGTTCACAAAATGTTTTTGAATGAAATGAAATCTGTCAAAGGAATTTGACTTTGAAGGAATTGGAATGGAATGTTGTCAGGTTTGACCACCTGTTTGGTTGACAGAATTGGAATGAAATATGTTAAATGAATTGGAATTTTTCTGTTTGGTTCACATATTGTAGCTTTAGAATTGGAATGGAATTTTGGTAAATGACCAAAATACCCTTTTTGTTTATTTTAATTTTTTTCAACAAAAATTACTTTAATGAAATAGTCATTAAATAGTTTAATTTTTAACTAAAATTGCTTTGATTATTTTAGCACACGAATGATGATGAGAGAGAGAGGGAGAGAGATAGAGATAGGGAGGAGAGAGAGAGGAGAAATAGAGGAGAGAGAGATGAAAGGAGAGAGAGAGAGGAGAGAGAGGATAGATTGAGAGAGAGAGAGAAGAAAGAGAAGGAGAGAGAGAGGGGAGAGAGAGGAGAGAGAGGGAAAGAGAGAGGAGAGGAGAGAGAGGGAGAGAGGAGAGAGAGGATAGATTGAGAGAGAGAGAGAGGAGAAAGAGAAAGAGAGAGAGAGAGAGAGGAGAGAGAGGAGAGGAGAGAGAGAGGAGAGAAGGGAGAGAGGGAGAGGATAGATTGAGAGAGGGAGTAGAGAGAGGAGAGAGAGAAGAGAGAGAGGGAAAGAGGAAAGAGAGAGAGGGAGAGAGAGAGAGAGAGAGGGAGAGAGTTGGTGTCTGCTAATAATGTTGAACGGTAGTGATGGCCGGTGGTGGTGGTTGCCAGTGGCGGTGGTGGCCGGAGGTGGTGGTGGCCGATGGTGGCCGGAGGTGGTGGCCAATGGTGGTCGGAGGTGGTGGTGCATATTAGGATGAGGGGCAATTTTGTCAAAAAAAATGACATTCCATTCCAATGAAATACCACCTCGCCCCCCCCCCCCCCCCCCCCAAGGAATGTTGAATTCCTTCATTTGTGGAATTCATTGGAATTCAACATTCAAATTCCTTAAAAAGAATGAACCAAACGATGTAATGGAATCTGGTCAACGGAATTCAACATTCCAATTCCATTAGATTCCATCAGAATCTGTGAACCAAACGCCCCCTAAGACTTGTGGATTTTAATATATATTTGAATGATTGTAATAACTAATAACTTTGTTGAGAATACTTTTAGAATTATTTATCGTATTTCAATCGACAAATTTGTGTATTTTACCAACCCGCCAACCCAACCCAACCCGTCATAACCCGCAAGGGTTGGGTTGGGTTATAATTTTGAATGAGTTGAGATTTCCAAACCGTCATAATTAGGGGGACACCCGCCCAACCCAACCCGCATACACCCCTAGTTGGACTAGCTTCTTGGTTTCCAGATTTTGGGCTTTGTAAAGAAAGAAAAAAAAACCCAACGTAGTGTTGAGCCCAAAATTCATTTAATGTTATGAACCTTGGTTTTGGGTTATTTTAATTAATATATGAGTTTAGATTTTATTTAAATTAATATATTACTATATTTTGGAAAATTAATATTTTCTTAAGAGAGAAAAGGAAAGATTTATTTAATTATTTAGATGATTTAAAACGTCGTATTTGGTTAAATATTATTAAGACGTTTTAGTGCGCAAGAAACGATTCCTTTATTTATTAAAGGATAAATTGATGTAAAGAGTTGTTATCGAGTGTAACGCTTAGAGATTTATTAAACTATTTTGATGATTTAATAATTTGATTAAAACGTCGTAATTTGAGTTAAGTATTTATTGGGACATTTTAATCAGGAGAGATTGATTATAAGATTAAAAAAAATGATAATTTTGATGTTTTGGGACAACGTCGAGTTTTAGACATGGGATTTGATTAAAGTTAGTCGAGGTTGACCGAGTTGACTGAGGGTTGATTTTTACCTCGTTTGACCCACAAAGATTTTAATGATAAGATCAAATGGAGATATTTGAGACATTAAGAGACCCGATTTTAGAGTTGACTTTAGGTCGTGTTGAGTTTGACCATAGTTGACTGTTGTTGACTTTTGGAGAAATTAAGCCATTAATGGGATATTGTGGTATAAAATGTGTAGGTTTTTTGATAAGAGCTATCAGTAGCCGATCTACATGTAATCAGGTGAGTCTTCATGAGACTTACACTGGGATGCATACCTGATAACCCTCATTCTTGAGTGTTATTTATCGCTCTTTTCTAGTGTTTTATTTATCATTTATACCCACTTTTGTTCCTTTCTATCTTCATTTGGTCCATAATTAAAGCGAGCTGTGATAATGACATCAAAAGTAATTTTTGTGCAGAAAATAGCAAAACTGTCGGAGCGGGCAGTGAGTGCCTTCAGTGGGCACCTGATTATCCATTGGACAAAGGCTTTATCCTATTTTCATGGGCCCTTTGGAGTATTCTGCAATGATTGGGAATATGTGGTCATCATTGAAATATTTGAAGACAAAAAAATACCCATTGGATAATGCTATTGACCAATGATTATCTTCCATTCCATTTTCTATAAAAGAGAGGCATGTGGAGCTTCATTTTCCATCATCCATCCTACATCAACTCTTCCATCATTCTTCCATCACTCTAAGTTTTTCTCTCCAAAAAGAGAGAACTTAGACTTGAAAAATAGTTTAGTTTAAATTAATGTCTTTAAAATTATTGTACTTTATTTTTATGCATTAACTTTCTAGCATTTTCATTTATTGCAATTTTAAATTCTAGTATTTTTATTCCTAGTATCTTAAATTCTTGCATTTCCTTCTAGCTCTTTAAATTCCGTATTTTATTTCTTACTTATTTTGTACTTTATTTATATTCATGCAAGTAGTTAACTTTTATTTCTATTTTATTATTATGTCTTCTATTATTAGCATGAGTTAAACACCACTTGGTTGTGAGTGTGAGCCAACTTGAGACTAATAGGCAACATTTGGGTGTGACCATTATTACTAACTCTTAAGCTTGATCACTTGAGTCGGGACTTAAACTCAACACGGATAAGCCGATCACTTTGAAGTGTTAATATTAAATCTTGACCTCGAGAGGGGCGAATTCGAAATACGGCTTAAGTGATTCACAAATATTTGAGAGAGTCTTTGATAACCACGTAGAGATACGAGTTTTGTATGATTTACTAAGGTTTAAATGTCGGAGGAGATTTATATCACAAAGAGATTTAGGTATAAATCTCCATACTGACAGAATTTGATTTTTATCAACTTAGTTAAATCGGCAAGATTAAGAGTCGGTAACGATGAACACTTTACGAGTATTTTGTAGGACCAGTCTTTAAAAATCCACTTTCGAGAGATCGGACTTTTTATAGATTTTCCGTACTACAAAGTACCCGACCATTGTGTTACTACGTTTCTCTCAAGGAAAACTTACACCAATACCCATTCTTTAATTATAAAGTTCATTTCGCAGTTTTAGAATTAATCCACCAACAAAACAAATATTTTTCACACACTCGAAACTTGTGAAAGAAGTTCATGAAAGTCTGTATTTTTCAGTAGTCCAGTCCCTGTGGGAACGATACTTGGTACTTGTACCATTGTTGTAACACCCTCAAATCTGGAAATAGCAACTTATTTAAAATTTTCTAAATACATCAATAAATGAATCATCTACAACCACCCATTCAGATTTAACCTCAATACAAACATTGATTCTATACAAAAGTCTTTGATAAGAACGGGTGCTACTAAAACCCCATAATAGCCACTATCTCCAACGTTGCGGAAGACTTCACCGATTACTTACTTTCGGATCTAGCTAAAGCTCTATTCTTCATAGGGTTGCTAGAATCAACCCCCAACCTTGAAACCTGATGCACATGCCGACAAATAAAAAGGTTAGGCTAAACGCCTAGTGAGCTCAAGAGTTTTCCATATGAATAAAGATGTCTGTGAAAATAGATAATGCAGTTTAATTCATAATCTTTCAAAAGGTTTGCTTTGAATATGCAAACGACTCGTTTTCCAATAATATGCATTTTAGACGGAGAACACCAATTTGGACATTTTCCAAATCAAACTACTATAAAATGATGATACCAATGTAAACCGCCCCTTCATAAATTAGCTTTAACCCAAAACTCACTCAAAACGTAAATATAAATTGAACTCTCCATTTAAGAAGGTACGGTTAAACCTTATATTTCAAAACACCCAAAACACGGGTGGAGCATAATACTCAACCCATAAATCAAGGGTAAAACCCAAATATACAAAACGTCACCGAAAACTTGGATAATAAAACTCAATACCCAATAACAACACCTTTCGGTGACGGGGGATTCCCGATTCCATAAAATGTGACGGTCCACAAAGTAAGCCCATTTTATGTTGTTATGACTAGTCATATAAACAAAAGTACACGCAAGGGATGTCATGCTCAGTAGCTTTAAACGTACACCCACGGAAACTCGAGTTCAACCCCGTCGGGTTCCTATGTCGAGCCCCTCATCCAATATCGTAATACTTGAGCACGAATGACTTATACCCACATCCGGTACCTTAACGTGCAACACGAAGGACTTACATCTCAGTCCGATACCTTAACGTGCCTCGACGTGGAAAACTAATCGTCCCAACGCCGGAACAATAATAAACCAAATACGGGGTCATGACTCCCAAATGCATCAAATAAGCCAAATAATGCGCATAAGGCCCAACAAGGCTCGAAGTCGAGCTACCAAAACTGGACTATTGTCCAAAACCCCCATCAAAATAAAAATACCAAGCTGCTGGCTTAGCAGTCCTTTGAACCATTGGTAAAAGAAATAAAAATACAATGAAACGCACTCGACCAACGGATATGCAAACACCACGACTAAAAGTAAGATTAGTTCAAAACTCAACATTAGTTGAGGCACCTATTTTCCCAAATGAACTTATACTCTTATATTTTCCAAAATGCCTCATAACACAAATGACATGCATTTTCCCAAACTTGACTGCTGATAGGAATGAAAATCATGAAATGAGACTATAAACACTTTCTCAAGTACCTCACATAAAAGTGCAAGTGATACTTTATAAAACACTCCATTTCATGATGATGCATAAAACCCGACAAACATTTAAAAGTGTATTTCTTAGACCAAAGATCCATTCATGCAATAAGACTTCAAAACACATTCATTTGTGACACATATATCAAACGCCCAAAAATCTCCAATGTAGTGTTATACAAAGTTTATAAAATTAAATACTTCAACTAATCAAAGATTAACAAATAACCCAACATTTGATAATTTCATGTAAGACACATAAACACTTTAAAATAAATTTTTTTGGCATGTACAACGTTTTCACAAATCAATTTGAACTCACCTTGCTAGATTTAGGCTAAATCTAAATTTTTCCCCAAATAGAGTTCCTTTGAAGAACACTTGGATTCTCAAGACAAAACTTCCAAAACCTAAATCCATACATATTCAACCACAAATAAACATAATCAACCACAAAGAATCGTTTCCCAAACCATATACATGAATACCTCAACTAATACCAAAACCCTAACTTCCATAACCGAAGAGAATAGAAGATTACCTTAACCCAAGCTTGAATCCACCAACCAAAACACTTCTAGTTCACCAAAATAACCACAAATCTCCAATCTATGAAAGGAAGCACAAAGGGTGGATGAAACCCTAGAAAACTTGGTGAAGAAGATGAAACGGGAGAGATGAGGAGCTTACCACCACAAAATACTCTTGTATACTCCAATAGACCTCCAATCTCTTGTTATATCCTTGAAGAGCTCTCAAAAACGAAACCGTAGCACTTTGAATCACCCAAATCGGAGTTAGGATGAAAGAGATATGAAGAAATGAAGTTTCGGTGCTGAAAATCGGTTTTAAGCTCGTCCAGGGGGTTTCGCGACTTGTCTTGCGACCTTGGGTCGCGGCATAAGTCGCCCGCTTCCCCTGGTTTTCTCCTCGACACTGTTTTGGCCATAACTTCTTCGTTATAGCTCCGTTTTCGCTCTGGAAAGAACCGTTGGATTCGTAATTGAATCCTTCATCCATCTAGACTATAGAATCTAAGATTCAAGTCCAAGATTAAATATCTTATTTTTCCTTGATATATCGGTTTCTGTATTAACCTGAAATGATACCTTTCGAAAGTCGGGGTGTTACAATTGTATTACTTGTAGCGATCTCAGTGTTGGTATATACTTGTGCCTACGCTGGGAAATTCAGTGTCCACGCTGTGAGTGCACGATAATTTGCTACCAATACCTATGTACAAATTTATTTTCAGCATTATATGATTTATATGGTGATGTGTACGTATGCATAACGTTTCAGTTTTCATACATGATACATTATATTTTTATGTATGTTATTTATGATCAGTTGCATGCTATGTGTTTTATTTTATTTTAAAATAACTCTAGCATGTTATTTCAATTGCAAGTTTTATGATATGTTTTAATGTGTGGACATTTGACCAGTAAGTCACACGACAAGTGGCACGACCCCGTAATGGGTGTCCAGACGGGTATAGGGTCGGACAACCTAGGGAATGCCAGTGATAAAATGACCCACACCCGACGAGACAATTTATGAGATCTCTTTTTTCTTTCAGCGTTGCATGTTTTCAGAAAATGCATACTATTTGGTACAAAGTGTACAAGTTGATATATATTATGTGAAATGATTATATTCACGCAAACCATGAACTCACTGAGCTTTATAAGCTGACTATAGTATGCATCTCAGGGACGGAAGGTTTCAGGTTGGACAAAGGAAAATGGCACACATAGAGACTTGTCTAGTCCACCTAAGTCTAATATTTATGTTCAGACAACTATGATAGATAATTTTGTAACGCAATCCGGTATGAGACGAATTAGCATTAAAGTTACATAATTACTGTTTAAAGTCTTCCGCTGTAAACGATCTAAAATTTTAATTTAGCCGTTATTTTAGAGTATCTTTAGAAGAATTGTTTCAGATTACGGAACACTTGTCAATGCGAAAATATGGGTGTTATAACTTTCATATTATTTTTTATTAAGATATTGTACTTAAAAAAAACTATCTATTATAGCAATGAGTATCCTCTTTGACTTTTAAAGACGAACACCCCTTTTTTTGCTTAGAACATCTCCAACAACTATGTTAAAACAGAGATTTTAGAGATTTAGCAATTCTTTTTGCTCCAAAACGTATGCTAAAATAAAGAAAAGAAGAAAGAGAAGGTGAAAGATCTCCAAATAAAATTCTATATAGAAGAGAAAAATAATATTTTAATCATTTGCCACCAATAAGATTTATTGAAAATAAATGTTTAAGAGAGAGAAAAAAATACTATATTTTAAATGTATTTAATATTTTAATAATATAATTAATGTTATAATTACTAATATAACGTAGTTTTGGAGTTGGATGTAATTTTTTGAGGGTTTTTTTGTCTTATAATATATTTTATTTTATAAAAAATATAACATAATTGTTGTAGATGCCCGTACATAACTCAATTATGATGATGTGGTCACTTTTGAAGGCATAAAAAAAACCTTTCATTTCTTTATGTTTTTTTTATTAAAAGGTATACAAGTATGTAAAGCAAATGTACAAGTCTTACATTAAAAAAAAAAACAATATTTGAATCTTACCGAACTGGTGCACATTTTCTCTTTGGCTTAAACAACAAAACCATTTCCTCGGACGAAACCTTCACTTTTTGTGATCCCCTAACTTTCTCGTTCCACTCACTCTTGCCTCTTTCCTCTTACTTGAGCCCTCGTTCAATTCACAAAACATAATCCTCGTTTTGAATTTTCGTGAAAAAAAGAGAGAAAACATGTACTTTTGCTTAAAACCATCTTCTTGTTATATTTTGAAAGCATTTGAATCCCAAAGAGCAAAGTCACCATTTGTTTGGTTTTCCAACACATCGATTATATTTCGTTAGTCTTAACTCAAAAACTACAATCTCCTGCCAGTTCAACCTGTTTAATAAATATCTGATTAACACTGTAAAAGGTCTATCTATCATATAGCTTAAAAAATATATTTAACTGTCAACAGTATTTGGATTGTCGGTAGATCCCAAAGTCTCTGAAATCAATGGTTCAACCTTATCAAAGATGAGGAGTGTAGATAAGTTTGCATTAAATAAATATAATATATACTTAAAAAAATTGTAACCAGGGCAAAGGAGGAGGAAATCATAAAAGTGGACAACGTCGAAGAGATCAGGGGCAAGCCTATTTAGCCTCGAGCAGGGTCTCGTGTCTTTAACACTGAGTTTTGTGAATATATCTCATTACCTCTTAATTTGTTTATTTTCAATAATGTGGGGAATTTATAAATCATTATCTGGAAGTTTAATTGTAAAGAGAATATATGCAGACAATTGGTTTAAAATCAAAAGTAAAATTCAATGAAAGAGTGGACCAATGTTGTTTAAATTGGGATTTAATTCTAAGACTTTTATATAAGATTGGATGGATTTTATGTTGGATAGATTTGCGCCAAATCAGTATTATAATTCTTATAATTAAGTTGGGCCCATGCGTATGGTGGTATAAAAAGGGGGGAATTCTCTTTATTCCTCCTTTAATTAGAAGTGTGAGTAGACGGTTTGTGTGTTGTTCTCCTTCTTCCGCAAATCGATTCACATCCCTAAAATCCTTAAAAACTCAAATGTTAAGCCCCAAATCAGTAAAGCCAAAAGGAAAGCATTCTTGATGGATTTTAAGACCTAGACAACAAAGTTCTTAAAGGAAGCTTGAAAAATTTTGAGTTCTAGAGAGAGATTCAAGCTGGGGAATGACGGAAGAAAAAGTGGAGCTTTAACATTTCATCATCTCCATCATCTTATACATTGTTCATAAGGTATTACCCTCTCCGTATGATTTAGATGTTCATTTTTGAGTGGATTTAGTAAAGTGAAAGTAGAAGGGTTATACATTTTATAAAAAATGTGTAATTGTTAAAAAACACCTCTAGATCATCATAAATTATTCATGATTCATGTAATGAGGGTTGATGTTGGTTAACATTATGGAATGTTTTAAGGTTAAAATCATGAGTTTGATAATGATTTTGGGTGGAAAATCAAGCAAAAAATGCATGCAGTTCATAACTGTGCAATTCCAGTTTTTTATGGAGGTTGTAAAAATCATATAAAATCAACCGTAACTCCGTTTTGGGCGTGTAACCATTCGTTTTAAAGTTACAACAATCTAGTTTGATACTATCATGGTTTCATTGGCTAAAACAGATAATAAGATACTCATATTTCTGTTTTAGTGGCAAGGGGCCAGATTTAAAGTATAAGTTGGGGCAAGGGTGTTGTGTTAATTTGTTGTAAGGGTATGAGACTAGATGGATCACACTATAAGGTGTTTCTTAGATAAAGGTCGAGTGTGGTAAGGTGTATTATGTCTCTAGAAGTCAAAATTAGAATGTGATGCTCGGTTTATGAATTAATAATGGAAATATGTAATCTTTGGGTGTTCGGTCAAGGATTGGTGATCAAACTATTGTGGAAATACATACGGGACTACAAGGTGAGTACATAAACCTTTCAAGATATGGTCATACATTATACCTAATTACATATATGCATTGTGATTTTTGTGTTGGGTAGAAGATGTCTTGTAATAAGGTGTGTGCACGTCTTATTCAAGGAATACTCTTAATATGGTTAAGTGTTGGACATAAGATGTTTTGTCCTAATGTGTGGGCATGTCTTATCTTGGGAGAACCTCTGTTTATTCTATTTTGTTTTCATTGAGTAACATGATTTTTTTAAATTATGGTATAATGAATTGATGAAACTTGATAAGTGGAATAATTGTTTATCTATTGTTGTTATAATGCGGTGTAGAATCCATATATTAGCATAGTTTCTTTATATTATGCATGTAAAAAATGGATCTATAACTAAGGTGTTGTGGAAAAGCAACAAGGTGTTGCGGATGACACCATAGATGTTGTGGAATAACATCAAACTATTTGAGATGGAAATTTAGAGTAAATTACATTTTTGGTCCTTGTGGTTGTCACCCATTATCAAGTTTGATCCCTCTTTCAAACTAATTACAATTTTGGTCATTGTGGTTGCCATTTTACTTCACTTTTGGTCCCTCTGACCAACTTTACTTAAAAGACTTAGTTAAATTAAGGGTAAATTGGTACTTTCACCTTTTCATTGTTTTTTTTTCATTTTTTATTTTATTAGAATATTTAGAAATTACAATTATAGTCCTTATGGTTTGTCATTTTACCTTTATTTTCTTTCCTTACCTTTTTTTTCATTTTTTATTTTATACTCTTATTATATTAATTAATGATAATTTTAACTAACAATAAATTAAAATACGTATTTCATTTTGTAAATTATACCATTAGAAAATTCTTGTAGATAACTTTAAAATAAGTTTAGTAATAAATACTTTTAAATTTTTATGCAATTTATTTGATATGTATCTGTAAATTCATCTACACTAATCCGAAAAAAACTTTTCTATTTTAAGTTGAGTTTAAGAAATTTATAATTTTCTGTAGGGAAAAAATCGAAATTTATCTATGTCTATTAATTTAAAAAATGTATCGTTTATAGATATTCCATTTAATTACATGTTTTTATTAAATGTGGATAAAATAAATAAAAATATATTACTAATTTATTTTAAAATTTAAACTTAAATTTATCATAATGAAAAATAAATAACCAACTAACAACTACGTATTTTCTTTATTTTCAAGAATCAGTAGATAAGAAAATAATGATTTACAAGGTGAAGTGCATGGTTCATGGGCCTACATTTTAGTTCAAACAAAGCAATAAGGCTCATTTGGTTTGACGTAATGTTTTCGAGAGATTTGGATTTTATGTAAGGTTTTACAATTGGAAATGTTTGGAATTTTTGGGTATATGGTTCGTACTTTGGAATAGAATTGAATACAATTCTCTACATAAATTTAAGTTTATATTTTGAATATTTTTTATTATGATAAATTTTAGTTTATATTTTGATTTTTTAATAAGTATATTATAAATTTTATTAATTGATACACATTTAAAAAACATGTAATTAATGAACTATCTAAAAATGATACATTTTTTTAATTAATACACATAGATAAATTTTGATTTTTGTATTACATAATAAAAGAGTATAATTTTCTTAAGGACAACTTAAATAGAAAGTTTTTTTGGATTAGTGTTGACGAATTTGGAGAAATATATATCAGATAATTTGCATAAAAATATTTAATATTTAACTTATTTTAAAATTATCGACAAAACTTTTATAATGGTGAAATTTACAAAATCAAATACGTATTTTTAATACATGTTTAGTTTAAAATATCATTAATTAATATAATAACGGTATAAAATGAAAAATAGAAAAAAGGTAGAAAAGAAAAGAAAAGAAAAAGATAAACTACATGGACTATAATTGTAATTTACGATATAATCTAATAAAATGAAAAATGAAAAAAGACAAAGAAAAAGTAAAATGTCAAAAATGCCCTCAATTTAACTAATTTTTTTAACTAAAGTTGGTCAGAGGGACCAAAAATGAAATAAAATAGCAATCACAGTGACCAAAATTGTAATTAGTTTGAAAGAGGGACTAAACTTGATAATAGGTGTCAACCATAAGGACCAAAAATGTAATTTACTCGGAAATTTATAAAGGTACTGCGGAATGACAGCTTAAATGTTGAGGAATGATACCATTTGTGTTGACTATAAATTGTAAGTTTATGTTCTTAAAAATGTGAGGAATAAGATGCGTGTTATTATTGCGTATTCACTTAGCTTTTTGCTAATATGTGTGATTTATGTGTTTAGGTGTTGATTCATCCAAGTCTAAGGATAAAGGAAAAACCCCGATCTAAGAAGCGAGCAAGGTGGATACAAGTCGAAACTTTTATTTTGTATCTTGTCAAAAGTTGTTTTGAACCATATTACATAGTGCAACTATGTAACCCCACATACTTTGGTAAAACATTTGCACGAAAAAAATGTATATCAAATTGTATGTATTTAAACTTCCAACTTTGTTGATTCGTACTATAAAAATGAAGTTTATCCCAATATATATTTCTTTATAAATTGAACTGAACAAAATGGAAATGGGGTGTTAAACCCACTCAACTAATTTCATAAGTAGGTTTTTTTTTGGGTATGAAATGAGCAGCTAGTAAACTTTGAAGGATGCTCCAGGATATTAAAAAATACAAGAAATATAAATCAAAAGAGCCGAAAAAGTCCATCGAAATCAACCAAAAAAACTTCTTGAAATGGTGGAATTCAGGTAAAGACCCATTGAACGACTTTACGAGTATTTGCTCCATCTTAAAAGTGCAACCGTTTAGGAAAAATCCTAGATCCACTACTGTAAGTGTGTGAGACTGGCCACCTTGCTTTCTCCATTTATGTAGAAAGCACCAACAATTATATAAGAGAGCTTGCACCTTAACTATGTTACTACATTTTTTGCATCTTATTTTTGTTTTTAAGGTAACTTTACAATCTGATAAGCCACTTATCAGATGGACATAGTGAATGAAATCATTACAATAAAGTTGAGTTTATAAGACGTTTAAAATGTTTACAATCCGTTAATCATCTCAAATTCTTTAATCTTTTCATGTTATTTAAAGTGAACCACTTTTGGTACTAAAAATTAAATTACTGTATATTGATCGTTACAATTAGTGATGGCCAAAAATCGGGCTCGGGTCGGGCTGGGCCGGGCCAAAACGGGCTTCAGGCCCAAACAATAAACCCAAAAACCAGGCCAATCGGGCTTCGGGCCGGGCCGGGTTTCACCCTAATATGTGTGGCCCGTTTAATGTTGGAAAAAACCGAAAACCGGGTTGGGCCGGGCCCAAAACCGGGCCGAGCATTTTTCCGTATTAAAAAAAACAATTTATTTATATAATAATTAATTACTAAGCTTTAAAAAATAAAAATTGGATTAGATCATTAAAATACACTTTAAAAATACGTTTTATTTATAATAAATCACTAAAATACACTTTAAAAATACGTTTTATATATAGTTTTAAGTTACAAACTTACAATACAAGTATTTATAGGGGTTTGGGGAGTAAAAAATACAAAAAAGGTCAAAAAACGTATATAAACAGTAACATAACGTCTTTTTTTTTTTAAGCACGAATCGGGTTGGGCCAAGCCAAAAACCGGGCCGGCAAATCCTCCAAAAACATGAACCGGTCCAACTTTTCGGGCTTCAAACCGGTTTACTACCGGGCCAGGCCGGGCTTTGAGCGGGCGGGCTTCGGTTAATCGATCGGACCGGGTCGGACCGAACCCATTTGGCCATCACTAGTTACAATATAAATATAAAATTTATTTAAAAATATTGAATAATATAGGTAGAAAGAAAGGTTAATGAGTTTCTAGAACAAGTAAATGAGGATGTGGTAAAACCGTGGGATCCGGCGTGGCGCCGACGTGTGCGAAAGAGGAAGAGATGTCTGATTCTATTCTAGAAGGCGGCTGGCTCACTTAGCTTGTCTAGCCGAGCGGGAGCCACCATAAGGTCCACCACCATTGACCATGTACGGAAACTAACAAAAATTAATTGCAACACTATTTTGACTTGTCCTTTTGCATCGTGAGTTGCAAAACCAATTGCAAAATGAAATTGAGATGCCATATAGGATTACAATTGCAAGTGTTGCAATTGTCTTTGCAATCATACGTGTCATACCATCCCATCCCATCTCAATTTCTTTTTTTTATTATTTTTACTAAAACTAAATTTTATATAAAACAATATATTTTATGAATAAATAATATTATTATATTATATATTAAATTAATTTTTTATTGTGTTTTGATATAATTAATAAATTAGATATTAACTTAAAACAATAAATTATAAAATAAATAAATTGATTGTATTACATTCTTTTTAAAATTAATATTTTATATTTTAATTAACATTAAATTAAAATAAGAATTATATATCATGTTATTAACTAAAAAAATAAGGATGTATATAATAATTTATAAAATAATTAATAAATGTTGTAGTGGGAACCACTTTTGAAAGTATAGGTGAATTGCATGTATGTAGAACGTAATTGTAAAAGCTGATGTGACACAATTGAAAGCGTAAATGAATTGCAGGGATGTGGATGATATTAGATTTTATTTTTCATAGAAAAAAAAATCTCATATGAAAAATAAAATCTCATATAACCGTATTTACAAGAAAAAGTTCTAAAATCACTTTCTCATTTTAAATGATTTAGAAATTTAAACTATTCTTTTAATTAAAAAAACCGTTTTTTTTCATTTGAATGATTAAGTTGTCAAACTTTTTTTTTCCTAAATAAATAAACCATTAAACTTTTAAAAATTGTTTACCTACGTTCTTTTAATCCAAATAAAACTAACTAAAACCAACTGGAAAAAGTTTTAAAGTTAAATAAAACATAAATCAGTTTTACCTTTCTCAAACCCTACGTCATTTAAACCTTTCGCCATCCCCTGCTGTGTCATCATTGTCCGCTCTTTATCACTGCCGTTGGCCCCTGTCATGGATTTCTCTCTTTTTTTATTGTTTTTTGTTTTGTTTTTCGGTTATCCATCTTTCTTGATATGTCTATACGTGCTCCATGAAATTGTTGTAAAAAACATATCAAAAAGAGGGAGACCAAAGGCGATGGACGGTATGGAGAACGGACAACGACGGGTGGATGTAGAGTGGCGAGGCGAGGGGAAGTGATGTTGTTGTGTGCGTGGAGTTTGAAGGGTGTAGGATTTGGTGTTGATAAACCGATTTAGGTTTTTTTTTATCTTAAAACCTTCCTAGCCGTTATAGGTAGTTAATTTTGTTTAAAATGATATAAGTAACCAATTTATAAAAGTTCAATGATTTATTTATTCAAAAAAAAAATCAGGGACTTGATCATTTAAAATGAAAAGGTTTAATAGTTTTTTTATTCAAAAAAATAGTTTATGGACTTTCATTCAAATAGATAAGTTTCGTTGCATCGTCTTGAACTTTACCTATTTTTAAACATAATAAAAAATAGTCAATAGTTTTATAAATTTCAACAAAACATAAAAAAAAATATTTTTTTTGACTGAAATAATGACTCATCATTTAACTGATTGTTTAGCATCTTCAACGAAGGTTCTAGGACATCTCTAATGCAAAGTTTTTATAGGCTTGAAGCTCTCGCTTTACCAACGAGCTGACAGCTGATGGCTCCACTTGTTATCTCCTTCTACGACATGTTGTCGTCGCTAGGGGTGTTCATCGGTTGACATCTAATGAATGTGAGGGGAACCGAACCGATCCAATCATCCATTGGATCCAATGGATGATTGGATCGGTTCGGTTCCATGCATTGGATGTTCTTATTGGATATCCATTTGATCAGATTGGATATCTATTGGATATTCTTATTGGATCAGATTGGATCCATCCGACATCCAATGGATGATCAGATTGAATCCATCCAACATGTTAATTTAATGCAATGTTTAAATTACTTTTAGTTTGTGTTAAAACCAACATAAGTGAGACTAAAAATTCAAAAACCAACACAAAACAAATTTAGATTTAAGCAAATTGCAAAAAAAATAATTGGATGATAGTTGGATGGAAAACTGGATGGTTAATTGGATGTTGGTCGGTTCGGTTCGGTTCGGTCGGTTTTGGACTGCCATCCAAGAACCGACCTATCCAAATTGGATGTTGAGATTTTCAATCCGATCCGATCCAATTACAATTGGATATCCAATTATGGTCGGTCGGTTCTAATTGGATCGTTCGGTTTCTATTGGATCGGTTGAATTTTTGCACACCCCTAGTCGTCGCCATATGACTTTGTCTTAGGGAGCACCCTTTTTTTGAATCCCCTCGTCACCTACTAGTTGTAATCGTCGAAATTGTACGACGAACCTTCTTGTTCCAGGCGTACTACCCAGACCGCGAAAGTCACCGAAGGGGTCAGTCTTTTCCTTCACCCCCAGAGCAAAAAGTATATTGGTTTGTAGGAACTACCATGGTGGAAAGTTCTTATAAGAACCCAATGTCCTTTAGGTTCTTAAATAAGAACCTTGGTTCTTACCATAAAGTTTGTGAGAGGTGACATTTTTCTTATTTTTTATTTTATTTCATGACTTTATAATTGTTAATATATATTAATATAACTTATTTAATTATTATTGATGTTCAAAGAATCAATGAGACTCACAAAAAAAAAGTTCTTATAAGAACTATAATTGTAGACTTTTTAAGAGAATTCTTAATTTGATGAGTTGACAACAAAAAGTCAAAAAGGGGAAACATTGATCCTTTTAACATAAATAATAATTAAATAAGTTACTATACTAAAATATAATAATAATTATAAAGTAAAAAAAAAAAGGAAAATATCATTTCCCACAAACTTCATGGTAAGAATCAAAACCTTTATTTAAGAACCTAAAAAAGTTTGAGTTCTTATAAAAACACTCCACAACGATAGTTCCTATAAGCCACTATACTTTTTACTTATAAAAGAGTCTTACATTGAAAATGATCTTAAAATATGACTTTTCAAATTTGATATCTATATCAAACATTATTTTTTTCAGCTTTTCTTTTCTATTGAGTCATCAAATTTGTAAGGACTTATTTAACGATCATTTATAAATTTTATATTTTGTCTTGATTTTTGTTCTCGTTTTATAATAAAATTTTACTATCATGTTATATCACACAGTTATATAACTAGTTTATTATTTTTTATTTGCAATATATTTTTTTGAAATTGAAGTATCTGTTTAGTTTATAAAATTTTAATACAATTTAATTACATATTTTTATAAATTTAATATGTTAAAATACAACAATATTTATAAAAAAAAATGCTTTTATGTTTGACGTCATGACACATGTAATTGGTGTTGTCTTTTTGTAAGTGGAAAACTCAAGATGATTGGTCGGACATTCGGACTGATATTCTACGAAACGCACTAGAATTATTAATTTTGGTCGCAGTTAGTTTATTTATTTATTTAAATAATAAATTAATACTTGTTGTTGAAGAAAAATAATAAATTAATACTTAAAAAGAATTTAAGGATAAATCAAGTTAAATGTTACTTCTTTTAATTTTGTATTTATCTTTTAGTCTTGTAAATGTAATAGTATTTTGTGTAAGAATGTAATGTTTGATCTAAAATATAATTTAATAATAATCTCTCACAAACGACAAAAATATTTTAATAAAAGCTAGTTGAATTAAATGGCAAGTGCATTTTCAATAAAAAGTAATTGGTGCACTGTTAAAAAAATTAGAATAGTAACATGATAATTAGTTATACTAAAATAAATAATATTAAAAATAGTTGATAATTTTATATTTATTTTTTTTTGAATAATTTTATATTTAATTTTGAAAAGTCTGTTTTGTTAAAAACAATTACTTGTTTCTCAAAATTTTGATTCCCTTAAGACTAAGGACTTCAATATGTCGTGGACAGAATGGTGTAGGGGTCAATGGTTTGACGGTTAGGACTCTAGGCTCGAGTTTGTGAGTTGTTATTCGTTGCTCGATGGCTCTAGATTGAGGTTGCTGGCCGGATTTTGCGTCTTCTCCCGTCGATTTTGGGTCTCTTAGATGTCGTTTACCAATTACTTATTATTAATGCAGATAATTACAAATACTCAAATAGTTAGAATCCTTCTCTAACTAAGTTTGTTAGTCGGTTATCAAAGTCTTTGTATATATTCCTTGTAATCTAATATATATAAATAATAATCTTCTCCTCTCCCATACAGGTGTGGTGAGAAATATTCCATATCAATTCTCTACACTTATTAGGTAAGCATTTACCGTTCACAGTCATCATTCTCACTTACCTTATCGTCTCGGTCATCAAAATGGATTGTTCTTAAACGTATCTTACTCGGTAAGCACTAATTATATAAGAGTCTTCTCCCTCATTTACCAGGTAAGATTTTTGGTCCTTGTCATACTCACCCGATAACGTAAGTAACACACGGTTGACGCTTACCCAATAAGCATTCAGTAGACAACCCCTTTGGCGCCGTTTACCAACTTATATCGGGTAAGTGATGTTTGGATAAAAGTGTTGTCCCGACAAGTGATGTTCGGGTAAAAGTGTTGTCCCGGGTAAGAGTGCTTACCAAGTGTTTTTTGATAAGTACTTACCAACGATAAAGTGACCATTATAACCCCTTTTGTAATTAGATGTTAATAAAATGTAATTGTTTCTATTATCAATTATTTAATGGAAGAAAAAACAAAGTCATACTTTAAATAACTGCTTACCAACAAATATAATACTATTATACTCTTTTTTATATGATTAATTGCCGAATTAGAGAACAAAATACAATTTTTAATTAAAGTTATGATATGCATCCACCAGAACCAAAAAATACCATTGCTTTTTCTTTGTAATGTAATGTCCCAACTGCAAAAGTGCAACAAATAAAACACATGAGAAAATCAGTACCTAGAAGCCAAAATCAACCAATCTATATGAATGCACAAATGCGAAAATCAGTACCCAAAAGTCAAAATCAACCAACCCATATGAATGCAATGTTAACAAGACGATTATGCATCTGTTTCTAAACAACAGGTTTTCTAAACAACTCACTAATGATGAAGAACAGAGGGAGCACAGATTCATTCCAATAAATTGAATGTAAATTGGAAATCAAAAACAAAAAAACTCATCAGAAATCAATGCATTCATCCTTCCCATGTTTTGAGTTTTGTCGACTTACAAAAAAATCGATGGATGAAACATACCAAGAAGGAGAAGTGTGGTGGCATGAAGAGAGCCGGGAGCAACAAGGAAGATGCGAGGAGGGTCGAGAGCGACGAGGGAGAAGGAGCGATTGAAAAAACCGATTGATAGCGGGAGGAAGGAGAAGGAGCGACGGACAAATAGATGAAAACCCTAATCACACATTTTGGGAAGGACAAGTTCCGAAACGTGGAAATTGACTGGGGTAAGCATCATTTTGGTGTTGGCTCGGTAACTTTTCGGTTAACATCTGGTCAAAATTTTAATTTGGTAAACATACTGATGTTGCAAGCATGGTACTAGCAGCTTCAACAAGTATTCTGTTCCTTCGTTCAATAACACCATTCTGTTGAAGTGTTCTGGTTGCAGAGAAGTTCTGGGAGATTCCTTCATTAACCCGATAAACATCAACCTTGGCATTTTTGAATTCAATCCCTTTGTCACTCCTCAATTTATGAACCTTGCAGTCATACATAACCTAGATTTTATTCAATAAGTTGATTATAAATTAGGGACATACAACCTCTTTCTAACAAACTCTATCCAAGTATATCTGGAAAATTCATCGATTATACATGATTATTCAAATTCAATACAACTTAAGCTTCCAAAATACTTGACATCCCTTTGACTCAGACATGAAACAATGACATAAGAATAACCATTGCATTGAAATTCAACAGAAAAAGAAGCCTTTTACCTCAAATGTACCAGTGAAGTGTCGGGAACTTCCCATCAAGAAACAATTGCTACTACCCGAGCTGACCATAGTGAAAGTAACATTACAAACAAGAAATTTCACATGATGAGTGCCAAGGAACTCCAAAATCTAAGACACTCGTGTCAATCGGATTCGCACACCAACAACACCCATTCCTCTTCATCGTCTTTGTACTTGAGCTAGAACATCCTATTTGTATCTTAAACCTCTTTAAAACTTCTTCGTAAAGCTGAAACCACCCAGATGAAGGTTCATACTTAAACCTAACTGTATCTTCTTTGTATGTAGCCTTTACAGTAATTTTTGACCCTTCATCCCCAAATAACATCTCTGTTTTTGGATTTTTCACACCATAACTACCATTTATCATTGAGCCATTTGACGATTATGTCATGACTGAAGAACTGGACTGGCTATGCTCATCAATGACGTCTTCATCGCTATCCATACCATCATCGACAACCATGGAACTCGAAGTTTGAGAAACAAAATGACGGTTAGACGTCTGTACTTTCAACGGACCATCAATTCGACTCTATCTGCTGCATCCTTTAATAGAGGGCGTTGAAAATGTCCAAGACATGGTGGCAACCATTTTCAAACTATCCCTAGAATATTTACCCATAGAAGTTGTAATAGGAATGTTATTAGACAATCGTAATTTGTCTACACCCATGTAACTTTCATCCTCTAGTTTCACCGTATGATTTTCGCTATTAAAACATGATGATGATGGTGGAGGATGTGGTGATGCACCTTCTGCAGCCAAGTCTATGGTTCTATCACAAGGATTATTATTGGAAACCATTGAACTTTTTTGTGTATCGACATATTGGATGACTGAGCCTGCTGCTACAAGACCACCTGTTGTAGGGTCAAATTTCAACCCTCCTTCTACACCCTGTACAGATTCCAACACCGTCTGTGTCTTCTTTAAGGAATGGTTTACCTTGTTTATCTTCCGTGATAGCCATATGGAGAAACCATGTTGTCTGCAGATCCTTTTCAACATGGTAGGACAAACTCCATTGCTTTTAGCAGCATTGTTAAGGCTCCCAGAAAAGTATTGTTGTAAAACGCTTAAGCTAACATTCTTCTTTGCAGTACTTTGTTTTTTCTCTGATTGTCTCCTTGATCCACCAACCGTCTGCTCAGGTGGGCATGTTCCTATCCTAGTATCACTTGAGTCAGTTGCATTTAAAAAAACTTCATCAACAGGAGTTGAACTTCCTTCCACGTACTTTTGCTCAGAGCAGCTCCTTGATAACTCCACTACTAGTCTACTTTCATCTAAACCCCTTTCAAATCCAATGCCAAAGCCCCCCAACACTAGATAGTTCTGCATCAGAAACTGTCCTCAAACTCCTACAAATCCTCTGCATCGTACTGGATAGGTTGTTTAACAAGAGTTGATGCTTTGTAGACCCTTTCATGTTGGCAAGAAGAAAAAACTCCAATATATAGTCATCATCACTAGTATAGGTACTCAACCTGATTGCCACAACAACATTCAAGCTATATTTACGAGCATACTGGACAAGTGGGTAGTCACTTATATCATAATCCTTTACGTCACGAAAAAAGAAAGGATGATTTGACTGAAGTGCTTTTCCAGAAATACCCTGTCATTCCTCAAGATGATGCTCACTACAAGCTTGTATAAAACTTTGCATCTCTCATTCATTTACATAACAAGCATCAGTCTCAATACATAGTATACACTATGTATAGAGAGAGCATGCACAATTGGATGTAGAAGCCATCATAGTCATATGATTTGATATTGAATATGAGAATTACAATACGAAGAACATACCAAAAACACCTAGTAGTGTGTGTGGAATTCTCTCAGACTCACTTTTCTCTCTCTATCTATTTGTGTGTAGTTCACAGTGTAAAGTATGTGTAAATCTTTTAGGGCTTATAATGGATAAAGGAGATCTCCCTATTTATAGGGGAATAATACAAAAGTCAATCATATGACCAATAAGGTTTTGCCACGTGTATAGGTGCAGTAACCGTTTCTGCTGAAGTGACATTCCATCATAGGTTGAATGAGCTGAGAGAGAAAGACTCCAGGTTGTTTAACTTCAAAGTATAAAGGCATAGAGGTGGCTACTCACAGAGGCTCTGTGGTCTAAGTGTTATATTCAGGTTAAGCTCCTTTGTGCAGAGCATACGACAGAAGCGTTGAAGTCAACTTCTTTCCAGTGTAGAAGTCCTCTTAGCCCGAGGACTTGTATTCTTTTACAATACTTTTACATTAAAAAAGTAGGACTAACAATCTCCCCTAAGTATTAAAAGAGAATAAATGAAAGTATGCACATCTACACTAGAAAGCAAGAGGTGTTAAAGAACCTCTGTAAATGAACTTACATTAATAAAGCAAAATTAGTTACATAGCCTATATAGGGAAATAATTTACAGGTTGAGTGAAATGATTGGCTAATGAACTATGCATAGACACGATCAATTGTCTGAAATGGATGGTTGCATCAATGCTTTCGATCAATTGTCTTGCAGGGGCCTCTTGGATTCTGGCAGAGCCCATCCTCTTTTGCATAATAACCTTGAACTTCATCAAAGTATCATTGGAATACTTATGAGAATTTATTGGCTTGTAGGTCTTTTTCTGCCTTTTTCATCCTTATACACAAATCCAAATCGAGGCTCAATTATTACTGAGTTGCTAGGAACCCTCTCCAGATATGGCATAGTGTCATCAGAGGTTGTCATAGAGAGCTTGTCAACTCCTAGTTCCAGAGCTATTTGGAAGACGACCTTGCTATAGTACTTGATCTTCTCCCTTATAACTTCCCTGATGCACCCATTGGCAATTGTGATCTCTTTTCTGGTTCCAACCCTCTGTTCTGTCCATGCATATAACTGAGAAAGATCATAGGACAGAGGTCGATCAGGTCTGCATCACTGAAAACATATTGATTGCCATCCATCCTCTCGACGTGGTATTTGACATACATCACTTGCTTGTTTGCAAAATAGTGCAGGGTGATGGCCATGACATGTTTGATGTCAGAGTTTGAGAAGACCTTGCTTCTGTCTTAGAAAATCCTCCAAAACTTTCTCCTTACCTCTTCCTTCATTAGAGAATGAATGTTCGGGGCCACGATCACTTTTTCATCTCGAGCACTACAAGGAAGTTGTAGATGTTCTCATGGAATTTTAGCTCTGGCTCTCTGGGTGGAGGTCTGGGAATGGGTTTTCTCAGAGCATCCATCGAGTCTTTAATATGATCAACAACAACCATAGTAACTTTCGGTGTCGAGGATGATTCAGGATTTAATTCGGTTGGAGGAGGATTAGCCTTGGTGACCGACAGTGGCAGACTTGGTTGATTTTTTGTTCCCTTATTCTTCTTCAATGTTGTTGACAGGATTTGGCATGCTGTACTGGATAGGCTAAGGTTGATCTTCTTGAATTATATTTTGTTCCTCAAAGCTTACAAATTTCTCAAGCTCAAATGAAATGTTTGCTTCAATCCTCACCTTTGGTTGTAATTCTATGAGAGGTACAGAGGTATCTGATGGTGTTGCCTTGTATTTGGATTTGGTGGGATCGTCAGAAGGTTGTTCTGAAGATTATGCTGCTGTAGGTTCTGCTGCTGTGGTCTTCCCTTGAGATTATGAGGTAGAGGTCATGGGTATAGCAGATAAGGGGGCAACTGGAATAGGATGGTCTTTAATTGTTAGAGCCTTCTCCCCCTTATGATGATCACTTGGACTAGAGGCGTCAGGACCTTGATCATCATTCTTGGTCTTTTTACTAGCCTTTGCCTGGTAAGAAGGTTGATTTAACATCTATTTGGTAGATTATGAAACCTTTGTGTGCACCAAAGGTAAGGAATATTCTGATTGCTTCTAGCCTTGCTACGGGGGCAAAAGTTTCATCATATTCTATGCCTTCTTCTTGACAACATTCTTTAGAAACCAACCTTGCTTTGTTTCTGATCACAATGTCATCCTCATTCTTCTTATCTTGAAGACCCATTTAGTTCCAATAGCAGTTTTTCCTTTAGGCAATGGGACTAGAGACCATACTTTATTGCTCTCGAATTAGAGAAACTCTTGTTGCATAGCTTCTACCTAGGTTGGATCATCTAGGGCTTCAGAAACCTTTTTGTGTTTAATTATGCTTAGAAAGTTTACATAAAAACATTCATTAGCAGTGGTTGATCTTGAAATGAAGGATTGCCAAGGATTTGGCTTGAGGGATGGTCTTTTCTCCATTTAGTCATTCGGGGCCAATGTGCATAGGAAGCATCAATCTCTGCAGTTGGAGTACTTGGTATGTTGGCGTTTGAGCTTGTAATTGGCGAGGCAGTGTCTCCTATCTCCCCCTCGATAGTATGATCTGCAGAAGTAGTTGCAGAAGGTGAATCAGTAGAAGGGCCAGTTAGTGTACCTGATTCAGGAGCCACAGAGGCTTCTGTCGTAGAAGCTATGTGATTATTCATAGAGGCCTCTTAATCATCGAAGATGTCCCTAAATAACATTGCAAGCTCTGATTCTCTGGACGATAATGAGCCAAAAGTGTTCTGTTGAGGCTCGAGTCCTGAGATAAAGTGCTCAGAAGTCTCAGCTGTAATGTCATCAAATTAGACATTCATGTTCTCAAGGATCAATTTTGTCTTTAATATAAAGACTCTGTAGGCTTTTGGGGATAAAGAGTAGCCAACAAATTTAGCCTTGTTTGCCTTCTTGTTGAATTCGCCCAATTGATCTCTATCATTGAGCACAAAGCACCTACAACCAAAGACATGAAATAGTTTTATATTAGGCTTTCTTTGGTTGAGTAACGCATACGAAGTCTTCATGTGTCTTTTTACTATCGGAGATCTATTTTGGGTAAAACATGCAGTTGATACTGTTTCTGCCCAAAAACATGTTGGTAATCCAGATGCTGCAAGCATGGTTCTAGCAGCTTCAACAAGTGTTTTGTTCCTTCGTTCAACAACACCATTCTGTTGAGGTGTTCTGGTTGCAGATAGGTTATGGGAGATTCCATCATTGACTAGATAAGCATCAATCTTGGCGTTTTTGAATTCAGGTGTAACACCCTAAAAATAGGGATAACAAAAATCCAAAAACGGACATAAGGTATACTAAAATTGCCATAGCAAGAGCCTCCCAAAAAGGGGAAATATACAAATAACCTGTTTAATCATAAATTTGTAATTTAACGGATAAATAAACAACAACCAACTAATCTAATTTCTACATCTAGAAAAGAGATTACAAAAGGGGTGTCATCTATAAACACAAATCTTCCAACAATAGTTCAAGTGCCAAAATCCCCAAGCTCTTGCTCAAAGCATCTAAACTTGCCTTGGAGCCGCCCCGCTAACACCTGAGATACACATCAACACCAAACAAGTGTTAGGCCAAAAATTCTAGTGAGTTGAACAGTAATAAGCATGCATGAATAGTCGTAAATTCTTATCAGCAGTTAACCAGTGTCCAATATATGTGGAGTCATTAGGGGAGACCCAAAGCACCAATCAATTCCACTCCAAAGAGTCGATGCACCTTGATGCCCTTAACAAGGAACACCCCAAAGGCCCGACACACCCGAAGATCAAACCGTAAAGGAAACTTTCCGAGCGGCGGAGGTCTAGGCACATACCATTCCGGTGGTTCCCCAAGACTACATCATCCTAGTGAACTTTCCTTGGTTCGTCCATCATAATGCATATAGGAGGTCCTTAGGTATATTTCAACCCAACATATTTCCATACCGACTACGGGTATAATGTTACCATCCTATCCTCATGAAGTCCAACAAAAGTCCCAAATGACAATTATAATCATCATGCATATAAATATGTCACCAAAGTGGTATTCCAACGAGAACCTTCATAATACCCATACATGCATACATTTAACATAACAAGGTATCCACATTATGTATACATGAGAAAAGCCCCAAATAATGGTACATATAACATACTTTATGGCATATCATTAATATCCATATCTCTAACTATTTCCACAAAGAAAACCCAAATACTTGAACACATAGAGATAAGATAATAACAAATAAGAGTATATGATGTGTATCTAGTTTTGACAAAGGTTAGTAAACTCACAATCTAGGTTTTGTACCAAAACCTAGAAAAGATGAAAACCCTAGATGATGAAGATGAGACTTGATGTAGGAGAGGAATGACTTTGATGAGTATCTTCAATAAATACACTTGGATGAGACTTGATGACCCTAGAATCACCCCAACAACCCCAAACCCTAGCAATAAGTGTGTGTATGCTTTGAATACCCAAAAATCGCCCAAGATGAGAGTTCTCCCGTTTTTGATGATAAATGCTTGAAATGAGGGGTTGAATTCAATTTAAAAACAACAGACTGGACCACGCGGGCGACTATGCCCCGCGACATTGCCACTGGCATAGTCACCAGGGCATTGTCGCCGAACCACCGAATCCCTCGGTACATGCCCCGTGACAATGACACGGCGATAGTGACCAGGTCATAATCGCGTGTCATAGTCACCGAACACACCCCACCCGTGGTACACCGTCTGCGACCTTGACACGACGATAGTGACAATGTCACAGTCGCACCAGACTCCAAACAACCCGAAATTTGACCAATTCCGATAACGAGCGCGAGGTTGGAACGATTAAAGAATGGTAATTCAATTATATGATAATTCAACATAATAAAGATCATAAAATGTACATAAAGACACATATTCTCGCATAAGCGTAATTAATGCATTAAGGGAGACAAAATACTTACCTTGCGAATTTCCGGGTGTTACATCAGGCCCGTTGTCACTCCTCAATTTCTGAACATTGCAGTCATGCAAAACCTAAATTTTCTTCAATAAGTTGATTAGTAAATCAGGGACATCCTACTTCTTTCTAAAACTCTATCCAAGTATATTTGGAAAATTCATCGATAATTCATGATTATTCAAATTCAATACGACTTAATCTTCTAAAAGACTTGATATCCCTTTAATTTACACATGAAATGACATGAGAATAACCATTTTATTGAAATTCAACAGAAAAAGAAGCCTTTCACCTCAAATTTAGCATGCCTCAAATGTACTAGTGATGTTTTAGGAACTTCCCATCAAGAAACAATTGCTACTACCTGAGTTGTCCATAGCGAAAGTAGCATCACGAACAAGAAATTTCACATGACGAGTGCCAAGGAACTCGAAAATCTAAGACATTCATGCCAATCGTATTCGCACACCAACAACACCCATTCCTCTTCATTGTCCTGGTACTTGAGTTAGAACGTCCCTGTTTGTATCTTAAACCTCTTTGAAACTTCTTCGTAAAGCTGAAACCACCCAAATGAAGGTTCATACTTAAACCTAATTGTATCTTCTTTATATGTAGCCTTTTACAGTAATTTTTGACCCTTCATCCCCAAATAACATCTCTGTTTTGGATTTTTCACACCATTGAAACTAAGAGAGCTTGATGAACTATCGTTCATCATTGAGCCATTTGACGATTATGTCATGCCTGAAGAACTTGACTGGCTACGCTCATCAATGACGTCTTCACCGATATCCATACCATCACCGACAACCATGGAACTCGAAGTTTGAGAAACAAAATGACGGTTAGATGTCTCTACTTTCAACGGACCATCAATTGGACGATATCTGCTGCATCCTTTAATAGAGGGTGTTGAAAATGTCCAAGGCACAGTGGCAACCATTTTCAAACTATCACTAGAATATTCCCCCGTAGAAGTTGTAATAGGAATGCTATTACACAATCGTAATTTGTCTACACCCATGTAACTTTAATCCTCTAGTTTCATTGTAGGATTTTTGCTATTAAAACATGGTGATGATGATGATGGTGGAGGATGTGGTGATGCACCTTTTGCAGCCAAGTCTATGGTTCTATCACAAGGGTTATTAATGGAAACCATTGAACTTTTTTGTGCATCGACATCTTGGATGACAGAGCCTGCTGCTACAAGATCACCTATTGTAGGGTCAAATTTCAACCCTCCTTTTACACCCTGTACAAAGTCCAACACCGTCTGTATCTTCTTTAAGGAACGGTTTACCTTGTTTATCTTCCGTGTTGGCCATTTGGAGATACCATGTTGTATGCAGATCCTTTTCAGCGTGGTAGGACAAACTCCAATGATTTTAGCAGCATCTTTAAAGCTACCAGAAAAGTATTATTGTAGAATACTTAAGCTAACATTCTTCTTTGCAATACTTCGTTTTTTCTCTGATTATCCTTGATCCACCAACCGTCTGCTCAGGTAGGAGTACTCCTATCCTAGCATCACTTGCGTCAGTTGCATTTACATAAACTTGATTAGTAGGAGTTGAACATCCTTCCACGTACTTCTGCTCAGAGCAGCTCCTTGATAACTCAACTGCCAACCTGCTTTCATCTAAACCCCTTTCAAATCCAATGTTGAATCCCCCAACACCAGATAGTTCTACATCAAAAAATGTCCTCAAATTCCTACAGATCCTCTACATCGTACTGGATAGGTTGTTTAACAAGAATTGCTGCTTTGTAGACCCTTTCATGTTGATAGGAAGAAATAACTCAAATATATAGTCATCATCACCAGTATAGGTACTCCTCAGCCTGATTGTCACAGCAGCATTGAAGCCATATTTATGAACATACTGGACAAGTGGGTACTCACTTATATCATACTCTTTACGTCAGGGAAAAAGAAACGATGATTCGACTAAAGATCTTTCCAGAAATACCATGCCCTTCCTCAAGATGATGCTCACTACAAGCTTGTACAAAACCTTGAATCTCTCATTCATTTACATAAGAAGCACCAGTCTCAATACATAGTATACACTTCTAAACCGAATTGACATTACACCCTCCAACCCGTACTTTAATGGTTTCATCCCCAACTCCTTCATTGTAACTACATGGTATCCATGTCAGAGCAATAGGGAATCTATGTGCGTGTCATACAACTCGAAGAACATCTGTTATTTCAACTAAAGCAACCATTTGAGTTTTTGAAAGGCATTGCCTATAAAGCTGAGGAGGCATAACACTCTTTAAATTTACAGTCTCAAGGATACGACAAATATGATCCATCTCCTCACTGAAATCATATTTCTCTTTCATTGTGACAAGTTCCAGTACTGCACAACAAGATCCCTCATTGGAATCATCTTCAAACACAGGTAATGCGATAGATCCTTGGACATCATGGTTGTGATCATGATCTATGCGCAAGTACTCTTCTTTATTGTAGTGGGCTACATTTGAAGTCCATTATGGAACTTTCTAGGTAAAAACTGGCCAGGAAGTGTTGGAAAATTACCAGGTTTTACTTCGGCAGAGAAGGTGAATCCTTTAGACACTTCACGATATCCAGCCAACATTTGGTCAAGCAAGTAGGGCTGCTCACAAGTGCTTAGTATATACTTGTCACCTTCTTTAATGGGAACATAAACTTGGGTCAAAATGCCTGCTCCAGACGAGTCTTTGAACAAATACAATGCTTTTAGCATTTTTTTAAGCAAGCGATCGTACTGTTGGCCTATGGATAATACCATTTCCAATGTCCTGAATGTTTTTTTGTTGACAATAATTGCTACCCCTCCCCACACCTATGTCATTTTCATCAACAAAATTCAATGGTAAGCTGTACTGGGTGTATATGGTAGGAAGCACTATTCTTTCTCCATTAATTAAATTTTGAGTGACTTCGCCATCAGTGGGGATAAACTCGCCTTTAACTTGTTCTGTTAAGTTCACATAATCAAAGGGAGTGTAATCGGTTGATAGTGCAAAAGATGTGACCATCTAATAAGCCATTTAAGGACTTGTACACCACCTAGCATAAGTATCAAACTTCTATTATAAATAGGTGCGGAAGCTTTGAATAACTTGATAAATATGTAGAGATAATGATAGACTAGAGCAAATAGAGAGAGCATACACAATTAGATGTAGAAGCCATCATTGTCATATGATTTGATATTGAATATGAGAATTACAATACGAAGAACACACCAAGAATACCTAGTAGTGTGTGTAGAATTCTCTCAGAGTCACCTTTCTCTCTCTAGCTGTCTGTGTGCAGTTCACAATGTAAAGTATATGTATATCTGTTAAGGTGTACAATGCATAAAGGAGACAAAATACTTACCTTGCGAATTTCCGGGTGTTACAATCCTCCCCACCTAAATTGGGATTTCGTCCCCGAAGTTTCATCCTAGATTAAACAAGTGAGGATAACGCTTCTTCATACCATCCTCGGACTCCCAAGTAATGTTAGCACCCCGATGATGCTTCCATTGGACTTTAACCATGACCACATCCTTATGCCTCAACTTTTTCACTTTCGATTCTAAAATCGACTCCGGTTCTTCCACACAACGATTTTTGTTGTCCACCCGAATTTCCAACAAAGGAATCATGCTTTCCTCTTCGGTTCGGCACTTCCGAAGGTAACATACGTGGAACGTAGGATGTATCCAATCCATTTCCGGCGGTAAATCTAACCGGTAGGCTTGCAAACCAATCTTCTCCAAAATAACAAACGGTCCAAGGAAACGAGGGCTAAGCTTCCCACGCTTCTCGAAACGTATGATCCCCTTCCACGGAGACACCTTCAACATGACTCGGTCCCCCACTTGAAACTCAACCGGTGTTCTCTTCTTGTCCGCATATCTCTTTTGTCGGTCTTGCGCCGCCTTTAATCTTTCTCGAATTTCTTGTACCTTATCCGCCGTCTCTTGCACTATTTCTGGCCCGACGAATTGCTTTTCACCCGCTTCTAGCCAACAAACTGGGGTTCTACACTTCCGTCCATACAAAGCCTCGAACGGTGCAATTCCGATACTAGAATGGTAACTATTGTTGTACGCGAACTCTACCAAAGGTAGGTGTGAGTCCGAACTTCCCCCGAAGTCTATTACACACGATCTCAACATATCTTCTAGCGTCTGGATCGTCCTCTCGCTTTGACCATCCGTTTGAGGATGGTATGCCGTGCTCAGATTCAGTCTAGTGCCCAACTCCTTTTGCAAGCTAGTCCAAAAGTTCGAAGTGAAACGACTATCCCGATCCGATACTACAGGTTGCGGAACTCCGTGCCTTGACACCACCTCCTCGATGTACAATTTAGCCAACTTATCTATTGGCAAGGTCTCCCGTATCGCAAGAAAATGCGCGCTCTTGGTAAACCTATCCACGATCACCCAAATTGTATCGTGACCACGTAAGGTCTTTGGTAGCTTCGTCACAAAATCCATGGTGATGTTGTCCCACTTCCACTCGGGAATGGGCAACGGTTGCAAACTTCCATACGGTCTTTGATGCTCCGCTTTGACTTGAAGGCATGTGACACACTTTTCCACATAGCTAGCCACATCCAGCTTCATCACCGGCCACCAATAATTCAAATTTAAGTATCTATACATCTTGGTGCTACCGGGATGTATAGAATATTTTGACTTATGTGCTTCCTCGAGAAGTAAGTCACGATTTCCCCCAATCTTTGGCACCCAAATTCGCCCTTGGAAGAGTTTGAGTCCACGACCATCTTCCGTTAAGAGTTCCTTTTGCTTGGACATAACCTCGGCCTTGAGGTTCTCTTCTTTAAGTGCTTCTGCTTGGCTCGTTCTTATACTTTCCAACAAACTCGACACCACATCGATTCTGGTAAGGGACATTTTGACACCTCCATCATGACTCATTCGACTCAACACATCCGCCACCACGTTGGCCTTACCGGGATGATAGAGTAAATCGCAATCGTAATCCTTGAAAAGCTCTAGCCATCTCCTTTGTCGCATGTTGAGTTCCTTTTGGTCGAAGATGTACTTGAGACTCTTGTGATCCGTGAAAAGAGTACACTTGGTCCCATACAAGTAGTGTCGCCACAACTTTAACGCGAAAACTACCGCCACCAACTCCAAATCATGAGTCAGATAGTTCTTCTCATGGTCCTTTAACTGACGCGACACGTAGGCTATTACTTTCCCCCTTTGCATTAGGACACACCAAGCCCCATCTTGGAAGCGTCACTAAATACAACAAAGTCTTCCGATCCTTCGGGTAGGGATAAGATCGGAGCTTCGCACAACTTCCTCTTGAGCATTTGAAAGGCTTGCTCTTGTGCATCGGTCCAAAGAAACTTGACGTTCTTCATTATAAGAGAGGTGAGCGGTGTAGCTATCTTGGAAAAGTCTTGAATGAAACGCCGGTAGTAGCCCGCCAAACCCAAGAAGCTTCGAATCTCCGTCGGACTTGTTGGAGGCTCCCAACTCATCATTGCATCGATCTTTGCCGGATCCACTTTTACCCCGTCCTTTGATACCACATGCCCCAAGAATTGCACTTCTTGAAGCCAGAATTCGCACTTCGAGAATTTCGCGAACAATTTCTCTCCCCTTAGAACTTCTAATACTTCCCGTAAGTGTTTTCCATGCTCGGACTCATCCTTTGAATATATCAAAATATCGTCGATGAAGACGATCACGGATTTTTCCAAGAATGGGCGACACACACGGTTCATTAGATCCATGAATACGGCCGGAGCGTTGGTTAAGCCGAAAGGCATCACCAAAAACTCATAATGACCGTATCTCGTCCGGAAATCTGTCTTCGGAATATCTTCATTCTTCACTCTCACTTGATTATAACCGGATCGAAGATCAATCTTTGAGAAACATCCCGCGCCTTGAAGTTGATCAAAAAGGTCGTCGATGCGAGGTAAGGGATACTTGTTCTTCATCGTGACTTTGTTTAACTCCCGATAATCTATGCACATCCGCATAGATCCATCCTTCTTCTTCACGAATAGTACCGGTGCTCCCCAAGGAGATGAACTTGGTCGAATGAAGCCCTTCTCCAACAACTCTTGAATTTGCGTCATCATCTCTTTCATTTCTGTCGGTGCCAGACGATATGGAGCACGAGCTATCGGAGCCGCTCCCAGTGTGAGGTCAATCTGAAACTCCACTTGTCGCTCCGGCGGTAATCCGGGTAAGTCTTCCGGAAAGACGTCCGGATAATCTTGTACCACCTCCACATCTTCTACCGACTTCTTTTCTTTCTTTGCGTCCATAACGTAGGCCAAGTACGAAGGGTAACCCTTCGCTAAGAACTTGCGAGCCTTTAGAGATGAGATAATAGGGTTACTCCTATTTCCTTTTTCCTCATAAATGGTTGCCACACCATTTTCCGGTAAAGGTACTTGGATCATCTTTTTGGAACAGAAGATGCCCGCCTTATGCCTTATTAACCAATCCATGCCTATAACCACGTCAAACCCACCTATAGCCATAGGTAGCAAGTCCACTCCAAAAGAATTCCCATCAATTTCTAAAGTGCAATCACAAAAACGGTCTCGAATGATTACTTGATCCCCATTCGCTATTTCTACTACTAACTCATCGGGAAGGACACTAATAGGAATAGTGAATCGCTTACAGAAGGTATCCGACACAAAAGAACACGTAGCACCCGAATAAAACAAAACACGAGCTGGAAAGGAGTTTACTAGGAACGTACCCGAAACGACATCCGCGGTCTCCTTTGCCTCCTCGGTAGTCATCCGGAAAGCTCGACTCGGTGCCCTTGGTGGTTGCTCGAATTTGGCCGTCGAGCCCACAGAATTTCCCCCATTTCCTCCAACTAGCTTTGAGCAAAATCTTTTCATATGCCCCGGTTCTCCGCACTTATAACATACCGGTCCCTGGATGGAACATTCTCGAGTCGTATGGTTCTTCTTACCACACTTGGCGCACCTGGTTGGACCGGAGTAAGTTCTTGTAGTACATGGCCCCGAGTGCTTTGACCTGCACTTGGAACACCACCGTTCCTCACGACGTTGATCACCCACTTTCGCACTTACAAAGGGTCTCGACTGACGAACGGGCCCAGATGGCCCTTCCCACTTCCGTTTCTCACCAACTTGCCTTCTTTCCTCCTTCTTAGCATTAATGTCATCCTCAGTGAGTAAGGACTCTTCAATGACCTCTTGCAAGGTCGAGCACTTAGCATTCCTTATATCCGTTCGCATCCCGGCCGGTAAACCCTGTTGATATGCTTTCATCTTCGACTTTTCATCGGGAACCAAATGTCCCACCAAGTTTAGCTTCTCCAAAATGAGTTTGGAGTATTCGGCAATGGACATATTGCCCTTCTTCAGATCTCGGAACTCCCGTTCCAGCTTATCCAACGACCGTTCGCTACAGTATTTGTCCATGATCTTCTCCTTGAACATCGTCCAAGTTAGCTTAGCCAAAACTTCCGGGGTGAGGGCGGATCGTGTGAGGTTCCACCAAATTAGAGCCTCTACCTGAAGTAGCTGAGAAGCAAACTTGACCCGTTGAGAAGTATCGCATTCACTGGACTCGAAGGCCATCTCTAACTCCTTGATCCAGTACATACAAGCAACCGGGTTGTCTGAACCCGCAAACTCCTTAGGGTGATACCCCAAAAACGTCTTGTAGGTGCACCCTTTAATCTTCGTTCTGATTCCCTCAGCGGATGGTTCTTCAACCGCTACCACATTCGGTCCACCCGACCCCACAATAACTTTTTCAGCCATAGTCTCGGGTTGACGGTTACTGACGTCTCGATCCTCTAGAAGTTTCATGAAAAACTCTTGCTGTTGGGTCATGGCCGAAGTCATGGCCAACTGTTGTTGAGCCAAGGCCGCATTCATGGCCAACATCATGCTATCCCGAAGCCGGGTCTCCATGGTAACTTCCTCCATGATGGCGTTACCTGTATTGAGGTTCCGACGCGGAATATGCTCGGGCCCTCCTCCCAATATTCTGGGTATAGGAATGTCATCGGAGGTTTCCCCCACCGGAGGTCGTACTGCTGCAGATTCCACTTCTGGTTGCCCCTCTGGCATGCCCGGTAATCTACTTCGAGTGTTTACCATTAAATCTGTCATGTGCGAACGAGAAATAGATTGAGAAAATACTAAGCGAGTTGAACTCATTGTACGTACTACTACCTTCATCAATCATCATAATAATAGTAAACCAAGTATGCTCACGTGACAATGCATTCATAATAGCAGTAGCTAAGTGAAATTATGAACGAACCATACACAAGAATTATTGTCACCATCATCACAACTTTTAATTAAAGTAATTCCGTAACCCTAACGCTCTCCCCACCTAGGATTTCTACCCCATAAATGGACAGTGAAGTCATAACGTCTAACGCTTAAGTCTAGATATGCTAAACAATACCTAGTTCACTTAAACTAAAGCTCTGATACCAACTTGTAACACCCTAAAAATAGGGATAACAAAAATCCGAAAAACGGACATAAGGTATACTAAAATTGCCATAGCAAGAGCCTCCCAAAAAGGGGAAATATACAAATAACCTGTTTAATCACAAATCTGTAATTTAACGGATAAATAAACAACAACCAACTAATCTAATTTCTACATCTAGAAAAGAGATTACAAAAGGGGTGTCATCTATAAACCAAAATCTTCCAACAATAGTTCAAGTGCCAAAATCCCCAAGCTCTTGCTCAAAGCATCTAAACTTGCCTAGGAGCCGCACCGCTAACACATGAGATACACATCGACACCAAACAAGTGTTAGGCCAAAAAGCCTAGTGAGTTGAACAGTAATAAGCATGCATGAATAGTCGTAAATTCTTATCAGCAGTTAATCGGTGTCCAATATATGTGGAGTCATTATGGGAGACCCAAAGCACAAATCAATTCCACTCCAAAGAGTCGATGCACCTTGATGCCCTTAACAAGGAACACCCCAAAGGCCCGGCACACCCGGAGATTAGACCGTAAAGGAAACTTTCCGAGCGGCGGAGGTCTAGGCACATACCAATTCGGTGGTGTCCCAAGACTACATCATCCTAGTGAACTTGCCTTGGTTCGTCCATCATAATGCATATAGGAGGTCCTTAGGTATATTTCAACCCAACATATTTCCATACCGACTACGGGTATAATGTTACCATCCTATCCTCATGAAGTCCAACAAAAGTCCCAAATGACAATTATAATCATCATGCATATAAATATGTCACCAAAGTGGTATTCCAACGAGAACCTTCATAATACCCATACATGCATACATTTAACATAACAAGGTATCCACATTATGTATCCATGAGAAAAGCCCCAAATAATGGTACATATAACATACTTTATGGCATATCATTAATATCCATATCTCTAACTATTTCCACAAAGAAAACCCAAATACTTGAACACATAGAGATAATATAATAACAAATAAGAGTATATGATGTGTATCTAGTTTTGACAAAGGTTAGTAAACTCACAATCTAGGATAGTGACCAGGTCATAATCGCGTGTCATAGTCGCCGAACACACCCCACCCGCGGTACACCGTCCGCGACCTTGACACGGCGATAGTGACAATGTCACAGTCGCACCAGACTCCAAACAACCCGAAATTTGACCAATTCCGATAACGAGCGCGAGGTTGGAACGATTAAAGAATGGTAATTCAATTATATGATAATTCAACATAATAAAGATCATAAAATGCACATAAAGACACATATTCTCGCATAAGCGTAATTAATGCATTAAGGGAGACAAAATACTTACCTTGCGAATTTCCGGGTGTTACATCAGGCCCGTTGTCACTCCTCAATTTCTGAACATTGCAGTCATGCAGAACCTAAATTTTCTTCAATAAGTTGATTAGTAAATCAGGGACATCCTACTTCTTTCTAAAAACTCTATCCAAGTATATTTGGAAAATTCATCGATTTTTCATGATTATTCAAATTCAATACGACTTAATCTTCTAAAAGACTTGATATCCCTTTAATTTACACATGAAATGACATGAGAATAACCATTTTATTGAAATTCAACAGAAAAAGAAGCCTTTCACCTCAAATGTAGCATGCCTCAAATGTACTAGTGATATTTTAGGAACTTCCCATCAAGAAACAATTGCTACTACCTGAGTTGTCCATAGCGAAAGTAGCATCACGAACAAGAAATTTCACATGACGAGTGCCAAGGAACTCGAAAATCTAAGACAGTCATGCCAATCGTATTCGCACACCAACAACACCCATTCCTCTTCATTGTCCTGGTACTTGAGTTGGAACGTCCCTGTTTGTATCTTAAACCTCTTTGCAACTTCTTCGTAAAGCTGAAACCACCCAAATGAAGGTTCATACTTAAACCTAATTGTATCTTCTTTGTATGTAGCATTTTACAATAATTTTTGACCCTTCATCCCCAAATAACATCTCTGTTTTTGGATTTTTCACACCATTGAAACTCAGAGAGCTTGATGAACTACCGTTCATCATTGAGCCATTTGACGATTATATCATGCCTGAAGAACTTGACTGGCTACGCTCATCAATGACGTCTTCACCGATATCCATACCATCACCGGCAACCATGGAACTCGAAGTTTGAGAAACAAAATGACAGTTAGATGTCTCTACTTTCAACGGACCATCAATTGGACGCTATCTGCTGCATCCTTTAATAGAGGGTGTTGAAAATGTCCAAGGCACGGTGGCAACCATTTTCAAACTATCACTAGAATATTCCCCCATAGAAGTTGTAATAGGAATGCTATTACACAATCGTAATTTGTCTACACCCATGTAACTTTAATCCTTTAGTTTCATTGTAGGATTTTTGCTATTAAAACATGATGATGATGATGATGGTGAAGGATGTGGTGATGCACCTTTTGCAGCCAAGTCTATGGTTCTATCACAAGGGTTATTAATGGAAACCATTGAACTTTTTTGTGCATCGACATCTTGGATGACAGAGCCTGCTGCTACAAGACCACCTGTTGTAGGGTCAAATTTTAACCCACCATTTACACCCAGTACAAAGTCCAACACCGTCTGTATCTTCTTTAAGGAACGGTTTACCTTGTTTATCTTCCGTGTTGGCCATTTGGAGATACCATGTTGTATGAAGATCCTTTTCAGCGTGGTAGGACAAACTCCAATTATTTTAGCAGCATCTTTAAAGCTCCCAGAAAAGTATTATTGTAGAATACTTAAGCTAACATTCTTCTTTGCAGTACTTCGTTTTTTCTCTGATTATCCTTGATCCACCAACCGTCTGCTCAGGTAGGAGTGCTCCTATCCTAGCATCACTTGCGTCAGTTGCATTTACATAAACTTGATTAGTAGAAGTTAAACATCCTTCCACGTACTTCTGCTCAGAGCAGCTCCTTGATAACTCAACTGGCAACCTGCTTTCATCTAAACCCCTTTCAAATCCAATGTTGAATCCCCCAACACCAGATAGTTCTACATCAAAAACTGTCCTCAAATTCCTACAGATCCTCTACATCGTACTGGATAGGTTGTTTAACAAGAGTTGCTGCTTTGTAGACCCTTTTATGTTGATAGGGAGAAAGAACTCAAATATATAGTCATCATAACCAGTATAGGTACTCCTCAGCCTGATTGTCACAGCAGCATTGAAGCCATATTTATGAGCATACTGGACAAGTGGGTACTCACTTATATCATACTCTTTACGTCAGGGAAAAAGAAACGATGATTCGACTAAAGATCTTTCCAAAAATACCATGCCCTTCCTCAAGATGATGCTTACTACAAGCTTGTACAAAACCTTGCATCTCTCATTCATTTACATAAGAAGCACCAGTCTCAATACATAGTATACACTTCTCAACCAAATTGACATTACACCCTCCAACCCGTACTTTAATGGTTTCATCCCCAACTCCTTCATTGTAACTACATGGTATCCATGTCAGAGCAATAGGGAATCTATATGCGTGTCATACAACTCGAAGAACATCTGTTATTTCAACTAAAGCAACCATTTGAGTTTTTGAGAGGCATTGCTTATAAAGCCGAGGAGGCATAACACTCTTTAAATTTACAGTCTCAAGGGCACGACAAACATGATCCATCTCCTCACTGAAATCATATTTCTCTTTCATTGTGACAAGTTCCAGTACTGCACAACAAGATCCCTCATTGGAGTCATCTTCAAACACAGGTAATGCGATAGATCCTTGGACTTCATGGTTGTGAGCATGATCTATGCGCAAGTACTCTTCTTTATTGTAGTGGGCTACATTTGAAGTCTATTATGGAACTTTCTAGGTAAAAACTGGCCAGGAAGTGTTGGAAAATTACCAGGTTTTACTTCGGCAGAGAAGGTGAATCCTCTAGACACTTCACGATATCCAACCAATATTTGGTCAAGCAAGTAGGGCTGCTCACAAGTGCTTAGTATATACTTATCACCTTCTTTAATGGGAACATAAACTTGGGTCAAAATGCCTGCTCCAGACGAGTCTTTGAACAAATACAATGCTTTTAGCATTTTTTTAAGCAAGCGATCATACTGTTGGCCTATGGATAATACCATTTCCAATGTCCTGAATGTTTTTTTGTTGACAATAATTTCTACCTCTCCCCACACCTATGTCATTTTCATCAACAAAATTCAATGGTAAGCTGTACTGGGTGTATATGGTAGGAAGCACTATTCTTTCTCCATTAATTAAATTTTGAGTGACTTCGCCATCAGTGGGGAGAAACTCGCCTTTAAATTGTTCTGTTAAGTTCACATAATCAAAGGGAGTGTAACCGGTTGATAGTGCAAAAGATGTGACCATCTAATAAGCCGTTTAAGGACTTGTACACCACCTAGCATAAGTATCAAACTTTAGATAAATAGGTGCGGAAGCTTTGAATAACTTGATAAACATGTAGTGATAATGATAGACTAGAGCAAATAGAGAGAGCATACACAATTAGATGTAGAAGCCATCATTGTCATATGATTTGATATTGAATATGAGAATTACAATACGAAGAACACACCAAGAATACCTAGTAGTGTGTGTAGAATTCTCTCAGAGTCACCTTTCTCTCTCTAGCTATCTGTGTGCAGTTCACAATGTAAAGTATATGTATATCTGTTAAGGCGTACAATGCATAAAGGAGATCTCTCTATTTATAGGGGAATATTACCAAAGTCAATCATATGGCCAATAAGGTTATGCCACGTGTATAGGTGCAGTAACCGTTTATGCTGAAGTGACATTCCATCATAGGTTGAATGAGCTGAGAGAGAAAGACTCCAGGTTGTTGATCTTCAAAGTATAAAGGCGCAGAGGTGGCTACTCACAGAGGCTCTGTGGTCCAAGTGTTATCTTCAGGTTAAGTTCATTTGTATAGAGCATAAGGCAGAAACTCTGAAGTCAACTTCTTTCCAGTGCATAAGTCCTCTTAGCCTGAGGACTTGTCTTCTTTTACATTACTTTTACATTCAGAAAAGTAGGGTTAACAGGTATATATATTATAGTTACGTGCGTTAAGATAGGGACCCATAAGAAGGGGTGACGAACCGTCATATTTTCATTTGAAACCGTTAATATGTTACTCCCTATCTACATTCATTACAAAACCAACACATTGGTTGTTCTGAAAGACCCATATTGTATCATAGCTCGTTTGTTGTGTACCAAACTATCAATGCAATTCATTATAAACTAATAAACTAAATTAAAGTGAATTACACTTGTGATCCCTGTGGTTTTTTCAATTTTTGGATTTGGTCCCTAAAACAAATTATCTACACTAATGGTCCTTAACTTTTCAAATTCATAACACTTAAGGTTACTCGAGTTGGCACCGTCAGTTAGCAACCGTTATAAGGGACAAATCGTTATATGGACAATTACAGGAGCCAAAAGTGTAATGCACTCTAAAATTAATTGTGGTTCACATATTTTATTTAAAAATATTTTAAGTACGGTTAATAAAAAAAATATTTTGATGATTATATGTGAATAATTTTTTTAAATAAATATTTGAATAAAAATATTTTTCAACTATAAATATTTTTTAATAAAAAATATTTTAATAAAATTATTTTAAATATGACTAAAAAATATTTTGATTATTATATGTGAATAATTTTTTTAAACAAATATATCAACAATTTTTTAATAAATATCTGAATAAAAAAATTTAATAAAATCTTTTTTAAATAAAATATCTGAATCACAATCAATTTTAAAGTGAATTACACTTTTGGTCTTTGTATTCGTCCAAATAATGATTTGCATCTTCTAAATGTTGTTAATTGATGGTCTTAACTCGAGGGACTTTGAGTGTTATGAAATTGAAAAGTTATGGACCATTAATGTAGATAGTTTATTTTATGGACCAAATTCAAAATTTGAGCAAACCATAGGGACCACCAGTGTAATTCACTCAATAAATTAACCTACATAATTACATTTCAACACTTTATAACAAGAGATCAAGAAAGAATTTAATATTAATTAACGTGTACTTGATTGAGACGTTTTGAAACCAAAGTCTTAGGGGCCGTTTGGTTCGCATAATGTTTTTGGATGAAATAGAATCTGTCAAAGGAATTTGACTTTGAAGGAATTGGAATGAAATGTTGTCAGGTTTGACCACCTGTTTGGTTGACAGAATTGGAATGGAATCTGTTAAATGAATTGGAGTTTTTCTGTTTGGTTCACAGATTGTAGCTTTAGAATTGGAATGAAATTTTGGTAAATGGCCAAAATACCCTTTTTGTTTATTTTATTTTTTTTCAACAAAAATTACTTTAATGAAATAGTTATTAAATAGTTTAATTTTTAACTAAAATTGCTTTGATTATTTTAGCACACGAATGATGATGAGAGAGAGAGGGAGAGAGAGAGATAGAGAGGAGATGAGAGATATAGGAGAGAGAGATAGAGAGAAGAGAGAGAGAGGAGAGGGAGGAAAGAGAGAGGGAGATGAGAGAGAGATAGAGAAGAGAGAGAGAGGAGAGGGAGGAAAGAGAGAGGGATATGAGAGAGAGAGAGAGTGGAGAGGAGAGAAGAGAGAGAGAGAGAAAGGAGAGAGAGCAGAGAGAGATAAGAGAGAGAGGGAAAGAGAGAGAGGAGAGGAGAGAGAAGGAGAAAGGATAGATTGAGAGAGAGAGTAGAGAGAGAGGAGCGAGAGAGAAGAGAGATAGAGGGAGAGAGGATAGATTGAGTAAGAGAGAGTAGAGAGAGGATAGAGAGAGAGAAGAGAGAGAGGGAGAGAGGAGAGAGAGAAGAGAGAGAAAGGGAGAGAGGAGAGAGAGGGAGAGAGAGAGGAGAGAGAGAGAGTTGGTGTCTATTAATAATGTTGAACGGTAGTGGTGGCCGGTGGTGGTTGTTACCGGTGGCGGTGGTGGCCAAAGGTGGTGGTGGTGGCCGGTGTTGGTAGACGGAGGTGGTGGTCAATGGTGGCCGGTGGCAGTGGCTGGAGGTGGTGGCCGGAGGTGGTGGTGCATATTAGGATGAGGGGCAATTTTGTCCAAAGAAAATATGACATTTTATTCCAATGAAATACCACCTCCCTCCCCCCCCAAGGAATGTTGAATTCCTTCATTTGTGGAATTCATTGGAATTCAACATCCCAATTCCCTTAAAAAGAATGAACCAAACGATGTAATGGAATCTGGTCAACGGAATTCAACATTCCAATTCCATCAGATTCCATCAGAATCTGCGAACCAAACGCCCCTTTACTTCTTTTATAGGCATAAAGCTCACACCACATTTTGTTGGTCAACCCATGTTGAAATTTTCTCAACTGTAATTCTTAATGTATTAATGATTTTTACTTAATATTTCATATATGTTGCATCCTTTTGAAAGTTAAGAAATTTTTAGAGTTTTACTTAAATGCTTTGTAAAATAACATTGATATATTGACCAAAAGATAATTTTGTTACAAGTAGTGACAAAGACGCCAAGGGAGCGTTTATCTGAAGGCTAAAATATGAAAAACTACATTTAAACATTAAGAGTTGGCATTTGAAGTTAGAATGCAAAATAATTCAGATTGTTTCAAAAGTGAGCTAAGTGAAAATTATCCGTATGTTTGAATTTGTCTATTTCCATCCCACGAATGTTGGGCCATTTCAAGCTATTATCAATGTCATAAATTATCTGCATGGCTAAAAATAACTAAACATTCAATTTAAAAGTACATTAATAGGAAAAATAAAGTTTTTAACTCATAAATTTAAAATATACTATCTGCTATCCTAATAACCTCTAAGTTTAGACAACATTTATCAACGATACAAATCTACTTAACACAATAACAAAAATATCTTTTTTTTAAATGCACCAGAAAGAAGCCAACGACAAGGCGACGAGATCAACCAATGATAACAGAGAGAAAAGAGATGGAACGAGTCTTTTTTGATATGAAAGAAAACAAAAATGAACAATCCTAATGGAAAAGGTAATGTTTATTCTGTTATCATATCCATTTAAAAAATAGAGTAAACTACTATTTTCGTCCATGTGGTTTGTTGTTTATAACTATTTTCGTCCCTAATCTTTAAAAATTGTTTTTTTAGTCATTGTGGTTTGCAACTTCTTTCGCTTTTAGTCCTTGAGAATATTATTTTCAGGGACGAAAAGGGAAATGAATTGTATTAGTCCCAATCAATCAGTGTAATCAAGATAACAATAACAATTCACTCAATTTCCAATTTCATTTTAATCAAGAAATCGATTACAGAAGCTCTCACAAACTTTCTCTCATTAGAACAAACGCGTATCTCACTCTCTAATGACAACTATTCTATCTACCACAAGTCATATCCCTATTTATACACGAGACACTTATAACACTAAACATTTACAATGCTTTGACTTTGACTTTATTACAAAAGACTTTGACTTTGCTTTAAGAGTTGACTTGAGCTTTGACTTACTTTGACTTCAGCTTTACTGATCTTGTATTCAACATATTTCTGCACTAACATTCTCCCCCTTTGGATCAAGATCATCTTAAAAAAAAAAACTCTTTGATTAGTCTTTAGCACATTTATCTCCCCCTTGTAGATTTCTTTCAGCAAAGATCATCTTCAGAAAAATAAACATTGAATCACAAAATTACAATCTCCCCTTTTTCATAAACAAACTTCAACCATTCTGTAATCTCTCCAAGGTCTTTGTATAACATCTTTTACAAACAACTTTAACATTCTCCCCTAAGGTAATAAGATCCTCTTTCAGACATCGGAAAGAAATTATCTTCAGATTTAGCCCTCTTTTCCTCAGCAAATCAATCTTTAAAGACTGCTCACTTTTAGAATTCCTTGAACTTGCTCTTTCAAACTTGTACAAACTTTTCACAGCTTGCATTTCTTTGACAGAATCTTTTCTTCAAATCATCCTTCGTAACAAAATTTCTCCACAACAAACATTTCTTGAACAAATCTTCTCCATTTCTTGAATCTCTCCCCCTTTTTGATGATTGTGACACTGAAATCATCAAAACTTTCACAAGAAATGTCATGAACCAATCTGACCATTGATCTTTTACAAGAGCCTCTGACTATTTATCGATCCAAAAGATATTCATCCGAATCTTTGCAAATTCAGACAAATTCTGAGTGTAACACCTGAATCAACAAATTAATCAGTTAAAAATTTCTGTCAGTAACACAAAGTCACTGTGTGTAACGAATACACATTGGAAATGAGCTTTTTGATGTTCACTCCCCCATGTCTTCCATTCAATCATCGAATAACACAAGGTTAAACTATGATCGTTAAGACTATAAACGAATTTCCTGTGTGTACATGCTTGTGTTTGAAAGAATTAAATCATAATGATTGATTTTAATAGGCTCAAAATGTGTAAACCATTGAGACAACAATAGTAATACACGGATTCAATTGTGTATGATCGAAGTGCGAAGGTGGGGCAAACTTCCTTCTTTTTCAATATCCACATCTTCCGAATGAAAACGAGATAGCATATGTGTTGCATCCCCAGAAAATATTGAAACATATTCTTTTTAAGAAAAAGATGAGTAACTGGTGGGGTTTAAATCAAGAGTTGGCATGGGCTAGTTTCCTGATTTAATGATGTTCACCAAAGAATTGTGAGACAATCAATAATGTGGCTGCCCGACTCAGAAAAAGTTGGTGCAGAGTTTGATATTCTTTTACTCTGTTCTCTCACCCTCTTTCTTTTTAACATTTAAGCTCGCTGCTAACCAAACTCTCTTTTCATTTTACCTCAGCACACATACCCACACTCAGATATTTTGACTCCCCGCCACTCGATCACTCAAGGATTAACTTCTTGGGTAGGAAACACTGGTTAACGTGAATCCATAGAAGTTCTGTTAAATTCTCACACAATGAACCCATGTTTTCCTAAAAAAATATGTTGCTCAAATGGTTTAACTTTACAGTTAAAGCACATAATAAATACATGTCAGATGTCTGTATGCTCATAAAGATAATCATGAAGATTTGAGCATTTTAAACATTGAAGATATTTCAAACAAGAGAATTGAATGAATGAAATGAGTACAAGAAACTTGTTTGAAAATCTGACACTGTATGAAAGGATCAAATATGAATGATATATCATGAAAAGCTTAGGTCATGAAAAATTAGAATTTGTTTATATGAATCAAAATATAGACATTCTCGAAAGAAACGTTTTGAAATGAAATCACGCGCAACAAACATTGAATATCAAGCGGGGTGTCTTACCATCGAAAATATATTTCAATATGAGACATGGTAAGAACATTACCAACAAAATATTAAACCGGTGTGTGTGTGAATACTTGACAGTATATAGAAAAGATAATACACAAGTATTTATCTTTGAAAACACACAGTTTGTTTAACATTTAAGCTCATGAAAAATGAAAACATTTAAAATCACACTTCTAAATTCATGAAATCTTGTCAAGAATCAGAAGTGGTTTGAACATTTAAGAACATATTTTCATATCGGAAAGTCGTCCTTCTTTTAGACACGTATGAGATTAAGATTAGAATTAAACCTTATGTTCAACTTAAATCTCATGAATTCAACTTCAAGTCATAAAATATATGATCGTTAAGCTTCCTCTCAAATCTGCAACAGTCAAAAGTCATCAAAGCACAAAGCTTTATTCACAAAATTTATTGAAAAGTAAAGACATAAAGCAATAAAACGTGTTAAGAACGAGTTTTGATAAGATGTAATCAGAAATCATAGTCCTTACTCAACTCCCCCTGAAATTATGCATTATAAACATTTGTTAGTACAAAATAAATGCAAAACTTTCGAACTCCCCCAAAACTGTAGATCATCTTAGCTTTGTATCACACTCCCCCTGAAATCATGAACAAACTTAAGTGCAGATATCTTTCAGATTAAAGAATAAAGAAATGAAGAAAAATAACAAAACTAAACTTTATTAGGTAACAACATATTAAGTCTTAAGATTTAACATACCAAGTTTTGAAATGAGAAAATTAAATCTCTTTTCATCAAGTGGCTTGGTAAATAAATCAGCAAGCTGATAATCTGTGTTTACAAAGTAAAGTTCGATTGTACCTCTTTCGACATTATCTTTTATAAAATGATATCTCACATCTATGTGCTTGGTTTTGGTATGTTGCACAGGATTAACAGATATTGCAATAGCGCTCTTTGAATCGCAGTAGATCGGAATTTTGTCATATTTGAAGCCATAATCTTGGAGTTGCGTTCGCATCCACAGCACCTGAGAACAACAGTTAGCCGTAGCTACGTACTCTGCCTCGGTTGTTGAAGTAGATACACAGAGTTGTTTCTTTGAAGCCCAATGCACGAGTTTATCGCCAAGAAATTGTATATGACCCGAAGTACTCTTCTTGTCAAACATACAACCTGCATGATCTGCATCTGAATATTTTGTGAGCTCAAAACCTGTATCCTTAGGATACCACAGACCAAGATCTGCAGTCCCCTTCAGATATCTAAATATATGCTTGACTGCAGACAAATGGGATTCTTTAGGACTAGCCTGATATCTTGCACATAAGCATGTAGATAACATTATATATGGCCTACTAGATGTTAAGTACATTAAAGAACCAATCATACCTCGGTAGGTTCTAACATCGGCAACTTTTCCAGAAGGATCAGCGCCAATCTTAGTTCCCGGTGCCATCGAGGTTCCAATAGGAGTACAATTTTCCATTTTAAGTTTTCTAAGAATATTGAAAATGTACTTTGCTTGATTAATAAAAATCCCCATGGAAAATTGTTTGACTTGTAATCCAAGAAAGAAATTCATCTCTCCCATCATACTCATCTGAAATCTTGACACCATAAGGTTAGAAAAATTCTTACAGTACTTGGCATTAGGTGAGCCAAATATGATATCATCCATATATATCTGAATTAAAATGATATCGGTTTTTTCTTTTTTAATAAAAAGAGTAGTATCGATTTTACCTTTTGAGAAGCCCGACTTGACTAAAAATTTGGATAAAACTTCATACCAGGCACGAGGGGCTTGCTTCAGACCGTAAAGAGCTTTGTCCAGAATGTATACATGATTTGGTTTCTCTGGATTGACAAAACCTTCAGGCTGAGAGACGTAGACTTCCTTCTTTAAGATGCCATTCAGAAAGGCGGTCTTCACATCCATCTGATAGACGGTGAAGTTTTTGTATGCGGCATAAGCTAGAAACATGCGGATTGCTTCTATGCGCGCAACTGGAGCATTAGTCTCGTCATAATCAATACCTTCCTCTTGCCTATATCCTTTAGCCACAAGCCTTGCTTTGTTCCTTATAACGATACCATCTTCATCTTTCTTGTTTTTAAACACCCATTTCGTGCCGATTATGGTTTTTCCTTCAGGTTTAGGCACTAGTCTCCAGACTTTAAGCTCTTCAAATTGATTCACCTCTTCTTGCATCGCAGTCACCCAGTCTGAGTCAGCTAGAGCTTCAAATACTCGTGTTGGCTCTATCTTGCTCAGGAATGAATCATGCATAGACTGGTTTAGTGTAGTAGACCTAGTTTGCACCAGTTTGGATGGATCTCCAATGATTTGATGTATTGGGTGCTCTTTGGTCCACTTGTGTTCATGAGGGAGTGGATTAGATGTAGATTGATCATGATGTTCATCTAAAAATCCAGTATCGACTTCATTATGTTCAACATGAGGGAGGGGTTCAGTTGAAGTAGGCTGTGCAGAAGCTTCAGTTGGTTGGACACTGGATGTCTGTTGATTAGACGTTGTAGTACATCCAACTGATTCAATGACTTCTGGATCTTCATTACCATGTACATCTTCAACTGATGGAGTAGGCGCTTGAATTGGAACTTCTTGCTGAACCGGGGAATTGGATTCAGTTGATATATCTGAAGTGGTTTGATGACTGTTCTTTGAATCTTCCGATCTGTCAACCACAACAGGTTTAGTCAGTCTAATTCCAAGAAATTCATCATAAGACAATTCTTTGAGTAAATCTAAATCAGATAAATGAGATGTAGACGATGACGCTTTATCCGATTTAGTGTCACTAATTACAGGTTCTGGACTAATCTGTCTAGAAGTTAATACACCAGTAATAACGGGTTCTGAACTGTCTTGAACAGAAGTCATTTCCTCATCGAATGTGACATTAACGCTCTCAACTACTATCTTTGACTTCTTTAGATATACTTTGTAAGTTGCAGACGTTTGAGAGTAGCCAATAAAAATGCCTTCGTCAGCTTTTGGACTGAACTTGTTCAGGTTCTTCTTGTCATTCAATACAAAGCACCTGCATCCAAAGATATGAAAGTGTTTAATGCTAGGTATTTTATTGTTTATTAAAGCATACAGAGTTTTACCGAACCGGCGGTGGATAATGGAGCGATTCTGAGTATAGCAGGCAGTCGACACAACTTCAGCCCATAGAAATAGAGGTAGATCTGATTGACTCAGCATAGTTCGAGCGGCCTCGACTAGCGTTTTGTTACGTCTTTCTACAACTCCATTCTGTTCAGGCGTTCTGGCAGTAGAAAACTGGTGTGTTATCCCGACCGATTCGAGATAATCATCAACAACTTTGTTCTTAATATATGTGCCATTATCCGTTCTAAGAAGCTTTACTGTATTCTGCAGATTCACTTGAGTGGTCTTAAGAAATGTGATGATGACTTCGGGTGTCTCATCTTTTGATCTTACAAATTTGACCCAAGTGTATCTCGAGTAATCGTCCACAATCACTAATACATACTTCTTGCCGTTTATGCTTTGTGTTCGCATCGGACCGCAGAGATCCATATGCAATAGTTCCAAGGTAGAACTTGTACTCGGCCCAGGCTTCGACTTATGAGCGACTCTTTTCATCTTGCCTTTCTCACACGTTGCACAACGATGTTCTTTGACGTACTTAAGCGCTGAAAGTCCTTTCACTAAATTTCCCGTGACCAACTTGTTGATGTAGCGAAAATTCAGGTGAGAGAGCCTTCTATGCCATAACCAACTCTGCTGCATAGAAGATTTTGATAGTAGACACACCTCATTGTCAATCTTGACTTTTGACAGGTTGATCGTGTAGAGGTTTGACTTTCTCATTTCGACCAAGAGTTCTTTACCATCTTCAGTACGTACAGAACACCTCTTGGCCTTGAAATTTACCTCTAAGTCTTTGTCACGAAACTGTCCAATGCTGAATAGGTTATGTCCTAGACCTTCAACATAGCTCACATTCTTAATCGTTACGTTCTCTTGAATAACGTCACAATAACCCAGAATTGGTGAAAACTGGTCATTTCTGAATCGAACTGTTCCGCAATATTTCTCTGTATAATTAGACAATAAATCTTTCTGCCCGGTCATATGCTTGGAGCAACCAGAATCCAAGTACCACATATGACGGGTCTGCACAGAAGAAATCAGGAAACAATTGGTTTAGGTATCCATTTATAGATGGGTCCTACAGTGTTAGCACATGATTTTGGCACCCATTTAAATATGGGTCATCTTTTCTTTTGAAAATCATTTGAAGCATGAGAATGATATGAATAAACATGATATGATCCAAACCAGACATTAGAATATTGCCGAGAAGCAAAATCATTTCTACGATAAGTAGAAAACTTTCTAGTAGACGGAGCTAATTGGATTAATTGCTTTATTGAATATTTCTTGTAATAAGTTACAAGTTTTTGTTTGTAAGAAGCAACAGTACCAACTATATAAGTAATACTATCAATCTCTCTTTTACAAACAGAATCAAAATATGATTTCGCAGTCTCGTCAATCTTTTTCTTTGGTCGCCATTCTGATCTCACTCCATACTTTTTCTTTCTCACATCTGAAACATTTGAACTTTTAAAGTTAGAATTGTGAGATTTGAAAAATTGTTTGTTCTTTTGCTTACTAGTGATTGTCTGTTTCTGTGAATGCCGAGTTCTTTTCTTTTTACCTTTGACATTCTTGGTATTCACAGAAACCGGTTCATCAACTTTCATTGATGTTTCACTTTTCTCGAACATACTTGGTAATCCAAAAGAATTGATAATAAATTGTGAATGATCAGAAAGTTTTGCATTGAAATCAAATTGAGCAACACAATCATCTAAATCACCATCAGAGTTTAGAAAATCAAACTCTTCATCAAATAGACTCTTAACATCATCATATTTTGAAGCTTTGGAAATATTTGAAAATCAGTATTTATAAACATAGTTGAAAACACAATTTGTTCTAAATCAGTCAAAATCATTTCTTCTGCCAGAGTGTTCTCGAGTTCAGAAATTTTACTTTCTAACACGAAAGAAGGTACATAAATTTTAACTTTGGAAATAGTCATTTGAAAGAAATTTTGTCTGATCAGAACTGTAACTAGAATTCAACTTCACATACCTAAATGGAAGTTGCATTTTAGTTTTGTTCTTTCTTTTCTCCCTTTCCTTAGCTTCATCCTCTTTTGAAAGTTTAGTCCACTTAACTTTGAGTTTAGGATATTGTGGTGCCAGTTTTAAAAATTCGAAATCATATAAGGCAGAAATTTTAGAAATACCCTTTTTGAGAAAGTGTGGGTTCTCGTAACCAAGACCCCAACACTCACTATTCTCTTTAGGTTTATTCAGGTGAATGGTTTGTTCAGTTTGTCATAAAGTATAAAGTTTTTCTTCCAAAATATTCACTTTTTCAGATAAAAATTTGTTTTCTCTTGTTAGAGATGAACACTTTTTCGCAACCTCTTTGACTTCAAATTCACACATTCTATATTTTGAAGTAGGGGTGAGCATCAGAAGCGGGTACCCGCCTTTGGAACCGGAACCGCTTTGGAACTGCCGGTTCCGGAACCGGAACCGATGTGATTGGTTCCGGTTCCGGTTCCTAAAATATGGAACCGATCGGGACCGGTTCTGGTTCCGGTTCTCATTTTTTTGGAACCGTTACCCACTGGTACCCGCCGGGCCCGGTTCCGGGACCGGGTACCCGATCCTGCTGGGTACCCAGAATCGGAACCGACGGGTACCTGTTATTTTTTTAATAAAATATATTTTGTTTATTTATAAAAATATAATAAACTACCTTTTAGTGAAGCATCGTTTGTAGTATTTATCAGCATCAACTAATTTTAATGACGTGAAGTGTTTTGGAAGCACCGTTTGTAGTATTTATTTGTTTTATAAGCACCGTTTGCAATATTTATTTGTTTTGTAAACATCGTTTGTAGTATTTATTAGTTTTTAGTTTTTATCTTATTAGTTTTCACGTTTGTGGTACTTATTTCTTTACGTTTGGACTTTCTAATATAATTAATATTTACCTTTTTATAATATGAATGATAAAAAAATTTTAAAAATTAGACGGTGGGTACCCGGTACTGGAACCGGAACCGGTTCCGGTTCCCAAATATAAAGAACCGGTGTAACGGGTTCCGGTTTCGGTTCCTTCATTCCAGGAACCGCCGGTTCCGATTCCGGTTCCGGGAATTTTATGCGGGTACCCGCCTTTGCTCACCCCTATTTTGAAGTAGTTTCAGACAATTCATTATGAATTATAGTCTTTTCTTTTGTGCTGGTATCAATGTTTTTGTGTAAAACATCAATCAATACATTCTTCTCAGCAATGTCATTGCTAAGTTTCAGTATTGACTGGTTTTTCTCTTTAATGATACCTTTCTCGCGTTTAAGCTTAGACTATAATTCTTGGAGTTGAACCATCATGGCTTGCATTTGATTAAGAAAATCCGATTCAGACATATCACATACCTCTTTAGTATCTTCTTCATCAGAATCAACTTCAACTTGATTCTCATTCTTTCCCTTAAAACCACTGTTCTAAAAAACTCGCCGCACAGCCGCCATGGCGCGCCATGGCACCAAGTGTCTCACGCCACGTTAAGCTCGTGGCACGTCATGGCCTAATGCGCAATTTTTGTAATGCAATTTTTGGTATTTTTTTATGTTTTTAATGTCTTATTTGCGGGTTTTTAATATATATATAACCTAATCTAACTTGTTTATTACTATTGACTCATTGAATAACACGCTAAAACATATGTTTCTATATATAATATTATATATAAATTAGAAATTTGACGCCATAAGTCAAGCCTTGAAAACGCCAAGGCTTCGCCATGGCTCTTAAGGCTTGAGGCTTGGCCTTGCCTCCACGCCATGCCTCACGCCATTTAGAACCTTGCTTAAAACACATGTGAGCCTTTTCTTCTTTCTCTTCATCCTTAGAATGATCAAGCCAGTATTCATATTCGGCCATAAGAGCTTTGCCAGCCTCCTGTTGCTTGGCCAAAAACATCTTATTCTTGTAATATTCGGAATTGTAGACCTTCGGTTTCTGGCAATCCTTTGCAAAATGACCGAGTTTCCCGCAGTTATAGCACTTCACTGGCTCGGGCTCTTTTTTCTTCTCTTTAGTTCTATACTTCTTCTCTTCAGGTCTTTTCTCATCAAACCTCTTACTTTCAATCCTTTCCTTGTGTTCGTCGTTTCTTGAGCCCGAAGAATATCGTTGACTGTTCGAACCAGGATTCCTATAGAACTTCGTTTGAAAAGCTTTTGTCAACAACAACATTGCCTGTTTCAGATTTTCACAGTCATTGGAGTCAGAATCCTCCGCACTATCAACTTCCTCATCAGAGTCGGAAACTATAACCTTCTTCTTTCTCTTTAGGCTCACTGATCTCTTTTCTTTCTTCTTTACCACCAAGGCAACAGGATCAGTAACCACCTTTTCAGCTTTCTTTTTCTCATCTTTAATCTTCTCCACATCTTCTTCATTTTGTCTTAAAGTCTCGTACACCTCGTAAAGTGGTATCTTGTTCAGATCCTTCATTTGTTTTATCTGCCTTGTGAACCTCTTCCACTCTGGCTGTAGAATGCTCAGGAATTTAACATTGATCTCAATTTGTGATTTCCTGACTTTGTTCTTGCTAAGCTCATTCAGTAAAGTCACGAATCTGTCATATGTAGCCTCAAGAGATTCACCCTTCTTTGCTTTGAATTCCTTGTAGTTGTTCAGGCAGTTTGAGACTTTAAGATGGTTACCAATTTTGGATCCTAGCATCATCTTTTCTAGCTGATCCCACATTTCCTTGCCCGTGGCATTATAACTGTCTTCACATAAATATCGTTCGGAATCCCTTGTAAGATGAATGACCTTGCCAGTCTGTCAGCTTTAACCCTTTTCCTCTGTTCATCTGTGTACTCATCCAGTGGTAGTAGGTATTCCTTGTTGACAATCTCCTCACCATTCTTTCCTTCAGTAGACAGAATATTGGTGGGAGTTTTCATAACACCATCCTTTAGAGATAGCCGGATATAGTCACCCAAATCATTGCGATCAATAAAGTCCAGGAAGCGGTCCTTCCATTGTTTATATTCGCCTTTGAATAACACCGGTGGCTTCACATCAGTTCCAATAGCTAATGCTTCCCTTGAAGTCATCTTGTCAATAGAACTGTTCAATAAGAACTTAAAATGATCGTTAGTTCAATTGAAATCAGAATACAAAAATACTTAGAAAGAATTTTTCAGAAAATAAACTTTCCAAAAATCTCCTAAGTATGAAATTCGCACACCACACTAAGACAAACACAATTCGCATACACAAAATTCGTAAGTCATAATCTGCAAAAACAACAAACTTCAGAATTCACACACACACAAAATTCAGAATTCGCACACTATAAATTTCGCACGTAGTTATATGCGAGTTCCAAAAATTCGCACACAACACTATGCGAAATCTGGACGTACAAAAATTTGAAAATCAACTTTTCGCATATACTTTTCGCATAACATAATCAAACGAATTCTGTACTTGGAAACGTTTTCAAACTCAAAGAATTCGCATCGATACAAATTCTATACTTAGAAAATTTTAAAACTTTCTATGCGAAATATGATGAATTCGTATATCACACTTATGCGAATTCTGAGCAATTCGCATGAAACACAATGCGAATTCTAGGAATTCGTATGCTACACTATGCGAGTTCCTCACTTTTCGCATACAAGCATATGCCAATTTTGTCCTTAGAAATATTTTCAACACACTTTTCGTATAAAGGACTTATGCAAATTCTGGATTTTCGTACATAAGCATGTACGAATTATGAGGAATTCTCATTACACACATATGTGAATTCTATACTTGTGAAACTTTCAGATAAGAAATATGCAAAATCTCTTGATCTGCGAGTTCTTGGTACGAGTTCTTGATGTGAGTTCTTGAGGTTTATGCGATGTAACACCCTTAAATATGAAGATAACAACTTATTAAAATTTTTCTAAATACATCAATAATTTCTTTGACTACAGACACAATTTGAGAATTAACCTCAATATACACATTCATCCTATACATACCATCTATAAAAAGGAACGGGTGTTACTAAACCCAATAACAATCACTATCTCCAACTTGCGGAAAACTTCACCAGCTACTTACTCTTGTATAAAGCTAAGACTCAACTCCTCATAACACTTGCTAGAACCGAACCCCCGACAGGAACCTGATGCACATGCCGACAAATAAAAGGTTAGGCTTAAAGTCTAGTGAGCTCAAGAGTTTTAACATGATGAATATATCTTAAAAGAAAGGAATTCAATTTAAAGCAAGATCCTTCGAAATATTATACTTCAAAATGGAAACGACACATTTTCCCATAATATGCACTTTTAAAGACAATGCTCCCAAAACACACATTTCTTTTAAAACGATGCAACCCGTAACTCGCCCAAACGGGATTATAATTCGACACTCAAATTTGTGAAAATGTAAATTATACTTCATATCCCAAAACACCCAAAACACGGTTGGGACATAGTACTCGACCTTTAAATAACGGAAAACAATTCATATAAATATGATACACCATTAAAACATGGAACTGAGAATTAATACTCACGCGACCATAAAATGGAATGAAATCCAAATATTAAAGCATGGACAATCAAATATCCAAAATACAGTGGGCTGACAATGAGGGATATCCGTATTCGTTGAGAGCGGAGGAACACGCTAGCCCAAGTGCCCCTACGACCTCTTGACAAGTTCACCAAAAGAGACAGTTGACCTTGGTGGCCGTTACAAAGAACTCCACCTCAAAGGGGCCGGCACACCGGGGACTACAACTATGGAAATTCCCCAAATGGCCCGACACCCTGGGGACTACAACTAAGGAAATTCCCCAAAAGGCCCGGCAAACTGGGGACTACAACTAAGGAAATTCCCCAAATGGCGGAGGTCACAGTACTCACCTCCCAGGCAGCACTATCCAGACTCAACCCTCCTAGTGCCTCCTTGTCAAGTTTTGGTCATAAAACATGAGTCCCGGAGTCCAACCCCGTACCACCCAATTGACCATCAAATAGGACTGACTTACGTGCCTATGGATCCAATGCAACACAGTCTAAAGTTACACGACTACTCATGAATGACTAAAGCACTCGAGTCTGTAATTATCAATAAAATGCATTAAAACGTATATCACCATTGGACTCTAAATCGAGCCATTAAAACCGGACAAATGTCCTCAATACTCATTTACGTCAACACCGAGCCAAAATGCCCAAAAATTCCTTTGACCGACAATTAACGTCCCCACAATTAATGAAATGTTCTTAATCAACGTTTATGAAGACACATATCTCAAAGACGTGATTAGCCCAAAACCCAACACGTATTGGGACCAAAGGTTTTCCAAAGGGTTTATGAATGCAAATACCCCAAAATGCCTATGACATGAAATAGACTTCATTTGTACAAAAATCACCAAAGATGCATAAGTCATGAAATGGACTCCATTTGTACAAAATCGCTAAGAACCCAAATATGAGCATTTTATGGAATTAAACAACCCAAGTTCACCAAATATGAAAACTTATCAAAATACTCACACTTTGACAAATACCAAGTAAAACCTACTTTTACTTCAAAATACACATTTTGGCATGTACACCGTTTTAACAAATCAACTTGAACAACATTCCCTAAGCATTATTTACTAAAAATCCCCAACGTGATCAAAACCCTAGTTTCTCCAAAACTATCAAATCCGAGATTTGATAAACCAAACACTAGGGAAACATCAATGGAGCATTTATAACATTAAATCAAGGAAACTTACCATTTTAGATGATGAGACTTTCCGAGGACACCCATTCCAACTCCTCAACCCGAGCTCCCACACGTTGAACTTGATGAGGAAGATGAAGATGGAGGTTTTTTGGTTCAAGATCCCACTAGCTAGATGATGAAGAATCATGTGGTTCAAGGGGGAAAACCCTCAAAATGGGTTAGGGTTCGTCTTTGTGGTTTGGGAGAGAAAAGGGGAGAAGATAGAAGTGAGAAATGAGGAGAATGGTGACAATTTCGGACATTTAGAAGACCAGACGTCATGCGCGACCTTGCCACGCGATAGTCACATTGTCACTATCGCGAGGGCACTATCGCAGAGATTGTACCACGGGTGGTACACCCCCGACGATTGTGCCACGCGATAGTGACACATGTCACTATCGCGAGTCATAATCGCGCCACTCGTACCGAAGCCAGAAAAAGGGCAAAACTCGAGATTCTCGCTTGGGTCGACTCAAGTTTCGAAAGCACAACATTTTCCACCCAAAAAGATAGGCGGAGGGCGGAGAAATTAGCAACGGAGAACGGAAACTTGCTTACGAAAAAACCGGGTGTTACATGCGAGTTCTTCGAATCTCGACTAAAAACCACTCTGATCAACTGAAAAACCCATCAAATCTTCAAAATTTGATCTGAAACTTTGACAATTTGATCACTTACACGTCTAGAATCGATTTCAACTAATGAATTTCAACGAAATTCACTTAAGCATACACATTTAGTCTGATACAGTGCTTTCAAACTCGTGAAACTAAAACTCGTTAAATCTTACAATTTGATCAAAATTACAGTGCTAGAATACTACAAATCAATACAAACTTTGTCTAAAACAACAAACGAACTCAAATGACTCAAATAAACTTGCAATTACACACAAAAATTTCAAACTCCATCAAATCTCAAGAAACAGTGCGAACGTCCATTTTCTTGATTGATTCCAATTTGAACTCTGCTCTGATACCAAATATTAGTCCCAATCAATCTGTGAGAATATTATTTTCAGGGACGAAAAGGGAAATGAATTGTATTAGTCCCAATCAATCAGTGTAATCAAGATTACAATAACAATTCACTCAATTTCCAATTTCATTTCAATCAAGAAATCGATTACAGAAGCTCTCACAGACTTTCTCTCACTAGAACAAACGCGTATCTCACTCTCTAAGGACAACTATTCTATCTACCACAAGTCATATCCGTATTTATACACGGGACACTTATAACACTAAACATTTACAATGCTTTGACTTTGACTTTATTACAAAAGACTTTGACTCTTCTTTAAGAGTTGACTTGAGCTTTGACTTACTTTGACTTCACCTCTACTGATCTTGTATCCAACATATTTTTGCACTAACAAATTGCAAACCAAAATAACCAAAAAACAACTTTTAAAGTCAGGGACGAAAATGGTTATAAACAAGAAACCACAAGGACGAAAATCGTAGTTTACTCTAAAAAATAAGTAGTGAAAACATTTAGGTAAACGGCCCCAAACAAGTGAACAACACCAAAAACTAACTAGGGGAAGCATTGTTAAAGTTTGACTGGCGAAGTCCGGGATCTCAACAGCAAGATGGATTCTGCCAATCAGCTGCTAAATAGTGTAAGACGTGGCGTGACGGTAAGGTCAAGCCTTACATGCCACGGTGAGGACGCAATGTTTGTAAAGGCATGGTATAAGATCGCAAATTTTTATGCCATTAATGTCTTGTATATATGTGTGTATGTGAGAGAGAGAGAGAGAGAGAGAGTGTGTGTGTATTTTTAACATATTATTCAATGAGATAATGATATTAACAAATTTGTATTCATATTAGAAGAAGAAACACACATATATATACTTTAAAACACACACACACACACATATATATATATATATATAGAGAGAGTGAGAGATATTCTTTTGTAAACCTTGTAAAGATTGTAAACCTTGTAAACCAATTTAGATCATTGATTTAGGTGATAAGGTTTTTTTTCTTCAATATTCTTTAGGCGATAAGGGTAGTCGCAACTGCTTTTATCTGAGACATTCAAAAGATTCATCTACGGCTATGGATTGGTTTCATGGTTTGTAACATTTTTTTTATAAATGAGTTAGTCTCTCTCTCTCTCTCTCTGTTACTTCTTTTCAACGATATTTTTATTCATGTTAAAAACTCTTGAACTCACTAAGGCGTTAGCCTAACCTTTTTATTTGTCAGCATGTGCAACAGGTTCCAGTTGGGAATAGTCCTAGTGACACTGTGAAGCGAAGAGTGCTAGTTGTGTGATCGAGGAGGGTTTAGCTTGTCAAAGTCTTCTTGTTGATCCAACTCTCTCAGTGATTTGATAATGACCCATCCGTTATACTTAGCGAAAATTACGTTTAACATATGTATATATTAGTGTTTCAACATCAGCGATCAAATAATGAGTATGTTCAGTATCGATGATGATTTCTTATGTAAACAGTTAGACGTAATCCCTGAAGACAAGTTTCGCAGCAAAAGACGTCCACTACTGAATCGAAGACAAAGTTGCTGAACATAGGACAAGTCTACTCTTGACCTGATGCGGATATCAACGAAAACAAGACAAGCCTACTCACACGTGAAGAAGCCTGAGGAAAAGCTTCAACGATAGCTGAACTTTTTTCTATATCTGAGAAAGAAGAGATATTCAGCGATCGATGATCACTTTGCTTATACCTCAAGTCTCTTTTGTCTTATCTATGCACACATAGTATGAGTGTCTGAAAAGACATACTTTGCAACATTTCATACAACAACTCTAATATCTACACTTTTCATCATACGGCCAAAAACATGTCTCCAAAAGTCAAACTCATGCAACCAACCAGAGAAGGACACGTGTAAAGTACCTTGCCATGTATTTAATGCATAGGGTATAAATAGAAAGATCACAACTCTATCTAAGAGTTCTCTCTAAGCCTTCAACCTTTAAATATTTCTGTAAAATATAGAAACCTTTATTTTCTATATTCCCTTAATCCTCATTCTCTAATTCTTGTGCAACCATCTTAGTGTTTCTTAAGTTTGTTTAGATTAGGTTCTTACTTAATCTTATTCCACAACAAACTTGTAAATTGTATTTTGATTTATCAATAAACAATTTATTAAACCTTAAATTTTGTGTTTGTATTCACCCCCCTCCCCTTCTACAAACTTGTTAAGTACCTTCGGGACCAACACTTCCACGGTTGTTTTGGGAAGAGTAACTTGCGTTTGGGGATTTAATAGCACCCGACTTTGGTTTAGTCTTTGTGTATTATTGGAGTTTGTACTTGTTGAGGTTACTTATCGAATTTCATAATTGAAGCGTAATGAGTTTTGAATTATAGGGAGATGTGTTGATTTATTTGATGCTATATCGAAAATTTTCATTAGTTGCTCTTACCAAATTTGAGGGTGTTACATTATGATTTTTGAAAGGTATCATTTCAAGTTTATACAGAAACCGATATATTAAGGAAAAATAAGATATTTGATTTTAGGCTTGAATCCTTGGTTTTATAGTCTTGATGGATAAATGATTCAATTACGAGACCAACGGTTCTTTCCGGAGCGAAAACGGAGCTATAACGAAGAAGTTATGACCAAAACAGTTTCGGTACGTGTTAGGCTATAATGTCAGGCGATTGTGACAATGTCACAATCGCCTGTCATGGTCGCCAGAGCCCGAAAACTCTCGGTACAATATCAGCAATTGTGCCCGGCGATTGTGACATTGTCACTATAGCCTGGCACAATCGCCTGGGTTTATCAGAGTGTTAAAATCGCGATTTTCAGCCCCAAACTTCATTTCTTCATATCTCTCTCATTTCAACTCCGATTTTGGTGATTCAACTTGCTACGGTTTCGTTTTTGAGATCTCTTCAAGGATCAAGCAAGAGATTGGAAGTTTATTGAAGTATTCTAGAGAATTTTGTGGTGGTAAGCTTCTCATCTCTCCCTATTCATCTTCTTCCCCAAAGTTTTCTAGGGTTTCATCCACCCTTTGTTCTCCCTTTCATAGATTGAAGGTTTGTAATCATTTTGGTGAACTAGAAGTGTCTTGGTTGGTGAATTCAATCTTGGGTTAAGGTAATCTTCTATTCTCTTCGGTTATGGAAGTTAGGGTTTCGGTATTAGTTGAGGTATCCATGTACATGGTTTGGGAAACGATTCTTTGTGGTTGATTATATATATTTATGGTTGGAACCTTGTGGATCTAGGTTTTGGAAGATTTGGTTTGAAGAACCAAGTTTCTTCAAGGAGAGCTCTAAGTGGGTAAAATCTAGATTTAGTCTAAATCTAGCAAGGTGAGTTTACTAAACTTTTGTTAAAACTGGATACACATCATATTTGTTTAATTGTTGTTATTATCACATATTTGCTCAAAATGGTCATCTTTACGGGTTTAAGTATTTGATGGTATTTCCATGAGATTATGTGAGATATATGTATATGAAGTATCATCCCATGATTTACTCTATGTTGTGTAATTATTTGGGGATTTACATTATGTGTGCCCACAATGGGTATTCGGCATGATTAAGGAATATATGTTTGGTATAACATGATGATTTCCATTCGGAATACACTCTTAGTGTTATTGTATCTACGACGTGGCTATGTGGATATTCATGTCATATGATGGATTTACATGCTTAGGATGGTAATATGGTGTTCTTGGTTGATACCCGAATGACTAACGGGTTGAAACACATCTTTGAGACCTCCTATATGCATTATGTGGACGAACCAAGTCTGTGATTCACTATAGGAATGTAGGTGGGTGACATTTGGAGAATTTCCTAAGGCGGTAGTCTCTCATGTACCTAGACCTCCGCCGTTGGGGAATTTCCTAAGCGGTAGTCCCCGGTGCGTGTCGGGCCTTTGGGTTGTCAGTGAAAGTGATTTCAAGGTGCAATGCCTCTTTGGGTGAACCGGATTGGAGATATGGGTCGCTCCCGTTGACTCCACATCTATGTGATTATTTGGTTATTTGCTGATAAGAGTCATGTACGTTCTACCATGCTATTTCTTGTTCAACTCACTAGGCTTTTTGGCCTGACACTTGTTTGGTGTCGATGTGTATCTCAGGTTTTAGCGGCATTGGTCCTAATCTGGCGTAGTGCTTGGGTGAGAGATTTGGGAATATCGCTTTTGGACTTACTATTGGTAGAGAATCCTTTGGGTCTATAAATGACACCCTTGATTGTAATCTCATTTCTGGTTATAGAAATTAGATTAGTTGGTTGTTATTTGTTATTCGTTTAATTACGATTGTATTTAAACAGGTTTGTGTATTTTCCCCATTTTTGGGAGGCTCTTGCTTTAGCAATTTTAAATACCGCATGTCCGTTTTTCGGATTTTTGTTATCCCTATTTTAGGGTGTTACATATAAATAGCCTTGTTCTTTAAGCTTTTGTACCACTTGTGACTTGTGAGACATGTAACATTTTGTGAGATCAATGACTTATTCTCTCTACTTACTTTCTCTCTTTAGAATCTTGTGTTGATTTACATTGTTTAGAGCTTGAATCTGTGACTAACATCAAGAAATTGTAACATTCTGATTTTCCATTGATGATATTCTCCAAAGAACAAAATGAGAGGTTTATTCTTAGAACCTATACTCATGACTTCTTTAGACATTGCTTAATATCTAAAATAATCTATTCAATTGGATTGGAATCAAATTCTATGAAATTGATCAAGAATGAACTCCATATGATCTAAAATGCAATGTAATCAACACATAATAGTAGAAACCACAATGAGAATACATGTTGGGGCTTGGAACCATTTTTCATTGATATCAAAATGGTTAGAAGGTTATAGAGAGAATTCTAGAAAGAGAAATATAGAAGACAATACAATATGTGTATCAACAAAATACTTAAGTAACTCTCTAGAAAGAAAACGTAATTTATACAAAGTTTAGAAGAAAAACTAAAGTTACATGACTGTAATGCTAAGACACACATTCTAATATGCTCTGGTCTTCTGAACTTCATCTTATAAGCTCAAAGTCTGAGTAAGCACTTCAGACTTTCTATCCGAACTTTGAACCCGATGCTCCAAATATTTGAACTTATTATACTTAGGCAATTCTACGAACTCTGAAGTCTTCAGATCTCTGGTCCTTCATTCTAGACTTTAGTACTTAACACATTTAACATCTTTGACTCTGACATCTATCTTCAGATATTTGGACCTTCTATCCATATTTCTATACTTAGAGAAGTTATCTTAGAACCAACTCTTGAATGGGACTTTCACTTAGTTAAAACTAGTTAAATAAACACTAAAATAAAGATTTAGTTGACTAACATGTAATTTTACAAACTACCAACTTTTGGCTACAAAAAAAATTCTTAAAATTCTGAGACAAAATTATACATTTCTACAACTTCAAGGACTAAGTTGTTATTACTTTAAACTGGAAACATGTCATCGGAGTTGATAAAGGATCAAATGCGTACTACAACAAGATTTATCCATATAACTTATAAAACATGACGAAGATTAGATAAAACTACATTCTTTATACCTTTTAAGTTGCTACATAAGGCAAGCTCGGAGGAGTTACAATAATCAAAACATTATAATTTTGGGACCAAAGTTAATAAAATTGAACCTTTTTATTCTCTACTAGAGCATGTGTAAATATATTCTAAACAAAAGAAAATAAAAATTTGCCCTTAACATTGACAATGGCAAATATCAGTGGAATGCTCCCTGCAATGTCCACCTTTATCGTTACCACATCCTCCCCTGCAAAAACTGTCACACTTTGCCATTTCATGTGGATTATTTCGATGACAAGGCATTTTATTGTCACTACAGCACAATCCTACAGCCACTGCCGATCTCCAACACGTCACTACGGTGAAAAATATTTGTTAAGTTATATAAGCATATACATATAGTTTGTATCTTAATAAGATTTTTAAAGTGATCAAAATGCACATATTGAAGAAGTAATAAACGTAGTTTAATGGTGGATGATCACACAAGTAATCTTTCACGTAAAAGTGCTTATAGATGGAAATAAACAACTACAACTCAAAGGTTCAGACTGTTAACGTTTATTGCTGAAAACGTAGATGTGGAAATTTGACTAGTGCAAAGAACAATGACTAGCAAGAGATGGTGGTAGGGAGTTCTTTGTTGAACCATTTCAAGTATTATTAAAGAATATTGATATTGATCATGGTTTTGAAATATGTATATCACTTAAGGTCTTGTTGTATAATATATATATATATATATATATATATGTAATATGAATGTATATATGTATACGTATTCGTACAGTGTTGGTTAAATATGAAAATACAATAAATGTAATTAAAGTGGATTCTAAAAATAGTCTTGTATATTCCATACCAGTTATTTTTAAGAATCAAAATCAAAACATGTGGTTTTTAAAAAGATATGGTTACTTTGAATGCAACCCTGAAAATGATCACACATATAAGCTTTAGTGTACAATTGTGCTCATAGAACTTTACATTCCAGAATGACTTAATAATTTGTTAATGGAAATAATAATTGCAACTCAAAGGTTCAAAGTGTTAACGTTTATTGCGGAACATGTATATGTGGAAAACTAACCTGTACAAAGAATAATGACCAGCAACAGAAGAATTCTTTGTTGAGCCATTTCTGTTCTTATTGAAGAATAGAGATATTGATGGTATTGAAATATGTGTATCACTCAAGGTCTTGTTGTATATATATAGGTACTACTTTGGCTAAATATTAAAACACAATAATTACAATTGAAATATATACGAAATGTATCTAGCATATTCCATACAAGTTATTTTATGAATCCAACTCAAAACAAGTGACCGGTTTTAAAATGGTTACTATGAACGCAAACGAAAAGGTTCTCATAATGTTTAAAGAATTTAAATACTCATCAATGCTTTACCCCTAATTGGCATTCCTTTTTTCTTGTTTTTCCTATTTAACAAATAAACCAAATAATTGCGAATTTTACAAATTCAATGAATAGTATGTTACGGGCAAAAATTACTCATGGCATTTCGATTCCTTAGTTGTCCAGTTCTCACACGCTATTACAATAGTACGTTTTAAAATGTGTGGTTAACCACAATATGAGAATAGAAGATTAAATATCTTAGCATAATAACAATGAATTGTTGTTTTTAACATTGTATTATTTTCCATTCGGCTACAGATTCAGAAATTATTGAGGCTTGGTTAGACAAAGTCTCTGAGTATTGCAAACATGTAATCCAAATAGAAAATATCGTCAAATAGTTTTTATTGGAACTCGTTTAGTTGATTTTCACAAGCTCTTCGGTCCTTTGGAAAATTTGGAAGTCACAATGATGATTTTGTCTTGTACAAATCAATATGGTAACATTAGAAAAATGACATGTTGAAATTTGCATCCTATAAGCTGATCGCCCACAATTTAACGACCAATTACTAATATTTTTAAGAGGGAAACTTCTGCTGATAACCAACAAACTATATTTAACTATTTATTTAAAAAATGTTATATTTATGGATGTTATTCGACATACTCTTCTTTACTTTTTAGAGGGATATCGGTCGGAATTCCAGCCTTTTCAAGATAAATAAAATAAAATGTTTGTATTTTCATATATTTAACTCGTATAAAATCTACCAATTGAAATCATCAACGTGAAAGAAAATTATTATAATAAAAAAGTAACTATTCAAAAAATAACATGTTACCAATTTCCACTATATCCCCCCAAAAAAGAGAGAGAGAGAGAGAATGGATGACAAGCAGTATGTATTCAGTGATGTTGATCTGATCAACCTCTGTCCATATGACCTTCCTCAGTTGTACGCTTGGACTGAACAGAGGTTGGGTACCAGAAAGGAGATCACGATAGCAAATGGATGCATTAGGGAGGTTATGCGGGAGAAGATCAAGTATTACAACAAGATCGACTTCCAAATAGCTCTGGAACTTGGATTTGACAAACTCTCGGCGACAGCCCCTGATGATACTGCCAAACAATTTTGTGAACATTGAGCCTCAATTTGGATTTGTTTACAAGGATGAAAGAGCATAAAAGAAGATATACAAGCCCATCAATGCCCACAAGTACTCCAACGACACTCTGAAGAAATTCAAGCCTACCATGCAGAAGAGGATAGGCTCTGCCAGAATTCAGGAGGCCCCTGATAGACAGTTGATTGAAGGGATTGATGCAACCATCCTCTTTAGGGAATTACTCATATCTATGCATAGTTCGTTAGCCAATAGTTTCACTTCTCTTGTAAATGATTTTCCCAAATAGGCTTTGTACTTATTTCTACTTTATTAATGTAAGTTCTTTAGCAGAGGTTTTTTAACACCTTTTGCTTTCTAGTGTAGACGTACATATTTCCAATTCTTATTTTTCAATACTTAGTGGGAGATTGTTAGCCCTACTTATTCTTAATGTAAAAGTATGGTAAAAAAGACAAGTCCTTAGAGTTAGAGGACTTCTGCATTGGAAAGAAGTTGACTTGAGAGCTTCTACCGAACGCTCTGCATAGAGGAGCCTAACCTAAAGATAACACTTGGGCCACTAGAGCCTTTGTGGTAGCCACACTTTGAAGATCAACAACCTGGAGTCTTTCTCTCTAGGCTCAGTCAGCCTATGATGGAATGCCACTTAAGCAGAAACGGTTACTACACCTTTACAGGTGGCAGAACCTCATTAGCTATAAGCTTGACTTTTTGTAATATTCCCCTATAAATAGGGAGATCTTCTTTGTGCATTGTACACTTTAACAGATTACACATACTTCGCCATTGGGAACAACAAACAGTAAGCTAGAGAGAGAAATGTGAGTCTGAGAGAATTCTACACACACTACTACGTGTTCTTGGTGTTCTTCATTGTAATTCTCAGATTCATTATCAATCATATGAATATGATGGCTTCTACATTTCATTGTGTATGCTTTCTCTATTTCCTCTAGATGTTTACTGTATCTACCTATTTTAATCAAGTTACCAAAAGCTTCCGCATCTATTACTCTGTTTTCTAACTTGATTGATCAAAGGATGAGTTAACCTGGGACAACACACTCTGTTGAAAAATTGTCGAGGTTTTCCATAAATAAAACACCTTGGGATCTTAGCTTCTTCATTCTCATTCTCTCTCTCTTTTCTTCTTTCTTTCCTCTTTCTTGTCTTTAGACTTGTATATTATGAAATTGTTGTTTTTTCTGTAAGTATCAGAGTTAGGCTTATCATAGTAAGATGTTTAAGCAAACCTTTTTGTTGGGTTTTAACGCAATTTGTAGCCTTTAAACGCAGCAGAAAAATAAATAATTGTTTTTTTTAACGACAGAGAAAACTTTTATTACCCAACAAGACAAAAAACAGTTACAAAGATAATCAAGACCCCACACGACCACAAACCATCAACCCCACAAGGAAAAGATAGGAGGCCAAAACAGAAGGCCAAAAGAACGAAACAAAACACATCTGAAGGCTCGTTTGCGAGGGACAAACGCCACCCCGGGGGCTGCCAAAACCTCGACCCTACGATTCCCACAACATGACGTCATCTATGTTAAGCCCGAGTTTGACATCCAAGTATTCAAATCGGTGCTTAGCTCTTGGTCTCTACCTTTGATTCACCCGAAAACTTTTAGTTGCGCCGTGAAGAATCGATCCGTGATATTTCCTTGCTCCTTCTCAAACACCATTTTATTGCGATGTGTCCATATGAGATAAATGATACACCATATCGTTGCCGCCCATCTTCTCGAAGCCTTCACGTTTATGCTTACTTGTTCACTCGTCCTTAACAATTCACTTACCGAGTTAACCGACGAAAGGTTAATATTCCACCATCTTCCCGTTGCTTTCCATAGCAATTTTACGTCCGTACAATTGATCAAAGCATGGTCAACCGTTTCTATCGAGTTTCCACATCTTGGACATAATACGGTGTCCAACTCAATTCCTAATTTGTCCAAGACCTCTCTTGTTGGAATCCTCCCAAGTCTTACCCTCCACAAGAATACATAAATTTTCTTTGGAATGGACTTAACCCATTTTGTTTCCTTCAAACTATTTTTACCGCCTACTCTTTTTTCTTCTAATAGATTTCTAACCTTTTTAACCGTAAAACCATTTTGAGAATCCAACGACCACACGACCCTATCCTTCGTCCCTCTTGTAGGAGGTTTGAATTGTAATAGTCTCATTAGACTTTCTACCTCACCTAGTTCCCTCCCCCTCGACTCCCGCCGCTAATTCCATTTCCATACCCACTCTTCTGCCTCCCACTCCCCTCTACCCATGACCGATACATTTTTATTTGTCTCAACTTGAAAAAGCCTCGGGTATTCCTCCTTTAGTGACCGATTTGAAGCCCACTTCTCCTCCCAAAATCTTGTCTCCTCACCATCCCCTATCTCTTTTATCAAAGACCCCTCAAAATTAACACCTTCATTTTCTAACGCACTCCCCATCCTCATAATGTCTCTCCAAATCCCATTACCCTCTACTCCTCTATGTCTATCCTTCATCAAACCCCCATCCCACCCATATAGACTTTGTATTACCCTTACCCATAAAGCCTCCCTTTCCACGTTGAACTGCCACCACCATTTGTATAAAAGTGCCAAATTCATATCTTTTAGACTTCCGACATTTAGACCCCCCCTTTTGAAGCCCCCTAAGACCGACACCCATTTTACCCAAGCATGAACTCTCTTATTTGTTGACACGTCCTCACGACCGTCCCCCCTCCCCCCAAAAAAAATTGGCATCGCACTCTCTCTAGTATTTTTATCACTCCAAGCGGTGCCGAAAACAAAGAAAAGAAGTATAACGAGGTGCTACCAAGAACCGACCTTACCAATGTTAGTCGTCCTCCAAATGAGATCTTCTTCCCTTTCCAAGATGCTAGCTTGTCTTTCATCTTCTCAATTGTCGGTTTCCAATGGTCAATTCTCCGCATAGATGCACCAACCGGTAAACCAAGGTAAATAAAAGGGAGTGTGGCACTCCCACAACCCAAGCTCTTTGCCCACACATGCATTTCATCCTCCGGAATTCCCACTCCATAAATTTTACTCTTACTCAAATTCATTTTTAACCCCGACACTAGATGAAAACACTTCAAGATTTTCATCAAGTTTTTTACATTTGCCAAATTCCACTCACCAAAGAAAATCGCATCGTCTGCATATTGTAAATGTGAGATTTGAATCTCATCCCGACCCACTTTTATCCCTTTAAACAACCCTTTTCCGCAGCCTCTTCCATCATAAGATGTAGGTTTTCTGCTACCGATAGAAATAAGAAAGGTGCAAGTGGATCACCTTGCCATAAGCCCTTCTCCATGTGGAATTCTCTATTCGGTGAACTATTAATAAGAACGGATATTTTGGAAGAGCTAAGGCAATAATTGTTTGTTACAATAGTTATAGAAAACTTTTCTAAATAAAACTTAAAACCCAATCAGATCCAATGATGCATTTAATTAAACTAAACCACACCATAGGGTGTTTAGAATATGTATCTTTTGAAGATCTGTCGTGGGTTACAATTGAAGCGCCAAGAAACCAAAGTAGGTTTCCTTTATTAGTAGTCCACACACGAACACGTTTCCCGTTTCGATTGGGTGCTAGCCCAAGAACCCTAGATCTATATGTGTTTTACAGAAAAGAAAAAGGTTTCTTTTCTGTAATTCTCTGTAAGGCTAATTCTAATTTCTATCGTCAAGAAAATGTTTTAGCCTAACGACCTATTTATACTAGAAGAATTATAGATGGACTATAATTCAAATAAGGTTTAATAATTATCTGTAATATTCAAATTCAAATATATATATATATATATATAATTATTTTTAAAAGTTTAAATATAATTATATATATAATTACAGATAACACCACGTAATTAACATAATTACGTTTTCACCCTGTAATTATCATAATTACAGTTTAACACATATTTTCATAATTATCCTTCAAGAATGATTATTTCCTTAGACATTCTTAGACAAGGTGTTCGTGGTATCTCTGACATAATTATGGTATAAAGCTCATGAATGATTGGTTTTTTACAGGTTATTTTTTTCTCGTTTACGTTCCACCCACAGACCCTACTTTCGAGTGGGATATATTGGATTCGTTTGGTTTTGATTTGGTTTTAAGAATGGTTGATTATCAAGTTATTTTCTACTTTGTTTATGCATTAAATGAGTTGGCTTAAATTTGCAGATTTCGGGCCTGGTTAATGTTGATTTTGCTAATGTGCGAGCCATTATGGAAAATGCGGGCTCATATTTAATGGGGATCAGAACTGCAACAGGTTAGTAGGAAGAAGTAGTGGTTAAGCCTATTGAGATTTTGTTTTTGTAAACGGAACGAGGTTGGTATATGTATATGGGGTCTGGGGAGGGTAAGATGTCTGTAGACTTGATTTTTGCTCCCGAGAGTAAAGCGTTTTGTAAATGTTGGTGGTTATAAAGTTGTGGTCAATTCAATATGGCTGCTACTTTGTTGAGTTGTTTGACTTCGTGGTTCGTTAATGTTTGTTTCTTAATAGGGAAGACGAGGGCAAGAGATGTTGCATTGAATGCGATTCAATCACCTTTGCTAGATATTGGTATCGAGAGGGCTACTGGAATTGTGTGGAATATAACTGGTGGTAGTGATTTGACATTGTTCGAGGTCTCTCTCTCTCTCTTCTGCACATACACATATATCTATATCTATATATGTATATGTATATGTAGGCATGGGATCATGTAACAAGTGTGAGAAGTACTTTTAAACCGTTGATCACTTTTAATCAAATACCCTCCCATGAATTACGGCTTAAAAGGGAATTGATCTGGTGCATCTCGGTGCATCTCATCCTAATGTTCGACAGTTCGTCCATTTCTCATCCAATGGTTGAAAACCACTTCTCACGCTTCTCACCAAATTTGGCACTTCTCACCGGAACCCAATCCTGTATATGTATGTGTATAGGGGTGGGTTTAATAGAGAACACTAAAAAAGGGAGAACGAGGGAACCATCCACCTATTTTAATCCAATGGTTGTGAATAATTGGGGCGGTTACATTTTGTCAAAACAAAATTCATGATTATAGGGGGTGGTTACATTCGAATCTGGTTTATATATTTTTTAAATTGATGAGCAATTGATAGGGTTCTCTTGTTCTCTTTTATTTTATGGGTTCTCTCTTGAACCTCCTTCTATATGTATATGTATGCATTCTTTTGAGAACTTTCGATCCAATTTAGACCACAAAAAAATTGGTTAGAAAATAAAATCAAATATATTTAGAAAGTCAACTCTGATTGAATAATAGGGGTAAGTGAACACTTTCTCACTTTCTTAGGAATACTATTAAAGTTTGTAAACACACTCTGAATCTACGAGATCTGGTATAGTTTATGATCATATTTTTAACACCAACTAAACTAAACCTAAACCTAAACCTACCACCAGTGAACACCCCAATAAGGAATTTCTTAAGGTTGTTTACATTGTGTTTATAATGTGTTCACCTTGTGTGCACATTTAATTATGTGTATGTGTGTGTATGTGCATGTATGTTACGGAGAGAGGAGAGGGAGAAAGATTTAAGCATGGAACTGGACTTTCCTAAAAAAATGCTTTAATGTCAAACCCTAAATTACCCTTTAGTGTTTAGTTAATAAATAACGTTAATTATCTGAAATTAATGGCTTATGACGGATGGATATCACAAATTTTGGAGTTCTCAAATGATTAAGCCCCTGATGATATTGTATATGTATATTGCATCATCATTACACTTCTATATGCTTCTCTTTTAGATATTGTAAGTTCCATGTATTTGACCATCTGAGTATGGATTCACTACAACAGTTCTACTCTTGAACATAACGTTATTCGTTTTACAATGGAAGCAATGCTAGCATTTTTTCTCCGACCCGTGCGTTGAGATATTCACATCCATTTTCAATTTCCATTCTAACACATGTTCATCACTCCATCCCTCCCTAAGTCAATGTAACGTTTGACCGAGCATATAGCTCAATGGAAGACTATTACCCCATAATAGAAGAACTTCATTTAAACAAAATCAACGTTACCAATGTTTTGTAATGATAGCATGATTAGAACTTCTCCGCCTTCTTTGGAAACTGAAATGTTGTCTTTCTACTCTTTGGGGTAGAGGAAAGGTCCGAGTGGGATTCACTGGATTCGTTTGTTTTGGTTAAAAAGGAAATTGTTGCATTTATTTTGGGTACTTTAGCGTTCTAATCTACTCTTGAATGGCCCCTTACAGGTGAATGTCGCAGCTGAGGTTAATGTCGCAGCTGAGGTTATATACGATCCTGTGGATCCAAGTGCTAACTTGATCTTTGGAGCCGTCATTGATCCATCGATAAGTGGTCAAGTAAGTTCATTTTCATGATTTTTGTAACTTTTTCGTTTCAGTAACGAGTTATTGACTTTTTGACCCATCATAGTGTTGCAAACTAACCATCGCTATGAAAATGTTGAAAAAGAACACTAGTGTTTGCAAGAATGAATGATTTGGTCAAATTACGGAAACGTAAAAGCTAGAAAAAACAATCTTATTCGTTTTTTACAGGTTAGCATAACTCTTAAAGCAACCGGATTCAAGCGACAAGAAAAAAGTGATGGGCGGAATCTCCAGGTATTCTTCTGTTTTTTAAAGCGAAATTTTAAGATAAAATTGACCATTTTACCCCTTTGCAAACGACCGTGCCATTTGATATTTCCTCTAGCCTCTAGAACTTTATTAAAAAATCAAAGAGCAGTTTTGGGAATTGTATCATAAATATGGTGAAATTGCAGGCTGGTCAGGCAGATGTGGTTGGAATGAATCGACGATCACCAGCCTTCACGAAAAGTGGGTCGGTAGAAATCCCTGAGTTCTTAAGGAAGAAAGGGCAGTCATGCTACCCGTGAGCTTGAGGCAGTCGTCGTTTTACCTTTTTGCCCTTTTGTGATATAGTGAAAGTATGGTTGTGTAGGTAGAGAAGATTGTTGCCATTAATTGCTGGCAAAGCTTTAAGAGAGCATTATGCCAATAAAAGGGTTGTAGCTGCTTGTTGCAAAGTGGATGACAACTATATTACTTGTTACAAAAATATTGTTTGAAACTAGAGGTTAGAGATTTTAGTTGTGTTTCGGTCGGTTCTGCGTATAATACTATATTTTCGAAAGATTTACTATTTCTTTGCGCAAATGTACGTGTCAGGATCATATTCATGGATTCACTAGCAAATACAGGAGTGAGTCGCTACCCGATAGGCCAATACGAGTGTAGATCGACAATTTAGTTGATAAGGGCAATCGTTTTATTTGACACTTACGGTTACCCCCTTTTTTTATGTACCCACCTTTTACTACTAGTATTTTCTTTTCTTTTCTTTTTGTTGCTTACTAGTTGCCAAGATTCTAAATAGTGTAAGACGTGGCGTGACGGTAAGGTCAAGCCTTAAGCCTTACATGCCACGGTGATGGACGCAATGTTTTTAAAGGCATTGTATAAGATCGCAAATTTGTATGCCATTAATGTCTTGTATATATATGTGTGTGTGTGAGAGAGAGAAAGATAGAGAGAGAGGGTGTGTGTGTATTTTTCTACATATTATTCAATGAGATAATGATATTAATAAATTTGTATTCATATTAGAAGAAGAAACACACATATATATACTTTAAAACACACACACACACATATATATGTATATATATATATATATATAGAGAGAGAGAGAGAGTGAGATATATTATTTTGTAAACCTTGTAAACGAGACGTTCAATGGTTGAGAGTGAGAGTGAGAGTACGAGAAATGTTGAGAGTGAGAGATATTTGTATTCATTGATTTAGGTGATAAGGTTTTTTTTCTTCAATATTCTTTAGGCGATAAGGGTAGTCGCAACCGCTTTTATCAGAGACGTTCAAAAGATTCATCTACGGCTATGGATTGGTTTCATGGTTTGTAACATTTTTTTATAAATGAGTTAGTCTCTCTCTCTCTCTCTATTACTTCTTTTCAACGATATTTTTATTCATGTTAAAAACTCTTGAACTCACTAAGGCGTTAGCCTAACCTTTTTATTTGTCGGCATGTGCAACAGGTTCCGGTTGGGAATAGTCCTGGTGACATTGTGAAGCGAAGAGTGCTAGTTGTGTGCTCGAGGAGGGTTTAGCTTGTCAAAGTCTTCCTGTTGATCCAACTCTCTCAGTGATTTGATAATGACCTTCCGTTATACTTAGTGAAAATTACGTTTAACATTTTGTCAGGATCTTAAATTCTTAACAAGAATAAACTCTCAGAAAACAATATCAAAGAAGTTTGCGGAATAACACTTTGATATTCAATCAAACAATAAACAAACAGTAAATCTGATGAACAACTTGCAAACTCTTATTGAATGATTAAAAGTCACAAGCTTTTACACACAACCTCAATATTGATGAACAGACTCACCAATACGAATTCTACTTCTCTAGAATTAGGGTTCTAACCTTGAGGTTGATTCTCTCTATTGAAAACTAAAAACTCAGAATTAATGTTACATCCAAAGAAAAACAAACTATTCTATACATATACTGAAGATAAAGATAATTACAAAATAATAAAAGATCTTCAGAATAATCTTCCATCATTATCTCTAAGCTTCTATAGATATCTTCAATCCAACTGTCATCCTTGCCATACGAATCTTCATCTCATAAGCAACATTAATACTCTGAGCAGTACTAACCATGCCCAACAGTATTAACTTTGTTCTAGCAGTACTAACGACTAGCAGTAGTAAAATCTACTAGCAGTAATAATCATGATGTACTGGCAGTAGTAATTCTTGATGAACAACATTAAGTTGTATCAGCAGCATTAACTTCAACTGGCAGTAGTAATTATGTTGAAGCATCATTAACCATACTTGAGCATTTCTGAATTTCCCAACCATCTCCCCCTAACTTGACTTTTAGGAAGAGAAGTCAAGTTCTTTAGATGGTCTTCAAGATGCTTTCAACACTTCAGTTCACACTCCTAGATTAGGATCCAAACCCAAGCTTTGATTAACGATTCTGCTAACCACAATCTTTGCCATTTCTGAATCTTTTGAACATGTAAGCTTGGCATTCAACATTGCTTGTAATTTAGCCTTGCTGTGATCATAAATTTTATCAACCAAGTAGTACACATGATAAGCTCTGTCCACAATGATGACATAGACTCCACACCTTTCAAATATCATCCAGTTTTCTATTCTTTGGAATTTATTCTGTAGATGCAAATCTCTGATCACATGTTGAACTTTGCTAGGATCAAACATCATGCACAAGTACTCCATGGCTAGTCTGATTAAGCTCATTCCTTCTCCTTTCAGCTCCTTTTCATATAAATCCAATCCAACTTTAAACATCTCTTCTAAATCTGATCTTGAACAGCTTCTGATGAGTCTATCCCAAGTAGAGTACACTTCATATACATCTCCCACTCTCTTAAGCCTGAAGTATTTCTTTCTTTGATCTTCCAGAATATCCCAAAAAATGACTTCTGGTGCTTTCATAGAAATGGGATAAGCTTGAACTGGTTCATCAGCTGTTGTAGTCATATAAAGCTCAAGATTATATTGCTTATTGGACTGTTCTGGGTTCTACACAGATTCAGTTGTAGGAGTAACTGAAGGTTCTGCTGCAGTTTCTGCTCTTTCTTCAACTCTTGGCCTTTTGCTCTGCTTCTTGGAGGCTATAGTCTTCACCCTCTTTGCAGATTTAACCTCTATACCAACATTCTCTGAGTCTTCCTTATGCTCTTTTGTAGGTGTGACTTCCTCAGGGAATGGTTGCTGAATGTTAAGATCATGTCTCTCCTTCATTCTTCTTTCAGCCTCTTCCCTTTGTGACGAGTCCCCTTGCAGCTTAGCCATCTCTTTCTTATACATCTCCTTCACTTGACTGTATGCCATATTATTAAACATTTCCCCTTTGACACCAATTGAACCTTTCAGGAAATTTATCATTTTTCTTCTTTCCTGATTGGCCAAAAAGGTCTTGGAGGCTTGTCTCTTCTGCTTTTTGAGTGGCATTCTTTTGACTGGAAGTTTCTTGGCCTCAGCTGCTGCTTTTAAGCTCTTTTGATATTCTGCATTGAGTTTTCTGGCCATTATCCTTGCAAGCTCTCTATCTGTTTCAGTTTGGATTTGTTCCTCCTTTTCCATCTGTTCTTGAAGCTGCTTTGCTAACTTTTCATCTAGCTCAATCTGACTTTTCTTCTTTGAAGGTTGTTGTTCAGGTTCAACCATCTTTTCTTTTCCCTTAGCATCCTTCAGACTTGCCTTACCTGTTTCTTTTCTTTTCTTTGGGAGACCTCCTTCATTGATGACCACTCCTTTGGCCTTTTTACTAGGCTCAGGAGTGTCATTTTTGGCTTTTACCAAGGTCTCTGCAATCTCCATTTCTTCAACAGACAACCCTGTTACTGCTGCTTCTTTTACTTCAGCAGCATTAACAGTTTCTACTGCTTGATCAAATTCTGTTTCCTTTTCTGCTGCTATTGATTCTGTTACTTTCTCTATTTCTGCCTCTTGCTCCCCCTCAACCTCAAATGCCCTCTCAGCTGTACTTTCTTTCTCTGTTTCAGCCTCTTTCTCCCCCTTGTTGGAAGCATCTTTATCATTTGATCTTTTCTTCAACACAAACTGCTTTCTTCTCTTCTTTTGCACCAACCTGGTCACCATTTTCTTCAACTTTGCAATCTGTACTTGTTGTGACAGAATCACCATTTTCATCTCATCTATCTCTTTGCCCTGTTTGATCACATCCATGTTGATGTTTCCCATGGTTTCCATCAATTCAAAATAGTCATATCTGTCCTCACCTTCTCCAGGAGTGTTACCCCATTTTGAAGGATCATTGGATCTTTTTGTAGTGGAAGTCTTCTGCCTAGCAGAAGCACTATCCACCCCCTTGGTTTCTTGGCACCTGGGAACTTTGAATGATTGCTCATTCAAAGTTGTCATGGGGAAGGTCTTATTTATGTTACCACTGTCCTCCTCTGTGTTAGCAGGAGTAGTGGCAGCCTGCTCACCCATATGCTCAAACATCTCCTCATTGAGCACCTCCTTGGGGTTGGGAGACACCCCTTTGGTTTCCCTGTAGATATTCTCTAAAGGAGAATTCTCCCTTAGAGGGCTTAAAGGCCTTGTGGGTGAAGGTACAAGAAGGGAAGGAGCCTTCTTTACCTTTTTCCTTATATAAGTTTGGGTAATTGGAGAGGTTGGCTTTTGAAGAAGAGACTGGGGGATTGATATAGAGTGGGAAGGTTGGGATTGGCTAGCATTGGGATGGTCTAATGAGGGCCTTGACCCTGCTGCCATACCTTCTTCAGTGTGGGACACCACCATCATTGTAGAGAACAATGGGGTGTCAACTCCTTCCGAGTCCAAAGGGGATCTCTTCATGTTTGAAAAGACCTTACCTTTGGGGATTTTGGGTACATATACCTCATCAAAGTGAGGCATATCCGTCAATTCATGAGTTATAACTTCTTGTACAAACCTGGGGTACATATAAAAGCTCTTTTTGCTTCCCAGGTTTGATACAAGATCACTGAAAATCATTTTAGAGAAATTGTACTTTCTGGCAGTGGCCAAGCAGACCAAAGCATAGGCAATGGTACTGCTGAACTCACTCCATCCAATAGTCTTTTTGGAAATGCAGTGCATAAGGGTATGGACAAAGAAACGCCATTGGGGTGAAAATTTAGCTTTTGAGAACTTAAAGACACCCAAGGGGCCTCCAAACCCCATTCTTGTAAGATTTGAGAACAAGTCCTCATTGGGAATAGAGGTTATACCTGCAGCATCGTCTAGACATAGACAGATGCGTATCACCTCTTCAGTTACTGACAAGGGTTTGTTACACACCCTTGTTTTCAGAATTTGCACACCATTCTCTGTAACTATGGTGGCATTCTCCCAGAATTTCCTTTGATGCTCTATGTAGATGATTGGATACACAGTTAGAGCATGGGCGATATGGCTATTCTTCAGAAAATCCACTATCTGATGAAATGCAGCGGCCTGTTTGGGCTTCTGTAGCATTGCAATCTCGTTATGCTCATCTATGAATGCCATTGATGCCATAGAATCTTGAGTGTTCTTGCCTGAAACTTACTAGGGAGCTTGAGAGAGAAATATTAGAGAGACAATGAACAATATTCAAAGAGTCGTTATGAACTTTTAGGCGGGCAAAGGGTATTTATAGTGTATGGGACATAAGCAGTATTAACCTAGAGCAGTATTAACTAATAGCAATATTAACTAACTAGCAGTATTAACTAATAGCAGTATTAACTAACTAGCAGTATTAACTGAGAGCAGTATTAACCAACTAGCAGTATTAACTACTAGCAGTATTAACGGAGAGCAGTATTAACCAACTAGCAGTATTAACTGAAAGCAGTATTAACTACTAGCAGTATTAACTAACTAGCAGTATTAACTGAGAGCAGTATTAACCACTAGCAATATTAACTCAGCATTGGCAGTATTAAAACTGCACTGGCAGTATTAACTGTACTTACTCTTTTTGAAGTTTATGAAGGTCTGATCAAAGCAATAACTTCCTGTGAAAGATGATTAGCAGCACACAAATAACCAAAATAGCAGGTATATAACCACTTTTTAAAAACATGAGCTCATTCTGAGTTGATCATCCCCACACTTGAGACCAAGAAAGTGAATCTACCCACATCAAAAGCTTTAGTGAATAGATCTGCAAGCTGGTTGTCAGTATGAACTTTGGCAACTTGAATGAGCTTCTTTTCATTGCAATCTCTGATAAAGTGATACCTGATCTCAATGTGCTTTGTTTTGGAGTGCTTGACTGGATTGTTAACAATGCTTATAGCACTGCTATTCTCAATAAAGATTGGAGTGTGAAGAAATGTTACCCCATAGTCCAGCATCTGATTTTGAATCCATAGAACCTGAGAGCAGCAACTTGTAGCAGCAATATACTCAGCTTCTGTTGTTGATAATGACACTGTGGTTTGTTTCTTGCACTGCCAAGATACTAGTCTTGCACCCAAAAGTTGACATCCCCCTGAAGTAGACTTTCTGTCCATGTTGGCACCACCCAAGTCACTATCTGAATAAGCAATTAAGTCAAATGAAGATTCATATGGATACCAAAGACCTAATCTAGGTTGCCCTTTTAAGTATATGAATATACTCTTCACAGCTTGAAGATGTGATTGTTTTGGCTTGACTTGGAATCTGGCACATACACATACTGGAAACATTATATCTGGTCTTGAGGCTGTGAGATACATTAGAGATCCAATCATTGATCTATATAGATGGACATCAACATCCTCCCCCTCAAGATCAGCAGTGATCTGTTTATGAGTTTCCATTGGTGTGCTTGCTGGCTTTGAGTCTTTTAAACCATATTTATCCAGGATGTCTTGCACATACTTTGACTGACTGATAAAGATCCCATCTGACTGCTGTTTCACCTGAAGCCCAAGGAAGAAGGTAAGTTCACCCATTGAACTCATTTTAAAGCTCTTGTGCATCAACTCTTCAAAGTCTCTACACATCTTATCTTTTGTGGATCCAAAGATGATATCATCCACATAGATCTGAACTAATAGGATGTCCTTCTTACTTCTTTTAATGAAAAGGGTCTTGTCAATGATGCCCCTTTCAAACCCATTCTCCAAGAGATAAGTAGACAGAGTGTCATACCATGCTCTTGGGGCTTGATGTAGACCATAGAGTGCTTTCTTCAGCTTGTATACTCTGTCAGGATATGTAGGATTTTCAAAACCAGGAGGTTGACAGACATATACTTCTTCATCAATTGTACCATATAGAAAGGCACTCTTTACATCCATTTGATAGACCTTGAACTTCATGTATGAGGCATAGGCTAAGAAAAACCTAATTGCCTCTACCCTTGCCACTGGGGCAAACACTTCATCATAATCTATGCCCTCTTCTTGAGTGTACCCTTGTGCCACAAGCCTTGCTTTGTTCCTGATCACAATACCTCTCTCATCCTTTTTGTTCCTGAAAATCCACTTGGTGCCTATAGCTCTATGACCTTTTGGAAGGTTCACCAAGTCCCAAACATCCTGTAGCTTGAATTGAAGTAACTCTTCTTGCATGGCTTCTATCCAACTTGAATCTTTCATTGCATCATAGGCCTTCTTAGGCTTAATCTGGGATAGAAAGCAGAAGAGTATTGTGTGTTATTGATCCTGCAGCTCTTGAAGTCTGCTTTGATTCCTTGTAATCATAGGAGAAGATATGTCTCCTATTACTAGCTCTGGAGGATGATTCTTTTGTGTTCTAGTCTGAAAACTAGGTTCTTCATGGATTCCCTCCTCTAGATTGGAATCATTTAATTCAGCTGATGGGATCACCTCAGCTACTTCTAGCTCTTTATGCACTGAAGATTCCTCTTCTCTTCTTTCTTCTTCACTCTGTATTGGCTCAGTTATAGTCTCCTTTTCAGAGAATTCAACATGTTCTTTTATAGGCATAGGAAAGATCACAGACTGAGGTATAATGTTTTGAACTTGTGTAGCCCCTGATCCTCCACTTCCTGAACCTGCATAATCATCACTACTGAAACCAAAAGAGTTAGTTAGTGAATCAATGTCAAACAGCCACTGAGGACCAGACCCAATAGGATTTGGTGTGTTCTCATTGCATTTGACATTGTCACTTTCCTCAATTATTCTAGAAGAAGTATTAAAAACTCTGTAGGCCTTACTTTGAGATGAGTAACCCACAAGAAAACCATCATCAGCCTTGCTATCAAACTTTCCCAAGTGAGATTTAGTATTGAGAATAGTACAAGGACACCCAAAAGGTTTGAAAAATCCAATAAAGGGTTTTCTTTTATTAAAAAGCTCATAAGGTGTCTTGTTCTTAGGCTTGACTACTAGTACTCTGTTTTGGACATAGCAAGCAGTATTAATTGCTTCTGCCCAGAAAGTTATTGGAAGTTTAGAGTCAGCTAACAGAGATCTAGCAGCCTCAATCAGTGTCCTATTCCTTCTCTCAGCAACACCATTTTGTTGTGGAGTCCTAGGAGCACTGTATTGTCTCTCAATTCCTTTTTCCTCACAAAAGGTGTTTAGGTCAATATTTTTAAATTCAGTCCCATTGTCTGACCTAATGATTTTTACTTTTTGATTGGTTTGGTTTTCAATTCTTAGAATAAAGGATTTGATCAGTCCACTTGTCTCATCCTTAGTCCTTAGAAAATATACCCAAGTAAATCTAGAGTAATCATCAACAATAACTAGACAGTATGACTTCTTACCAATACTCATAACATTTGTAAGGCCAAACAGATCCATATGCAATAAATGAAGAGAATTATAGATTGTGTTCACCTCTTTGGACTTATGAGAAGTTTTGTGTTGTTTGCCTTTGAGACAAGCAACACAATGATAATCACATGAATATACTTTAGAAGGCAAACCTCTTTCAAGGTTGTTTTTAACAAGCTTATTTATTGTTTTAAAGTTCATGTGACACATCCTTCTGTGCCAAAGTGATGATTCATCCAAAGAAGCTTTTGAAACCAGGCAGTTTAGGGATGAATCAGATGAAACACTTTCCATATCTAAACAATATACATTGTCCTTTCTGGGGATTCTTAGTAGTATCATTTTTTCATCAACTACCTTGAATCCAGGAACAAGGATAATACATTCAGAATCTGTAAACAATATACTATGTTGTTTGTCACAAACCTGTGATACACTTAACAGGTTGTACCTTAACTGTTCAACATAGAAAACATCTTCAAAGGTCATTTTACCTTTGGTCACATCACCTTTACCACTGATTTTACCTCCATCTGGAGTATTCCCAAAAGCAACATGCCCACCATCAATCTTCTTGAAGTTCTTGAGGCAAGACATGTTCCCTGTCATGTACCTAGAGCAACCAATATCAACATGCCAGATGATCTTCCCTTTGAGCTGTTGGTTGCCCTGCACATAAGATTAGACAATTAGTATTGATTGGGAACCCAAGCCAAAGTGGTCTTGGGCCTCCCTTTCTCATCAAAATACTTACACTCCTTTTTGATGAGATTTTTAAAAACAGAACACTCAGTATTTGAGTACTTCGTCAAGATTATTGGTTTAGCAGCACTAATACTAGAAGCAGCACTATCTTTAGAAGTACTAACAGAGTTAGCAGTACTAACAGGTTTGGCAGTACTAACCTTGTTGACAGTACTAACAGAGTTAGCAGTATTAACATTTGCAGAAGTACTAACAATGTTAGCAGCACTAACATTGGTAGCAGTATTATTGCTTCTAGCAGCACTATCACTGTCAGCAGCACTATTTGTGGTAGCAGTACTAACAACTTTAGTGCTTTTAGGTATCCAGATCTTGACACTGTCTTCCACATTCTTTTTCTTCATGTGGCTTTTAGATTTAACAACTTTCTTAGCCACATGGTTCTTTTCTTTCTTCCTATAACCAAAGGGTTTTTGAGTAGGTCTCTGAAAATTCAGCCTTTGGTTCATAGGATTGAAATAGCAGTATTTGGCAATGTGATTAAACTTTCCACAAATAAAACAGGGTTTTGGTCTATTGATTTTACTCAGATCAATCCCTTGTTTTTGTGCCCACATATTATTCCAGTTTCTCTGATTACCCCTCTTTTTATCATGTTGTTGGGGCTCAGATTTATTGCATGAACACTTGTTGCAAGGGATAGGGTTCACAATAGTGGTCTGCTTATAATGAACCTTCTTATTCTTTCCCTCAGTCTTCTCTATCTCATTGGACTTGACCCAATTATTTCCACATCCCTCATTGGTAACTATGTGATTTTCTATAGGAATCTCACCACTCACAGTGTTGTCCCTATTCTTGACAGTTTCTTTCTCAGTTTTATCCTCAACAACTACTTCATCTAAGGGATCTATCTCAGTGGCTCCCTCAGGCAGGTCCTTCCTATCCTTTGTCTCTAACAAGTCTGAACTAGGAGGGATGTAGTTGTTGTTGTAGGGTGGTGGTGTGGTATTGTACCCTATTCCTCTTCTCAGTTTATCATGAATCTGAGTTTGTAGTAAAGAGTCCATTGCTTTAGAAGCATTAGAAAACTTTTCTACATCTAACTTGACTTTAGCTAGCTCTCCTCTTAACTTTTCACTCTCCTCTTTGGATTTGGTTAGTTGAAGTTCTAAGTCATTCTTCTCCCACTTCCAGTAGTTTGTGTCATAAGAGTGTTGAAGCTCATTGGCTTAAAAACTCTTAATCTGATCTTCAACCTCTCAACAATCCTCACATAATCTTTTATGTCCTTTTCTAATCTTTTAAGGTCATCACTCATGTTCTGGTTGTGATCCCTATACCTTTTAACAGTGTTAATGCAATTTTGAGAACAAAGATTAGAAGTTACCTCTGTTGGGAGATCAGACACCTCTGCCATTAGAGCTTGGTTTTGGATAGCCTCTTCAGCTTGATCACTCCAATCAAATCCCATACCTTGTTGAAAAACTAGGGCTTGTGCAGAGTTTCTGTTATTATTGAAGCTTCTAGACTGTGCTTGTTGGTGGTTGTTGTTGTGAGACACTCCACTTCTGCATTCCCTAGCAAAGTGTCCCTTCTGATGACATTTATAGCATTCCACCTTAGACTTGTCAAAGCCTGCTCCATATTCTCTTCTTTGGGAGAAGTTGTTCCTCCCAGTTCTCTTGATGAACTTCTTAACTCTCATAGAGAGCATGGCCATCTGCCATTTAATGTCCATCTCTTCAAGGTCATCTGGATGGAGTTGTTCCAAGTCATCATTAATTAGAGAAGAGTTTCCATGACTGGACAGAAAGGCTTCAAACACAGATTCAGTGCCTTTCTCTTGATTTGCTCCAGTAGCAACACTAACTGATTCAGGGTTGGAGGTAGAATCAATTGATGCTGATAGGAGTGCAGCATTGTGAACATACCCAGACGGCTTCTTCTTAGCCTCTACCTCAGATTCAAAAACTCTTAGATCATTGTATAGATCATCAAGTTCCTTTTCTTCCAGTTGATCATTCTGTCTGAAAGAGACAGTATACATGGTTCATTCATCACCCAGGGACCTTAAGAACTTCCTGTTTAGATCATCTTGATCAATTTGTACTCCAACTGTAGCTAGTTCACCAATTAGCTTGTTGAACCTATCAAAAGTTTGAGTCATGGACTCATTCTTGGTTGACATAAAGTTCTCATACTGTTGCTTCAGTATGGCCTTCTGATTTCTCTTGGTACTTTTGGTACCAGAGAATCTCTTCTCTAGAGCATTCCAGAGCATCTGTGCATCAGTGCAATTGCAGAATTGGTGTTGATATTCATTGGGAATAGCCAAGAGCAAAGTGCTCAAGGCTTTCATCTCTGTCTGTCTAGTCTTTCTTTCTGCATCAGTTTTTGGTGGTGTCCTCTTTCCATCAGCACCAATCTTTCCTGCTTCAGATGGGCCATTCTCAATGATGTCCCACATAGAATAATCAGTGAGGAGTATGTATTGCTTGATTCTGATCTTCCACATGTCGAATTCATTGGGTCTGAGCATTGGAACCTTTGAGACCAATGTACTGTTTGATTCAACTGCGTTTTCCATGATGAATAAGATTTCTGAGAATACAGGCTCTGATACCACTTGTCAGGATCTTAAATTCTTAACAAGAATAAACTCTCAGAAAACAATATCAAAGAAGTTTGAGGAATAACACTTTGATATTCAATAAAACAGTAAACAAACAGTAAATCTGATGAACAACTTGCAAACTCTTATTGAATGATTAAAAGTCACAAGCTTTTACACACAACCTCAATATTGATGAACAGACTCACCAATACGAATTCTACTTCTCTAGAATTAGGGTTCTAACCTTGAGGTTGATTCTCTCTATTGAAAACTAAAAACTCAGAATTAATGTTACATCCAAAGAAAAACAAACTATTCTATACATATACTGAAGATAAAGATAATTACAAAATAATAAAAGATCTTCAGAATAATCGTCCATCATTATCTCTAAGCTTCTATAGATATCTTCAATCCAGCTGTCATCCTTGCCATACGAATCTTCATCTCATAAGCAGCATTAATACTCTGAGCAGTACTAACCATGCCCAACAGTATTAACTTTGTTCTAGCAGTACTAACTCCAGCAGTACTAACTACTAGCAGTAGTAAAATCTACTAGCAGTAGTAATCATGATGTACTGGCAGTAGTAATTCTTGATGAGCAGCATTAAGTTGTATCAGCAGCATTAACTTCAACTGGCAGTAGTAATTATGTTGAAGCAGCATTAACCATACTTGAGCATTTCTGAATTTCCCAACACATTTGTATGTATTAGTGTTTCAACATCAGCGATCAAATAATGAGTATGTTCAGTATCGCTGATGATTTCTTATGTAAACAGTTAAACGTAATCTCTGAAGACAAGTTTCGCGACAAAAGACGTTCACTGCTGAATCAAATACAAAGTTGTTGAACATAGGACAAGTCTACTCATGACTTGATGCGGATATCAGCAAAAACAAGACAAGCCTAATCACACGCGAAGAAGCCTGAGGAAAAGCTTCAGCGATAGCTGAACTTCTTTCTATCTCTGAGAAGGAAGATATATTCAGCGATCGATGATCACTTTGCTTATACCTCATGTCTCTTTTGTCTTATCTATGCACACATAGTACGAGTGTCAGAAAAGACATACCTCTGCAACAACAACTCTGATATCTACATTGTTCATCATACGGCCAAAAACATGTCTCCAAAAGTCAGACTCATGCAACCAACCAGAGAAGGACACGTGTAAAGTACCTTTCCATGCATTTAATGCATATGGTATAAATAAAAAGATCACAACTCTATCTGAGAGTTGCCTCTAAGCCTTCAGCCTTCAAATCTTTTTTGTAAAATATAGAAACCTTTGTTTTCTATATTCCCTTAATCCGCATTCTCTAATTCTTGTGCAACCATCTTAGTGTTTCTTAAATTTGTTTAGATTAGGTTCTTACTTAATCTTATTCCGCAACAAACTTGTAAATTGTATTTTGATTTATCAATAAACAATTTATTGAACCTTAAATTTTGTGTTTGTATTCAACACCCCCTTCTACAAACTTGTTAAGCACCTTCGGGACCAACAAGTGGTATCAGAGCAGATTGTTTAATCTCATAAACAAGATCTTTCTTTATTCTCTTCCTTGCTATTCTCAATATGGCACTAAACACAAACACTAACTACTATGATAATGGTTCTCTCTCAAAACCCCCTCGATTCAGCATAGATAACTTTGCTCTCTGGAGAAATTGAATGATGTTATTTCTAGAAGGTGTAGATCCCACTATACCTGAATACGTAGCAAATGTCCCTTATGAACCCTTCACCATCATAGTTGCAGTTCCAGCTACTTCCACCACTCCTGTTGTCCCTGAAAGATATGCTATTAAAGAAATAATACAATGAAGTGATGAAGATAAAAAGAAAGTCGGTTTAGATGCTAAGGCAAAAACTATTATCTCTATGGCTTTGCCTGATGAAGCCTTTCATTCCATCATGCATCTAAAAACTACTAAAGAAATGCGGGACACTATATGTGTTCACTATGAAGGTACCACTGAAATCCAAGAAACTAGAAAGATTAACTTGGTAAGACAATATGAAAGTTTTATCTGTGGTAAGAATGAATCCCTATCTGATGTTCACCAGAGATTTAACTGTCTAGTCATTGATCTAAGGACTGTTGGTAGGACCTACTCTAACTTTGAGGTCTTAACTAAATTTTTGGAATGTCTTCCTGAAAGTTGGGACAGTTACTCAATGTGTCTTAAGCTGACAAAAGACTTATTCCGAGATCGAGCGTACCTCTAACCGAATTAGAGGTTATCTTTTCACTTTTTAATTTAGAGCCTATTTAGGGATCAGATCCACTTAATTTTAAAAATAAACAAACACACTTATTTTACTTTTCTCTTACCGATTAAGAGAAAATGGGTAAATAAGATCTGAAAAGGGGTAAACAAACAGGGCCTAAGTCTATAACATAGTTAGGCATTGATAACCATAAGAAGTTTTCAAATTACATGATATAAACATAAAATCCAACAAAAAAATTAGAATGAAAAGCAGTTATTTACATGAGTAGCTGAAGGAAGTTAGACGATGATGGAATCCTGGATGTGAAAAAGAATTGAAGTTACGAAGACAAGTAAATGGTACACAATTTCAAATTAAGATTCACATAGCATGTTGATAACTCTCCTTTTGAGCGTTATTTACATATCGTTTGCGTGTATTTTTTTTCTTTCCTTTTAGTTGTGTTTCTTCTTTATTTGTTTGTGTTTCGTCCTTTTATTATTTTATTTTCATTTGGAGTTGTTTAGGATGTTTTTAAGGTTATAAGCATCATTTTTGGGTTAAAAAACGTTGTTGTTGTATTGTGGCCACAAACTGGCCACTGTGGGCAGATTCAAATGAGATTTGGTAAAGATTTTGAAGCTACAATTGGATGGAGTGGATTTGCATTATTCAAAGAGAAGATAAGATTTTGCCTAAAACGGAAGGTGAAGGATCATTATGCCCATAGGATTGTTGGATGTCTTTAACCTTTGGATAAAAGATTGTGAGACTTATCCTTCCATCTCCTATAAACTGGATCTTTGTGAGTCCATTCTTGGCACCCCTTTCTAGACCTCAAACTCTCTTAAGGAGAGGGCTGGAGTCTTAGTTTGTAATATTTAAATTTCTTGTATTTTGAATTTTGTCCACTGTGTCACCATTGTGGTGACAGTTTTACATTTCGTATTTATGCAAGTATTTCTTATGTATTTCTTCTCTTCTTCCATTATGTTCTCTATGCACCTCTTTTGGTGTGAGTGTGAGCCAAATCTAAGACTAGTAGGCAATACATGGGTGTTGTCATTTTTACTAAGGGGTTGTTTGTTTACCTCTTAATGGTTCCATTAAGAGGCAACCTCTGAATCATTAAGAGGTAAATCTTGTTTGGCAAAAAAAGGGTTGCCTCTTAATGGTTCCAAAACCCTCTGAATGATTTAGTGTCTTGACCCTGTCTTAACCATTCAAAGCTCTGATTTCATCCTGAACAATTAGCAAACAACCATATTTCATTTCGCATTATATCATAAGAGCCTCTTAATCATTCTGACCACTTAATCATTCTGCACCTAACCATTCAGCAACTGCCAAACAACCCCTAACTCTTAGACTTGTTCACTTGAGTCGGAACTTTAACTCAACGCGGACAGGTCGATCACTTGTAAGTGTTAATATTAGATATTTGACCTAGAGATGGGCGGATCCGGAAATACGGCTTGAGTGATGCAGGAAGATTTGAGAAAGTCTTTTATGGCCACGTAGAGATATGAGTTTTTGCATGATTTTACCTAAGATTCAAATGTCGGTTGATATTGGTGTCACAAAGAGGTTTGGGCATTTATTTCCATATCAGTAGAGCTAAGTCCTTAGAGATCGGCTTAGTTAAATCGGCAAGTCTTGAGTTGGCAAAAATGGTGACTTTGTGGGGATATGTGGCTACTTTTTGTGAGTTCACTTTCTAGAGAAAGGGGCTCTTATAAATGTTTTGTGACACTTGTTTTCGACCATGTGGTTACTACAAATGTCTTAGATAATGCTTACACATATACCCATACCCTTTTCTTTAATTTATTTTTCTTTACTTAATTGTTTAAATCACAAAAAAAATGTTTTCTTCTTCTTTAAATGAAATCGATGTATTAGTACTTGAAACTCTGAAGTCTAATCCTTGTGGATACGATCTCGGTATTACTACCACTTTATTACTTATAGCGATCATAGTGTCCGGTGTGCACTTGCACCGCCACTGTGGCCACTTTGTGGACATATACGATTTTCCACTATCACATGCCACATGGGTAAATGGCTAACAGGAGAATTGTATATTTAAGGGTTATATGGTTGTTGTTTTTTTTATTAAACTGAGCGTGTATGGATTAAGTTGTCTGTAATTATTTAGTTAACTATATGTATTATGCTACATTGTTTTTTTGAAAAGCAAGCATTCCATAAAACCAACACCAAAAGCATACAACCAGTCACCAAGAACAGAGGCAACCAAACAACAAAAACAAAACAACGAAAACAAAGGTTTGCAAGAGACAAACCAAAACAAGACAACACCAAACACTACTCAACAATTACAGCAAAGGAAAAGACTCAACCACAACCAAAACGTAAACAAGATTGAAGCAAATGTTCACGGAAAATCCACGTTGAGGACCTCACAGCAGACCCGGAGGATCTGCAAGTCACACATTCCACACTATTTTCCTACTACGGAGTCTCCTAGCGATCCATTCAAAACTCCGACGTTGGAATTTGAAGAAAAGATCTTCCAGTTTCCTTTTTTACCCTTTAAACACTAGACGGTTGCGGTGAGACCAGATTAGATAAATAAAGGGCCAAGCCATTTTTGTCCACAGATTCAAACGACCCCTATTACCTTCCGAACGATTAGTTTGCTCGAGGATGTCATTAAGCAATTCAATTTTGTATTAGGCAACATTTTGTTTGGTTGTTTTTGCTAAATACACAACCTGGATGATAAAAAAAATTATTTTACTTCTCACTCTATATTAAACATTGATCATCTGTGATTAAAATTTATTAATAAAATTCTTCTGTAAATGTTTCATATACGATTTGTTTAAAGTTTTCGATGACCAAAATTATACTAAATTTCACATACTTAAATTTTGTGCTATTCTTTTAGTTTAGAAAAATAAATTCTTTATGTACTTTACAATTTAAAAGCATAAAACAATAAATTACTAAACTTTATTAGTTAATATGTACTAAATATTACAAAATTATTAAATAATAGAGAAAATTGCATAAAAACGGAACCAACTTTCACCTGATTCCTATTTTGAGGAACAAACTTTTAAACTTATCATTTTAGGGTCTTAGCTAAAGTTTACATTTAATTAAGGACTTCCTTGACCTGTTGAATAGGTAACCGGTGATTAAAATATGATGTGGCAAGTCTAAAATAAAAAAAAATATTATATGAATATTGAAGGTGCCATTTCAACATTGATTAAAAAAAACTAAAAAGTTAATACAAATAAAAAAAAAGAAATTGCAAAACCCAATCATCACTTCCCTGTCCTCGCCTCCCGTTGCGTCTTCTCCTCTGGTGGTCATCACCACTCTCTGTTGCTGCCTCTCTGTCTCTCTACTCCAGCGCTCTCTTCCTCCTCGTCGTCGTACGGTTGCTCCATGTAACGACCCAAAAATTTAGAGCAAGAACATAGGTAATAATTTCCCAAAATGGGCCCCAATACAAACGGTTCAAAAATAAAATAACAAAAACAGACAGCGGAAGTCTCATATAAACCGAGATTTTCTGTAGCTATCTGCCTACTAGATGTAGAATTCATAGTGCCTTCTACCCGAATCCACTCTCAAATTTCTAGGTTTTCTCCTTTCCTTTAGTGGAAGTACCGCAACGTTCTTCCCTGAAAATGGGTTATTATTTTGAAAAGCGAAGGTTAGACTATAAAGTCTAGTGAGTTACCCACAGAAAAGAATTATGATCATTTCATAAACAATTAACAATAAAATCATTACCAAGCTATCTCAATAAAATTTAATAAAACACACAGGTACTTCTCATTAATTACACCTTCGCAAACTTCCACGATCAGGGCCCAAGCAGACTCCCCTCTCGCCTCGGGGCCCAAGTAGACTCCCCATTTGCCTTAGTGTAGAAAACGAATTTCATGCACGAAGGACTTTTCATACGTTCTCCAATAATTGGAAACAATTCTTACGATCAAATACACACAATTATCATCCAAGTAATCCATTTCTTTTATAACTAAAGTTGCCATCATGTTTAAAATAACGCACCAATTTAGTAGAGAAAATAAGCATGCTTCTTATTTGTCCCATTTCAGAATTTTCAAAAGAATAATGTAAATGCCAAGTAAAACAGGTTTGCCGGGAACTCACCTGATAGCGAGAAGTAGGCTACACAAAGAACGCTCGCTTGGCACGAGAATCCCCTACAAAATTTATTTAAAAAAAAAAAGAATGTTATTACCCTCACAAAGTTTACTTAAATCGAATACTAAAAGACTCATGCCATGCTTGGCTCTTGGCCCAACCTACGGCCTAAAGTGATTAAATTCAGACCTCAAGCGGCCCGCGGCCCAAGTCCGCGACCCTTACTCGCTTGTCCCACTCGGGTGGAAAAAGGGACCTGGGTCTCGGTTTTGCAAGCCACGCCCGACTCATGCCCGATCTAAGTAATCCACGCCCGCCTCCATGGCGAGGCCCGCATGTGAGGAACACCCGGATCCAAGGTGAGCCCCAGGTGAAGACCGACCCCCGGCTCGGGGAAATACGATGCGGGTGAGATCGACTCCTCGATTGGGTTTGAGGCCCGAGTCCGGCGATTGGGGTTTTTCTCGAACGAAACTCCCAGATGTTAAAACCCATTAATAAACCAGTCCCCAAAGTTTAATAACCATGAAATATACATATTCTAACTCGATATTAATGCTCAAACCTCTAAACCAAACAACTTATTTCCCAAAACTTCCATTAGAGAGCTTATTCATAAATCCTTTAATACTAAAAAAATCCAATAAAGAGAGCTCTAAATTCACAAACAAGGTGAATTAGACATAGAACTTCAATAGGATACTTATATGGATTAGATGAAACCTTACCTTGGGTTTATCTTCCAATTCCTTATTCCTTTGCCAAAAATAGCTCTTCCCCACTTCTCTTTTTATCAACCGCCAACATAAGAAAAAGATAGGGGACTCTAGGGTTTTAACTCCTTTAAATACAAGGCCCAGTTTTTCACTTTACACCCCTAAGTTCTAATTTTTTTTTACCACCAACTCTAAAACAATTAAATAATTTGCAATTTTTTTCTTCGAACGAATGAGGATACTTGGCCCGCATTTCAGATTCAACTTTCAATGAGGCATCTGAACCCTTACGGAGATGCCCCTGACTATTACCAAACAAATCTTCTTGTTTCTCAACTTCTTGATTAAAAACGCAACATATATATATATATATATATATATATATATATAACCTGTCAGATCGACCATACTAGATGTTATCCACTTGGTCAACTTACTTGAACTCATGGATTTAAAACGTGTGGAAGTTCAGGGTTTCACACACCACTTCACTTTCTTAAAGGAAAGGACTTTACTGAAGTCAACGCCACCATAACATGGATTCTCATATAAGGACAACCACTCGCTTGCCCAATTAACACAAAGTCATTCTCGAACTTCATCTCCAAGATCACTGACAAGAATTCCTTCATTAAGCAACACAATTTCTTAATATTGCCCATAATATGACTTGTGTTTAGCACCAATATCCCTTTGACATATAACACAACATCGATTACTAAAACTTTGATGATAACCAATTTATCTGTACTATGCACACATCGACCAAAATATCATTCCCACATATTCCTTTGAACATTTGCATATATATATATATATATATATATATACTTATAAACTTATTCCTTCCACATATTCATTGTCCGAATAGCCCACAGACAAGTTGAATCAGTCCTAAACACATAACATAATACCTTAGAACCCCTCTATAACCCATAACCTTCCAAGTTTAATTCCGATTTCACTTGCCTTACAAAAGTAGCGATACTTTCCCACAGAACCGGTTTATTTTTCACGACAATAAACACAATGCCCACTCGGAATGTTCATCGCACGAATATTTCCCACATCTGTCGATCCTTACCTTCAAGCATCTCGTTCAACCACTTTTACCATGCCTTCCCTACAACATCAATTACGCATACTTTCAAAGAAAGGCTTACCAACAGGTGCAAGATTTAGACCAGCTACAAGGATTTGCTTTTGCCAGCACCTTAACTATAACATACACAATAACTCTTTTCCTCATATCTACACGAGGAGTTCATATGCTCGTCAAATGGCAACCTTTAAACATACTCCCCATTCTTCCGTTTCACCAGACGAATTTCTTACTTTCGGTTTACTCACTTATTGAGACATGCCCACTTCACCTTCTCACGCTAGCCTGAAGCACTGATTCCCATCATTTGCGTACTAGGTTTCGCCATAATCCCACTTGAGGCATTCATCTGGGTTACCACGAAACGATACCCCATTGCTTAAAGTATCATGCGTTTCTCACTCTCCAAACAAAGTCGATTTGTCCACAGGGATTCCTTTACTCTAAGGAATATTTCCACATTCTCATATAGGAAATTTGTAACACCCGGATTTCAGGTAAGTATTGGGAACCGTTAAACCTTTCAGTTTATTGATTAATTGAGGTTAATTATATGTTTTATATTTCTATTCTATTTTGGGGCTTTTATCGTTATACATGTTGCCTTATGTGGCCCTAGTAACTCTGTCATAATTGAATATGTGGTTGTGCGTATGTCGGTTACCTTCGTGTGAAAAATCAGGTCCTTGCAGGTTGGGGGCGACATTGCCCCAGCGACAATGCCCTGGGCAAAGTCGCTGGCCATAGTCGCCCAGAGCGTACCGTGTCTTTGGTTGAGGTCGCGACAATGCCTCAGCGACAATGCCATGGGTGAAGTCACTGGGCAAAGTCGCCTATGGCATACCGCAGGGTGCGTAGAGGCCGCGACAATGCCCCGGCGACAATGCCATGGGCAAAGTCGCGGTGGCATTGTCGCCCGCGTGGCCCAGTGTTCTGTTAAATCTGATTCTAATGCTCATTTTAGACATTCTTCACTTGGGAAAAACGGGAGAGCTTGTTTTTGAGCGATTTTTGAGCATTCAACACACATCTCACTTAGTTTCTAGGGTTTTGGTTGGTGAAATCATTTATTGATCATCAAAGCTCCATCCAAGTGTATTCATTGAAGTATTCATCAAGGATTCTCACTCTTCTCCATCAAATCCATCTTTGGCAACTTCCAGGGTTTCTATTTTCTAGGTTTTAGCCAAAACCTAGATAGTGAGTTTACTAAACTTTCGTTAAAACTAGATATACATCATAATCTTCTACTTGTTATTATTGTATCTTTACTTGAAATACCCATCTCTACATGTTTAAGTATTTGGGTTTTTCCTTATGATTACATGTCTATATATGTCTTGCCATGACTAAATGGAATGCATAAATCGTCATGGGGATGATTTTCTATTTGAGACACTAAGTGGTGGTATCATGTTTATATGATGAGAGTTTGGTCATACTGGTCTTATAATGGACTTTATATTGATTTGGATGGTGATATTGTACCCATGGTTGGTATTGAAATATCTTTGGCATATTGTTCCTTGAGACCTCCTATAATGCATGTTGGACGAACTAAGTCAGTAGACACTAGGAGGATGTAGTCTTGGGTGCCACCGTGATGGTATGTGCCTAGACCTCCGTCATTCGGGGTAATGCCATGATTGTAGTCCTCGGGTGTGTCGGGCCTTTCGGATGTCACTCTTGTTAGTTGGCATCAAGGTATATCGTCTCTTTGGGTGGAACTTGATTGGTGCTACGGATCTCCCCTATTGACTCCACATTTATCGAACATTGGTTAACTGCTGATAAGAATTGTAATTGATCTTATATGCTATTTCTTGTTCAACTCACTAGGCTTTTTGGCCTAACACTTGTTGGTGTCGATGTGTATCTCAGGTTCTAGCGGTGCCGGTTCTAAGCAGGTATAGTTTGCTTTGGGTGAGAGCTTGGGGAATTTACACTTGGACATATATTTTGGAGAAGACACTTGGGTTTATAGATGACACCCTTTTTGTAATCTATTTTCTAGATAGAGAAATTAGATTAGTTGGTTGTTATTTATTTGTCCGTTAAATTACAACTGTAATTAAACAGGTTTGAATATTTCCCCATTTTTGGGAGGCTCTTGCTATGACAATTTTTATATACCACCCTTTCCGTTTTTGGAAAGTTTTTGTTATCCCTATTTTTAGGGTGTTACAACATTCCCCTCGGCGTTCGGTTGGAATAAGAGACACCCACCTGACACTGAACGCGACTGAGAAGAACACAAGTTCTTCTTTTAAGCGGTCGTTAACTATCACTCACCCTTATTAATCTCATAATAACAACAACGTAACACCCATATCAACCATACTTGCCACTCTTAAATTTCTCCCAAAAAAAATCCCTAACTAGAATTTACACCTCCATGCAACCCACATTACAACAAAATTTTACCACTTGACATAACAACAATCCATTGTCACCTAGGTGACTTACACGCCTGCCTTGGGGTGGAAACACCACTAATTTGCCACACAACTAGTACGTCGTACTATTACACCATAACATACTCCTCGTGATCCTCTTACCTACGTATAAGATATCACCTTCTTCGTACCAACCACTACACAATTACATATAATCAAGGTCAGATCCCAAATTTGTCTTCTCAAAATTAGATAAACCACAAATCATGATCACCCAATCCACTCAAATAAGTTCCGGATTCTTGTTAGTTCATCGCGACCTTCAAGAAAAATTTCAGGTAGTCAAGGAGGATAAGGCATCCTCCTTTGCCGATCGATATAATTGATGTGCACTCACCTCGACTGTGCGATATTCTTCTTTCTCAAACAGGTAACCAAACCTCATAGGAAATCCCCTCTCCAAACCAGCGATCTCTTGCTTTCTAGCACTCGTCCCATGTGGTCCAGCATGAATCAAAGTATACATTTATCCCGAAGGACCTCTTACAACCTTAGGAAAAATAACCATACTAGTGATACTCCTCGAATTGTTAGTTAACTGACAACGACCTCAACACTTTAGAAGGTAATGCTTCAACAATTTCCCTAACAAACGAGGATTCCCAACGGAATTTATTTCTCCCAACGCATCGTAACTCAATTTATACCTCACAGTCCTCGCTTGATGAATGCACTAGACTCGCTTGGTACATAGTCTTATTACAAGACCACATCAAAATTCGGGCTCAACGTCGGTAACCTTTCATCAAAGTACTGCGATGCTAATTATCGTCATTCTGCTAATAGAAGTATCTGAACAACCTCGTAATCCACCCCAGATATAAACACTCACAACCAACCACATCCCGATTTACTGACCCAAAAGTCTATGCTACCACCGTAAGAACGTTACCAACTACCACATCTAAGATTTTCATTATCCACCACTCTTCTCTAAAAAAACACTAGAGTCATTTTTCAACCATAAACGGCTTCATCGACAATTTCAATTCCTGAATCATTTCCTTAACCTCGATGGTAATATCCTCTGACCTAGCGAGTTCATAGCCTTCATGCATGATGACACGATGATTGAAATCGTTTTGCGCTTCAAAAGTTTAAGAGTATGCTACCATGAAATAAATTCGTGTGTGCAAGAAGCACATGAACATAGTTGAATGGCCAAGCACAAGGATCGCAAGGATCTTCCCCACGTCTCTCCGAATAAAGAATCTTCACATTGACCATCCAAGCCAATATTGATGACACCAAAAATGTGTGCAATGAAATTATTTTATGCAACTTGAAAAGTTCTGAACATATTCGCCTCTCCCGAGTGAGTCAACCGACTCTCACACTCATGGATGTGACAACGACATGTCCATACTGATTTCAGTTATGAAAACTACGTGATCAAAAGTTGTCATGACCGTCACAATAGAGGTTAACTCGACAAGAAGGAGATGAAATAGCTTACCAATTATTGAATTCAAAATTTCCATTTTGTAACATAAATACTTTTGCAATTTTCCCAAAGCAAAAGATTTAACATACACATAAATATTTTTAATATGTGATGACTCATGCAATCCATTTAAAACACAATGCATGAATTCATTTTACAAATGAAGGCTATTCACTCTAACAAGGTCAACCGTTTGCTTTCTCAACTATTTCCCACTTACACCCTGCCTTGGACCCGAAGGTCGGGTTTCCCAATCTAGTAACAATTTTTTTTCCGGTACAGGTTCTTCCGGGCATACTCGCTTATCCTAATTACCTCGCTTCCATCCCGATCGTGCTTTGCAAAATACCCAGTTTAGATACTTGGGTTGTAAAAAAAAATCAACAACGACCACTTGCCATACACTATACTCTTATTCCATACTTCATATTAACTCTGATACTTTTCTCCCATGTTCATGTCGGCCTTCTGTTTAATTGACAAGTCAAGGGCTTATTGCTCTAACCCGAATCTTGAATTGAAGCATTCCAGATCCAAACACACTTCTCCTTCTACACCGACTAGTCGACACATCCAACTCCAGAGATAGAGTCTCATCGGAAACTAAATGCATATAATTACATATTATGTTCTCTATTGAACCCCCACAGTTCTACTTTAGCTGCTTCACTGACATTTCGACATAACTCCTTCCTAGAGGTATCAACAATCACCCCAAAATCATTTCTTACATAACACATCTAACCTTTGCTAAAGACTTGCAAGATTAGAACTTAATCAGTACTAACACATACGTCGATCGCCTCGACGTGACGAAAACCGCTAAGACCATACAAACAAACACTCAACCACGAATTCGCATAATAAGGTCACTTAAGCACTTACATGTACCTGTAAATTGCGATTTCACTGGCTAGGTGAAATACCAAATTTACCTTACACAACAGTCCTCGCTACCTTATCATTAGCGTACTTAAAGTGGAATTCCTACGGCATCCTATATCTCGGTTGTGTTCCTAGGTTCACAGTTTAAGTTTAGGCCCATCCGGTCACTTAAATCCCTTAAACTATGGCTCTGATACCAAATGTAACGACCCAAAAATTTAGAGCAAGAACATAGGGAACAATTTCCCAAAATGGATCCCAATAGAAACGGTTCAAAAATAAAATAACAAAAACAGACAGCGGAAGTCTCATCTAAACCGAGTTTTTCTGTAGCTATCTTCCTACTAGATGCAGAATTCATAGTGCCTTCTACCCGAATCCACTATCAAATTTCTAGGCTTTCTCCTTTACTTTAGTGGAAGTACCACAACGTTCTTCCCTGAAAATGGGTTATTATTTTGAAAAACGAGGGTTAGACTATAAAGTCTAGTGAGTTACCCACATAAAAGAACAATAATCATTTCATAAACAATTAAAAATAAAATCATTACCAAGCTATCTCAATAAAATTTAATAAAACACACAGGTACTTCTCATTAATTACACCTCCGCAAACTTCCACGATCGGGGCCTAAGCAGACTCCCCTCTCGCCTCGGGGGGCCCAAGCAGACTCCCCATTTGCCTTAGTGCAGAAAACGAATTTCACGCACGAAGGACTTTTCATACGTTCTCCAATAATTGGAAACAATTCTCACGATCAAATACACACAATTATCATCCAAGTAATCCATTTCTTTTATAACTAAAGTTGCCATCATGTTTAAAATAACGCACCAATTTAGTAGAGAAAATAAGCATGCTTCTTATTTGTCCCATTTCAGAATTTTCAAAAGAATAATGTAAATGCCAAGTAAAACGGGTTTGCCGGGAACTCACCTGATAGCGAGAAGTAGGCTACACAAAGAACGCTCGCTTGGCACAAGAATCCCCTACAAAATTTATTTAAAAAAAAAGAATGCTATTACCCTCACAAAGTTTACTTAAATCGAATACTAAAAGACTCATGCCATGCTTGGTTCTCGGCCCAATCTGCGACCCAAAGTGATTAAATTCAGACCTCAAGCAGCCTGCGGCCCAAGTCCGCGACCCTTACTCGCTTGTCCCACTCGGGTGGAAAAAGGGACCCGGGTATCGGTTTTGCAACCCACGTCCGGCTCATGCCCGACCTAAGTAACCCACACCCGCCTCCATGGCGAGGCCCGCATGTGAGGAACACTCGACTCCAAGGTGAGCCCCGGGTGAAGACCGACCCCGACTCGGGGAAATACGATGCGGGTGAGATCGACTCCTCGATTGGGTTTGAGGCCCAAGTCCAGCGATTGGGGTTTTTCTCGAATGAAACTCCCAGATGTTAAAACCCATTAATAAATCAGTCCCCATAATTTAATAACCACGAAATATACAGATTCTAACTCGATATAAATGCTCAAACCTCTAAACCAAACAACTTATTTCCCAAAACTTCCATTAGAGAGCTTATTCCTAAATCTTTTAATACTAAAAAAATCCAATAAAGAGAGCTCTAAAAAAACTCAGACAAAGGTAAAAACCCACTTTCCAAATTCCCAAACAAGGTGAATTAGACATAGAACTTCAATAGGATACTTATATGGATTAGATGAAACCTTACCTTGGGTTTATCTTCCAATTCCTTCTTGCTTTGCCAAAAATAGCTCTTCCCCACTTCTCTTTTTATCAGCCGCCAACATAAGAAAAAGAGAGGAGACTCTAAGGTTTTAACTCCTTTAAATAAAAGGCTCAACTTTGCACTTTACACCCCCAAGTTCTATTTTTTTTTACCACCAACTCTAAAACAATTAAATAATTTGTAGTTTTTGGTCTTTATACTCTGCCGCATCGCCACTCTCTGATGCTGCCTCTTTGTCTCTCGTCATCAGCGCTCTCTTCCTCCTCACTATTGTACAGTTGCTCCGTCACACCGCCTCTCGTTGCGCCGTGTCGCTTGAGTTCATTCAAACACACAAGAGAGAAACACCACAAATTCTTTGGGTGCTGCTGAAAGAAACATCACCATGGCTCAAATTTGGACAGATGTGAGGAAGCACCTAAAGAAACACCACAGCGATCAGACTGAGTCTGTTCAGTTATCGTTGATAGTCTTTCATACAAACATTTATATGTATTAGTGTTTCACTATCAGTGATCAGACTGAGTCTGTTCAGTTATCGCTGATAGTTTCTGATGTAAACAGTAACGTAATCCCTGAAGACAAGTCTCGCGTCAACAGATGTTCATAGATGAATCGAAGACAAAGCTGCTGAACAAAGACAAGTCTACTAGTGACCTGATGTGGATATCAGTGAAGCAAAGACGAATCTACTTATACGCGAAGGAACATGAGGAAAAGCTTCAGCGATAGCTGAACCTCTTTATATCTCCGAAGGAAGAGATATTCAGCGATCAAACGATCACGAAGCTTATGCCTCAAGTCTCCTTTTGTCTTACCTTGCACAACCAGTACGATGTGTCAGAACGGACATACCTCTGCCACAATTCGTACAACAACTCTGTCAACTACACTGTTCATGATACGGCCGAAAGCATGTCTTCCAAAGTCAGACTCTCTCAGCCAATCACTGAACGCCACGTGTAAAGTGCCCTGCCATGCATTTAATGCATATGGTATAAATAGAAAGATTACCTCTCCATCTGAAGATGTGGTCACCTCTGGCCTTCATCTTTCTACATTATAGAAACCCTTGTTTTGTATACTCTATATCCCCCATTCTCTATATTCTTGTGCAACCATCTTAGTGTTTCTTAGGTTTGTTTAGATTGAGTCTGTCTTAATCTTATTCCGCAACAAACTTGTAAATTGTGCTTGATTTTGTGAGTCCAAGATCTCTAAATCTTTAGAGAGAGAAAGTAGAGAGAGAGCAATTGAAGCGCAAAGTATGTAATCAGATTAATGTGTGTGAAGTCCTTAAAAAGACACAAGACTAAAGGGACTTAAATACCCTTGGTCAATACAACACAATATTAGACATTAGACACAGTATTTGACCAAGTCCTATAAATACAATGATTACTATAAAATCCGACCTAACAATCTCCCCCTTAGTAATCATTGGCGCTTTGGTCTTCAAAAATCATCTTCTAAATCAGCACGGACCAATAAAGCGACTTTATGAAGCATTTTGACTTTTAAAGAAAAATTTCTTCTCAGCATCTTTCAGTTTGATTTGTCTTTGCTTCCTTTGACAAGTCTGGACCAGATTGGAATAAACTTCAATGAACATTTGATTCATCAGCTTGTGCTCTAGACGACACACCTCTTTTGAAAGACCTTGAACGAACTGTGGTGGTCGGAGCAGGAACAGCAAAAGAAAAAATTTAAGCTGAGAGAATAGAATCTTTGAGCGAATCCTGATCAGCTGATAAACTTTTGAGCTCTTTGTCTCTTTATCATCTCCTTGACTTCTCTGATTTCTCCCCCTCATGACCTTGATGAACTGGTTCAACTAGGTCATGCCAATGTTGGAGACGAGACAGCTTAAGATCTGCAAAATCAAAGAAACAGAGAAAACAGGGGAGGTTTGCGCTTCACGTTGGTTGCGCAAATTGAGGTTTGCGTTACACCAAGGTGGCGCAAAGTGAAGTTTGCGTTATACCAAGGTGGCGCAAAGTGAAGTTTGCGTTACACGAAGGTGGCGCAAAGCAAGGTTTGCGCGACCAACTGATGGCGCAAAGTTGACTTAATACTCAGAAAATTTTATACCTTTTTGAGCTCTTTGACTCCCCCTACACAAATGCACTAGATATGACAATTCAAGTTAGCATTCATATAAAGAAAATCAGATACTCCCCCTCAAAAACAGATATGAACATTAAGAAAAATTCTCCTTTTTCACTCCCCCATGAATCATGCTCAAACCCATTTGAAATATATTTATGAGAACACAATAAATGTAAACATCAATGTAGAAAGAAAAATATACTGAATATGTATTTTGAAACGATTAAATATATAAAAGTTTAAACAGAAACAAATAAAATTCTACTTAGTAAAATATCACAATAAAATCCATCAAATGAAATTAAATGTATGTGTTTGGATACAAAAACAAGTTTTATTGCATATTAAGTTAAGACATGTTCAGTTTCAAAAACTTTCATCAATCTATTCAGTGTGCTCGCATGTGAACTTTGATTAGCTTCAAGAAAATGCAACTCTAAAAATATAATAGAGAACTTTACATGTAATCACACTAAGCCATCAAAAATTCAGACTTTCACAAATTTACAGGTTTATTGCAACTTGGAAATTTATAACCAAGTATCATGAGATGTGTGCTCATTGGCATCTTTTAGCATTGTGCACTATGGCATCTTTACATGAGTGTGCTCTTTGGCATCTTTTAATCAAAAAGTTTATTAAGTAAAGAACATGTCGTAAACGTAACTTTCTATCTGACCCTATTGCAGGATTTGGGTCAGCCACTCCCAGACCAGTTGGTCTTAGGGGACTAGGTGTCAAGCACCCCTTGGAACTTACTTTCCCAGATCAGAAAGGCTACATCGACACATCCTTAACCCATTCATACCAGTAGAACATGACTTTCGATCTGATTCTATAGAAGGATTTGGGTTCGATCACTCCCAGATCAAATGACCTTAGGGGACCAGATAACAAGCATCCCACAGAACTTACTTTCCCAAACCAGAAAGGTCACAGGTACAAACTTTTAAACTTAGAGATTTCTGATTTATAAGAATTTAATAATCATCTCAAACACAAGGTTTTACGTCTAAGTGCTTAGCCCATATTTTCATTACGATCTAAAATTCTGACTTTTTAGGTTTTCTAAGCATTGTAAATTATAAATATTCCGAATCACACAACTTTAAATCAAAAACAAAAGTTACAAACATGTTGCTGACTTTTCGACTTTTGTTAGAACTGAAATTTGAACATATAAGAACTTTAATATAAACAAAGCAACTTGAAAATTTATCCTAGACACACATTTTATTCAAAAGAAAGAAAATTGTAAAACTTTTACTTCATAGAATAAAATTTGTAAAGGTTTAAACTTTTAAAACAACATGTCGAAATTTTAAAAATAGAAATATTTGATCGACAAGTTTATATTCAGTTGAAACAAAATATTATTCAATAATATTATCATTCACACAATGTAAAAAAAAAATTGTGTCTCATTTGTAAAAAAAATTGAGTTTAACAAATTCAGGAGATGAAATGAAATGCTCAGATTCTTTAAAAAAACATTTGAGAAAACTGGAACAACATCATTATCAGATATAAATGTAGCGGAAATTAAGTAGATGTACTCACAGTTTCTCATTAGTCAGAAGCTTAATGCATTGAATAATGAGTCCTAGACTGATATGTCTATAAGTCATGGTCGTTGAAGCACGGGTTCTGAGCTGAAGTACTCAGAAGCCAAAATGTTGACTTTGAAGTTCGGGTTTTGAACTGTTGTGTTCAAAATCCATTCCTTCTCTTACTCCCCCTTAACATGTGATGCCTGCAACTTTGAATCAGATTGAGACTTGGGTACCCACTTGAATTTGGGCCCGTGTTTGTTAGTTGCAGTTCGTATAGGGAAATATTTAGAATATTTGATACGAGAAGCATGAGAAAGATGATCAGAATGATAGGCACAATCATCAGAAGAGAAAGCATAATCATCAGAACTAGAATCTGAGGAAGAACATGAGACATGTTTTGAAATTCGAATCATTTGTTTTATAGAGTGCTTTGAAATTTTATTACAAGAAACAAATGAATCGCTTTTATAGAATTTGTCTACACATTTATCCCCATCAAAAGTAGATTCATCAGATGTCCGCTTTGCTTTCCAAATCTGCTTCTTTGATGACTTGCTCAAAGTCCTGTCTGTAAGAATTGAATCGGAAGAATTAGAACTGTCAGAAAGAACTTTATCTTGTTTCTTTGACTTCTTTGACCGTCTTCTTTTACGCTTAGGTTTATAATATTGATCATTTAGCGTAAAAGAATCATCAAGAATTTTAGAGGAAATATTTAAATCAGAAGAAATAAATTTATCTAAGCAACCAATCTGATCAACTAATAAATCTGAATAGCCTCGGAGTCTGAAGTAATTTGAGAAAAGATTTTAAAACTTGAAACTTCCTTTTTATTTTCCTTAGAATCAGAAGAGAGGCTAGAAATAGAATCTGATTTTCGAGAAATTAAATTTTCTTCAAGACTAGACGTCATGAAAGAAAGAATAATATCAGATTCAATTTTCTTCAAAATATTTTGATCTTCTATCTTGTCTTCAAGATCGATGATTTTGCCTTCTAATACTAAAGGAGGAGTATATTTCTTTGAATCATAAATGATAGGAGAAATATTTTCCTTATCAGAATCAGGGGCATAAGAAGAAACAAAATCACCAGATACTGAAGATTTAATAAAAGATATATCATTTTAAATTCTTCTGCCTCTCCTTGATTTTTCAGGGAAATATTTTGCATTTTCACTTGTGTAAACAAAAGGAATTTCCTTTTTCTTGTTATTTGTTCTTTTCTTATTTTCGATTTCTAACACTTGCTTCTCATTCATCCAATCAATTTTAAATTGAGGAGCATAATGAGCAAGAGTCAGATAATCGTATTTATATAAAGTTGGGGATTTTTCAATCGCATTGTTTAAACAATGAGGATTTTCAAAACCAAGTCCCCACCTTTGTTTTAAAACTTCTTCACTCCTCGGTTTGTTCATAAAAATTGTTTGTTCAGATTGGTTTCTTCGATAAAGCTTTTCTTCTAATTTATTTATTTTATCTGAAAATTCATCTTTTAAATTAGTCATAGCTGTCAAAGATTCAAGATAAGTCTTATTTGAATTTTCCAAATCATCCAATTTCTTTTGAAAGATGTCTTTTGTATTTTCTAAAATAGATTTTTCATCTTTCAAAGAAATCTTCAATTTGTCAATCAAATCTGACTTTTCAGCATTTAAATTCTTTTCAGATATTAACTTTAAGCGAAGATCAGATAAAGCAGAAATAATAATATTCATCTGAGAGGAAATAAAGTTGTAATCAAATTCAGAATATACCTCATCTTCATCAGAATCAGAATCGTCTAACTGGTCATCTCCAATCAAGCACATCTGAGCGATCTCGACGTTTGCAGCTTCGTCGTCAGAGTGATCCAGCCAGAACTCTTCTTCTGCCAGCAAAGCAGCTCCGTTCTCTCTCTTTTCAGCCAGTTCCAGTTTCTTTCTGTAGTAAGTTGAGTCCTTAACCTTCTTTGCTTGACACTCCTTTGATATGTGCCCATGCTTTCCATAGTTGTAACAGGTTGTAGTCTTAGGCTCGGGCACTTTGTCTTTAGGCATAGAAGTGAAGCGAGAAGAGTTAGAATTCGATCTCGGTTGGAACTTCTTCTGGTAATGCTGAGAGAGAAGGATCATCGCTTTCTGTAATGCCTCGCCATCATCTTCAGTTGACCCATTGTAAGCGTTATCAGACAACGCTTGTTCAGATAATTGCTTTGTGAGGAGTGCAACCGGGTCTACTGACTTCTTGTTCTTCTTATCCAGCTTGGCCTTTTTCTCTAACACCAAGCTCTCATCAGTTAGCAAGATCTCAAACATTTCTTGAATCTGCATAGTGGAGATTCTGACATCGTTCCTCAGTCTATGACAAGATTTATTCCATTCAGGCTGCAATATGTTGAGGAACTTCAGATTTGTCTCAAGCTCAGTCTTTTCAACTTTAATCTTCCGAAGATCATTGATGACGGCACAAAATCGGTCAAACACAGCTTTCAGTGGCTCCCCATCCTTGGCTTTGAATTCTTCAAAATTATTCATGTATCGCGTATGCCTGAGTTGAGTAGCTACTGAAGAACCAAGCATAATCTTCTCAAGTTGTTGCCACATCAGATTAGGATGAGTTTTGAAACAATCAATCATGTTGTATACAGAGTTTGGCAAGGCCAGCATTAGATTTGCTTTAATATCCCGATCAGCTTGATAAGCAGACAACTCTTCATGTGTGTACTCTTTAGTAGGCTTGTATAATCCAGAAGCCAATTTGGGTCTGTCGAACGGTCCTTCAGATAAAATGGTCAACATGTCATTACCATTCTTTTGTCGTTCATTGAAGTTTAGGAACCGATCTTGCCACTGTGTAAATTCATTTTCATCAATCAGTACTGGTGGACGATTTTCTGTACCCAATGACATCATGATGTCATTTTTGTAAAACTGAGCTTGATAAGCAAACTTTGCAGAATCCATAGATGACAAACTTAAAAAATTTCCAGACTCTCTCTTCTTTTTTTTTTAATTTGGACAGATATGGCGCAAACTAGAGGTTTGCGTGAGAGGTTAAAGACGCAAACGAGGCTTTGCGTGATAAGTGCAAGACGTAAATCAAACTTTTCGCGAGCAAGGTGAAACGCAAAGTGATCTTTGCGTGAGCTGAGTGAAGCGCAAACACCACTTTTCTTGATGCACTTGAGACGCAAACTATACTTTTCGCGATTGAAGAAGACGCAAAGAGATCAATTCTGAACTTTTCAAGAACTTGAAGATTTCCTTGGATGAGTATAGCGCAAACCTGATGAAACTAGCGCAAACCTGTGATGAACTAGCGCAAAGTTTAGATCTCGTGCAAAGTTCAAAAAATCAAGAAAATTTCCACAAAAAAAATTATATCCAAGAATTTAATGCAACAAATACACACAAGATTAAACGAAAACACTTTCCTAACACTTTCCAAATAACAAAATCGATTAAAAAAACACAATTTCAAAGATTTTAAAAATCAAACAGTACGTGAGAATGTTTTTCCAGAAAACTCGAAAATCTCAAAATTGACAATTAAAACTTGTTTTTCTTGCAAATTGATGTGAATTAAAAAGGTTTTACATTCAAAATCGAATCCAACTAACCAACTTTTACAAGAATTCGTTCAAAAACACAGTCGAATTTGATGAAGAATTCAAAAACGAGATTTTCTTGAAAAAATTTCAAAAAAATCGATCAAATTTTCGAAGTAATACACAAATTCAGAATCGGAAATCAAATCTCTCAATTCTCTCAAGATCTAGATTGGCTCTGATACCAATTGTGAGTCCAAGATATCTAAATCTTTAGAGAGAGAAAGTAGAGAGAGAGCAATTGAAGCGCAAAGTATGTAATCATATTAATGTGCGTGAAGTCCTTACAAAGACACAAGACCAAAGGGACTTAAATACCCTTGGTCAATACAACACAATATTAGACATTAGACACAGTATTTGACCAAGTCCTATAAATACAATGATTTCTATAAAATCAGACCTAACAGATTTATCAATAAACAATTTATTAAACTTTAAATTTTGTGTTTGTATTCAACCCCCCCTTCTACAAACTTGTTAAGCACCTCCGGGACCAACAAGTGGTATCAGAGCAGACTGTTTAATCTGATAAACAAGATTTTGCTTTATTCTTTTCCTTGATATTCTAAAATGGCACTGAACACAAACACAAACTACTATGATAATGGTTCACTTTCTAAACCTCCTCGATTTAGCAGAGATAACTTCTCTCTGTGGAACAATCGAATGATGCTATTTATAGAAGGTGCAGATCCCACCATACCTGAATACATAACAAATGGACTCTATGAACCTATCCAAATCATAGATGTCGTTCCAGCTATTGCTACCACTCCATTTATTCTTGAACACTATATTGCTAAGGAAATCAAACAATGGAGTGATGAGGACAAAAAGAAGGTTGGTATTGATACAAGGGCAACACCATTATCTCTATGGCTCTGCCTGATGAAGTTTTCCATTCCATCATGCATCTTAAAACTTCTAAAGAAATGTGGGAAACCATATGTGTTCAATATGAAGGCACCACTAAAATCCAAGAGACTCGAAAGATTAACTTGGTAAGACAGTATGAAAGTTTTATCGCTGGTAAGAGTGAATCTCTCTCTGATGTTCATCAGCGGTTTAACTGCTTAATCATTAATCTAAGAACTGTTGGTAGGACCTATTCTAATTCTGAGATCCTAACAAAATTCTTGGAATGTCTTCCTGAATGCTGGGACAATTATTCAATATGTCTCAAGCTGACAAAATACTTAAACTCTCTTTCTCTCAGCACCTTGTATGGAATATTGCTTAACTATGAGCAATCAAACCTGTTGAAGAAGAATCTTATAAAAGATTCTAAAGATTCCAAAAGCACTCTTGTTACTTTAGTCTCTTCAGAGATAATTCCATCTCAGCGATCTACTCTCACCATCACTGAGTTAGATTCTGAATCTGAGGATCTATCAGACACTGATCTTTCAGAGTTTGATGAGTCCTTAGCACTCTTGACAAACTCTTTTAACAGATTTGCAAGAAAGAGCAATTTCAGAAGAAATAAGCCTCTCTCTCTCACTGACAAGCCAAAATCAACCCCTGTTGATAAGGCTACTGCTACTTGCTTTAACTGCGAAAAGATTGGACACTTTACAAATGAGTGTAGGCCGAAGAAAGTCTTCAAACCCTCTACCTCAAGAAGATCCAGCGATGACAAATACCTAAAGCTGAAAGACAAATATCAAAAGCTGAAAAGCTACAAGCGAAAAGGTAAAGGTCTCATTGCTAAAGAACATGGCTGGGCTGAATCAGAAGAATCAAGTTCTGATGAAGAAGAATTCGCTAATCTTAGCCTTATGGCTGGGATTAAAGAAGAAGTGGAAGAACAATATGAAACTTATATGAGCTATATATCATCTCAAGATCTATCTCTACTAATCCCTCTCTACCTGAATCAGAGAGAAGTCGCGTAGTTGATGTGCTGACGATTGATCTTTACAATGCTTTAAACGGCAAATCTCTAGCTGAAAGCAAAAACAATGACTTAACTGAACAGCTGGAAAAATTCCATGAAAAGATCAAAGAACTAACTCTTTTAGAGGAATGTTTGAAAGATCAAGTTATTGTAAATAAAATCATCAGCATAGAACGCGAACAAGCCATCGCTGCTCTAAAAGCAGAAAAGGCTACTGTTGAAAAATGGTGCAATTCTTCAACAAAGATAACTGAGATAATAAATGCTCAAACTACTGGTGGTGATAAAACCGGTCTTGGTTTTTGGAAACCACAGGATGAGCCTAAAGAAGATTGTTCCATGCTTAAGTTTGGAACATTTGTCACTTCTATATCTATCACTTCTTATAATCAGTTTTATCCTTCTTCTTCTAATTCTATCCCTGAGGAAAATCCAAAGGCTCTAAGTCTGAGGATAAAGGAAAATACATTATTTGTCCTCAGAAGGCTTCCAAGAAAGCAAAGCTGAAAATTCCCTCTAAACCTTCAGCGAATCAATCCTCTAGCTCTGTGATAGAAATCTTTGATCTCTGTCCTCCAAAGCTAAAGATTGATCTCAAGCCTAAGAGATCTGAAGAAATCAAAATTCCTCCCAGATCTCATGCTAAAAGTATTCTTGGACCAGGCCCTGCTCATCTTAAATTCTCAAAACCTTTCACTCCTGGTCCTAAAACCACTGTTAAATATAGAAAAAGCTATCACTGTGGATTTACTGACCATATTGCAAGCAAATTTCCAACTGCCACTAAAGCTGATAAATCGGCCAAAGTGAAGATGAATGCCTCCAAGGCTGAGAAGGTCATCAAAGCTGAAAAAATGACCAAGGTGAAGAATACCACTAAGGTTAAGAAATTAACCAAAGTGAAGATTACCACTGAAGCTGAATCTTCATCTGGTATGAAGATTACTGAACCTTCCATCTCCACTAACCCCAAAGGACCCATTGAAAAGTGGGTACCAAACAAAGCTTAATCTTCCTTATGTGTGCAGGTATCAAAGGGCATCTGGTATCTCGATAGTGGATGTTCTCATCATATGACTGGTCAAAAAGACCTGCTCACTAAATACAAGGAAGAGAAAGGTCCCTCTGTGACCTTTGGTGGAAATGGAAAAGGATATACCCGAGGGTTTGGTGTCCTCAGCAATGGGACAACTACCTTCAGAAGAGTCGCTTATGTAGATGGACTGAAGCATAATCTTCTAAGCATCAGCCAGCTATATGACAAAGACTATGAAGTTCGCTTTTCTAAGAAAGCATGTTCAGTGGTGAATGAGAAAGGAAAACTTGCTCTCAGTGGTTATCGTAAAGAAAATGTCTATGTAATAGATATGGACTCTACTACCACTGAGAATGTGTGTTTTCTCTCTAAAGCCTCTTCTGATGTCAACTGGCTTTGGCACAAAAGGCTCTCTCATCTAAACTTCAAAACCCTGAATTCTCTCTCTTCTAAGGAACTGGTGTCTGGTCTCCCTCAGCACCCATATGCTAAAGAATCTCTTTGTTCAGCATGTGAAAAAGGAAAACAGACAAAAGCTAGTTTCAAGTCTAAACAAGTTAGATGAACATGGAACTGTAACCCGCAACAAGGCTCGACTTTAGAGATACAGACAAGAGGAAGGCATAGACTATGATGAAACCTTTGCCCCTGTGGCTAGGCTCGAAGCAATTCGACTATTCTTAGCCTATGCAATCTATAAATACTTCATTGTGTATCAAATGGATGTAAAATCAACATTCCTAAATGGAAAGCTGAATGAAGAAGTCTATGTAGAACAACCTCCAGGGTTCTATGACCCTAAGTATCCAAATTATGTTTATAAATTGGATAAGGCTCTCTATGGTCTCAAACAAGCCCCTCGTGCTTGGTATGACACTCTCTCATCCTTTCTTATCTCTGAAAATTTTGAACGTGACAAAATTGATAATACTTTATTTTTCAGAAAGATAAAAGGTCATATTATTCTTGTACAAATATATGTCGATGACATCATATTTGGTTCTACTAACCCATCGCTGTGTACTCGATTCGCTGAAAGAATACAAAATGAGTATGATGGGTGAGCTGACATATTTTCTTGGTCTTCAGATCAAACAATCTGACAAAGGTACTTTTATCAGCCAAGGTAAGTATGTTAAAGACATGCTGAAAAAGTTTGATTTAACACAAACTTCAGCAATGAAGACTCTTATGGCACCTTCTCTGACACTTAACAAAGATCCGTCTAGAAAACCTGTTAATGTCACTGCCTATAGAGGAATGATAGGCTCCCTGCTGTACCTTACAGCGAGCCGACCTAACATCATGTACTTTACTTGTTTATGTGCACGCTATCTATCTGAACCCAAGGAATCTCATCTGATCGCTGTTAAGCGAATTTTCAGATATCTGAAAGGGACTCCTAATCTCGGTCTTTGGTATCCCAAAGACTCAGGGTTCGATCTAACTGGATATTCTGATAGTGATTTTGCAGGTAGTAAACTCGATAGAAAGAGCACTACGGGTGGATGTCAACTCCTAGGAGGAAAGCTGGTAAGCTAGACAAGCAAAAAGCAAAATTCAGTGTCCACTTCCATAGCTGAAGCTGAATACGTAGCCGCTGGAAGTTGTTGTGCTCAAGTCTTATGGATGAGAAATCAACTATTAGACTATGACCTTCAGCTATCAAAGATTCCAATCTATTACGACAGCACTAGTGCAATCGCTATAGCAAACAATCCAGTGCTACATTCAAAGACTAAACACATAGAACCAGATATCATTTTATCAGAGATCATGTGATGAATGGTGATATTGAACTTTATTTCATCCCTACTGACTATCAGCTTGATGATTTATTCACCAAACCTCTTGATGAGACAAGGTTCAACTTTTTCATCAGTGAGCTTGGAATGCTGAATCTCGAAGAGTAAATCTTCAGCGTTCATGCATTAAGTCAGTGATTATAAGTTCCCAATTATCATTCAATCTCTGATTAAAACTCTGACTCTCAGGTATGATCTTTTACTTTCAATCATTGAATCTTCAGTCAGTAAGACGTTTTAAATAAAACTTTGATCACTGAAGTTTTTCTTCAAATGATTAAAAGTCTTTTGAAAAACAAAATCTATCACTAAGTTTTCTCTTCAGTGATCCTTCTAAAATAAAAATCAATCTCTGAATTTTTATCAGGGATTCTTTCAAAGGAAAAACCTCTCTCTGACTTTTCTTCAGAGATAATTTTCAAAAAGGACAAATGAAACGTTTTTCTCTCTCCTATGACGTTATTTGAACCGATAATCCACGACATGCCTTTTTCTGACACGTTCGTCCGTTGCCCTTCTATCCAATCAACTTCGTGGGACGTGTCCATGTCATTATGAATGTTTGTATTCCCGCCTCTTTCTCTCTCCTACTCTCTACGTATAAAAGGAATGTTTCTTTTCATTCTTATCTTTTACGCTTTCTGAACAACTTTTTGAGCAAGAAATTCTCTCTCAAGCTTCTGCATCATCTTCATTCAAGATTACCAGGTTATTTTAATCTTTAATCTTGTTTCCATTTCAATCTTGTTATTAAAATCCATTTATGTTCTATCATTATGGATTTTTATAAGATTTCTACTCACTAAAATCATTCTTTTTGATTTTATTCTTTCAAAACCTTTGGTTTTCTCATTGTTCTTCCTTCTTAAACTAAGAACAATGTCTTAATCTTCAAATTTTTTTGTTTTTATCTGGTAAAAACTTCTTTATTTTTAGACTTTAATCCTTCCCTTCTATTCTTTATTTCTTTCCTTATTCAGCAATGGCACAGTCAACACTTGTTTCCTCCAAGAACGTCAAGTTCGCCCTCACTGACTCTGAAGTCCCTAAGAACAACCATATTGGACGCCTAGACTTCGATGGAATCAAATACCCACACCTAGTGGATGCTGCTAAACTCCTGAAGCAATCTTGCATTGCTTACGCTCTCACTGTTGATCCAAAACCCTCCAAAACTCTACTTCAACAGTTTTGGTTCACAGCTGAAGAATCGACCATCACCAACAAGAAAGGTGATCAGGTCCCTGCTATTTCTTTCTGCACTAACCTCGGCAAAGGAATGATGACCGCTTTCAGCTTAAAAAAGGCTCTCAGGTTTCCTGACAAACCGAAGAGTGGCTTTGAAGCTCTACCTATTGACGCTGAACTCATTCAGTTTCTGGATGATATGGAGTACTGCTGGGACAACAAGCCCCGCTCCATTATTCCCAACAAGAAGCTGACTCTCATCAAGAAGGTGAACATGCGTTCTCAACTGAACTTTATCTTTTCTCACTTCATTCAGTGTATAAGTGGGAAAAGTGGTTCCCTTGATCAGGCCAGCAAGCTACAGCTCCAGATGGCCTACTCGGTAATCGCTGGCAAAAACTTTGACTTTGCCACTGCTATCTTTGACGATCTAAGGTCAACGATAGAGAAGACGGAGAGGGATCCCAAGATCCTATATGTACAGTTCATCTGTGCATACCTGAAGTTCCTCTACGCCAACGCTTATCCCACTACTGCTGATGGCTCCTTCGCCAAAGTGGGTCAGCATTCAGCGTTCTCTAGAAGTCAAACCGCTGGACAACGAGGTAAGTATCTTTACCCTACGCTCTCGCCTCTCTCTCCATTCTTCTACTTCAGCGGCCAGGCAGGAGGTTCATTCTTCTGCTAACCCTGCCGCTACCACTGGTTCCAAACGACCATCTGTTAGTTCCTTTGGCCCTTCGAAAAAGGCCATAGTTACTAAGGAGACGCCAGCCACTAGTTCAAAGCCTGAGGAAGTTTCTCGACAAACTTCCTTGGATGATTTCGTGGTCCTCTCCTCCACATCTGCTGCTTTAATAACATCAACCGTGCCAGCGACCTCGGTCGTTGTCACAACAACAGTAACTCAACCTCAACTCTCAGTTCTTCAATCAACTGAGGTACCTTCTCAACCCCAAACTTCTTCTATCCCTATCTCTAATTCCTCTATTTCTTTGGTCTCTGACCCTCCTCTCATGCAGCAACCTCATGTTGCATTTTTAGGACCTGATTCTCACATGTTTGAAAAAGACATGCAATTTTTCAACATGTTTGAACGATCAGGTATACCTAAACCCACCAATACACCTTCCTTCTCCCCATCTAAGCCTGTTTCTCAGAAGCTAACTTTTCTTTCAGGTCCTAGTTTGGCAACTGTTGACGCGAATGTCAACAATTTGGGTGAAAAGGTGGTTTATCTCACTGCCGCTGTCAACGAAACCACCAGCGCAGTCAATACCGCTGGTGAAGAACTGAAGACTTTAACAGTTGCCTGCTCCTCCAAAGCTGAAACTTCTCAAATCTCTGCTCTTCAAGCAGAGATTGTCAAAGTCAAGGAGGATACTCAGCGACAGTTTGACACTCTGTCCTCAAAGGTTGATGCTTGCACCGCTCTTCTTCAGCAAGTACTCGACAAGCTGAATGCACCAGCTCCGACTCCTTCCCCTTCCTTCACATCTGACGACCGCACATCTTTGAACGTACCTGTTGAATTTATTCATCAAGCTACTTCAGATATCCCTATCATTGAAGGATGTCTGGAGAGTCTAGAGGCTGAAGTCCGGAAGTTGGCCTCTGCCCAGCCTTCCTCTCTACCTAAAGTTCCCTCCCTCCCTGATAATGACAAAGAGGGGGAGAAAGCAGCTGAAGAAATTAAAGAGGGGGAGACAACAGCTGAAGCTGCTGAGGTTCAACTTGAAGAACCTCCCTCTCATGTTGAGGGGGAGAAGGTTGTTGACCAAGCCCCTCCTTATTTCAAAGACTTTATCGAAGAAGAAGAAGAGGAGGATGAAGATGAAGAAGATCTTGATCTTGAATATCAAGAGTAAGAGCAACCTCATCCTGATGATGATGACGATGAAGAAGACCAGTCTTTATAGTGTTCTGCAGCCATCACATCTTCAGTGATAACTTCGAAAGAAGTTGTCACAGCAGGGGGGGAGTCATGGAACATCCTCAGGAACCCCTTCCCAAAGCAAACCCAAAGGTGCGGTTGTTGAGGGAAACCTGAAGACAGTTTCACTATCTGAGGAGAATCCTTCTCAGGTATGCCTCTCACTTGTCCCTGTTTCTTTCTACAAACCCTCTATATCTTTCTAGCCTTTATCTTCTCTCTTTCCAAAACATACACTAACTCCTTTCTTTCCATTTTCTGTCCAGACAGTTCACTCCCCTGCTTAAGGGTAAAGAACTTCAAATAATCCCAGCCACTGTAGCTGATGAACAAAGATGAAGAGACGAACAGAGATGATTTCTCATCTAGAGAAACAACGACTGAAGATACCCTCTCAATCAACAGATCTAGAGTTCCTGACTGAAACTGAAATCGAAGAATCTGTCAGGGTTGAGAAGTTGATAGCTGATTGTCAAAGAGATGCCTCTCTTGCTCTCAAGATTCAGTCCTCTCAAGTCAAAGACAAAAAGCTGAAGAAGAAACCAGTTGAAGTCTAAGCTGCTCTATTGAAAGAGATTGAAGAGGAGCGCTCAAAAGAACTAGCGGTCAGCGATAGCTCAGTCGAATGGTGCAAACATAAAATCGATCATCGTTCTGACCCAATGAAGATCGTAGCAGTTTTCATCTCTGGGAGAAAGAAGAAGGACAAAGTTTCCGTCACTATGGAGATTACCAGAGAGGATGGACGCTGCAAGGCTATCTACGTTTCAAAGCTGGAAAGCTTCGGCTACATGGAATGGCTTGAGTTCAAAGATGCGCTGAAGAAATCAAAGTCAATCTACAGAGGCTATGTTGAAGGGATAAATGATGCTCTCATCAACAGAGTCGCTGCAGTCCTAAAAGTGTCATCTGCTCTTCCTTCTAAGTCAAAGCAATTCAAAAGAAAGCCTATCTCCTCCTCGTCTGAAAATGTTGCAGTGATCAGAAATGAAACCTCCATCAAGTTCTCAAGAGAATCTCTGTTCGGTCCCCCATCTGATCTCTCAGTTCTCGATCTATCTCTGCCCCCTGGTGGACCATATGTTGCAGGGCAAGTACTCAAAGAACCTTTTGGAATCTTCTTCAGAGATGATGAGGAAGAGCTCAGATTTCAAAGAGTATCTGAAATTCCTATATGTCCCCTCAGTCATCTCAAGGATCTCTTGTGCTTATGGTGTGACTTCTCTCCTTCTGCTGAACCAATCAAGGCAATAATCTCTCAAGAATCTTCAGATCGAAAGCAAAAAGGAGAAGAAATACCTGAGTATATGATCAATCCTCCTAAATCTTCTTTAGATAGCTGATAGATTAGCTTCCTATTTCTTGTAATCTATTAGTTCCTCACTTGTACTTGTAATTTTCATACCTTGTAATTCTATCTTTGAATTAGTGAAAATTTCAGTGAAGTACTTAACTCTATCAGTACTGTAAAAGATCCCTCAAAATAGTAATTGGGACATGTATGTTATAAGTCCTGATTATTCCTTATTTTGAACTATAAAGTAATTTTCTTCAGTTACTTTGTCATTATCAAATAGGGGGAGATTGTTGATTCAAACTCTCTCAGTGATTTGATAAGTAATTTTCTTCAGTTACTTTGTCATTATCAAATAGGGGGAGATTGTTGATTCAAACTCTCTCGGTGATTTGATAAAGACCCTCTTCTATACTTAGTGAAAATTACGTTTAATATGTATTAGTGTTTCACCATCAACGATCAGACTGAGTCTGTTCAGTTATCGCTGATAGTCTTTCTTACAAACATTTATATGTATTACTGTTTCACTATCAGTGATCAGACTGAGTCTGTTCAGTTATCGCTGATAGTTTCTGATGTAAACAGTAATGTAATCCCTGAAGAGAAGTCTCGCGTCAACAGATGTTCATAGTTGAATCGAAGACAAAGCTGCTGAACAAAGACAAGTCTACTAGTGACCTGATGCGGATATCAGTGAAACAAAGACGAATCTACTTATACGCGAAGGAACATGAGGAAAATCTTCAGCGATAGCTGAACCTCTTTATATCTCTAAAGGAAGAGATATTCAGCGATCAAACGATCACGAAGTTTATGCCTCAAGTCTCCTTTTGTCTTACCTTGCACAACTAGTACGATGTGTCAGAACGGACATACCTCTGCCACAATTCGTACAACAACTCTGTCAACTACACTGTTCATGATACGGCCGAAAGCATGTCTTCCAAAGTCAGACTCTCTCAGCCAATCACTGAACGCCACGTGTAAAGTGCCCTGCCATGCATTTAATGCATATGTTATAAATAGAAAGATTACCTCTCCATCTGAAGATGTGCTCACCTCTGGCCTTCATCTTTCTACATTATAGAAACCCTTGTTTTCTATACTCTCAATCCCCCATTCTCTATATTCTTGTGCAACCATCTTAGTGTTTCTTAAGTTTGTTTAGATTGAGTCTGTCTTAATCTTATTCCGCAACAAACTTGTAAATTGTGTTTGATTTATCAATAAACAATTTATTAAACTTTAAATTCTGTGTTTGTATTCAACCCCCCCTTCTACAAACTTGTTAAGCACCTCCGGGACCAACAGGTTTAAATCTAGATATTTCATTTAAGATTTTTTATTTTTTTGGTATTACCTTTGTATTACAAAATTATGAATTAGTTAGGCACAATTGTTTTGTTTATGTCGAAGATGTTCTTGGTTGTTGATGGCGATGTTCATGATCGTTCATTCGTTCTTGGTTTTTGATTTTGATTTAGTTTTTGTTTTATTTTTACCATCCAAATATAAAAGAATAGGAAAAAGACATGGATGAAAATTGCAACCTACAATATTATTTAATCTTAAAATCTGATGTGGAAGTTAGCTTAATATAAAAGAAACCATATCATCATTTTAGATTTATTATTTAAATTATAAGTATTACATGGCTTATTAGTTGGATTTGACCTGAGCCACGTCATCATTAGCAGGTCATTAGATAAACTAGACCCTTAAATATATGTAAAGTTTGATTCAAGCCCTTAAATGATGATTTTAAAAGTTTGTTCCCCAAAATAGGAATCGGGTAAAAGTTGGTTCCATTTTAATGTAATTTTCCCTAAATAAAAAAAGTAATGCAATAAGAAATGGGGGTTATCATTAAATGGATAGCTTGTAAAAACGCAAGGGTTAACAAGGATATATGTGGAAAAACAAGAGTTGAATGTGAACAATTTTTATTAGTAGGCTAACCTAATAAACTTATAGAGTTATAGTTGAGTCGTTAATTCACAATTTTGGTTTTTCGAACAAGCCAAACATCTTATTTAGTTCATTAAGTCAAAAACAAACAACATTTTATGGTTTATCAATACTTCTTTTGTCTCAAATTAAGTATTCACCTTTCTATTTTAGTTTGTCTCAAATAAACGTCAAATTCTAATCTTAATTATGAGATGAAAAAAATCTCTCTTTATTATTAAAGATAAATGTGTTATTTAATTATTTAAAAAGTCTAATAATTACACATTTCTAAAATTGTTTGTCATTTTCATTATGAAAGTTTCATTTGAGACGAAGAAAGTATTAGTTATATATAATATTACAACAATAATAATAATAACAACAACAACAATAACAAATAATAAGTAATGAAAAATATATGTATCCGTATTCAACCCGTTAAAATATCAAGTAAATACATTAAAATCTTTCACCGAAAATACTATTAAAAAAACATACAATAAGTAACATATTTACACTTATCCATTACTATCCTTGTTAATCACAAATGTTCTATGTCATTAAATATAATCGAATCTTTTATGTCATTAAATGAATAAACAATAAACATATAGTATCTTTTTAAACATATAATAAGAATAATAATCTGATTTTAAAACGAAACGGTGATATATATAAAATTGAATATCTATTGTAACAACCAAATCCAAATAGTTTAATAATAAAATTTAAATAAAATAAAATAAAATAATTAGAGATGTTGGATAATTTGGCATCAAGAAAACGAGTAAACCAAAGGAATATGTCCAGATGAAGTGACATAATGTCTTACCTACACAACTCCAAATCCTATGACGCTTCCCAACTCTTTCCTCACATCCACAAAATAAGTTAAGTCATTTATTCCTCAAAAAATTGTCATATAACAGGTTTTTAGGAGAAAATATATATATATATATATATTATTCAAGTTTTAGGGGCTGTTTATTTGCTTCTGACTACCTCTTACCGGATAAGAGATTCTTACCATGGTAGGATTGTTTACCAAAAAAAAAAAAAGTATCCTCTTACTAGAAATTGGTGCTGACCGAGCTCTTTCTCTGGTAAGAAGCTGATGGGCTCCTTACCACAGTCAGAGGCAATCATCCGATTTTACCCTTCAACACAAAAAAGAACTGAAATTTTGAGGAAAAGTATGAAAAACTTAAATAAATAAAAAATCTTGTATTGAATTCCAAAGAAATTACGACTGCAACTTACTGATAATTGTTTCTTTACCAAAGCTTGATGTTTTATAATTATCAATAAAAAATCTTTACAACTGCAAATTATTGGTTGCTACCAATTTTTTATAAGCTTGATGCTTGAAGATGGTCATGGCAGAAATATGCAGCAGACATGAAATTGATCATCTTGTTGAAATGGTAAGATGATAGAGACTCCAAGAAAACTGATTCATCATCCGCTCCATTTGCCTTGTTGCATCTTCTCTTTGTGTCTCCATGTCCATTTTTTCAATACAAACCCTAGAAAAAAGGTTTGGGGTTTTGATGGTTTCAATAAAAAATACAAAAAGCCTACACATCAAGGTCCTTGTGTCGTGTCTCCTCTAACTTTTTCTTCATTTTTCCTCTTTAATTCTCGATACCCGTGTTTGTTTATCTCTCCTAGTAAATCTATTTTTAACAACAAGAGGATGAAACAAATTTAATTCAATAATTAGTATATTTGATCAAAAATAATAATACTAATAATCTTGTAATTAAGTGGATATATATTATAACAGACAATAAAAGAATAATATACAAAAACATATTTTGTAAAATATTATTTTTAAACAAAGGGGCATAATCGTCATTTTCAATTGGTCAGCACTTAATACAAAATGTTAAGTAAACAATAATTTTTAGTGAACACTTATCCGAATCAGATCTGTTGTCCTAATCAGAGTTCTTACCCCAGTCAGCGTTTACCCTAAATTTTCGGTAAACAGCCCCTTACTAATCGAAATAGCAGGAGATTACTATTTACGTAATCTATTTTTTTAATATAATCTATACTATATTATAAAGCACGGATAAAAAACTCTTAAATACAAATTATTAGGCACAAGGTACCATCATTTTATGCAAAATTTTAAAAATCTCTTAATTTACAAATATCAAAGCACAAGATACATATTACTACTGCATGTTTCTAACACCCACCAATTTGGTATGTACAGGACATTCATTTTATGCAGACCTTTTCATGTATCACCATTTAATTAATATATTATATTACTATAAAAAAAATTTAATTATATTATTAAATATGTAATTGGTTATTTTTTCTAGATGTCATTAAAATATATAAAATAATCATTGAATTCTAACAAAATACGTAATTTTTTTATATAAAAAACATTATATTATTAAGCCTAAATTAAACAAATTTATAAAAAAAACATTATCATTTTCTCAAAACCATCCAAAATCGTACTGTAAATCGACAAAAAAACAAAAAATAAAATGAAACATTAAAATCGTGATGTATTTCGCTGCATTGCGCGAGTACCCTTCTAGTATTAATTAAAAGGTAGATGTTACGCAAGTTGCGTAAGTTCTATTTGAGTAATGTCAACAATGAACAAGCAAAAAGGCATAACTTGCATAGCCCGGTTTTGCAATACAAAATTCAGGAAAATTAGAGATTACCGAAGCATAAGTACTACTTGCTTAATCTCCGGCTATTTCAGTAAATTTGTTGAGATGTAGCTATAAAGTGAAGAGGGGATGTTCGATTGGCTATTTCAGTCAATTTTCCCTTTTTTTACTGGTAAATATGTAAATTGATTTAATAAAATTACCGATTTATCTTTTTATACGATCTCTATCAGAGGATAAGCCATATCATTAACCAAAACGCATAAGATTTACTTTATGGGCCTCTAATAACTCTAAAATTCGAGAGTTATTTATGGGTTCATTTCTCGTATTTTATGTATTCACCTTGCTTTTATCTTCTTTTTTTGGTTTGAATTGTTTTAAAAGATATGATGAAAGTTCAAGGATTTAATTTTGTTCTAAAACCGTCACCGTTGATTGTAGCAACAATCTAGCCACTTGGGTAATTTCGAGGCAGATTTTGGATAAGATTTCAAAGAGTTATTTCTGGTTACATGGAGCTTCTAAAGATGAAAGAAGATCTGAAATTTTCATAAGAATAGAAGGGGAATGTTTTTTTGTCCAAAAGGTTGTTTGAAGCTTCTTTCCATTGGATATATGGATGTGCATCTCTCCTTTTCTCCCCTATAAATTGAAGCATTGTGCAATCATTCAAGACGGATTCGAAAAACGACTAAGCTGATTACTTGAGTCGGGACTTTAACTCAACACGGATAAGACGATTACTTTGAAGTGTTAATATTAGATCCTAGATCTAGAGATGGTCAGATTCGAAATATGGCTTAAGTGATCCACAAAAATTTGAGAAATTCTTTGATAACTATGTAAAGATACGAGTTTTGTATGATTTTTGCTAAGGTTCAAACATTGATCGATATTTACAATACAAAGATTCATTTTTGAGAGATCAAGATCTTTATGGACGTTTTTGTGACATAAATTTCTGACCATTTTGTTACTATCAGTGCCTTAAGGAAAACTTACACTCATACTCATCTTTTAATCAAAAGTTTCATTTCTTTAATTAAAACAATTTCACCACCAAAAATATTGATTTTCTCATAACAGAAACTTGCACAAGAAGTTCACGAAACTCTCATAATCTCGATAGTCCAGTCCATGTGGAAAAGATCTTGGTGTAGTACCACTTTATTACTTGTTTTATTACTTGTAACGATCATAGTGTTGGTGTGTACCTGAACCGCCACCGTGAGAACACTGAGGCCACTTTGTGGACCTATATGGAAATCCTGCTACCAGCCACATTCTGGAGAGATTTGTATATCTACCAGCTATTTCGTGATAATTCACAAAAACATGTTATTTAGTGAATTTCTTTTAGCAAACCAACTTGTTCGGTGATTTTCCTTCGAAATAAACCTTTTGATTAAAAAATTTATAAATAATATAATTAAGACAATATTTTTTATAGTCTCGGAGAATAACAAAAAAAGGTTGCACAAAGATCTGATAAACCTAACAGCCTGAGTTAAGCTGATGATACTAAACAAAAGGTGTGTAATCTCCAATAGCTTCTCCAGAAGTTTTCTAAAATTGAGAATCAAAGTTCGAAGTCCCTATAAAAAATGCATTTAACTCTAGTAGATTCTCCATTTTGAAGACTACATCATTAATTATGTTATTAAAATATTAATCTTTCTCCTAAATGCTTTAGTTCAAGGTTTTTTATTGGTGGAATATAATAAAAAATCATTTCTCTATCATGGTATCATTTTTGTAGAATTCTTTAAATTTGGAGAAATTTACACACTCTCTCATACTTTCTCTGTTTTAGAGAATCTGTTAGAGTAAAAAATTGTTCAAAATCCCCATTTTCTTCATTTTAGAAAAACTGTTGGAGATCCTCCAACGTCCTCAAACTGGGTTAGTTGGGTTGGAAATAGGGCAGGCACAACTGAGGTTGGTGTGTCGACGTCTAAATTCTAGTATCCCCCAGGGTCAGATTTCTTAATAACCTAGGTGGTGCATGTGCGCCCCTGTTCTATCGTCTCGATATGATAAAGAAAAAATAGGGGTCTTAAATGTGTACCCGTTCTAATTTGATGTATGCTCCCATAAGTTAAGAAAAAATGACTTCAACCTACTGATAGTGTCATTGTATGTAGGTATTACATGTAAATTCGAATCCCTTTGGTTACTTTTTCTTTTAAATTTTTCGATAAAAATCACAAAAAGAAGGAAAAACCAATTAGATGTTGCAAGAAGTCACTTGTATATCATTTTTAATTATATCGTACTTTTCATAATGATTTTTTTTATTATGTTATTTATTGTGTGCCCTGCTTGAAAATTTTTATAGATCCTGTGTAATAACCACGGGTGGACCTACCCTTCCTGCTGCAGGGGGGGTCCCGTGCACCCGCTCAAGTTCGTTTCGTAAGGGCGAATTTTTTTTCGGTACGTAAGGTGCACCCGCTCAACTACAGGGGGTACTCCGTGATATATACGTTTTTGAGTGGTGAAAGGTACACAAGTCCCAAAAAAACCAATATTTACTCTCGAAATCAACCAAAAAATCGAAAAAATATTTTGAAATCAATAAAAAAAACCCCCAAAAAATCCCTCGAATCAACACAAAAAAGTCCATCGAATCAACCCGGAAGCTTAAAAAATCACTTGAAATCAACCAAAAACATAAAAAGTCACCTAATAAGGGAATTCGGCTAAAAATACATCGACAACAATTTTTTAAGTTTTTCGTTTGTGCACCCACTCACCTAAAATCTTGGATCCGCCACTTGTAATAATCCCTTTAGTCTCTTCCCGTTCCACTTCAATTTTCACTCTTCATTTTCGGTAACCCTAATTCATTGACTCGACTTGTTTGCCTGGTAAGACTTGGATAATTCAAATTTCGTTGAGTTCAAGCTTTTCTATTTTTATCAAGTTGACCCTTTGAGTACTTCTTCCTACTTTTATAAATAAAAGGATTTTGATTTTTCTTGTAACAGTTTTTTACGATTATTCTTTTATAAATTAACTGATTTTGATATGATTCCTTTTTGAGTTTTTGTTATGTATGCTTTTAATACCTATAAGAATTGTATTTTTAATTTTTATTAAATTAATAATAAACTTATATGCTAAAATAAAAATTGTTTTATCAGAATAAAATTTTGATATTGATGAATATAAGAGGTTAAGGATAACATAAGACTATGGGATGTTTGGTTGATTTTCCATTAAGTTATGTATGGATAAAGTTGTCTGTGTGGATTAATCTGTCTTTATAGATTTAAAAGGTTTTTATTTGAGAGAGTTTTTTCATAGATGGAAGGAACGTGTTTTTTTAATGAGAGAGACTGGTTTGGAAAAAACTTGACTTTTTGCATAAAGACCCCCCTTGAAATCTTACTGAATAAACCACTTTCTATATCATTAAGCCACTACCAAACAGTCATATATAGCTGACTGAATAAGCTGTGAGTCTCATTAAGCTGCTACAAACAGGCCTATCTTTAGCCCAACTACTAAAAATATACCATTAAAAACATTAAAAATAGTAGGTCCATTTAACACTAAACAAAATCAATTCTAACTACAAACTAAAAATAACACTAATTTTTTAATATTATTATAATAAAAAAAATAATATATTTGTTTGTTATTATCAAAGTTCTAGAGAAGATGAGTACGGACAAAATCCAATCAATTTTCAAGAAAAAAAAAAGAAAAATAAAATTAATATCCGCCTCTTATAAAAACCCTTTGCCTTTATTTTCACTCAATTACGAAAACAAACAAACATATTCTTCTCAACATTTGAATTTTGCTTGCCTACAATGCAACAGCTTGATTTGGAATCACTTGTCGCCGGTGGCCATGGAAAGGTTGCTTGCGAGACGCTCGCCGCTGAACATGGAGATGCGCCGGAAGATCCTGATATTCCAGACAGTACTCAAATTGAAGTTCCACCGGATTTTCCGCCGGAATCGTTTTGGCTTTCCAAAGACGCCGAATTTGACTGGTTCGATCGTAATGCTTTTTTAGAACGGAAGGAATCGACTAGAGGAAACTCGAATTCGATGAATCTGAATCCGAATGTGAATCCGAGCCACTCGAATTCCAATTCGCAGAGGTATTCTGTGAGTTTGAAATCAAAAGCTGCGATTATCGGTTTACCTAAAACGCAGAAGACGACTTACGTTGATTCGAAGCGTCGGCAGTGTAAACCGGTTAACGTACGGTTGTTTCCGAAGCGATCGGATTCGTTAGGTAAGGCTCCGACGACGGTTCCGGTATCGGAGCCGACTTCGCCGAAGGTGACGTGTATTGGTAGAGTTAGATCGAAGAGGTGTCGAAGCCGTCGGAGGTCATCTGCACAAGCTAGTCAACCGGAGAAATCTGCAAGTCAACGATCCGGAACAAGCAGAGCACATAAAGTTGGCTTTATGTCTCGTATAACGTCGTTATTCCTTTCGAAAGGTTCTCGCCGGAGAAAAAACTGTAAATCGTCGGAAAAAGTCAAAGAACCGCCGGAGAATTCTGCTCCGAGGAGGATCTGTGTGACGGTGAAACCGGTTAACAGTGAACCGGGGACGCCTTCTGAACCGATTGCTTTAGGAGGAATGATGCGGTTCGCGTCAGGCCGCCGGTCGGAATCTTGGGGAGGTTCCGATGATGACGTGGCCGGACGTCATTCATTGGATTCAGGACGCCGTGAAGTATAGGTAAATGGGGTGGGGACCACCCGGTGAAGTTTGGTTTGCTGACGTGGCATGTTGAAAACTGAATTTCTGTGTGCTGGAAAATAGTAAACTAAAGGCGGTTTTTCATTTTTTTTTCTTTTTTTTTTCTGTCGAAAAATCCCTTATCTATATCGGAATTGCTAAAACCAGAGTAGTATATATACGATGACGTGTTTTATAGGCACAGAAAATTGTATATTATTTTGTATTTAGTAACTTCGTCTCTGGAAAATGGATCAGGTGTTTTGATCGTATATAAAACAGAGTGTTTTATGGAGTTCATGTGGTAAATTGACCCAAAAATAATTAACTTTAAATACTGAGATTTATTATTTTAATAAACTTTAGGTAAATATTTATCAATGTTGTTTTTTAAAAGAAAATGAATGTCACATACTCAAAAACGTGTTTATTATGTTTGAAACTTTAACTTTATTAGAATTATCAAAAGATATAAAAACATTCTAAGTCCATCAAACTACCAAAGGGCAATTGGTTAAAAGGTATCTGAATCATCTATAAAGTTCAGTTTTTCAAGAGATCAAAGGTAAAAAAAAATGGAATTCCATTTAATTCAAATAAGATGTAAACCTAATAAAACATAGTATTTAATAACTCTTTAGGATTAAAATTGTTTATGAATTTTGTAAGTAATAGAAATGTTTTTGGTTCCATCGTTTCTAAAGTAAAATATTGTATTTGATTATAATGTGGTTTGAGGATCATTTTTTTTGAATTTGTTTTGTTTTATAAAAATGTCTTAATTTTGGTTTCACACAGTAAGTCATTGACGGTAATTGAGACCAACAAAACAATTAACATAGATCGGTTTTCAGGTTTTTTCTACTTTTTACAGTTTCTTCTGTAATTCTTTGGTTTTTAATAAATTTATTGGTCTTTCAAACGAAAAAAGAATAATCTTGATTGGTTAGGTATTACGGGTCATATCCTTTTAATTTTTGTAATTAATAAAGGTATTAAAAAATTATTGATATAAAACTATAAATAGGAAAATTTCCAACATAAAAAATTACAAAAAATGTGTTTCCTAGTAACTTACAAATTTCGTCCTTGTAGTAATATGAAATTTATGGATTAAGTCCCTCAAACGAAATAATTACATATATTATCATTGTGGTTTCAGTTTTGTTGGTAACCGGATCCCTACCTCTAACTTCACTAACTTTAGTTTTGTTAAGTTAAGGGCATTTTAGTCCATTTTCGTTTGATTTCATTTTCTCTTTAAAACACCTTCTATCCACCTACAACAGCAACGGTGAACCATTTCCCTAGTTCCCTCTCTTTTCGCCTCCCTCGCCTGCAATCAGAACCATATATCTCCGATACGGGTAACACTCAAATTTTCCGTCAAACCCACCCTCAAAACAACCCTATTTCCCTCCCCTCTCCTCCACCGCCATTACCTTTTTCAACTTCTCCAACCTCTTAAGTTCCATCATCCTCTCTACCTTTCCAATTATCTAATCTTTTACAAATTTCTTGCAAATTTTAGGATCTCCAGCTATTGATTCTTTCCCATTTACATGCCTTGAATTAGAGCACCAATAACCAAAATCAAGACCACGGGAACACATGAAATTTTTCAGATTTTTTGTTCCAAATCCAATCGAATACTTTTATTGTAAAATCTACCAATAAATCAAAAGCATAGCTCAGAAACTCAAAAACTCTACCAATGCATTATTTGGAAATGAGAACCAAAATCACATGACAAAAACAAGATCAAAACAACAATTCTAGATTGAAAAACACATAAAAACAAGTTGAACATATTTTTTTTGCGTTCGTGAAAGAAACCCATAGCCATGGCAGCACCATTGTACTTCATCGTCATATTCTTTCTTTGCATCTCCCTAACCCCGTTGAATCATCTTCTTATCCAACATGGTTATCAATCTCAAACACGAGATCGTCGTCAATAGGGATGAGACCATCAATGACCAAGTTTGATCATATTTGGGAACACCAATGTAATACCCTAAAAATAGGGATACCAAAAATCCGGAAAACGGACATGAGGTATACTGAAATTGCCATAGCAAGAGCCTCCCAAAAATGGGGAATATAAATATAAATAACTTGTTTAATCACAATTGTAATTTAACGGACAATAAACAACAACCAACTAATCTAATTTCTACATCTAGAAAAGAGATTACAAAAGGGTTGTTATCTATAAACCCAAACGGTCTATATCCAAAAGTATAATGCGTCCATGTGCAATTCCCCAAGCTCTCACCCCAAAGCAACTAAACCTGCTTAGGACCGCCGCCGCTAGAACCTGAGATACACATCGACACCAAACAAGTGTTAGGCCAAAAAGCCTAGTGAGTTGGACAATAATAAGCTTACATGAACAGCCACAATTTCTTATCAGCAGTTAACCAGTGTCCAAATATATGTGGAGTCGTTAGGGGAGACCCAAAGCACCAATCAATTCCACTCCAAAGAGTCAATGCACCTTGATGCCCTTAACAAGGAACACCCCAAAGGCCCGGCACACCCGGAGATCAGACCGTAAAGGAAACTTTCCGAGTGGCGGGGGTATAGGCACATACCATTCCGGTGGTGCCCCAAGACTACATCCTCCTAGTGAACTTTCCTTGATTCGTCCAACATAATGCATATAGGAGGTCCTTAGGTATATTTCAACCCAACATATTTCCATACCGACTACGGGTACAATGTTACCATCCTATCCTCATGAAGTCCACAAAAGTCCCAAATGACAATTATATTCATCATGCATATAACTATGTCACCAAAATGGTATTCCAACTAGAATCATCATAATACCCATATATGCATACATTTAACATATCAAGGTACCCACATTATATATCTAAGAGACAAATCCTAAATAATGATACATATAACAATAATCATGGCAAATCACCCATATATATACATCTTCCAACTATTTTCATGAAGAAATCCCCAAACATTTGATCATATAGAGATAAAGTAACAAATAGGAGATTATGATGTGTATCTAGTTTTAACAAAGGTTTAGTAAACTCACAATCTAGGTTTTGAACCCAAAACCTAGAAAATATGGAAACCCTAGAAGTTGGAGAAGATGAGACTTGAAGGTGAGAAATGAGAATCTTGAAGAACACTTCAATGGGGACACTTGGATGAAGCTTGATGACCACTTAATGCTCCCAACAACCCAAAACCCTAGAAATGAATGAGGTAGGTGATGAAACCCTAAAAATTGCCTCCAAGAAGAGCTCTCCCGTTTTTGTAAAGTGTTAAGGTGAGAAACAAGACTGCCAAAGTGTTTTTAAATCAACCAGACCACGCGGGCGATAATGCCCGACGATAGTGCCATGGGCACTATCGCTTGTCACAATCGCGGAGGTTCCGACCCCCACGGTACAGGCCCGACGATAGTGCCTTTGGCGATAGTGCCAAGGCACAATCGCGTGGCACAATCGCTGGCGTCCAACAACCCACGGTACATCTCTGGCGATAGTGGCTCCAGCGATAGTGCCAATGGCACAATCGCTGGCATCCCAAAACAGTCTGAAACTTAACCAAATTCGATGGCGAGGGCGAGGTTTGAACGATTAACAAAGGTAATTCAATTACATGACATTTTAACATAATTCAAGATCATAAAATGTACACAAAGACACACATTCACACATAAGAGAAATCAATGCATTAAGGGAGACATAACACTTACCTTAAGAACTTACGGGTGTTACAATCCTCCCCACCTAAATAGGATTTCGTCCCCGAAATCTTACCCTAGGCAAACAAGTGAGGATAACACCTCTTCATATCATCTTCCGATTCCCAAGTAATGTTAGCACCCCGATGGTTCTTCCATTGGACTTTCACCATAACCACGTCTTTATGCCTCAACTTCTTCACTTTCGATTCTAAAATCGATTCGGTTCTTCCACACAACGATTCCCATTGTCCACCCGAATTTTTCCGACAAAGGAATCACGCTTTCCTCTTCGGATAGGCACTTCCGTAGATAACATACGTGAAATGTGGGATGTATTCCATCCATTTCCGACGGTAAATTCAACCGATAAGCTTGTAAACCAATCTTTTCCAAAATAACGAATGGTCCAACGAAACGAGGACTAAGCTTCCCACGCTTCCCGAAACGTATGATCCCCTTCCACGGAGACACCTTCAACATGACCCGGTCACCCACTTGAAACTCAACCGACCTTATCTTCTTGTCTGCATAACTCTTTTGTTGGTCTTACGCCGCCTTTAGTCTCTCACGAATTTCCTTCACCTTGTCGCCCGTTTCTTGGACAATTTCCGGTCCGGCAAACTGCTTCTCGCCCGCCTCGAGCCAACAAACTGGAGTTCGGCACTTTCGTCCGTACAACGCCTCAAACGGTGCCATCCCAATGCTATAATGGTAGCTATTATTATACGCAAACTCCACTAACGGCAGGTGTGAGTCCTAACTACCACCAAAGTCGATGACACACGACCTCAGCATATCTTCGAGTGTTTGAATTGTCCTTTCACTTTGACCGTCCGTTTGGGGATGATATGTCGTGCTCAAATTCAATCTGGTACCCAATTCCTTTTGCAAGCTTGCCCAAAAGTTTGACGTGAAACGACTGTCCCGATCCGACACAATAGATTGCGGGACCCTGTGCCTCGACGCCACCTCGTCGATATAGAGCTTGGCCAATTTTTACATCGGCAAAGTCTCCCTCATTGCAAGAAAGTGCGCACTCTTGGTTAGCCTATCAATGACTACCCAAATTGTATCATGGCCTCGCAAGGTCTTTGGTAGCTTCGTCACGAAGTCCATAGTGATGTTGTCCCATTTCCACTCGGGAATGGACAATGGTTGTAAACTCCCATACGGCCTTTGATGTTCCGCCTTGACTTGAAGACACGTGACACATCTCTCTACATAGTTAGCCACATCTAACTTCATCACCGACCACCAATAATTTAATTTTAAGTCTCTATACATCTTGGTACTACCGGGATGTATAGAATACTTCGACTTGTGCGCGTCTTCTAGAAGCAATTCCCGATTTCCACCCAACTTCGGCACCCAAATTCGACCTTGGAAGAGTTTGAGTCCGCGACTATCTTCCGTCAAAAGCCCACATTGCTTTACCATGATCTCGGATTTGAGATTTTGCTCCTTGAGCGCTTCCACTTGCCACGTCTTGATGCTTTCCACCAAACTTGATACCACATCGATTCTTGTAAGGGACAATTTAACACCACCATCATGGCTTCTCCGACTCAATGCGTCCGCCACCACATTGGCCTTACCAGGATGATAGAGTAAATCACAATCATAATCTTTCAAGAGCTCTAGCCATCTCCTTTGTTGCATGTTGAGTTCCTTTTGATCGAAGATGTACTTGAGACTCTTGTGATCCGTGAAAAGAGTACACTTGGTCCCATACAAGTAGTGTCGCCACAACTTTAACGCGAAAACTACCGCCGCCAACTCCAGATCGTGAGTCGGATAATTCTTCTCATGATCCTTTAATTGTCGCGACGCGTAGGTTATTACTTTCCCCCTTTGCATTAGGACATACCCAAGCCCCATCTTGGAAGTGTCACTAAACACAACAAAATCTTCCAATCCTTCGGGTAGGGATAAGATCGGAGTTTCGCACAACTTCCTCTTGAGCGTCTGAAAGGCTTGTTCTTGTGCATCAGTCCAAAGAAACTTGGCGTTCTTCCTTGTAAGAGAAGTGATCGGTGTAGCTATCTTGGAAAAGTCTTGGATGAAACGCCGGTAGTAACCCGCCAAACCTAAGAAGCTTCGAATCTCCGTCGGACTTGTTGGAGGCTCCCAACTCATCATTGCATCGATCTTTGCCGGATCCACCTTTACGCCGTCCTTTGATACCACATGCCCCAAGAATTGCACCTCTTGAAGCCATAATTCGCACTTCGAGAATTTCGCGAACAACTTTTCTCTCCTTAGAACTTCTAATACCTCCCGTAAGTGTTTTCCATGCTCGGACTCATCCTTTGAATATATTAAAATATCGTCGATGAAGACGATCACGGATTTATCCAAGAATGGGCGACACACACGGTTCATTAGATCCATGAATACGGCTGGAGTGTTGGTTAAGCCAAAAGGCATCACCAAAAACTCATAATGAGCGTATCTCGTCCGGAAAGCTGTCTTCGGAATGTCTTCGTTCTTCACTCTCACTTGATGATAACCGGATCGAAGATCAATCTTCGAGAAACATCCCGCGCCTTGAAGTTGATCAAAAAGGTCGTCGATGCGAGGTAAGGGATACTTGTTCTTCACCGTGACTTTGTTTAACTCCCGATAATCTATGCACATCCGCATAGACCCATCCTTCTTCTTCACGAATAGTACCGGTGCTCCCCAAGGAGATGAACTTGGTCGAATGAAGCCCTTCTCCAACAACTCTTGAATTTGCGTCATCATCTCTTTCATTTCTGTCGGTGCCAAACGATATGGAGCACGAGCTATCGGAGCCGCTCCCGGTGTGAGGTCAATCTGAAACTCCACTTGTCGCTCCGGTGGTAATCCGGGTAAATCTTCCGGAAAGACGTCCGGATAATCTTGTACCACCTCCACATCTTCTACCGACTTCTTTTCTTTCTTTGCGTCCACAACGTAGGCCAAGTACGAAGGGTAACCCTTCACTAAGAACTTGCGAGCCTTGAGAGAGGAGATTATAGGGTTGCGACCCTTTCATTTCTCTCCATAGATGATTACCACATTGCTTCCTTCCAAAGGCACTTGAATCATCTTCTTAGAGCAAAAGATGTCGGCCTTGTGCCTTACTAACCAATCCATGCCTATGACCACGTCAAAACCCCCTATGGCCATAGGTAGCAAATCTACCCCAAAAGGATTCCCATCGATCTCTAAAGTGCAATTACAAAAACAGTCTCGGATGATTACCTGGTCCCCATTGGCTACCTCTACTACTAGTGCATCGGAGAGGACACTAATAGGAATAGTGAATCGCTTACAGAAGGTATCCGACACAAAAGAACACGTAGCACCCGAATCAAACAAAACACGAGCTGGCAAGGAGTTTACTAGGAACGTACCCGAAACGACATCCGCGGTCTCCTTTGCCTCCTCGGTAGACATCCGGAAAGCTCAACTCGGTGCCCTTTGTGGTTGCTCGACTCTGGCCGTCGAACCCACAGGATTTCCACCATTTCCTCCAACTAGCTTTGGGCAGAATCTTTTCATATGCCCCGGTTCTCCGCACTCGAAACATACCAATCCCTGGATGGAACATTCTCGAGTCGTATGGTTCTTCTTACCACACTTGGCGCACCTGGTTGGACCGGAGTAAGTTCTTGTAGCACATGGTCCCGAGTGCTTTGACCTACACTTGGAACACCACCGTTCTTCACGACGTTGATCACCTGCTTTCCCACTCACAAAGGGTCTCGACTGGCAAACGGGCCCAGATGGCCCTTCCCACTTCCGTTTCTCACCAACTAACCTCTTCTCTTCCCTTTTGGCATTGATGTCGTCCTCAACGACCAAAGACTCCTCGATAACCTCTTGTAACGTCGAACACTTAGCATTCCTTACCGCCGATCGCATCCCGGCCGGTAACCCTTGCTGATAGGCTTTAATCTTTGACCTTTCATCGGGGACTAGATGTCCCACTAAGTTCAATTTCTCCAAAAAGAGTTTGGAGTAGCCAACCACAGACAGGTTCCCTTTCTTCAGCTCTCGGAACTCCCGCTCTAACTTGTCCATCGAACGCTCGCTACAATACTTGTCCATAATCTTCTCTTTGAACACTGGCCAAGTTAACTTAGCCAGAACTTCAGGAGTGAGGACCGATCGAGTGAGATTCCACCAAATCAAAGCCTCTCCCCGAAGTAGTTGAGAAGCAAACTTGACCCGTTGCGAGGGATCACACTCACTTGACTCAAAGGCCATCTCTACCTCTTTGAGCCAGTACATGCAAGCAACCGGGTTATCTGAACCCGCAAACTCCTTAGGGTGGCACCCCAGAAACGTCTTGTAAGTGCACCCCTTAGTCTTCGTCCGAATCCCTTCAGTGGATGGTTCCTCAACCGTTACCACATTTGGTCCATCCGACCCCACAATAATGTTTTCAGCCATCGCCTCAGGTTGTCGGTGGCTAGCGTCTCGATCCTCTAGGAGTTTCATGAAAAACTCTTGTTGTTGGGTCATGGCCGAAGTCATGGCCAACTATTGTTGAGCCAGGGCCGCATTCATAGCCAACATCATGCTATCCCGAATCCGGGTCTCCATGGTAATTTCCTCCAGAATGGCGTTACCTGCGTTGAGGTTCCGGCGCGGAATATGCTCAGGCCCTCCTCCCAAGATTCTGGGTATAGGAATGTCATCGGACGTTGCCCCCACCGGGGGTCGTACTGTTGCAGATTCCACTTCTGGTTGCCCCTCTGGCATGTCCGGTAATCTACTTCGAGTGTTTACCATTGATCACTGCCACACAAGCACGAGAAAGAGGTTGAGAAAAGACTAAGCGAGTTTAACTCATTGTACGTACTAATACCTTCATCAATTATTATAATAATAGTAAACCAAGTATGCTCACGTAACAATGCATTCATAATAGCACTAGCTAAGTGAAATTATGAACGAACCATACACAAGAATTCTTGTCACCATCATCACAACTTTCAATTAAAGTAATTCCGTAATCCTAACACTCTCCCCACCTAGGATTTCTACCCCGAGTGGACAGTGAAGTCATAAAGTCTAAAGCTTAAGTCTAGATATGCTAAACAATACCTAGTTCACTTAAACTAAAGCTCTGATATCAACTTGTAACACCCTAAAAATAGGGATAACAAAAATCCGGAAAACGAACATGAGGTATACTGAAATTGCCATAGCAAGAGCCTCCCAAAAATGGGGAATATAAATATAAATAACCTGTTTAATCACAATTGTAATTTAACGGACAATAAACAACAACCAACTAATCTAATTTCTACATCTAGAAAAGAGATTACAAAAGGGTTGTTATCTATAAACCCAAACGGTCTATATCCAAAAGTATAATGCGTCCATGTGCAATTCCCCAAGCTCTCACCCCAAAGCAACTAAACCTGCTTAGGACCGTCGCCGCTAGAACCTGAGATACACATCGACACCAAACAAGTGTTAGGCCAAAAAGCCTAGTGAGTTGGACAATAATAAGCATACATGAACAGTCACAATTTCTTATCAGCAGTTAACCAGTGTCCAAATATATGTGGAGTCATTAAGGGAGACCCAAAGCACCAATCAATTCCACTCCAAAGAGTCAATGTACCTTGATGCCCTTAACAAGGAACACCCCAAAGGCCCGGCACACCCGGAGATCAGACCGTAAAGGAAACTTTCCGAGTGGCGGGGGTCTAGGCACATACCATTCCGGTGGTGCCCCAAGACTACATCCTCCTAGTGAACTTGCCTTGATTCGTCCAACATAATGCATATAGGAGGTCCTTAGGTATATTTCAACCCAACATATTTCCATACCGACTACGGGTACAATGTTACCATCCTATCCTCATGAAGTCCAACAAAAGTCCCAAATGACAATTATATTCATCATGCATATAACTATGTCACCAAAATGGTATTCCAACTAGAATCATCATAATACCCATATATGCATACATTTAATATATCAAGGTACCCACATTATATATCTAAGAGACAAATCCTAAATAATGATACATATAACAATAATCATGGCAAATCACCCATATATATACATCTTCCAACTATTTTCATGAAGAAATCCCCAAACATTTGATCATATAGAGATAAAGTAACAAATAGGAGATTATGATGTGTATCTAGTTTTAACAAAGGTTTAGTAAACTCACAATCTAGGTTTTGAACTCAAAACCTAGAAAATATGGAAACCCTAGAAGTTGGAGAAGATGAGACTTGAAGGTGAGAAATGAGAATCTTGAAGAACACTTCAATGGGGACACTTGGATGAAGCTTGATGACCACTTAATGCTCCCAACAACCCAAAACCCTAGAAATGAATGAGGTAGGTGATGAAACCCTAATAATCGCCTCCAAGAAGAGCTCTCCCGTTTTTGTAAAGTGTTAATGTGAGAAACAAGACTGCCAAAGTGTTTTTAAATCAACCAGACCACGCGGGCGATAATGCCCGGCGATAGTGCCATGGGCACTATCGCTTGTCACAATCGCGGAGGTTCCGACCCCCACGGTACAGGCCCGACGATAGTGCCTTTGGCGATAGTGCCAAGGTACAATCGCGTGGCACAATCGCTGGCGTCCAACAACCCACGGTACGTCTCTGGCGATAGTGCCTCCGGCGATAGTGCCAATGGCACAATCGCCAGGCACAATCGCTGGCATCCCAAAACAGTCCGAAACTTAACCAAATTCGATGGCGAGGGCGAGGTTTGAACGATTAACAAAGGTAATTCAATTACATGACATTTTAACATAATTCAAGATCATAAAATGTACACAAAGACACACATTCACACATAAGCGAAATCAATGCATTAAGGGAGACATAACACTTACCTTAAGAATTTACGGGTGTTACAACCAACAACACTACCATTCTAGTTGTCATTATCCACATCAGAAACTTTGAGATTAAGAAAAAAAATTACCTCTTTTTATTTCTTTTATTTGTGGCTTCTACAAGCAAACAAATAACGAATACATTTTTTATAAGTTTCCCAACCACTCAAAGTAGAGAATTTTATGGCAGGGTTTACAGATTCTAGAGTTGAGATGGGTTATTGGGGATCGAGGGTATAGTTGTTGAGACCGAGAGAAAGCTCTTCAATGGCGTTAAAATGGAATTGATTTTGTAAGGGTTACAGTGAGTAGAAGAAGTAATGTACACATTTTGCTAGTTTAGTAGAAGTTAGGGTTATGGAAAGGGTGGGTAGGCGGAGAGAAATAGGGAAGAGGAAGAGGGCACAATGGTCATTTTACTTTGTTTGCATTTTAACATTTTTAATTAACCTTTTGGGTCAAAAATGTAAACACTAAAACTTGGTGGGCCAAAGAATAAAATCTTTCATCTTCTTCATGCCTAGTTGCCTACTACCTCCCGTCAAACGCCACCGGTCACCGTGGCATGCATCTCCTGAGTCACTAACCACCACCTACCATTCCCTCCTCTTTCTCTCTCCTCTTCCCCTAACTGTTTTGGAGTTTTCGAGTACCCCAATAGGAACCACAACTCCTCGATGACCACCACTGTTTTTGAGGAGTGTGTATGTATGTGTGAGTTATATGTTGTATATAAGGGACTCTTGTGTTGTATATGTGTACACAATGTGTGTGTGTGTGTTTCAATGCATGATTGGTCATGGGAGAAGATGACTAGATGGAAGTAAAGTTCCATTTGTCTTTGTGTGTGGAGGGTGATCGTGGTTGGTGTAGGAGGGACGAGGTGGTGTTGGAGGAGGCGGATAGGGTGCGTAGATGGGGAGAGAAATCATAAGAGAAAGGGAGGTGGTGTTGGTGCCTTGGTGGGTGGGTGGTGGAGGTTGCTGGTGAGTGGTGAGTTGAGGGGTGGAGGTGAGGTTTCACAGGTGAGAAGGGGGAGGGGATCCTCGCTGGGAAATGACGCTAGGTGATGTACCAGAAGTAATGTCGGAGAGTTAGGGTAAGTTCATGCCGTCGGTAGATAAGGGGAGAGATGATAGAGTTTTTGCTTTTTTTTCTTTCTATCCCATGCAACATGGCACCACTTGGTTGGTGATTAAAAATACAAAAAAGACAAAATGTTAAAAAGACAAAAAAAAATTAAGAGTAAATTACACCGTTAGCCCATGTGGTTAGCTCAGAATTTGGATATGGTCCCTATTTTGAAATAAGTACACCAGGGGTACCTATGGTTTGCATTTCGTTACGAACTGGTCCCTGTCACTAACACCGTCAAAAACTCATTGTTAACTCAGGGGTAAATAAGTCTTCTCATATTAATTAAAAAATTCATTATATACTTCCACCTCTAAAGTGACATGTGCCCCACTACTTCACCCCTACCATTGTTTTGACCCATCTCTCTCTCTCTCTCCTTCTCTCTCTTTTTAATAACCTGCAACTCCTCTTTTTTCTTTCTCACTCTCTTTTTATCTCTTTAAGAACCTGCAACTCATATTTCTCTCTCTCCCCCTCTCTCTCTCCCTTAAAACATCTCCATACCATCCTTAACAGTCGACACCTATATTTTGATACACACTCAACACACATTTTTAAACATCTCCTCCTACTTTATCTTCTTCCTCTCATCACCACCGCAAACCACCATTGATGTACCTACTGCCCATCGATGTACCTACACATTTGGGTTTTATATCTACATACTCAACACACACTTTTAAATACACATACAACTCACTTGGGTTTTACATATATTACCAACCCCCCACTATTATATATATATATATACATATATATATATACACACACACACACACACACATATTGGTCATACATATATCCACACACATATACACACTGGTCATACATATATATGCACACACCACACACACATAAGTCATGTGCGTTTATATATATTAGCAACTTAACACACACATTCATGCATGTACTGTTATGTGTATACATATACTGGTTATACATATGAGCACATACACACAACACATACATTGTTTTATATACACATTCGTTTTTGATTTATTAGAGTGAAAGGATGAAGGTGTTCGAATCAATAAAAAAAAAGGATTGGAGAAGGATGGTTTCCAGTAGTGGCATCTAGTGAAGGCCGAAGATCACGTGGTGGGGGTGAAAGGAAAATGAAGGGAAAGAAGAGGGGGGATATGGGGAAGGAGAAGAGAAAGAAGTGGGTGGTGGGGGGAAGGAGAAGAGAACAGGTCTATGTGGTGTTTGCTTAGCAGATGTGCGACGGTGTAACGGTGATGGGTGGTGGTCAGTGGTGGGGCATCGACGGTGACTCTAAAAAGAAGAAACAAGGAGACATAAATGAGTTTGGGGAGATTAATTGAAGAAGGGAGGACATGTGTCATGTTATAAGTGGTGCCTTTTTATTTTCTTCTTGAAAAAAATTAGTAAATGTGTAAATTGGCTAAATTGCCCTTTGAGTTAACTGTGTTAAAGGATTTTTTAAAATTATGTTAATGCAAGGGACCCAGCTAGAACCGAAATGCAAACCACATGGACTCTTATTGTACTTATTTCAAAATATGGACCATATCCAGATTCTGAGCAAACCACAAGGATCAACGGTGTAATTTACTCAAAAATTAATACTAAAATAGAGAAATATATAAAAAGACGAAAAATCCCTTAAAATTAACGGAGAAAATAGATGGCCATTTGGTCAAGGGACCAAATCCGTAAAAAAGTGCATACCACCAGATGTTCTATGTAATAAATAAAGTCTACGGAACAATTTCGAAAAAATATGCACACCACATGGACCAAATTCATAACTTGCTATATATAGTATCTATTAATTTATTTTTACAATACAAACTTGAAAGAAAAAAATAGAAACCGACTAAAATGCCCTGGTTTAATGGAGCTAAAATTAACGAAGTTAGAGATAAGAACTTGATCATGATAAAAATGAAACAACAATGACTATACATGTAATTATTTCATTTGGAAGGCACATAATTTTCTAATAACCAAACCAAAGGGACTAAATTTGTAATTCACTCTTAAATATTTGATTCCACGTTGCATTTTTCCTAGTTTTGATTTTTGAAGCCGTAAGTTTTTGACATTTAAAATTATAAAGGTTTGACTTAGTACGGTGTAGAGGTCAAAGGGATACAAACCTAAAGGGTTTTGAATTTCATCTATTTGGATTTTTAAATTCCGATTAAAAATTCATACCAATAATTTATATCACAATAGTAAATTAATGACAAAGTTGTTCAATATATTTTTAGTCGAATTCCACCGTTTCGAAAGATTTTGTAATTTTTTTTATTGATTTTGTGGGATTTTAAAGTTTTTTTTATTAATTTTGAAGGGGGTTTTCAGTTTTTTTATTGATATTGAAAGAGTTTTTCAGCTTTTTGGTTGATTTTGAGAGAACATTTTCGAATTTTTGATTGATTTTTCTTGCATTTTCTAATATTCCGAACAACTGCTCAAACTTTAGAGGTGCACCTTTGGTAGCTAATTTATCGTGTACTCACAGCGTGGACACGGTGTTTCCCAGCATGGGCACAAGTATATACCAACACTGGGATCGCTACAAGTAATATAATGGTCGTAAAACCGAGTATCGTTTCCACAGGGATTGAACTACTGAGACTCAAAGATTTTCATGAACTTTTTGCACAAGTTTGGTTGTGAGAAAAATTATCGTTTTGGTGGTGGATTAATGCTAAAAATACGAAATGAAATTTATAATTAAAGAATGGGTATGGGTGTAAGCTTTTCCTTGAGATATACGTAGTAACAAAATGGTCGGGCACTTTGTAGTACGAAATGTCTATAAAAAGCCCCATCTCTCGAAAGTGGATTTTTAAAAACCGATCCTACAAAATGCTCATAAAGTGTCCATCGTTACCGACTCTTAATATTGCCGATTTAACTAAGTTGATAAAAAAATCAAGTTCTATCAGTATGTAGATTTACATTCAAATCTCTTTGTGATATAAATCTCGACCGACGTTTGACTCTTAGTAAATCATACAAAACCCGTATCTCTACGTGGTTATTAAAGACTCTCTCAAATCTTTGTGCATCACTTAAGTCGTATTTTAAATCCATCCCTCTCGAGGTCAAGATTTAATATTAACACTTAGCCCCATCGATAGCTATCTGTATAAGTGTGCCACCCTACGGATCTCTACATGCAATTCACTCACTCCGGGAAGAGCGTCGGTTTATCCGCAGTGAGTTTAAGTCCCAACTCAAGTGACCAAACTTAAGAGTTAGTAACGATGGTCACACCCAAGTGTTGCCTACTAGTCTCAAGTTGGCTCACACTCACATCCAAGAGTTGTTTAGCTCATAATAATAATAATAATAATAATAATAATAATAATAATATAAGAACGGAAATACGAATTAACTACTTGCATTAATGTAAATAAAGTACAAACAAGGTAGGAAATAAAATACGAAAATTAAAGTACTAGAAATAAAATATGAAAATTAAATTACTAGAAATAAAATGTGAGAAATTAAAGTACTAAAATTTAATGCATAAAATTAAAATACTAGAAATAAATGCAAGAAATTAAAGTTACTCTAGTATAAATTCTAACTTTGAGGAGAAAAAATTTAGAATCTTGAATATGTTGATAATGGAAGTGATGAGTATTGATGGAAGTGATCCCAAGCCTTGCTTTTATATCGGAGAAATTAAATAATACTTTTTAGGTAAAACTTTTGTCCAAAGGATAAAGGATTTTCATATCTTCTAAGAGCATCTCCAATGGAGGTTCTTACAAGAACCTTCTTTTTATATTTTTTTGGTGTCATCTAATTTACAACTCATCAATTTAAAATTTTATCTAAAAATTCACAATGTTAGTTCTTATAATAACCTCATGTCAATATCAATAATTATTATTTATTTATAAATAAATATCAAATATTTAATTTAACTACCAATAAAAATGAGGAAATTGTCATTTCACACAAACTTCATGGTAAGAACCAAAGTTCTTATTTAAGAACCTAGAGGACTTTAGCTTCTTATAAAAACTCTCCACAATGCTAGTTTTTATAAGTCATTGCACTTTTTGCTTATAAGAACCTAACATTGGAGATGCTCTAAGGATCTTCCAATATTCCCCAATGATTGCTGAAATCTTCCAAATTACCCATAGGTTGGATAAAGCTTTTGTCTAATGAGTATTCGGATGCCCATCGAGGGCACACAGTGCCCGCCCCGACAGTTTTGATATTTTCTACATAAAATTACTTTTGATGCATTATCACAAGCTGCTTTCATTATGGACCAAACGAAGATGGAAGAAAACAAAATTGGGTATAAATGAGAAATAAAATATTAGAAAAAAGTAATCAATAACACTCCGGAATGAGGGTTATCAACCTTTCATACTCCAAAACAATATTTACTTACGAAAATAAGTTAAACGACTGAATGGGACCTCACTCGGTGCTTCGTAGGTCCACGTGTATATGACGGGAATAAATCTCATAACATTTGGATTTTAACACTATTAAATATAAATTGATTATATAAGATCGTCTCCAACTCAACCAGTAAAAAAGCACATAAATACTAAAATGGTGGGCTCATTGAACATAAAAGAAATCAACTGCAATCATACACTTAAAAAACGAGAAAAACATATTTTGATAATAAATAAACATATTTATTTATTTATTATATTATTTTACAAAACACAATAATATATAATTATTTTCTATAATTAATAAATACTATTACTTTATTTTTAAAATAACTTATATAATGAATTTTTAAATTTAAACGAATTTTTTAATTGATAGGTATTATATGAAATAGCCAATATTATATATTTTAAATTTTTTGATAGCAAAATTTCGTTAAATATTTATTATCATTGATCAAAATTGAACAAAATTCACTACTACAAATTATGCTTTTATAAACGGTTGTTTTTGGGCTTTATACGCGGTTTTGGAACCGCGTATATCGCGGGTGTTTGTAAAAGTATCGGGCTTTTATACACGGTTCCAAAACCGCGTATAAAACTCAACTTTTATACACGGTTTCAAAACCGTTTAGAAAAATAATATTAACCGCGTATAAAAGTGGCCATCTTACACGGTTTTTAGATGAAACCGTTTAAAAAATCTCTACTAACCGTTTATAAAAGTATTTATTTTACACGGTTTTTAGATGAAACCGTTTAAAAAAGTCATACTAACCGTTTATAAAAGTTTATATCTTACACGGTTTTTTGCTAAACCCGTTTACAATTGTATTAATTTTTCACGGTATAAATGTAACCATTAATAAAAAAATTGCACACATTTGTACACGGTTCTTTTACTAAAACCGCATATAATGAGTTATATTTATATTTTTAATATTTTATTCGATTTTGTTACCATCCATTATTCCAAATGTTGGTGAAGCTGTATTATATCGATATGCTAAATTTCCAAATACGATTCATATTCGAATACTGGAACATGTCAAACACAATTCCAAATACAAAAATCAGTTAGACGCATAAATGTAGCATCTCGAAGTAACCATTAACCATTAAACTTTAAAAATCATCAATGTAAATATAATATCTCAAAGTAACCAAACATTCTAATATTTTTCATCGTATACTAAGTCTAATAATTCTTAAAACAATCCCCCCCCCCCCAATTCATTACCACATTTTACTCTCTTTCATACGCTTCAAAGTGAACGATCTCGCAATATTGCAAGCAATCTCCTCAACTTGTGTACTTGTGAAATGATCCGTGGTTGTCCATGTGTCCTATAAATAAATTTGAAAGTAGGTGTTATTATAAATAAAATAAAGTGTTTATTACAATATATAAATAAAATGAAAGCAATTTAAGAAACACGTACCTTGAGAGATGAGGCATATTGTTCATGTTAACCATCTTGTTGTTGATTACACTAAAGTGTAAAAAAATTAGTGATTAAACATATTAAAGTACGAAATAAATTGTTGGGATATATAAATTATACCTTGTTTAATCTCCATATAACCGAAGTGTTGGCTTGAGTAGACCCTGTGGCATGATTTATGACTAATGCATTCAAATTTCGAGCTTAAAGTGATCAAAGTTTGATCAATATTTGCTGTCTAGGTTATGTTCATGTTTATACACAGTTTGATATGTCCAGCTTTGAAACAAGACAAGCCATCTGTGAGGTTTATGCAAAAGTGTCTTACATATGCAGTGGTGATCCATAATTATAACACATATTTTGAAAAAGTGCAGCAACAGTTGGTGTATGCATAATTTGTTGGTGACAGCAGAATGTACAGATTGAAAGACAAGGGAGTTTGTTCTATGATGTGGTGTGATCGATTTATGCAACAACCTGTTTGGTTTAAGTTCAAGGAGATCTGTCCTTGTGGAGTTCTAAAGATGTTGCTCCAGACTTTGGTCCAAGGCTATCCAGATCTTAAAAGTTGTTGTCAAAGCAGAAAAACAATCCAAGTGCGGGTCGTTCTATGACAGAAGCGGTTATCATGCCACTGATTCTACTTCTATTACATTTACTTCTGTCCAGTTGCTATGACTTCTAAACTATCTCTGGAGGATTATTGGACAGTGGAGAAATAGAAGTTCTGCGGTTCAATATTTGCTCAAAAAAAAAGATGGCATATTTGATGATGTAATTCAAAAGGAGGTCTCTGATGAAAGCTTTAATACAGGCTATATCCCTTGGAACATATGCTCAACCACAGCTCGTGTTTATGGTTCCGAAGAAAATCTATTGCCACATTGCTTATACGTGTTCTTTAGAAAAGTAAAGATTTTGGTGGTGGCATGTTTTCACTAGTAGCAACAAAGACCTGCTGCACCTTCATTGTTGCAGTCAGCTCCTCCTACTGGACAGACACAGGACAGACACAGGGATGTTGGTGGCAATGAACAACATGCTTTGAAGGAGACTTTAAAGGAAAATCCACGAGAAAAAGAGGATATTAACATCATTAAGAAGATCGTAGAGCCTCTGCAAAACTGTGCAGAGCTCTGTATATATGCAGAAGCTTGTCCAGAAATTGTCCAGACCACACAGGCTGTTGTGTGCAGCATGAGTTGCTGCTGTCCATGTTAATTTTCTGCAGGTTGTGCAGGTACTCTAAGTGAAGTAGAAAATTGTGATTTGTGATAAGTGAAGCACATGATCTTAATAAAGGTATTCTCCTCTAATAAAGTCCAAGAAGCAGGATCGAGTACAGTCTCCAACTCATCTCCATCACCACTGTTGAGTGCCATCTAACTATGCAAAGAAAAAAACCTATAAATTGTAACAATACCATAAATGTATTGATTCAGATGAACAAAAAAAGACATCTTAAGCCCACAATGTCGTTCATCAATTCAAACCAACTAAGGTGCCTTTTTCTTTTTGTTCATACAAACTACGCTTACTTATCCTTAGGAGTTCAGGCATTCTGAATTTGAATTTGAATTGACAAATTGGAGATCTGAATTGAACTTGAAAGTGTGACTAAATCAAAAGGCAGGGCACTAGACCAATAAAGTCAAATGGTGCTTAAGAAATCGTTAACAGGAGCTAGGTGGTCAAAAGACCTTTTGGCGCTTAATTGCTTATGTGCTAATTATGTAGATGTTCAAGCGGATGCATAAATGGTTTATTTAAACACATACAATATACTGTAATTGTTATTAGATCATATATACATAAGAGAACTACTATTTCGATACTAAATCATCTAAAACTACTTCTATGAATAACAATTTTCATTGTTCTATTGATAAAGGATTACAAAAGTTACCTTATAGTTGAAAAAAGTCCCGAGTAATAATAACCATAAGTTGAGAAAAGCCAATTTCTTCAAATTCCAGTAATAATCAAAGCGGTTGGAGATGCTCACCCAAAAATTAAAAGTTTGGTGGATATAGGGATCACAGTGGTGGTAACTATTAACTAATCGAGGTAGTGAATAGACTATTATAAGATTTCCCATTGAAGAACAGGTATATGCTATAATTGTTTCTTAATCTTGAATACATTCTCCATTGAAGAACATGTATGTGCCTTTGTTTCCTTTATTTGCTATATACTAAAAGAAACTCCTATTTTTACAAAATAACCCAATACACTTGCTCTATTTTTATGCACAAATGTTTATTTGTTTTCCTAACACATTCTTACTTGTTTTTCTGTTTTAGACATACAATCCTAGACTTCCAAAACACCAAGATATGAGGCAGAGACGGTGGGGGATCATTTGTGGCAGTTAGGAGGATTTCGCAAAGGGGTGATAGGAGCAACACTTTTCAATCAACTTCAGGTATATCATTTTCTTATCGAAAATAAACCCAAAATACTTTGCCATATCGACATTTTATCAAACCCCTGATTGACAATGATACAAACAACATATAACAAAATCAAAATCCCAATTTTATTTTAGTTTCTTACGTTTTTTACTGTGAATCAAAGAAGGCATGTGAAAATAGCACACATTGAAGAATCGAGAAATCAACAGAAGTTGATAATCTTCAACGAAAGTTGTACAACAACCAACATATATAGCATAAGAATCGAGAAATCGAGAATTATACAAGAATTTAACTAGGGTTTTAAGAAAAATCGGACCTGACATTGAAGATGTATTCGTCGGAATCGTATTCGTTACTTCTAGTTCTACATCATCGTCGTCGGAGAAATCATCATCATTGTTGGAAAACTCCTCTTCCCCTTTGTTCCTCATAATCGCCGTACGTACAGAGAAGCAACCGTGGGTTCTTTTTTGGAAGAAAGCAATCAATCGTGGGGTTTAAGGGTAATGGGGTATTAATTTCTTAATTTATTTTTTTGGTTATTATTATTATTTAAAGTTATCTAGATTATTATTATCTTGTTTTTACTTTTATTGTTATATTATTATTATTAGATTTATTTATATTATTATTATCTTATTTATTATTTATATTATTATTATTATCTTATTTGGCAAACGTACATTTGTATTTAGGTTATTTTTATTATTTATATTATGATTATCTTAAGATTATATTACTATAAATTTGTTTTAGTTATATTATTAAATATGTAATTGGTTAATTTTTTTAGATCTCATTAAAATATATAAGATAATCATTGAATTCTAACAAAATACTTATTTTTTTTTATATAAAAAAAATTATATTATTAAGCCTAAATTAAACAAAATTATAAAAAAAATATTATCACTTTCTCAAAACCATCCAAAATCATATTGTAAATCGACAAAAAAACAAAAAATAAAATGAAACACTAAAATCGTGATGTATCTCGCTGCATTGCGCGAGTACGCTTCTAATTATTATTAACACAAAACCAATAATTAATACCGACAAACTCAATTATTAATACTTTAACTATCCCAAGTGTCACAATTTATAATGAAAATACTAACATCACAAAAAACAAAATTTATAAAATTGTCTTCTGAATAGATCCTCCGCTTGTCATGTCCTCAATAGTCAGTCATACGTGGTTTTTGTACTTTTATACGCGGTTTTAAATAAGCAACCGCGTATAAAAGGGTATGACATTTATATGCGGTTGTTTGTACTTTTATACGCGGTTTTTAATAAACAACCGCGTATAAAAGGTTTATATTTTTACGCGGTAGTTTTTACTTTTAGACGCGGTAGTTTTTACTTTTAGACGTGGTTGTTTGTACTTTTATACGCGGTTTTAAATAAGCAACCGCGTATAAAAGGGTATGACATTTATACACGGTTGTTTGTACTTTTATACGCGGTTTTTAATAAACAACCGCGTATAAAAGGTTTACATTTTTATGCGGTAGTTTTTACTTTTAGACGCGGTAGTTTTTACTTTTAGACGCGGTTGTTTGTACTTTTATACGCGGTTGTATATTAAAAACCACGTATAAAGGTTACCTTTTATATGCGGTTATTTATTAAAAATCGCGTACAAAAGTGTTACTTTTATACGCGGTTTATTGCTAAAAACCGCGTGTAAATGTAGCTTTTACGCACGGTTTTGTTAGCAATAACCGCGTACGAAAGTGACCCTTTCGTACGCGGTTTTTAATAAATAACCGCGTATAAAAGGTAACATTTATACATGGTTTTATCGATGCAACCGTTTTTAATTATCGAGTACCCTTTTTATACGGTTTTTAATCTACAACCGTGTATAAAACCATATTTTTAGCAACGGTTCAAATTGAACCGTGTAAAAAGGTTCCAGATTCGTCCTTTATACGCGGTTTTTGTAAAAACAACAAAAACCGTGTATAATTAGGTGCGTATAAAAGTCATTTCTGTAGTAGTGATTAGTCACATATTTGTTTATGTTGTTTTTTAGTTTTTTATAAAAAATTAAATCATTTAAATGCAATTTATAATTTAAAAACACCAAATAAATGAATTATTAAACTTAATATAAAATATTTAACTAATATATGAAATATTAATTAATATATATAATAACTATAAAGTTTTAATATGATAATAATATGTAAAATATAAATTTCAACATTTTAACCTATAAATATAATGGCTAAAATTAATTACCTCAGTCCTGGGTTAGGATAATAATACGAATTTCCTTTTTACACACACTAGGCGAAATCTTATGATCAAAATTATATAGTGAAGTTGGATATGTTGTAAAATTATAATTCATTTAGTTGTACGGTTTACCCGATTTTAGAGTCAATGGCGTTGGGTCAATAAAGCATTGTATGAAATATAATGTGGACGTTGAACATGACAAATAGTAGCATTAATATGATGATTCGTTTCAAGAAACATGAAAAATATTAGGATTGAGTATTTAAGGTAAAGCTCAATATGTAAAACATAGTCCAACATGGTAAGTGATGCGTCTACTCACCGCAACTCTAACCAAATTAGCAAAGTGCCTAATAGTAATTAATTCTTCAACTTTATTCTGCATATATAAAAGTAATATGTAAGAAGCGTTATTTTACCAAAGATAATTTAATAACTGAAAAATAATCTGACAACTAATAGTGTGTTAAGAATTTAATAAATAGTTTTTGCACTTTTAATTGTAATTGCAGTTGCATAGGGAAAGTGGTAGTTATTAAATAAATAATAAGTGTGGTTATATGTAAAGAGAGGTTAACCGATAATTGAGAATATTTAATATAAATGATAATAATATATACAATAATGAAATGAATGTAATCAGATTTACCATTTCAATGTTCGAAGGAACAATATTGACAAAAATTTCATGGTACACAATATTTTTAACCAAGTTTTGATCCTCGATCTCACGTCAGTATTAAGTATGGTTAAACCTTCACTTGATGTCATTCGAGAGATAGCAACATGTAGTTGACCATGTGTAGAAACCTATTAGAACATAGAACGAATAATATAGTTAAAATATTTTTTAAATGTAAGATAACATAAATGAAGTAAAAAGGTAAGTATTGTACTTGTTTTAGGAAAAAGAGGTCGACATGTCTTTCTGGGTCAATTATAAGAAGTGTACAATTATCTGTATGGATAATTGTAAAAAGTTACTTCATGTCGCTCGTGTAGAAAAACAGTTTTACAAAATTTTGGAGGGGACTACTGATGTCCGCAAGGGATAGTATGCAGACATTGTCCTCGAAATCAAAAACAGTCTTAATATCTTAAACTTCCATGAAAAATGCAAAAACGGTCATAAAGATTACACGTTCATGCATCATTATTATTGCTTAAAAAGATGAAAGAATATCGGGATCGTGTGTGATGAGCCAAGATCACAAGATCTGTAAAGAGAGAATCTAGAAAGAGAAAGTGTGCTCTTCAAATGTAACAGTATTCAATTCAAACAGTGCGTAAGTTCTTACAACTAAAACAAGCCAAGGGGACTTAAATACCCCAAGGCAAATACAAGACATAAAAGAACAATAAATACAATGATTACTATAAAATCAGATCTAACAATCTCCCCCTTAGTAATCATTGGCGTCGAGGTCTTAAAAAAAAACAATCTTCAAAAACAGCATTGACCATCAAGGCGACTTTGAATGATTATTGACGTTCTTCTCGTTGACGAAGTCTGTTCAGCCCAACTAACACTTCCAATCGTCGCAAAGTTGAACGGAGATTCAGTCTATCTTGAATAGAGACCAAAGAACTACGGATCAGAGGAATTTCATCATTTTCAAACATATATAACTCTCTTCTTGATTCCAAAAACTTTCTTCTAGCCTCTTGTAGACGATGCTCCAACTGAAGTTTGATCACCTTTAGAGTTCCATCAGAGTAATGTCCAATCTCATCAAATTGAAGAAAGCATTTTTCACTTGAGCTGTTCTTATATACTACTCCGTATGGATCTTTGATAATGGTGAATAACGGATAAGACTCTAGATTCTGCAAACTTCGATTGGGTCTTTCAAGATTAACCACAGGCTGAAAACTTTCGACGGCCATCTGGAAGTCAAAAACACGATAAAATCGGATCTGTCGTCGAATGAACCGTTTAATAACAAAAAGAGTTTGAGAAACATCCTGAGTCCGGTGATAAAGATTCCTGAAGTGATCATATAAGAATTCAATATCATCAATTGAAAGATCAATGAAATCAGCCTCTGAAAAATTGTACCGATTGCTGTCTCTTCTTTCCACCTCAAGATCTGGATACCAGATGTTCACAAACTTATTAATTGTGACACTGGGAACTCTAACAATTAGATGAGGAGAAGTAACAGTGTTATTCCTTCTGCACTGGCACTTGATAAAAGCTAAGTATTCATGCTGATAAGCTTCTGATTCTTTCTCTACTCCAAGTATGACATATATATTGATTGTCCTTCTTCTAGAAACAAAGATGTTGCTTTGGATATCTTCAAGAAAAGCTGTTCTGAGTCTAGAAGCCATATATCTCTGTTGAAGATTTCTCTGCCTTTGCTGTCTAGTTAAAGCTTCTCCTTCTTCTAGAAGAGATGGAGGAATTACCGGTTCGGAAGAAGGAATATCTGCTTGAGCTCTAGACGACTGACCAACTTCGAAAGCACTTGACGGAACATTGGTTGTCGGAGCAGAACTAGTTATTGGAGTAGATGAAGGTTGATCAACTTCTGGAATCTCACCTTGACTAGGAAGATCAACATATAGCAATTCAGCCTCTTTTGTGTCTGTTGCATCCATGAAAACAGTATCATCCTCTGTATCAGATAAGATGATGATATTGTTGCAATCTTCTTCTTTAACTCGAGCAACTTTCTCAAATCTAACTTCTTCATCATCATCTGAAATTATCTCTATGAAGTTTGCGAAGAAAGATCTCATGTCATTTGCTGCTTCCGACTCTTCAACTTCATGAGCTCTACCTGATACATCTGGATCCACATAAACTACAATTTGCATACTATCAATATTTGCTTCAGACAAATTAAATTCATTATGCAAAGCAGTTACATCAGCATTGTCAATCATGACATTTACTAAATCTTGGATACTGCAATCTTGAACTGTATCAGCAGTCTTTTCTCTATCTCCAGCCACTTCTTCTTGAACAACTTATTTTGCATCAGAAGACCCTTCTGTTCTTTGTCTCTTTGCCATCTCCCCCTCATGGCCTTGATGATCGGGACCATCTTGGTCATGTCGGCGTTTAATAGACGGGCCAGCCTCAGTCCTACATGATTGCTCTAGATGATCAATCTTGTTAGATAGATCTGAGAAAGCTTGTGTCATAAAAGAACGAAGATCAGATAAACTTGATCTAACTTCTGTTCTGAATTCCTGAAATTGATGAGATAAAGCATTAATACGATCAGAATCAGAAGATGAAGAAACTGGAGGCGGCGTTGACTGGAAATTCCTCAGCAGAGAGATCAAATCTTGATCTTCATGTTGTGGCGGAGACATAGATAGAAGACGTGCATAAAGAAGATCAGATAGCTCAGAGATCGGATAATCATGAATTGAAGCCCTGGAAGAAGTATTAGTCGGAGCAGACATGGAAATACCCGCAGACTGAGTGAAGATCGACGGAAAAGGAAGAGATACAATCGGTGATGTAGATGAAGACACGACATAAGAAGGTTCCCGAAGAATCACCCCTGAAGGACGGCGGAAAAGAATCTCAGGAGGTATAATCGAAGTATCTATCTCTGGCATTTTCCCTTTGAAAGACGCCTTCAGCTTGTTAATATGTTCTTCCTTTTGAGCATCCACCCTTTCTGAGAACTGACGAATTAACTCATTCAGAGTTGTAAATTTGTCCGAAGAGACACGTGCAGGAACCATAGAAAGCTCAACAGCAGAAACAGAGGTAGCCGCAACAGAGGTAGCATTAACCGCAACAGTAAAAGAAGCAGAAGCTTGACTCTGTGTTTGAGTGGAGATTTGAGCAAAGGAGATATCCAGTTCATCAACGTTTAAACGGGCAGCAGAAGGATCAATAGGTTCCGATTCATCTTCTGAAACATCTTCTGGGACAACAACCACTTCCGGTGATATTACTTTCCGTTCATACACTTTTATGCTGGGTTGATCAGCATCATCATCACCATCATCTAAATCACTTGTTGAATTTTCACCAACATCAGAAAAATCAGTATTTTTCACATCATCACCATCAGCAGAATCATCATCATCAACTCCAGTTTAATCAGGATTAGCATCTTCTCTAGCATCAGCTGTAACAGTAGTGACTTCAGTTTCAATAGCAATAATGACAGATTCTTCTTGAAGAGTAGCAACATCTTGTGGTGCCATAGAAAGATCAACATCTGTCTCTATTGTAGTTGCAACAGCAGTAACTATTTCCTGAGTAGTTGCTTCAACTTGTTCTTCATGAGTAGTACCAGCTGGAGTGCCATGAAAAGGTTCTTCCTGTTCAGCCTCTGCAAATTCATTTTCTAAACAATAATCAATGACACTGAGATCGGTCATGTCAGAATAATTGGCAATAAGACCATAAGGAATGGTCATAGAAAATGTGAAGGACTTCTTCTGTTTCTGGAGAAAAAGCATCTCAGTATCCTGAACTTGCGGCCAAGATAATCTTCGTGGAATGGCCGGATTGCTTCGAAACATGCTTCTAATAATCAGCTTGAGAAACCTGATAAAAGGAATGAACTTTCGTCGCTTGTTGGTTAACTTGTCTTGCACTATTTCAGAAAGCTCAGTCCAGAAAATAATCGTGTAGTCGACATGCAGGTCATAGACTACTGCATGGAACAGTCGAAGTTAGTGAAGACTAGAACTATCCGTGCCGGTATGTTTAGAAGTTAAGCACCTGTTGATGACAGAAAATAAAGAATACCAGACAGGAGGCAGGTTAGACTTGTCAAAGTCTACAACCTTGTTCAGTGGACCAACATATCCTAGTCGTTTGATGCCCTCAAACACTTCCTCTTCGGATGGAAACTGATCATATGTTGTCCTTCCAGGTCTAGAAGTAGGCTCAGGAAGCTCAAGAATCAACCGTAAAAGCTTGTAAGAAAGATATGAATCGAATTGATCTATTTGGAGATCAAATCGATGAGGACGTGCCAGTTCATTCTTAGTGATGGTGTGCCAAACTTGCTGAACGTAGACTTCCGGAACATCAGCAACTGAACAGAGAGCTTGAGAGAGCGGATGTCCACGAAGAATAGTGCGTATGACAGGATGAATCTTGATGCGATCAAAATCAACAAAGTAGTTGTTACGCTTATAAGGCATGTACATGACGTTAGGAAACACATCATTTGGAGATCGCCTAGATATAGAAAGATCAGCCCCAACAGACGGAACAGATGGCATAGGTGTATCATGAGATGCCTAATCAGCCAGATCCTGAAGAACGACATTCTCATCTTGAATCATTGGATCAGTATTTGTTTGAGAAGTCATGAGAACCTGAAACAAAACACAGAAAAACATTTAACAGAAAACACAAAAAAAAAATTCCCAAGTATGGTTTGCATATGAGGTATGCGTGTCCTGAAGGGAACGCATATGAGGTATGTGTGTCCTGAAGGGAACGCATATGAGGTATGCGTGTCCTGAAGGGAACGCATATGAGATATGCGTGTCCTGAAGAGAACGTATTTAAGGAATGGGTGTCCTTAATGAAACGCAAATCATACTTTGAAACAACGAAACAAAGAAAAACATGAAACAAACTAGAAAAAAAATGCGGGTCTCGGGTGAAACGCATATTTCACTATGCGGGTCACGAGTGAAACGCATAGTTCACAATGCGGGTCACGAGTGAAACGTATAGTTCACTATGCGGGTCACAAGTACTTGAAGAAAAACCCTAGAACTATGTTATTCGAACCCGAAAACCGCAAAACTAAAAATCTAAGCACAAAACACGAAATTAAACTAAAAGAAAACAAACCTGATTGTCGATTATACAATCTAGACAAACCCGAATAAGCAAATCGATCAACAACAACACTAATCTGGGTTTTTCAAAATCGATGAACAGTGAAAAAACTCACATCAGATAAAACGCACAATAAGAAACTAAAATTGAAATCAAAACAAAATAATAGAACACTAATCAATCTACAAACATAGAACAAAAACAAAAAACATACCTGAAATTCCAAAGCAACAATCTAAAATGAATCAGATGAGAATTCAAGAAGGAGAACACTCAGAGAGAATGGAGGGAAGATGAATAGTCAATCAAGTTCAAATGGAATAAAGAAAAGAAAATACACACTCTTACTTCTATATATTCTAAAAAACACTTAAAAAAAATAACTATGAGAAAATTACCTGATAATCCCCCATTACTCCCCCTACACAAATGCACAAAATTTATCAAATTAGTTTAGCATTTGTATAGTAAATTCTGAAATACTTACCTGATGAATTTCTGATCAGCACAAGAAGTAATTTAATCAGCAACATTTACTCCCCCTCAAAAACAGAATATACTCAGATAAAGAATCCAGATATACACTCCCCCTCTAAAAATGCACAGACCATATGACAAAAACACAGACAACAAACATAAAGACATCAATATTAAAGATGATCATATTGAATATAAATTTTGTAACAACTGAATATATAAACTTTTAAACACTAAACAAATTAAAGTCGACTCAGTAGAATATCCCAGATTTATCAATCAGTTGAAATCAAACGGGAGTTATTGAATACAGAAACATGTTTCATTGTATATCAAGTTAAGACATGTTCAGAGTCAAACACTTGCAGGTATCTATTCAGTGTGCTCGCATGCGATATCTGATTAGCTTCAAGAAAAATGTAATTCTAAACATAAAATGAAGAACTTTGCATTTACAGGCACTAAGTCATCAAGAATTAAGATTTTCACAAATTTACAGGTTTATCGCAACTCAAAATATATCACCAAGTATCAAGAGATGTGTGCTCATTGGCATCTTTTAGCTGTGTGCTCATTGGCATTTTCACATGAGTGTGCTCTTTGGCATCTTTTAAGCAATGTGCACTTTGGCATCTTTTAATCAAAGAGTTCATTAAGTAAAGAACATGCCGTAAACGTAACTTTCTATCTGACCCTATTGCAGGATTTGGGTCAGCCACTCCCAGACCAGTTGACCTTAGGGGACTAGGTGTCGAACACCCCTTGGAACTTACTCTCCCAGATCAGAAAGGCTACATCGACATATCCTAAACCCATTCATACCAGTAGAACATGACTTTCGATCTGGTTCTATTGCAGGATTTCTGTTCGATCACTCCCAGATCAATTGACCTTAGGGGACCAGATGTCAAGCATCCCTCGGAACTTACTTTCCCAAACCAGAAAGGTCACAGGTACAAACTTTTAAACTCAAGGATTTCTGTATTTTAAATGCTTAAAAATAAAATCATCTCAATAACTCAGATCTATATCGAATAGCTTAGCCCATATTTTCATTACGATCTACAATTTTGATCACTTAGGTTGTTCAAGCAAAGTAAACCATAAATATGTCGACTCACATATCTTTAAAGCAGTATCTAAAGCGTCAAGCATGTTGCTGACTTTTCGATGTTTGGAAGATTTGAACGTTGAACATATGAAACTTTAAATATAAACAAGGCGACTTGTCAAAGATCCTAGACACACATTTTATTCAACTGAAAGAAAATCTGAAATATTAAACTTTATAGAATAAAATTTGTAAAGATTTAAACTTTTAAATTCAACATGCCAAGTTTTGAAAGCAGAAAGTTAAATCGTTTTTCATCTAAAGCTTTTGTAAATATATCAGCAAGTTGATATTCAGTTGGTACAAAATATAACTCAATAGTACCTTCTTCCACGTGATGCTTTATAAAATGATATCTCATGTCTATGTGCTTGGTCTTGGTGTGCTGGACAGGATTGACCGATATCGCAATTGCAGACTTGCTGTCACAATATATTGGCACAGTATTGTATAGCATCCCGTAATCGCGAAGTTGCGTTTTCATCCAAAGCACTTGAGCACAGCAACTAGCTGCAGCAACGTATTCAGCTTCAACTGTTGATATTGACACGCAGTTTTGCTTTTTCGACGCCCAACTTATCAGTCTGTCACCCAAAAACTGGAGATGACCAGAAGTACTTTTCCTGTCCAATTGATTACCACCATAATCTGCATCAGAATAAGCAATCAAACTATAATCAGAACTTTTAGGATACCATAATCCTAAATAAGGAGTTCCTTTAATATATCTAAAAATGCGTTTGACTGCTAAAAGATGAGATTCTTTTGGTTTAGCTTGAAAACGGGCACACAGGCACGTTGAAAACATTATGTCCGGGCGACTGGCAGTAAGATACATCAGTGATCCGATCATCCCTCTGTATGTCTTTTGATCCACAACTTTTCCATCTAGATCCAGTCCGAGTTTGGCACCGTGAGCCGTAGGCGTGCCGATTGAGGTAGACTTGTCCATTTTGAATTTCTTCAAAATGTCAAAGACGTACTTTGACTGATTGATGAATATTCCATCTGGAAGCTGCTTCACTTGTAAGCCGAGGAAGAAGTTGATTTCTCCCATCATGCTCATCTGAAATCTAGAGGTCATTAAATCAGAAAACCAAGTACACAAAGATTTGTTAGTAGCACCAAAAATAATATCATCTACGTATATTTGTACTAAGCAGATATCAAGATTAGATCTATAAATGAAAAGAGTGGTATCTATGGAGCCTTTGGTGAAGTCGGATTTGACTAGAAAGGCTGACAACTCGTCATACCATGCCCGTGGAGCTTGTTTCAGACCATACAAAGCTTTATCGAGAAAATAAACATAATCAGGACGATCTTTGTCAACAAATCCCTCTGGCTGAGATACATATACTTCTTCTTTCAATTTGCCATTGAGAAATGCTGTCTTAACATCCATTTGATATACGGTGAAGTTGCGATAAGCAGCGAAGGCAAGAAACATTCTGATAGCTTCCAATCTGGCGACAGGTGCAAATGTTTCATCATAGTCAATACCTTCTTCTTGTCGATATCCTTTGGCTACTAACCTTGCTTTGTTCCGAACGACGATACCATCTTTGTCTTTCTTATTCTTGAATATCCACTTGGTACCAATTATGCTCTTACCTTTCGGCCTTGGTACAAGTCTCCACACTTTTAGCGCGTCAAACTGATTGAGCTCCTCTTGCATTGCTAAAATCCAGTCCGGGTCTTCCAGCGCTTCAGATACTTTGGTAGGTTCAATCTTGCTTAGAAAGCAAGTATACAAACATTCGTTGGAAGAAGCTGTTCTGGAGCGAGTAGAAACACTTGCTTGAGGATCCCCAATAATTTGATGGATTGGATGAGATCTTGTCCATTTTGTTGTATGAGGGAGAGGATCAATAACTTCTTGAACCACTACTATTTGTTGAGGAGGATCTTCAGATGGAATAATGTCAGAAGATGACACAGAAATGGTTTCAACTGTAGGAGGTGGAATTTCCATGACATCAGATTCAGGCTCTTGTTCATCAGAAGTAGCTTGTACTTCTTGTTGAACATTTTCTTCTGGAACAACTTCATCTTCTACAGACTCCTCATGAACTGTTTCAGCAATATCTGGTTCATGAAAGAATTGATCAGGTTGATGTTCAGAAGGTATGTCTTGAATTTCAGGAGATACTGAAGCAGCATCAGGTTGAAAGATTGATGCAGCGGAATTAGGATTTGATGCACTCACAGATTTCTGATTCAAGACATTTGACACAATATTAGTATTTGGTTTAGGAACATCATCATAAAAATTTTCAAACAGAAAATCAAGATCAGAAAGATTAGACGGAGAAGTAGAAGGATCCTGATTTGTCAACTGAAGTGCAGGTTCTGAATTGATTTGTTCAGAAGTTGAGTTTCCAGTAATAGCGGGTTCTGAACTGTGTTGTTCAGAAGCCAAATCGGCAGCTTCATCAAATTTGACATTCACTGACTCTATCACTTTTCTTGCAGAGAGAAGAAAGACTCTGTAAGCAGCAGAGTTAGAAGAATAGCCCAGAAATACGCCTTCATCTGCCTTTGGACTAAATTTGTTCAGATTATCTCTGTCATTCAAAACATAGCATTTACAACCGAAAGACTTGAAATATTTGATGTTGGGTTTGATACCATTCATCAATTCATATGGAGTCTTGTTGAACCGGCGGTGAAGAATTGATCTGTTTTGAGTATGACATGCAATTGATATGGCTTCGGCCCAGTGAGTCAAAGGAAGACCTGAATAAGCAAGCATAGATCTGGCAGCTTCCACAAGCGTTCTGTTTCGTCTTTCAACAACTCCATTCTGTTGCGGTGTTCTTGCATCAGAAAACTGTTGTTGTATACCTTGATCATCATAGAATGCTTGAAGAGTTGAATTCTTGAATTCTGTGCCATTATCTGATCTTACAACTTTGACATGCTTTTGCTTATTTGTCTGAATGGTTTTGATGAGGTTGATGAGAATTTCAGGTGTCTCGTCTTTAGATTTGAGAAATTTCACCCAAGTATATCTGGAGTAGTCATCAACAACAACCAAAACATATTTCTTCTTACCAATGCTCTTTGTCTTCATTGGTCCGCACAAATCAACGTGAATCAGATCTAGGATGTCCGCAGTGCAATGTTCAGGCTTAGGCTTATGAGATGCTTTCTTCATCTTTCCTTTCTCGCAGTCCTGACAGAGATGGTCTTTCTGGAAACGGAGGATTGGAAGACCTCTCACAGAATCATTCTTGACCAAGCGATCCATATATTTGAAATTGAGATGAGCTAGTCGACGGTGCCACACCCAGCTTTCATGAATAAAAGCTTTTGATAGAAGACAAATATCTGATGGAACCTTTACTTCGGAAAGATTAATGGTATAAAGATTTGATCGTCTCTTTCCAACAAGTAAGTCCATGCCGCTATTACTCTTTACAACAACTCTTTTAGACTTGAAACTGACTTCAAGATCTTTATCGCAGAACTTTCCGATGCTGAATAGATTGTGACTAAAACCTTCGACATAGCTTACTCTTTTGACAGTTATGTTACCTTGAACAAGATCACCATAACCAAGAATGGGAGCCGTCTCGCAGTTTCCAAATTTGACACGACCGCAAAAATTTTCTTTAAAATTTGTAAGTAGAGATTTGTTGCCAGTCATGTGTTTGGAACATCCCGAATCCAGATACCATAATTGATTTAGCTGCACAATCAACAATTATTGAGATTTAGGTACCCATATAAATATGGGTCCCTTCTTGTTAGTCCTTTCCTTTTTCTTTGTCAAAAATTTATTTTTCCAAAACATCTGAGATTGATCAAATAAAGCATGAACATCATCACATATTAAAGAAGAAACACAATCATCAGAATCAGAACTAGAGAGACAATATGAGATATTCTTTGAAATTTGAAACATTTTCTCTACAGAATATTTTGTAGATTTATTACAAATGGCAAATGAGTCTTGTTTACAAAGAGGATCTACACATTTATCCTCTACAGAAACAAATTCTTCAGATCTCTGTTTCTTTAGCCAAACAGACTTCACAGACTTCTTCAAAGGCCTATCTGAAATAGATGAATCAGAAAAGTTAGAATTTTCAGAAATATCAAACTCTTTCTTCTTATTCTTCTTTGATCTTCTTCTTTTACGCTTTGTTTTATAGAAATTATCATTTAGCGTAAAAGTGTGATCAACAATTTTAGATAAAATATTTGATTTAGAAGAAGAATTTTTATCAATAAAACCAAACTGATCAGTTATTTTATTTGGATAAACCTCAGAGCAAGAAACATTAGATGAACACAAGTTGATGGAAGATTTGATAAGACCAGAATTATTTTCTTTAAAACTTGATGTCATAAAAGAAAAAATGACATCGTTTTCAATTTTTCTCAAAATCTCTTGTTCCTCCAATTGTTCTTCTAAATCAAAGATTTGGCATTCTAATACTAATGGAGGTATATATCTCTTAGTATCATAAGGTACTGGAGATATATTGTCCTTATTAGGATTAGCTTCATTTAAATCAAAGAAGTCATTCGATTTAGAAGATTTAGTAGAAGAAACAATGTTTAACTTTTGTCTTCTCTTCTTTAATTTTTCTGGAAAATATTTTGCATTTTCTTGAGTGTAAACAAAAGGAACTTCCATTCTCTTGTTGTTTATCCGTTTTTTATCTTCCTCAATTGTAGTCTCTTTAGCACTTGTCCAAAGAGGTTTGTATTGAGAACCATATTTTGAAATACCAAGACAGTCGTAATCATAGAAATTGGGAATCTCAATTTTAGCTTTCTTTAAAAACTGAGGATTTTTAAATCCAAGACCCTAATTTTCTTTTAACGACTCATAACTCCTTGGTTTATGCATATGAATTGTTTGTTCAGTTTGATTTTGTTTATATAACTTTTCTTCTAATTCAAAAATTTTATCCGAAAACTCTTGATTTAAAATTGACAAATCAGACAAAGAATCATGAGAAGTCTGTTTTTCAATTTCTAAATCTTCTATTCTTTCTTGAAATTTCTCTGTTGTAAATTTTAAAATAGCTTTTTCATCTCTAAGAGAAATCTTCAATTTTTCAATTTGAACAAACTTTTCTTGATTTTCGCGTTTTTCGGATAGAAGCTTTGAACGAAAGTCATGTAAAGCATTTGTGATGACATTCATTTGCGAAGAAATGAAATTAAAATCAAACTCAGATGGTACCTCAGATTCATCGGTTGAAGTCTCCTCATCCTCATCATCACTGTTGTCGTCTCCAATAAAACACATGGATGCAGTCTCGATATTATCAGCTTCGTTATCTGAGTGGTCCAACCAATATTCCTCCTCAGCCAACAGAATTGTTCCACTTGCTTTCTTCTCAGCCAAAGCTAATTTATTTTTATAGAAATCAACATCTTTCACAATCTTCGTTTTGCACTCCTTTGAAATATGCCCTGGGTTGCCACAGTTGTAGCAAGTCACAGCCTTCTTATCTTCTTTCTTTGGTTCAGCTGCTGTAGCATGCTCATACTTGGGAAAGAAAGGCTTTGATGTAGAATCGGGTTCTACGTTCTTTGATCCAGATGAGAAACGAAGATTGTTTGAACCTGACCGTTTTTGATATTTCTTTTGATAGTGCTGACTTAAAAGAATCATTGCCTTTTCCAATGCTTCACCATCGTCATCTGTTGACCCATCGTAAGCAGACTCAGTCAAGGCTTGCTCAGCCATTTGGCTAGCTAAAAGAGCGATTGGATCCACAGTCTTTGGCTTCTGCTTATCCATCTTAGCTTTCTTCTTCAGAACCATAGCTTCATCAGACATTAGAATTTCAAACATTTCCTGAATGGGCATTTTGGAAATTCTGGGATCATTCCTCATTCGATGACAGGATTTTTCCCATTCAGGTTTGAGTGCATTGAGGAACTTCAGATTCGTCTCCAGCTCATTCTTTATAACCTTGATCTTATACAGATCATTAATAACAGTCCAGAATCTGTCGAAGACACTTTTCAGACTTTCCCCATCCTTAGCCTTGAACTCTTCAAAATTGTTCATGTATCTTGTCTGACGAAGCTGGGTAGACATTGCAGTACCAAGCATGATTTTCTCCAGTTGTGTCCACATCAGCATAGGATTGTGTTTGAAACAATCGATTCTGTTATAGATGGAATTTGGTAGAGCAAGAATCAAGTTTGACTTGGCCTGATTGTCAGCTTGATATCTTAGAAGTTCATCAGCCTCATATTCTATCAGGGCTTTTTCTACATTAGTAGCTGGAGTGTTTCCAACAGCTGGTATAACTTTCCTTGGCTTGACCATGGGACCTTCAGTCAAAGCTTTCATCATATTTTCCCCATTTGATTGCCTTTCGATGAAATTAATAAACCGGTCCTGCCATTGTTCAAATTCGTTCTCATTTATCAGCACAGGTGGACGAGTATCAGACCCCAACGACATCATGAGGTCGTTCTTGTAAAGTTGAGCTTGTAGAGACATTTTGATGAAATCTGGAATTCAGAAAAATAACTAAGTCTTGAAGACCCACACACCTAAGGAATGCGTGTGCAGAAAAACTGTTCGGGTCCTTGATGATACGCACACCCAAGGAATGCGTGTTCTGAGTAATAAGGACTATCCGGGAGATAGGTTGACTATGCGTGTCCAGAGAGATACGCACTTCGATGCTTTCCTCAGAGAGATATGCGTGTCCAGAAAGATATGCGACCAGAGAGATATGCGTGTTCAGAAGGACACACACTTGCTGTTGTACGTGTTCAATGAGGCACGCACTTGAAGTTGTGCGTGTGAAGACAAACACGCACTTGAAGATATGCGTGTGAAGACAGGCACGCACTTGAAGATATGCGTGTGAAGATAGATATGCACTTGAAGCTATGCGATTCCAAGAGAGAATCAACAACCTGAGAAAAACACTAACACTTAAAAGTTAGTTACACATGATTTCATAAACAACACGCATACTAATAAGATGGATAACCTGCATAATTCTTGAATAACCCGCATACTATATGAATAACACGCACAGTTCAAATCCTATTAATAACATGCAACCCGCACATTATATGAATAACACGCACATTAGGATGAATGACACGCACATTAGGATGAATGACCCGCATACTAACACTCGACTATTAATCTGCAAAATCGATCATAACCATGAATTAAATCCAAACAAATTGCACAATATTAATCGAAAACAAGTTTTTAATACAATTCAAATGACAATTTCGATCAAAACACTCCGAAACTCAAAAATCAAAACAAACAGAACTTATAACTCGACTTTTTCAGAATGCACATAAACTCAAAATCGAAGCATCAAATCATGTTTTTATGAAAATTAACAAGAATCAAACACGATCGACTAACTAGAACACATCTAATAACATCAAATTCATAGCAATTCGATCACAAAACAGACTGAAATTAGTAAAAATCCAGAAAACGAGAATTTTCTTGAAAAATCAACAAAAATCGATCAAATTTTCGAATTATCCACACAAATCAGTAACAATATTACACTAATCTCAATTCTCTCAAGATCTTGAAGGCTCTGATACCAATTGATGAGCCAAGATCACAAGATCTGTAGAGAGAGAATCTAGAAAGAGAAAGTGTTCTCTTCAAATGTAACAGTATTCAATTCAAACAGTGCGTAAGTTCTTACAACTAAAACAAGCCAAGGGGACTTAAATACCCCAAGGCAAATACAAGACATAAAAGAACAATAAATACAATTATTACTATAAAATCAGATCTAACAGTGTGATTTAAGTCCAACAACTTGTTTCTTATTTGCTTTCAGGAAGGATTTGGAAATAAATGAGAAAATATTCAAAGATTTCAAATTTCATGCATCATCGTGATAATATTCACAAACCCAGTAACTTTGTTGTAATTGCCCCTCAATCAAACTCACTAAATATTTGGCATTCTCAAAGTTGAAAATGGCTGCTTGAATCACAACCGAAGTAGAGTTCATAACTATAAGTATCATGCATTTAGAAAATCAGAGATTGGTCACCATCAATAAGAAATAATATTTTTAAATTACTTCAGGTCAGTGGGACTTCAAACATCCAAAATATGTCGTACGGGTAAATAAAACAACCCTCCCAAATAAGGACACCTAGATGTTATCGTATGACAATAAGTGTCTCACATTTGATCCCTTTGAGAATGATTTGAAATTGTTAAATTCTCATTGTGACATTTTAATATCTCATAACCTTCCTTTATATATTCATTATATCAACAAAGGAATTTCAACTAAGGTAAATACTTTAATGTTGCTTCAAAAATGTATTTAACTATTTACATATGTTTGTTCAAAATAATAACAAAAAACTAACAAAAAGAATGTTGACAACCTGGTTACAAATTTGATTTGATTCTAATGCACTTGGAGACATTATATAAATAACATGCTCGACAGATAATTTTAGCCAAGGTTCTAAATGGCGTGAGGCGTGGTGTGGCGGCGAGGCCAAGCCTCAAGCCTTAGGAGCCACGACGAATCCATGGCGTTTTCAAGGCGTGACTTATGGTGTCAAATTTCTATTTCATATATAATATTATATATAAAAACGTATGTTTTGTAGTGTTACTCAGTGAGTCAATAGTAATAGGGAAGTTAAATTAGGTTGTATATATAAAAAACTTGCAAATAAAACATTAAAAACGTAAAGAAAATCAAATATCTCATTACAATAATCGCGCATTAGGCCATGGCGTGCCATGGGCTTAACGTGGCGTGACATACAAGTCTTGGTGCCATGGCGTGCCATGGCGGCTGTGCGGCGAGTTTTTTAGAACATTGATTTTAGCACAGTAGTAAAATACAATTACTTCGTATTGATTAACCCTTCAAATTTCAATAGAATGATGTTTCGTTGCTTGAGTTGGATGATGAAAAGAGAATGTCATACACTTTTTTATTTTATTTTTGTTGTAAAATAATGTTTTGATATTAAAGTTAAAAATTATATAAAAATGGTTTGTTGCAATCACATGTGCAATATTAATATTATGATGAGTGTACACAAAATTAGTCTTCCAATTTAGCTTATAATGCATGTTTTACAACTTAATTATTAACGCATTCTAAAACAGGTTGCACATAAAAATAATTAACAAACATATAAATGTACTTAATTAAAGAGGAAAAGTGATTCCGTACATCAAAAAATATATTGTAAGACATCTTTTCTTATTATAAATTCATGTCTACCAAGTGATGAAATGTGCACCTAAAATGAGAAGTGTTATACAATGTCATCACTATGCAAGATAATACATCAAACTTTGTTCATGGGGTAAAATAAAAAACCCTATGAAATATTATCCAACATGGAAAAATTTGTTATCATTTTGGAGTCAAAGAAAATTTCCATGCATAATGCTATCTTACTTACTTTTTGAGAAAAATAGATGGAGGGATGAATAGAGCAAAATAAATGCCTATAGGAAGTTGGATAGTTTGTAGGTTAAAACTAATTAATTAGGTGGTAAAATTACCAAAGCACCCTTCTTATAATGAAATACACATTTTTCACTTAAGGGTAAAGAAGTCTTTAACTTATTTGATATTAAAAAAAATTCAAAATAATGAGAAAATTCCTTTAGACAAATCCTCTTCTTACATTGTGCCACATCATCCTTTGTAGGTTTTGCTTTTATATAGATATATAGATAGATTTTATTAGAAACTAAAGCATTTGAACCATGACCAAGCATTTATTAAATCACATGTTAAATATAATGTAATAAATTAAATATTTTTATATACTACAATATATAAGTTGTTTCTCTCTGTCTCTCTCATACATACATACATACATACATACATACATACATACATACATATATACATACATATATATATATATATATAGGATTGAGTTATTTTGTTAACCAAACTTTTCTTGTTAACTTTGTGAACCAATCATCACCGTTGATGATGAGATTGGATGGATGAGATTTATTTTAAAAAAGAAAACATTTAAATAATTTAATATTAGTAACCGATGCCATGAACCAATGTGACAAGGGATACTTTGGGGAAAAAAAATTCACAAACCTCTCAATAAAAAAAACGGCTCATTAAATTCTCTAAGGTAAATGTACTTAAGTTCATCATTCATGGTTGTTCACATCACTACGGTAAATGTACTTAAGTTCATGGTTGTTCATTGATAATTTGAGACAATGAATATGTGAACTTGGGGCCTTTAAGTTCATTCATGTTCATGAAATTACAACCATTAAAGGGTTCATGATTGTTCACACTTTCAATTGTTTTCAACCAATTGTCTTCATGAGTACTATTGGTGTTTGAATTATTACCCAATTATTTTCATCATGTCTTTGACTGGACATATCACATATGTAATTGTTCATTCTTGTTCACAAATACCAATATAGTTCATCCATGTTCACTGCCTCATGTTCAACACAAAACATGTTCGCATATATTCAAAACTTTTTTGGAAGTTATACATTTTGATCATAAAGTTACATTATGATATAGTCAACCCAATGTATGCATAGACTATAATATTGACAATATCTTCATATCATAACTGATCTTGATATTATCTTGAAGATCATGAATCACTTCCAAAAACCATCATCTTATTATGAACTATACTTTTTATTGAAAGACAAAAAGGGTAACAATTAGGAAGAAAACAAAAACGCATGCCTTCAATTGCACAACAAGGGGTTCATGACGAACAATGAAGAATGTCGTTTCTTCCACCGTCATCGTTCAATCTCTCTGAATTTATGAAATCGTTCAAGAATGGATTCGGAATGAATGTTGTTTTGCACAACTTGAAAATCCTGTAACGTTAAGTAAACTAAGAAACATAAAGAAGACAACTAGAAAACACATTGAATCTAAACATAAGCAATAATCATCGATAATAAATTTTGTAACTCCACATTAATGAGGTTAAAAAACATCTACATAAAATACCAATTATACCCTTAATCATATAATTAATGGGTTGAATCAACCAAATATTTTGAAGCTTTTTTATTGGTAAATGGAGGCTAACAAAGTTAATAAGATTTTTTTGGTTAACAAAATAACCTAGCTCTCTCTCTCTCTCTCTCTCTCTATATATATATATATATATATATATATGGAGAAGGGACTAATCAAATGAGGACTCCCTAATTTGTGATAACTGTGAGATCTAATTTGAGTCACTCATTTCAGATAATTATGTATATTTATTATTTATATAATAAAAGGTGAATTAGTAATTTTGGGGTTCGGATAATAAAGAAATAAATTAATTACTCATACAATTAAAAATTTCACATATTAATCTTCTTGATTCCCTAAAAAAATTGGGTCTCTCCCGACACCACTAAAAAAAGGAATCACGATGTATCACAATATGCAAAAGAATGTATAACTAAAGCTAAAAATCATGAAATCACACGGTATCACAATTTGCATTACAGTGGCAATGTTCATAGAGTGTATCATAATGATAATGTTCACAGTATTTATAAAGTTTTTTAGGGTATCACAATGGTAGCATATATAAATGGTAATGTATCACAATGTGTATCACAAGAAATATGAGTTCGAAACTGGTAACGTTCGCTAGAAAGGAGAAAGAGAAAAGAGGATAATTACCAATATATTATCCATTAAAAAGGTTAATTATCAAAAAATTATCCATAAATTTTAAAAAAATTATTTTCCCTTAAATATTATATATAAATTTAAACTTGTTGAAAATTAATGGATAATTACTAAAATTAACATTATTAGTATTAGTCATTGATTATTAATAATAAGATATTCAAATCGGATCTCTTAATCTTCTTGATTCCCTAAAAAAATTGGGTCTCTCCCGACACCACTAAAAAAAGGAATCACGATGTATCACAATATGCAAAAGAATGTATAACTAAAGCTAAAAATCATGAAATCACACGGTATCACAATTTTCATTACAGTGGCAATGTTCATAGAGTGTATCATAATGATAATGTTCACAGTATTTATAAAGTTTTTTAGGGTATCACAATGGTAGCATATATAAATGGTAATGTATCACAATGTGTATCACAAGAAATATGAGTTCGAAACTGGTAACGTTCGCTAGAAATGAGAAAGAGAAAAGAGGATAATTACCAATATATTATCCATTAAAAAGGATAATTATTAAAAAATTATCCATAAATTTTAAAAAAATTATTTTCCCTTAAATATTATATATAAATTTAAATTTGTTGAAAATTAATGGATAGTTACTAAAATTAACATAATTAGTATTAGTCATTGATTATTAATAATAAGAGATTCAAATCGGATCTCACAATTATCACACATTAGCGAGTTCTCTTTTGAATCGTCCCTTATAGGGACACACACACAAACACACACACACACACACACACACACACACACACACACATATATATATATATATATATATATATTGTAACACCCGGATTTATTTATTTATTTTTCGACAAAATATAATTTCAAGTTTTTATACATATTTTAACCTTAGAATAGTTATTACTAAGTATTTTGAGTATTGGTGGTGTTTGGGTATAAAAATAGGCAATAAAAACCAAGTATCCAAAAAATGCATGCTTCACGCCAGTGAAGTAAATCTTCACGCCAGTGATGGTGGGCAGAATATTTCTTCACGCCAGTGAAAAAATGCTTCACGCCAGTGAAGCGGGGCAGACCTGCACCCCCTTTTTAAATCTGATTTTCATTTTCTTTTTCCCATTTCCCTCATTTCAACTCTCACCTACCCATTCTCCTCTCTCTCATATTTTGGCCTAACATTATTTACTCCTCCAAAATCAAAATCTTCAAGAGTTTTAAGAGATTGGAAGCTAGAGATTCAAGCTTTGTGGATGGAAACTCAAGATCTTCATCTTCTTGATGTTCTCCAACTATCTCTCACCATTGTTGACCTAGTTTTTGGGGCTTTTTCCTAAAAACGAAATGCAAGTCCATATTAACCTTCTAAATCATTATTCTTGTTAAAACCTTTCATTTTAACCTCCTACAACATCCCTTTTGATGTATCATCCATGTTTTGAAGTTTTGACCAATTTTGGGTATTTTGGATGATTAGAGGATTTGACTAAGGTTTGTTATGAATCTGAGTTTGAGGTTACTTTTGCTACATCTATAGGCTTTGGTTGTGACCCAGATAAAGTTTCTAGTGATGAATGTTTGTCGATCTAAAGCCTTCAACAAAGGAAGCTCAATGTTGGGGTAAAATCTAGATTTAACCTAAATCTAGCAAGGTGAGTTCAAGTTGATTTGTGAAAACGGTGTACATGCCAAAATGTTTATTTTAAAGTGTTTGTGTTTTACATTAAATTGTTAACTGCTGATAAGTTTTGGTTATTTTGAAATGTTTAGTTTTATGAACATGTTGAGACGCCCATTTTGGGATCTTTGGGTATTTTGGTAAATAAATCATGTTGAAATGTTTCTTTGATGATTTTACATATGTAATTGGAGTTCAATTGACGTAAGTGTCATTTTGTGTATTTGATCTTATAAACCTTTTTCAGAAAATGCATATTATTGTGTTATGAGGCATTTTGAAAACATAAGGGTATGAGTTCATTTGGAAAATGGTTTGTCTCAACCAACGATGAGATTTGAGTAATTATATTTTTGGTCGTGTTTGCATAATAGTTGGTCAAACGTGTTCCAATATTTATATCGGCTTTCATTTGGGTATTTACGTAAACTGTTAGGTCGTTAGCTCGGTTTTGACTAAATGGAGTCTTGAGGACATTTGTCCGGTTTAAAAACAGTTGTGGAATTTTTGGAGTATGATGGCGATTATTTCATACCATTGGGAGTTACATGTTTTGGGAGCTTTGGTCTTTCAATTGGAGTCATGTAATGTTAGACAGTGTTGTAATTGATCTATAGGCACGTAAGTCTGTATGCTTTGTAAGGCCTGCGGTTTTGGGTTACATTTAGTGACCGCTCGGGTTTGCTAGCGAGTAGGCAATAGGAGGGCTCGAGCCTCTAAGTTGTAACTTGTCTAGATTGGATAGGCACCCATGTTTGTAAGTCCTTGAGGTGGAACTCGACGGAGTATGGCCAGAGGCATAATCGGTCCGAGGTTGTGATGTCGGTGGTGGCATGGGAACTAGGATGTCGGGATGTGTGGTGAAATTCAATAACATCACGGATGACCCCATTCATGTGTTCTCGCCACCCAAGATGGAAACGTTTAGATGACATGCGAGAAAGTTGTATGGACGGCCTACTTGCGTGTTCCTCTATTCTCAATGTATACGGGTCTCTCCGTCGTAGATCCGTGGTGTTTTAAATGTTAATGTTGTATGTTACAAATTTTGGTTTATGTGGTCGACGATAAATGATGACCTTAATAGTGGGGTTTCCCCACGTATATTAAGGTTTGAATGGAATGCGTCTTTTTCCACGTGTCGGTATTTAATTTCGTCCATTTTATGGTTGTGTGAGTTTTGGGTCTAATGTCCGTGTTCCTGACAATATTTATTTATATAGATTTGCATCTATGGTCTATGAGTTGTGGACCGTGTTCCACCCATGTTGGGTATTTCGGTATTTCGAGATATAACATCTTTGTCCACACTTTATAAAAAAATTGAGAGTTCTCTCTCTATTCTTATTTCGAGTAAGTTTGGGTTAAGTCTAAATTTACAAAAGAACATTTTATATTGGGATCTTAGCTCTTAAAAAGAGTCTGGTTCGGTTAACAATTATATTAGTGTCTCTTTCGTTTAAAATGCATGATTATTAGTAAACGGGTCGTTTTCATGACCGAAGCATATCATTTTGAAATATCATGATTTTAATTGCATTCTTCCTTTTTAATGACCCGTTTATAAATGTTGAAAACTCTTGAGCTCACTGGCGTTAAGCCTAACCTTTTATTTGTCGACATGTGCATCAGGTTCCAGTTGGGTTTGGTTCTAGCAGCTATGAAGAGTTGAGCCTTAACTTTGTGCAAGTGTAAGTAGTTGGTGAAGTCTTCCACAACTTGGAGATAGTGACTTTTATTGGGTTTTAGTAGCACCCGTCCTTACTTTAGTTTGTATGTATAGAATGAATGTGTGTATTGAGGTTAAATATTAAATTGTGATTGTAGAGGAATCATTTATTGGTGTATTTAGAAAATTTTAATTTAGTTGTTATTTCCAGATTTGAGGGTGTTACATACATACACACACACACACACACATATATATATCACATATATATATGAAGAGGTTCAAACGAGAACACCCTTATTTTACGAAAATACAAGAACATTTCTGAGTCTCCAAATTATTTAACTCATATAATTTAAAGAAAAATGTAAATAATTAAGGATAATAATGTTCGTATTTATCTATAATATTAGTGAATTCATTATCCCTAAAATCACGTACGAATAATATATCCAACGATCAGAATATATCACAACATTGTCACATCATTATTACAACAAAATCACATAATAAACCAAGAGAACGATGATTGTGGATGTTATCTTCACTGTTGTTCGATTATGACAACATTATAACATCATTATCACAACAAAATCACATCAATATCAAAGCAAAATAACATCATAAGAAGTCTTTGATTTATCAAAGAATCATCACATTATATCACAGCAAAATGAAATCATTATGGGTTCGAATTCAGAAGTACACAACAATTGTGGCCACTGAAGTTTAATCAGGACTGATGTCTTACAGTTATAATTTGTCAAGGGATTAGTCTAGACATAGCCTAGTACATCCTTCCCAAAAAAAATGAAATCATTATCACAACATTATTATATCATAAGAAGTATTTCATTTATCAATATCACAACATTATCACATCATTTGCGACAACAAACGCATCGACATAAAAAATCTTTGATGATAATAACAACCTTTAAGGGATAAAGACAAATTTAAGATAACAAAAAAATGTTGATAAATACTAATATCTTAAATAATTTTGAGACCCAAAAGTGTTCTCGTAATTTCGTATAACATGGGTTGTTCTCGCATTTTTGTAAAACATGGGTGTTCTCGTTTGAACCCATGAAGGATCGTGTGAGAAGTTAAGGTTTACGTAAGAAGCATGAGAAATGGATCAGAATCGTTGATCACTTTTAATCACATGCCCTCTCATGAATTGCGGCTTAGAAGAGAATTGATCAAGTGCATTTCGATGCATCTTATCTCGGTGCATCTCATCCTAATGTGTATTCATTTTTCATCCAACGGTTGATAATCACTTCTCACGCTTCTAACATTAACATTAACTTCTCGTCGGAACCTAATCCCCTATAAATTATAAATAATGAATGGTACATTGATTTTATATTAAAAAATAATGTGTCAATTTGATATATCATTCATCCGGGTCAAAATTTTGAAATTGCTTAAGGCTATGTTTGACAAACTAGCTAATAAGCTAGCTGGTAGCTGATAAACTAGTTTTTCAAAACGTTACTATGAGTAATTTTTCAATAAGCTAGCTTATAAGCTAGTTTATGGTCATCCAAACATGTACAAAAAAAAACTAGCTTAAGCTAGTTTTTTTTTTTTGCCAAACAACGCCTAAGAGTATTTTTGATATATTTTTTAAAATTTCACTAAAATAAAAAATTTCAAGAATCAAAATCTTCAAAGAAAATTATATATAATTCTAACAATTTTGTCATTTTAGAGATTACAACGTTAATTATATTATTAAAATATTCAATACATTTTATTAAAATATTAGTATTTTTTTCTTCAAAACATTTAATTTAAATTATTATTATTGGTTGGAATAATAAAAAACTATTTGTCTATCTTTAGTGATCACTTTTAGAGATCTCTCTAAGTTGGGAGAAATTCACTTTGTCTACTTTCTATATTTTGGAGAATTTGTTGAAGCCAAAATCAACCAAAAATCTCTAAAATCCTTACGTGGCGTTTGATTAACAAAATGAAATATGTTGGAATTGGAATTTAACAAAGAAATTGGAAGTTGAAGAAATTTAAAAAAGTTTGACCATGTTTGGTTGGCTAAGTATAACTTCAGAGTTATAATAAAATAGTGATAAATTACCAAAATACACCTTTATGATATTTTCATACTTTATTGTTTAAGTAATATATACTATATAATGATAAAATTTACAAATAATATTAATTGGTGGCAGTGGTGTCAATGACAATGGCGGCGGCGGTAGTGGTGTGGTGGAGAAGGTGGTGGAAGTAATGATGGTCGCAACGGCAGTGGTGGTGATAGTGGTGGTGGTGGAGGCGACGGTGGTAGTTACGACAATGGTAGTAGTGGTGGTGGTGACGTTCGTCATGGTGGGATGTAATAGATTAGAGTAAATATGAAGACAAATAGTCTTGCTCAAAAGATGTGATAAAATGGAATTAGAATTCCTTACTAAAACCGAAGGAATTTAAATTCGATCATATGTGGAATCAAAGTTTCGTACTAAAACTCATTGAATGAACCAAACAAATAAATGGAATTTGGTCAATGGAACTGGTTATTCGAATTCCATTGGATTCCAACGACCCAGATGCCACCTTATTATTTTCATTTTGAAGAATTCGTTAAAGATACTCTTAGGCAATATTTTAAAACCCGGGTTGACCCGGCCGGTTCAACCGGTTGAACCGGGAACCGGTGAAGAGACCGGGTCAATTACGACCGGTTTTTTAGGAAATTACGGCCCGGATCGAACCGCCGGTTTTTTGATTGAACCGGTCTTATTGAACCGGTAAAAACCCGGGTTGACCCGGTTAAAAAATCAATTTCGTATAACTGTAAGGTAGCGGCTAGGGTTAAAAAATCAATTTCACAAATCATTGACTCCACGCTCGATTCCATCAGTCCAAGTTCGATTCCACACTCGACTCCATCGATTCCATCGATTCCAATGTCTCAAGATCCATGATTTGGTTTGAACGTTATATTTCATTTTGATGTATTTGAATTGATAAAAAACTTATGCTTATATGTGTGTTTTTTATGTTTTTGGATTGATGTAAAACTTGTTGTTATGTGTTTTTTTAATGTTTTAACTTGTGGACATCAAATTCTTGGTGATATATATATATATATATATATATATATATATATATGTATGCAGGAAAATGAAAAATACATAGAATTTCTTGAAACGGGATCAACCACCCGGTTGAATCGTGATCCGGTCACCACACCGGGTCAACCAAAAAACCGGTTTTTAAAACATTGCTCTTAGGTCCCGTTTGGTTTGTAGAATTGGATAAGATTTGGAGGGATTTGGAATTCAATCCAATCCAATCCAATCCAATCCTATTTTTGGTATAAAAGATTGCTTGGATTTGTAAGAAATCCCACAAACATAGGATTTAGAAATCCCATGGGAGTTGTTGGTATTTTGCAGAATTTCGTAGGATTTGTGTGTAATAAACAAAATGTTTTAAAAATATGTTGAAAACATTTGATTTATAATAATCACTTAATAAAAGGTAAGTAATTTAATTTTTTTTATAATTATTTGTAATTTGTTTTTACAAATTATTTATAAAAAATGAATTCAATTTGATTCCAAATCCTACGAACCAAACAAATTAAGATTCCAAATCCCTCCAATTCTAAATCTTTCCACAAAATCTAAGGGGGCGTTTGGTTCGCAGAATGTTTTTGGATGAAATGGAATCTGTCAAATAAATTTGACTTTGAAGTAATTGGAATGGAATGTTGTCAGGTTTGACCACATGTTTGGTTGACAGAAATGGAATGAAATCTGTTAAATGAATTGGATTTTTTCAGTTTGGTTCACAGATTGTAGCTTTAGAATTGGAATGAAATTTTGGTAAATGACCACAATACCTTTTTTGTTTATTTTAATTTTTTTTAACAAAAATTACTTTAATGAAATAGTCATTAAATAGTTTAATTTTTGTTTTGATTATTTTAGCACACAAATGATGATGAGAGAGAGAGGGAGAGAGAGAGATAGAGAAGAGAGAGAGATGAGACAGAGATGAGAGGAGAGAGATAGGAGAGAGATGAGTGAGAGAGGAGATAGAGGATAGATTGAGAGAGTGAGTAGAGAGAGAGGAGAGGAGAGAGGGAGAGAGAGAGAGAGGAGAGGAGAGAGAGATGGAGATGATAGAAAGAGGAGAGGAGAGAGATGAGAGAGAGGGAGGGAGAGAGGAGATAGAGGAGAGAGAGATGATAGATTGAGAGAGAGTAGAGAGAGAGGAGAGTGGTTGCCGGTGGCGGTGGTGGTCGGAGGTGGTGGTGGCCGGTGGCGGTGGCCGGATGTGGTGGTGATCGGTGTTGGTAGTCGGAGGTGGTGGTGGCTGGTGGTGGTGAATGGTAGCCGGAGGTGGTGGTGATGGTCGGAGGTGGTCGATGGTGGCCGGAGGTGGTGGTCAATGGTGGTCGGTGATGGTGGCCGGATGTGGTGGTGGCCTGTGTTGGTAGCCGGAGGTGGTGGTCAATGGTTACCGGTATTGGTGGCCGGATGTGGTGGTGGTCGGTGTTGGTAGCCGGAGGTGGTGGTGGTGGTGGCCGGTGTTGGTAGTCGGAGGTGGTGGTCAATGGTGGCGGTGGCCGGAGGTGGTGGTGCATATTAAGATGAGGGGCAATTTTGTCCAAAAAAAATATGACATTCCATTCCAATGAAATACCACCTCCCCCCCCAAGAAATGTTGAATTCCTTCATTTGTGGAATTCATTGGAATTCAACTAGGGGTGTGCAGAAATTCAACCGATCCAATAGGAACCGACCGATCCAATTAGAACCGACCGACCATAATTGGATATCCAATTGTAATTGGATCGGATCGGATTGAAAATCTCAACATCCAATTTGGATCGGTCGGTTCTTGGATGACAGTCCAGAACCGACCAAAACTGACCGAACCGAACCGACCATCATCCAATTACCCATCCAATTAACCATCCGATTACCATCCAGTTTTCCATCCAACTATCATCCAATTATTTTTTTTGCAATTTGCTTAAATCTAATTTTGTTTTGTGTTGATTTTTGAATTTTAAGTCTCACTTATGTTGGTTTTAACACAAACTAAAAGTAATTAATTAGAACATTGCATTAATTTAACATGTTCGATGGATCCGATCTGATCATCCATTGGATGTCGGATGGATCTAATCCAATCCAATGGATATCCAATAAGAATATCCAATGGATATCCAATCTGATCCAATGGATATCCAATAAGAACATCCAATGGATGGAACCGAACCGATCCAATCATCCATTGTATTGGAAAAATCCAACATCCAATGGATGATTGGATCGGTTCGGTTCCCCTCACATCCATTGGATGTCAACCGATGAACACCCCTAAATTCAACATTTCAATTCCTTAAAAAGAATGAATCAAACGATGTAATGGAATCTGGTCAATGGAATTCAACATTCCAATTCCATCAGAATCAGCGAACCAAACGCCCCCTAAGGGACTGTTTAGTTCATTGAATTGGAAGGAATTGGAATGAGCAATTCCATTGACCAAATTCCAAGTCCATGTTTGGTTCATGGAAGGAAAGCAATGGAATCCTTCTAATTCCATTGAATTTCACAATGCAATTAATTTATCATTCCTTGACTTTGACTTAAGTGAAGGAATTGAATTCCTATCATCCAAATGTGTGGTCAAATTCCATAAAATTTCATTCCAATTTTTTCAAAGTCAAATATCTTCAATGAATTCTAATTCCATCAAATTCCATTATGTGAACCAAACGCCCTAAGGGTGTGTGGTTCATGGATTTTGAAAGAATTGTAATGAATAATTCCTTTAACCAAATTCCAAATCCTATGTTTGGTTCACAAAATGAAAATGAGATAATCTTTTGAATTTCACAATTTAAGGAATTTATCATTCCTTGGTTTAAGTGAAGGAATTGAATTCCACACAACCAAATGTGTGGTCAAACTCGTTCATGATGTATGTGTGTATTAAAAACGACTATAATCAATATAATATTGATTTCTTGACCTCCCATTTTGAAATCGAACTAATATATTGACCTTATTGCCCTCTAAAAGCTAAATTCTATAAATTATTATATTTGACTTTGAAATCAGTCGTAAATACATTACAAATTCAAAACCTGGCGTGGGTTTAATTTCATATTTAACCCCAATAATTCTTTATTTTTATTATTCTTTTTGGGTAGTCTTATAATAATTTTCTTAATAAATATAAAAGATGTTGACAACCGATAAGCAAAAGTTAGGTATATTATGTGACTCAATTTTTCAATCAATGGGAAGAAGTTAAAAACAAATTGAGAAAACATTTTTGGTGTATTTGTTGTTTTTCTTAATTACACGTAAAGTAATCATCATCACTACCTCTTTTAAGAAAACAAATACTAATCGAAATGAAACCCTGAAATTGAAAAAAGAAAAAGAAAGATAACGTATTAGAATGCCAATCAACATAACTAAGTTATGTCAGGCTCACCTTTTTATATGTCAGGCTCACCTTTTTATATATCAGTGGGCTAGGAAACTAGACTACTACGTGTCAAAGTCATTAATTCTGATCAGAAAAACATTAAAAAGAGGTTATAATACGATTTGTGTCCTAAAATGATTTTCAATTTTCAACTAAAGAAATCACATAACTTTAGAACTCAAAGCTAAAGGGTTCATGTTTATTGAAGGAAGTCATTATAGGAGTGATGATGAGTCTCACAGATAATTAAATTGAAAGAATTACACAATTTAATTACAAAATAAAAATGAATTTATTGGTTCTAAGTTATTCAAACTTAGGCCCAATGGACATCATGTAAAGTGAATTATATATATGTACCTCCACAAAATCAACAACATGCCTTACATACATACATACACACACACACACATATATATATATATATATATATATATATATATATATATATATATATATATATGTGTGTGTGTGTACAACCACACATAACATACTAGAATGTTGATGTAGCTTGAGTTGACTTATGACTTGTTGACTATTATGCATGTATTATAGGAATATACAATCATACAAACATGATCATTTATCCCCATGTCTATCATCCAAATATTATTATGATCAAATTTTTTGAAATCAAACGATAATTATAGTCACTGTTGAGTCAAATTGATTTGTTCTCTTTCTGTTTTGATTTCACCACGTACATTTTGTCGTATATCATCACCTACTTATATCATATCATTCGTGCTCACAAGATCATGGTTTATGATAATATGCACACTAGATGTCACTTGAGCTTACCTATTGCTCGTTGTGATCAATATTATCAATCCCTAAATATTTGGAAAATGCTCTTCAAATCATATAAGAAATTGTATTGATCTATTTCTTCGATTCTTATATCATTTTGACCTCCCTATATAACCGTTAGATACAACTATATATAATTGTAAGTATTTGTCATGTATTAGACTCTTCTAAAAACTATTTTAGCTCATGCTAAAATGCACCTCAATTGATGAACCCTTTCGAATTAGTGGAGCAGTGCAACGTCATTGGCAATATTTTGAACTCAACAGTCGTTGCTTTTTGTAGCATCCAAAATTTTAGAAAAGTTGGCTAACGTTGAAAGAAAAAGTCAAAAATGCATAGCTATGCTAAAATAGAAAAAAGTGTGATTTTAACAATTTTTTTGCTCCCAACAACATGTTATATCATATGCTAAAATAGAGAAAAGAGGAGAGAGAAGGTAAAAATCTCCAAATTTAGAGAAATCTCTAAAACCCCATATTGAAGAGAGAGAAATAATATTTAATTCTTTTCCATCAATAGAGGACATTGAAGTTGTATGTTTAGGAGTGAGAAATAATATTTTATTAATATAATTGATGATAGAATTGCTAAAATAGAGTAGCTGTTGGAGTTAGTTGTAATTTTTTTTTAGAGATTTTAACTTTTTATACTCTATTTTAGAAAAATTATAACATAGCTGTTGGAGATGCACTAAAGGTGATAGTTGTTAAAAGTTACAATAAATAAGAGGCCAAATGTAATTAAATGAAGGTGGAAGGTTTAAATGTCAATCCTCAATAGATAAAGGACCAGTTTTGCATAATCCACCTTCAAGCTCCGATACAGTAGTGGTAGCGATTTGGGTTACATAATGGGTAAAATTATGCGTCATTTATGCAAGATCTTACGACTTATATGTTGGATATAATGTCCAGAGTCATTAACTATTGATAATATTTCTAATAATAACAGAGTCTTGCCCTTAAGACCCAAATAAACAATCAAAAAAATAAAGGGAGTTAAAACAATTAGTTTATTAATTTGTCCTTTGATGATAAATTAATTATAAGCTAAAATATAATTAATTAGATTAATTATATAAAGTATAGGGACTAAATGATAATTGGTTAAAGTAGTTTTAACAAGCTTATCGGTTCAAGGGGGCTAGTTGTAAACTAGAGATAACTTAGTCGAGAAGCAGGAGAGGGGTTATAAATAAACTTCTAGGGATCAAACCCTAATAAGTTTTTCTCCCTCTCTCTGGTGGTCGTCGACCTCCCCTCTCCCTCTCTCCCAAATCGTAAACCCTAATAAGGGTTTAGGGTTTAAGCCTCTTCTTGATTTTTGGCATTTGGTGTTCTTAAGTGTGAGCAACTAGAGGGATTCATACTATTGGTCCTTAACATCCAAGAAGAGATATCAAAGGTTTGATTCATCATTGTGGTTTTCGACAATCACAATAAACAAGTAAGTATTCTTGGTTCATTCTTTTGTAGTTATTATTTTGAACATATGTATCCTTATAGGTTGTTAGTTTGTATTGCCATAGATGATATTTTAAATATGCTTTCGTTGCCTATATCATGTGGTAGTAGGTTTGCTAAAAACCTTTCAGTGGTATCAGAGCCATAGTTCTCAGATATTAGCTCAAAAGTAGTTTCAATTTGACTTGCAAAACTGTTTGTGTTGGTTTAGGGTTTTCGAAATTTAGGGTTTGAGGTTACAATTTCGATTTCAAAATTTTTGTGGCCATTGGATGGCATATTCCCTAAGTTAGGGTTTCATGGTCATGACCTCAAAACCTAATTTTTGGAAACTAAGTTTTTTTTTAACTTGCATAAAAGGTTTGTATTATTAGCGATTATGTTTTTGCTTAAATCCTATAAGTTTTATCGAAATCCCTAAAGGGTATCGGGTATTCGTTTTTTTATGTAATGTTAAACCCTAATTGATTTTTGGCTAGTTTCCTAACTTGCCTTAAATACACAAAATTTGAGTTTTGGCAAATATTGAATAGATAATCTTACATATTCTCTAACCTTTTATATATATATATATATATATATATATATATATATATATATATATATATATATAGGGAGAGGTTCATTTGTGAAATGGTAAATATATGAGAAATAGAGAAGTAATATTAGCAATTCATCTGGTCAACATTTGCGGCTTTGACAGCGAAGCACCAGATAATTCCTTGTGTGGTCTATATATATATATATATATATATATATATATAGGGAGAGGTTCATTTGTGAAATGGTAAATATATGAGAAATAGAGAAGTAATATTAGCAATTCATCTGGTCAACATTTGCGGCTTTGACAGCGAAGCACCAGATAATTCCTTGTGTGGTCTATAGAAGGTAGAGGAGTAATTTCGTAAAATACACGGGATGAGTTCATATATGAATCTGTATGAATCACAAAGATTCATATATGAATCTGTATGAATCACAAAGATTCATATATGAACCTTTGTGAATTTGTGATTCATACAGATTCATATATGAATCACAAAGGTTCATATATGAATCTGTTAGTTAGTTCAACTGATTTATATATGAATCACAAAGGTTCATATATGAATCAGTTAAAAGAGTTCAGTTGTGAATTGCACTGGTTCATATATGAACATATAGTTCATATGTGAATTATACATGTTCATATATGAACACAACCCGTGTGTTTTGTAAAATTTACGAAATTGTCCTTCTATTTTTGGGATAGCCGCAACTTTTGAGCAGTCAAAGCCGTAACTTTTGACCGGTCAAAGCCGCAATATTTGACTAGTCAAATCTGATCTTGACCATATGAATGGCTAGGATTACTTCTCTATTTCTCATATATTTGCTATTTCTCAAATGAACCAAACACTATATATATATATATATATATATATTTAAGTTTGAATAATATTGTAAGATAAATATTAACATTATTTATATAGTGAATATAAATTGTATGTCAAATATTTACATTAATTATTAGCATGTGTCCTTACATGCTTAATTGGAATTAGTTATGGAAACGATTATATTAATTATTAAATGTGTCCTCACATGGTTAATTAGAATTAATTAGATAATCATAATTTTAAATTGTTTTAAAATTCCATTCAATTTATATATATAATAGACCTTAATTATATATATATAATTAAATTATACATTGATAGTCAAACCGAGACTAGGCGTACTCACTATAAGCACTCTAAGGGGGTTTAAGGAGGTTACCTATAATATGGTTACCGAATGAGTCAATGGTTTTTAAAACGCCCTGTGTTACCATACTCACCGCCTCTTGTGTGGACTAGTGGAATTACCAAAAAGGTTTGATAGGTCAATGTGACAAGTTAAGAGTATTAACTACGAAGTATAAAACCAAAATCCCGTTTTAGATATACTAAGAAATGTGAAAGTCTTATGCTACCCATGAAAAGAACATACATATTCTTATAGTTTTTTAACGGAGCGTGTGCGGTTTGCCGACACGTTAATGTGAAACTATAGTCGAAAATGATGTGGCGCTCGTGATTCTCAAGCGTACTTGAGCCGAGGGGTCCATGTGTTTTTGCATGGTCGATTCACCATCTAGTTTGTGATCCTCGGCATTCCAGTCACAAATAGAAGATAAGCATAATTGAGATTAACATGCCATTGACATAAGTCAATGAATCTAAAAAGACCTAGGAGTTTCATAGTGAATGAAATTAACAAATAGCATTTGTTTACCTAAATAACTTTGTGATGTGATTACGACATCCCTTTTCCTATCATAGGGTAAAATATGGATCCTAGCCTTGTTAAATATTTTTGGGTAAATAAATATCAAACTAACTAAAACTATATCTACAGATGGTTGAAAATCTTCCTCTTCCTCCTCCTCCTACTCACTCAACATCCAACCTTACGTTAATCTCTATCCTAAGTAAAGATAAGTTGATTGGGCCAAACTACTTGGATTGAATTCGTGCCTTGAGGTACGAAGACAAAGAGTATTTGCTCGACAAGGATCTTCCTATACTTAATGATGATGCAAGCCTTGAAGCAGTAACTGAATATAACAAACAATTCGCGGAATCCACAAAAGTCGTGTGTCTCATGTTGGCGTCCATGTCCCCGGAACTTCAAAAGAGTTTCGAGAACATAGGGGCGTTTGAACTAAATGAGCAGCTTCGTGAAATGTTTCAGGAGCAAGCGAGGCAAGAAAGGTTCCAAGTCGTAAAATCGCTTGTGGAATGTAAGCAACAGGACGATGCCCCTGTATGTGCACATGTGCAAAAGATGAAAGCGTACATTGACAGGTTGGGCAATCTAGGTGTCGCTTTCCCAAGAGAGCTTGCCATTGACATGGTGCTAAACTCTCTTAGTGGGGCATATAAACAGTTCATAGTGAACTTCAATATGAACAATATGGACAAGACCTTGATGGAGCTCCATGGCATGTTGAGATTTGCTGAAGCAAGTATGGGTAAAACCCAAAGTGCTCACTCAACTGCTCCCGTCCTGGCCATTATGGAAGGTGGCTGCAAGAAGAAGAAAGTTTCTCATCCCAAAGGGAAGGGAAAGTCTAAAGTTGTTCCTCGCAACCAAGGCCTTAAGAGAAAAGCTGATTCTTCTGACATACCACCCATAAGTGACCCTAAAGAGGACATATGCTTTTACTGTCAAGAAAAGGGCCATTGGAAGAGAAGCTGCCCAAAATATCTGGAGGACTTGAAAATGAACTAGGTCAAAGGGTATGGCACCTCAGGTATTCTTATGATTGAACTCCATAGTACTTCAATTTCTAACTCTTGGGTCCTTGATACGGGATGTGGTACTCACATTTGCTCTAATTCTCAGGGACTAAAGGGAAGTAGGACGATGAAACATGGGGAGCTAAATCTGATCATGGGAAACAGGATGACTGCCGCTGTTACCAAGATTGGAGATTTTGAGCTCGTGCTTAGTAGTGGGTTTTCAATAAAGTTATTAGATTGTTGCTACTCGCCGAAAATGACTCGAAACATTATTTCTTTTCATGCATTGTACAAGGATGGTTTTGAATTTCAATTTGATAATGGTTGCATTTTGGTTTATAAACATGGTTGTTTTTATTTTAAAGCCTCTCCTTGTAATGGTGTGTATGAAAGCATGATTTGTGTTGGTAGAAATAATAATAACTTAACTCTAAATGTTGGTTCCTCCAATAGTGAATTCGATAAATCGTCGTTATGGCATCATCGTCTTGGCCACATAAACAAGAAACGCATTGCCAAGCTCCAATCGGACGGGATCTTGGAATCATTTGACTTAAAGTCGGATGAAGAATGCGAGTCTTGCTTACTTGGAAAGATGACAAAAACACCTTTCAAAGGAAAAATGGAAAGGGGTAAGGATCTGTTGGACTTAATCCACACAGATGTATGTGGACCATTCAGATCTGCCACGAGAAATGGTGAGAGATACTTTGTTACCTTTACTGACGATTTCAGTAGATATGGATTTATCTATTTGATGAGAAACAAATTGGACACCTTTGAAGTGTTCAAAGGATTAAAAAACAAAGTAGAAAACCAACTGGGTAAGAAGATCAAGATGCTCCGGTCCGACAGGGGTGGAGAATACTTAAGTCATGAATTCTACGACTATCTAAGGGATTGTGGAATATTTTGGAATTATCTCCTCCCAAAACACCACAACTCAATGGTGTTGTTGAGAGAAGAAATCGAACGCTACTTGATATGGTTCGGTCCATGATGAGTCGTGCTACACTTCCAATATCATTCTGGGGTTATGCCTTAGAAAATGCAGATCATATCTTAAACCTCGTTCCAACTAAGAAGGTTGCAAAGACACCCTCTGAAATGTGGACTAGGAATCGTCCCTCGTTAGCACATATAAGGGTCTGGGGTTGTGAAGTCTTCGTTCGGCGCGAAACTAACGACAATCTAGAACCTAGAGCAGAGAATTATCGGTTCATTGGTTATCCCTACAAATCCTTTGGATATATATTTTACAAACCTTCTGAGAACAAAGTATTTGTAGCTAGAAGGGGAGTCTTCCAAGAAAGGGAGCTCATTTCCAAAGAGGATAGTGGGAGCAGTATTGATCTTGAAGAAATTCAAGAAACAACCAATGATGAACCTATAGTTGACACTAGCCCTCAACATGAGGTTGAACCACCTGTTGAGGAAACTAACATACCTCCACCACCTCATCGCATAACTAGTAGAGTTAATCGACCTCCTGAGTTTTATTATGGTTTTCATATTACAAAGGAAGGAGATACACTAGTCAATGATAAAACATTTGATAGTGCGGATGTGTAACACCTGTAATTTCAGGATTTATCCTCGACGGTGTTACGAGAGTCGGTTGACTTTAGGGACGTAAAGGTAAGGGGAAATCAGGTAAGTTTCCTAATGGAACCATCGGGAATCAAATCAGGCGCGAAGAACGCGAGGAAACGCATTTTAGAATGCCGCGGGTTGGTGCGCGACTTTGGGTTGCGACACAAACCGCGTAACTCACTGGATGTGAAGTTTTTCAGGAAAGGAGCGACTTGCGCCGCGACTTGCAAGTCGCGGAACCTGTCTGGGGTTTTTAGTCGCAATTTTAGGGATCCAACCTCATTATTCTCATAACATTTTCCTCCCAAACCCGATTTGAGGGACTCTTGAACCTAGGGTTCGTCTTTTGGAGCTTTTCAAGTAGAGAAGGAAGTAGTTTGAAGTTATTGGGTGAATCCAAGAGTTTTAATCAAGGTAATCTACCCATCTTTCCATCTATAAAGTTAGGGTTTTGTGTTCTTCCTCTTGCTTTGCAATCTTAGGGTTTGGTTTAACTTTGTGAATGGTTGTAGTAATGGATCTGTAGAAAGCTTGGAGCTAGTGTAAGGATCCAAGATCTCCTCTTCAAAGGAACTCAAGGTTGTGGGTAAAACCTAGATTTAGTCTAAATCTATCAAGGTGAGTTCAAGTTGATTTGTGAAAACGTTGTACATGCCAAAATGTTTATTTTAAAGCATTTATGTGTTTTACATGAAATTATCAACTGTTGGGTTATTTGGTAACTTTTGATTATTTGAAGTGTTTAGCTTATTAAACCTTGTAAAACACCACATTTGGGATTTTTGGGATATTTTGATAAATGTGTCTCAAAGGAGCATGTTTTGGTGACTTATTGCATAAATAGGTATTTGGTCAAAAATGAACTTTTAAGCGTTTCCCGGGTTTTATGCATCATTCATGAAATGAGATATTTTGAAAAGTATAAAGGGGTGAGTCCTTTGGTTTTGGGTCATTCCCGACTTTGGGGAACATTTCAGAAATGGAAAATCTTTTGGGTTTTGGGCCGAAGGCCAATGGTGATTTTGAGAAACAAGATTTTGGGGAAAGATATAATTTGGTTTATGTAACCATATTGGCTCTCGTATTTTTAGCCAAACGTTCATTATGCCTTTTGGGGCTTGGTTTACACTCAAATGAGTCTTTGGAACAATTGTTCAGTTTTGGTAGCTCGTTAAGGAGCCTTGGACGTATGGTGTACTTAGTTGCATCTTATTTGAGAGTTACATGTTTTGAATGCGTTAGTTCATTCTTTTGAGTCATGTAACGTTTTAGACTGTAATGCATTGGATCCATAGGCATATAAGTCAGTCGGTTGGTTAGTTGGGGACTTTATCCCCGTTTCGGGACTGGACATTATTTATGGCTAGCGGGAGCTCGAGGTACAGATCGTGGGTGGTTGAACTCGATAACCGTGTAACCTTTATTGAAGGGCTCGAGGTAGAGATCGTGGGTAGTTGAACTCGATGCCCGTTTTTCGTCCAGTCTGGTTACTCATCGTGGAATTTAGTGTCTGCGTTTGAATTCTAGTGAGTGGTCCCTAAGTCATGTTGTTGTTATGTAAGCTTGCGGTGGTCCTCTGCAGAGCTGTATACGGAGCTAAGTCTTGCGGTGGTGCCCAGTGTGAGCCGGATACGGAGACTTGTGGCTTTGATTGTGACACTCCTTAGAGGTCGAGTAGACACTAGGGTCATTTGGGTATCTTGTGGTGGTAGCTCGGTTGGGAGCCGTATACGGGGATCCATGGCTCTATGTGAAGCTCGAGAACATTGATAAGTGGCCTAACTTTGTGTGCCTGTCACTTCCGATGGAATTCGGGTATCCCCCGTCACCAAAAGGTGTAGTTTTTGGGTATTGAGTCTTATTATCCAAGTTTTTGATGACGTTTTGTATATATGGAAGTTATCCATGATTTATGGGTTGAGTATTATACCCCACCCGTTTTTTTGGGTGTTTCGGGATTTAAAGTTTTAACCGCATTTTCATAAATGGAGAGTTCGAGTTTTATTCACGTTTTGAGTGAGTTTTGGGTTGGAATCTATTTACTGAAGAACATTATATGTGGGGACCTTGTCCCCGAAGTAGTTTGGACTTTGAAAACGTTTATATTGGTGTTTTTACCCAAAGTGCATATTATTGAAAAACGAGTCGTTTTCATATTCAAAGCATATCATTTGAAAGATTATGATTTAAACTGCATTACCTCTTTTCAAAGATATCTTTACTCATGTGGAAAACTCTTGAATTCACTAGGCGTTAGCCTAACCTTTTTATTTGTCGGCATGTGCAACAGGTTCCGGTTGGGAATAGCTCTAGTGTCACTATGTAGAGAGGAGTGCCAGTCGTGTGCTCAAGAGGTGGATATCTTAGTGAAGTCTTCCGCACTTGTTTCGGGAAGAGCAACTTAGTTGGGGTTAAGTAACACCGACTTTGGTCTAGTCCTTGTATAAGACTGTAGATTATATTTGTTGAGGTTAAATAGAAAGTTTTATTTTGAAGATTTATCTTTTAGTTGTTGTATTACCAAAATTTTAAATTAGTTGCTCTTACCAAATTTGAGGGTGTTACAAGTTGGTATCTGAGCTTAAGTTTGAGAGAATTAGGTATTGATTTTGGATGCCTAGATTCAAAGTAGCGTACTTTTAAGTGATTGAATGTGAGATTGCACAATTAGGCACTTTAAGATTTGATGATTCGAAGTGAGTGTAGTCACTAGGAACAGGAATCACGCCAAAAATGGCAAGGATGATCATGTATCGTACGTTCATAATAGCACCTGGCCAGTGTTATGGTGAACCTACGAGTCACATGTGTATGCTTGAACTGCCTTGGTATGATAACCGTTGGGGTAGTGGAGCAGTTTCTTTATGGATAACCATTAGAAGAAGTTGATGATTTTAGCATTCATCATTTGAAGCGACAATAAGCATGGTGATTGTATTAAGTGGACCGTTTCGGGTCGTAATTGATGGTCATGGTAGAACCCTAACCTTATGGAATTGACTTTATTTGAGGAGAAATGATAAGGTGGACTGATGAAAAATTCAGTTATTTGCTGGTTATGTTTAAGCATCTAGATGACAATAGCGTGACTAAGAAATTAAGGAGCGTGGGTTCGAGATGTTGAGTGTCGATCAACTGCATGCACATAACCTATTGCTAGATTAAATTGCATCAATTATTTCTCATGCTTCCAAATCGCCATGTGGATTAAATTGCAAATCTTGAAGCAATGTTTTAGCACACACAACATGTACAAAATTGTTTTATGACATGAGGTTTCAAAACTTTGTTGAAGATTTTCTTTATTCATATCGTTGTCCAACGTTATTTCAGATTTTGCGGTGTGCGTATTTTGATGTTGTTTCGGGACTTGGATAAGTAACTGCGGTTTATGACTTTAATATTGGATCTCCTCCACATATGTTATGGTTTTAGACGAAAAGTTATCTCCCATTATTTTGGTGTTTGAATTTTATTGAGAATTTTAAGTCATGCGATTTTGTGGATTTTATGAGGTGCCTTTAATGGCGTCATGTGGTATCGTTTTTACTTGAGCTTTGCGTGAGTTGCATATAACATGCATACATGTTTATTTGGGAACTTCCGTCATAGTGTTTTAACTAACATTTTAAATCGATGAGAGCATATTATTATTTGGCTTTGAACTTGAAACCGACATAGATTATTTTACTCTTTAACCAAAGTGCATGCACATGTCACCTTACTCGTTTTGTGGAATAACTGCCGCATGCAAGTTTTGTTGCGGAATCTTTGAGAGTTTGATGTCATAAAAATGTTGTTTTGGGTTTTGCAAGCATTTTATTTGTACGGCCTAAAGTTTGGAATCAAACTAGATTACTCTTACGTTTGAACAAATTGCTTGTATATGTCTTTACTAAGTTTTGGGGAAATTTTATTTCATGACATTACATGGTTAAATGTGAACTCTTGGGATTTGATTTAGTAAATACCCCCCTTCTGTAGTTTTGTACAAACGTTTTGTTATACATTGTTTTAGTACGTAAAGTTATTTTTCATACGTGACGCAAATTTATACATGTTGGGAACGTAGCGTTCCCTTTGAAAAAGGTTGTTAAAATATCTTTCGTTGGTGTCAATAATACCTTGATTATCGATCAAATATTTTCTGAATTATTTTTACGCGTGTGGCAGTTGTGACCACTTTGTACATCTACCGAGTAAAAGTTAGTAGATTTTATTCGTACGATTAATCGTTATAAAGCTTTAACATTTAGAGGTTTTATAAAAGTTCAAATTGGCATAGTTTTGAAAAAAAAACCTTGAACTCATTAGAGCTATAGACGTAAGCCCCCTTGTTAGAGGTCGTTATTAAGGACTGAAAGAGTCCTCGGAGTTTGAGGCGTTAGACTTGTGCTTTCTCTCAGTTAGTTAAGTAATGATCTTTATGCTTCGTTAAACCTATGAGTTAAAATCGTGTACGGTCGTTTGGGTATGGTTGGTTTTGAATTTGTGGGTTATTAGTTCGACGGCATACTATGTGTCGGTGGTGTACTATCTTGAGGGGTATTCGTGAATAATGACGAGGTTATGGTAGGCTAGTGAAGCTGTTCGATTTGAGGTTTTACTTCTTTGAGTAGGCGTCAACTTTTTTTTTCGACATAGCAACCCTGGAACAAAATATTTGGTAGTATACCCACGTTTGCAGAATGGCCATCCCGAGGTTAGGTGTCGACGTTTGGTTTTGAGGACAATGACTGTTGGTGTGTTTCAGTGCACTTCCGTTGGACCTGGTGTGTCTGCAGGTCAGGTGGTAACCTTGAAGAGATTAGATGTTGATAATTAAGAATCAATCATTAGTGTTTCAGTAATCGTCAAGGCTTTCGTTGATTCGTCGATCAATGATTAAAAGCAGTACAGGAGTTGTGTAACATTGGAGTTTGGGATAAGCGAATATCTGTAGAGTGTATTGGTACGTTTCTGGGGGAAACATCAGGCCAATGCTAGGATCTATGGAAGTTTGGGAGCCCTTGCAGACATCGTGATTGTGTCAGCTTAAAGGAACAGATTTAAGGGTTGCGTTGGATCAGACCAAACTAGTCGTTAGGAAATTTCGTCAAAAGACGATAACTCTTGGGTGGTAATGGTTATTGGAGACATTTGGTGAGAATGTCGATGCAGACTTTAAGTACGAATCAATTATTGAGGAGACTTTGATGCGTCGTATTTAGAGGTATCTAAGGGAAATGCCTGCTTTGGAGTATTCTTAGTGGAAAGGACTGAATAAAGTCGTAAGTTTCTTTTGAGGTAAAATGAGCAACATAAGGTTAGGAGGCAACCGAGATTTAATGGTTAAGAAAATGATTAAGCAAGGACTTGATGTTCATCCCGTCATCAGTGAGATATGTCGAACCTTGGAATCGAGTTGTGAGGACTCGTCATGAGAAGTACAGTAACAACCTCAACCGGGATGTAATCGGGTTCGTATATGAGGTAAGGTTTCGTGAAGGCATTCCTTTTTTATAAGAAATCGATCGATCTTTCCAGGTGGGATGTTGGGTTCTTGGTTAGTGTTAGATTTCGAGGCCGAAATCTCTTTTAAGGTTGAGAGGATTGTAACACCCGTAATTTCAGGATTTATCCTCGACGGTGTTACGAGAGTCGGTTCACTTTTGGGACGTAAAGGTATGGGGAAATCAGGTAAGTTTCATAATGGAACCATCGAGAATCAAATCAGGCGCGAAGAACGCGAGGAAACGCATTTTGGAATGCCGCGGGTTGGTGTGCGACTTTGGGTCGCGGCACAAACCGCGTAACTCACTGGATGTGAAGTTTTTCAGGAAACGGGCGACTTGCGCCGCGACTTGCAAGTCGCGGAACCTGTCTGGGGTTTTTAGACGCGATTTTAGGGATCCAACCTCATTATTCTCATAACATTTTCCTCCCAGACCTGATTTGAGGGACTCTTGAACCTAGGGTTCGTCTTTTGGAGCTTTTCAAGTAGAGAAGGAAGTAGTTTGAAGTTATTGGGTGAATCCAAGAGTTTTAATCAAGGTAATCTACCCATCTTTCCATCTATAAAGTTAGGGTTTTGTGTTCTTCCTCTTGCTTTGCAATCTTAGGGTTTGGTTTAACTTTGTGAATGGTTGTAGTAATGGATCTGTAGAAAGATTGGAGCTAGTGTAAGGATCCAAGATCTCCTCTTCAAAGGAACTCAAGGTTGTGGGTAAAACCTAGATTTAGTCTAAATCTAGCAAGGTGAGTTCAAGTTCATTTGTGAAAACGTTGTACATGCCAAAATGTTTATTTTAAAACATTTATGTGTTTTACATGAAATTATCAACTGTTGGGTTATTTGGTAACTTTTGATTATTTGAAGTGTTTAGCTTATTAAACCTTGTAAAACACCACATTTGGGATTTTTGGGATATTTTGATAAATGTGTCTCAAAGGAGCATGTTTTGGTAACTTATTGCATAAATAGGTATTTGGTCAAAAATGAACTTTTAAGCGTTTCCCGGGTTTTATGCATCATTCATGAAATGAGATATTTTGAAAAGTATAAAGGGGTGAGTCCTTTGGTTTTGGGTCATTCCCGACTTTGGGGAACATTTCAGAAATGGAAAATCTTTTGGGTTTTGGGCCGAAGGCCAATGGTGATTTTGAGAAACAAGATTTTGGGGAAAGATATAATTTGGTTTATGTAACCATATTGGCTCTCGTATTTTTAGCCAAACGTTCATTATGCCTTTTGGGGCTTGGTTTACACTCAAATGAGTCTTTGGAACAATTGTTCAGTTTTGGTAGCTCGTTAAGGAGCCTTGGACGTATGGTGTACTTAGTTGCATCTTATTTGAGAGTTACATGTTTTGAATGCGTTAGTTCATTCTTTTGAGTCATGTAACGTTTTAGACTGTAATGCATTGGATCCATAGGCATATGAGTCAGTCGGTTGGTTAGTTGGGGACTTTATCCCCGTTTGGGGACTGGACATTATTTATGGTTAGCGGGAGCTCGAGGTACAGATCGTGGGTGGTTGAACTCGATAACCGTGTAACCTTTATTGAAGGGCTCGAGGTAGAGATCGTGGGTGGTTGAACTCGATGCCCGTTTTTCGTCCAGTCTGGTTACTCATCGTGGAATTTAGTGTCCGCGTTTGAATTCTAGTGAGTGGTCCCCAAGTCATGTTGTTGTTATGTAAGCTTGCGGTGGTGCTCTGCAGAGCTGTATACGGAGCTAAGTCTTGCGGTGGTGCCCAGTGTCGACTGAAGAGAATCTGGTGGATCCTTTCACGAAAGCATTAACTCGACCCAAACATGAGTATCATACTGAGGCCATAAGTGTTATAATTATCAATATACCTTGAATGTTTTAGTTGTTAGTTTGATGTATTAAAAACGTAATAAATTGTATTTGATTTGGAGATTATTATATGGAGATTATAATATATGTTGGATTACGTCCATTTACATTTAATTTATTATCGTGTTTCGTTTTGCATGTTTAGAACCAACTTCCTAAGTATTAATTTACTTAAACCTCCACAGTCAGTCATACTCCTGGAAGTAAGTAGTGATTCAAGACTGTCATGGAGTGTTAGAAGCATAGAGAATGCAACTAACACTCATAAGTACTTAATAGTGATTTGAGTATTGGAACAACCCGCACTCAAAAGTTTACTTCATGGATTAAGTCAGAGTAATTTTGAGATAATAATATTTTATGTTCTTCAAACGGATATACATAGAGTTTTGCTCTAGGATTATGTTATGCTTTGGTGTGCTCCAACGCTGACCGTAACTGGTAGCTATACAGGGTATGTCCATGTATAATATGATGAGTAGAAATGAACTGTGTAGTCAAAGTTTATTTGTTCCTTCTGCCTAAAAAGGAGAAGCGATATCCATGGGTCCCTCGATGATTTGGTGTTGACATTAAGTGTTTGGCCAAACCCTTACTAGAATTGATGTGTTCGATTGAGTAGTCTGATGAATTCAACACATATTGTAAATCGGGAAACATAATCTTGATCCATGAGATAGACATTTATCCATGTCTCAGGTTCATATGATATCTTGTAGAACAAAGGAACATTAAATCACTTATTTTAAGATCAAATCTTTATCAGAGTTCGGCAATGCATGGCTTGCTCTCTGTTGATTATTTGAAAGTGTTGAACCAAATAGAGTTAATAACTTGTCCAAGTGGGAGACTGTTGGATATAGTGTCCATAGTCATTAACTATTGGTAATATTTCTAATAATAGCAGAGTCCTTTTGGGTTGCCCTTAAGACCCAAATAAACAATCAGAAAAATAAAGGGAGTTAAAACATTTAGTTTATTAATTTATCATTTGATGATAAATTAATTATAAGCTAAAATATAATTAATTAGATTAATTATATAAAGTACAGGGACTAAATGATAATTGGTTAAAGTAGTTTTAACAAGCTTATCGGTTCAAGGGGGCTAGTTGTAAAATATAGATAACTTAGTCGAGAAGCAGGAGAGGGGTTATAAATAAACTTCTAGGGATCAAACCCTAATAAGTTTTTCTCCCTCTCTCTGGTGGTCGTCGACCTCCCCTCTCCCTCTCTCCCAAATCGTAAACCCTAATAAGGGTTTAGGGTTTAAGCCTCTTCTTAATTGTTGGCATTTGGTGTTCTTAAGTGTGAGCCACTAGAGGGATTCATACTATTGGTCCTTAACATCCAAGAAGCGAGATCAAATGTTTGATTCATCATTGTGGTTTTCGACAATCACAATAAACAAGTAAGTATTCTTGGTTCATTCTTTTGTAGGTATTGTTTTGAACATATGTATCGTTGTTAGTTTGTATTGCCATAGATGATATTTTAAATATGCTTCCGTTGCCTATATCATGTGGTAGTAGGTTTGCTCAAAACCTTTCATTATAAACCTCTCAGTAAACGTAGGGCTGTAAACGAACCAAATGAATATGTATGGAGGCTTGTTTGTGTTCGTGATCGTTCAAACGAAACAAATAAACGAACATGATTGGTAAACGAACAAAATTTTTATGTTCATGTTTGTTCGTTAAGAAAATGTGCTTGTTCATGTTTGTTCGTGTTCGCTAGTTAAAATGTTAAACGAACATAAATGAACAAACTTAAATAAACATAAATACACATAAACGAACAAATACAAATGAACAAAAAACAACATCATTGCTCATCATTTCTTTCCTCTAAGATAGCATAATAAAATGTAAAACCGAGTAAACTTAGGTGGGATAAAAAAAATTCTAAAAAACTTAGTTTAGTTATTGATTTTACACATTAGTGTCATAATATATTTATATATTTATACATATAGACCGAGGTTCAAGGGAAAACCTCAAATAAATGAAAAACTAAAAAACATCTTATCAACCGTTAGATTAGATGATCTGATGGATATGAATAAACAGACGATTACAACAATATTTTTTAAATTAAAAAACCTCAACCCCCTATTTTTTATTCGAAGAATTACGGAAAATGAACAAAATTCGAGCGAAATAAATTACACCAAATAAACAATCATATTTTTCTCGTTAATTTGACATCCATATGTAGGGATGGCAGAAAACCCTGAACCCGACGGGTTAGACAATTTCGGGTCGGGTAATGGGAAAAATTTCGGGGAATTTATCGGGTTCGGGTTCGGGGCAAGGTATCCCCGCCCCACCCCGATATATATACATATATTAATAAAAATAAAATTATATATATATATTATTAATATTTAATATATATATATATATATATATATTATATAAAAATAAAATTATATATATTATTAATATTAAAGTTATATATATTTTAGGTTCGGGTCGGTCGGGTTCGGGTTCGGGGATCGGGGATTCCCCATCGGGTCGGGGACGGGGCATAAAAAATCCCCGACGAGGCGCCCCGAATAAAAACCCGACGGGGAACGGGGCGGGGACGGGGATGCATTTTAGTTTTGGGGACGGGGACGGGGGACGGAAAACCCGTCCCGTTGCCATTCCTATCCATATGCATATACTTTTTCATTCGTTTTTTCGTGGTTTTTCGGTTTTCCATTTATTTAGAGTTTTCTCCTGAACCTGACCCCATACATATAAATGAATAAATATTAACGAACATAAATGAACAAATATTAACGAACATAAATGAACAAGCGTTTACGAACGTAAATGAACGCACAAGATTATTGTTCATATTCGTTCATTTAACTAAACAAAAAAACGTGTTCATGTTCGTTCATTTATTAAATAAACGAACATAACACGAACTTTCTGCCAAACAATTCATAGAAGGTTTGATAAACTTTCGGTTTGTTTACATCCATAAGTAAACAATTTATAAACATTAAACCTCTGGAAATTGTGAGAAAACTATCATGGTCCATTTTAGATAATATATACTAAGAAGACATTTAATTTCAACATAATAAGCTTATTGCATAGTTACTAGTTAGTTTAATTGATTAAGCTGTACTTAAACGTTTGATTTTAACTTAATAATAAGAGATGAACTTAATCAATATATATATATATATATATATATATATTAAAAGAAAAACCACTATGCATAATGTGGCATCTTCTAAACACTAGGAGCTCATTTATTTTTTTTCTCCTTTTTTTATTTTTTAAAATACTAATTAAGTTAAAGACTTCTATATCCCTATAGGCAAATTGTATGTTTCATAGTAAATGAGATATTTTTTGGTAATTTTCATCCACCTTAAGTTTAAACTCCTAAACTATTCAACTTCTTGATATACATTCCCTTTATTGTTTGTTGCAATTGCTTTATTTTCTCCAACTTTCCAACTCTTCATCTCTTTATTTTATTTATTTCTCAATTTCTTCCTCTCCATTCATAAAACAAACAATCGATTATGTTCTTGAAAACATGCACATGTACCCAAGTTCAACCAAGACTACTTCATAGAGGAATATTCTTACGGTAAAATTTTGCCAAGAATGGTAATTTTTATATTTTATGCCCTTTTCTCTCGGTTGTTATAGTTTTGATCTCTCTATCTCTTTATTTCTCAATCTCTCCATCTCCATTTAGTTTTTGACATAATTGCTATCAAGAAACAATTGATTACGTTTTTGAAAACATTCACACACACCCAAGTTCAACCAGGACTACTTCATAGAGTACGATGAAATTTTGCCGATAATAGTAATTTTATATCTTTGTGCGCTTTTCTCTCGGTTGTTATAATTTTTATCGTTATATTTGTTCCTACACACGAACACAAACTGTTTGTTTAAATGCCCGAGTGCTTTTTTTTGTTTGAACTCTTATCAGCAACATTCTCTATCCTAAAGAAGATAAAGATAAAAAAAATCCCCCTTTGTAACTATGTTCATTTAAATGAAGTTTTTTTTACTATGCTATGCTATAATGTACCTACCTATGCAAATTGTAATGTTTTTTGTTTTAAAATTCGTATTTTTTTGTAACTTAAAATAAACTCTTTGTAACCAAAAATAGGTTTTATTAGGATTTGTAAAAGTGTTAAGTGTTGACAAAAATTTCACGAAGTAGTTAACTTTTCAAGCTAAAACTATTTTTTTGCAACAGACTCGTTCAAAACAGGATCATAAATGGATTGCCAAAAAAATAATAATATTGACTTTTGTAAAAAAAATGTTAAACTAATAAAACACAAGGTAATAAAAATAAAAGTTTTAATTATATTAAATGTTGTATAAATAATAATTATATAGATATACATAATATAGAAAATGAAAGGTTTAATCATTTAATGAACACTTTTCAATTTTAACTAAATAAAAATTGTAAAATATTAGGTGAATCATTTTTTTCTATAACTGAAGACTTAAAGTACATTGATTTTATACGATGTAACTTTTGTTTATTTAAAAAGTAGCTTGATGTTGTACAAAATATATGTGTGTGTTAGTATTATATACATGTATGTTATATAGGGCTATGATCAAGTTGAGTTCCTACTTGAAAACAAGTTTCACATTACAATGAAAGATCTTTATCCCTATATGTCACAACTTCAACAACATTTATAAGAACAAAGACAGTGGCAGAACACAGGCTTTAGAAGTCGAGGGGCCAAGTGTAATCTTTCATACAATTGTATAACATAGGCAAGTTTAATATGTTTCAATATAATTGATATATATTTTAGAAATCACAAAAAAGACATTAATCAAAGTTAAAACATATCAAAACTCTAAAAAAGAAGACAAAAAACGTGATTATTTTGTACTTTTTTCATCAAAGTGGAACTCGACGATCTTTTGCAACTTTAAAATCTTCCACAATTTCCTCCAAGCTAATCTTTTGCAACTTCCCTTTCGATAAACAATACCAAAGAGTCATTCAAGAACTCATCCTCCATTTTATTTCGTAGCTTTATTTTCACAATACTCATTGCTGAAAATGACCTCTATGTTGTTGCAGTAGAAACTGGCAGAGTAAGTATGAGATTGACTACCCGATAAATAAGATCAAAAGTGGTCGTCCTTCTAGTCTTTACGAACCACTGACATAACTCTGAAATAGATGTTAATTGTATATAATATGCATGTTGAACAGCATTGACCTCATAATGTTGAATTTGTATCTTCAGAATTAGTTTCTCATGTTCACTAAAATCTTCCGGATAAAACTTCTCTACTAGTTGACATATATCAACACTTCGGAAAGGCTCATCTACACTTTTAGGATCTAAAGTTGATGAAAGGCGAAGCAACTCCATCGAAGTATCACTAAACCGGTGATCTAATTCCATTAGTTGACAATTAATTGCTTCATAAAAGATATCCACTCGGTAGTGATGTTCAAGTGTATGATCACTATGCTCATTACGAGCTCAAGCCCCTCTACTAAAATAGGAAGAAGACAAGTTTGGGATATCAATGTTGCGTACTTGACAAAATGACTTAACAAGACTAAACAAATCATCTTTCATTTTTTGCAATAACACTTTAGTGGATGCAACTAGCCTCAATGCATTGAGGATATCTTGCTCTCACCTTTGTAAAGCTTGACACAGAGAATCAGTGATTTCCATAATTTCCTTCTCAAGATACAAAACAAAAACAAACTCAAACGTCGTAATAGTCTCATATGCTGAATCTGCAACTCCTTTAATTGAACCGGTGCCCTCCTCAATAATTTTAAGCAAAACCTCACATGTTGGGTTAAACATTTTAATTAAACTAGAAACTAATTTGAGGTGGAAACTCTATCTAGTATCTCCAGCTCGTTGCAATGTACCAACTTGATTTAAACCTCTACTAGTCTCCAACTCATCAACAGAAATTACGTATGCAATTTCTTCGGCTTGAGCATTTCTTAGTTGGTCAGTGCGCTTGGAAGAAGCACCAACAACATTGACAACAAAAGACAATTGAGTAAAAAAATTTCGCAATGCGATAACTCCTTGTGAGGCGGCCGTTAATGCCAGTTGCAATCGATGGGCAAAACAATGAACATAATATGCATATTGACAATCATTTAAAATCAATGCTTGCAAACTAGGTGTCAGGATCGAATTCTCAACAAGAATTATGAATACTCAGAAACAATATTAAAGAAGTTGCGGAAAAACACTTTAATATTCAATAAACAGAAAAACAATGAAACAGTGAATCACAATCAACTTGTAAACTTTACTTAATGATTCAAGTTACAAGCTTTTCACTCACAACCTCAATCTTGAAGAACAGGCTCTTTCAAGACGAATTCTACTTCTCTAGAATTAGGAACGATGCCTTGAGGTTGATTTTTTCTCTAGAACAAAAACTCAGAAGTATTTTAACTATTCTAAACAGTTCTATACATATACTGAAAATAAAGATAATTACAAAACTTAAAAAGATCTTCAAAATAATCTTCATAATTATCTCCAAGCTTTCCATGTTTATCTCCAGACGCGATCTCTTTAGCATTATCTTCACATTATCTTAGAAGCAGCATTAATCACCTTGATCACCTTGGAAGCATTAACTGAGTCTTGGCAGCACTAACTACTAAGCAGCACTAACCACTAGCAGTACTAACTAGCTAAGCAGTACTAACTTTGTTCAAGCAGCACTAACTTTGACTAGCAGTATTAATTCTACTAGAAGTAGTAATACCTAGAAGTATTAACTTTGAGATCCTCTGGCAGTTCTAACTCTGAACTAGCAGCATTAATGACTTGGTTACATCTTCAGTTCCCAACAATCTCCCCCTAACTTGACTTTTAGAAAGAGAAGTCAAGTTCTTCAGATGCTTCCAAAACTTTCATTGATCCAGTCCCATATTAGGATCCAGTCCCATGCTCTGATTGATAGTTCTCTGAATTAGATACTTTGCCATTTCTGAATTTGATGCACAACCCAGCTTCTTCTTTAACATGGCATGAAGCTTTAGACGTGTGTGATTGTAGACCCCATCCACCAAGTAATATTCCATGTGAAAAGTATCCAAGGCCAATTCATAGACTCCACTCCTTTCATACAGAGTCCATCCTCTAACAGTTTTAAACACATCTCTGATTAAATGCTTTACTAATTCTGGATTGAATAACATGCACAAATACTCCATAACCAGCTTCACAATTGGTAACCCTGGAGCTTTCAACTGATCTGCATGTAACTTCATACCAACTTCATACATCTCCTCTAAATCAGATCTTGAACATTCTCTGACAATTTTGTTCCATGTTGCAAACACATAGTACTTATCATCCTTTCTTTTCAATCTGATATACTCTTTACCATCCACCTCCATAGTATCCCAGTGGATAACTTCAGGAGGTTTGAATCCAACAGGTTCAGCTGTGATAGGCTTTGGAATTTTATCCATTACCACCATGTACATATTAACATCTGAACTCTGTGGTACTTCCTGAAATTCAGCTTTCTTTTCTTCATTCTTAGGTGCCTCCTCTTCTTCAGCAACCTTTTTCTCTTCTTCTACTCTAGGCTTCTTGTCAGTTTTCTTTCTTTTAGCCATCATCTTAGTTCTCTTCAGAATCCTTTGACTTTGCCCTATAGTAGCTTCCTTCTTCTTTTCTTCCTTAATCTCTGCTTTTTCTTTTGTTGGAGTTCCCTCTTCACTTTCAGGGAAGGGTTGATTAATGTTCACATCATGCCTCTCCTTGGCTTTCTTTTCAAACTCCACTCTGTCCTTTTCATTACCTTTCAGTTTTCCCATTTCTTTCTCATATAAGCCCTTGACTTGATCAAAAGTCATCTTTACAAACATTTCTTTCTTTACACTAATTGCACTCCTCAAGAAAGTTATCATCTTGTTTCTTTCCTGAGTTGCAAGGTAAGTTTGTGAAGGCCTTCTCTTCTTTGCACTTGATCTGGCCATCATAGCCTTTCTCAAGCTTATTGCTCTTTGCTTTGCTTTCTCTGTTTCCAACCCTTTCTGAAATGCTTCATTTAATTCATTGGCTAGTGCTCTGGCTATCTCTCTGTCTTTCTCAACCTGCTCTTTCTCTGCTTGATCTAACTCTTCTTGCATTTTCTTGGCTAATGCTTCATCTGACTCAACCATCTTTTGCTTTTTGGTTGGTTGATCAGATTCTATCATCTTTTCTTTCCCTTTTCTCTTTGCATCCGCAGCCATGTCTTTCTTTTCTGTTATCTTTGCTCCCCCTTCATTTATGACCATTCCCTTTGCTTTGGGAGTGTCATTATTTGCTTTTACAAACATTTCAGCTACCTCAACCTCTTCAGGTGTTAACCCTGTTACTGCTGCTTGTGTAGTTTCAGCAGCACTAACAGTTTCTGCTGCTGGGGTTGTTACTACTGTTGGTGTTGTTTCTGCTGCTTTGGCACTTTCTGTTTCTATTACACCTTCAGCTTTTTCTTCAACAAACTCTCCCTGTGCTTCAACAAACTCCCCTTCAATCTGTTGATCTAACTTTTCTGAGCTTGAACTCTCCCCCTTTTTGGAAGCATTCTCATTTTCCTTTTTGGTTGCCCCCTTTCTCCTCCTTAGAACAAATTGTTTTCTTCTTTTCTTGGCAATGAGCTTTCTCACCAGTTGCTTGAGTTTAGAAATCTACTGTTGTTGGGAGATGACCACTTGCTGCAATGCCTTGATTTCCTTTCCTTGATTAACCACATCAACATTGATGTTGGCTATTGTTTCCATCAATTCCAAGTAAGTATAGCTATCCTCACCTTCTATAGGTGTTTTACCCACCCTTGAAGGATACTTGGAACAGTTTGCCATCAATTCATCAGTTTCAGATCTGTCCTCACCCTTTTCGGATGTTTTGCCCATCCTTGAGGGATCCTTGGATCTTGTAGTAGTGGCCTTCTGCCTAGCAAAAGCACCAACTACCCCCTTGGTTTCTTGGCACCGGGGTCCTTTGGTTGATTTCTCACCCAAAGTTGCCATGGGGAAGGTCTTAGAGATGTTACCACTGTCCTTCTCTCTGCTAGCAGAAGTAGTGGCAGCCTTCTCACCCATATGCTCATCCATCTCCTTAGAGAGCACCTCCTCAGGGTTGGCAGACACCCTATTGGATTCCCTTTGGATATTCTCTATTGGAGAATGCTCCAATAGAGGGCTTTGAGGCTCTTGGTTAATAGTAGGGACAACAAGGAAGGAGCCTTGTGTACCTTTCTCTTGACATAAGTCTTGGTTATCATAGGAGTGGGTTTAGCAGCAAAGGACTGAGGACAAATTTGAGAGAGGGAAGGTTGGGATTGACTCTCAGTGGGTTGGTCTAATGAGGGCCTTGACCCTGAGGCCATACCTTCTTGTGGTTGGGACACCACCATCATTGTTGAGAACAATGGGGTGTCAACTCCTTCTGAGTCCCTAGCAGATCTTCTCATGTTTGAGAAGACCTTGCCTTTAGGGGGTTTAGGTACTTATACCTCATCAAAGTGAGGTATATCCGTCAATTCGTTGGTTATAACTGCCTGTACAAACCTGGGATACATGAAGAAAGTCTTCTTGTTGTCCAGGTTTGAGACAAGATCATTGAAGATCATCAAAGAAAAGTTATATTTTCTAGCAGTAGATAAGCATACCAAAGCATAGGCAATGGGACTGCTAAATTGGCTCCAGCCAGTAGTTTTCTTGGAAATACAGTGCATCAGGGTATGAACAAAGAACCTCCATTGGGGTGTAAATTGAGCTTTGAAAAACTTGAAAATCCCCATTTGGCCTTCATACCCCATTCTGGTGAGGTTTGAAAACAAATCCTCATTTGGAATAGAAGATATACCTGAAGCATCGTCTAGACGTAGACAGATGCGAATGGTCTCCTCAGTAACTGTCAAGGGTTTGTTACAAACCCTTGTTTTGATGCACGACACTCCATTTTCTGTGCTAGTAGAGGCATTGGCCCAGAATTGCCTTTGATGCTCTACATAGATGGTAGGAGACACAGTGAGAGCATGAGCGATGTGGCTTGACCTCAGAAAATCGACTATCTGGTAAAAACCTTCGGCTTGTTTTGGCTTTTGGAGCATGGCTATCTCATTGTGCTCATCAATGAACACCATTGAAGCCATCTGTACGCAAGGATTCTTGACTAGCGAGCACTGGATACTTGAGAGAAAAGAGTGAGAGAGAAGATGAACAGTAGACAAAGAGTCGTTATGATCGTTTAGGCGGGGAAAGGGTATTTATAGCTTGTGGATTATAAGCAGTATTAACCCTAAAAGTTTAGTGAAAGCAGTATTAACAGTGGGCAGTATTAACTAAAAGCAGTATTAACCACTATGTTGGGAACTTAAGAATTTACCAAGTATGGTTAATGCTGCTAGTTCATCATGGTTACTACTTCTGTGGTTAATGCTGCCAGTTGTAGTTAATGCTGCTGGAACAAAGTTAATGCTGCTCTTCAAAATTAATACTGTTGGAGTTACTACTGCTCAGAGTATTAATGCTGCTTATGAGATGGAGATCCGTATGGAGAGGATGACAGCTGGATAAACTGAAGATTATGGAAAGCTTAGAGATAATGATAGAAGATATTCTGAAGATATTTTATTGATTGTAATTATCTTTTATCTTTAGTATATGTATAGAATGTATAGAATAGTTTTATTATTCATTCTAAGTTTTAGTTCTAGAGAGAAAAATCAACCTCAATGCATAGTTCCTAATTCTAGAGAAGTAGAATTCGTCTTGAAAGAGTCTGTTCTTCAAAATTGAGGTTGAGTGTGTAATCTTGTGATTTTAATCATTCAATACAAGTTTACAAGTTGTTAATCATATACACTGTTTGTTTACTGTTACATTGAATATCAAAGTGTTATTCCGCAACTTCTTTGATATTGTTTCTGAGTATTCATAATTCTTGTTGAGAATTCGATCCTGACAAGTGGTATCAGAGCCTGTTCTCTCAGAAACAACTATTCTTTCATCATGGAAAACTTTGCAGAATCAAACAGTACTCTGGTCTCTAAGGTCCCAATGCTCAAACCTAGTGAGTTTGACATGTGGAAGATCAGAATCAGGCAATACATTCTTCTCACTGACTACTCAATGTGGGATATCATTGAGAATGGTCCTTCTGAAGCAGGAAGGATTGGACCAGATGGGAAAAGACCTCCACCAAAGACAGATGGTGAGAGGAAGATCAGACAGACAGAGATGAAGGCCTTGAGCACTCTGCTCTTGGCCATCCCCAATGAATATCAGCATCAATTTTGCAACTGCACTGATGCTCAGATTCTCTGGAATGCTCTAGAGAAAAGATTTGCTGGAACTAAAAGCATCAAAAGAAATCAAAGAGATGTTCTAAAGCAGCAGTATGAGAACTTCACTTCGTCAAAGAATGAGTCTATGGCTCAAACTTTTGATAGGTTCAACAAGCTCATTGGTGAACTGGCTACTGTAGGGGTGAAGATGGAGCAAGATGATATCAACAGGAAGTTCCTCAGATCTCTTGGGGATGAATGGACTATGTACATTGTCTCATATAGACAGAGTGACAATCTGGAAGAGAAGGAACTTGATGATCTATATAATGATCTAAGAGTTTTTGAAACTGAGGTAGAAACCAAGAAGAAGCCCACTGGTTATATCCACAATGTTGCACTTCTATCAGCATCTACTGATACTACTGCCAACCCTGAAGCAGTTAGTGCTGCTAGTGGAATGAATTCAGAAAAAGGCACTGAAACTGTCTTTGAAGCCTTTTTGTCCAGTCACAGCAACAATTCATTGATTAATGATGATCTGGAACAACTTCACCCTGATGACCTGGAGGAGATGGACATTAAATGGAAGATGGCCATGTTATCTATGAGGGTGAAGAAGTTTATTAAAAGAACAGGGAGGAACAACTTCTCTCAAAGAAGAGAAGATGGAGCTGGGTTTGACAAGACAAAAGTAGAATGTTATAAGTGCCACATGAAGGGACACTTTGCTAGAGAGTGCAGAAGTGGTTTGCCAAATAACAACCACCAACAAGCTCAGAATGGAGGCTACAATCAAAACAAGAACCCTGCTCAAGCCCTTGTTTCTCAACAAGGAATGGGGTTTGACTGGAGTGACCAAGCTGAGGAAGCCATTCAGAATCAAGCTCTTATGGCAGAGGTGTCTGATCTCCCCTCTGAGGTAATTTCTAATCTTTGTACTCAATCTTGCAAAGACACTGTCAAAAGGTACAGGGATCACAACCAAAACATGTGTGATGACCTCAAAAGATTAGAAAAGGACAGAAGAGATTATGTGTTGATAGTTGAGAGGTTTGAAGAAAAAATCAAAGGCTTTCAAGCCAATGAGCTTCAACATTCTTATGACACAAACTATTGGAAGTGGGAAAAGAATGAGTTAGAGGCCAAACTGTCTAAGTCCATAGAAGAGAATGATAGGTTGAAAGAAGAACTATCTAAGGTTAAGCTTGACATAGAAAAGTTTTCATATGCTTCAAAAGCAATGGATTCTCTTCTAAAGACTCAGATTCATGATAAGATGAAGCCTGGGATTGGATACAATAACACACCCCCTTCTTACAACAACAACTATATCTCTCCTACTTCAGACTTGTTAGAGACCAAGGAGAAAAAGGACTTGTCTGAGGAAGCCTTTAAGATAGATCCTTTGGATGAGGTAGTTGTTAAGGATATGACTGAGAAAGAAGCCAGTGAGAATAGGAACAATGCTGTGAGTAAAGAGATACCCTTAGAAAACAACATTGTTACCAATGAGGGAGGTGGAAGGATCTGGGTCAAGTCTAAGGAGATAGAGAAGACCAAAGGAAAGGATAACAAGGTCCATTACAAACAAACCACTATTGTGAATCCTGGACCTTGTAAACAATGTGCTTGCAACAAATCTGAGAGCCTAAATTCTGGTATAAAAAGAGGTAACCAAAGAAACTGGAATAATCAATGGGCTCAGAAACAAGGAGTTGATCTGAATAAAATAATCAGACCAAAACCTTGTTTCATATGTGGTAAGTTAAACCATTTGGCTAAGCACTGTTTCTTTAACCCTATTAACCAACAGATGAACTTTCAAAGATTTGTGCAAAAACCTGTTGGTTATAGGAAGGCTGGAAAAAAACATGTGGTTAAGAAATCTGTTGAAACCAAAGGCCCCATGAAGAAAAAGGTTTTAAAAGAAAGTATTAAAATGTGGGTGCCTAGAAGCACTAAAACTGTTAGTACTGCTGACAGGGATAGTGCTGCTAGAAGCATTACTGCTGCTACCAGTGTTAGTACTGCTAAAAATATTAATGCTGCTAATACTGTTAGTACCTCTTCAAAGGTTAATACTGCTAACACAGTTACTGCTGCTAACACAGTTACTACTTCTAACAAGGTTAGTACTTCTAAGCATGCAAGTGCTGCTAATGCAGTTAGTACTTCTAAAACCAGTACTGCTTCTAGCAAATGTGTTTCCAAACCCATCATTGTGACAAAGTACTCCAGAAATGAGGAGTCAAAGTTTAAAAATCTTGTCAAGAAAGAATGTAAATATTTTGATGAGAAAGGGGTACCCAAGACCACTTTGGCTTGGGTTCCTATTTCATACTAACTGATTTATCTTATGTGCAGGGCAACCAACAGCTCAAAGGGAAAAGCATATGGCATGTTGATAGTGGTTGCTCTAGGCACATGACAGGTAACATGTCATGCCTTCAGGATTTCAAGCATATCAATGGAGGACATGTTGCATTTGGAGATAATCTTACAGGTGGTAAAATAAGTGGAAAAGGTAATGTTACAAAAGGTAAGATGACATTTGAGGATGTCTACTATGTTGATCAGCTAAAGTACAACCTGTTAAGTGTATCACAGGTTTGTGACAAACAACATAGCATATTATTTACTAATACAGAATGTATGATCCTTGCTCCAGGGTTCAAGGTAGTTGATGAAAGCATGATACTACTTAGAACTCCAAGAAAGGACAATGTTTATTGTCTCGACATGGACAATGTTCCAAGTGATTCATCCCTGAACTGTCTTGTTTCAAAAGCTTCTGTGGATGAATCCTCTCTTTGGCACAGAAGGATGTGTCACATGAACTTCAAGACAATGAACAAACTTGTTAAAAACAACCTTGTAAGAGGTTTACCATCAAAAGTCTTTTCATGTGATGATCATTGTGTTGCTTGTCTTAAAGGCAAACAACACAAAACTTCTCATAAGTCCAAAGAGTTAAATACAATTTCTTCTTGTCTCCAGTTATTACATATGGATCTGTTTGGTCCTACAAATGTGATGAGCATAGGGAAGAAATCATACTGCCTAGTTATTGTTGATGATTACTCTAGATTTACTTGGGTATATTTTCTAAGGACTAAGGATGAGACAAGTGGACTGATCAAATCCTTTATTCTAAGAATTGAAAACCAGACTAATCAAAAAGTAAAAGTCATTAGATCAGACAATGGGACTGAATTTAAAAATCTTGATCTAAACACCTTTTGTGAAGAAAAAGGAATTGAGAGACAATATAGTGCCCCTAGGACTCCTCAACAGAATGGAGTTGCTGAGAGGAGAAATAGGACACTAATAGAGGCTGCTAGATCTCTGTTGGCTGATTCAAATCTGCCAATTACCTTCTGGGCTGAAGCAGTTAATACTGCCTGTTATGTCCAAAACAGAGTTCTAGTGGTCAAGCCAAAGAACAAGACCCCATATGAGCTTTTAAATAAAAGAAAACCCTTTATTGGATTTTTCAAACCTTTTGGGTGTCCTTGTACAATTCTCAATACCAAAGTTTATCAAAGTTTATTCCTGGCTTATGCTTCTTATATGAAATTCAAAGTTTATCAAATGGATGTAAAAAGTGCATTTCTATATGGCTCAATTGAAGAAGAAGTATATGTCTGTCAACCACCAGGGTTTGAAAACCCAAGATATCCAGACAGGGTATACAAATTGAAGAAAGCACTTTATGGACTGCATCAAGCTCCAAGAGCATGGTATGACACTCTGTCATCCTATCTCTTGGAAAATGTCTTTGAAAGAGGAGTCATTGATAAGACTCTGTTCATCAAGAGAAAGAAGAAGGATATCTTGCTGGTCCAAATCTATGTGGATGATATTATCTTTGGATCCACAAGAGACAACATGTGCAAGGAGTTTGAGGAACTAATGCATCAAAGGTTCAAAATGAGTTCCATGGGGGAACTTACTTTCTTCCTTGGACTCCAAGTTCAGCAGAAGTCAGATGGAATATTTATCTGTCAGTCCAAGTATGTGCAGGACATTCTAACCAAGTTTGGTTTCTCAGATTCAAAACCTGCCAGCACACCTATGGAGACACACAAGCAGATAACAGCAGATCTTGATGGGGAGGATATGGATGTTCATCATTATAGATCCATGATTGGCTCTCTCATGTATCTTACAGCCTCTAGGCCAGACATAATGTTTCCAGTTTGTGTATGTGCAAGATTCCAAGTTAGGCCAAAGCAATCACACTATCAAGCTGTTAAGAGGATATTCAGATATCTCAAAGGGCAACCCAGATTGGGACTTTGGTATCCTCATGACTCATCATTTGACCTACTTGCATACTCAGACAGTGATCTAGGTGGAGCAAACTTGGACAGAAAATCTACTTCTGGAGGATGCAGTTTTTGGGTGCAAGACTAGTGTCATGGCAGTGCAAGAAACAAACCACGGTGTCCACATCTACAACAGAGGCAGAGTACATAGCAGCTGCAAGTTGCTGTTCTCAAGTCTTATGGATTCAGAATCAAATGCTGGACTATGGGGTAACCTTTCTACACACTCCAATTTTTATTGATAATAGCAGTGCTATTAGCATTGTTAATAATCCTGTCAAGCACTCAAAGACAAAGCACATTGAGATCAGGTACCACTTTATAAGAGACTGCAATGAAAAGAAACTTATTCAAGTTGTAAAAGTTCATACTGCTAACCAGTTTGCTGATCTATTCACCAAAGCATTTGATGTGGGTAGATTCACTTTCTTGGTAACAAGTGTGGGAATGATCAACTCTGAATTAGCTCCTACTTAAAAAGTGGTTCAATACCTGTATATTGTTTATTCTTGGTGGTCCTAATCTTCTTTTTCAGGAAAAGTATAGCAGTACTCAGTCCTTCACAAAGCTTAAAAGTGTAAGTATGATTAATACTGCCAGTACAGTTTTAGTACTGCCAGTACAATTTTACTACTGCCAGTGTTCAGTTAATACTGCTCTCAGTTAATACTGCTAGTTAGTTAATACTGCTAGTGGTTAATACTGCTCTCAGTTAATACTGCTAGTTAGTTAATACTGCTCTCAGTTAATACTACTTGTTAGTTAATACTGCTAGTGGTTAATACTGCTCTCAGTTAATACTGCTAGTTAGTTAATACTGCTAGTAGTTAATACTGCTCTAGGTTAATACTGCTTATGTCCCGAATACTATAAATACCCTTTGCCCGCCTAAAAGTTCATAACGACTCTTTGTATATTGTTCACTGTCTCTCTAATCACTTTTTCTCTCAAGCTCTTTAGCAAGTTTCAGGCAAAAATACTCAAGTTCAGATGGCATCCATGGTGTTCGTTGATGAGCATAATGAAATCGCGATGCTACAAAAGCCAAAACAAGCGGCCGGATTCCACCAAATTGTGGATTTCCTTAAATCAAGCCACATTGCTCATGCTCTTACAATCTCACCAACAATTTATATAGAGCATCAGAGGCAATTCTGGGGAAATGCCACCATTGTTGCTGAAAATGGTGTGCAAATGATCAAGACAAGGGTCTGTGAAAAACCCTTAACAGTCACTGAAGAGATGATACGCATCTGTCTACATCTAGACGATGCTGCAGGTATAACCTCTATTCCCAATGAGGAATTATTCTCAACTTTGTCAAGAATGGGGTATGAAGGCCAGTTGGGTGGTTTTAAATTTTCAAAGGCTAAATTTTATACCCAATGGCGTTTTCTTGTTCATACCTTAATGCATTGTATTTCTAAAAAGACTACTAGATGGAGTGAGTTCAGCAGCACTATTGCTTATGCTTTGGTCTGCTTGGCCACTGCCAGAAAGTATAACTTTTCTCAAATGATTTTCAGTGATCTGGTTTCAAACCTGGGAAATAAAAAGAGTTTCTACATGTACCCAAGGTTTGTACAGACAGTTATTACTAATGAATTGACAGATATACCTCACTTTGATGAGGTATATGTACCTAAACCCCCTAAAGGCAAGGTTTTCTCAAATATGAGAAGATCTGCTAGGGACTCGGAAGGAGTTGACACCCCATTGTTCTCTACAATGATGGTGGTGTCCCACACTGATGAAGGTATGGCAGCAGGGTCAAGGCCCCCATTAGACCATCCCACTGCTAGCCAATCCCAACCTTCCCACTCTAAATCAATTCCCCAGTCTCTTCTTGATAAACCAACTTCTCCCATAACCCAAACTTATTCAAGGAAAAAGGTAAAGAAGGCTCCTTCCCTTCTTGTACCTTCACCCACTAAGCCTTTAAGCCCTCTAAGGGAGGATTCTCCTTTAGAGTATATCTACAGGAAAACCACAGGGGTGTCTCCCAACCCCAAGGAGGTGCTCACTGAGGAGAGGGTTGAGTATATGGGTGTTGAGGCTCCCACTACTTCTGCTAGCACAGAGGAGGACAGTGGTAACATAAATAAGACCTCCCCCATGGCAACTTTGAATGAGCAATCATTCAAAGGTCCCAGGTGCCAAGAAACCACGGGGGTGGATAGTGCTTCTGCTAGGCAGAAGGCTTCCACTACAAAAAGATCCCATGATCCTTCAAAAGAGGGTAACACTTCTGGAGAAGGTGAGGACAGATATAACTACCAGGAATTCATGGATGCTATGGGAAACATCAACCTAGATGTCATTCAACAAGGAAAATCCATAGAAGAGATGAAGCTGGTGATCTTGTCACAACAAGTACAGATTTCCAAGTTAAAGAAAACGGTGACAAGGCTTGTGCAGAAGAAGAGGAGAAAACAGTATGTGTTGAGGAAGAGGCCAACTGATAAAGATGCTTCCAACAAGGGGGAGAAAGAGACTGAAAAAGAGAAAGAAAGGTCTTCTGAAAAAGCTGCTGAGGGAGTTGAAGTTGAGGGGGAGAAAGAGGAAGGAATAAAAGCAGAAACAGTTAATGCTGCTGAGGAAAAAGTAGCAGCAGAAACAGAAGCAGCAGAAACAGGGCTCTCTGTAGAGGAAATAGAGATAGCAGAAACCTTGATTAAAGCCAAGAATGATACTCCTAAGGCTACTCAAAAGGCCAAGGGAGTAGTCATCAATGAAGGAGGAATTTCACAGAAGGGAAAAGAAAAAGCAACTTTAAAGGAGACAAAGGAAAAAGGGAAGGAAAAGATGGTTGAAGCTGAACTGCCTGCAAAGAAGAAGACTCGGATTGAAATGGATGAGGCAATAGCAAAGCAGCTTCAAGATCAAATGGAAAAGAAGGAGCAGATTCAAACAGAAACAGATAGAGAACTTGCAAAGCTCATGGCTAGAAAGTTAAATGCAGAATATCAGAAAAGCATAAAAGAAGCAGCTCAGGCCAAGAAACTTCAAGTCAAAAAGATGCCAATTCAAAAACAGAAACAGAAAAGACAACCCTCCAAGACATTTTTGGCCAATCAGGAAAGAAGAAAAATGATAAATTTCCTGAAAGGTGCAATTGGTGTCAAGGGGGAGATGTTCACCAACATGGCATACACTCAGGTTGAGGAGTTGTACCAGAAAGAGATGGCTAAGCTTCAAGGGGATTTAGCCCAAAGGGAAGAGGCTGAGAGAAGAATGAAGGAAAGGCATGACCTTAACATTCAAAAACCATTCCCTGAGGAGACCACACCCTCAAAAGACAAAGCTGAAGAGATGAAGGAAGAACCTAAGAGTGTTGGTGTAGAAGCCAAATCTGGAAAGAGGGTGAAGACAATTGCTTCCAAAAAGCAGCCTAAAAGGCCTAGAATGGAAGAAACAGCAGAAACTGCAGCAGAACCTTCAGGTGTACCTTTAGCAGAATCAGTGCAAAATCCAGAGCAGTCTAATAAGCAAATTGATGAGAGTATGGATCTGTACATGACCATAGTAGAACCTATGAAGGTTGTTCCAATCTCCATGAAAGCTCGAGAGATCATCTTCTGGGACATTCTAAGAGATAGTGGAAAGAATTTCTTCAGAATCAAAAGAGTAGGTGGTACATTTGAAGCATATTCAACATGGGGGAGAGTTATCAGAAGCTGTTCAAGAGCAGATATAGAGGAAATGTACAAAGTGGGGATGAAACTCTATGAGCCTGTGTTGAAAGGTAATGAAGAAAATCTTCTCAAGGTAACAATGGAATACTTGTGTATGATGTTTGATTCAGAGAGAGTGGCATATAGGATTAAAGATCATAATCATGAGTTTTTATTCAAGAAGATTGATAAATGGATATTATTTGAAAACTGTGGAGTATACATGATTACTATTGACAACTGTTATCATGAATACTACCTGGTGGACAAAATCTATGAGCATAGCAAGGAGAAGCTAGTAGGAATGCTAAAAGCCAAGCTAGTATGCATAAAGGACTCAGAAATGGCCAAGATTATGGTGAGAAGAACTGTAAATCAAAGTTTGGGCCTAGATCCAAATTTGGGCAATTGAACCTGAGGTGTTGAAAGCATCTTGAAGATCAGATCTGAAGAACTTGACTTCTCTTTCTAAAAGTCAAGTTAGGGGAGATTGTTGGGAACTGAAGAATTTACCAAGTATGGTTAATGCTGCTAGTTCATCATGGTTACTACTTCTGTGGTTAATGCTGCCGGTTGTAGTTAATGCTGCTGGAACAAAGTTAATGCTGCTCTTCAAAATTAATACTGCTGGAGTTACTACTGCTCAGAGTATTAATGCTGCTTATGATTAGTACTGCTTATGAGATGGAGATCCGTATGGAGAGGATGACAGCTGGATAAACTGAAGATTATGGAAAGCTTAGAGATAATGATAGAAGATATTCTGAAGATATTTTATTGATTGTAATTATCTTTTATCTTTAGTATATGTATAGAATGTATAGAATAGTTTTATTATTCATTCTAAGTTTTAGTTCTAGAGAGAAAAATCAACCTCAAGGCATAGTTCCTAATTCTAGAGAAGTAGAATTCGTCTTGAAAGAGTATGTTCTTCAAGATTGAGGTTGAGTGTGTAATCTTGTGATTTTAATCATTCAATACAAGTTTACAAGTTGTTAATCATATACACTGTTTGTTTACTGTTACATTGAATATCAAAGTGTTATTCCGCAACTTCTTTGATATTGTTTCTGAGTATTCATAATTCTTGTTGAGAATTCGATCCTGACACACTAGCAGTATTAACTAACTAGCAGTATTAACTGAGAGCAGTATTAACCACTAGCAGTATTAACTGAAAGCAGTATTAAAAATGCACTGGCAGTATTAAAATTGCACTGGCAGTATTAACCATACTTACACTTTTAAGCTTGTGATGAACTGAGTACTGCTATACATTTCCTGAGAAAGAAGATTAGTGACACCAAGCATAAATTATATACAGGTATTGAACCACTTTTTAAGTAGGAGCTTATTCAGAGTTGATCATTCCCACACTTGTTACCAAGAAAGTGAATCTACCCACATCAAATGCTTTGGTGAATAGATCAGCAAACTGGTTATCAGTATGAACTTTTACAACTTGAATAAGCTTCTTTTCATTGCAGTCTCTTATAAAGTGATACCTGATCTCAATGTGCTTTGTCTTTGAGTGCTTGACAGGATTATTAACAATGCTAATAGCACTGCTATTATCAATAAAAATTGGAGTGTGTAGAAAGGTTACCCCATAGTCCAGCATTTGATTCTGAATCCATAAGACTTGAGAACAGCAACTTGCAGCTGCTATGTAATCTGCTTCTGTTGTAGATGTGGACACTGTGGTTTGTTTCTTGCACTGCCATGATACTAGTCTTGCACCCAAAAACTGGCATCCTCCAGAAGTAGATTTTCTGTCCAAGTTTGCTCCACCTAGGTCACTGTCTGAGTATGCAAGTAGGTCAAATGATGAGTCATGAGGATACCAAAGTCCCAATCTAGGTTTCCCTTTGAGATATCTGAATATCCTCTTAACAGCTTGATAGTGTGATTGCTTTGGCCTAACTTGAAATCTTGCACACACACAGACTGGAAACATTATATCTGGCCTAGAGGCTGTAAGATACATGAGAGAGCCAATCATGGATCTATAGCGATGAACATCCATATCCTCCCCCTCAAGATCTGCTGTTATCTGCTTGTGTGTCTCCATAGGTGTGCTGGCAGGCTTTGAGTCTGAGAAACCAAACTTGGTTAGAATGTCCTTCACATACTTGGACTGACAGATAAATATACCATCTGACTTCTGTTGGACTTGGAGTCCAAGAAAGAAAGTAAGTTCCCCCATGGAACTCATTTTGAACCTTTGATGCATTAGGTCCTCAAACTCCTTGCACATATTGTCTCTTGTGGATCCAAAGATGATATCATCCACATAGATTTGGACCAGCAAGATGTCCTTCTTCTTTCTCTTGATGAACAGAGTCTTATCAATGACTCCTCTTTCAAAGCCATTTTCCAAGAGATAGGATGACAGAGTGTCATACCATGCTCTTGGTGCTTGATGCAGTCCATAAAGTGCTTTCTTCAGTTTGTATACTCTGTCTGGATAGCTTGGGTTTTCAAACCCTGGTGGTTGACAGACATATACTTCTTCTTCAATTGAGCCATATAGAAATGCACTTTTTACATCCATTTGATAGACTTTGAACTTCATATAAGAAGCATAGGCCAGGAACAATCTAATTGCTTCTATCCTAGCCACTGGTGCAAATACTTCTTCATAATCTATTCATTCTTCTTGTGTATACCCTTGTGCCACCAACCTTGCTTTGTTCTTTATTACATTTCCTCTCTCATCTCTCTTATTCCTGAAGACCCATTTTGTGCCTATTGCTCTTTGACCTTTAGGAAGGTCTACCAAATCCCAAACATCTTGCAGCTTGAATTGGAGCAGCTCTTCTTGCATGGCTTCTATCCAACTGGAATCTTTCATAGCATCATAAGCCTTCTTAGGCTCAAGCTGGGATAGAAAGAAAGAAAGCACTGTATGCTGTTGGTCTTGCATATCTTGCAGCCTGCTTTGATTTCTAGTCATCATAGGAGAAGAGATATCTCCTATTACCAGCTGAGGGGGATGATTCTTTTGTGTTCTTGTTTGATGACTAGGTTCTTCATTGAGTCCCACCTCTAGATTGGTGTCATTCAACTCAACTGAAGTGATTTCAGCAGCTACTTCTGGTTCTTTATTTTCTTGACTCTCCTCATCTCTTCTTTCTTCTTCACTCTGATTTGGTTCAGTAGATGGCTCCTTTTCACAGTCTTCAACAGGATCCACTGTAGGTATGGGAAAAATCACAGACTGAGGTATGTTGTCTTGAACTTGTGTAGTCCCTGATCCTCCACTGCTTGAACCTGCATAATCATCACTACTGAAACCAAAAGAGTTAGTTAGTGAATCAATGTCAAACAGCCACTGAGGACCAGACCCAATAGGATTTGGTGTGTTCTCATTGCATTTGACATTGTCACTTCCTCAATTATTCTAGAAGAAGTATTAAAAGCTCTGTAGGCCTTACTTTGAGATGAATAACCCACAAGAAATCCATCATCTGCCTTGCTATCAAACTTTCCTAAGTGAGATTTGGTATTGAGAATTGTACAAGGACATCCAAATGGTTTAAAAAATCCAATAAATGGTTTTCTTTTATTTAAGAGCTCATAAGGTGTCTTGTTCTTTGGCTTGACCACTAGAACTCTGTTTTGGACATAACAGGCAGTATTAACTGCTTCAGCCTAGAAAGTAATTGGCAGTTTTGAATCAGCCAACAGAGATCTAGAAGCCTCTATTAGTGTTTTATTCCTCCTCTCAGCAACTCCATTCTGTTGAGGAGTCCTAGGGGCACTATATTGTCTCTCAATGCCTTTTTCTTCACAAAAGGTGTTTAGATCAAGATTTTTAAATTCAGTTCCATTGTCTGATCTAATGACTTTTACTTTTTGATTAGTTTGGTTTTCAATTCTTAGAATAAAGGATTTGATCAGTCCACTTGTCTCATCCTTAGTCCTTAGAAAATATACCCAAGTAAATCTAGAGTAATCATCAACAATAACTAGGCAATATGATTTCTTCCCTATGCTCATCACATTTGTAGGACCAAACAGATCCATATGTAATAACTGGAGACAAGAAGAAATTGTATTTAACTCTTTGGACTTATGAGAAGTTTTGTGTTGTTTGCCTTTAAGACAAGCAACACAATGATCATCACATGAAAAGACTTTTGATGGTAAACCTCTTACAAGGTTGTTTTTAACAAGTTTGTTCATTGTCTTGAAGTTCATGTGACACATCCTTCTGTGCCAAAGAGAGGATTCATCCACAGAAGCTTTTGAAACAAGACAGTTCAGGGATGAATCACTTGGAACATTGTCCATGTCGAGACAATAAACATTTTCCTTTCTTGGAGTTCTAAGTAGTATCATGCTTTCATCAACTACCTTGAATCCTAGAGCAAGGATCATACATTCTGTATTGGTAAATAATATACTATGTTGTTTGTCACAAACCTGTGATACACTTAACAGGTTGTACTTTAACTGATCAACATAGTAGACATCCTCAAATGTCATATTACCTTTTGTGACATTACCTTTTCCACTTATTTTTCCACCTGCAAGATTGTCTCCAAATGCAACATGTCCTCCATTGATATGCTTGAAATCCTGAAGGCATGACATGTTACCTGTCATGTGCCTAGAGCAACCACTATCCACATGCCAGATGCTCTTCCTCTTAAGCTGTTGGTTGCCCTGCACATAAGATAAATCAGTTAGTATTGATTAGGAACCCAAGCCAAAGTGGTCTTGGGTACCCCTTTCTCATCAAAATATTTACATTCTTTCTTGACAAGATTGTAAACTTTGACTCCTCATTGCTGGAGTACTTTGTCACAATAATGGTTTTGGATGCACATTTGCTAGAAGCAGTACTGGTTTTAGAAGTACTAACTGCATTAGCAGCACTTGCATGCTTAGCAGTACTAACCTTGTTAGAAGTAGTAACTGTGTCAGCAGCAGTAACTGTGTTAGCAGTAGTAACCTTTGAAGAAGTACTAACTGTGTTAGAAGCATTAATATTCTCAGCAGTACTAACGCTGATAGCAACAGTATTGCTACTGGCAGCATTATCCCTGTCAGCAGTACTATTTGATGTAGCAGTACTAACAGTTTTAGTGCTTCTAGGCACCCACATTTTAATACTCTATTTTAAAACCTTTTTCTTCATTTGGCCTTTGGTTTCAACAGATTTCTTAGCCACATGTCTCTTTCCAGCCTTCCTATAACCAACAGGTTTTTGCACAAATCTTTGAAAGTTCATCCTTTGGTTGATAGGGTTAAAGAAACAGTGCTTAGCCAAATGATTCAACTTGCCACATATGAAACAAGGTTTTGGTCTGATTATTTTTCTCAGATCAACTCCTTGTTTCTGAGCCCATTGATTATTCCAGTTTCTTTGATTACCTCTCTTTGTACCAGAATTTAGGCTCTCAGTTTTATTGCAAGCACACTGTTTACAAGGGTCAGGATTCACAACAGTGGTCTGTTTGTAATGGATCTTGTTGGCCTTTCCTTTGGTCTTTTCTATCTCTTTAGACTTGACCCATATCCTTCCACCACCCTCATTGGTAACAATGTTGTTTTCTAAGGGTATCTCTTTACTCATAGCATTGTTTCTATTCTCACTGGCTTCTTTCTCAGTCATATCCTCAACAACCACCTCATCCAAAGGATCTATCTTAAAGGCTTTCTCAGACAAGTCCTTTTTCTCCTTGGTCTCTAACAAGTCTGATGTAGGAGGGATGTAGTTGTTGTTGTAAGGAGGGGGTGTGTTGTTGTATCCAACACCAGGCTTCATCTTATCATGAATCTGAGCCTTTAGAAGAGAATCCATTGCTTTTGAAGCATATGAAAACTTTTCTATATCAAGCTTAACCTTAGCTAGTTCTTCTTTCAACTTATCATTCTCTTCTTTGGACTTAGACAGTTTGGTCTCTATCTCATTCTTTTCCCACTTCCAGTAGTTTGTGTCATAAGAGTGTTGAAGTTCATTGGCTTGGAAGCCTTTGATTTGTTCTTCAAACCTCTCAACTATCAACACATAATCTCTTCTGTCCTTTTCTAATCTTTTGAGGTCATCACACATGTTTTGGTTATGATCCCTGTATCTTTTGACAGTGTCTATGCAAGATTGAGTACAAAGATTAGAAATTACCTCAGAGGGGAGATCAGACACCTCTGCCATAAGAGCTTGATTCTGAATGGCTTCCTCAGCTTGGTCACTCCAGTCAAACCCCATTCCTTGTTGAGAAACAAGGGCTTGAGCAGAGTTCTTGTTTTGATTGTAGTCTCCATTCTGAGTTTGTTGATGGTTGTTATTTGGCACACTACTTCTGCACTCTCTAGCAAAGTGTCCCTTCATGTGGCACTTATAGCATTCCACCTTTGTTTTGTCAAAACCAGCTCCATCTTCTCTTCTTTGAGAGAAGTTGTTCCTCCCAGTTCTTTTAATAAACTTTTTCACCCTCATAGATAATATCGCCATCTGCCATTTAATGTCCATCTCCTCCAGATCATCAGGGTGAAGTTGTTCCAGATCATCATTAATCAAAGAGTTGTTGCTGTGACTGGACAAAAAGGCTTCAAAGACAGTTTCAGTGCCTTTTTCTGAATTCACCCCACTAGCAGCACTAACTGCTTCAGGGTTGGCAGTAGTATCAGTGGATGCTGATAGAAGTGCAGCATTATGAATATACCCAGTGGGCTTCTTCTTAGCTTCTACCTCTGATTCAAAAACTCTTTGATCATTATACAGATCATCCAGTTCCTTCTCTTCCATATTGTCACTCTGTCTATATGAGACAGTGTACATAGTCCATTCATCCCCAAGAGATCTGAGGAACTTCCTGTTGATATCATCTTGCTCCATCTTCACTCCAACAGTACCCAGTTCACCAATAAGCTTGTTGAACCTGTCAAAAGTTTGAGTCATAGACTCATTCTTTGATGAAGTGAAGTTCTCATACAGCTGCTTCAGAACATCCCTTTGATTTCTTTTGGTGCTCTTTGTTCCAGCAAATCTTTTCTCTAGAGCATTCCAGAGAATCTGAGCATCTGTGCAGTTGCAGAATTGATGCTGATATTCATTGGGGATGGCCAAGAGCAGAGTGCTCAAGGCCTTCATCTCTGTCTGCCGGATCTTCCTCTCACCATCTGTCTTTGGTGGAGATCTTTTCCCATCTGGTCCAATCTGACCTTCAGTAGAGGGGCCATTCTCAATGACATCCCACATTGAGTAGTCAGTGAGGAGAATGTATTGCCTGATTCTGATCTTCCACATGTCAAACTCATTGGGTTTGAGCATTGGAACCTTAGAGACAAGAGTACTGTTTGATTCTGCAAAGTTTTCCATGATGAATGAATGAATGTTTCTGAGAGAACAGGCTCTGATACCACTTGTCAGGATCGAATTCTCAACAAGAATTATGAATACTCAGAAACAATATTAAAGAAGTTGCGGAAAAACACTTTAATATTCAATAAACAGAAAAACAATGAAACAGTGAATCACAATCAACTTGTAAACTTTACTTAATGATTCAAGTTATAAGCTTTTCACTCACAACCTCAATCTTGAAGAACAGGCTCTTTCAAGACGAATTCTACTTCTCTAGAATTAGGAACGATGCCTTGAGGTTGATTTTTTCTCTAGAACAAAAACTCAGAAGTATTTTAACTATTCTAAACAATTCTATACATATACTGAAAATAAAGATAATTACAAAACTTAAAAAGATCTTCAAAATAATCTTCATAATTATCTCCAAGCTTTCCATGTTTATCTCCAGACGCGATCTCTTCTGCATTATCTTCACATTATCTTAGAAGCAGCATTAATCACCTTGATCACCTTGGAAGCATTAACTGAGTCTTGGAAGCACTAACTACTAAGCAGCACTAACCACTAGCAGTACTAACTAGCTAAGCAGTACTAACTTTGTTCAAGCAGCACTAACTTTGACTAGTAGTATTAATTCTACTAGAAGTAGTAATACCTAGCAGTATTAACTTTGAGATCCTCTGGCAGTACTAACTCTGAACTAGCAGCATTAATGACTTGGTTACATCTTCAGTTCCCAACACTAGGGGTGTAAATAGGTCAGGTTGGGTTAGGTTCGGGTTCAACCCATTTATTAATTGGGTTGAAAATCTCAACCCAACCCAACCTGTTTAATTAAATGGGTTGAGATTTTCAACCCAACTCAACCTGATGGGTTGGTAGCGGGTTGACCTGTATATAATTATCTCAACCCAACCTATTAAATAAATGGGTTGAACCTGGGTTGACCCATTTTAATTTTAAAATTGTAAATGAAATAAAAATTCGTAAACTACTTCATTCCACGACAATTACACAACGACAAAGTCAAATAAATTGTTCGAAGTTTAATAAAACACAACCATAAGGTAAAATAAATAGTTCAAAGTTTCCCACAACCACAAAGTTAAATAAATCATAGTTCCAAAAAAGTTTCTATGTAACTCGACTTGCACTTTCATCGACTCCAATTTCACTCTCGGTATTACTTTCCTCTCGATCTTCTATCTTCTCCATCATGAACAATGGAAATGAAGTCGATCAAGTTAAGATTATAAATATATATAAGTAACAATGGAACAATGGAACAATGGAACTGAAGTCGATCAAGTTAAGATTACAAGTTTACCGTGAACAATGGAATTGAACTCATTGTGGACTGCTCGTCGTGAAGCCGTGGAACACAAGGAGAGGAGTCGCTGTGGAACAGAGGGAGAGGAGAGGAGTCTCCGGTGAAGCGGGAGGAAGATCTGCGCCGGCGGCATATGAGGGAAGAGGGAGGAGAGGAGGCTGGAGGCGTATGGCGTTTCAAATTAGGAATAAGATTTACTGATTTAGTCGATTAAGGTTTTCAACTTTCAAGTTTCAATATAGAAATTATTTTTTAATCTTTAAGAATTATATTAAAATGTTAATTGTATTAAATATTGATTAATAATTAAAAATAAAATATTAGGTAATATTATAAATGGGTTAGAAACAGGTTGTAAATGGGTTAGAAACATGTTGTAAGTGGGTTAGAAACAAGTTGTAAATGGGTCGAAATCAGGTTGTAAATGGGTCGAAATCAGGTTGAAAATTTCAACCCAACCCAAACCCAATTAATAAATGGGTTAGGCGGGTTGACCCATTTAACTTAAATGGGTTGAAATTCTCAACCCAACCTGCTAATTTTGGGTTGGGTTCGGGTTGGGTTGGCGGGTTCGGTCACTTTTTGCCACCCCTATTGCAAACCCTTAAACTGACCTCGCATGTTGCTTGCACCATCATACCCTTGACCACGAATAGACTTAATATCAAGGTTGTAATGTGACAATAAATAATAGATCCCATCCTTGAGAGTTTGTGCCGTAGTGTCACGAACATGAACAAGACCAAAGAAACGTTCGGTAACAAAACCCTCTTTATTAACAAATCTCAAAACAACGGATATTTGTTCTTTGTGAGACTCATCTTGTGCTTCGTCGACAAGTAAACAAAACTTCCCATCACCAATCTCCTCACAAATCATTCGTCATACCTTACTTGAAATAATGTTCAGAATCTCTTTTTGAATCAACGGTGAAGTATAAGATGCGTATTTAGGAGCATTATGAAACAATTCTTTAATTTTGGTGCTAAAATTACCAATTGCCTCCAACATTTCAAGAAAATTTCCTTTGTTGATGGAATCTGGTTTTTCATTATGGCCTCTCAATTCAACAGCTTGAAATGCACACCAACGAGCTGAATAAATACAAGCCATCAATCTTTTTCTATTCTTCTCACGTTCTTCTGTTGTAAATTTTTCATACACATTCCGTATATCTTGTGCCTCATTCAACAAATCATCCCATGCTTTTTGTGCAACATTGGGGAAAGGTGTGCACTCGGTTCCTGACAGGATCTAAATTCTTAACAAGAATAAACACTCAGAAACAATATTAAAGGATTTTACGGAATAACACTTTAATATTCAAAGATCAATAAAACAGTGAATCAGAATAACAACTTGTAAACTTTATTGAATGGTTATAAAGCTACAAGATTTCACACACAACCTCAATATTGATGAACAGGCTCACCAATACGAATTCTACTTCTCTAGAACTAGGGTTCTAAACCTTGAGGTTGATTCTCTCTAAGAAAACAAAAACTCAGAATTATTTTTTTAAAGTTACAAACTATTCTATACATATACTGAAGACAAAAGATAACTACAAATAATAAAAGATCTTCAGTATAATCTTCCATATTTATCTCCAAGCCTTCCATGATCTTCAATTAATACAGCTGTCATCCTTGTCATATGAAGTCTTCATCTCATAAGCAGTATTAAGTCTTCAGCAGCATTAATACTTTGAGCAGTATTAAGTTCAGCAGTACTAACTACTAGCAGTACTAAAATTGCTTAGCAGTAGTAACTTCATCAAGCAGCATTAATCTTGGTTAGCAGCATTAATCTTTCTCAGCAGTATTAACTTCAGAAGTAGTAACTATGTTGTGCTAGCAGTATTAACTGTACTTGAGCAATTCTTTCAGTTCCCAACAATCTCCCCCTAACTTGACTTTTAGGAAGAGAAGTCAAGTTCTTCAGATGCTCCCAAAACACCATTATTCATAGCCCTGTATTAGCATCCAACCCCAAACTTTGATTAATTGTCATTTGGATCAAATACTTTGCCATTTCTGAATCTGGAACACATCCAAGCTTCTTTTTCAACATTGCATGCAGCTTCAATCTACTGTGGTTGTACACTCTATCCACTAGGAAGTATTCTATGTGATTTGAATCCATAGTTAAAGCATATACTCCACTAGTTTCATATAGAGTCCAGTTGTTAACTGTTTGAAACACATTTCTGATAATGTCCTTCATTTCTTCAGGCTTGAACAACATACAAAGATACTCCATCACAAGTTTTGTGATTGGTATCCCTGGAGCTTTCAGTTGATCAGCATACAACTTCATTCCTACTTCAAACATCTCCTCTAGATCAGATCTGGAATATGTTCTGACAATCTTGGCCCAAGTATGATATACTTCATACTTCTCATCTTTCCTCTTGAGCCTGATATATTCTTTTCCATCAACTTCCAGTATATCCCAGTGAATGATCTCTGGAGGCTTAACACCAACAGGTTCAGCTGTAATAGGTTCAGGCACTTTGTCCATCACTACCATGTACAGATTCACATCATCAGTACTTGATGGTTCTTCCTGTTCAACTGACTTAGGTGCCCCTTCTTCTTCAGCAACCTTCTCATTTTCTTCTTTATCCACTCTAGGCTTCTTAGCTGATTTTCTTCTTGCCATCATTTTAGTTCTTTTTAAAGTCCTCAGACTTTCACCTAAAGTGGCTTCCTTCTTTGGTGTTTCTTGCTCATCAGGGAAAGATTTTTCTATCAGAAAATCATTACTTTCTTTCATCCTCTTTTCCATTTCAACTCTGGCTTTTTCATTCCCTTGAAGCTTAATCATCTCTGAGTCATACAACCCTTTGATCTGTTCAAATGACATCTTTGAGAACATCTCCTTTCTGACTCCCACAGCACATTTGAGAAAAGTAATCATCTTCTTTCTCTCTTGAGTACCAAGGTAGGTCTTTGAAGGTTGTCTCTTCTTTGCAACCATTTTGACCAACACAGACTTCTTTAGGGTTGCAGCTTTCTTCTGTACTATCTCAGTTGCCAAACTTTGTTGATAAGCTTCATTTAACTCTGCAGCTAGAGCCTTAGCCATCTCTCTATCTTTGTCCACTTGAGCCTTTTCTTCTTGCTCAAGTTCAGCCTGAATCTTTTTGGCCAAAGCTTCATTTGACTCAACCAACTTTTGCTTTTTAATTGGTTGATCAGATTCCACTAACTTTGCTTTGCCTTTGTCTTTGCTTACCACCTTCTCAATACTTGCTTTCTTGATCACTTCACCTTTTTCTTTGATGATAACTCATTTGGCCTTTGAAGTGACCTTGGGAGTATCATGCTTAGCCTTGATCAAAGTTTCTGCTATCTCAAGTTCTTCCATATTGCTGCTACGAAGGTCTGTTAATACTTCTTGCACCATTTCTGCTGCTTCATTCAATTCAGCAGTATTAACAGTTTCTGTTGTTTGTTCAAACACACTTTCTGTTTCTACTGCTTTCTCTTTTACTGCTGCTATGCTTGATGTTTCTGCTGCTTGTACAAACTCTGTTTCAGTTTCCACTGCTTGAACTTTATCTCCACTAACCTCATCAAACTCCCCCTCAACTTTGGCATCTTCCATGTTGGCATCAGCTTCTGACTCCCCCTTTTTGGGAGCATCAGTCACTGGTTTCCTTCTTATGAGCACAAACTGTTTCTTTTTCTTTTTCAGGACCAATCTCTTCACCATTTTCTTCAGGTTGGTAATCTGTACTTGTTGAGACAGAATTATCAGTTTCAGCTCTTCTATGTCTTTTCCCTGCTTGATTAGATCCATATTGATGTTGCCCATTGTTTCCATCAATTCATTATAGTCATATCTGTACTCACCTTCTCCAAGAGTGTTACCCCCTTTTGAAGGATCATGGGATCTTTTAGTAGTGGAAGTCTTCTGCCTAGCAGAATCACCCTCCACCCCCTTGGTTTCTTGGCACCTGGGACCTTTTAATGATTACTCATTCAAAGTTGCCATGGGGGAGGTCTTATTTATATTACCACTGTCCTTCTCTGTGCTAGCAGGAGTAGTGGCAGCCTGCTCACCCATATGCTCATACATATCCTCATTGAGCACCTCTTTGGGGTTGGGTGACACCCCTTTGGTTTCCCTATTGATATTCTCTATGGAGAATTCTCCATTAGAGGTCTTAAAGGTTTTGAGGGTGAAGGTACAAGAAGGGAAGGAGCCTTCTTTACCTTTTTTCTGATGTATGTATTGGTGATTGGTGAAGATGGTTTTTGAACAAGGGACCGAGGGATTGATATGGTGATTGAAGGTTGGGATTGGCTTTCAGTGGGATGGTCTAATGAGGACCTTGACCCTGAAGCCATACCTTCTAGATTGTGGGACACCACCATCATTGTAGAGAACAATGGGGTGTCAAATCCTTCCGAGTCCAATGGAGATCTCTTCATATTTGAAAAGACCTTACCTTTGGGGATTTTAGGTACATATACCTCATCAAATTGAGGCATATCCGTCAATTCATTGGTTATAACTGCCTGGACAAATCTTGGGTACATATAAAAACTCTTTTTGTTTCCCAAGTTTGACACAAGGTCATTGAAAATCATTTGAGAAAAATTGTACTTTCTGGCAGTGGCCAAGCAGACCAAAGCATAGGCAATGGGACTGCTGAACTCACTCCATCCAGTAGTCTTTTTGGAAATACAATGCATAAGGGTATGAACAAGAAAACGCCATTGGGTGAAAAATTTTGCTTTTGAGAATTTGAAACCACCCAATTGGCCTCCATACCCCATCCTTGAAAGGTTAGAAAACAAGTCCTCATTAGGAATAGAGGTAATACTTGCAGCATCGTCTAGACGTAGACAGATGCGAATCACCTCTTCAAAAACTGACAAGGGTTTGTCACACACCCTTGTCTTGATTAACTTCACACCATTTTCTGTATCAATGGTGGCATTTGCCCAAAATTGTCTTTGATGCTCTGTGCAGATTGTTGGAGACACTGTAAGAGCATAGGCGATATGACTGTTCTTGAGAAAGTCTACTATCTGGTGAAATCCATCAGCTTGCTTCGGCTTTTGTAGCATTGCAATCTCATTATGTTCATCAATGAACGCCATAGCTGCCATCAAGCTTGAGTATTCTGGACTGAAACACTTGGTGCTTGAGAGAAAAGGGTTAGAGAGAAAATGAACAATATTCAAAGAGTCGTTATGAGCTTTTAGGCGGGCAACAGGGTATTTATAGGATTCGGGACATAAGCAGTATTAACTAACTAGCAGTATTAACTAACTAGCAGTATTAACTGAGAGCAGTATTAACCACTAGCAGTATTAACTAACTAGCAGTATTAACTGAGAGCAGTATTAACCACTAGCAGTATTAACTGAGAGCAGTATTAACCACTAGCAGTATTAACTTTGCACTGGCAGTATTAAAATTGCACTGGCAGCATTAACTATACTTACACTTTTTGAAGCTTGAGGTACTCTGAGCAAGGTAATAACTTCCTGAGAAAGATGTTAGTAGCACCAAAGAATAAACCAATAACAGGTATGAAAACACTTTTTAAAACATGAGCTCATTCAGAGTTGATCATGCCCACACTTGTGACCAAGAAAGTGAATCTACCCACATCAAAAGCTTTAGTGAATAGATCAGCAAACTGGTTGTCAGTATGAACTTTAGCAACTTGAATTAGCTTCTTTTCATTACAATCTTTAATAAAGTGATACCTGATCTCAATGTGCTTTGTTTTGGAGTGCTTGACTGGATTGTTAACAATGCTTATAGCACTGCTATTGTCAATGAAGATTGGAGTGTGAAGAAAGGTTACCCCATAGTCCAACATTTGATTCTGAATCCATAGAACCTGAGAGCAGCAACTTGCAGCAGCAATATACTCAGCTTCTGTTGTTGATAAGGACACTGTGGTTTGTTTCTTACACTGCCAAGATACTAGTCTTGCACCCAAAAGTTGACATCCACCTGAAGTAGACTTTTTATCCATATTAGCACCACCCAAGTCACTGTATGAATATGCAATCAAGTCAAAGTTGGATTCATAAGGATACCAAAGACCTAATCTAGGTTTCCCTCTTAAGTATCTGAAAATCCTCTTAACAGCTTGAAGATGTGATTGCTTTGGCTTGACTTGGAATCTGGCACACAAACACACTGGAAACATGATGTATGGTCTTGAGGTTGTGAGATACATGAGAGATCCAACCATTGATCTATATAGATGGACATCAACATCCTTCCCCTCAAGATCAGCAATGATCTGTTTATGAGTCTCCATAGGTGTGCTTGCTGGCTTTGAGTGTGTTAAACCATACTTATTTAGGATGTCTTTCACATATTTTGATTGACTTAAGAAGATCCCATCTTTCTTCTGTTTCACTTGAATCCCAAGGAAGAAGGTAAGTTCACCCATTGAACTCATTTTAAAGCTCTTGTGCATCAACTTTTCAAAGTCTCTACACATCTGATCTTTTGTGGATCCAAAGATGATATCATCCACATAGATCTGAACAAGTAGGATGTCCTTCTTACTTCTTTTAATGAAGAGGGTCTTGTCAATTATTCCTCTTTCAAACCCATTCTCCAAGAGATAGGTAGACAGTGTATCATACCATGCTCTTGGGGCTTGATGAAGACCATAAAGTGCTTTCTTTAGTTTGTATAGTCTGTCTGGAAATGATGGATTTTCAAATCCAGGGGGCTGATAGACATATACTTCTTCATCAATTGTACCATAAAGAAAGACACTCTTCACATCCATTTGGTATACCTTGAACTTCATGTATGAGGCATAGGCTAGAAATAGCCTAATTGCCTCTACCCTTGCCACTGGAGAAACACTTCTTCATAGTCTATGCCTTCTTCTTGAGTGTACCCTTGTGCCACAAGCCTTGCTTTGTTCCTGATCACAATTCCTCTCTCATCCTTTTTATTCCTGAAAATCCACTTGGTGCCAATAGCTCTATGACCTTTTGGAAGGTCCACTAAGTCCCAAACTTCTTGCAATTTGAACTGCATTAACTCTTCTTGCATAGCTTCTATCCAACTGGAATCTTTCATTGTATCATAAACCTTCTTAGGCTCAATCTGAGATAGAAAGCAAGAGAGTACTGTGTGTTGCTGATCCTGCAACTCTTTAAGTCTGCTTTGATTCCTTGTTATCATAGGAGAAGAGATGTCTCCTATGACCAGCTCTGGAGGATGGTTCTTTTGAGTTCTAGTCTGATGACTAGGTTCGTCATTGATTCCCACATCTAGATTGGAATCATTTAAGTCAGCTGAGGGGATCTCATCGGCTGCTTCTGGCTCTTCATGCACTTGATTCTCCTCATCTCTTCCTTATTCTTCACTCTGAATTGGTTCAGTCATAGTTTCCTTTTCACGGAACTCAACAGGCTCTATTGTAGTATGGGAAAGATCACAGACTGAGGAATAATTTCTTGTACTTGTACTTGTTCATCCCCTGATCCTCCACTTCCTGAACCTGCCTGATAATCACTACGGAAAACCAAAGAGTTAGTTAGTGAATCAATGTCAAATAACCACTGAGGACCAGACCCAATAGGATTTGGTGTGTTCTCATTGCACTTGACATTGTCACTTTCCTCAATTATTCTAGAAGAAGAATTAAAAGCTCTGTAAGCCTTACTCTGAGATGAGTAACCAACAAGAAAACCATCATCTGCCTTGCTATCAAACTTTCCTAAGTGAGTTTTGGTATTGAGAATGGTACAAGGACACCCAAAAGGTTTGAAAAATCCAATAAATGGTTTTCTTTTATTTAAAAGCTCATATGGTGTCTTGTTCTTAGGCTTAACTACTAGTACTCTGTTTTGGACATAGCAAGCAGTATTAACTGCTTCAGCTCATAAAGTAATTGGTAGTTTGGAATCAGCTAACAAAGATCTAGCAGCCTCAATCAGTGTCCTATTCCTTCTCTCAGCAACACCATTTTGTTGTGGAGTCCTAGGAGCACTATATTGCCTCTCAATTCCTTTTTCCTCACAAAAGGTGTTTAGCTCATGATTTTTAAATTCAGTACCATTGTCTGACCTAATGACTTTTACCTTTTGATTTGTTTGGTTTTCAATTCTTAGGATAAAGGATTTGATCAGTCCACTTGTCTCATCCTTAGTCCTTAGAAAATATACCCAAGTAAATCTAGAGTAATCATCAACAATAACTAGGCAGTATGATTTCTTACCTATACTCATAACATTTGTAGGACCAAACAGATCCATATGCAACAACTGAAGAGAACTAGAGATTGTGTTCAACTCTTTAGACTTATGAGAAGTTTTGTGTTGTTTGCCTTTGAGACAGGCAACACAATGATCATCACATGAAAAGACTTTGGAGGGTAAACCTCTTAAAAGGTTGTTTTTAACAAGTTTATTCATTGTTTTAAAGTTCATGTGACACATCCTTCTGTGCCAAAGTGATGATTCATCCAAAAAAGCTTTTGACACAAGACAGTTTAGGGATGAATCAGTTGAAACACTTTCCATATCTAAGCAATATACATTATCCTTTCTGGGAGTTCTTAGTAGTATCATCTTTTCATCAACTACCTTGAATCCAGGAGCAAGGATAATGCATTCAGAATCAGTAAATAGTATACTATGCTGTTTGTCACAAACATGTGATACACTTAACAAGTTGTATCTTAACTGCTCAACATAGAATACATCTTCAAAGGTCATTTTACCTTTGGTTACATCCCCCTTACCACTGATCTTACCTCCATCTGGAGTATTACCAAAAGCAACATGCCCACCATCAATTTTCTTGAAATTCTTGAGGCATGACATGTTCCCTGTCATGTGCTTAGAGCAACCACTATCAACATACCAGATGCTCTTCCCCTTGAGTTGTTGGTTGCCCTGCACATAAGATTAAATAATTAGTATTGATTGGGAACCCAAGCCAAAGTGGTCTTGGGTCTCCCTTTCTCATCAAAGTATTTACATTCCTTTTTGATGAGGTTTTTAAACTCAGAGCACTCTTTATTTGAGTACTTTGTCAAGATAATTGGCTTAGCAGCACAAACACTAGAAGCAGTACTAACTTTAGAAGTACTAACAGAGTTAGCAGCACTAACAGGTTTAGCAGTATTAACCTTGTTAGAAGCACTAACAGAGTTAGCAGTATTAACATTTGAAGAAGTACTAACCATGTTAGTTTTAGCAGTACTAATACTCTTAGCAGCACTAACATTGGTAGCAGTAGTATTGCTTCTAGCAGCACTACCATTGTTAGCAGCACTATTTGTGGTAGCAGTACTAACAGTTTTAGTGCTTTTAGGAACCCACATATTTACACTTTCTTTAACAGTCCTTTTCTTCATGTGGCTTTTAGATTTAACAGATTTCTTAGTCACATTGTTCCTTTCATTCTTCCTATAACCAAATGGTTTTTGCATAGATCTTTGAAAATTCATCCTTTGGTTCATAGGATTGAAATAACAATATTTGGCAAGATGGTTCAATTTGCCACAGATAAAACAAGGTTTTGGTCTATTGATTTTACTCAGATCAACCCCTTGTTTTTGTGCCCACTGATTATTCCAGTTTCTTTGATTTCCCCTCTTTTTATTATGTTTTTGGGGCTCAGTCTTCTTACATGCACAATGTTTGCAAGGAACTGGATTCACAACTATGGTCTGTTTGTAATGGACCTTACCAGACTTTTCCTCTGTCTTCTCTATGTCCTTTGATTTGACCCAAATCTTTCCACACCCCTCATTGGTAATGATGTGATTTTCTAGGGGAATCTCACCACTCACATTGTTCTCCTTACTCTTACCAACCTCTTTCTCAGTCTTGTCCTCAACAACTACTTCATCTAAGGGATCTATCTCAGTGGCTCCTTCAGGCAAGTCCTTCCTATCCTTGGTGTCTAGCAAGTCTGAAGTAGGAGGGATGTAATTGTTGTTATATGGTGGTGGTGTGGCATTGTACCCAATTCCTCTTCTCAATTTGTCATGAATCTGAGTTTGTAGTAAAGAGTCCATTGCTTTAGAAGCATTGGAAAACTTTTCCACATCAAGCTTAACCTTGGTTAGCTCCTCTCTCAACTTTTCACTCTCCTCTTTAGATTTGGTCAGTTGGAGTTCTAGATCCTTTTTCTCCCACTTCCAGTAATTGGTATCATATGAGTGTTGGAGTTCATTGGCTTGAAAACCTTTAATCTGTTTCTCAAACCTCTCAACAATTCTCACATAGTCTTTTATATTTTTTGCTAACCTCTTAAGGTCATCACTCATGTTCTGGTTGTGATCTCTGTACCTTTTAACAGTGTCTATGCAAGTTTTAGAACAGAGATTAGAACTTACCTCAGTTGGGAGATCAGATACTTCTGCCATAAGAGCTTGATTTTAGATAGCCTCTTCTGCTTGATCACTCCAGTCAAACCCCATTCCTTGTTGAGAAACAAGGGCTTGAGCAGAGTTTTTGTTATGGTTGAGGTTTCCAGACTGTGCTTGTTGGTGGTTGTTGTTGTGAGACACTCCACTTCTGTATTCCCTGGCAAAGTGTCCCTTCAGATGACATTTATAGCATTCCACCTTTGACTTATCAAAGTCTGCTCCATCTTCTCTTCTTTGGGAGAAGTTGTTCCTCCCAGTCCTCTTTATGAACTTCTTCACCCTCATGGAAAGCATGGCCATCTGCCATTTAATATCCATCTCTTCAAGATCATCAGGATGAAGTTGTTCCAAGTCATCATTAATTAAAGAGGAATTTCCATGGCTGGAAAGAAAGACTTCAAACACAGATTCAGTGCCTTTTTCTTGATTTGCTCCATTAGCAGCATTAACTGATTCAGGGTTAGTAGTAGAATCAATTGATGCTGATAGAAGTGCAACATTATGAATATATCCAGAAGGTTTCTTCTTTGCCTCCACCTCAACTTCAAATACTCTAAGGTCATTGTACAAATCATCAAGTTCTTTTTCTTCCAATTGTTCATTCTGTCTGAATGAAACAGTGTACATGGTCCATTCATCTCCAAGGGACCTTAAGAACTTTCTGTTTACATCATCTTGATCAATCTGTACTCCCATAGTATCTAGTTCACCAATCAGCTTGTTAAACCTGTCAAAAGTTTGAGTCATGGACTCATTCTTAGTTGACATAAAGTTTTCATACTGTTGTTTCAAGATTGCCTTTTGATTTCTCTTGGTACTTTTGGTACCAGAGAATCTCTTCTCTAGAGCATTCCAGAGCATCTGTGCATCAGTGCAATTGTTGAATTGGTGTTGATATTCATTGGGAATAGCCAAGAGCAGTGTACTTAAGGCTTTCATCTCTATCTGTCTTGTCTTCCTTTCTGCATCTGTCTTTGGTGGGGTCCTTTTTCCATCTGCACCAATCTTTCCTGCATCAGATGGGTCATTCTCAATGATGTCCCACATGGAGTAATCTGTGAGGAGAATGTATTGCTTGATTCTAATCTTCCACATGTCAAATTCATTGGATCTGAGCATTGGAACCTTTGAGACAAGAGTACTGTTTGATTCAACTGTGTTTTCCATGATGAATAAGATTTCTGAGAATACTAGCTCTGATACCACTTGATAGGATCTAAATTCTTAACAAGAATAAACACTCAGAAACAATATTAAAGGAGTTTGCGGAATAACACTTTAATATTCAAAGATCAATGAATCAGTGAATCAGAATAACAACTTGTAAACTTTATTGAATGGTTATAAAGCTACAAGATTTCACACACAACCTCAATATTGATGAACAGGCTCACCAATACGAATTCTACTTCTCTAGAACTAGGGTTCTAAACCTTGAGGTTGATTCTCTCTAAGAAAACAAAAACTCAGAATTATTTTTTTAAAGTTACAAACTATTATATACATATACTGAAGACAAAAGATAACTACAAATAATAAAAGATCTTCAGTATAATCTTCCATATTTATCTCCAAGCCTTCCATGATCTTCAATCAATACAGCTGTCATCTTTGCCATATGAAGTCTTCATCTCATAAGCAGTATTAAGTCTTCATCAGCATTAATACTTTGAGCAGTATTAAGTTCAGAAGTACTAACTACTAGTAGTACTAAAATTGCTTAGCAGTAGTAACTTCATCAAGCAGTATTAATCTTGGTTAGCAGCATTAATCTTTCTCAGCAGTATTAACTTCAGAAGTAGTAACTATGTTGTGCTAGCAGTATTAACTGTACTTGAGCAATTCTTTCAGTTCCCAACAGTTCCCATATGATGCAAAAAAAGCATATTTCTTCCCCCCAACCTTTTTCCAATTTTGAAATCCATCTATTGTGGAAGCTTGTTGGCCATAGTATCCAGGCCCAGAAGGCTTGTTAAACAAAAAACATGGGAAACAAAATACGACATTTTAAGTCTTTGAATATTCAAGCCAAGGATGTAACTTAAATCAAGATGCTTGAAAGCTCTGTTGATGAGATTCAGGTCTAGATTTGGGATATATGGAAAATATTGGTTGAAGGGGACCAAGATTCATATAAGCTCGTCGAACTGTATCACGCTGATTAACAGGATAATCATAAATTTGACGACGCAAACCGAGATCTCGTTCTAGTGTACTAAGATCAATATCGTTATTTTCAATTTGAACTTTTTTGTTGGGGGTACTAGATGTAGGGGTGTTCTCAATATTTTCCATCTCTTCGGTATCTTGAGAAGAACTTGTATGTTTTCTTTTGAAAAAACCATGAATAGTAGATTGTTTTTTCATGTTGATCTACATTTTATTTTTAAAGAATAAGTGTTACACAAAATTTCACATTGCAGAAGTAAATGAATTGAAAACTTAAATTTAAAAATTAAAGTACCTGTTAGGACATAAGTTTGTAGCCTAGTACTATGTCACAAGTCACAGGTCTGGTGTTTGATGAACTTTTTTACTTATTCAATGCGACAATTAGGCACAACTAAACATAAACAACAACCAATGAATGAATAAATTAGATGATAAAATATAAAAATCAACAAAAACATAACCAAAGATAAGGGTTAGACTTACCAACGAGCAACGACGTTCCGAGTTCCGATGTCTAACCGGTAATAAGTGAAGATTGTGGGACTATGGGATTCGTAATAGAAACGATTAACAATGTATGTAAGGTAATGGGTTTCACCATTAAAAAAAATATAATAATCATGGAAGGCGACGTATAGCATCTTACATCTAGTTTTTTTTTTTTTTTTTTTTTGTGATTTGGGCTTTTGAATGTTAATTGTGTGTTGGTAAATATTATGATTTATTTAATTAAAATTCAATTTTATTGGATTAAACTTTGTATTGGACTAGACTTTTTTTTGTGGAGGGGCCCAAAAACATAATTTTAATATATTAACTTTAATAAGTTATAGCCCCCCCCCCCCCCTCCTCAATCTTTCGCCTCTTAACAAAGATATTGTCTATTCTAGAATTTGTATATTTTTTCAAATTTCAAGAATTGGGTTATTTGTTTGATAAATTATAAATTGAAGTTTTTTGTTATGGTCAAACATAAACTAAGTTTGTTTCATTTTATTAACTTTGAAAGATTTTTCCTGTTGGTTTTGTGTTTTGAGTTGGATCATGAATTAAGATTTTTTTAATCAATGATGAGTTGATTTTTTTTTTTTGTTAGGATTATTAACTGAAAGTTTTGCATATCGAAACTTTGATGATCAGAGTATTGACGACAATTGGTGATATATTGTCTCAAAAGCTTTCCAACATTAAGAATGCAGATATGTTAACTTTTTTCTCAAAGTGACATGATTTGATTGCTTTCCATCTTAGGGTTTAACTGAATTTTTGCAAAAGGGTACTTTCAATCCTTTTGGACATTGATTACATGGAGTGGAGAGAGAGTTAGCCATCCTCAGATTAGATCTCTCTCTAAGCTCTTGAGGACTTTCTCTCTCTACAATTCAAACTCTCCCTCTCTCTACATTTTTGTGCATACTACAAATGAACCAATCTACAACAATATATAAAAAGCTCATTTACATGTTAAGCCCAAACCCATTTAGCAAAACCCAAGGCCTAATTACAAAATACAAGCCCTTTAAAATGACTTTACAAAACTTTCAAACATTTAGGACATTTTGGTCCTAACACACGGTCATTGAGTTCAACCACTCACGTTCTATAGTTCGAGTCCCCCAGTGTATAATCCCCATGTCTAGCCATAATGTGGGAACAAACATCACATTTCATAAAGGTTGACTAGCGCTTATGGATCCATTACACTATAATCTATTATTTGACATTCTTTTGGATATATCAAGTGTAACCAATATAAACACGTATTTGTACATATATGCCATCCAAAAGTGGAACCCAGAGTTTTGCTTATTCGAACATAAAAATTTGGTCCACAATCACAACCATCCCAATATCCATCCAAATAACAAGATATCATCTTTTATACAAGTGAAATCAAGCTCCATAGTTAAAACATCATTTTGTTCAAAACCATCAAAATCTAGTTTTGACCTAGTTTACTCAAAATTGCTCAAATGGTAAGAAATGTGTTAGAGATCTTGTTAAATCATAACACTACATTTAAGACATGTATATAGAGTGAATAGTTGTAGAATGAACTCACTATACTAGGTTTTGACTAAAACCTAGAAACCACCAAGTTCTAGTAGGAAGATGGCACAAAAGCTTGACCAAACACTTAAGCTCCTTCCTCTTAGGTGATATGGATGACCTCAAATGATTGTAACTTGAAATCAATGGGGGTGAAGTTTGGTAGGTAAAAATCGCACTAAATGCAGAGAGGAAATCGGGTCTTGAATGAGATTTATTTTAAGTGCTAAAAGAAATCGGACTATGGCATTTAATATCCAAAAGTTTCTCGAACGCGGTAGTGCCACGTGACAGTGACAACTGTCACAATCGTGGGCATTGTCGCCCATGTTGTACCGAGAGGAGGCCCCCTGGTGCGAGAGTGTACTATGGCACAATCGCGGTCATAATCGTTGTGATTGTACTGAGGGTTCTCTCCCTCCCGCGACATTGCCACCAGCTACAGTAAAAAATGTTATAGTCGCCGAGCACAGTCGCCCCGCCTAGGCCGAGACGACATTGCCACCGACGATAGTGAGCTGTCTTGAAGGCGATTACATTTCCTCGTTGCATCAAGACGCAACCCAAACCCATCTTGGACGCATCACTATACACCACAAAGTCAATGGACCCTTCTGGAAATGAAAGAATTGAAGCTTCACACAACTTATTCTGAAGAGTCCGGAATGCCTTCTCTCGAGTCTCGATCCAAATGAACTTCACATTCTTCCAAGTCAAATCCGTCAAGGAAGAAGCGATCTTGGAGAAGTCTATTATGAATCTCCTATAGTAGCCTGCCAAACCCAAGAAACTTCTGATTTCGAACGAACTTTTGGGTGTTGCTTCAATCTTAGATGGATCAACCTTTACTCCATCACGATTGACTACATGACCCAAGAATTGAAATTCATCTAACCAAAAGTCGCACTTAGAGAAATTTGTGTACAACTTCTCCCTCCTCAACACTTCTAGGACTTCCCCAGAGGTATTGCTCGTTATCTGACTTGTTCTTGGAGTGAATGAGTATATCGTCGATGAACATCATTACCGACTTGTCAATAAAAAGATGGAACATTTGGTTAATCAAGTCCATGAATGCTGCAGGTGCATTCGTCAAACTGAATGACATTACTAAGAATGGCACAACACATCTAACGATGAATGGGGAGACCCGATTTACTGTGGATAGTGATAAAACACCAAAGTAAGCCAAATTTCATGTTATCTAAGCCTCATTTACGGACTACAATCATTAAGATCTAACAAGCTCAACTACCCCAAGTCTATTGCTTGCAAAGTCACCAAGTTCAACCACACTAGGTATGTGCCTTGGGATCTCCTAAATCAAAGTTTAGGCTTGTTCACTATGAAATTACATTTTATTGGTCAATGGTCGATGCCCGAATCCAAGAGCCCACACCTTATTGCTTATGAAGACCCAATGCATATTCAAGTTACAAATAGGGATTTTCATCCCATGCACATTCAATAAAACCGACTTCTATGCATATGCACCCATTATATTATAATCTAACATATAAAATCGTCTAGATATGCCACATCATATCTAAATATATAAATATTCATGTAAAAGTAGCCATCAAGTGAGCAAAATCCATATTTTATCAACAAAACCAAAGATATGGCCATTACACATTTGGGTTCCAAAATTCATCAAAACTTGAAGTAATTCTCTCTCATGCATATATAACCATTCCTCATACTTGTTTCCATAAAATACATAGAGTTCCCAAAATTTGACCTAATTTATTCAAACTCAACCAACATGAAATATACGAAGTAAAATCTTTGAGGAACTAGAATATAACATTTTAACATATATATATATATATATATATATATATATATATAGGGATGGATTCAAATGAAAACTCATTTTTTATTGTGCACATGAGGACAAATCTTAATCATTAATCAAAACTTAGAAAACTAATCAATGATTAAAACATAATAAGATTAATTGAAAAGTGATAAAGGACAAAATTGGAATTTTGAATCAGTCGTCTACCTTCTTTGAGTTGTTATTTTTTTAATGGAAATTTGTTTACCCCCCTTAAAGTTTAAAATATATTATCTTAAAAATTATTAATATTTTAATCAAACGAATTACATCAAAAAAATGAGAATTTTGTGCTCTTCGATATGACATCCATATTGATATAGTTTTTTTTTCTCGTTTTAACCGTTTTTTACGTGAAATTCTACATATGTGTTATATTCATTATGAATATATATGCATGTTCCAGGGTGTCCACATTCAATATGAATAACAAAGGTGAACGTTCATTCACTATTCATGATGAATAATACATATTCAGGATGAATAATACACGAATTCATGATTCATGTATTATTCATCATGAATCGTGTATTATTCACCCTGATGTTGTATTATTCATCCTGAATGATATTATTCACGATGAATAATATATGAATGACCCGTGAAGGTGTAGACACATGTCGCACTCTCTTTTGTTTCCTAATTCACAACCGAAATTTGGCTTAATTCATTATGAATATGTATGCGCATCCCCAGATGTCCCACATTCAACATGAATAACAAATGTGAACGTTTATTCATTATTCATGATGAATAATACAATATTCAGGATGAATAATACACGAATTCATGAATCGTGTATTATTCACCCTGAATGATACATTATTCATGATGAATAATACATGAATGACCCGTGAAGGTGTGGAGACGTGACACACTCTCTTTTGTTCCCCGGTTCACAACTGAATTACTCGATAGGTTCTCGATTCGTCTCGATGGGTGTTAGGTTACGGTGCTGAAAAACGCGATGCCTTACGACGTTGAAGAAAGTGTTGAAGAAGGTGATGTCGAGTTACATACTTACGGTGTCGAGGTGTTGTACAGACTTGAACCTACATAAATATTCATAGTGAATATAACACATATATAGCAGTTCACGTAAAAAACGGTTAAAACAAAAAAAAAACTATGTCAAGATGGATATCATATCGAAAAGCACGAAATTCTCGTTTTTTTGATATAATTTGTTTGATTAAAATATTAGTAATTATTAAGATAATTTATTTTAAACTTTAAGTGGGTAAAAAAATTTAATTAAAAAAGAAAATAAAAAATCAAATATGGTAAGCATGAGTTTAAATTATCTTCCAAATTTATCCTTAAGCATCATAAAATAAAAAACTATATTTAATATGAGTTGTTGGATCAATAGAGATGGAGTGGTTGAGATTTGTCCTCACATGCACAATGAAGATTGAGTTTTCATTTGAACTTTCCTCTCTCTCTCTCTCTCTATATATATATATATATAGTTTAAAAGGATGTAGGATGAACTCACATTGCTTGGTTTTTGGTAAAAACCAAGAAAACCAAGAAATCTCTAAGAATAGAGATAAAACTTTGGATCTTGAACCCTAGGTTGAATCCTTACCTTGCTTGATAAGATAATCTTTGAAATCCAAGGAGGAGTTGCCTTAAATGCTCTTAGGACCGTAATAAAGGAGAAGGAGAAGAGAGGAAATGATGGAGAAGTAGTAGATGGAGGATTTATGAAACAATGGCTGAAAAATCGGGTTTTAAGCAGCAATGTAAAGCACAATAAAATTTGATGTATTATCTTTGTTGTTAAGTTTGTGTATTGTTGTCTGTCTGCTTATGCTTTGGTTTATTTCTTTGTTTTAGTTTCATATAGTTCTCTTTTTCTTATGATCCTTCTAAACGTGGGTGCAAGGTAGCATGAGTGAATGTGCAAGTATTAGTGCCGATTTAATTGTGTTTTTATATATCTTGCACTAATATAATTTGTTGCTTAGATTTTGGTTTCTTTTGTTTAATTACATACAAAAGATGCATAAACAATGATTATTTTTTTGTTGAAAGATTTAATTTGGTGATTATCGATTTTCTAGGCTAAGCATGAGGTCTATTTGGGAGTGAGTGAGTTACGAATTTTAATGTAAATAGTGTGTTTGTTCATGGAAATGTTTGGCGAAAATGGGCATAGTGGGCATAAGATATTACTATGAGGGATTGATAAATAAAATGGTCGGTTGTTAAAATATTCTTTAATTTCAAATTATTGGCCTAATTGGTGATATAGAGATCGGCTAATAAAATTTACGATTTTACATTTGAATGATTGGATTTAAAAAATGTAAAGCGTTATACTTATAGATAATTTCTCATTGTCAAACTATGTTTTTGGAATAAATGTATTTTGCTTGAGGATGCCTATTTTTCTTTTATAATTGTTGTTTTTTGTTTGAAATAAAATATTTTTGGGGGAGTATATTCTTTTATCCAAAAAAATCTCAGTTCGAAACATTATTTTGTTTAAATAAATAAATAAATAAATGTATAAAATTCCATTTTGTTACTAAGACATTAATTTTTTGAAAGAAAAATATTTTGTGTTTATTTATTATCTTTCAAACCAACAAAGTTCACATTATGATGAAGATTAAATCGATCATCGAGTATCTATCTATGAGTAAGAACCTAATAAATTTCATATTTAAAAATATATTCAATAAAATAATTTATATCTAAAACATTTTTAGTACATTTATTATTTTATATTGTATTTTATTAGTTAATTAACAAAATATGTTTCATATTTGTAGTTTAACATATTTCATGACCAAAACAATATCATTGTCGTGCGACGCACAATTTATACACTAGTAGTATATAGTAAGCAAACCCTACTTATCTTGATGCATCAACCTAGGACTTTTCTCAAATTACCTTTGCCCCCAAATTTTAATCCCACATCTCATTAGGAAAAGAAAAAAAAAGTCTACCACCAAAAGCATATATTAAAAATTGTAATCTAACAATAATACTTAATTGTTTAAATATATTTGAAGTTATTACATATTGTGTGATGAACTAGTTGAATTTATATTATTTAATACATTTTTTTTGTCACACAAATGATTTATCGAATAATTAATTTTCATTCAACACTTCTGTAGGAGAAGGTAAAAATGTTAATTTTTGTTATTCAAATTAACAATTCATTTTAATTCATTCAGACGGAATAATGTCTAAAGATAGCTCAGCTTTAACCTTACTAGAAGTGTACTCACGCAATGCAGAGCGATATATCTCGATTTTAATGTTTTGTTTTATTTTTTTTTTTATCTTTGTCGATTTTATAATACGATTTTGTGTGTTTTTGAGAAATCGATAATGTTCTTTTTATTTATAAATTTGTTTAATTTAATTTTTATTTAATAATGATGTAATTTATTTTAGGTTTAATAATGTAATTATTTCTATAAAATAATAATTAAGTATTCTATTAGAATTCAATAATTATCCTAATTATATTTTAGATTATTTATATTTAAAATGAGATGTTTATCCTGTATTTGATTATGTTTATCAGTTAGTTATAATTCAAACATCCAGCTTTAAAAAGTTATGTTCATGTATAATTACTTGTAATCTTGAATTTTAAGTAATATGCTTCAATGAATAGTACGTAATGCATAAAAAATTGTTTTTAAGAATTTTCTCAAATGCTTTATAATATAATATAGATAGATAGATAGATAGGTGTACTTTATTTGACGCTAATTGTCACTGTATTGCCCGTATATTTATATCGATTAAATGTTTATAGTAGATAACAAAAAGTATAAACAAAATCTGCCCAATTTTGAGTTTGAAACTCGATGGATAGCGAATTGGACCGGATCAGGGTCTTGAACGATTGGGTAAGGGGTTCAGGGTTGTGCATCGCAGGTGGACCTAAGTCAAATATGGGCCAAGGTTAGCCGGGTATGGATTGGGGAGAGTGGGTTCAAACCATCCCACCCTAAGAGCATCCACAGTGTGCGATTTTTTCACCAAGGTTTTTCATAGTTTTTTTCTTACACATTATTGCCACCTCATCAACTTAAAAACCTTTATATACCTCCACTATGTGAAAAAAACCTCACCCAAGTTTTTTCATTACTTTTTTAAACTATTCAGGGTCCCACTATTTTAACTTTATATCATTTTTATTCTATTTATAAAAATAAATACATCAAAATTGATACAAATACATCTTTATTTATATCAAGAAAATATTATTAATTTAATTATGTATTTATTTTACATAATTTTTTTAAATATTTTAATACAATATATATTATATATAAATTTTCTTATTGTAAAACAATTAACCACTTAAATAAAGAAAAAATCTAACTAGGTAAAAATAAAGAAAAAAAAAGTTATTTTAAAAGTATGTACAATAAAATTAATAAAAAATATATTGTTAAAAAATATATAAAAGTTGTATAAAAAGTATGTAAAATAAAAATTAAAAAATGTTAAACTTAAAAGTATGTATAACCGAAAATAAAAATTGGGTCATCAAAAAATCTGTTAGAATTGTATAAATATGTCAAATTTGAGATATTATTTTAAAAATATAAAAATATAATTTCTTTCATTATGTATTTATTTATATTATTTATTTAATAATTATATTTAAATAGGATTACTTTAAATATATTAATAAATAAAACTGATTAAATACGAAATTTTTATAAAATTCTATAAAGTTAAAACTAATTAAATACGAAAAAACTACAAAAAAGCAGATCGTGCAGTTACGACCTATGACGAAAAACCTCAATTGAAAAACTTCTCCACTATGTGAAAAACCTCAAAATGTGGTTTTTGCTTTTTGAAAAACCTCCAAAAAACCTCCTAACGAGCACACTGTGATGCTCTAACGAGTTACGACCAATGTGTTTGCTAAAGAAATTTAAATTAATAAAAATACTAAACTAAGTAGCGGGTTATGGTTATGAAAATTACAGAAATACCTATCAATTTTATAAAATGGCATTTTTAGTTTATTTAGGTTATTAAACTTTATAAAGAAAATACAAAAATACACCTAGGCTTCTTAACATAATCTTTGGCTCATTTAAGTTTAGAAGATCAAAAATTGACCCACTTCATTTGTTGGTAGAATCATTTTCGCTTCACGAGAACTTGAAAGACCCGTAGCTAATTATCAATTGGTAGAGTAAATATTGTTGTATCCGAGATCACTGAATGAGGATACATTGTTGAAGATCAAAGTGTCAAAGCTTGAAGTCAAAATCAAAGCACAAAGTCGAAGCTAAAGAAGGAGAAAGTCAAAATCAACACATTTTATTAGAAAGTCAATGTTGTAGTTTATCTCTTGTATTAGTTCCTAGATATAAATAGGATTTCCTTTTGTAATTGTCCGAAAGAGTCTAATTCACATTCTTGAGAGAGCTATTGTAGAGAGAGAAAGTAGATCTTAATTCCAATCTTAAGATTTTTTTCTCTAAATTTGCAATAAAGACTGTTTGGATTACATTGTTACTTGATTAATCTTGCAATAACATCAGTATATATTTTATTAAATGGTTCATGCATCTTTGTATTATATAGTTGTTCCACGAAATGAAATTGTACTTTCACAATCATTTTATAAATATGTGTTTTAGCCATTATTTTTTATGATTTTTATGATATTTTAATCATGGTTTAATTCAAAATTTAGTGAAATCCATACATATTTTGGATATGAAACTTATATTTAAATTGTTTATATTATATTTTAGCCATGGTATAGACTCTTTGTAATAGTTTTGTATATGTTTATATAAATAACATGAACATTTTTTTTAAAAATGATTACATAAAAAATATTTTTGTCATATGCCTATGGAAGTATGGATTACCACTAAGACAATGGGATCATAGATGGCCACGAAAACGTGCCAGTTAAAGTATGGAGAGTAAGGCGTCGTTTGTTTTTTAAGAGGTCTAAAGTCTGAAATCTTATTTTAGTTATGATTAATAAGAGGTGGCGTGTAAAAAGGTCTGAACGATTCAGACTTAAGAGTCATTAAGAGTTTTTTTTTTTAAAACAAACAACCCCTAATTAATTAATACTTGATATTGGTACAAGTGATGTGCTAATTACTTGTGTATTAGAATGGATTACAAAATGGTGAAAAGCCACCACTATTAGTAGATTTGATTAGTTGAGATTAATTGTGATGGGTTCACCACTATAGTATGTTTGATTAGTTGGTGATTGGGATCACTATACATTAGAGGAGAATCGAGTGGACAAATATATCTGGGGTTTAGCTCCATTAATCCGAGGGGATGTGACTTCGGGCAATCCAAAAACCCTCCAAGAATCAGTAAACCTAGCAACCAAACTTACCAACAATGCTAACCGTTCGGGACTTTTCACTAATGACAGAGCTAAGGGAAAGAGGAAGATTGAGGAAATTTCAAGGAGACAGTTTGACAGGAGCAGAGGAAAGGAGCAAAGAATAGTGGGGAATTATGGAATCCAAGCTCAGGCAACTGACAAAGGAAAAGGAACGTATCCAAAATGTGACAAGTGTAACAATCATCACACTGGGAATTGTATTATTTGTCACAAATGCAACAGAGGGGGTCATTATGCGAAGGATTGTAAGATTGGGGGAAGACGAGTTTGTTTTGAGTGTGGAAGTCCGGATCACTTCAAGAACACCTGTCCCAAGATGAACAGAAAGCTGGATCTTAATCAGGCTCAACCGGCCAACCAAGGGAATCAAAGAGGTCAGGCACGGGGTCGGGTATTTGAAATTGGGGCAGAGGAAGCAAGATTATTTTGTTTTATGCGTATCGTTATATTTTAAGTTTGGGAATTGTAAACAATGACAATACTACGTTCTTAAAAATGTAATGTCTTTTGAAAATTAAATGAATGTCGGTATGATTATAATCTTGTGCTATGAAATCGGAGCTGTTATGCCTCGTGTTTCCGCTTTAGCGGGGTGTGACAGATTTGGTATCAAAAGTTATACAAAAATTATAAAAAATGCAGATTTACTCTAAACATATCATAGTACCACCACAAAAATTTATGATTAAATAATTCTCTTGGGAAGTTAAGTTTCCGTGGTGATTTTATCAAATAACTTTCTGGACAGCAAATGCTGAATCCAGAAAGGTGATCCTATTAAGTCTAAATTCTGTTCTATTGCATTTTGGGACTTTGTATAGTTTAAAAATGGATGTGGACTAAGGAATTTATATAATGGCATTTCATGGGACAATTGGACATATTTGTTGGACATCGGAATAGGGCATTAATGTGTTCCACTATGGCAACTCTTGTATAGGGAAACTAAGGGTGTGGCAAACTCCATAAAGTATCAAAGTAAAGTTTCACCCGTTCTATTCGTTAAGGTGAGTATTCATAACCCCATTTTACTTGTTTTGAATAAATTTTGGGGTGAAAAGCATGCTAACTTGTGTTATAAAGATTCATGAGTAGTTTAAATCGTTATGCGATATTAATCGCCAAAGCTTACTTAAGCATTAAATTGAAATGGTATGACATCGTATGATCGGTATGTTGAGTTTTAAAGTAAAGAAAAGTCCCCTGTACACTACTATTAACTCATGAACAAATGGGCCTATAGTATTAGTGGATAGCGCTATTTGGTCTGACAAACCCACCTTAATACTGACGAGTAAGGGTGCACTATACTAGAGAATGCGGACACTCATTTGGAGTAGGTCGCGAGGGGCTGGAAAGAGCTAAGTCCGGGACGGTTTAGTAGTGGCTCAACAAGACGAAAGAAAACCGAACCATGTCATACGAATGTTGAAACGATAAAGCTCATGAACATTTTCGATTTAAGATATCGAATAAATTCGAAAGTTATATTTATCAAACCCTGCATACAAAATCGTTTTGTGCATAGTTGAAAACCTGTGAACTCACCAACTCTATGTAGTTGATATTCGTTTTTATACATGCTTTTCAGGTAACAAAGACGGTAAGCCTTAGAAGATTTTTGCATACACGCCATGTCTTGGAAAGAAAACTCTTTTGTTCTAGATTGTATAATATTTATGAAATGTTTGGGCTTGTAATCGTATTAATGTAGTAATGATCATTGTAATGACTTTTCTACATAAATTTTTTTTTTGTTATGTTGGTATAGCTATACACTTGTGTTCATGTTTCGAGCTGTCATACTCCGTACTTCCGCTTTAGCGGGGTGTGACAGATTTGGTATCCGAGTTAAATGGGTCCACATAACATGAAAATTATAAAGAAATGAGATGTTTTTTATATGGTGTTTTAGATTTATTCAATTATACATTGAACGAATATATATATACATATATATATATATATATAGAGAGAGAGAGAGAGAGTTTCAGTTTTGATCAAAACTTTATTATGTGAAAAGTATTTTACATGTTTATTTGTATGTGTAAGAGCATCTCCAACAACTTCTCCAAAATGGAGAAAATGGAGATTTTAGGCATTTTTGTGCTCCAACAGATTCTCCAAATCTTTCTCCAAAATGGAGAAAGTAGGAGAGAGAGTGTAATTTTCTCCAAATATGGAGAACTCTCCAAAATCTCCAAAAATGATTATCATGAGAGAGAAAATGTTTTTTTTTATTATATTCTACCAATAATATTTCTTCAAATGAGATGGGTATGAGAGAGAAATAATATTTTATTAGATTTATACAATATTTTAATATAATAACTAATTATTTCATATCCAAAATGAAGAATCTGTTGGAGATGGATGTAAATTTTTATGTAGATTTTGACTTTTAATTCTCCATTTTGGAGAATTTTGGAGATGCTCTAACTATGATGGTTGTAATGATGATTATGGTAGTAAAAGTCATGAAATCATTAACCCTAATTAAGAGCATCTCCAACAGATTCTCTAAAATGGAGAAGTAAAAAGTCAAAATCAAAAAAAAATTACCTTAATCTCTAACATATTCTCTATTTTGAAGATTACACAATTAACTCATAGAATATTATTTCTCTCTCGTAAACATTTAAATTCTAACAATCTTATTGGTACAATGAATAAAAATACATTTCTTTCTCATGAGTAATTGTTTTTGGAGAAATCTTTAAATTTGAAGACTTTTATCCTCTCTCTAATACTTTCTTAAAGAAGGTTTTTGAGAAACTGTTGTAACAAAAATCCAAATTTTTCAATTTTGAAGAATCTGTTGGCGATGTTCTAAACTTACGTGTGTGACATGTATATCTCGTAGCTTGGTGATTACATCATTTCATAGGTCCGTCATGAGAGGGTCTCTTATTACCTTTAAGAGAATGGCAATGATAAATTGATAATTTTGGAAATGGATGACTAATAGTGAATAAACATGATAACTAAAAGGTATATATGACATAGTCTTTAGAGTAAATTATATGATTGGTCCCTGTGATTTATGTGTTTTAACATATTGAGACCCTAAATCTAAATTATTCCGTTAAATGGGTTAACTAAGAGGGGCATTTTAATCATTTAATTAAAATTTTATTTTTTAATTAAAACCACTTGGACCACGTAATATTTTATTTCCTTCCCCAATAAACCTGCCGGAAAACCCCACTTGCAAACAAATGAGTTCATTGGAAAACCCCACTGGAGGAATCGACCCCTTCCTATCTCCAATCTCCTCCCTCGTTGGCTACCTCCTTTTAACCTAGATCAAGAAGAGTTGTATCTCCTTCTGATCCATCCCTTTTCATCTCTCTACTAGAATCGACCCTTTTAGCGGAGCATCAGCAAGAACAAGAACCCATTCCTTCTATCCCTAGTTCAACGATGAAGCCAGAATAAAGATCCTTCTGCAACAAGAAGTCGACCCTCTTCTAACCCAGAACCACAATGTTTTTTTAATATTTTTTCGCAGTTGACGGTTTCTTCGATTTCAATTTTTTTCTAGGGTTTTAATCAACAAAATCTGGTGAGATTACAAAGGGGATCAACGGGGTTTCGATTTTTTTTTCTAGAGTCTCAATTTCACCTTTTTCGATTTTGATTTTGATTTTGATTTTTTCTTGGGTTTTAATCAACATGACTACAGGAAAATAAGGAAAGTGAAGGAAAGAAGAGGAAGTCACTACCAGATCCGAAAGATGTTAGTGAGTCTTGAGCAATCAATTAGAATCTTCAGGGGGAAGAATTTGAAGCTTCTGGTGGCTTGGGTTCAAGAATTTTTTTGAATGCATGTGGTGTTAACTTATTGCAATTGGAGATTTATCCAAATCATTGCATTGGGGTTGACGGAGAAGATGATGAACAACAAAATTGGGGTCCACCCTCCCCTCCCCCCCCAAAAAAAAAAAAAAATTTAAGGTTTTGATTGGTAGTTCTATGGGTTTGATTTAAAGTTTTGTAAATTTTAATTTTACGTACCTTTGTATCACGAGTTTATTAGAATGAATCTATATAGACTGTGTTCTTGATGTTCATACCTTCATACTGTGTTCTTGATGTTCATGTCTTCATATTGTTTTGTTGATGTTCATACCTTCATTGGTGGTTTTAATGAAAAATAGAGTAAATTACATTCTTGGTCCTTGTTATGTTAATAGAAAATGAAAAATAAATTAATTGACTAAAGTACCCCTCTAAATTAATTGAGTTAACATAATTTTTTGGATGTAGTTAGTTTTAGGACCCAGTACGTTATAAAATGCAAACCACAAGATGTAATCCATAGATATTTCAAAATAGGGACCATAGTGTTAAACCACAGGAACCAATCATATAATTTACTCTAGTTTTTGGAGTAAATTATAATTTTCATCTCTACGGTTTGTTAAAAATTGCAGATTTCATCCCTGTGCTTTCAAAATTTCAGTTTTAATCCCTATGATTTGCAACTCATTTCTAATTTTCGTCGCTGAGACTAATTACTACTTTTAAGTATGAGGGATTAAAATAAAAATAAATTGTAAACCATATGATGAAAAAAACAATCAAGTTTAAACCGTAAGGACGGAAATAATAATAAAATATAAATCATGGGGATGACAATAGTAATTTCAAAATCACAAGAACGAAAATAAATTTTTTAAACAAACAACAAGGACGAAAAACGTAATTTACGCTAGTTTTTAATTTTTTATGTTGTGGTATAAAAGTATTGACTCTTAGTGGTTGGTTGTTTTTTAAACAAATACTCTTAATGGCTCTTAATCTGAATCTCTTAACTCTTAAAATACATTTGAAATAATAAGTGGTGACCTAACTTTTTAAAACATCTTATCGTCGTCTTATTTCATATGCTCTCCTTATTCTGAAGATGACTCTAGACGTTACAAAAACAAACAATTTTATTGATTTAGATTTCAGACTTCAGTACCATCTCTCATTAATCAGAAGCAGTGGCGGAACATGAGTATCATAGTCTCGGGGGCCAAAAAATGATATTACAAAATTTTGGAAACCCAATATATAGGAAATAAATTCATTGGGTTCTTTAATATGTTTTTTTTACTGTGATCTACTAATAAATTTTATAAAAATAAAAATAGAAATATTTAGCTCATTTAATACTATGATAACAATAATTTTTTCTTTATTTTTTCTAACTATGATATACTAATAGAGGGAGGATCATGCGAGAAGCAAACTAATTTGCGAGAAGCAAACTAATTTGCGAGAAGACGAGAAAGAATGTGAGCCACATAATTTATTAATTAAAAAAACCATAAATAAAAAATTAAAAAAGTTTTAGAAACTAGGATAATTATCATTTTAAATTGGATAAATTCTTAAAATTCTCATTATATCTTTTAGATTTATTTATTTTATAATTTCAATTATTTATTAATTTTTTTTTTCTAAATATACTTTTAATAAAAAAAATTCACAATTTTAACCAAATATCACACGTGATATCATTATATGAATATTTATGCATATCACATATCATATTATTATATGTGATAATTATATATATATATATATATTAGTTAATCATATGTGATTATGTATACTTTTATTTATAGATCTTTTTGTGATATAAATATTATCACATGTGATAATTGTATATATTTTAGTTAATCATATGTGATTATGTATACTTCTATTTATAGATCTTTTTGTGATGTAAATATTATCACATGTGATAATTGTATATATTTTAGTTAATCATATGTGATTATGTATATTTATATTTATAGATCTTTTTGTGATGTAAATATTATCACATGTGATTATGCGTCATTTATATTCAGACATATATTATTATATGTGATATTTACAAAAATCCACCTAGTGGGATCATATGTGATACATAATAATATATCACATGTTAAACGCAGTTAATCACATGTGATTCAAAACGTAAATCTAAAAATACACTACTAAACAAACAGCTTTTTCCGGCGGCTGTTTTCGGCGGAAAATTCCGCCGGAAATATTTCGGCGGATTTCCGGCGGATTTTTCCGCCGGAAAAAGTGTCTTGTTTTGTAGTGATAGAGAAAAAAATTGTGAAATAAATAATGAATTAGTTATAGATATCACATGTGATATTTGATGAAAATTATGATTTTTTATCTAGAAAATAATAATATAAATTTGATAAAAAAAATTATGAATTTATTAAAATTAAAAAATAAATAAATTTAAAAGATATTATGAGATTTTTAAGGATTTATCCAATTCAAATTGTAATTATCCTAATTTTTAAAAAAGTAATTTATTTATTCTATTTTTTAATTAATAAATTATGTGGCTTTTATTCCTTCTCGCATTCTTGCAAATTGACTACCTTCTCGTTTGAACCTGCCCCTATACTAATAACTTTATTAGAAATAAAAAAGATTTGTTAATATAACACTAAAGCCTAGAACTATAATACCATTAACGGAATGTACATCAATGGTTTATATATTGTTTGACAAGAATATAAAAATAAATTTTATAAAACTTAAAGATAGAAACAAAAATTACTTAGGCACTGTTTGGCAAAAATAAGTTAGCTTATTTTCTGGGTAAATGTTTGGATGACCATAAGCTAGTTTTTTGATAAGCTACTTGGAGTAGTTTATGAGGAGCTTTTTGTAAATATTCCAATTATGCCCCTCATTAATATTTATTATTATATATTAACTTTTAATTATAAATAAATAATTAATGTCCTTTTTGGTAATTTAAATGATTATAAGCTAGTTTTTGTCAAACGTGATTTTTTCATCAGCTAGCTTATCAGTCATAAGTTAGCTTATCAGCTAGTTTGCCAAACATAGCCTTAATGTAAGACTATTTTACATTGTTTAGATAAAACTCAAACCAACTTATATAATTTTATAAAATTTATATGTAATAAATATGTGCCACACATATGGAAAGAAAAAAAATTTAGTAATGAAAAGGGTGATAGCCATCCCAGCTAACTTTATTGCTAATACATGTTATTTGTTCCTAAAACCGCAGGGGCCATGGCTCCCTTTGGCCCTCATTGAGTTCCGCCATCGATCAGATGTGAAATAAAACTTCAGACTTCAGACCTCTTAAAAAACAAACATTACCTTAAAACCATGCTATAATTTTGGAATTTGTGTTATTTCTAAAGGGTGTAAAATCAATTTTACCTTTCAATATTCACTCCATTTCATATAGCGATTAATGACCAAAATATTGTAGAAACAAAGACCGGTATCCAAGTTATCTTCCACAATATTCATAATCCATTAATTAGATCTTTGTTCTAATCCCAATGAGATCAAACACTTTAAGTAATAATAAATCTTTAATTTCATAATCAGTTATAAATTAATATTAAAATGACTAAAATACCTTTTTAAAAAAATATTCCTATGATGACTTTTACAAGTCATTTGGATAAGCAAAGAGAAAAAAAAAAAAAAAAAAAAAAAGGCATTCATCGTGTATCCATCTATATACATATATAATATCTTAATCATAGATAATATTATTCTCTAAAAAGTTTATAATATACATCTAAATTGACTAAAGATCTTTTATGGGTGGTGAATATTACTTATAGTCATAATTTTCATGGTATAACATTAATAAACAAGTAAAAATTAAGTAATCAGCAGCAAAAACAATTCAAGAAATAAAAAAAAGTATTTATTTTTTGTAATATCAACTACATTATTTTATAACAAAACATATAAAATCAACTACTTTTTTAAAGCTTAAAAAATAATTAATCAAAGGCCAAATTAATTTCAAATCCTTGAAAAGAACAGAAATTAAAAACCACACCTCTGATCGATGTTATTAAAATTAAATTTACTGGACAGTGGCCGTTGATCTTGCTTCTTGAATCAAAGCTGTTCTTGCTGACATTATACTCTTGTTCCCTAAAGAGGAATCAAACATACTGCAATCTATCCAGTCTTTCAACAAGTCTTCTTGTTCCCATATTTCTGGGATCCAAACCCGACCCGCCATCTCCACCCGGTGCCTTTTTAACCTCTCCCTTCCACTCTCCTCCTCCTCCACCGTTGGTGGTGGTGTTGCGGTGGTGATATTTCTTGAAACGACGTCGTTTTCGTTGTGGTGGTTTTCTTCACCGGATGAAAAAGAAGGGTTTTTGTGTTCAAGATTCTTGATGGTGGTGGTGGTGTTGAAGTCATTGTTGATCTGGGTTGTTCTTTTGTGATCTTGTGAAGATGATGGTGGTGGCGCATGGTGGTGGTGGCGGTGGCGGTGGTGGTGGGGAGTGGTTTGATCAAGATTAGGGTTTTTGTGGGTGTCCATTAAAATGTAGGGAGGGATGTTGGTTTGATGGTGTTGTTGGTTTTGGTGTTTTTGTTTTAGTAATGAAGGAAATAAGGAGGAGATATGTGTGGTAGTAAAAGAGAGGTGGTGGAGTGGGGGTGGGATCGGTGTGTGTTAATGCACGTCATCGTAGGGTTTGTTTTTGTATGGTTTTTTGAAAAATGCGCCAGCGATTTAAGTTTTTAATTTGGTGTAAGTTACATAAATAGTCCTTGTGGTATTTTCAAACTCTAAGAATTGCTATTGCAAACAAAAAATATACGAGCATCCTAAACGTTAAGTCCATCTATTAAAAGATAAGGCCAAAAACTTGACGTTACTAACCAAACGAGAAGGGTACCTTCCTAGAGGTTATTTTTTTAATTTAAATCAGGTTTACAGTCTTTAGTCTATCGGCATTAACCCCAAATACAATATTTATTGTTAAATATTCTTGAATTATTCTTCAAACACAAAGATTCAAGGACATAATTACTTCAACAAAAGTTGGGTTTTTTTGGAAAGGGTGTCCTAAGTTATACCTAGACTAATCCCTTGGTAATTATTGATGTTAACGATGTTGTTTACCCAAAGTCTAGTTAATCATCGCCTTTCATTTCTTGTAATTTTTTGTTTACCTCAATTCTTTTTCTTTTTTTTTTTGGTTGGGGGGGGGGGGGGGGGGGGCAAAAATGGAGGTGGAAAACAGAAAGGCCCAATCAAGGTTCGACTCTTCTTTTGGAGTTAGTATGGGGACTCGATTCAAATGAGAGAGGCTCGATTAATCAATTTGGGGTTCTTGAGCTAGTAAAGATGCAAAAGTAGAGGGAACATGGATTCTTGAGTTTGGAAAGGGGAGGTGGTGGTTTTCATTTAGATAGATAGATAGATCTAGAGAGAGAGGGAGGGAGAGAGAGAGAGTATTTAAAAACTAAATCATTGCCGAAGGATGAAAATGCCCTCAACTAACGGATGGACATAACGTTTGTTAGGACTAGGTACATACCATCGTGTACGTAAATTCAAACATTGAGGATGTTTTTGTAATTTTTTGTTTGTAATGACAACTATCAGAGATTGAGAATACCACAAGGATGATTTATGTAATTTACCCTTTATTTATAAGATTTTTATTTGTTTTTAATCTAAATATTATTAAATAAATAATTAATATGAAAAATGAAAATCAGATTATTTCTTTTGTATGTATTTTACTTTAACATTCAAAAAACCACATTCAAGTTCCAAGACACAAGGTTAAATTCAATCTCTAAATTAATTATCTAAACAAGTTTAGTTATTTGAAAGAACCCAAATGTGTATTATTTGCTTATTATAATTAGAACGAAACTTTCGATAAATATGATTTTAATTGGGTTAGAGCATCTCCTATTTTCTCCATTTTGGAGAAAGTTTTGGAGAAGCTGTTGGAGCAAAAACTTGCTCAAAATCTCCAAAAATCTCCATTTTCTCTATTTTGGAGAAGCTGTTGGAGATGCTCTTAGGATATATGCACTTCTCCCTACTTGTTAAATGCACATATACTCTATTAATTTCCTACTCACACCCATCAACATCAAACTCCTATTTTTACAATTTCAATGCTCTTTTTACATTTTCAATGCATGATTTGACCTCATTTTGACCTAAAGAAGGTGCATATAAGAGCATCTCCAACAGCATTGCTATCTTGTTTGCTATAATAGAGAATCAAAAGTGAAAATCTCTAAAAAATATTACATTCAACTCCAACATATTTGCTATTTTAGAAACTTTAAAACAACTTATATTATTATAATATTCTCTAATTTATCATCCCAATACATTTTTTAAAAAAAACTTAATATAAAATGATAAAAATTGAATCTTATTGGTGAGATTGAATAAAATAATTATTTATCTCTCCAATCATCAAGTTTTAGAGAATTCTCTAAACTTAGGAAAATTTCAAGTTTTCTCTATTTTAGCAAATAAGATAGCAAAACTGTTGGAGAGGTTTAGAGAACAAAAACCCAATTTTTTATATTTTAGCAAAGTTGTTGGAGATGCTCTAACAACCCCCTTTTAATTTATAATTCATATATTTTTTTGTTCTTAAAAATAATATCTAAGACATCTGATCAATAATACCTGTGAAGGTAGCTGGGAAGAATTCCATGGTTGTGTGGGGATGTCTTTGAAGTATTGTGAGGTTGATGTTGATTTTGAGAAAAGTTGAGGAATATTATGATTTTTCCTTTTGGCAGATGGGAACAAATCAACAAATGAATGATCAAGATGAAGGGTATTATCAGATTTACATTATCAAAATTAATGAAATGTATGGTGACATACATAATATATACATTGATGTAGACTAAAATAATAATCGGTTGGTGACTAGTCTTTTCGTTATTTAATCATCGATAACCAACATCTTATGTTGCAATAACTTACGTGACATGGCATTTACAATTTTTTTTAATTAATCATCCTATTTTAATTTGGTTTCAAACGTCTAACAATTCTAAGGGATCAAAACCGATTCTTTTTTATAATTAGATTTTCCGTTATCAAAAATAAATTGTTTAACATATAATTTTATTCTAATTTTTATAAACACTAATATTAATTACAAAAATCAGAAGGAATATGCCTATGCCTGCTAGTCATTTAGTATTGCCACTACTGGGAGCGCTAAACCCCTCATCTTTCTCTTTTTGCTACTAATAAATAGGCTATGTATCACTACAAGACGCCTGAATTGTCGATATCTAATATATGTTTTGAAGCAAAACAGATGTTTCTTGATCCAACTATGCTACTTGCATATTCGATTCAATCTTTGCTATCGAATAATCTTTTTTCACTAAAGATTTTCAAAACAGAAATTCTCCTCTCCCGTTCTTATCGTAATTTACATATGAATTTGAAGTCTTCAGTAGCCCTTTTTGTCCTACAATAATGAACTAAAAATATATCATATTCGAATGAGTGAAACTTTTGTTGATCGTTATTAATTTGTTAAACTTTCGGTAATTATCTGAGCAATATTCAGATTCAAACAAAAAACTCATGGTATTTGACTTTTTGATTCATATGGTCCAAGTCTACGTGCATTTAAATCGAACAAAATTGTAGAATAAATGGGTTCAAGTGGGAGATATTATTATGTGATGGTCACTTTAATTCAACTAGCCCTAGTTGTGAAGAAGAAAGATTCTTGTCCCCTCAATTTTATGAAAAAATCTTGCTACCTTCTTCCCTTTACCACTTCTTTCTCTGGCCATCAATAATCCTTGTGACCAATTTAATTTAGAATCTTATAAATAAAAATAAATATTATTGTTTGTGTGAAAGGGTTATTAATTGACAACCCCGTCCCACCACAACAGTATGACAATATTATATAAAAGACAACTCAGATCCATAACGACCTACTAAGTAGTTAAGTTTGGTGCCAACAAGGAGCTCAATTTTCAAAAGAATTGTAACTCTCAAACAACTTGTGTCAAACTCGAACCCTTGCTTGTTTGTGCATATATACAAAATTGAAAAACTATATTATGTCTTGGAGGCTATTAAATGATATTATTACTAACCAAATCAAAGAAATTCAGTATATCCCAAAGGAAAGCAGGATCCAAAGGGGTAAGATGTACAAATATTTGTCTTTCACTATAAAAGCTACAAATGTTTTCGTGAAAACCTTCGACTTGTGCAAAAATGTGAGCTAAAATGCAAGAAGAACAAAGAACAAATCTATATATCTATCTATATCTATATAAAAGCAAAACTAGAAGTTGTTTAGGTGGCACAATGAGAAACCACCATTCATCTTTTTCTATTTTCTCCTAATTTTGATTTTTTTTAAATACAAAACTATCATTAAATGAGTTTAACTTGAATTTAACTTTCCATTTTCCCTATCATTTTATATTATTTTTATTTACACAACATAAGTATATCAACAAATATAATTTAAATTTGCCTTACTTTTTTTAGTCTTATTAAAAATTATTATTATTATTTAATTAAACTTTTTATTCAATAACCCAACATTTTTTAATTCAATTTATAGGATTATAACTTTTATTTTTATTACTTAGTAAGTTAAAAAGCAATTAATATATGTATTGAATTTTAAAATTTTCAAGAAAAATATAAAATACCAATATATAATACAATAAATAAATCTTATAATGAAATTATTTTTTTAATTCAATTTATAGGATTATAATTTTATTTTTATTACTTAGTAAGTTAAAAAGCAATTAATATATGTATTTGGAAAGAAAAAATATTGTGTTCTCGAGTTTTTTTAAGGAGGGAAAGGAAAGGAAAGGGAAGGAAAATATTGCTTATTTTCCTCCGAAAACTTTCCTCCCAAATGTGGGAGGAAACGGAAATAAAGGAAATAAAGGAATTTAGAAAAAAAATAAAAATATTTATAAAATTACATATATACCCATTAGTTACATTCCACTGTTAATTAAATAAATAAGGGTATATTGGTAAAAGTGGCATCTTTCTTTTCCTTTCTCTCCTACTTGAGAACAATAAAATTTATTTTCTTTCCTTCTCTTTCATTTCTTTTCCTTCAATCTCAAGAACACAAATATAAATATTTCTTTCTTTTCCTTCCCTTTCTTTTCTTTTCCTTTCCTTTCCTTTCCTTCCCTTTTCTTTCTTTTCTTTCCTTCCAAAACTTGAGAACACAACTTTAAAGATTTCTTCTCGATCTCTTCCTTTGTAAATTGTAAATTCTACGATTGTATTACATGTTGATCATTTTTCCTACGTTTATATTATTTTTAAGTAGCTTTGTCACCTGAAGTATAAAAGGCGTGCATGTGTTTTGAGTTAGATATTAATTCAAAGGATACATGATTCTTTTAGGTAAAACATGGATTTCAAACGTTTTAGTTTCCCATTCTTTTGAATTTCTTTGAACACTATATATATAATTCTACCATTTATATTGATAGAAGTGACAATGCAAGTCACCATGATGGAAGCAGAGGATGCACATCGGCAACAATATTTTAGAAATAAACATTACAAGTATCTCGCTGAAGTACGTTTTCATTTCACCTAACTAAAAGGTGGGTACAATTTGAAAATTTGGTATTTTGGTTCTCATGATTAACACAGATCATGCATTTTAATATTGAACTATTTAGTCATAGTGGTTTTGTTTCATTGGCAATCAAACTATTAATAAGAGCTTTTGGTAGAATTATCAAAGATGAACGGGAAGAAAATCCAAACAAACAATTTTCTGTAGAACCAATATGAGGTCTCTATTGATGTTTATCTACTTTTTTCTAATCTTGATATATTTTTAATTCAAAAACTTCAACTTTTCATTTTCTCTATAATTTTTTATTTTTCAGTTTACAACTATCAATTTAAATAAAAACTTTTTTTTATTTATATTAAAATTTTTTATTTGCATAACAACAATCAATATAATTAAAAAATTGTTATTTTTATTTAACTTTCATTTTTTATTTACATCACAACAACCAATCAATATAAAAAACTAAGAAAAAAGAATGTACTACAACCATTAATATGTGTAAAAAGAAAACAATACATAGAATAAAAATCTATAAAATTCATAATTATTTAAACAACTTATTAGAAATAAATATACGTAAATGAAAACATCATAAAAATTTATTAAATGATCAAACTTTCATTTTATATATTTTCTTTTATTTTTATTATTTCACTACAACAATCAATCATCAAATAAATAATTAAATTATTATTAAAATCAATATATACAATTAGAAATTCTACTACAGTCACTATTTGAAAACTCATAAGTTTATTAAGTTAATCTAATAGTATGTATAAAAAAGGATAAAAAATAATAGTATTCTATTAATTAAAAATAAATGAAAAAGTTACTACGATTATTAATATATATATAAAGATCATTTCATTTTCTTTTAATTTACATTAAAATCAAACTATATACATAAATGAAATTAAATTAGAATCAATTCTTTTAATTTTTTAAGAAATATTAGTTAATGGAATGTACATTATATAAATTAAAAATAAATTAACAATGATTATTAATATATATATATATATATATATATAAATCATATCATTTTTTAAATTTACATTAAAATCAAACTATATACATAAATGAAATAAAATTAGAAACAATTTTCAAGAATTAAAGCCACTCATGAATTCAAAAAACGTTTCATCTTTTCTAATTATGAATCATTAATCATATATAAATGAATATTAATTACAATCAATTATCAATAAGAATTATGTTGTCATTTTAGGATCTCTCGGTACCTGAGTTTTTTTCTTTGTTAAATTGCACATGAAACAATTGTGATGTATACCTTTTCATTATTTAAAAAAAATATTTAATACACATGTTTACCCTTTATGAAAAATGTATATTTCATTATAATTTGGTTGTTCTCTTGGTAATTTTACTTGCAAAACCATGTTCAACATCCAACTATCCAACTCCATCCATCCACTACAAGAAAATTGTTATTTAGTGACAAAAAAAAATTTAGTCACTAATAATATAAAATTGGTCACTGATGCATTTTAGTGACCAAAATTTGGGTGGTCACTTTTCGTCACTAAAGGTCCGTCACTGATTTGCGTTAGTGACCAAATACAAAAATGGTCACTAATTAGTGATAAAAATAGAGTGGTCACTGTGTTTGTAACGACTAATTTGGTCACTGAATATCGTCACTAAACGGAGAAAGTCGTCACTAACTTGATTAAATTAGTGACCAAATTTGTAACCACCACAAAATCAGTCACTAATTGAGTTCAAGATAACTGCTCCGTTAAAGTCCGTTGGCACCATTAGTGACCAAATATGTTGTCACTAGTGTTAATAGTTGTTAGTGACAAAAGAAAGTGGTCACTAATTATAAAATGTGAAGAAAAAAAAATTGTCACTAATTTCTACTATAATTGTTATTGCATTAAAAATAAAACATAATGATTTATAACAATGAAAACCTAATGATTTATAACATTTTTAAAGCCTCTTGGCAACCATCATCATCATCTTCGGACCGTTATGACGAATAAATTGCTAAAAACCAAAAGATCACTATACCATATAAATTGCTAAAAACCAAACAAACTTGTGGAGCATCTCCTCCTTTATTGTCAAATACCCTTATCGAAAGGGGTCGAAAAGAACCCGAATTCTTCGGAGCACTAATATGTTCAACGCTAATATTTCCATCTTTATATCAGACCCTCCAACCGTTTGCCTCTTATTAGGACCCTCACGGAATCCAGCATCAGCATGTACCACACCGTTCTCTGTTGACTTCATAGAGAAGTCAACAGTTTGAGATTGAGTTGCCCCGGAGATGTTTTCTCCTTGAACAGGAACTCTTACGGCTTCCAGAATAATCCTTTTTCGACCATCAGGCCGCCGATATTCTCTTTGCTTTACGGGACTAGACACTCGAGTAGAAGGCGTAGCAGCTCTATTTGCTGCATCATCAAAAACTCCTACATCGTTCTTACTAAGATCAGGTAATGATTCAGAGACCTTTGATGTAATCCCTAGACCAGAAGACGACTTCAGGGTGGATGAACTATTGTTTGTGATGTTTGGCGTAACCTTTTTCTGATATAGAGAAAATGGCGACGGAAATTGAAGAGCGAATCGAAAGCCGTAAACAGAAACGAATGCGAGTGCCAAGCGACTTAAGCCGCTTGACACCCGCATAAACAGTGCCTCTCGCGGCTTATTATGCGAGTTCAACCCACATGCTAACCGCGTTGCTCACTGTGTTTTCCATACTCATATCACGTGACCTCCCACTAATCCCACTAATCCGTCAATTCTCATGCATGACCTTCTCATCCACGTGGCATATATCAATCCTACTTCCATTCTATTTCCATTGTTTTTTATTATTAGATTTAGTAATTAATTATTATCTCTTTAGTTATCTTTAGGATTAGATTTAGTTAATTCCGTAATTATCCTATTTATCTTTTTTCTAGTTCAGATTATAAATAGGATAGTTCGTTATCAAGTTTTTAATCAAGTTATCAATCAATGAAAGTTTAGATTTTTAGAGAGTATTCTCTTGAATTCTGAGTTTTACGATTCGTAATTCTCGTTATCAAAAGGGTTTAGACGCTTGTCGATCCTTCTGCAAACCTACGCTGCGTCAGTTGGTATCAGAGCAGGATTCGCCTGTCTTTTCACTAACCATGGCAGATGAACAACCCGCTACCAAAGCAGATTTAGTCGAGATGAACACGACCTTTACCGCGACACTCGCTGATCTAACGGCGGCTGTTAACAGGCTTCAACCCAAATTCGTCAACGACAATCGCCGTAGAAGGGACATGATTGAATAACCAGTTATGAGGCCACGCAATGGATAACGTAACCGGGTCGATCTTTTGAATTCTGAATCCGAATAGGAGGAGGAAGAAGAGTCGATCAACGTCGGAAGGGATGAGTACGATTATCGGATGAAAGCAGACATCCCGTTCTTCTACGGAACTATGGGAGTTGAAGAGTTCTTAGACTGGCAGATCGAGGTCGATCGATTCTTCGACATAATGGAAGTACCCGAGCATAAACGATAAAGATGGTTGTTTTTCGTCTTAAAAGCACCGCCGCAGTATGGTGGGACAAGCTAGTGGTCCAACGACAACGACAACGAAGATGTCTGATTCGGTCGTGGCGTCGGATGAAACAATTGATGATAGAACGGTTCCTACCCGAAGACTACGAACAAATCCTCTACAAGATGTATCTCGGTTGTAACCAAGGCTCGAGATCCGTAACCGACTATACCACGGAGTTCTTACGGTTAACCGATCATAATGAAATCGGAGAATCCGAAGGCCAAAAAGTAGCTCGGTATATCAGTGGCTTGAAGACTTCTATCCAAGACAAGATCGGACTCCAAAACGTGTGGACAGTAACCGAAGCCTCGAGTTTAGCCTTAAAAGCTAAATTAATGGAGAAGTCCGCTCGTACCTCCAATTCTTATTGTCGATTTCAAGGGTCCAACGAGAACTCAAGCACCGCCGTCGATAAAGGAAAGAGCCCCACGCAAGACACTAACCTTCCTCACAAAGTTAATACCGGAAATCCTAGTGGTGGACCGCAAGGAAAGCCTAAACCTTCCAAGACCCCCAATCCGTATGCTAAGCCGATGAGTTCAAAGTGTTACCGATGCGGCCAACCGGGACATCGATCCAACGAGTGCACTAACCGGAGAACGACAACTTTAATTGAAGGGGAGGAAAGCGGTGAAGACAATGTATATGAGGGGTTCGACTTTGCCGAAGAAGAGTCGGAGGAAAAGATCAACATCGTGCTCCAACGAGTTCTCCTCTCGCCGAAGGAAGAGGGCCAAAGGAAGAACCTTTTCCGATCACATTGCTCCGTACATAAAAAGGTGTGTAATCTCATCATTGATAACGGGAGTTGTGAAAATCTAGTATCTCGGAAGTTGGTCGGTCATCTTAATCTACCTACTCAACCTCATAAGGCTCCCTATTCTCTCGGGTGGATCAAGAAAGGCCCACAAGTTAGGGTCACGCAAACTTGCCGGGTACCCATATCAATCGGGAAGTATTATCAAGAAGATGTTACATGTGACGTTCTCGATATGGATGCATGCCATATCCTATTGGGGCAACCTTGGCAATTTGACAACAATGTCACTTATAAAGGGCGATACAATGTCATGTTGTTCCGTTGGGGCGACCGAAAGATCGCTATGGCACCCGTTAGTAGCTTCGAAAAGACCCCCGACAAGAAAAGCGACAACTTTCTCATCATGACTAATAGTGAACAAGAGATGGAAGAAGATGCGAAGAAAGTTGAAGTCTTTTGCCCTATCGTTGTCAAAGGATTAATGAATGCAGAAAAAGTCGAGGCCGAATTTCCAAAAGAAGTGAACGAGATGCTAGAAGATTTCAAAGATTTAGTTGCGGATGATTTGCCTCCCGAACTACCACCCATGAGGGACATCCAACATCAAATTGACTTGATTCCCGAAGCTAGTCTACCAAATTTGCCCCATTATCGGATGAGTCGCAAAGAGAACGAGATCCTAAGAGAGCAAGTTGAAGACTTGCTAAAGAAGGGCTTTATACGAGAAAGCATGAGCCCGTGCGCCGTACCCGTACTTCTAGTGACGAAGAAAAATAATCAATGGAGGATGTGTATTGATAGTAGAGCCATCAACAAGATCACCATCAAGTACCGGTTCACTACAACAAAATAGATCTACGGCAAGGACAAAAGTCGTGTCTATAGGGTTAAATGTCGTTGCAATAGACGAACTGCAACGACGATTGTTGCTATTGGTTTCGTCGTTGTTGCCCCGTTGCTGAAAGTATCTATTGCAACAACATTTTGTCGTGGCTGTAGATATAACCTACAGCGACAATATGTCGTGGCCGTAGACTATTAACATAATTTAATTTAATTAATTAATTTTAATTAATTAATTAAAAAAATAAATTAATTAATTTAAAATATAAATAAATTTAGTAAATGATTAATGAATTGCAACGACATGTCGTCGCGATAGGTTATATACGACGACAACAAGTCGTTGCTTTAGGCCATATCTATAGCAACGACATGTCGTTACTATAGGTAAAATTAATTCAAGCTAAAAATAAAATAAATCAACGACAAGTTGTTGCAATAGATCAATCTCGAATATTGTTATTGTTGATATGTCGTCGCAATTATTAATAATAGTACTTTTTACCCTGTATTTTTTGTTATATATATATATACATACACATGACACACATTGTAGCTACAATTATCCAAAGAAGAGTAATTAAAAAACAGGTTTACTAATAATCACGAAACAACTAAATATGAATCAATTGTAGCAAACGAACGTCTAAATAAAAATAAATTGTAGCAAACTAACGTCTAAATACGAATCAATTGTAGCAAACTAACGTCTAAATACGAAGCAAATGTAGAAAAAAACTAACGTCTAAATATGAACTCATCTTACCAAAGTAACTTCTAACCGTGAAACTTCATCTAATCATCTCGCAAGTCCGTCTCTTCATCATCATGATCATCTTCAATATCATTAGATGGTTGTTGTCGTTGTCGTGTTGCCATTGCTGCAATAATCGCATCGACATCTATCGGTTGTGGATTCTGAAGTGGTGGGATGGAGACATTAGGGTTCGTCCTCATCTCTTCTACCGTCTTAAGCAATCTTTGGACGTTATCATGAGAAGCCTGAATTGATGAATTAACTTGGGAGGTTATCAAACGCATAAGGTCAATAGTTGACGATGGTAGTGTCGTGGTCTCTAGAGATGTTTGTAAACCACACATAGCCGCAACACCGATACCCTTCAACTTTCGTCCGCGCCCTGTGTTGTGACCACGCCGTTCACCAAGTACTTTTGAGATGATTTGTGTTTCCTTTACTGAAGGTTCACCATCATGTGTTGGCGGGGCTTCTTGTGTCTGCCTATTATATTCTGTGAGCATCCTTTCCTGCAATAATGTAATCATATTGTAAAATTCAAGTATGTTCTCTCAACATGTTGTCATCTTGGTGATTGCAAATAGGGAAAAATATCCACAATTATATATGCTCCATCTTTCCATCCTAAAGAATATGGCAGACATTCTCCCGTGTGATAAAATACATATGTTGCATCAAGAAAAATTACCAACAAGTACAACAGTAGCAAGCATCTCAAGTATTTATTCTAAATTAGCATTAGCAACACTCCAGGGGCACATTTGTGGGGTTTCTAAGATGTAAATATTCATAAGAATGAGGTATTGAGCAATGCATAAAAGAGGATGATTGAACAAACGAATTAATATCTATATAACAATATATATACATATATACCATCAATATCAGACAAAAGCATTGATTGAAATTGGATAAATACTTCTATACGTGTCAACAAAAGTGTCAAAGCATTTCCAATTCTACAACAAATTAACACTAAAAAATCTGAATTTTATTCAACAATTGTTGGAAACAAAATTCGGAAAATAAAAGTAGCCATTGAATCACTTTAACAGTAGGCATGAATCACTTTCACAAAACAAATTATCGTCATTAGGCATGGAAAAAAAACAAATCTCATAATGCAATAAAACTTTCGCTTTGACATTAAGCACTTTGACAGTAGCCAGGTATCTAGAAATCATTCAGAACCGTTGAATCCATGGAAATCCCAAAAATCAGGAAACAAATGAATAGCCATGGAGAGTAAAAAACAAACACTAGCCATTATAAAGAAAACAAATGCATTTCAAAAAATAAATCAGATTTACATCACTATTTAGTGAAATAAAAGAGGCAATCAAACATCAATAGTTACTTACATGATCCACTCTAGCAGCCTCGTTCACCCATCCACAATTTGGCCGATGATGCATGTCTTGCCAATGACTTATTGCACTTGGTAGTTCTTGTGTTTCAGGATTTCTCTGTGAAAGAAAAAACAAATTAAATATCTTTATAGGACAATAATAATCTCAAATAACAAGAAAATAGTTGACTTATTTTACCTTCTTGTACCGTGATGCGACATAAGAGGTTGACCCATGAAGACTCGGATACTTAGCATTTGATCTATTTTGAGCATTTTTTTGTGCTCGACTCCTATTTTTTGGATCTGCAAAGAAGTCCACGGTCTTTCCCCACCAAGTCTTGTCGGTTATGGAGGATGGTGGCTTTTTCTTCGCCGTCTCCACATTATCATAACCACCAACTGAAATGAAGTGTTTCTTGTACCTAGCTTTCCTCTCCCTATAGCGATCTTGACATTCTCGCTCAATCCCAGCAAGTATCATTGGCCATTCAGGAAGATGGCGGTCCAAAACAAAATATTGCTTAAAAAAAACGTTAGAAAACATAACAAAAAGCATAAAGTACTGCTTTTTAAAGCATAAAACATAAAAATCTCTTAGTTAATATTTCTTATGCATCATATACAAGTTATTGATGCATGTTCTAACTTTGAAGTAATAATTTTCTTATGACTGCATAACAACATTTATATTCATGGTTCCTAGTTGAGAAATAATTGTCTTGGTGTGTATCATTTTACTTGCTGGTTCTTTTTTTCTTCATGAGTTCTTCATCTTCATAAAGTTTTTATAGCTCTGTGCAATCTAGGTGGCAAATAACACTCATATAACATTAGTTAGCCATATGACTAAATGCTTGCAGGCATCCTGCACACAATTTTCATTCACAGAGCTTTAGGTCTGGTGCGGCCCAAAGACATTGATTTGGAACTATTTGAAATTACATATGTAAGCACTAGAAAGTAGCAATTTTTCTTTACTAATGCTAACATGTCATGCAATAACTTATCTCTCCAATTGTTAAAATGTTGGGTAATAGCTTTAATTGCTAAGCACTAGAAAGTAGCATTGGTGGACAAATTTTGGCAAGAGACATGCATTACAAACTTAAGTGGGTCTGTTAAAAATGCTAGTATACTCCTGGAGTGTGGTTGGAGGTTTAATCCTTGTAATTGTATTGTTGGGAATTTGGTTGTGTATGTGTATGTGTATTTTATTTATTGTTTGGAAATTATTGATACTGCTATTGGGTGAGGTATTTTGTGTCGTATATGTAATTTTGAAACTTCTTGTAAATATATTTGCAAAGTCATTTAGGTTATTACATTATCAAACAACATATATTTCATTCAACAGTAAGTCATACACATTGTTAAAGTGGTAATTTTTAGTCATTCAGACTGCTTATTTAGAACATTTACCAAACCACCATTTTTCAATATGCACAAAATCATACAGAACCTTACTCATTCTGACCACTTACTCATTCTGCACCAAATCATTTAACACCTAGCAAACAACCGTTGTTTGTTTGTTTTAGTGTCCTTGTAACAAGGGCAATTTAGCTTACTGTTTTTTTTTACTGACTATCTTCTTTTTTTTTCAAGTTTTTTGTGGGCATGATGTTTTACACCAGAGACAGATTGTTTAACACTAGATGCATATGAGATGAAGGTCATTGAGGTAAAGAAAGTTTAGAAGGTCATCTAAGCAGATAAATTGAATAAATAAAATTGTAAACTTGAGTTAAGCATTATTACAAACACTTGGTGTGCAAATTAAGACCACCCAATTAAAATCAGTTAAAGAAGACAGATTTGTAAGGCCCTTCAACAAACATACATCAACGAAGAAGAAGAAAAAATATGTTGCTTAGCTCTGGTTTGTTCTAATGGCAGTAAATTGCTAAATCAAACAAATTGATCATAATATCAATGCAAGCCGATTAGAACTAAATCAAACAAATTGATCAGAACCATAGTATAAAATCATGAATGCATTGTCAATAACATGTAATAACTTCAACAAAAACAAGAAACGAAGAAGAAGACTAACCTCTACTGTGGGAGATGAGGGTTACGACACGAGCAAAGAGACGAGGATGCCGACGGGAGCGATGAAACAGCAGAGACGACGAGAGCAATGAGTATTTTTTCAAAGGAGGTTTTTGGATTTGGGTAATGACATTGAACTGCTAATGATTTTGTAGAGAAGCTACCGGGAGGTTTGTTTTCACGACTGGTTCTTCTTCAATCAGTTTCGAAAGTGATGACTTTTTCAAAAAGATATAAATAATATTAATTTTTTTAAATCGCGTAAATTGATAATACCTTTTAAAAGTTATCTAGAATTTTCCTCTTAATTAAACAAAAATATAATCATTTTTTATCCTAATTTGTTTTTAAAGATACGGTTTTTAAATTTATTTATTAATTAATAATTAATACAATATATATGTTAATTTGAATTTGACGCATAATATTTTTAATTCCAATTTATTATTCTATATTATATTATAAAATATTTTATAATTTTTTTAACTTTTTTAAACACTAGTGTTGGGCCCGGGAGGATAAATTTTTTAATGGAATATTGAACCGAGTTAAAATGAAACGTAATTTGTCTGTTAACAGTTAATGAAATACAATGTGAAAAACGAATGTATTTTCATAAGTGGTTAACTTGCATATATTCTTAATCGTTTGTTGTTATGAGTTTGTGCAATAATACTGGTAATAGTTTTGTATTATATTATTTAAAACTCAAACGACATGTCTCACAACATATTTATCTGACTATTGACTTAAAGACCTCACAGTATTAATCGATAAAAATAAAGTTATATATATATCTTATTCCCCTACTTCGAATAATATGATTGTGGGTTTTGAAAAATATAAACAAATCCTCATTAAATAAAATAAAATATAAAAAAATAGTTTTTCAAAGGGTAAATTGCACCAAAATGGAACAAACTTTGACCTAATTCCTATTTTGGGGAATCTACTTTAAAAATCATAATTTTGGGGTTTGAAACAAACTTTTCATTTATTATTTAAAACAGATATTACATGGATTATATAAAATCCACGTCATCCATGATTGAATTAAAAAAAATTAAATAATACATTGAAAAATATTTACAAGCCATCAACATTCCAAACTAATAAAAACAAAACATACTCCACGTCTCCACCCTCCCACTCTTCTTCCCCATCATCGGCTCATCTCCGACATCCCTATCGCCGGCCTCCCTCAAACTTCCCTAATTCAAGAATCACAATAACAAGCACCCATTTCAGTTCCTGGGATTTTTGAGTCATCAAATTAGTAGCATGGATACACCACTCAAATATTGAGTTTATAGAGTAAACCTGCAACTTTAGAAGGGGAAAAAAAACTTGTGAACACCATATATTGCTCAACTGTAAAATAATACAACTAATAATGAATATGGTAGGTTCAGGAAGGTTGTTGGGTTGTGAAATGGGAATTGGAGGGAGGTGGTGCTGGGCTATGAAACGACAGTAAGTTACTCTGATGGAGATCATTGAACGACAGAGGAGTTTTGGTCCCCTTACGGTATGATTGGCGGTTCCTCCGACGACGTGATTTTGGTTCTTCGGAAGGAGAACAATAGAGTGATGCGAGAGAAAAAACGAAGGAGCGGCGAGAATGATCGGAGAAGAAACAATGGAGTGGGAGGGAGGGGAGAAGGAACGACGAGAGAAGGAGATAATTGGTATATTTTTGTTTTTCTATTCAATGTATTATTTATTTTTTTTAATTCAATCATGATGACGTGGCTTTTATATAATCCTTGTAATATCTGTTTTAAATAATAAATCTGCCACATCACTTGAGCTTACCTGTTACTTTCTAAACCGGTTAACGAGTCCCTTAAATAAATGAAAAGTTTGTTTCAAACCCCAAAATGATGATTTTTAAAGTTGATTCCCCAAAATAGGAATTAGGCCAAAGTTTGTTCCATTTTGGTGCAATTTTCCCTTTTTCAAATAAACAAAAATATAGTGGAATACCTTTTGTTCAGTTGCAGGTTTCGCCATTGACACCCGACCGTTCGTCTTCTTCTTGTACTCGGATGATACATAGAGAAGCTATATATATTTATAGTGAATGTAGAGAATATTTTAAAATATTTTATTTTTATTTTCGATTTTACATTTAAATGTAAATATATTAAAAATATGGAAGAATATTTTTATATCTACATCGTCTCTATTTTATTTTCTTTACACTTGGTTAATTTGGAAAGTATTGCGGAATATTTTTATTTTAAAGAATACGATAATTTATTAGTGTATCTCGTTATTTTTTATTTTTAACTCATATCAACCTTCTTTTTTCTTCTTTTAATGCTCGTGAAAAAAATACGTGTAGATTTTATATTATCAAAAAAAATACGTGTAGATTTTATATTATGCTACTATAAAATACGTGTAGATTTTATAAAATAAAATATATTTTATATTAGCAAAAAAAATACGGAAGAAATATTACATCTCATTATGTAAAAAGATTTTATAAAATAAAATATGGAAAAAGATTTTATAAAATAAAATATGGAAAAATTATTATGAGATGTAATATAAAAAATACGGAAGAAAAAAGATTTTATATTACATCTTATTAATATAGATTTAAATGTAAAATCTACATTTAAAATACATTATGCTAATATAAAATCTATTTTATAAAATTCTTCACCAAAAAAACAAATAGTTATATTAATAAATGAGTATCTATTTCATAAATAGATGATTATGTGAGATACTGTGTTTGAAAATGTTGTACCAAAGCATTAAAAAATTGTAAATTAAGTAATTGGTTTTAATTAGTTGTAACTTGTGCTTAAAATGTTGTAATTAAGAGTTTTTTATATCGTTTTTATAATATAGTATAGATAGATTAAATGTAAAATCTACATTTAAAATAGATTATGCTAATATAAAATCTATTTTATAAAATACTCCACCAAAAAAACAAATAGTTATATTAATAAATGAGTATCCATTCCACAAATAGATGATTATGTGAGATACTGTGCTTGAAAAGGTTGTACCAAAGCATTAAAAAATTGTAAATTAAGTAATTGGTTTTAATTAGTTGTAACTTGTGCTTAAAATATTGTAATTAAGAGTTTTTTATATCGTTTTTATAATATAGTATAGATTAAATGTAAAATCTACATTTAAAATAGATTATGCTAATATAAAATCTATTTTATAAAATCCTCCACCAAAAAAACAAATAGTTATATTAATAAATGAGTATCCATTCCACAAATAGATGATTATGTGAGATACTGTGCTTAGAAAGGTTGTACCAAAGCATTAAAAAATTGTAAATTAAGTAATTTGTTTTAATTAGTTGTAACTTGTGCTGAAAATGTTGTAATTAAGAGTTTTTTATATCGTTTTTATAATATAGTATAGATTTGGTATCTATATCTATACTATATTATAAAACATTTGAAAAAAAACTCTTAAAAAAATTATTATGCATCGTGTATCGTTTATTAATGCATATTATTTAAAATTCAAGACTACAAGTAACGATGCATGAGTACAACTTTTTAAAGTTGTATGTTTGAATTCATAACTAACTGATAAACATAATCAAATACAGATAAACATCTCATTTTAAATATAAACAATATAAAATAGTTTTAGGATAATTATTGAATTCAAACAGAATACTTAATTAGTATTATTTTATAAAAAAACATTATATTATTAAACCTAAAATAAATCATATCATTATTAAATCTAAATTAAAACTATAATAAAAATTAAATCAAACAAATTTATAAGAAAAACATTATTGTTTTCTAACAAACTTATTTGTAGTCCTTCAAAATTTCCCACCACAAATTTTCGTCCAAGTATTTAATATATAGCTACAACATGTCGTCGCTATAAACTACCAATTTATTAATTACTTTTTTTAATAAGAAGTCATAATAATTATTTTTTTTAAAATTATTAATTATCTACTGCAACGATATGTCGTCTCTATAAGGTACCGAATTTTTCAAAGAGAAAATCACATTTTTTTAATTTGATTTTTTTTTTGTTAAGTACTTATAGCAATGACATGTCGTTGCTATAACCCTTCAAAAATTACATCACCCCGCCATTTTTTCCCACCAAAACTTTTTATCAAAACTTTCATCTACAACAACGATCTTGTTGTCGCAAAAAGTCGAATGAATATTCGACCTTTTCCCCGTCTTTTAGCCACGACTAGTCGTTGTTGTAGCTATTAACAGCAACAAACCAAAAGTCGTTGCTATAGGCGTCGTCCCTGTAGCCATCATTTCTTGTAGTGGTTCCCCATTCCACAATTAGAAGATATGCTTGATGAGCTATCCGGTTCAACCGTATTCTCCAAGATCGATCTTAGAAGCGGCTATCATCAGATTCGTATTCGACCGGGCGATGAATGGAAAACCGCATTCAAGACACCATTCGGACTCTACGAATGGTTAGTTATGTCTTTCGGCACATCTAACGCACCGAGCACCTTCATGAGGACTATGAATCAGGTATTACGCCCTTTCATTGGAAATTTTGTAGTCGTTTACTTTGACGATATCCTCATCTATAGCCGAGGAAGGGACGATCACCTCACTCATCTCCGTCAAGTCTTAACGGCATTACAAGAAAATAAGCTCTATGTCAATTTGAAAAAGTGCACTTTCTGCACCGACAAACTTTTATTTCTTGGTTTCATCGTCGGAGAAAACGGTATAGAAGTAGATGAAGAAAAGGTAAAATCCATTCGAGAGTGGCCAACACCCAAGACGGTCACCGATGTCCGTAGCTTTCATGGCCTAGCAACCTTTTATCGGAGATTTGTCCGGAATTTTAGTACCGTCACCGCCCCGATCACGGAATGTCTAAAGAAAGGCAAGTTTCAATGGGGTCCCGAACAAGACAAAAGCTTTTCCTTAATCAAATAGAAGCTTAGTACCGCGCCCGTTCTAGCATTACCCGATTTCGAGAAAGTTTTTGAAGTTGAATGTGATGCGAGTGGCATTGGAATCGGTGTTGTCCTAAGTCAAGAAAAAAGACCGGTTGCTTATTTTAGCGAAAAACTTAGCGAAGCCCGACAAAAGTGGAGCACATACGACCAAGAATTCTATGCGGTGGTTCGAGCTTTATGGCAATGGGAGCACTATTTGGTTCAAAAGGAGTTTGTTTTGTTTACCGATCATCAAGCTTTAAAATTTATCAACAGTCAGAAAACGATTAACAAGATGCACGCTCGTTGGGTAAGTTTTCTGCAAAAATTTCCTTTTGTCATCAAACATAAATCCGGCAATCTCAACAAAGTGGCCGATGCCCTTAGCCGAAGAGCCAATTTGCTCATCACTTTATCACATGAAATTATTGGTTTCGAGGCGTTGAAAGAACTTTATAGTGAAGATGGTGACTTCAAAGATATGTGGGAAAAGTGCAATAGTGGCACCCCTAGTGGAGATTTCTATATCCGAGACGGTTACCTTTTTAAGGGCAACTAACTATGCATTCCCGACTCTTCGTTACGGGAAAAATTGATTTGAGACATGCACAGAGGAGGATTAAGCGGTCACCTCGAACGAGACAAAACCGTTGCTAGCTTGGAGGAACGATATTATTGGCCACATTTAAAGAGGGACGCAAGTTCGATTGTTAGAAAGTGTTATACTTGCCAAACCGCAAAAGGACGGTCTCAAAACACCGGCCTGTACACCCCTCTCCTGATTCCCGAAGACATTTGGCAAGACCTTTCGATGGACTTCGTGTTGGGTCTTCCCCGTACTCAAAGGGGGGTGGACTCTATTTTTGTCGTGGTTGACCGTTTCTAAAAAATGAGCCACTTTATCGCTTGTAAGAAAACCGCCGATGCAAGTAACATCGCAAGGCTTTTCTTCAAAGAAGTAGTGCGTCTACATGGTGTCCCGAAAACGATCACTTCCGATCGAGACACAAAGTTTCTTAGCCACTTTTGGATCACACTTTGGCGAATGTTCGGAACGACTCTCAATAAAAGTAGCACCGCTCATCCCCAAACCGACGGCCAAACGGAAGTTACTAACCGGACTTTGGGAAATATGCTTCGAAGCGTATGTGGTGACAAACCAAAACAATGGGATGTGGCCTTAGCACAGATCGAGTTCGCTTACAATAGTGTCGTCCACACCGCCACTGGTCGCTCTCCTTTTTCCTTGGTCTATACATCATCCCCGAGACACGTGGTTGATTTAGTTGAGCTACCGGGAGATCCGGGACTTAGAATCGCAACGGGTAACATGGCTAGAGGATTACAAGCAACGAAAGATGCCGTCAAGTCACGTCTTGAAGCTATCGGTTTAAAGAATAAAGCGGCGGCCGATAAACACCGCCGGAAGAAGGTTTTCAATGAGGGAGATGAGGTAATGGTTTTCCTACGGAAAGAACGATTTCCTATCGGTACTTACGGGAAACTCCAACCCAGGAAATACGGACCGTTCAAGATCACAAAGAAGATTAAGGACAATGCTTACGTCGTTGCTCTTCTCGATTCGTTACATATATCGAACACCTTCCATGTTGCCGATATATATGAGTATTACAAAGATGAGTCAATTCCTTTAGAAGAGAACTCGGGGTCAAGTTCTTCAGAAGTGGAGGAGACTGATATAGAGAAAATGGCGACGGAAATTGAAGAGCGAATCGAAAGCCGTAAACAGAAACGAATGCGAGTGCCAAGCGACTTAAGTCGCTTGACACCCGCATAAATAGTGCCTCTCGCGGCTTATTACGCGAGTTCAACCCACATGCTAACTGCGTTGCTCACTGTGTTTTCCATACTCATATCACGTGACCTCCCACTAATCCCACTAATCCGCCAATTCTCATGCATGACCTTCTCATCCACGTGACATATATCAATCCTACTTCCATTCTATTTCCATTGTTTTTTATTATTAGATTTAGTAATTAATTATTATCTCTTCAGTTATCTTTAGGATTAGATTTAGTTAATTCCGTAATTATCTTATTTATCTTTTTTCTAGTTCAGATTATAAATAGGATAGTTCGTTATCAAGTTTTTAATCAAGTTATCAATCAATGAAAGTTTAGCTTTTTAGAGAGTATTCTCTTGAATTCCGAGTTTTACGATCCGTAATTCTCGTTATCAAAAGGGTTTAGACGTTTGTCGATCCTTCCGCAAACCTACGCTGCGTCATTTTTAGAAGCTGCTTCAAGCAGCAACTGTGCTGGACTTTCTACTAAGGGGTCGTTTACCAAACGCTTACCCGGATAAGCGCTTACCAATAAAATTTAACACTATCACTTACTTAGCGGGTAAGATTTTAGTCCACCAAAACGGTATCGTATGCAACAATTTTCCCGATAAGCGTTTACCGGTAAAATTTAACACTATCACTTACTTACCGGGTAAGATTTTAGTTCACCAAAATGGTATCGTATGCAACAATTTTCCCGGTAAGCGCTAACCGTGGTAAGAGTCTTCGCCATCACTTACCAGGGTAAGACTTTTGGTCCTTTACCGGGTAAGATTCTTGGACATTGCCATCTTCATCCATAAGGTAATATGTTTGGTAAGCGCTTACCCGGGTAAGTGTTTGGTAAACAGCCCCTAAGTTAGCTTGTCGACCTCTAACATCACCATAACGGCTCTTTTTCAATTCCTCTAGTTCGACATCACTTAACCTATGACCAAGTTCTTTTACCTCAAAGTGAAAAGTAGCCACCGTTCCATCCAAAGAACATGCAAATAGTGAATACCCATCAGGGTTGCTGAAAAAAGAAAATGAATAAAGAGATTAACTTGGATGATAAAAAGTAATGTTATCTGTGTTCAATTGTAGGTGGTGATTTACCAAGACAAATCGATAACACTTTGAGAAAAGAAGTGTTTAGCGACAAAGAGAGGACGAGCACTTGCAATAGTCCACACAGTAATGGTTCAATCTTGACTTCCTATAGCGATGACGTTATAAGGTTGTGATTCTTTTCAACCAGTTCTTTGAAAACCCATTAGCCCATCCGGCAGAAGCACTTTTTGGTTCCTGAGCATTTGTGGATTTCCTTCTAAACATAGAATGATTAAACTTCACCACGATAATAGGTGCATTGTGCCCTAAAAAGTCAAACGTAATAGTCCATTCTCCCCTCTCTAGAACAGGCGTTGAATGCCTCGGCTTTTGAAAACCATGGGTCGTCGTTATAAAATGACCGTAAGGAGACCACCCAAGCCGCCTGAAGAAAGTAGAGCCAAGCTGGAGGAGGCAATTAAAAATCGAAACAAAAAAGACTTAAAGTACCATATAAGTTGAGAAAAACTGAAAAACAAATCATGTGTTATATACATACCGATTTTGTCCAGTGTCCATCTGTCCTATGTGCAAGGCTCCAGTCAGATGTTCGCCAAATAATGACAGTTTTATCATCTGATTGACTTGCTATAAAGGAACCAATGGGATCCCATGTTACCCCTTTAACAAGACTAGAGTGACCCCTTAAAACAGCTGTGCAGATGTCGTTGCTAGCATCCCATATATGAATAGTGTTATCCAAACTCCCACTTGCCAAAGTTGAATCATCTGGGACCAGTTAAGATCCACCTACTCCAAGCATGAGAAATAGAAACTCCATGGTTAGATCTTGTAAATACTACAATATTTACTTTAGAGGAGAGAGGTGTTATGAACTAGACAAAATTTAACAATGAAAATAGAAATCAGGTGATAATGGATACTGTTGAATGCTTTGATTAACAAGGAAAACGAGGAACAACTAGCATTCGAGAGGTTAGCACTCTCCCATATGAAACTCACTAATTTTCTGTATGCATCTCACCTCCTGCATCTGCTCTATTTATTAACAACTATAACAGACTCAAGACCAAAACTACCCCTTCTATAACATATCCTATTAAAGGACTTGGGCTTGGGTCAGTGCATAACAAGATGATAATTACCACATCTGCAGTATGACCTCTCAAAGTCAAGGCAATTTTCCAGTTTTCAGTTACGGGTATAAACTATGGATCTCATATATACCCGCCGTATTGATTGTTGGGTTGCTACTTGGCACATCTGATACCAACCTGTAACACCCTCAAATCTGAAAATAGCAACTTAATTAAAATTTCTAAATACATCAACTAATACCTTGAACTAAAAACATAAATTGAGAATCAACCTCAATATTCCCATTCACCTTATACATACATTCTATGAACAGGACGGGTGTTACTAAACCCAATAAGAAATACTATCTTCAATCCTGCGGAGGACTTAATGCTCTTAGTCTCTATCTCCAACTCGCGGAAGACTTAATACCCATGCATAGCCACTATCTCCAAACTGGGACCTGATGCACATGCCGACAAATAAAAAGGGTTAGGCTTAACGCCTAGTGAGCTCAAGAGTTTTAGCATGAATGAATAAATCTTTAAAAGCAAGGAAACCAGTTTAAAGCGAGATCCTTCGAAATAATATACTTTAACATGGAAACGACACATTTTCCCAAAATATGCACCTTTAAAGACAATGCTCCCAAACACACGTTTCATATAAAATGATGCAATCCGGAACTCACCCAAGATGGGATCATAGTTCGACATTCCAATTCATGGAAATGTAAATAATACCTTATAACCCAAAACACCCAAAACACGGGGGGAACATAATACTCGACCCTTAAGTAAAGGAAAACGATTCTTAAATAATATGGTACGTCATTGAAAACATGTAACCCAATTTAATACTCACGCGACCATAAAGTAGAATGAAATCCCAATATTAAAACATGGACAATTAAATATCCAAAATACGACGGGCCGACGATGGGGGCTTCCCGTATCCGTTGAGAGTGGAGGAACACAAAAGTATGCCACTCATACAACGTTAATCGTATGACACTTCACGACACACAAGCCCAAGTGTCCCTACGACTCCCTTCAAGCTACACCAAAGAGTCAACTGACCTTAACGATATAACAACGAGAATACCGCTCCAAGGCCCGGCCCAAGGGGGATACAACCAAGGCATTGCCCCACCTGGCGGAGGTCCAAAACGCCCATCCAATGGCTACTCCACGCCATGATAGCACCACCCGGACTCAGTCCTCCTAGTGTACTCCTTGAACGGACAAGGTCATAAAACATGTGTCCCGGAGTCCAACCCCGTACCATCCAAATGACCATCAACAAGACTGACTCATGTGCCTATGGATCCAATGCAACACAGTCTAAAATTACCCGACTATACCTGAGTGACAACAACACTCGAGCCTGTAATTATAAATATGCAATAAAATGCATTAAGATGTAAACCATGAAATGGGACTCTACATCGAGCCATTAAAACCGGACAAATATTCCCAAACCCCTTTTTAAGCCAATACCGAGCTAGAATGCTCAAAATCCATTTGACCAACAATTACCGGTTCCCCAAATAATGAAATGTCTTTAAACAACGTTTATGAAGACACATACTTCAAAGACGAGATTAACCCAAAACTCAACACATAATGGGACCAAAGGTTTTCCAAAGGGTTTATGAATGCAAATGTACCTGAAATACGTATAACATGAAATAGACTTCATTTGTACAAAATCACCATGAATGTGAAAACCATGCTATTTACTCGTTAGAACATTCAAAACCCAAATATGAGCATTTTATGAGGTTAACACAACCCAAGTTCACCAAATATGAAAACTTATCAAAATACTCACCCTTTGACAAATAACCAAGTAAAACATAATTTACTTCAAAATATTCCAAACTTATCAGCAGTTAACCATTTCGTATAAAACACTTTAAAATAACCATTTTGGCATGTACACCGTTTTCACAAATCAACTTGAACTCACCTTGCTAGATTTAGGCTAAATCTAGATTTCCCCCTAACCATAGCTCCTTTGAAGAACACTTGGATTTTCAAGACCAAACTTCCAAAAACCTAGATCCACAAGGTTCCAACCATAAATATACATATTCCACCATAAATAATTGTTCCCCAAACACTTAACATCAATATCCCTATTTTGGGCAAAAACCCAAATTTTGACCCAAAACTCCCAAAATTAACCAAACCGAAATTTATAGAAATCAAACACTAGGAAACCATCAATGGATCATTTATAACTTATTTCATGGTTTAGAAATGAAAGGGATACACTTACCACTTAGGTTTTGATGAAAACCTAGAAAACCCAAAATAAGCTTGAGGTTGAAGATGAAGATGGAGATGGTGAATCCTTGACCATGGCTTTCAATCCTACCGCTTGATGATGTTTTACCTCAACAAAATCCAAGGATTTGAGCCAAAATAAGTTAGGGTTTGAAGGGAAAAGAAGGGAATTGGTTTGGGAGAGAGTAGAAGAAGTTTGGATGAGAAAATGAGAAATATCTGGGGGAAAATAATGTATAAAAACGTCCAGCCATTCACGTGGGTTGATCCGTGAGTTCAGCTTCAGCAACCCACATAACAAGGTACCCTAATTTTCATTCTCGTGGGTTGCTCCGTGGGTTCAGCTTCAGCAACCCACGTAACAAGGTACGTCAGCCACTGATTTTGGCCACCATTCTCGTGGGTTGCTTCGTGGGTTCAACTTCAGCAACCCACATAGCAAGGTACTTCAGCCACTGATTTTTCTTCTTATTTGGTCAAATCCCGTTTCGGTCATAACTTCTTCGTTATAGCTCCGTTTTCGCTCCGGAAAGAACCGTTGGACTCGTAATTGAATCCTTCATCTATCAATACTATAAAATCAAGGATTCAAGCCCAAAATCAAATATCTTATTTTTCCTTAATATACCGGTTTCTATATTAACTTGAAATGATATCTTTCAAGAATCGGGGTGTTACAATCCTCCCAACCTTAAAAGAGATTTCGTCCTCGAAATATGGAACCACCAAACACCCAACATTACACTTGGAAAGATCGATTGATCTTCTATCCAAAAGGAATGCCTTCACTTAAACTTCACCTCATATACAAACACGATTACATTCCGGTTGAGGTTGTAGTTGCGTTTCTCATAACGTGCCGTTACAAACTAAACCTCAACGTTCAATATATTTCACCGATGTCAGGATGAACGTTGCATCGTTGATTAATCATTTTCTTAATCGATAAATCTCAGTTGTCTGCCAACCTTAGATTTCTCATATTATACCGAAAGTGACTTACGACCTTATTCTAGTCATTTCCATCAAGAATACCCCAATCCGAAGTATTCCCTTAGATACTTTTGATTACGACGCATCAAGGTCTCCTCAAAAATTCATTTGTACTTAAAGTCCACCTCGACATTCCCACCAAATGTCTCCAAAGATCATCATCACTAAAGAGTTATTGTCCTTTGACGAAATTTCCTAACGACTAGCTTGGTTTGAACCATCGTAACCTTTAAATCCGTTCCTCAAAGCTGACCCGGACACAATGTCTGCAAGGGCTCCCACACTTCCATAGACTCAAGCATTGCGTTCCCACCAGAAACATACCATTACGCTCTACAGATAGTCGATTCCCAAATCCCATGAATCCTCGGATTCCTACTGATCAATTCCTAATATTGAACAAGATGTCCTTCCAAGGCGCCCCAATGCGTCCTTCAGGTAACTGGTTAATCCAGATCCGGTTAACACTCAACTCCGTTCCAACATCAACCCCACAACCTTCCTATAATGCAATCTTTATCACCACGGGAATGCTTAAACACCTCGATACTAAATCCTCAATACCCAGACTCCTTTCAAAAACCACTATTGAAAGGTCGATATTTTCCATAACCAACCGGGTTACATCCATACATTCCAAGATCCAATGACCTCAAGAAAACAAGTTGACGCCTAGGACTAAACGGTGACCTCAAAAACATGGACATCCCGCCCAAAATTCCATTCCAGACGGATTGTCGCACTAAGGTTGACACCTAATAGAGAGCTAAAATTTCAAATCTTACATCTCTAACCGACAGATCACCAAAATTTCCTTTAACCGCGGAACCCGCTAAGACGGTACACCAACCACATAAACCATGGTGTCACACCGACGAGCAACCCACCAAATCGAACCCAATCTAATCGTCCACAAATACCTAAACTTTAACTCGCATGATTACCAAAGCATAAAATCACTCCTTAATAACTGGGAAACTTGAATCTACTATTTCCATAATACAAGCGCACACAGATTCCAAAAGCTCCACGCCCAAAATATCAAGGCTGACCGCGAGTCGGATCATCCGACGCTTCAAATCCCAAGGGCTCCCTTAGTCCCTAATTACAACTGTTCTTATGCCAGGGTTTAAATCTATAGGCCTAATGAGTTCAAGGCTTTTCGACCAATACGCCCATTCGAAGTTTATAAAACTTACAAATACATAAACGGTTAAACGATTAGACATGCGGTAAAAATACTCTTTCGTACAACCGATAGGTTTCAAAATTGATCAACAACACGATGCATAAGAAGTTATTTCCAAAAACACCTTTAACCCATGCCTACGTTAAACAGGACAATAATAAAGTACGCACAACAATTTACACTATAAACGTGAAAACAAGTTATTGCACCACAACACGTGCAATAAATGTTTGTACAACTCCAAACGAGAATTTCACAATTTTATCTTTAAAATTCTGCCTCTTTAACCAAAAGACGTTGTGGCAAAAGAATTTTCAACAAACCCCATAAGCAGCAGTTCATTCCCCAAAGGCGGTAAGATAAAGGGAATGCAAATAAGATTTCAAATCGAGTTTAAAGCTTTAAGTCGCATAATTAAACACATTTGACCCAATAAAACTTCAACGACAAGGATGTTGTTGACTCGATAAACACATTGCAGAAATTTCTATCAGTAAAAGCGGATGATTGAATTACGATTAGAACAAAAGTCTTGTTTGAAATAACGAAGATCTTTTTCATGTTTACACGCACCGACGTTATATTTAAATCCAAATGCAAAAAGCATGCAACGAATGACATTTGTATAAAATTCAACATTTAACGCACACAATGATGCATATGCACATGTTCTCAAAATTATTTACGCAACGCAAAATGACGTAAGACGACACACCCTAAAACCAACTGAATTTTCGCGAGACTCATTAACGCTAAAATCATGCGGTGTCAAAATCTTCACTTCTCAACAGAGAGTGTAAAGAAAACGGCAATACGCTTTTAATATCAAACTTTTAGGAGTTTCCTCCTTTTACTGAAATGAAAGGTAAAATAACACTTCACAAAATTTACATGAGGCACGACACTAAATAACTCGCAAGCTTAACAGAAGCAAAATTAAAACTCACACAAACTAAAAATCCTCAAGAAATTTCGACTCAAAACGTGGGATTAACCTTTCCTTTAAAACCATCAACATACGTGGAGGTGATCCAATGTCTAGGTTAAAATCTCATAGTTACTTGCCCTACCCCAAATGACATTAAAACATGGATATGACAATATCCGAAAATAACATTACACACAAGACTTGAATAAGGAGACTTTTGATTACAATTTGCAATTACGTGCAACAAAACAACTTCAAGTATGCTTAAGCTCACAGTTTCAAATCTGATGCGTGTTAAATGCTTTACCAAAACTTTATGATATAAACCACCTTTTTGTTTTACGAACATAAGAGACAATTTATGCAAATATTTTAGAAATAAATTTAGTGCATGAATTTGATCGGCACTTGGCATCATAGGACTACCCTTCCCAACAACCCGACAGACTATCGCCATCCGGATGCATCAAACGTCTTAAAGTCACAATCTCAATAATTTGATAAACTTACGAATTCTCTTTAAAATAGAATCAGTCTAATGAACTCACGAATCTAATCCAACCAAGATTTCCGACTCAAGAGGATCAACTTAGTGACCTCCTCGCAAGTAGCTATCACTCCCAGGTGACCTTGATATAAACATCAATCCTTCCTTAGCTGACTCATTTAGGAACTTTCTCACTACCCCAACGGTCATCATTTCGAGGTAGCGCAAGTGCATATATGTAGCATGTAGGTTCACCATAACACTGGCCAGGTGCTATTATGAACGTACCGTACATGACCATCCTCGCGACCCTCGACAATTTTCCCGTTTCTAGCGACTAGTCATCCTCAAAACATCTTATCTTATGGTTACCTAACGTGCAACTCCACTTATCTTCGCTTATAAGAACGCTAATTTGAGTCTAGGCATCCTAAAATCAATACCTAAATCTCTCAAACTTAAGCTCTGATACCAACTTGTAACACCCTCAAATCTGAAAATAGCAACTTAATTAAAATTTCTAAATACATCAACTAATACCTTGAACTAAAAACATAAATTGAGAATCAACCTCAATATTCCCATTCACCTTATACATACATTCTATGAACAGGACGGGTGTTACTAAACCCAATAAGAAATACTATCTTCAATCCTGCGGAGGACTTAATGCTCATGCTTAGTCTCTATCTCCAACTCGCGGAAGACTTAATACCCATGCATAGCCACTATCTCCAAACTGGGACCTGATGCACATGCCGACAAATAAAAAGGGTTAGGCTTAACGCCTAGTGAGCTCAAGAGTTTTAGCATGAATGAATAAATCTTTAAAAGCAAGGAAACCAGTTTAAAGCAAGATCCTTCGAAATAATATACTTTAACATGGAAACGACACATTTTCCCAAAATATGCACCTTTAAAGACAATGCTCCCAAACACACGTTTCATATAAAATGATGCAATCCGGAACTCACCCAAGATGGGATCATAGTTCGACATTCCAATTCATGGAAATGTAAATAATACCTTATAACCCAAAACACCCAAAACACGGGGGGAACATAATACTCGACCCTTAAGTAAAGGAAAACGATTCTTAAATAATATGGTACGTCATTGAAAACATGTAACCCAATTTAATACTCACGCGACCATAAAGTAGAATGAAATCCCAATATTAAAACATGGACAATTAAATATCCAAAATACGACGGGCCGACGATGGGGGCTTCACGTATCCGTTGAGAGTGGAGGAACACAAAAGTATGCCACTCATACAACGTTAATCGTATGACACTTCACGACACACAAGCCCAAGTGTCCCTACGACTCCCTTCAAGCTACACCAAAGAGTCAACTGACCTTAACGATATAACAACGAGAATACCGCTCCAAGGCCCGGCCCAAGGGGGATACAACCAAGGCATTGCCCCACCTGGCGGAGGTCCAAAACGCCCATCCAATGGCTACTCCACGCCATGATAGCACCACCCGGACTCAGTCCTCCTAGTGTACTCCTTGAACGGACAAGGTCATAAAACATGTGTCCCGGAGTCCAACCCCGTACCATCCAAATGACCATCAACAAGACTGACTCATGTGCCTATGGATCCAATGCAACACAGTCTAAAATTACCCGACTATACCTGAGTGACAACAACACTCGAGCCTGTAATTATAAATATGCAATAAAATGCATTAAGATGTAAACCATGAAATGGGACTCTACATCGAGCCATTAAAACCGGACAAATATTCCCAAACCCCTTTTTAAGCCAATACCGAGCTAGAATGCTCAAAATCCATTTGACCAACAATTACCGGTTCCCCAAATAATGAAATGTCTTTAAACAACGTTTATGAAGACACATACTTCAAAGACGAGATTAACCCAAAACTCAACACATAATGGGACCAAAGGTTTTCCAAAGGGTTTATGAATGCAAATGTACCCGAAATACGTATAACATGAAATAGACTTCATTTGTACAAAATCACCATGAATGTGAAAACCATGCTATTTACTCGTTAGAACATTCAAAACCCAAATATGAGCATTTTATGAGGTTAACACAACCCAAGTTCACCAAATATGAAAACTTATCAAAATACTCACCCTTTGACAAATAACCAAGTAAAACATAATTTACTTCAAAATATTCCAAACTTATCAGCAGTTAACCATTTCGTATAAAACACTTTAAAATAACCATTTTGGCATGTACACCGTTTTCACAAATCAACTTGAACTCACCTTGCTAGATTTAGGCTAAATCTAGATTTCCCCCTAACCATAGCTCCTTTGAAGAACACTTGGATTTTCAAGACCAAACTTCCAAAAACCTAGATCCACAAGGTTCCAACCATAAATATACATATTCCACCATAAATAATTGTTCCCCAAACACTTAACATCAATATCCCTATTTTGGGCAAAAACCCAAATTTTGACCCAAAACTCCCAAAATTAACCAAACCGAAATTTATAGAAATCAAACACTAGGAAACCATCAATGGATCATTTATAACTTATTTCATGGTTTAGAAATGAAAGGGATACACTTACCACTTAGGTTTTGATGAAAACCTAGAAAACCCAAAATAAGCTTGAGGTTGAAGATGAAGATGGAGATGGTGAATCCTTGACCATGGCTTTCAATCCTACCGCTTGATGATGTTTTACCTCAACAAAATCCAAGGATTTGAGCCAAAATAAGTTAGGGTTTGAAGGGAAAAGAAGGGAATCGGTTTGGGAGAGAGTAGAAGAAGTTTGGATGAGAAAATGAGAAATATCTGGGGGAAAATAATGTATAAAAACGTCCAGCCATTCACGTGGGTTGATCCGTGAGTTCAGCTTCAGCAACCCACATAACAAGGTACCCTAATTTTCATTCTCGTGGGTTGCTCCGTGGGTTCAGCTTCAGCAACCCACGTAACAAGGTACGTCAGCCACTGATTTTGGCCACCATTCTCGTGGGTTGCTTCGTGGGTTCAACTTCAGCAACCCACATAGCAAGGTACTTCAGCCACTGATTTTTCTTCTTATTTGGTCAAATCCCGTTTCGGTCATAACTTCTTCGTTATAGCTCCGTTTTCGCTCCGGAAAGAACCGTTGGACTCGTAATTGAATCCTTCATCTATCAATACTATAAAATCAAGGATTCAAGCCCAAAATCAAATATCTTATTTTTCCTTAATATACCGGTTTCTATATTAACTTGAAATGATATCTTTCAAGAATCGGGGTGTTACACTAACCCTTCTAACTCTATGATTTATAAACAACATTTAGTGACTACCTTTAGTTGGTAATTAACACTTTCAATTTAGTGACAACTTTTTTTGGTCACTAACAAATCCAACTCAATTACAACTAATAAATCACATCTAGTGACCACTATTTATTGGTCACTAATACTTTCATGTAATGACCACCACTTCTTGTGACGAAACACTATGTCGTAAAAGAAATTATGTGAGAATTAGTGACCACTTAGTGACCAAATTTATTTTTTGTCATTAAAATTCATTTTAGTGACGAAAAATTAATGACGACCTTTGTCATCGTCACTAACGTCATAATTAGTGGCCAAAATATAAGTTGTCACTAAAATTTTGGTCACTAACTAAGCTTTTTCTTGTAGTGATCTCTTATAAATCATCCTCTCTATTCATCTCATTTTCAAATTACTTTTTAGGGGTGTATCCCATGCTTGCTTTATTTCTCTCGATCTCTACTTATCTTGAAAGTGTTTTTGATGACAACAACTTTTTTAATTTTTAATTTCTATTTTTTATTGCTTTATCGTTTATATTTGATTAGAAGTGTAATATGTAAATGTGTATTATGCAAAACTTTTTGTTCCTTTCCTAGCAAGAAAATCATAAGTGACGGAGGAGAAAAGAACTGCATACTTTCTTCAAAAGATACGGATTTAACACATGAACCATTGCAAGTGTGGCTATGAGGATCGTTGCCATGTACAAAAAATCTATATGTAACAGTTAGTGGAGTTCTTTTTGGTAATTTTGCATACATTTTGTATGTATAAGGTTAATCCACATCATATCCATTTTCTCTTGGTACCTCATCTAGAGTTCTTGCTCTATCCATCTCTCAGTTTTTTCAATCTTCTCTATTAGGGTTTACTTTTCATTATCATGATATGTTTTTATTTATTTATGTTGAAATCTTAGTGGGTTATCTATTGGTTGCTCAAAAGTTCATAGTTGATTAACTTTAAGACAATATTGTTTGAATAATTATTTTTTCTTTCAATTTTTAAACATTTAGTAGTCAAACATTTTTTTGTTTTGTTGTGGATCTCATGAATTTCATTTAAAACAACCATATATCGTAATTATTTTATGTTGCTTCTTTCCCAGGTTAAACTCAATTATTATGAAGTTTGGATATACTTTATTTCCTCCATCTTCTTCATCAACGTGTCCCTAAAGTTTTTCATCGACATTTTCCCTAAGGACATTTTATTTATGTTGGGTCTTTTCGGAATTCTACCATTTGAGTTGTATCAATCTAATGTAGTTTAAACTGAACTTTGAATAATGAGTTTTGTGATATTTTATATCATTTTTGGTTTCTTAATACTTGGTTTTTGTTTTTTTTTTATTTGAAGTGGTTGGCAATTTCAAGGCATTGTTATTTTATTTTTTCCTCATAGGGAAATGTTTTATTTTATTCATGATGATATCTATATATTATTACTTGAGTTACTCACGCTACCGCACAACGGACGGTTCCAACACTAATACTAGTAAATTGCAACGTTCTAAAAGACACAACATGACATAAGACACGTACGGCGTCTCCATCATTAAGATAAAATCTATGGCATTTGTATAAGGTGTGGCTCACGACCGTGCGTTTTTTACAAGACATGACATTTTTCAAAAATTTTAATATTTTAATATTTTAATTATTTTATTTTTATGTATTTATACTTTTAACTTTATATTTTACACTTTTAACTTTATATTTTACACTTTTAGAGATTTACCTAATCACATCACTCATAATTTCATGGATTCACACATGTCATAGACTCGATAAGAAAAAGGATTGTAAAAACCTTACAAATTCTATTTTGAATATTTGATCAAAAAATGTTACAAATCATGAAACCAATCCATAGTCGTAGATGAATTTGTTGAACGTCTCTAATTAAAGCGGTTGTAACTACCCTTATCGCCTAAAGAATATTGGGAAAAAAATACCCTTATCTGCTAAGGTATTGTTTGGCAAAAATAAGCTAGATTATGTAACACCCTCAGGTTTGGTAAGAGCAATTAATAAATTTTTTTGATAACACATCAAATAAAAGACAAACTCCTTCCTACAAATCAAAACTCAATAGAAAATTTCTATAATTGACCTCAACAACAATGACATCAGTATTAAGCAAGGACTAAACCGAAGTCGGGTGCTACTTATCCCCAATACAAGATGCTCTCCTCAAAACTAATGCGGAAGACTTCTCCAAACCAATCTCACTCGTGCATGCAACTAGCACTCATATCTTCACAAAAACGCTAGTACCATTCCCCAACCTGAACCAGATGCACATGCCGACAATTAAAAAAGTTAGGCTAACGTCTAGTGAGTTCAAGAGTTTTCAACATGAACAAATATATTTGTTAAAAGAAAGAATGCAGTTTAAATCATTATCTTTCAAAATGATTTGCTTTAAATATTAAGCGACTCATTTTCCAATAACACACACACCTTTAAAAACAAGCAACCCAACATAATCATTCTTTCATAAAACAACTTCAACCCCAAGCTCCCCCAACACGTGAATAGAAATGAACTCCCAGTTCATAAAAATGCGGATAAAACTTTATTTCCCGGAACACCCAAACACGGATGGGCATGATACTCGACCCATAAAACATGAATAAAAATCCGTATATATAAAACGTCACCGAAAACATGGATAATAAAATAATAAAATTCAATACCCACATAACACCTTCCGGTGACGGGGGAGACCCTATTGCATTGTACGTGGCGGAACACAAAGTTAAGCCACATAGTCATGTTGTCGAACTACACCTCAAATCGTGATTGTATTGTCTGCTCTGCCGAGCTACACCTCCAGTCATACTTTATTTTAAGTCTCAAAACACTGTATCCCCCATTGCTTGCTCTACCGAGCTACACCTCAAGGATACACGATCTTATTGCATGTTCGGTCTCTAATGGAGTTTTATCCTCAGGGTACTCATTCGACCCCTAGTGCCTACTCCCTAGCATTCAAGATAGGAGCTATAACTCCTTACTTGATAACTCATGATGTCTAACCTTCGTGCACAAGAATTAGAACATCACAACACAAAACCCATGGTCCCGGAGTACAACCCATAATGGTTCATCTCCGCAAAACAACCGGGACAACAACAATGTCAACCCAACATATTACCCAATATGAGAATACCAAGAGTCCTCACCATTAACTACGACTGACTTACATACTTATGGATCCAATACATTACAGTCTAAAATACATGACTCCAAATGAATGGCAAACACACTCAAACATGTATTCTCCAAAATAAAGCGCAATAAATGCGACTCCCACCCAAAACTCCACTTTAAGTTATTAAAACCGGACAAATGTCCCCAAGACTCGGTAATTACAAAAAAACTGAGCCTTACGCTCAACCAAAACAAATGACTATATGTTAAAATCCCCCAAATGCAATAAAACGCAATAGACCAACGTTTATGCAAACACCTGTTCCAAAATACATGCATAAACCCCGACACAATTTAGATCGGGACAAATCATTTCCCAAATAAATTTATAAACCCATAGACCTTTTCAAAACATCCTGTAACACGAGGTTGAGAATGACCAAACTCCAAAGACCCACACGCTAGTATTTTCAAAACATTCCACGTCATAAAATACACATATTACCAACAAACACAAGAATGCATTTTTATCAGAATAAGTCGTCAAAACATTTTCATCATGATATATTCATTAAAATTCCCTAAAATCCAAAAAATGGGTGTTTCACAAGTTTATAGACTTAAACACTTCATATAGTCAAAACTTATCAGATAACTCAACAGTTAATAATTTCACATGAAACGCATAAACATATAAAGATTGACATTTTTGGCATGTACACCATTTTCACAAATCATCTTGAACTCGCCTTGCTAGATTTAGGCTAAATCTAGATTTTTCCCCAACTTGAGCTCCTTTGAAGGAATTCGAATCTTCAAGCCAAAACTCCCAAAAACCTAGATTCACAATTTCCAACCATAAGTATACATATTCAACCATCTAGAATCGATCCCCAAACATTTTACATCAATATCCCCAATCTGGCCAAAACCCTAATTTTTGACCTAATTTCTCCAAAATCATCAAACTCGAAATTTGAGAAACCAAACACTAGGAAATCATCAATGGAGCATATCTTATAATAAGGTTTAGAAATGGAGAGGGTGAACTTACCACTTAGGTTTTGGGCAAAACCCATTAAACTCCAAAAGCTTTAGGGTTGGTGATGAGAACTTGGTCTTCCATCAAAAGGTGAAACCACTAGCATGAGATAGGGAAGGGACACTCTAATCTCCATGGAAAATTCTTAAAATCGATTAGGGTTCGTGAGGGAAGAAGGGGGAAACGGTTTTGGGGAGAAAGGGAAGAGATTGGAAGTGAGAAATGAGAAGAATAGCTGAAAATCGAGATTTAATCAGCCCCTGGTACCCGTGGGCGACATTGTCACACAACAATGATAGTGTCAAAGTCGCAGGGCATTGTCGCATGGAGTGTGCCGAGGGCACTCTCCCTCCTGCGACTTTGCCAGGCGACAGTGACACTGTCATAGTCGCTTGGCATAGTCGCCGAGCCTGTACCGAGTCCTAAAACTCGCATTTTCTCAACGCCAACACTCCCGATACTCTAAGGATCTCAAAGTAATGTTTTCCAAACATAAATCCCACCATTTACAAGCTACAAAACGTCCGGGTGACCTTTTCTTACCGAAATTCACGGGTGTTACAACTTATAAGCTAACTTATTTTCTGGGTACATATTTGGATGGTTTTGATAAGCTACTTAGAGTAGCTTATAAGGAGCTTTTTGTGATTATTCCAATTATACCCTCATTAATATCTATTATTATATATTAACTATTAATTATAAATAAATAGTAATTATTTAAATTTATTATTAATTAATTAATTAATATTATCTGAAAATTATAACATAAATTTTAATTATACATTGATATAAAATTTTAATTATTCAATTTTTTTAATATTGATCAATATATTTTAGTTATCAATTATTATTATTTGATTATTTTTTTCATATTATATGTAACGGTTTTTTTAAAATCATAAGTTAATGTATATATTTTTTTTAAATTTGGTTTAAAATTCAAAATTTATAATATATATAATAATAAATTTCAAAATTTTTAATTAACATATTATAATATTTACTACCTTATTTGTATTAATTAATATATTATATTACTATAAATTTATTTTAATTATATTATTAAATATTTTAATTGATTATTTTTGCTAGATGTCATTTTTGATAATTTTACATCTTATAAGCTAACTTTTGCCAAACGTGACTTTTTCATCAGCTAGCTTATCAGCTACCGGCTAGCTTATCAGCTAGTTTATCAAACATAGCCTAAATCGTCAATCTACACTCGTATTGGCCTATCGGGTGACGACTCACTCCCGTATTTGCTAGTGAATCCATGATCCCGACACGAACATTTGCACAAAGAAATAGTAAATCTTTCGGAAATATAGTATTATACGCAGAACCGACCGAAACACAACTAAAATCTCTAACATCTAGTTTCAAACAATCCTTTTGTAACAAGTAATATAATTGCCATCCACTTTGCAACAAGCAGCTACAACCCTTTTTATTGGCATATATAATGCTCTCTTAAAGCTTTGCCAGCAATTAAATGGCAACAACCTTCTACCTACACAACCATACTTTCACTATATCACAAAAGGGCAAAAAGGTAAAACAACGACCGCCTCAAGCTCGCGGGTAGCGTGACCGCCCTTTCTTCCTTAAGAACTCCGGGATTTCTACCGACCCACTTTCCGTGAAGGCTGGTGATCGTCGATTCATTCCAACCACATCTGCCTGACCAGCCTGCAATTTCACCATATTTATTATACAATTCCCAAAACTGCCCCTTGATTTTTTAATGATGAAGTACTGGAGGGTAGAGGAGATATCAAATGGCAAAGGGGTAACATGGTCAATTTGATCTTAAAATTTCGCTTTAAAAAAACAGAAGAATACCTGGAGATTCCGCCCATCACTTTCTTCTTGTCGCTTGAATCCGGTTGCTATAAGAGTTATGCTAACCTGTAAAAAACCAATAAGATTGTTTTTTAAGCTTTTACGTTTCCGTAATTTGACCAAATCATTCATTCTTGCAAACTCTAGTTTTCTTTTTCGACATTTTCATCGCGATGGTTAGTTTGCAACAGTATGATGGTTCAAAAACTGAACGATAAAGTTACAAAAATCATGAAAATGAACGTACTTGACCACTTATCGATGGATCAATGACGGCTCCAAAGATCAAGTTAGCACTTGGATCCACAAGATCGTATATAACCTCAGCTGCGGCATTCACCTGCAAAGTACCATTCGAGAGTAGATTAGAACGTTAAAGTACCCAAAATAAATGCAACAATTTCCTTTTTAACCAAAACAAACGAATCCAGTGAATCCCACTCGGACCTTTCCTCTACCCCAAAGAGTAGAAAGGCAACATTTCAGTTTCCGAAGAAGGCGGAGAAGTTCTAATCATGCAATCATTACAAAACATTGGTAACGTTGATTTTGTTTAAATGAAGTTCTTCTATTATGGGGTAATAGTCTTCCATTGAGCTATATGCACGGTCAAACGTTACATTGACTTGGGGAGGGATGGAGTGATGAACATGTGTCAGAATGGAAATTGAAAATGGATGCGAATATCTCAACGCACGGGCCGGAGACAAAATGCTAGCATTGCTTCCATTGTAAAAGGAATAACGTTATGTTCAAGAATAGAACTGTTGTAATGAATCCTTACTCAGATGGTCAAATACATGGAACTTACAATATCTAAAAGAGAGGCATATAGAAGTGTAATGATGATGCAACATACATATACAATATCATCAGGGGCTTAATCATTTGAGAACTACAAAATTTGTGAGATCCATCCGTCCTAAGCCATTAATTTGAGATAATTAACGTTATTTATTAACTAAACATTAAAGGGTAATTTAGGGTTTGACATTAAAGCATTTTTTTAGGAAAGTCTAGTTCCATGCATAAATCTCTCTCCCTCTCCTCTCTCCGTAACATACATGCACATAATTAAATGTGCACACAAGGTGAACACATTATAAACACAATGTAAACAACCTTAAGAAATTCCTTATTGGGGTGTTCACTGGTGGTAGGTTTAGGTTTAGTTTAGTTGGTGTTAAAAATGTGATCATAAACTATACCAGATCTCGTAGATTCAGAGTGTGTTTACAAACTATAATAGTATTCCTAAGAAAGTGTTCACCGTGTGTGCACGTTTAATTGTGTCTGCATGTATGTTACGGAGAGAGGAGAGAGGGTTTTTTAAATCCCCAATTTACCCCTATTATTCAATCAGAGTTGACTTTCTAAATATATTTGATTTTATTTTTTAACCAATTTTTTTGTGGTCTAAATTGGATCGAAAGTTCTCAAAAGAATGCATACATATACACATAAATATACATATACATATACGTATAGAAGGAGGTTCAAGAGAGAATCCATAAAATAAAAGAGAACAAGAGAACCCTATCAATTGTTGGATTTAAAAAATATATGAACCAGATTCGAATGTAACCGCCCCCCCTATAATCATGGATTTTGTTTTGACAAAATGTAACCGCCCCAATTATTCACAACCATTGGATTAAAATAGGTGGATGGTTCCCTCGTTCTCCCTTTTTTAGTGTTCTCTCTTGAACCCACCCCTATACACATACATATACAAGGTTGGGTTCCGGTGAGAAGTGCCAAATTTGGTGAGAAGCGTGAGAACTGGTTTCCAACCATTGGATGAGATGCACCAGATCAATTCCCTTTTAAGCCGCAATTCATGGGAGGGTATTTGATTAAAAGTGATCAACGGTTTAAAAGTACTTCTCACACTTGTCACATGATCCCATGCCTACATATACATATACATATATAGTGGAAGGATATTTTACAATCCTTAAAAAGGTTGCAACCCTTGCAACCCACATCTTAACCGTTGGATTCATGATCGACGGTTATTTTATTTTTATTTTTCTCTTTTTTTAATTAAAAATATTGGGCCCCATATCTTTTATAACCGCCGATCATGAATCTGACGGTTAAGATGTGGGTTGCAAGGTTTGCAACCTTTTTAAAGGTTGCAAATGAACCTCTCCCTATATATATATATATATAGATATATGTGTATGTGTATGTGTATGTGTATGTGTATGTGTATGTGTATGTGCAGAGAGAGAGAGAGAGACCTCGAACAATGTCAAATCGCTACCACCAGTTATATTCCACACAATTCCAGTAGCCCTCTCGATACCAATATCTAGCAAAGGTGATTGAATCGCATTCAATGCAGCATCTCTTGCCCTCGTCTTCCCTATTAAGAAACAAACATTAACGAACCACGAAGTCAAACAACTCAACAAAGTAGCAGCCATGTTGAATTAACCACAACTTTATAACCACCAACATTTACAAAACGCTTTACTCTCGGGAGCAAAAATCAAGTCTACATACATCTTACCCTCCCCCCAGACCCCATATACATATACCAACCTCGTTCCGTTTACAAAAACAAAATCTCAATAGGCTTAACCACTACTTCTTCCTACTAACCTGTTGCAGTTCCGATCCCCATTAAAGACGAGCCCGCATTTTCCATAATGGCTCGCACATCAGCAAAATCAACATTAACCAGGCCCGGAATCTGCAAATTTAAGCCAACTCATTTAATGCATAAACAAAGTAGAAAATAACTTGATAATCCCATTCTTAAAACCAAATCAAAACCAAAGGAATCCAATATATCCCACTCGAAAGTAGGGTATGTGGGTGGAACGTAAACGAGAAAAAATAACTTGTAAAAAACCAATCATTCATGAGCTTTATACCGTAATTATGTCGGAGATACCACGAACACCTTGTCTAAGAATATCATCAGCCAGATTAAAAGCTTCCGTTACAGGGGTCGATGGAGAAACCGCAGTCAACAACTTGTCGTTCGGAATCACAATCAGAGTGTCCACGTTTTCCCTCAAAGACGCAATTCCTTCTTGTGCTTGAACTGACCTTCTTCGACCCTCGAACGAGAATGGAGTTGTGACAATACCAACGGTTAATATCCCCATCGACTTTGCGACCCCAGCAATTATAGGGGCCCCACCAGTACCTGTTCCGCCACCCATCCCAGCCTGCACATAACGAAAACTGAAACTCGGAGTTGCTATTTTTCGGTAAGTTGGTACTTGGTACACCCTCCGTCCCAAAATAGATGTCCACAACGAAAAAGGCACAGTTTTAGAAATGTGTAACCATTACACTTTTTAAGTAATTAAATGACAATTTTACCCTTAAGGTCAATGGCCTAAATAGTTCGTTTGGTGTGTGATTGAACTCAGTTTCTCAATAAATAATTGTAATCATACTTTATACACAAATGCATCTCTTTATCATTTTATACACAAATACAAATCTCTCAATCACCCCCCCCCCCCCCCAAAACCTCCTTTTATGTGGCGGCAAAACGATGGTCGATGCTCACTTTGATTGCAACTCTCACCTTCCACAATACGCAGTAAAACTCTAACAAATATATCCAATCTTGAAATCATTGACGAAAAAAATATTATAATGGAAAGATGCAAATATCATGTCTATAAAAAGGTAATGAGAGAAAGTAGACTAACATTACTAATTATAGCCATTATGGTACTAAGCTTATATTAGTAACGCATTGTTCCGTGACCCAATATAGCAATAAATTTGAAACAAACATAGTAATCTGAAATTGTAATGACCAATATCGAAAAAGATTGTTCACTCGGGTATTTGAGCCTTGTCTCATACCAGATATATCTCACTCAGAAGTAGGGTATGATGTACGCAGATATTTCCTCTACCCCTATGCGTACATCATACCCTACTTCTGAGTGAGATATATCTGGTATGAGACAAGGCTCAAATACCCGAGTGAACAATCTTTTTCGATTTTGGTCATTATGATTTCTGAGTATAACAAATAGATTGCTATGTTTGTTTCAAAGATCTTTGCTCTACCCCTACGCGTACAAGGTTGTTTCTAATATGTTAACATTCCTAAATTATCATGCTTGTATCGAAAAATGCTTTAAATGGTTTCATAGTTCAATTGTCTAAGTTGTTGCATAATTCAAGCATCAAATGGCATCCTTAACTATGATTATCTCGAGGGTTTCAGCAAGTAGCACGTAACAAAATCGGAGAACTAATTCTTGCAGGATCAAATATGGTTTCCTATGATTCAAACCTACGAAAGCAATAATGTTATGCATTTAGGAGTTATAACATAAGTAAACTTACAGTCACGAAAACCATATCCGAACCATAAACAGCTTCTTCAATAGATTCCCTGCTTTCTTTCGCAGCATTCATACCAACATCCGGGTTTCCACCGGCACCAAGCCCACGCGTCAACTCCTGCCCGATTTGCAACCGTTGCTCCGGGAAAACAGGCGACATTCTCATCGCTTGAACATCAGTATTCACAATCCAAAACTCCACACCCTTCATCGCACTCTCGATCATCCGATTAACAGCATTCGACCCACCACCTCCAACACCAATTACTTTAATCTTAGCCTCATTGTAATTACCAGAACTAGCCGAATCCCTCAAAATCTCCGTAACATTATCTTGCCGCGGATTGATCACCGTGTTGTTTCCTTCACCTCGAAGCATCGAAACCTCCGGGTGCAAATTCAGAAACTGATCTTTGTTATTAAACTGATTGATGTTATGAGAATTGGCCAAACATCTAATTTGACCACCACAAGAAGCTATCTTGTGGCTCGAATTCGAAAACCCATGTTTGTCATCAATCATCTTCAAGAAACTCATTTTTCCCAATTGAGTTTCCATTGAAACTCTACTTCCAAATACAGTTAAAACCCTCGAATTCCGAGCTTCTAAAGGGATTAACGATGGTGATATACATGTTGCCATCATATGGCTTCTTCAATCCACAAAACGAATTTGCGTTATCAGTACCTGTTTTTTCAAGAAATAACAAAATTAACGAAAAAATGAACCTACAGAACTCGAATGTAGCATCAAATTAAAATGAAATAACAGTAAATTGAATTGGGAAAACATCAAATTTCGATAAGTTGAAACCCTAAACATAAATAACTTCAAATGAAAGATAAACCCCAAATGACAATTGGGTATACGAGATAGATTAGAAACACAAAGAAACCCAATTGGGTGTGTACGAAAATGTGTGTAAATTTGAGAGGATGAAAGTGGAAAAACCTGAGATAGTTGCGGTGGAAAAGATGGAAAGTAGTTTGCAGAGAAGAAAAGGGGGGTTTTAATCTTGATGTTTTTTTTCTTACTTAAAGTTGTTTTAATTTGTTAATTGTTATGTAATTAGAGAGTGTGTTTCGCTTTAGGGAAAAATCTTGATGATTTCTTGAAAACTAAAGGGAAGAGCTTTCATCGAATGATATCCTTATCGCCCAAGCCTTTCATTGGTTGGCTATCTACATTTTCTTTTCTTTTTCAAAATTGACATCTTATTTTGTTTTATCTTGCTTCTAATTTCCTAAGCATGATTGTATTTTTAGGCCCAATTATTGAAAACAAAGTGTTTACTTTGTTAGAATTTGGGGATTGGAGATGATTTGTGGATTGGATAATCTCGTTGGATCGTGAAAGTTCGCTTTCCAAATACAATAATTCGTCTATTTAATGTCTTGGGTATAACGGATTTCGTATTGGGATAATCTAGGAGAAAGTCAAATCTTAAAGGTTGTAAGATTAAGTTCTTATAATACACCCAGATTATCGTTTACATATTTATATGAGAGATCAACGGTTAAAGGGGGTTAAACCGATTAAAACATAATTGCATGCCAGTTACAACTATTAACGGATAAGGTTTACGAGCAGTTACATTAGAATCAGAAGCAATGCCCAAAACTTTGGTTCCACGGTCCAGAGCTCTGACTCTACAGTCCCAGAGCTTAGATTGCTCTATCTCTGATCTAGACTTAGTCAAATTTCTATCACCTTCGGAAAGAATTTCAAAAAGGTTTCCAACCTTCTGAAATTTGTCCAGATCATCCGAAACAACAAATTTTAAGTCTAACTCTTCCAAGTCTAACTAAATTCGTCCAGACCACCGCCAGGGGCATTGCCCCCTTAACCCTTGCCTTATGACGATCTAAAGTGATAAAAACAACATTTGTGAGTGTCCACTCCGTACCTCCCTAACTCACTTATGTTTGCTTTATCATCTAATCGATCTCATGTAAGTCACTATCACACTAAAATAATTGTTGACACCTAAAATCACCAACATACTTGTTGGTGTTTGTAGGGTCACCAGCCATTTAAGTGTAATTGGAGGTAACACGAGTGTCAATGGGGATTCAAATTGTGTTTTATTAAAAGTTAAGAGGTGTAGAATGCACACTTGTATATAAGGCGAGTTTGATCCCGTATAGGACGAAATGGCGGGGGTCAAGGGGGGTTGCGCCCCATTGCGGGTAGGGGTGTTCATCCAAACCGCCAAACCGCACAAACCACCCACACCGCACTGCAAAACGCGGTTTAGGACTTTCGCGGTGCGGTTTGCGGTTTGCATTTTTACCAAACCGCACTATGCGGTGCGGTTTGCGGTTTTGAGTTTTCAAACCGCACCGCACCGCACCTTTTATATTACTTTTAAATTTTTAATTTTAAACATATATATATATATATATATATAATAATTTAATTTATTATTTATATAATTGGGCTTGTGTTTTTAAATTTTAATTATGGATTTTAAGTATTTATAAGTCTTCTTAAAAGTTTAAGGCCCAACAAATGAAAAAAATTGTGCATTGGTAATTGGGAGTCAAGATGAAGACGAAAGAAAAAGTTGGAGACGTCACTTTATCCGTTTATCGTTTTGAAACAATTTATTTTTTTAGATTATTTCTTTGACTATTTTTAATTATGCATTTTGGAGTTAGATATATTCAAACTCTTTATATTTTTGGACTACGGTCACTAAATCGTTAATTTTCTAATGTATTTTAAACTTATAAGTTTTTGGATTATACGCATAAGGTGCGATAGGGACAAACTGCATAAACCGCACCGCATTTCGCGGTGCGGTTTGGTGCGGTTTGAGGTATATGCGGAGCGGTTTGCGGTTTGGGAAAATGCTCAAACCGCACATGTGGTGCGGTTTGCGGTTTTGCCCCAAACCGCACCGCAAACACCGCTAATTGCGGGGTTAAGGGGCAGAGCCCCTGGCGGTGGTTGATCATACATCTGGTCATGACTATCTCTTGTCACACGAATGAAGTACCTGCTTATAACCAGAGGCTTTGTCTGGTCGGACCAGATGCTCTGGTTGGGTACTTCTGGTCTCGTGTAACCACAACTCTGGACCTGCACGTCAGAACTCTGGAGCAGTTACTGTGCAATTAGTTAGCATTTGGTACGCAAACATGATTGGACGGGACTGGACATGACAGAACTGGACAGGACAGTACAAGAGGCTAGGACTAGATTGGACAGGACTGAACAAGACAAATGTCTGTCTTGTGTTTGGTACGACTATGACTGGATAGGACAGGACTGAACAAATTTTCCTAAAAGTTATTTGATTATTTTATAGGGAAAAGTCTAAAAAAATCCAATGGACTTTAGTGTTTGGAGTGATTAAGTCTTTGGACAATTTTTTGAAACAAATAAGTCCTTAGACAATTCAAAACATATTAAATAAAACCTTGGACTTCTGGAAACCTGTTAAATATATTCTTATTACTTAAAAATGTAACTTGCAATAATAGGTAAAGTAAAAATTATAACAGGTAAAACTAAAAATTGAAAAAAAAAATATGTCACCGACTTTATCCTCCTATAAATAAAAAAAATAGAGAAATTAACTAAAATAGTCAATCTCATCAACCAAATTCATTTTTAAGCACTTTTCAAAATCTCTTTTCTAAAATAGTCAAAGTTTAGGCATAATTTTTTTTTGCCTTAAAATTGTTTTTGGCAAGAAAAAGAAAAAAAATAGAAAGCATCTTTATAATTTGTTATTTAATTTACTTTATATCTTCTTCTTTTTTTCATTTTATTCCTTTATTATATTAACACACGTAATCGTATATAAACTAAAATACATTAAAAATACGTTTTTTTTACAAATTACACCATTATAATTTTCTCATCAATACGTATAAAATGAGCCTAATATTGATTTTTTTTATTTAATCTCATATTATTAAATATCATAGATACTTACGAATTATATTTAATACTTACACTTTCTATCCTTTAGAGTTATTTATTTAAAAATATAAGATTAATCTGTAACTATAAAGGTATAAAGTGTAAGTACTGAAAATAATTCGTATATATTTATAATATTAAATAATATAAGATTAAATTCAAAAGCAATTTTGAGTTCATTTTGAACGTATTAGACGAAACGATTATAATGGTGTAATTTGTAACTAATTTTTTAAATATATTTTAACTAATATATGATTATGTGTGTTAATATAATAAAATGAAAAATGAAAAAAATAATAGAATAAAATAAATTAAATAACTAATTATAATTTTATAAGGATGCAAAGCGTAAATTCTTTCCAAAAGTATAAGCAGAAAGTGAATTTTTACATATAAAGTTTTCTATATAAAAATGTTTTTTTATTTTTTTGAGAAAAAACACCTTACACAAGAAAAAAAAACATTTTGTGCAAACTTTGACTATTTTAGGAAAAAGTTTAGAAAAGTGGTTAAAAATTAATTTGGTTGATGAGATTGAATATTTTAGTTAATTTCCCCATTTTTAATTTGTATAAGAATAAAGTAGGTGACCTTTTTTCTTTTAATTTGTAGTTTTACGGCAGCAAGTTACATTTTTAAGTAATAAGGATGTATTCAACAGGTTACTAAAAGTCCAATGATTTATTTAACATGTTTTGAAATGTCCAATGACTTATTTATTCAAAAAAATTGTCCAGGGACTTAATCACTCCAAACACTAAAGTTCATTGGGTTTTTTTTGAACTTTTCCCTATTTTATATGTCATATAATAGTTATAAATAACATAAATGAAATATATCTTTAAATAATTTAATTAAAAAACATTTTTATTTTTTTACACGATTTCCATACATATAAATACATATAAAAACAATAGTAGGAAATTTGAATGAATAATCTGAAATAATTGATGGTAGTTCAAAAAAATCCGATTCATATAAAGAAAATATAATATTTGATTCAATTTGGAAGATCTTAATGAATTGGCGGATGCATAGTTGCAGCGACATGTAAAAATAAAGGTGATGGGTGGCCGGTGAAGAACGGTAGTTGTAAAGAACGTGAAAGACAGTGGATATTAGTGGTGCAAGAGGTTGTTGTGGTTGATGTAGTGGAGGTATATGTGGTCGACGATGGTAGTGGTGGTGGACAGTGATAATAGAGGTTATTGTAGTAAAGGAAGAGGCGGAGGTCACCGATGGTGGTTGGCGGTGAGCGTCGGTGGTGGCAGTGACAATGGGTGGTGGTGATCGGTGGAGGTGGCGATAGACAGTGGTTGTAGAGGTGGTGGAGGAAGTTGTTGTAGTAGTAGAGGAAGAGGTGGAAGTGGTCGACGATGGTTGGTGGTGACTACCAGTGGTCTTGATGGTGGTGGCGGCCATAAGTGGTGGTGATCGGTGTTAGTGGAGGTGGTCGACGATGGTAGTCGTGGTGGCGATGGTCGATGGTTGTGGAGGTGGTGGGGGAGGTTGTTATGGTGGAGAAATAGGTAGAGGTGGCCAACAGTAGTTGGCGTTGGCTACTGGTGGCCGCCAATGGTGGTAGTGGCGGCGATTAATAGTGGTGACCCTTAAGACTAATACCATATTAGGATTATATATCAAATGACGGTAGATCAGTGATTTTTAGTTTCTGTCTCACTTTTGTCCCATGTTGTTCCACCTATTTTGGTGGAACAAGAAAATCCCCTTTTTCGTCCAATCTTGTCCTACCCTGTCCAGTCTTTGTCCCTGTCCCATGTTGCGCCAAACGTGGGACAATGAACTTTTGTCATGTCCCATGTCACGCACAAACGTGAGACAATGAGTTTTTGTCTCGTCCCGTCCCGTCCCACCTAGTCTGCAAACCAAACACAACCTTATTGTGCAGTTATTGCCAACCCATGATCTTAGCTAAAACGGTTGTAACCATCTATTACTGCTAATAATTAGCCATAATTGTCATTTTAGTTATTTTCATCCTTTTTCGAATAGAGCTAGTATATATACCACATATATTTACGTTTTGCGACATACATTTTTTAACAACCTTCATATACTCTCCTGTAAAGCCTTTGGGGGATGTAGTGGAAAATCTCATCTACCTAGGGTTCAAATCCAGGCGCTACCAAAGCCCTTGTGGCCATGGAGGTTCACCTGCGATGACTCCAGGTTATTTGTGGTCGCCCGGGGATTAGTCGGTGTGCGTAAGCTGACCCGGAAACTCACGGTTACCAAAAAAAAAATAATAATAATTTGTTCTCGATTTTTTGCCTAAAATCAATAGTAGTCTTGAGTCTTACCCCATATTGAATTTTGTGAAACCCAGACATAGAGTCGAATTATCAATTCGGAAAGTGAACTTACACGATTCTCAAGCAATCCGGTTACCTGATCGGTTCTTTTGCCCTTTTTCCCTACTGTCTTTCTAACAATATTTTCAATGAATCAATATTTTATATTCGAATCTCGATTCTAATCTTACCATTTAATAATGTATGTTTCTGGTTTCATCTTCTTTTGTTATTCAGATACTCCTATTAAGTGATGGAAATTAGCACATGTTTCACAACTATTAAACTTGCTCCAATTAAGAGTGTGACAAAATAAATCCTTAGAGCAACCATTGACTTACTTGGAAACAAGTATCTTATAGTTGAGAAATATCAACCAGACTCGAAGTAATGGCTTATGTAGTGAAGCCTTGTTTTACTTATTAAGTGGTTTGTTTACTACATGTTCACCACCTCTTACTGCTTACCCAGTAAGAAGGGATATTGTTTACCAACAGACTCTGGTCTATAAATATGGTGATTGAGATGTTGACCCAGTAAGGAAGGGTTTGCTTTTATGATTTGTCCATCAGTCAGCACCAAGGTTCTAAAAAACGCGCCATGGCGCCGAGGCGTGACCTTGCTGCCACGTTTTACCCCTTGGCGTCGAGATAAGGGGTCGAGCTCGTTAGCATAATTTCCACAGCAGGAAGCTGATGGTGAAGTCACTCAAAATTTACAGGTATAAGGATGGGGAAGTCACTCAAAATTTAATTATTGGCATAGTGTCATCAGGGGTTGTCACAGAGAGCTCATGATCACTTGTCTGAAAAATTATTTTTATTGTGCCTAAACTTTTACGTTTGTCAACCTCACCCCTTTGAATTGCAACATTCGAGATTCTAGGACATAATCATCAAGTTGATATCAATGTCGTTCCCTTTCCAAAGCTCTCCGTCATTGGTTACACTAATAGTTTTGTTATACCTACCAAGAATGTTGCATATTCCGGTACCAAAGCTCACAAAGATTGTAGTAACGTGGCCTCCCTCACTACATATGCCACAAATGATACCAATATCAATGTTCTTTATCACAAAATCCAATTGAACAATATTCTAGTTTGGTTAATGAAGTTTTGTTTCGATTTCTCTTTGATCACCACTTTTATTTTATTATTGATCTTATCTTTAATTATTTTGAAAACATTTTGACAACAACATTGTTCTATTTTGTAGTGTTTGATACGGATTTTGTTATTGTTTTTCAGTTAAAGATATAAATCACACCCGAAAACAACTTGTTTGATACCAGAAATAAAAAGTAACATGAATAGTATTGATTACGTGTAAAACATTCCTAAATGTCAGAGAAAGTATGTGTCATAAAACCTAGTAAAACAAATAAATATCAACTTACTACTAACTTGTAATGATTTACCTTCTTTATGATGATCGTGGGTATGATATGTTGGTACTCTAAAAGATGGAATGTACCCTTTTTTTCAAATAACTATCATTATAACACATAATAATATATATTTGATCATTGTAGAATTAAATTCACAATAAATTATAAATGAAATAAATTAAACCGTCAAATTTATTCATAGCAATAAAAATATCCAATAATTCTGTTTGTCGTTTAATTTATCTATTTATTTTAATACAAGATCATTTATAATTGTTTGTATCATTTTTTGTATAAAAAATAGTGTAAAGTTGGTTGAAAGAATTCATCTCCAACCCGTTAATGTCATAATAAAATATTGCAAGTATATTCCATATTTTACTTATATAGATTTTTAATAGGGAAAAGTCCAAAAAAACCCAATGGACTTTAGTGTTTGAAGTGATTAAGTTCTTGGACAATTTTTTGGAACAAATAAGTCCTTAGACATTTTAAAACACACTAAATAAATCTTTGGACTTTTGAAAACCTGTTAAATACATCCTTATTACTTAAAAATGTAACTTGTAATCTACATAATAGGTAAAACTACAAATTAAAAGAAAAAACAAAAAAAATGTCACCTACTTTATCACCATACAAATAAGAAAAATAAAAAAATTAACTAAAATAGTCAATCTCATCAACAAAATTAATTTTTTAAGCACTTTTCAAAGTCTTTTCTTAAAATAATCAAAGCATATTATTTTTTTGCCTTAAAAACTGTTTTTGACAAAAGAAAAATAGAAGACATCTTTATAATTTATTATTTAATTTACTTTATATCTTCTACCTTTTTATTTTCATTTTAACTTTTTATTATATTAACATACATAATCGTATATCTATACTATATTATAAAAGAGACACAAAAAACTTTTAATTACAACATTTTAAGCACAAAATACAGATAATTAACACCAATTACTTAATTTACAATTTCATAATGTTTTGGTACAACTTATATTTTATTATAAAGATGTAATTTATTTTACTTTTAGTTATGATCTGTTTATAAAGATAATGATAAATTATTTTGTTATGTTATTATATTTATCTATACTATATTATAAAAGAGACATAAAAAACTCTTAATTACAACATTTTAAGCACAAAATATTATATTTTATTATAAAAATGTAATTTATTTTAATTTTAGCTATGATCTGTTTATAAAGATAATGATAAATTATTTTGTTATGTTATTATATTTAAAATTATTGATAATATATTTTAATAAAAAATAAAACAGGTTGTTTATCTCATAGTGTTTATCCTGTATTTAATATGTTTATTTGCAGTTAGTTATACAAATAAAAACATGGGACTTTAATAAGTTATAATTATGTTTCATTAACTTGTAATTTTGAATTTTAACTAATATATCTATACTATATTATAAAGCATTTAAGCTAAACTCTCAAAAACTAATTTTTATGCATTAGGTACCACTTATTAATGCATATTACTTAAAATCCAAAAGTACAAATTGATTAAACATAAGTACAACTTATAAAAGTTCAGTGTTTGAATTCGTGTAACTAACTGCAGATAAGCACTTATTTTTATTTTCTAAAATATCTAAAATTTTTAACTATTGATATAACTAACCGATAAATATAAGAAAATTCGAGATAAAACACCTTATTTTTATTTTTTATTGAAGTATGTTATCTTTTTAATTTTAAATATAAAATATCTTAAATATAGTTATCATTTAAATTAAACATTTTTTGACCCGTAACAAAATACTTTATTATTATTTTTTATAAAAAACTATAATTAAACCAAACTAAAATATATTTTTGTTTTAAATATAGGTTTCTCAAAAACGTAAAATAAAATAAAAAAAGACTAACAAAAAGTATGAATAATGATCGAGGGTTCGAGTTCTAGATTTCAGAAACCTGCTGCATTGCGAGGGTATATTTCTAGTTAACTAAAATATATCAAAAAAAATACGTTTTTTACAATTACACCATTATAATTGTCTCGTCAATACGTTTAAAATGAGACTAATATTGATTTTTTTGGATTTAATCTCATATTATTAAATATCATAAATACGTACTAATTATATTTAATATTTACACTTTCTATCTTTTAAGGTTATTTATTTAATAATATAAGATTAATTTGTAAGGGTAAATATTAAAAATAATTCGTACGTATTTATGATATTGAATAATACAAGATAAAGTTCAAAAACAATATTGAGTTCATTTTAAACGTATTGACGAAACGACTATAATGGTGTAATTTGTAAAAAAAAAACTAATTTTTTTGATATATTTTAGTTAATATCTGATTGTGTATGTTAATAAAATAAAAATGTAAATGAAAAAGTAATTGATATAAAATAAATTAAATAACTAATTATAACTTTATAAGAATGTAAAGTGTAAATTTTTTCTAAAACTATAAGTAGAAAGTGAATCTTTATACATAAAATTTTCTACGTGAGGATGTTTGTTATTTTTATTTTTTTGGAAAAAAAACAATCCTTACGTAGGAAAAAAAAAACATTATGTGCAAACATTGGCAATTTTAGGAAAAAAAACTTTGAAAAATGGTAAAAGAAAAATAAATATGGTTGATGAGATTGACTATTTTAATTAATTTTCCCATTTTTAATTTGTAGGAGGATAAAGTAGGTGACTTTGTTTTTAATTTGTAGTTTTACCTGCTATATAGGTTGCAAGTTAAATTTTTAAGTAATAAGGATGTATTCAACAGGTTATCAAAAGTCCAAGGATTTAGTTAACAGGTTTTGAAATGTCCAAAGACTTATTTGTTCCAAAATTTTTTCCAAGGACTTAATCACTCCAAACACTAAAGTCCATTGGATTTTTTTGGACTTTTCCCTTTTTAATAATATCTTTACATTTATTAGTTGTTTGTAAATTCAATCCATAAGTTTTTTTTACATTAACTTTATAAATTACAATACGGAAAGTTCAAATTAAACAAACCTAACTTACTTTCATAGTTTTAGTGATTAAGTCCCTGAATTAAAAAAAAAAGTAATTTCTTTAACTACTGAAACAAACAAATGAGTCTTTGAACATACTAAAACCTAAAAGAACTTTGTGAACTTTCATATTTTGAGAGATTAAATCTTTAGACATTTTTTGAACAAATTATTTTTGCACTTATAAAAAGAAAGAAATTTATCATTTTTTTATATATTAACAGATCCGTAACGAAGTACAATAAAACGAAATGATTATATGCCATTTTCAATTAGCCGTTATTTAATTTTTATAATCAAAGTACAATGGGAAAAACTACTAATGGTTTATTTTTTATATTCAAATGATAATCATGCGATCATATTTAACTTACATCTGTGATTGTCATTTGACTTTGAAAAATAAATAACGGCTAATAAAATGGTGCATTCATTTTATTTTTATTGGATTGTTGTATTTTGTTATTGTTGATACGTCAAAAGAAAAAAGATGGTATATTACTTTTATTTTGTAAGTGTAAGAATTTATTCAATCAAAAATGGTTTTGGGAGTTATTATGAAAGTTTGTTTGGTTTTTTTAGGTTTTAGTAAGCTCAAGATTTTTATTTGTTCAGTTTCAATAAATTCAAGGGCTTATTTGTTCAATTTCAGTAAGTTTAAGAATTTATTTGTTCCAAAAAATGTTTAGGGACTTAGGACTGTTTGGCAATTGTTGAATGGTTTAGTGCAGAATGATTAAGTGGTCAGAATGATTAAGAGACTCTTATGATATAGTGCAAAATGAAAAATGGTTGTTTGTTAATTGTTTAGAATGAAATCAGAGCACTTAATGGTTAAGGAAGGCCCAAGATACAAAACCATTAAGAGGCAGACTTCTTTTTTGCCAAACAAGATCACCTCTTAGTGATTTAGAGGTTGCCTCTTAATGGAACTATTAAGAGGTAAACAAACAACCCCTTAATCTTTTAAATTATGAAGGTGGCATTTGTTTTTTAAGAGATGCAAAGTCTGAAGTCTGATTTCACTTCTGATTTTTAAGAGGTGGTGCTGAAGTCTCAAATCTGAATTAATAAGACTGTTTGTTTTTATAGACTAATAAATGTCTGAATTGATTAATTATGTATTTTACCTATTATAATGTTATTTATACAATGGGCAATACTAATGACACCCTTATTAATGTCAAAATCAGGTCAATTCATGCATTGGGAATGTAAAAAGCAGGTTTTGATGTTGATGTGTGTGAGGAGAAAATCATTTATAAGGATGCCATTAGCAAAGTATAGGGTGCCATTAGCCTCCCCCTATACAATTTGCTTTGTAAATATAAAACAAAAGAGGGACGTGGCAACTTTCAAGCAAGGTCATCATCATCTCTGTAACTAGGCAACTAGCTAACTCAATTACATCACATCATATGCTCTTATCTCAATCCAACATCATCACCATCACTTCTATCATTTAAATTGCACTCCAAAATCTTGGTTGGAGTGTTAAGCTTGAAAGGCTTGCAGGACAGCAGAAGTCACCAACTACGTTCTTCTTCGAATCGTCTTCGAGATTAATCTATTATGTACGTAATTTTAGTGGTTAACAGGAAATCCATATTCGATTCTCGTATCGTTTCTTCCTTTTCGATCCCTCGAGACACTTTGGTGCTGACCTCTTTTTCTTTTGCACTTTATCTTCTTCATCTGATCCTCCCTTTAGAGTTTCAAGAAAACCCACTTGATCAGATTGGGCAGTACCAGTTGAAGACGATGATTTATGTTTCTTTCCTTTAACCAACTTGTCAATCTCGATTTTGGACTTGTTAAAAAGCCAATCAAGGGTGTCTTGAGAAGAGGCATATGTATTGAGCAAATAAGAGGATTTCAGTGTTTAGGTTACCACTTGTTCTTTCAGATGACGGTAAGTAATAAGAGGTCTGAAAATATAGAAAAAAACAAACGGTCTGAATTTCAAAAGGTTTGACCGAATAAGTGATAAGTGGTAATTCAGATGTAAAATTGAATAAACAAACACGGCCGAAGTATGTTGGGTTTTTTAGGTTTTAATAAATTCAAAATTTTATTTGTTCAATTTCAATAACTTCAAGGATTTGTTTGTTTTATTTGTTCAAAAACAAAATAGATTCATGGCCTTAATCACTCAAAATATAGAGTATACCGGGTTATTTCTAACTTTCCCTATTACTCCCTCCGTCCCAAAATAAGTGTCCACTTTTAAAGGTAGATATCTAAATTCTCAAATTTACCCTTAATCAATGCACAAATATTTAATTTTTGTGAAAAGAGAGAGAGAGAGAGACATTAAATAAGGGTAAATATGTCTTTTGTTTGACAAAAAAGTGTAATTATTATGCATGTCTAAAACTGTGTGCATTTTCAATTGTGGACACTTATTTTGGGACCGAGGGAGTATAAGAGCATCTCCAACAGCATTGCTAAAATAAATTTTTTGAGCTTTTTCTTTGCTATTCCTCTCCAACAGCTTTGCTATATGGTTTGCTAAAATAGAGAAAGATCAAAAAATCTCTAAATATAGAGAAGTCTCTATAATCTCTAAATTGGAGAGAGAAAATATTATTTTATTCAATCCAACCAATAAGATTCAATTTTTAACATTTTATTTTAAGTTTTTTTAAAAAGTGTATTGGGATGATAAATTATGGAATATTATAATAATATAAATAATGATTGATTCTCTAAAATGGAAAAGCTGTTAGAGTTAGAAGAAAATGTTTTTAGAGATTTTAACTTTTCTTTCTCTATTTTAGAAAAAATTTAGCAATGCTGTTGGAGATGCTCTAATATTATACAATTGTAACCAAAATAAATTATAATATCCAAGAAGTTGTTAGATCTAGTACGACATTCAGTCGATCAGATGTAACACCCCCGATTTCGAAAGATATCGTTTCAAGTTAATACAGGAATCAGTAATGTTAAGGGAAAAGTAAGATATAAGATTTTGGACTTGAATCCTAGATTTTATGGTCTTGATGGATGAAGGATCCAATTACGAGTCCAACGGTTCTTTCCGGAGCAAAATCGAAACTATAACGAAGAATTTACGGCCAAGTCAGTGAACGGGTGGAAAACCGAGCGGACATTGCATTACGCGACTTGTGCCGCGGCTTAAAGTCAACCGCGTGACTTATGGGAAAGCGGGCGACTTATGCCGCGACTTAAAGTCGCGGCATAACCCGTGACATGCACTGTCGAGATAAAACTCGATTTTCAGCCATCAAGCCTCATTCCTCACAACCCAAACCCTAAACCTTCTCCCCTTTTCTCTCCCAAATCGAACCCTAACCCATTTTGAGGGTTTTTCCTCCTTAAACCACATGATTCTTCATCATCTAGCTAGTGGAGATCGTGAATCACCTTCATCTTCCTCACCAAGCTCTTGGGGGTTTCATCTAACCTTTTCTACACTTGAAGATTGGGAGCTTATGGTTCGTTTTGGTGACCTACATGTGTTTTGATTGGTGGATTCAAGCTAGTAGTTGAGGTAATCTTCTCCTTCTTAATGTATGGAAAATTAGGGTTTTTGGGGTTTAAGATGAAATGTTCATGTAAATACTTGGGGAACAATTCTAAGGGTTGAATATGATTATTTATGGTTGGAAATGTGTGGATCTAGGTTTTGGAAGAATCGTGCTTGTGGATTCAAGTTTCTTCAAGAAAGCTATAAGTGGGGTAAAATCTAGATTTAGCCTAAATCTAGCAAGGTGAGTTCAAGTTGATTTGTGAAAACGTTGTACATGCCAAAATGTTTATTTTAAAAGCATTTATGTGTTTTACATGAAATTATCAACTGTTGGGTTATTTGATAACTTTTGATTATTTGAAGTGTTTAGCTTAGTAAACCTTGTAAAACACCACATTTTGGATTTTGGGATATTTTGATAAATGTGTCACAAAGGAACATGTTTTGGTGAGTTATTGCATAAATAGGTATTTGGTCAAAAATGAACTTTTAAGTGTTTGCCAGGTTTTATGCATCATTCATGAAATGAGATATTTTGAGAAGTACGAAGGTATGAGTCCTTTGGTTTTGGGTCATTTCCGAATTTGGGGAAACATTTCAGAAATGGAAAATCTTTTGGGTTTTGGGCCGAAGGCCAATGGTGATTTTGAGAAACAAAGATTTTGGGGAAAGATATAATTTGGTTTATATAACCATATTGGCTCTCGTGGTTTAGCCAATCGTCTGTTTAGCCTTTTGGGGCTTGATTTGTACTCTATTGAGTCTTTGGGACATTTGTTCCATTTTGGTAGCTAGTTAAGGAGCCTTGGACGTATGGTGTACTTAGTTGCATCTTATTTGAGAGTTACATGTTTTGGAATGCGTTAGTTCATTCTTTTGAGTCATGTAACGTTTTAGACTGTAATGCATTAGATCCATAGGCATATGAGTCAGTCAGTTGGTTTAGTGGGGACTGGATATTGTTTAGTGGGGACCTTATCCCCGTGGTTAGTGGTTGGACTCGATAACCACATAACCTTCATTGAGGGCTCGAGGTAGATATCGTGGGTGGTTGAACTCGATGCCCGTTTGTAATCCAGTCTGGTTACTCATCGTGGAATTTAGTGTCCGCATTTGAATTCTAGTGAGTGGTCCCTAAGTCATGTTTTGTTTATGTAAGCTTGCGGTGGTGTTCTGGAGGATCCGTATACGGAGCTAAGTCTTGCGGTGGTACCCAGAGTGAGCCGGATACGGGGACTTGTGACTTTGTGGTGAGACTCATTAGAGGTCGAGTAGACACTAGGATCAGTGGTGTCTTGCGGTGGTAGCTCAGATGAGCCGGATACGGGGAACCATGGTCTTATGTGAAACTCGAGAACATTGATAAGTGGCCTAACTTTGTGTGCCCGCCACATTCAATGGAATTCGGGTATCCCCCGTCACCGAAAGGTGTTGTTTTTGGGTATTGAGTTTTATTATCCAAGTTTTCGGTGGCGTCTTGTGTAAATGGATTTTATCCTTGATTTATGGTTTGAGTATTATGCCCCACCCGTGTTTTGGGTGTTTCGGGATGCAAAGTTTTAACCACATTTTCATAAATGGAGAGTTCGATTTCTATTCGCGTTTTGAGTAAGTGTTGGATTGCATTACTTCATGAAATAACGTTTGGCGTTGGGGCGTCCATTTATAAATTGCATAGTATTGGAATCGGGTCGTTCTCATGCTTAACGTAATTCATTTTAAAGGATCATGTTTTAATTTGCATTATCTCCGTTTAATAGTTTTTATAATCACGATGGAAACTCTTGAACTCACTAGGCGTTAGCAACAAGTAAGGTTGGGAATAGTGCTAGTGACACTGTGAAGCGATGAGTGCTAGTGGTGTGTTCGAAGAGATGTTTCGCTTGTTGAAGCCTTCCGCATTTTTATTTGGAGATAGCGATTTGTTATTGGGATTATAGTAACACTCGTCTTTAGTTAGTCTTTATGTAAGACTTTAATTTTGTTGTTGGTTAAATCTAGAAATTTGTATTTCAATTATGGAATATTAATATGAGATTTTATTACCCTTTAAGGTATTTTTGAAGGTTTTATTTAGTCGCTCTTTCCAAAATTTGAGGGTGTCACAAGTTGGTATCAGAGCTTAAGTTTGAGAGATTTAGGTGTTGATTTTGAATGCCTAGACTCAAACTAGCGTAATTTTAAGTGATTGAATGTGAGATTGCACAATTAGGCACTTTAAGATTTGATGATTCGAAGTGAGTGGAGTCACTAGGAAAGGGAATCACGCCGAAAATGGCAAGGATGATCATGTACCGTACGTTCATAATAGCACCTGGCCAGTGTTATGGTGAACCTGGGAGTTACATGTGTATGCTTGAACTGCCTTAGTTTTAACATACTATTTAGAGTAAATTATATTTTTGGTCCCGATAGAAGTATATGTCTAGTCTTTATTTTAAACTAATTATACTTTTTGTTTTAGTAATGATCATTATGATTATCATTTTGTTACACTTTGGTCCTTCTCCCGAACCACCCTAAAAAAACGCAGGGTCCGTTTGGTTTATATGAATTGAATGAAACGAATTGGATTTAATATTTAGGATTTGGAGGGATTTGGAATCCTTTAGTGTGTTTGGTTTGTAGTATTGGAATGGATTTGCATTCCATTATCTATAAAAAAATCATTACAAAAATTACAAAAAAATATAAAAGTAAATAAATTACCTTTTATTTAACTGCTTATTAGAAAACAAGTGATTTAACATGTTTTTAAATATTATTATCTACAAATCCTAGGAAATCCGTTGCAATCCTAACCATTCCCTTGGGACTTTAAAATCCTATTATGTTGGAGGGATTTCAAATCTGGACAATCCTACAAACCAAACACGGGATTGGAATGGATTTGAAATCCAAATCCCTCAAATTCCAATCCATTCCGGCAAATCAAACTCCCCCTCAGTAAAATTGAAGGTATTTTAATATTTCAAATTTTTTTGTGTTTTTCACCTCTTTGTTTTATTTAATACTTTTGTCTTTAACCCCTACACGCCTGTATTTTTCTTCATCCTCAACAACACCTCACCCCTCCCTCTTCGGTCATCTTCTCCATCAAAACAAACCCCAACCGACTCAAAAGCTAATTTTTTGGTGAACACTAAAGCAACATATACAAAACAAACCCAAAACCAAACCCACCTGCCATGAATTTGATCCATTGAGCTCCAATTTTCCATAAACCCAAACCCACTGTTGAACCATGTTTGTCCAAAAGAACCAAAAAAACCCCTCCCCAATAAAGATCACTAGACCCATATTGTAACTAAGATCGACAGTTTGCAAGTAGCGGTTTAGAAGGGTTTGCATGTAGGGTTTTACAAGGGTTTACGTTGGGTGTGATGAGAGTGGTGGCGAGTGACGATTAGAAAGAGAAAGGGAAATGATGTAACACCAGTAAACTTATAGTCCTCTGTCTGTTTATATGTTATAATTATGAAGAAATCGGAATTATTGTGAAGGAATTGGCTTTGGTCTAGGACTTGTAGTCTAATGTGATCAAACCGGGGAATATGCCAAAACAGTGGCTTATGCGGGTTTCCCCGTGGCCAAACCCGTAGGACTCACTGTCCGATTTTAGGTCTTAGGTGCGGGCGACTTTCACCACGCTTTAGCCGCGGGAAAGTCACGTGAATCGATCATATCAACTTAAATCCCCGATTTTAAGCGAGGGTTCCCATTCTCACTCTCTCCTCATTGAAGGTGATTTGGAGACATTTATTTTTCCATTGAAGAGCTTTTAGAAGACTTTAAAGCTAGAAAATCAAGCTTGGTCAAAGGCTGCTAGTTCATCCTCTACACCTAAAATATTGGGCTTTCTAGGATTTGACTAGAAATTTACCAAGGTGAGTTCTTTCTCCATTTTAAAGCTTTTTACATATTTAAATCATAATAATTTATGTATTTCAACAATCTTTAATTATGGAACCCTTGTATACAAGGTTTTGGTTCCGCAAATGGCATCTTTATTTGAGAAAATGGGTTTTCGCCTCTAGCATGGAGGTTTTGAAACTACTATTGTCCCAAGGCTCATTTGGGTTAAATTTAAGAACGTATACTTGTTTGAAATGAAAGATTGTTGTGCACAAGTAAAATCGAATTTATGATTTCACTGTTGGGTACAGATAACTAAATTAGGGGATTTTACTCAAATATTTGGTAGACATTGTTTAATGGTAATGTGGCCATGGATTTGCACCACTTATGGTTTTTATATGCTAATTGCATTTATTGGTGGTTTTTGCCTTATAACTCTTGGAACTATGGTGCATTGACATTTCTATGGTAAATGGTACTTGTTAAATTCCTTAAGTATGCATGTTTTACCCATAGTGTCTTGTCTTATTGAATCCACGTGCATTATTTATAATTATGTCAAGAAAGGAGTTTTGATGTTCTCGCCCTAGGACCCCTGATATTAAACAAGTGAGGAATTTTGAGGTTCTCACCTTGTAATCTTGGGAGTCAACCAAGTAAAGAGTTTTGAGGTTCTTACCTTAGTCCCAAGAAGGGTAAATTAATGTCACGACTTGTATGCCTAGAGTGAATTACTCGTCAATATCTCTATGTGGTTTACTTTGTGTTCCGCCACTTGATGGAATTGGGTCTCCCCTGTTATCGCAAGATAAATTGTTAAGTATTGTTTCTTGCTTTCATGGTCCTTTCTTTCACAAGAGAGGCCAACCATACTTGTCATTTAAATCCTTTTGCATTGTATCTTGGGATAAACTATTTGAAGTCACTAGGAATAAAGCCTAATACTTCTTCTTAATGACATGTTTAATAGGTCTTACTGGTGACCTACCCAAGGGCTAGTGATTTAGAGCTTGGAGTGCCATTTAGAGGCACAAGCGAGGATAGTTTTTTGGAGAGCTCCTATTCATTTGGGAAATAGCAAGCTTTGGTGGTTGATGTAACCCTCGACTTAAATCTAGTTCCGATATAATTATATAGAAGTCTATAGAGCTCTTATATTCAAACTTATTATTCGCTATCTTGTAAACGCTTATGTCTTTTGGACAAATTACCCATATTTTGTGATGAGCTAGAAAGTCAGCTACAAGGTTCAGAAAATTCAATGAAGACTAAAAGGATTCAAAGCATCAATGCTTATGAGGGTTTTAAAGCTAAGGAAGGTGAAACCTTAAGAGATTCATACAATAGATTCAACTTCATTCTGAATGTTTTGAGGAGGAATGGAGTAAAGAAGACTGATATAGAGATCAACGTTAAGTTTGTCAAGAATTTGCTCCCAGAATGGGATGTGTACTCAATCCAGCTTCAGATGAGTAAGGATATGGATGAGGAGAAGTTGAATGATTTGTTCTGTGTTCTCAATCAACATGAAGATAAGGTGAAAGAGATGAAAGACAAGCATAAGAAAGTTGAAGAATCTCTTGCTTTGATTGCTGAACAAAAGAAAAGTTTGAAGGCTGGGTCAAGCAAGACGCCAAAAGCCTTCATTACAGAAGCTCAAGAGGTTGTTCAAAGTTTTGATAGTGAAAGTAAAGATTCTGATGATGAGCTAATTGAATTTTCTGAGAAGTTGGATTTGTTGACTAGTCGTTTCAACAAGAGATTTGGGAAGAAAAAGTTTTATCCAAAGCCCAAATGTGACTATCACTTCTGAAGAGTTCGGTGCTTTCAAGTCTGAAGTATTATCTACACTTCATGCCATGCAACAATCCATTGACTCTTTATCTGCAAAGATGGATGTTGTACAATCTTCATGCAAGGCTCAGGATCAGGGTACCAAGAAGAGACATGATCATGATGATGATCATCATGACCATGAGGGGGGAGAACACCAAGAGGGCGAGGGTTAATGAAGTTACAGGATCTGAGAATGCCCATGTTGACAGTACTGCTGATGATGTGGCTCATAGATTTGAATCAGGTGAATTTGGTGAAGAAAGTGGTAATCAGATAGTACTTTATGTGGATCCTAATACAGAACCAACGGTTGTAAATCTTGCGGTATGTAAAGAGGAGATATTTCAGATCACAAACTTGTATGTGGAATTAATTGATGTAAGTTCTGATGATGAGAATGAGGATGATCTATACACCAAGTTCTAGAAAAGAATTGGAAAATTTGATTGTGATTTCAGAGTCAGAAGCTTCTGTGAATCCTACTGAGAGTTTATTTGATGAGAAAGAGACATAGTTTTTACAACAACTGTGTGGTGCAGAAACCCCTGAGGACATCTATCTAAGTCCTTTTGCATCATCTCCTATTTCTGAAGTTCCAAGTCAATCTATGCCAAACATGCCATCACTAGTTTAACCAGTCTAAGCTCCAGTCATTGAAAGTTCAAACCAAGCAAGTCCATTTACTTCCAGCAAACCAAAGCCTAATCCAGCTGAAGAGATCCTGAAGAAGACAGGTCTGAAAGTTCCATTCCTTGAAGAAACTGAGAAGAAGATTTTTGCTCATTACATCAGAAACCTGGATCCCTATGCAGTTTTGGGTGTGAAAGGGCAATCTGCTTCTTACAAGGAAGATTCTTTGTATTTGATGAGATCTAGAGCTCAACCTACCAGTCATGTAAAGAGAAAGAAGTTGTAACACCCGGAAATTTCGGTACGCCGTAACACCCGAAAAATCTAAGGTAAGTGTTCCTCTTGTCCCTTGACTCGTGTTAAATTGAGAATCTCTTTGTGTGCTTAATTGGTGTTTTATCAATCTGTTACGAGTATGTTAATTTGCCTAGTTAGCTTCGCTTTATCGAACCTCAGAAAAGTCAAGTTTTTGGTGTCGAAGGGAGTGGACACGATTGTGCCATCGCGATAGTGCCCTGGCACAATCGCCTGGCACTATCGCTGGAATTGTACCGAGGGGTCGGGGTTGGTCGTGATTGTGCCTTCGCGATAGTGCCCTTGGCACAATCGCTGGGCACTATCGCCTGGGATGTACCGTGAGTTGGTTGAGTGTCGCGATTGTGCCTTCGCGATAGTGCCATGGGCACAATCGCCAGGCACTATCGCCGGCGATGTCTGATGGTTTAAAAACCCAACTTTGACCTTTTTGACCACACTTTCTCACTTCTCTCGTTTTGAGCCGATTGGGAACACTTTTAGGGCGATTTTCTCTCCTCTTAAAACCCTTCAACATTTACTCAAACCCTAGTGGTAGTTAGGGATATTTATTGGTGTGTAAGGGAGCTAGAAGATCACTCAAGGGAAGCATTCAAGTCTCATTCAAGTTTCCACCTTCTCACCATTCAAACCAAGTTTTCTAGGGTTTTGTATAAAACCCTAGACAGTGAGTTTTCTTCTAATATTTTCCAATGAGATACATACTTTGTACATTTACTTGCTTAACATCTCATGTTTACATAAAAGTTGATCACCTGATAAGTTTTGACATAACTGTTACCTTTGAGATTTTGAAGATATAGCCTTGGTCATTATTGTGGATATTGATGAGATGATTATTCTTGGCATTTGAGATTTATGATATGTAATATGATGAGTCATGGATAATATGGGAATATTTGCATGCTTTAGAGTTTTGTACCTAAACTATGCTTGGGGTTGTTGAAGTCTTATACATGTATCTTATGGGTATGGAGTTATGTATAGAGATGGACATTGTACGTACATAGAACGAACCATGAGTAAGTGCTAGGAGGATGTAGTCTTAGGTGCCACTATAATGGTATGCACCTAGACCTCCGCCACTTGGAGTAATGCCTAGGAGGTAGTCTTCAAGTGTGCCGGGCCTTCGGGATGTTGCTCAAGCGAGTGAACATCAAGGTACATTGACTTGAGGTAAAACTCATTGGTGTGATGGGTCTCCCCCATGATTGACCCTGTATGGACTTTGGTGGTTGAAGTGTCATATTTGTTCATAACATGCTTTATATATATGTTCACCATGTTTTGATACAACTCACTAGACCCGTTTGGTCTAACACTTGATTGTTGGTATGTATCTCAGGTTCTAGTGGCACAAGCGCCAATGAAGCTTAGTCAACCGTTAGTGGTGAGCAAGGGAGCATTTTTGGGATGCCATATGTGCAGTTCATTCTTTTGAATATAGTCGACAACCGACCGTAATCTTATGTCTAGAAAGATTTAGATTAGGATGCCATATGTTCCCTTTTTGTATGAGCTCATGAATTGGCATTTTACGTATACAATTTCCACTTTCCGGAAATTTTTGTTAGCCCTATTTTTGGGGTGTTACAAGTTGGTATCAAAGCTCTAGTTTAAGTGAACTAGGTGTCGACCTTAATATACCTAGACTTAGACTGGTTATGCTTATAGGATCACTGTCCAATTGGGTAGAGCATTCCTAGGTGGGGAGAGTACTAGAATTTCGGAAATTGCATTGATTGAGACTTATAATGATGATAACAAGAATTCTTGTGTAAAATACGTTCACAATCTCGCTTGGCCAATGTTGTTCTGAATATATGATTACGTAAGCATGCTTGAAGTTGTTGTTATGATGATTGGTCTTTGTAAGTAGTACGTATTGAACCGGTTATCTTTTAAAGATTTAACCGGTATGATTTTATCATGTGAAATAGTTCATAATGGTAAACACGAGGAGTCGAGTCGGGGTGATCGAGGATGCGAACGAGGCAAGTGTAACCGCCCCGGGGGCAAATCGTCAAACGAATCCAACGGCGGACCGAGTCATCCCGCCGATACCCCCAATGCTAGAGGGAATTGTAGACGCGATTCCTCAAGGGAACTTGGAAGCTGAGAACCCGGTAATTCAAGAGGCGGACCCTCAGTCGGTCCTATTGGCTAGTATAATGCAGATGATGAACTTTGCAATGGACAAGCGGGATGAGAAACTCCTGAAAGTTCTGGAGGATCGAGATACAAGTAATCGGAGACATGAGACGGTGGAGGACAACGCCGTGTTGGGATCCGGTGGTGCTGATAATGCAGTTGGGACAGAGGAACATGCGACCAGGGCTGACAAGAGGAAAGAAGGGGGTTGTTCTTTCAAGACCTTCCTATGCAGTCGGGCTCCGGAATTCACTGGAACGACTGACCCATTAGCCTGCATGAAGTGGATTCAAGATGTGGAGATGGCTTTCGAGTCAAGCGAGTGCTCGGACTCCAAGAGAGTCAAGTTTGCCTCTCAACTACTTAGAGGGGATGCTCTGAGTTGGTGGAACGTCACCCGAAGAGCGCTCACACCGGAGGTTTTGGCCAAGCTCACTTGGCCAACATTCAAGAAGAAAATCATGGAGAAGTATTGTAACGAGAGAGCGATTGAAAAGATAGAGGAGGAGTTCCGAAGTCTGAAGAAGGGTTGTTGGGAACTGAAAAGAAAACTCAAGTATGGTTAATGCTGCTGATTCAGAGTTAATACTGCTAGAAGACTTAAAGGTTAGTACTGCTGAGTGTTACTACTGCTAGTACTATTAATACTGCTAGTCAAAGTTAGTGCTGCTTGAACAAAGTTAGTACTGCTTAGCTAGTTAGTACTGCTAGTGGTTAGTACTGCTTAGTAGTTAATGCTGCTAGAAGGAAGTTAATGCTGCTGAAGATTAATACTGCTTATATGATGAAGATTCGTATGAAAGGATATACATGGAAGCTTAGAGATATACATAGAAGATATACTGAAGATATTTTATTTAGTGTAATTATCTTTGTATTCATTATATATATATTGTATTGTTTAGAATAGAGAGATAACTTTAGTTTTCATTCTTTTAGAGAAAAACAACCTCAAGCAGTACTTTGGTCTCAAAGGTTCCAATGCTTAGACCCAATGAATTTGATATGTGGAAGATCAGAATCAAGCAGTACATACTCCTCACTGACTATTCCATGTGGGACATCATATAGAATGGTCCTTCTGAAGCAGGAAAGATTGGTGCAGATGGAAAGAGAACTCCACCAAAAACTGATGCAAAAAGAAAGATCAGACAGACAGAGATGAAAGCCTTGAGCACCTTGCTCTTGGCTATTCCCAATGAATATCAACATCAGTTCTGTAACTGCACTGATGCAGAGATGCTCTGGAATGCTCTGGAGAAGAGATTCTCTGGTACCAAAAGTACCAAGAGAAATCAGAAAGCCATTCTGAAACAACAATATGAGAACTTTATGTCAACCAAGAATGAGTCCATGACTCAAACTTTTGACAGGTTCAACAAACTTATTGGTGAACTAGCTACAGTGGGAGTACAAATTGATCAAGATGATCTGAACAGAAAGTTTCTAAGGTCCTTGAGTGATGAATGGACCATGTATACTGTGTCTTTCAGACAGAATGATCAATTGGAAGAAAAGGAACTTGATGATCTTTATAATGATCTAAGAGTTTTTGAATCTGAGATAGAGGCTAAAAAGAGGCCTTCTGGGTATGTTCACAATGCTGCACTCCTTTCAGCATCAACTGATTCTACTTCCAACCTTGAATCAGTTAGTCCTGCCAATGGAACAAACCAAGAGAAAGGCACTGAAACTGTGTTTGAGGCCTTTCTGGCAAGTCATGGAAACTCTTCTCTCATTAATGATGACTTGGAACAACTCAATCCAGATGATCTTGAAGAGATGGATATTAAATGGCAGATGGCCATGCTCTCCATGAGAGTTAAAAAGTTCATCAAAAGAACTGGGAGGAACAACTTCTCCCAAAGAAGAGAAGATGGAGCAGGATTTGACAAGTCCAAGGTAGAATGTTACAAATGCCATCAAAAGGGACACTTTGCTAGAGAATGCAGAAGTGGAATGTCTCAGAATAACAACCACCAACAAGCTCAATCTGGAAGCTTCAACAGAAACTCTACACAAGCCCTTGTATCTCAACAAGGTATGGGGTTTGATTGGAGTGATCAAGCTGAAGAGGCTATTCAGAATCAAGCTCTAATGGCAGAGGTGTCTGGTCTCACTACAGAGGTAACTTCCAATCTATGCTCTCAAAATTGCATTAACACTGTTAAAAGGTATAGGGATCACAACCAGAACATGAGTGATGACCTTAAGAGATTGGAAAAAGACATAAAAGATTATGTGAGGATTGTTGAGAGATTTGAAGAACAGATTAAAGGTTTTCAAGCTAATGAGCTTCAACACTCTTATGACACAAATTACTGGAAGTGGGAGAAGAATGACTTAGAGCTTCAACTGACCAGATCTAAAGAAGAAAGTGAAAAGCTAAGAGGAGAGCTAGCTAAAGTTAAGCTTGATGTAGAAAAGTTTTCCAATGCTTCTAAAGCAATGGACTCTTTACTACAAAATCAGATTCATGATAAGCTGAGAAGAGGAATTGGGTACAATGCAACACCTCCACCATATAACAACAATTACATTCCTCCTACTTCAGACCTGTTAGACACCAAAGATAGGAAGGACTTGCCTGAGGGAGCCACTGAAATAGATCCCTTAGATGAGGTAGTTGTTGAGGATAAGACTGAGAAAGAGGTTGGCAAGAGTAAGGAGAACAAGGTGAGTGATGAGATTCCTCTAGAGAATAACATTATCACCAATGATGATTGTGGAAGGGCTTGGATCAAATCCAAGGACATAGAGAAGACAGAGGGAAAGTCTGGTAAGGTCCATTACAAACAGACCACAGTTGTGAATCCAGGTCCTTGCCAACAGTGTGCATGTAAGAAGAATAAGCCCCAAAAACAGGACAAAAAGAGGGGAAATCAAAGAAACTGGAATAATCAGTGGGCACAAAAACAAGGGGTTGATCTGAGTAAAATCAATAGACCAAAACCTTGTTTTATCTGTGGCAAATTGAATCATCTTGCAAAATTCTGTTATTTCAATCCTATGAAACAAAGGATGAATTTCCAAAGATCCATGCAAAAACCCTTTGGTTATAAGAAAATTGAAAAGAACCATGTGGCTAAGAAAACTGTTAAAACTAAAAGCCACATGAAGAAAAAGCCTGTTAAAGAAAGTGTCAATATGTGGATTCCTAAAAGCACTAAAACTGTTAGTACTGCTACCACAAATAGTGTTGCTGACAATGATAGTGCTGCTAGAAGTAATACTACTGCTAATAATGTTAATGCTGCTAACAAGGTTAGTACTGCTAAATCTGTTAGTACTGCTAACTCTGTTAGTACTTCTAAGGTTAGTACTGCTTCTAGTGTTGATTCTGCTAAGCCTATCATATTGACAAAGTACTCTAATAAAGAGTGCTCTGAGTTTAAAAACCTCATTAAAAAGGAATGTAAATACTTTGATGAGAAAGGGAGACCCAAGACCACTTTGGCTTGGGTTCCTAAATCATACTAATTGATTTATCTAATGTGCAGGGCAACCAACAGCTCAAGGGAAAGAGCATTTGGCATGTTGATAGTGGTTGCTCTAGGCACATGACAGGCAACATGTCATGCCTTCAGGATTTCAAGAATATCAATGGAGGACATGTTGCATTTGGAGACAATCTTACTGGTGGTAAGATAAGTGGAAAAGGTAATGTCACCAAAGGTAAGATGACATTTGAGGATGTCTACTATGTTGATCAATTAAAGTACAACCTGTTAAGTGTATCACAGGTTTGTGACAAACAACATAGTATATTATTTACAAATACTGAGTGTATGATCCTTGCTCCAGGGTTCAAGGTAGTTGATGAAAGCATGATACTACTTAGAACTCCAAGGAAGGACAATGTTTACTGTCTTGATATGGACAATGTTGATAGTGATTCATCTCTAAATTGTCTTGTTTCAAAAGCTTCTGTAGATGAATCCTCTCTCTGGCACAGAAGGATGTGTCACGTGAATTTCAAGACGATGAATAATCTTGTTAAAAATAACCTTGTAAGAGGGTTACCTTCAAAAGTCTTTTCATGTGATGATCATTGTGTTGCTTGTCTTAAAGGCAAACAACACAAAACTTCTCATAAGACCAAAGAGTTAAATTCTGTTTCTACTTGTCTCCAGTTATTGCATATGGATCTGTTTGGTCCTACAAATGTTATGAGTATAGGCAAGAAATCTTACTGCTTAGTTATTGTTGATGATTACTCCAGATTTACTTGGGTATATTTTCTAAGGACTAAGGATGAAACAAGTGGTCTTATCAAATCCTTTATTCTAAGAATTGAAAACCAAACTAATCAAAGAGTAAAAGTCATTAGATCAGATAATGGAACTGAGTTTAAAAATCATGATCTAAACACCTTTTGTGAAGAAAAAGGTATTGAGAGGCAATATAGTGCTCCTAGGACTCCTCAACAGAATGGTATTGCTGAAAGGAGGAATAGAACACTAATAGAGGCTGCTAGATCTCTGTTGGCTGATTCAAAATTGCCAATTACCTTCTGGGCTGAAGCAGTTAATACTGTTTGTTATGTCCAAAACAGAGTTCTAGTGGTCAAGCAAAAGAACAAGACCCCATATGAGCTTTTAAATAAAAGAAAACCTTTTATTGGTTTCTTCAAACCTTTTGGGTGTCCTTGTACAATTCTAAATACCAAATCTCACTTAGGTAAGTTTGATAGCAAAGAAGATGATGGATTTCTTGTTGGATATTCATCTCAGAGTAAGGCCTACAGAATATTTAACTCTTCTTCTAGAATAATTGAAGAAAGTGACAATGTCAAATGCAATGAGAGCACACCAAATCCTGTTGGATCTGGACCTCAGTGGCTATTTGACATTGATTCACTAACTAATTCTTTTGGTTTCAGTAGTGATGATTCTACAGGAACAGGATGTGGAGGATCAGGGATCACACAAGTCTCAGAAAGTATATCTAAATCTGTGATATTTCCCATACCCACAGTGAATTCTGTTGAAGACTGTGAAAAGGAATCATTTACTGAACCAAATCAGAGTGAAGAAGAAACTAGAGATGAGGAGACTCAAGAAAGTAAAGAATCAGAAGTGGCATCTGAAAACACTTCAGTTGAGTTGCATGACTCTAATCTAGAGGCTGGACTGAATGAAGAACCTAGTCATAACACAAGAGTTCAAAAGAATCATCCTCCACAGCTGGTAATAGGAGATATCTCTTCTCCTATGATGACTAGACATCAAAGCAGGCTTCAAGAAATGCAAGATCAACAGCATACAGTCCTTTCTTGTTTTCTATCCCAGCTTGAGCCTAAAAAGGCACATGATGCTATGAAAGAATCTAGCTGGATAGAAGCAATGCAAGAAGAACTGTTACAGTTCAAGCTACAAGATGTATGGGATCTAGTAGACCTTCCTAAAGGTCACAGAGCAATTGGCACAAAGTGGATTTTCAGAAACAAGAGAGATGAAAGAGGTATTGTCATAAGGAACAAAGCAAGGCTGGTGGCTCAAGGCTATACTCAAGAAGAGGGTATAGATTATGAAGAAGTTTTTGCACCTGTGGCTAGGATAGAAGCAATCAGACTATTCCTAGCCTATGCTTCTTACATGAACTTCAAAGTCTATCAAATGGATGTAAAAAGTGCTTTTCTCTATGGATCAATTGAAGAAGAAGTATATGTTTGTCAACCACCAGGGTTTGAAAACCCAAGCTATCCAGACAGGGTATACAAATTAAAGAAAGCACTTTATGGACTACATCAAGCCCCAAGAGCATGGTATGACACTCTGTCATCCTATCTCTTGGAAAATGACTTTGAAAGAGGAGTCATTGATAAGACTCTTTTTATCAAAAGAAAGAAGAAGGATATCTTGCTGGTCCAAATCTATGTTGATGACATTATCTTTGGATCTACAAGAAACAACATGTGCAAGGAATTTGAGGATTTAATGCATCAAAGGTTCAAAATGAGTTCCATGGGGGAACTTACTTTCTTCCTTGGACTCCAAGTTCAACAGAAGTCAGATGGCATTTTCATATGTCAATCCAAGTATGTGCAGGATATTCTAACCAAGTTTGGTTTCTCAGAATCAAAACCTGCCAGCACACCTATGGAAACACACAAGCAGATCACAGCAGATCTTGAGGGGGAGGATATGGATGTGCATTATTATAGATCCATGATTGGCTCTCTCATGTATCTCACAGCATCAAGGCCAGATATAATGTTTCCAGTTTGTGTATGTGCAAGATTTCAAGTTAGGCCAAAGCAATCTCACTTTCAAGCTGTTAAGAGGATATTCAGATATCTCAAAGGGCAACCCAGATTGGGACTTTGGTATCCTCATAACTCACCTTTTGACCTAATAGCATACTCAGACAGTGATCTAGGTGGGGCAAACTTGGACAGAAAATCTACTTCTGGAGGATGTCAGTTTTTGGGTGCTAGACTAGTCTCATGGCAGTGCAAGAAACAAACCACAGTATCCACATCTACAACAGAGGCAGAGTACATAGCAGCTGCAAGTTGCTGTTCTCAAGTCTTATGGATTCAGAATCAAATGTTGGATTATGGGGTAACCTTTCTACACACTCCAATCTTTATTGACAACAGCAGTGCTATTAGCATTGTAAATAATCCAGTCAAGCACTCAAAGACAAAGCACATTGAAATCAGGTATCACTTTATAAGAGATTGTAATGAAAAGAAACTTATTCAAGTTGTCAAAGTTCACACTGATAATCAGTTTGCTGATCTATTCACTAAAGCTTTTGATGTGGGTAGATTCACTTTCTTGGTAACAAGTGTGGGAATGATAAACTCTGAATAATCTTCTTCTCAAAAAGTGGTTTTATACCTGTATATTTTGATTCTTGGTGTTACTAATCTTCTTTTTCAGGATATGCATAGCAGTACTCAGTGTTTAGCAAAGTTTAAAAGGAGTAAGTATAGTTAATACTGCTAGTAGTTAATACTGCTTTCAGTTAATACTGCTCGTGGTTAATACTGCTTTCAGTTAATACTGCTAGTGGTTAATACTGCTTTCAGTTAATACTGCTAGTGGTTAATACTGCTTTCAGTTAATACTGCTAGTGGTTAATACTGCTTTCAGTTAATACTGCTAGTTAGTTAATACTGCTAGCCGTTACTACTGCTAGTGGTTAATACTGCTCTAGGTTAATACTGCTAGTTAGTTAATACTGCTAGCCGTTACTACTGCTAGTAGTTAATACTGCTCTAGGTTAATACTGCTTATATTCCGAATACTATAAATACTCTTTGCCCGCCTAAAAGTTCATAACGACTCTTTGCATACTGTTCTCTTGCGCTCAAAACCTTTTCTCTCTCAAGTTCGAAGTTTTCAGGCAAGTTTTCACTAAGATCAATGGCATCCATGACGTTCATCGACGAGCACAATGAGATTGCGATGCTACAAAAGCCAAAGCAAGCTTCAGGATTTCATCAGATTGTGGATTTCCTCAAGTCAAGCCACATTGCTCATGCTCTCATTGTATCACCTACAATCTACATTAAGCATCAAAGGCAGTTCTGGGCCAATGCAACCATTGTTGTGGAAAATGGTGTGCAAATGATCAAGACAAGAATCTGTGATCAACCACTAACAGTTACTGAAGAGGTTATTCGCATCAGTCTACGTCTAGACGATGCCTCTGGTATAACTTCTATCCCAAATGATGAACTGTTTACAACTCTTACAAGAATGGGGTATGGAGGCCCATTGGGTGTTTTCAAATTTTCTAAAGCAAAATTCTCACCCCAATGGCGTTTCCTTGTCCATACTCTTATGCATTGTATATCCAAAAAGACTACTGGATGGAGTGAGTTCAGCAGCACTATTGCTTATGCTTTGGTGTGCTTGGCCACTGCCAGAAAGTACAATTTTTCTAAAATGATTTTCAATGATCTTGTCTCAAACACGGGAAACAAAAAGAGCTTCTTTATGTATCCCAGGTTTGTTCAAGAAGTTATTACTAATCAATTGACGGATATACCTCAACCTGTTGGGGTATATGTACCTAAACCCCCCAAAGGCAAGGTTTTCTCAAATATGAGAAGATCTGCTGGGGACTCTGAAGGAGTTGACACCCCATTGTTCTCTACAATGATGGTGGTGTCCCAAACCAATGAAGGTATGGCAGCAGGGTCAAGGCCCTCATTAGACCAACCCACTGCTAGCCAAGCCCAACCTTCCCTCTCAAAATCAATTCCCCAGTCCCTTCTTGAAAAACCAACCTCTCCCATCACCCAAACCTACAAGAGAAAACAGGTAAAGAAGGCTCCTTCCCTTCTTGTACCATTACCCACTAAGCCTATAAGCCCTCTAAGGGAGAATTCTCCCCTAGAGAATATCCAAAGGGAAACCACAAGGGTGTCTCCCAACCCAAAGGAGGTGCTCTCTGAGGAGGAGGCAGAGCATATGGGTGATGAGGCTGCCACTACTCCTGCTAGCACAGAGGAGGAAAGTGGTAACATCAATAAGACCTCCCCCATGGCAACTTTGAATGAGCAATCATTTGAAGGTCCCTGGTGCCAAGAAACCACAGGGGTGGATAGTGCTTCTGCTAGGCAGAAGACTTCCACTACAAAAAGATCCAATGATCCTTCAAAAGAGGGTAACACTTCTGGAGAAGGTGAGGACAGATATAACTATTATGAATTGATGGAAACCATGGGCAACATCAACATGGATGTACTCAAACAGGGCAAAGATATAGAAGAGCTTAAACTCATAGTTCTGTCACAACAAGAACAAATCATCAAGTTGAAGCAAATGGTAAGGAAACTGATTCTGCAAAGGAAGAAGAAACAATTTGTGCTCAGAAGGAGGAAACCAGTGACTGATGCTCCCAAAAAGGGGGAGTCAGAAGCTGATGCCAAAGCTAAGGGGGAGCAAGAGGAAAAACATGATGTTGAGGGGGAGAATGAGCAAGCAGCAGAAACAGAGCCAGCAGCAGAAACCATTAATACTGCCAGTTCAAGTAAAGCAGCAGAAATGGTTAATACTGCTGAGCTGAAAGAAGCAGCAGAAACAGTAAAAGAGGTCCTTACAGAGCTTGAGGTTGCAGAAACACTCATCAAAGCCAAACATGATACTCCCAAGGTCACCTCAAAGGCCAAAGGAGTTGTCATAAAAGAAAGAGGTGATGCAGCAAAGAACTCTAGCATTGAGAAGGTGATGAGTAAAGAGAAAGGTAAGGCAAAGCTAGTTGAATCTGATAAACCAATGAAAAAGCAGAAGCTGATTGAATCAGATGAAGCTCTAGCTAGAAAGATACAGGCTGAACTTGAAGAAGCAGAAACCATGCAAGTGCAAAAGGATAGAGAGATAGCTAAAGCAATGGCTGCAGAGTTAAACAAAGCCTATCAACAAAGCTTAGCAACAGAACAAGCCAAGCAGAAAGCCACATCTTTGAGGAAGTCTGCTAAGATCAAAATGGCTGCAAGGAAAAGACAACCTTCAAAGACATACCTGGGTGCTCAAGAGAGAAAGAAAATGATTACTTTCCTCAAGGGTGCAATAGGTGTCAAGGTAGAGATGTTTTCAAAGATGTCTTTTGAGAAGCTCAAGAAGATGTATGATGCTGAGATGATAAAGCTTCAAGGGGATGATCTTGCAAGGGTTGAAATGGAGAAAAGAATGAAAGAAAGCAATGATTTCTTACAAAAACCATTCCCTGATGAGCAAGAAACTCCAGAGAAGGAAACAACAATTGGTGAAAGTCTAAGGACTTTAAAAAGAACAAAGATGATTGCCAGGAGAAAGCCTACAAAGAAGCCTAGATTAGTGGAAGAAGAGGCTGAAAAGGTTGCTGAAGAAGAAGAGGCACCTGAGTCATCTACAATGAAAGAACCTGCAAGTACTGAAGATGTCAAGATGTACATGGTTGTGATGGACAAAGTGCCTGAACCAATTGCAGCAGAACCTGTAGGAGTTAAACCTCCTGAAGTCATTCACTGGGATGTTTTGGAAGTAGATGGCAAGGAGTATATCAGACTGAAGAGAAAAGATGAAAAGTATGAAGTCTACAGTACTTGGGCTAAAATTGTCAGAACATGCTCAAGGTCTGATATTGAAGAAATGTTTAATATAGGGATGAAGTTATATGCAGATCAGTTGAAAGCTCCAGGGATTTCTATTACAAAACTGGTGATGGAGTATCTGTGTATGATGTTCAAACCTGATGAAGTGGAGGAGATCATAAGGAGTGTTTTTCAAGCAGTTACCAATTGGACTTTGTATGAAACTAGTGGCGTATATTCTGTGACTTTGGATAGAAATCACATTGAATACTTCCTAGTGGATAAAGTATACAACCATAGCAGATTGAAACTTCATTTAATGTTGAAGAAGAAGCTTGGATGTGGTGAAAATTCAGAAATGGCTAAATATTTGATCCAAAGAACAATTAATCAAAGTTTGGGATTGGATGCAAATACTGGAATTTAGGTCATGATGGAGTTTTGGGAGCATCTTGAAGAAAATTTGAAGAACTTGACTTCTCTTCCTAAAAGTCAAGTTAGGGGGAGATTGTTGGGAACTGAAAAGAAAACTCAAGTATGGTTAATGCTGCTGATTCAGAGTTAATACTGCTAGAAGACTTAAAGGTTAGTACTGCTGAGTGTTAGTACTGCTAGTACTATTAATACTGCTAGTCAAAGTTAGTGCTGCTTGAACAAAGTTAGTACTGCTTAGCTAGTTAGTACTGCTAGTGGTTAGTACTGCTTAGTAGTTAATGCTGCTAGAAGGAAGTTAATGCTGCTGAAGATTAATACTGCTTATATGATGAAGATTCGTATGAAAGGATATACATGGAAGCTTAGAGATATACATAGAAGATATACTGAAGATATTTTATTTAGTGTAATTATCTTTGTATTCAGTATATATATATTGTATTGTTTAGAATAGAGAGATAACTTTAGTTTTCATTCTTTTAGAGAAAAACAACCTCAAGGCATAGATCCTAATTCTAGAGAAGTAGAATTCGTATTGGTGAGCCTGTTCATCAATATTGAGGTTGAGTGAGTAATCTTGTAACTTCAAAGCATTCAATAAAAGATTACAGTTTGTTATTCATATTTTCTGTGTTGATTTACTGTTTTATAGAATATCAAAGTGTTATTCCGCAAACTTCTTTGATATTGTTTCTGAGAATTAATTCTTGTTGAGAATTCGATCCTGACAAGGGTAACCTGTCGGTTGCCGATTACGCCAAACAATTTTTGGACAAGCTCAGTTTGGTCAAGCATTTGGCAACGGACGAAGGGTCCAAAATAAAGGCATTTGTGAAGGGACTACCGGCGGAGATGAAGACGGGCGTGAGGAACGCCCAAAAGGCTACTTTGTAGGAAGTGATTGAGGAATCTCAGTTGGTGGAAGATGATCTTCTACAAGAGAGAGGAGAAGAAATTGCAAGCCGAAAAGCGTAAATGGGAGGGGCCAACCGGGCTCATACGATCTTCCAAACCCTTTAACCGGGGGAGGAACACTGACCCGCGGCGAGAGGCAAGGTGGTGCCCCAAATGTAAGAGTAAGCACTTCGGGCCTTGTAATCCGAGGCCGTTTTCTGGAGCTATGGAATGTTTCAAGTGTGGACGAAAGGACCACATGAGTCGGGATTGCCCCTCACGGGGAGTTTGTTATGAGTTCCGGGAACCGGGGCACATCAAATGCGATTGCCCTAAGCTAGCAAAGGGTAGCCAAGGGGCGTCAAGTGGGGTTTTGTCGAAGAAAGAGGTTCCACCGAAGGCGCCAAGTTGGGCCTTTCAGATGATGACTAATGAAGCAAGAGAAGCGGCGGACGTGGTGTCGGGTACGTTTCTAGTGAACTCTCTACCTACCCGTGTTTTATTCGATTCTGGTGCGAACCGATCTTTTGTGTCTACATCTTTTTGCAAGAACCTCACTAATCCTTATAGTTTGTTGAATGATGCTCTAGTAGTAGAGGTAGCCAATGGAGAACACATGGTTGTTCGGAGTTGTTATGTAGGATGTACGTTAGAGTTAAATGGAGAGCCCTTCGTTATAGATTTGTTATCGGCCGATATTGGGGGTTTTGAGGTAATAGTAGGAATGGATTGGTTAGCTAAGCACGATGCTGGCATATTTTGTTCTAAGAAAATGATCCGGGTACCCTTGTCTAAGGGTGGGGAAGTGATAGTTTACGATGAGAAGAATCGAGGAACCAGTATAATCATATCGTCACTTAAGGCATGCAAGAGCCTATCCAAAGGATGTGAATCGTACTTAGCTTATGTGATCGACACGAAGCTAGAGAAGAAGAAGTTAGAAGAGGTGGAGGTGGTGTGCGACTACCCGGATGTCTTTCCGGATGATCTACCTGGACTTCCACCGGAATGACAAGTGGAGTTCCACATCGACCTTACCCCGGGAGCCGCTCCGATTGCTCATGCTCCCTACCGTTTAGCCACGACAGAAATGCAAGAGATGATGACGCAACTCTAAGAGCTAATCGGGAAAGGATTTATATGACCGAGCTCTTCGCCTTGGGGAGCGCCGGTGTTGTTTGTGAAGAAGAAAGATGGGTCTATGCGGATGTGCATAGACTACCGTGAGCTCAACAAAGTTACCGTAAAGAATAAATATCCACTTCCGCGGATCGACGATCTATTCGACCAACTTCAAGGAGCGGGATGTTTCTCTAAAATAGACTTACGGTCCGGTTATCACCAAGTGCGAGTGAAGGAGAGAGATATACCGAAGATGACTTTCCGAACGAGGTACGATCACTACGAATTTCTAGTTATGCCGTTTGGGTTGACCAATGCTTCGGCCGTGTTTATGGACTTGATGAACCGATAGTGTTTGCATTAAAGTTATGGAGGAACTACCTTTACGGGATGAAGTGTACTTTATTCACCGACCATAAGAGTTTGAAATACATCTTTGACCAAAAGGAACTCAATATGCGACAAAGAAGATGGTTGGAACTCTTAAAGGACTATGATTGTGAATTGCTTTACCACCCCGGTAAAGCCAATGTGGTAGCGGACGCCCTAAGCCGAAAGAGTTATGGGGGAGAAGGTAAAGTAACGTTTGCTAGAATCGAAGTGATGTCAAGTCTTGTGGAGGACATCAAGAGGAGCCAAGGCGAAGCACTTCGTGAAGAAAATCTCGAGGCCAAAGTCATGGTGAAGCAACGGGAGTTGATATCGGAGGATAGCCGCGGCCTTAAGTTGTTCCAAGGAAGAATTTGGGTGCCAAAGATCGAGGGAAACCGCGAGTTGCTTTTAGCGGAAGCACACAAGTCCAAATACTCTATACATCCCGGTAGCACCAAGATGTATAGAGACTTAAAATTGCACTATTGGTGGCCGGTGATGAAACTCGACGTGGCCAATTATGTGGAAAGGTGCATCACTTGCCTTCAAGTCAAGGCGGAACATCAAAAGATTTATGGGAGTTTGCAGCCGTTAACCATTCCGGAGTGGAAGTGGGAACACATCACGATGGACTTCGTCACTAAACTACCGAGGACCTTAAAAGGCCATGATACTATTTGGGTAGTGGTAGACAGACTTACCAAGAGTGCACATTTCTTGGAAATGCGGGAGACGTTACCGATGGACAAATTAGCTAAGATCTATATTGATGAAGTGGTGTCTCGTCACGGTGTTCCGTTATCCATAGTCTCGGATAGAGATAGTCGGTTTACTTCCAAGTTTTGGGATGGATTGCAAAGGGAGTTGGGCACGAAGGTCAAGTTAAGTACGACATATCACCCTCAAACCGACGGACAGAGTGAGAGGACGATCCAAACTCTCGAGGACATGCTTCGATCGTGCGTCATAGACTTTGGAGGGACTTGAGATTCTCACTTGCCGTTAGTAGAGTTCGCCTACAATAACAGTTACCATTCGAGTATCGGGATGGCTCCATTCGAGGCACTTTACGGGCGGAAATGTAGGACACCGGTGTGTTGGCTCGAGGCGGGAGAAAAGAAATTTGCGGGTCCGGAAATTGTGCAAGAAACGGCGGATAAAGTGAAGGATATTAGAGAGCGATTGAAGGTGGCCCAAGACCGACAAAAGAGCTACGCGGACAAGAAGCGAAGACCGGTTGACTTTCAAGTGGGAGATCGGGTTATGCTGAAGGTGTCTCCTTGGAAAGGAATCATCCGTTTCGAAAAGCGTGGGAAGCTTAGTCCCCATTTCCTTGGGCCCTTCATGATTTTAGAAAAGATCGAGCTTCAAGCTTATCGGTTGGACATACCGCCGGAGATGGACGGAATCCATCCTACTTTTCATGTCTGTTACCTCCGCAAGTGTTTGGCCGAAGAGGAAAGTGTTATCCCTTTGACGGAAATTCGCGTGGACAATGGGAATCGATGTGTAGAAGAACCGGAAGCTATTCTAGAGTCAAAGATAAAACAGTTGCGGCATAAGGAAGTGACGATGGTGAAGGTCCAATGGAAGCATCATCGGGGTGCTAACGTAACTTGGGAATCAGAAGAGGACATGAAGAAAAGATATCCTCGTTTATTTTAGGAAATAAGATTTCGGGGACAAAATACCTATTAGGTGGGGAGGATTGTAACACCCGAAAAATCTAAGGTAAATGTTCCCCTCGTCCCTTGACTCGTGTTAAATTAAGAATCTCTTTATGTGTTTAATTGGTGTTTTATCAATCTGTTACGAGTATGTTAATTTTCTTAGTTAGCTTCGCTTTATCGAACCTCAGAAAAGTCAAGTTTTCGGTGTCAAAGGGAGTGGACGCGATTGTGCCATAGCGATAGTGCCCTAGCACAATCGCCTGGCACTATCGCTTGGCACTATCGCTTGGCACTATCGCTGGAATTGTACCGATGGGTCGGGGTTGGTCGCGATTGTGCCTTCGCGATAGTGCCCTTGGAACAATCACCGGGCACTATCGCCTGGGATGTACCGTGAGTTGGTTGAGTGTCGCGATTGTGCCTTCGCGATAGTGCCATGGGCACAATCGCCAGGCACTATCGCCGGCGATGTCTGATGGTTTAAAAACCCAACTTTGACCTTTTTGACCACACTTTCTCACTTCTCTTGTTTTGAGCCGATTGAGAACACTTTTAGGGCGATTTTCTGTCCTCTTAAAACCCTTCAACATTTACTCAAACCCTAGTGGTAGTTAGGGATATTTATTGGTGTGTAAGGGAGCTAGAAGATCACTCAAGGGAAGCATTCAAGTCTCATTCAAGTTTCCACCTTCTCACCATTCAAACCATGTTTTCTAGGGTTTTGTATAAAACCCTAGACAGTGAGTTTTCTTCTAATATTTTCCAATGAGATACATACTTTGTACATTTACTTGCTTAACATCTCATGTTTACATAAAAGTTGATCACCTGATAAGTTTTGACCTAACTGTTACCTTTGAGATTTTGAAGATATAGCCTTGGTCATTATTGTGGATATTGATGAGATGATTATTCTTGGCATTTGAGATTTATGATATGTAATATGATGAGTCATGGATAATATGGGAATATTTGCATGCTTTAGAGTTTTGTACCTAAACTATGCTTGGGGTTGTTGAAGTCTTATACATGTATCTTATGGGTATGGAGTTATGTATAGAGATGGACATTGTACGTACATAGAACGAACCATGAGTAAGTGCTAGGAGGATGTAGTCTTAGGTGCCACTATAATGGTATGCACCTAGACCTCCGCCACTTGGAGTAATGCCTGGGAGGTAGTCTTCAAGTGTGCCGGGCCTTCGGGATGTTGCTCAAGCGAGTGGACATCAAGGTACATTGACTTGAGGTAAAACTCATTGGTGTTGTTGGGTCTGAAAGATGTCAAGGATGGATACTACTGCTGAATGTGTTAATACTGCTAGTTCAACATGGTTAATACTTCTGAAGTTAATACTTCTGAAGTTAATACTTCTGAAGTTAATGCTGCTAGAAGAACTTGGTTAATACTTCTGAAGTTAATGCTGCTAGAAGAACTTGGTTAATACTTCTGAGGTTAATACTTCTGAGGTTAATGCTGCCAGTTGTAGTTAATGCTGCTGGAACAAAGTTAATGCTGCTGGAACAAAGTTAATGCTGCTCAACAAGATTAGTACTGCTAGTTCAAAGTTAGTACTGCTTGAAGAGATTAATACTGCTGAGCATGGTTAGTACTGCTAGAGTTAATACTGCTCAGAGTAATAATGCTGCTGAAGAATAATGCTGCTTATGTGATAAAGAATTCGCATGGAAGGATGACAGCTGGATGGACTGAAGATATTTATGGAAGATATTCTGAAGATATTTTATTAATTGTAATTATCTTTTATCTTTAGTATATATATTGCATAGTTTAGAATAGTGAGATAACTTTTAATAACTCATTCTATGTTTATGTTCTAGAGAGAAAATCAACCTCAAGGCATAGTTCCTAATTCTAGAGAAGTAGAATTCGTCTTGAAAGAGTCTTTTCTTCAAGATTGAGGTTGAGTGTGTAATCTTGTGATTTGATCATTGAATACAAGTTTACAAGTTGTTAATCATACACTGTTTTGATTACTGTTACATTGAATATCAAAGTGTTATTCCGCAACTTCTTTGATATTGTTTCTGAGACTTTATTCTTGTTAAGAATTCGATCCTGACAAGTGGTATCAGAGCTAGTATTCTCAGAAACATTCATTCAACATCAATCATCATGGCTAAAGAATCAGAATCGACAAGAACTCCCACTGAGGTAACATCTAATCTTTGCTCTAAATCCTGTATTGAAACTGTTCAAAGGTACAGGGATCACAATCAGGGTATGTGTGATGATCTTAAAAGATTAAAGAGAGATATAAAAGACTATGTAAGAATTGTTGAGAGTTTTGAGGAACAGATTAAGAGTTTCCAAGCCAATGAGCTTCAACACTCTTATGACACAAACTACTGGAAGTGGGAGAAAGATCAGTATGAATTTAAGCTTAAACAGAAAGAAGAGGAGAATGAGAAGATAAAGAGGGAGTTTGAGAAAGCCAAGCTAGATATTGAAAAATTTTCCAATGCTTCTAAAGCAATGGACTCCTTGCTCCAAACTCAAATCCATGACAAACTCAGAAGAGGAATAGGCTATAACACCACACCACCACCATACAACAACAATTACATCCCTCCTATATCAGACTTGCTAGAGACCAAGAATAGTAAGGAATTGTCTGATGAAGTCACTAAGGTAGATCCATTAGACAAAGTGGTGGTTGAAACAGACTCTGAAGAAGAGAATTCTAATGATAAGAGTAAGGAGAACACTGTATGTGGTGAGATTCCTCTAGAAAATCACATTATCACCAATAAGGGATGTGGAAAGACTTGGGTCAAATCTAAGGACATAGAGAAGACTGAGAGAAAGTCTGAGAAGGTCCATTATAAGCGGACCACAGTTGTGAATCCTGTCCCTTGCAAACAGTGTGCTTGCAATAAATCTGAGTCCCAAAAACATGATAAACCAAGGGGAAATCAGAGAAATTGGAATAACCAGTGGGCACAAAAACAAGGGGTTGATCTGAGTAAAATCAATAGACCAAAACCTTGTTTTATTTGTGGAAAGCTGAATCACCTTGCCAAATACTGTTATTTCAATCCCATTAACCAAAGAGTCACTTTTCAAAGACAACCACAAAACTCTTTTGGTTATAGGAATCAGGGAAGGAATCATATGGCTGAGAACATAGCACCTATAAGATCACATGCTCAGAACAAGTTTGCTAAACCAAAGAAAAATACTCCAAATAAGCCAAGGAGTAATTTAAAGACAAAGAAAGCAAACAACTTTGTTCAAGTTTGGGTTCCAATTGTAAAGAAACCTGTTAGTACTGCTATCCCAGATAGTACTGCTAACAGAAATAGTGTTGCTGCAACCAATACTACTGCTAACAAGGATAGTGCTTCTACTAGTATTAATATTGCAAAGCCTATAATCTTGACAAAGTATTCCAACCATGAGATTCCTAAACAACTCATCCAGACCAAACTGACAGATTATATAAATGAGAAAGGACAACCCAAGACCACTTTGGCTTGGGTTCCATCAAAGACTAACTGATTTATCAAGTGTGCAGGGCAACCAAAAGCTCAAGAGGAAGAGCATTTGGAATGAAGATAATGGTTGCTCTTGGCACATAACAAGGAACATGGACTGCCTTCAAATTCTTTAAAAGATTTGATGGAGGACATGTTACTTTTGATCCAGCAGAAGGTAAGAAAAGTGAAAAAGGTATAGTTTCAAAAGATAAAGTAACTTTTGAAAATTTTATGGTATATGGTACTACTAACCTTGTGTCTGTAAGTGTTTCAGGTTGCTAATACTGAAAGGTAGTTAGTACTTCTAGTTCAGTGAATACTGTCAGACTGTGTTAATGCTGCTGGTATGTGTTACTACTGCCAGTCTGTGTTAATGCTGCTGATAAGTGTTACTACTGCTAATGTAAGTTTTCTATACCTAAAAATGATCTTCAATGATTTAATGTCAAACCTGGATATCAATCAAAAAGCTTTTATCTGAATCCAAGGTTTGTACAAGAAGTACTTAATAATGAATTGACGGACATACGTCACTTTGATGAGGTATATGTACCTAAACCCCCTAAAGGCAAGGTCTTTTCAATCATGAAGAGATCTGCTAAGGACTCTGAAGGAGTTGACACCCCATTGTTCTCAACAATGATGGTGGTGTCCCAACCACAAGAAGGTATGGCAGCAGGGTCAAGGCCCTTATTAGACATTCCCACTGCTAGTCAAACCCAACCTTCCCACTCTATATCTATCCCACAGTCTCTACTTCATAAGTCATCTTCACCAATAAAACAGGTAAAGAAAACAGGTAAAGAAGGCTCCTTCCCTTCTTGTACCATCAACCCCTAAGCCTTTAAGCCCTCTAAGGGAGGATTCTCCTTTAGAGAATATCCATAGGGAAACTACAGGGGTGTCTCCCAACCTCAAGAAGGTGCTCAATAAGGAGATGCAAGAGCATATGGGTTGTAAGGCTCACACTACTGACTTTGCACAAAGTGCAGGACAGGACAGTATGAACATATCTAAGACCTTCCCCATGGCAACTTTAGATGAGTAATTATCTAAAGGTCCCAGGTGCCAAGAAACCAAGGGAGTAGAAGGTGCTTCTGCTAGGCAGAAGATCTCTACTAAAAGATCCAAGGATCCTTCAAAGGTGGTAAACACACCTAAAGGAGGTGAGGACAGTTTAACTACAAAGAATTGATGGATACACTTGGTACAATTAGTCTGAAAGTTCACAATCAAATTATGGAGATAAAAGAGATGAAAAGGTGATCACTTCTTATCACTAGCAGATAGATCATATCAAGAAGCTGGTACTGAAAAAGAAGAAAATTAAAGTTTGTATTGATGAAAAGGAGCACAGATCATGATTATTTAAAAAAGGGGGAGACTTAAACAACTGAACTTGAGAAGACATGAGAAGGAGAATCAAGTTGATATGAAATCTTATTTTGAGGGGGAGATAAGTGAAGAAGTTGAAACAAAGCAGTAACTACAGTAGAAACAGAAAAGAAGATAACAGCAGAAACTGAATCAAGAAGAACTAGTAATTGCAGAAAGTTTTGAAATTATCATAAAGACCCTATGCTGAAGAACTTAACTTCTTAGTTTTGAAAAGTTAAGTTAGGGGGAGATTGTTAGGTCTGAAAGATGTCAAGGGTGGATAATACTGCTGAATGTGTTAATACTGCTAGTTCAACATGGTTAATACTTCTGAAGTTAATACTTCTGAGGTTAATACTTCTGAAGTTAATACTTCTGAAGTTAATACTTCTGAAGTTAATGCTGCTAGAAGAACTTGGTTAATACTTCTGAAGTTAATGCTGCTAGAAGAACTTGGTTAATACTTCTGAGGTTAATACTTCTGAGGTTAATGCTGCCAGTTGTAGTTAATGCTGCTGGAACAAAGTTAATGCTGCTGGAACAAAGTTAATGCTGCTCAATAAGATTAGTACTGCTAGTTCAAAGTTAGTACTGCTTGAAGAGATTAATACTGCTGAGCATGGTTAGTACTGCTAGAGTTAATACTGCTCAGAGTATTAATGATGCTGAAGAATAATGCTGCTTATGTGATAAAGAATTCGCATGGAAGGATGACAGCTGGATGGACTGAAGATATTTATGGAAGATATTCTGAAGATATTTTATTAATTGTAATTATCTTTTATCTTTAGTATATATATTGCATAGTTTAGAATAGTGAGATAACTTTTAATAACTCATTCTATGTTTATGTTCTAGAGAGAAAATCAACCTCAAGGCATAGTTCCTAATTCTAGAGAAGTAGAATTCGTCTTGAAAGAGTCTGTTCTTCAAGATTGAGGTTGAGTGTGTAATCTTGTGATTTGATCATTGAATACAAGTTTACAAGTTGTTAATCATACACTGTTTTGATTACTGTTACATTGAATATCAAAGTGTTATTCCGCAACTTCTTTGATATTGTTTCTGAGACTTTATTCTTGTTAAGAATTCGATCCTGACAGGTGTGATGGGTCTCCCCCATGATTGACCCCGTATGGACTTTGGTGGTTGAAGTGTCATATTTGTTCATAACATGCTTTATATATATGTTCACCATGTTTTGATGCAACTCACTAGACCCGTTTGGTTTAACACTTGATTGTTGGTATGTATCTCAGGTTCTAGTGGCGCAAGCGCCAAGGAAGCTTAGTCAACCGTTAGTGGTGAGCACGGGAGCATTTTTGGGATGCCATATGTGCAGTTCATTCTTTTGAATATAGTCGACAACCGACCGTAATCTTATGTCTAGAAAGATTTAGATTAGGAAGTTGTTATCTATTATTGATTATTTTACAAACTTGTAATCAACAGGCATTTATGTTCCCTTTTTGTATGAGCTCATGAATTGGCATTTATGTCCACTTTCCGGAAATTTTTGTTAGCCCTATTTTTGGGGTGTTACATACGCTATTATTAATTTCGGTAACTAACCATTCTGACTAAGTGCTCCATATGAGTTGTGGCCTACTTTCGTCTTCCGTCACAACCTACGGAGGAACGCATCCCCTGTCTTGCATAAGGTTCAAACGTCGGAAGATTTATTTATTATTATTACTCTAATTGTTGTTAAATGTTCACGAATGTGTTGTACTTCTTTGCACCTATATTTTGGATGTTCTCACTAGGCTCCAAGCCTAACACTTGTTTGTTTTGGTGTGAAGCAGGTTCTGTTAGCGTTGGGGTAGCGAATCCTTGAGCGGAGAGTTGAGTCCCGTCGTGGACAATCTTTTGGAGAAATAGAAATTGTTGGGACATAGCGTGCATAATACTTGATGATATTTTTAGAAAATGATGACGACACCTAATTGTAATCTAAGCTAGAATTGTTTAGATTAGTAGGTTGTCGGTCCTCGTATCCATTTTTATAATTTTAAAATGTAAACGCTTATTCTATCCCATTTTTGGGTGATTCCATTCTTGGATGTTTAATTTTGCTCCTTACAGGTTTAAATCGTTGGATTTATAAACATTCTATGGCGAAATTTTCAAGTTTTAAATTCACCCGGTTTTTAGGGTGTTACAAGTTGGTATCAGAGCATTAGTTTAAGTGAACTAGGCATGAACGTAAGATGTCTAGACTTAAGTTGGAGTTATTAAGTTATGATTGGTGAGGATTGGGTAGAACTTCTAAGATAGGACGTTCTTAGAGTCGACGGAACTGCATGAGTTGAGAATTGTGATGATGGTAACAAGAATCCTTGTGTATGGTGTGTTCATATAAAAGTAGTAGAGGAGGGTGAAGTATTACTTGGACCGGTCAACGAGGTACCTGTTTGGTCTTCAGAGGCCTCGGCTCCAGAGGCTCTGTGATCACCTTCAGAAGGACCATCATCATTGAACATCTCTTCAAAAAGGCGATGAAGACCATTTGTTCTTGTAGAATTACCAGAGTCTTCATCTTGAATCTTGAGTCCTGAGCTTATTTGCTAATAAGTCATCTGAAAAGAGTCATCAAACGAAACATTAATACTTTCAAGTATATGTTTGGATTTGAGCACATAGACTCTATATGTGTAACACCCTCAAATTTGGAAAGAGCGACCAATTTAAAAACTTTCAACAATACCATAAAGGATAATAAAATCTCTCACTACTAGTCCATAATCGAAATACCTAACTAGGTTGAACCATCAACAAATGAATAAATGTTGGGAACTGAAGAAAAGCTTAAGTGTTTAATGCTGCTAGTACAGAGTTACTACTGCCAGAGGATTTCAAAGATTAATACTGCTAAGTATTACTACTTCTAGTAGAATTAATACTGATAGTCAAAGTTAGTGCTGCTTGAACAAAGTTAGTACTGCTTATCTAGTTAGTACTGCTAGAAGTTAGTGCTGCTTAGTAGTTAATGCTGCAAAGTCTCAGTTAATACTTCCAAGGTGATTAGTGCTGCTTATGGGATGAAGATTCGAATTACAAGAATGACAGCTGGATAGACTGAAGATATTCATGGAAGATATTCTGAAGATATTTTATTAATTGTAATTATCTTTTGTTCAGTATATATATAGAATTGATAGAATAGTTTCAAGATTATTAATTCTGAGTTTTTGTCAGAGAGAAAATCAACCTCAAGGCATAGTTCCTAATTCTAGAGAAGTAGAATTCGTCTTGAAAGAATCTGTTCTTCAAGATTGAGGTCGTGTGTGTAATCTTGTGATTTAAAACATTCAATACAAGTTTACAAGTTATTCATCATATTTACTGTTTGTTTATTGTTTCATTGAATATCAAAGTGTTATTCCGCAAACTCCTTTGATATTAGTTTCTGAGAATTTATTCTTGTTGAGAATTCGATCCTGACAAGTGGTATCAGAGCCAGTAATCTCAGAAACCTACATTCAAAATCACATCATCATGGCTAAAGGTTCAGAGTCTTCAAGCTCAGAAATTCCTATAGAGGTAACATCTAATCTTTGTTCTAAATCCTGTATTGAAACTGTTAAAAGGTACAGGGATCACAACCAGACAATGAGTGATGACCTTAAAAGATTAGAGAGAGATATAAAAGACTATGCAAAAATTGTTGAGAGTTTTGAGGAACAGATTAAGAGTTTCCAAGCCAATGAACTCCAACACTCATATGACACCAACTACTGGAAGTGGGAGAAAGATCAGTATGAGTTGAAGCTGAAACAGAAAGAAGAGGAGAATGAAAAAATAAAGAGTGAGTTTGAGAAAGCCAAGCTGGATATTGAGAAATTTTCCAATGCTTCAAAAGCAATGGACTCTTTGCTCCAAACTCAAATCCATGACAAACTTAGAAGAGGAATAGGCTATAATACCACACCACCACCATACAACAACAATTACATCCATCCTATATCAGACTTGCTAGAGACCAAGAATAGGAAGGAATTATCTGATGAAGCCACTAAGATAGATCCATTAGACAAAGTGGTGGTTGAAACAGACTCTGAAGAAGAAAACTCTAATGATAAGAGTAAGGAGAACACTGTGAGTGGTGAGATTCCCCTAGAAAATCACATTATCACCAATGAGGGATGTGGAAAAACTTGGGTCAAATCTAAGGACATAGAGAAGACAGAGGGAAAGTCTGGTAAGGTCCATTACAAACAGACCACAGTTGTGAATCCTGTCCCTTGCAAGCAGTGTACATGCAATAAAGCTGAGAAATCAACCAAAGGACCCCGGTGCCAAGAAACCAAGGGGGTAGTAGGTGCTTCTGCTAAGCAGAAGGCCACTACTAATAAAAGATCCAATGATCATTCAAAAGGGGGTAACACTCCTGGAGAAGGTGAGGACAGATATAACTATGATGAATTGATGGAAACCATGGGAAACATCAACATGGATGTTCTTAAACAGGGCAAAGAGATAGATGAAATGAAGCTGGTAATCCTGTCACAACAAGTACAGATAGCCAAGTTAAAAAAATGGTGACTAGGCTGATACAAAAGAAGAGGAGAAAACAATTTGTACTCAAGAAGAGATCTAATGTTCAAGATCCTTTCAACAAGGGGGAGAAGCAAGAGGGAGAAACAGAGAAAGAAAGGTATTCTGAAAAGAGAGTTGAAGTTGAGAGAGAGACAGAGCATGGAATAGAAGCAAAAACAGATTTTGTCCAAGAAGCAGAAACTGTTAATGCTGCTGAAACAACAGAAACAGTTAATGCTGCTAAGGCAAAAGAAGCAGAAACAGGGCTCTCTGTAGAGGAAATGGAGATTGCAGAAACTTTAGTTAAAGCCAAAAATGATACTCCTAAGGCTAGTCAAAAGGCCAAGGGAGTAGTCATCAATGAAGAATGGATCTCAAAGAAGGGAAAAGAAAATGCAATCTTGAAGGATACAAAGGGAAAAGGAAAGGAAAAGATGGTTGAAGCTGAACTGTCTGCAAAGAAAAAGACTCAGATTGAATTAGATGAGGAAATAGCAAAGCAGCTTCAAGATCAAATGGAAAAGGAGGAACAGCTGCAAACTGAGACAGATAGAGAACTTGCAAAGATCATGGCCAGAAAGCTAAATGCAGAGTATCAGAAAAGTATCAAAGAAGCAGCTCAGGCCAAGAAACTTCAAATCAAAAAGATGCCAATTCAAAAGCAGAAAAGACAACCATCTAAGACCTTTTTGGCCAATCAGGAAAGAAGAAAAATGATAAATTTCCTGAAAGGTGCAATTAGAGTCAAGGGGGAGATGTTCACAAACATGGCATACAATCAGGTTGAAGAGTTATACAAAAAAGAAATGGCAAAGCTTCAAGGTGATTCAACTCAAAGGGAAGAGGCTGAGAGAAGAATGAAGGAGAGGCATGACCTCAATATTCAACAACCATTCCCTGAGGAGACCACACCCTCAAAGGACAAAGCTGAAGAGATGAAGAAAGAACATGAAAATGTTGATGTAGAAGCCAAATCTGGAAAGAGGGTGAAGACAATTTCTTCCAAAAAGCAGTCTAAAAGGCCAAGAGTGGAGGAAAAAGAAGAAACTGCAGCAGAACCAATGCATAATCCAGAACAGTCAAATAAACAAACTGATGAGAATATGGATGTTTACATAACTATAGTAGAACCCATTAAGGTTGTTCCAGTCTCCATGAAAGCTCCTGAGATCATCTTTTGGGACAGTCTAAGAGATAATGGAAAGGACTTTTTCAGAATCAAAAGAGCTGATGGTTCATTTGAAGCATTTTCAACCTGGGGGAGAGTTACCAGAGGTTGTTCAAGAGCAGACATAGAAGAAATGTATAAAGTGGGGATGAAACTCTATGAGCCTGTGTTGAAAGGTAATGAAGAAAATCTTCTAAAGGTGGCAATGGAATATTTATGTATGATGTTTGATCCAGAGAAGGTGGTTCACAGAATTAAAGATCTTTATCATGAGTATGGATTTAAGAAGATTACTCACTGGATGTTATTTGAAAACTGTGGTGTATACATGATTACCATTGACAAATGTTATCATGAATACTACCTAGTTGACAAAATATATGATCATAGCAAGCAGAAACTTGAAGGGATGCTGAAAGCTAAGCTAGTATGTGCTAAGGATTCTGAAATGGCCAAAATTGTGGTGAGAAGAACTATCAATCAAAGTATGGGCCTAGATCCAAATTTGGGAAACTGATTATGAGGTGTTGAAAGCATCTTGAAGATCAGATCTGAAGAACTTGACTTCTCTTTCTAAAAGTCAAGTTAGGGGGAGATTGTTGGGAACTGAAGAAAAGCTTAAGTGTTTAATGCTTCTAGTACAGAGTTACTACTGCCAGAGGATTTCAAAGATTAATACTGCTAAGTATTACTACTTCTATTAGAATTAATACTTCTAGTCAAAGTTAGTGCTGCTTGAACAAAGTTAGTACTGCTTATCTAGTTAGTACTGCTAGAAGTTAGTGCTGCTTAGTAGTTAATGCTGCAAAGTCTCAGTTAATACTTCCAAGGTGATTAGTGCTGCTTATGGGATGAAGATTCGAATTACAAGAATGACAGCTGGATAGACTGAAGATATTCATGGAAGATATTCTGAAGATATTTTATTAATTGTAATTATCTTTTGTTCAGTATATATATAGAATTGATAGAATAGTTTCAAGATTATTAATTCTGAGTTTTTGTCAGAGAGAAAATCAACCTCAAGGCATAGTTCCTAATTCTAGAGAAGTAGAATTCGTCTTGAAAGAATCTGTTCTTCAAGATTGAGGTTGTGTGTGTAATCTTGTGATTTAAAGCATTCAATACAAGTTTACAAGTTATTCATCATATTTACTGTTTGTTTATTGTTTCATTGAATATCAAAGTGTTATTCCGCAAACTCCTTTGATATTAGTTTCTGAGAATTTATTCTTGTTGAGAATTCGATCCTGACAATAAAGTCTTACATAAACACTAACTAAAGTCGAGTGTTACTATATCCCAATAACAATTGCTATCTCCAATATAAGTGCGGAAGGCTTCATCAAGCTAATCACCTCTTCGAGCACACAACTAGCACTCATCACTTCTTAGTGTTGCTAGAACTAATCCCGGAATGGAACCTGATGCACATGCTGACAAATAAAAAGGTTAGGCTAACGCCTAGTGAGTTCAAGAGTTTTATATCATGATTATAAAAGAAAACGTAAAATGGAAATATTGCAACTTTTAATCATGATCCTTTAAAATGATTTACTTTAAAATAATAGAACAACTCAGTTACCAATAATATGCATTTTGTATATGGATGCCTCAACGCCAAAACATTCTTTTGTGAATTAGTGCAACCCAACGCTTACTTAAGACGTGAATAATGGCAACTGCTCAAACGTTGAAATTTGAATAAAACTTTATAAATCAAACGACCGAAATAAGAGGAAACTCAAGTCTTCAAAATTATAGCATAAGGGAGATAACTCAAACTCAAAGCGTCACTGAAAACGAGGATAAAACTAAATACCTCAAAACAACACCACTCGGCGACGGGGGAATCCCGAATTCCAAGGCTAGTGGCGGAACACAAAAGTAGGCCACATTCCAAGTTACTAAGCTCACCATACTAAGAACCCATGGCCACGAGCTCGCCGACTCGTACAAAGATGGGGGGGGGGGGCATCGGAGGGTTACCTAATCATGCTCATTCGCTAGGATTACATTTACGACCCATGGCTAGTAACCGGTCCCACATAACCGTACCAAGTGGCCTCCGAGGACCCAATGTCTCAATTAGCTACAAATTGGAAGCCACTATCCCATAAAAACAGGCTCATAAATTAAATCACATATGCAGGTCCGGGTATTGGACTCCACGAGTCCTCACCGTATTATCCTCGAGATCCCATAACTAATTCTGGTGCCAACATATAAATAATAGCCCTTTTTCTTTTTAAATAATGAAGACAAACTCATATGCCTATAGATCCACTGCATTACAGTCTAAAACAGTACATGACTCCAATTGAATGACCAACGCACTCAAAACATGTAATTCTCAAATGATGCGCATTAACCGTCATCATACTCAAAACTCCACAACGGGCTATTAAACCGGAAAAATGTCCTCAAGACTCATTTATTTTTAAATATGCATTTCCATGTTTAACTGCTGATAAGAATGAAAATCATAAAATGAGACTATATACATTCTTTCAAGTACTTCACATAAATGTGCAAGCAGTACATTATAAAACATCCAATTTCATGAATGATGTATAAAACCCGACAAATATTTAAAAGTGTATTTCTTTGACCAAAGATCTATTTATGCGATAAATAGGTGTGTTCATCGGTTGACATCCAATGGATGTGAGGGGAATCGAACCGATCCAATCATCCATTGGATGTTGGATTTTCCCAACCGAACCGATCCAATCATCCATTGGATGTTGGATTTATCCAATCCAATGGATGATTGGATCGGTTCGGTTCCATCCATTGGATGTTCTTATTGGATATCCATTGGATATTTTTATTGGATATCCATTGGATCGGATTGCATCCATCCGACATCCAATGGATGATCAAATTGGATCTATCCAGCGTGTTAATTTAATGCAATGTTCTAATTAATTACTTTTAGTTTGTGTTAAAACAAAAATAAGTGAAACTAAAAATTCAAAAATCAACACAAAACAAATTTAGATTTAAGAAAATTGCAAAAAAAAAATAATTGGATGATAGTTGGATGGAAAACTGGATGGTAATCGGATGGTTAATTGGATGGATAATTGGATGTTGGTCGGTTCGGTTCGGTCGGTTTTGGTCGGTTCTGGACTGCCATCCAAGAACCGACCGATCCAAATTGGATGTTGAGATTTTCAATCCGATCCGATCCAATTACAATTGGATATCCGATTATGGTCGGTCGGTTCTAATTGGATCGGTCGGTTCCTAATGGATCGGTTGAATTTCTGCACAGCCCTACGATAAATCATCAAAACATGTTCATTTTTGACACCTTTATCAAAATGCCCAAAAATCCCAAAAGTGGGTGTTTTACAAAGTTTATAAGGTTAAATACTTCAATTAATCAAAGATTTCTAAATAATCCAACATTTGATAATTTCATGTAAAACACATAAATACTTTAAAATGGACATTTTGGCATGTACAACGTTTTCACAAATCAACTTGAACTCACCTTGCTATATTTAGGCTAAATCTAGGTTTTACCCCCAAAATTTGAATCTCCTTTAATTTAGGCTTAAATCACCAAGAAACCTCCCTAGATCTTAGATCCAACACATCTACAAGATTACCTTCACCACACAGGCCAACAAAATCACACCCAAGATGAAGGATGAAAGGGAAAAGGATGAAATCATCAAACCCTAGCTTAACATTGAGAGAGATGAGGAGCTTACCACCACAAAATACTCTTGTATACTCCAATAGACTTCTAATCTCTTGCTAAATCCTTGAAGAGCTCCCAAAAAAGAAACCATGGCAACTTGAATCACCAAAAACGGATCTAGGAGGAGAAAGTTATAAGGAAATGAAGTTCGATCTCCAAAAATGGCGAATAAAACCCTCAGATTGACTCCCGTGGTTTGGCCCGTGGCTTGGAAGCCGAGAGGTAAACCGCATGCTTCCTCAATGCCCATCTAGAGGGTCCCGTGGCCTAGGGTCGCCCACCAACCTGCGGGCCTCCGAAAACCTCCATTTCTCGCATCTGATCACTGTTTTGGCCATAACTTCTTCGTTTTAACTTCGATTTTGCTCCGGAAAGAACTATTGGACTCGTAATTGAATCCTTTATCCAAAAAAACTATAAAATCTAGGATTCAAGTACAAAATCCTATATCTTATTTTTCCCTTAAAATTACCGATTTCTGTGTTAACTTGAAACGATACTTTTCGAAATCGGGGTGTTACAATCCTCCCAACCTTAAAGGAGATTTCTTCCTCGAAATCTAACACCGACCAAATATCCATTATCGCGTGTAGCGAGATCAATGGATTCCCTATCCAAAAGGAATGCCTTCTCGAAACTTTACCTCGTATACGAACCTGATTACATCCCTGTCAAGGTTGTTACCGAATTCCTCATAACAAGCCACCATGCACCCGTTCTTGTTGTTCAGTTTACTTTACTGATGACGAAATGAATATCGAGTCCTTAATAAATCATTTCCTAATCGTTAAAATTCCAATTGCCTCCCAACCTTATGTTGATCATATTACCTCAAAAGCCACTTACGACCTTATCTAGCCATTTCCACCAAGAATACTCCAAAGCAAACTTTTCCCTTAGATACCTCTAAATATGACGCAACAAGGTCTCCTCAATAATCGATTTGTACTTAAAGTCTACCTCAACATTCTCACCAAATGTCTCCAATAAACATTACCACTAAAGAATTATCGTCCTTCGACGAAATTTTCTAACGACTAGTTTGGTCTGAACCAACACAACCTTAAATCCGTTCCTCAAAGCTGACACAGACACGATGTCTGCAAGGGACCCCAGACTTCCATAGATCCCAGCATTGTTCTGATGTTTCCCCCGTAAACGTACCAACACACTCTACAGATAGTCGCTTATCCCAAACTCCAAGGTTCTATAACTCCCGTCATGCACTCAAGCGTTGATTGCCAAATCAACGAAAGTATTGATCATTATTGAAACACCAACGATTGATTCTTAATTAACAACATCTAATTTCCTTAAGGTTACCACTTGACCTGCAGACATCAGGGCCAACGAAAGTGCACTGAAACACACCAACAATCCTTGTCCTCAAAACCGAGCGTCGACACCTATCCTCGAAATGGCCATTCTGCAAACGTGGGTATACAACAAAATATTTCGTTCCAGGTTGCTATGTCGAAAGTTGACGCCTACTCAAGGAAATAAAACCTCAAATCAAACAACTTCACTAGCCAACCATAACCTCATCAATATTCATGAATACTCATCAAGATAGTACACCACCGACACATAGCATACCATCGTACCAATGACCCACAAATTCAAAACCAACCAAACCCAAACAACCATACACGGTTTTAACCCGAAATTTTTTCGAAGCATAAGGATTATCACTTAATTAACTGGGAGAGAGTATAAGTCTAACGCCTCAAATACCTCCGCATAAACTAGTTCATGAGCTGAAGTCCAAAGATTCAAAACTAACCATAAGACAGGTCCTCTAACGCTTCAATCCCCAAGGACTCCTTTATTCCTTAAATCTCGACCTCTATCACAAGAGGGATTACATCTACAGCTCTACTGAGTTCAAGGTTTTTCAAACTACCATGTCAATTTAAAATTTTATAAAACCTCTAAATGTAAAAGCTTTATAATGATTAATCATACGAATAAAATCCACTACCATTTTCTCGGTAGGTGTACAAAGTGGTTACAACCGCCACACATATAAAACCATTTCGGAAAATATTTGGTCAATAATCAAACTAATACTGACGCCAACGAAAGATATTGCAACAATCTTTTTCAAAGGGACTGCTACGGTCCCAGCTTGCATAAATTTATGTAGTGAATGAGAAATAGTTTTTACGTACTAAAACAGTGCATAACAAGGCGTTTGTATAAAAATATAGAAGGGACATTCATGAAATCAATTTCTAGAAACGTTTGCACAAACCATAAAATGTCATGAAATAAAATTTCCCAACGTGACTCGCATACATCGGTTTATTTCACAAAACTAGTAAAGTGACATGTGTACGCGCTTTTGGTTAAAACATAAAATAATCTACGTCAGTTTCAAGTTCAAAGCCAAATAATAATACGCTCTCATCGTTCTAAAATGCTAGTTAAAACTTATTGACGAAAGTTCCACATAGACATGTATGCATACTATATGCAACTCACACAAAACTCAAGGAAAACGATACCACTTGACGCCATTAAAGTCACCCCATTAAATCCACAAAATCGCATGAATTAAAATCCTAAAAAAACTCAAACACCAAGATAATGGGAGATAACTTTTCGTCCAAAACCTTAACACACGTGGAGGATATCCAATATTAAGGTCATAAGCCGTAGTTACTTGTCGAAGACTCTACGCAGCGTTAAAATACGAACATTACCATATTCGAAAATAGCATTGGACAAAAATGAGAGTAGGAAAATCTCAACAAAGTTTGCAATTTCATGCCATGAAATAATCTTATGCGTGCTCGAAATCATGGTTTAAAACCTTGTGTGTGCTAAAACATTGCTCCAAGATTTGTAATATAATCCACATGACGATTTAGAAACATGAGAAATAATTAATGTAATTTATTTCAGAAATACATTTCGTGCATGAATTTGATCGGCACTCAACACCTCGAAACCACGCTCCTCGATTTCTTAGTTACACTATCATCATCCAGATGCTCAACATCTTAAGGCGAAAATCAAAGATTTCATAGGTTCACCTCATAATTTCTCCTCGAAATATCATCGGTTCCAAAAGTCTATGGTTCTAATCCAACCAATCAATCTGACTCGAAACTATCCACTTAATGCAATCACCATGCTTACCGTCACTCCAAGTAACGAATATTAAAATCATCAACTCCTTCTAATGGCTACCCATATAGAAACTGCTTCACTACCCCAACGGTTATCATACCAAGGCAGTTCAAGCATACACACGTAACTCGTAGGTTCACCATAACACTGGCCAGGTGCTATTATGAACGTACTGTACATGATCATCCTTGCCATTTTTGGCGTGATTCCCGTTCCTAGTGACTCCACTCACCTCGAATCATCAAATATTAAAGTGCCTAATTGTAAAATCTCACATTCATTCACTTAAAATTATGCTAGTTTGAGTCTAGGCATTCAAAATCAACACCAAAATCTCTCAAACTTAATCTCTGATACCAACTTGTAACACCCTCGAATTTGGAAAGAGCGACCAATTTAAAAACTTTCAACAATACCATAAAGGATAATAAAATCTCCCACTACTAGTCCATAATTGAAATACATAACTAGGTTGAACCATCAACAAATGAATAAAGTCTTACATAAAGACTAACTAAAGTCGAGTGTTACTATATCCTAATAACAATCGCTATCTCCAATATAAGTGCGGAAGACTTCATCAAGCTAATCACCTCTTCGAGCACACAACTAGCACTCATCACTTCTCAGTGTCTCTAGAACTAATCCCAGAATGGAACCTGATGCACATGCCGACAAATAAAAAGTTTAGGCTAACGCCTAGTGAGTTCAATAGTTTTATATCATGATTATAAAGGAAAATGTAAAATGGAAATATTGCAACTTATAATGATGATCCTTTAAAATGATTTACTTTAAAATAATAGAACAACTAAGTTACCAATAATATGCATTTTGTAGATGGACGCCTCAACGCCAAAACATTCTTTTGTGAATTAGTGCAACCCAACGCTTACTTAAGACGTGAATAATGGCAACTGCTCAAACGTTGAAATTTGAATAAAACTTTATAAATCAAACGACCGAAATAAGAGTAAACTCAAGTCTCCAAAATTATAGCATAAAGGAGATAACTCAAACTTAAAGCGTCACTGAAAACGAGGATAAAACTAAATACCTCAAAACAACACCTCTCGGTGACGGGGGAATCCCGAATTCCAAGGCTAGTGGCGGAACACAAAAGTAGGTCACATTCCAAGTTACTGGCTCACCATACTAGGAACCCATGGCCACGAGCTTGCCGACTCGTACTAAAATGTGGGGGGGGGGGCACCCGAGGGTTACCTAATCATGCTCATTCGCTAGAATTACATTTACGACCCATGGCTAGTAACCGGTCCCACATAACCGTACCAAGTGGCCTCCGAGGACCCAATATCTCAACTAGCTACAAATGGGAAGTGACTATCCCATAAAAACAAGCTCAGAAATTAAATCATGGATGCAAGTCCGGGTATTGGACTGCACGAGCCCTCACCGTATTATCCTCGAGATCCCATAACTAATTTTGGTGTCAACATATAAATAATAGCCCTTTTTCTTTTTAAATAATGAAGACCGACTCATATGCCTATGGATCCACTGCATTACAGTCTAAAACAGTACATGACTCCAATTGAATGACCAACACACTCAAAACATGTAATTCTCAAATGATGCGCATTAACCGCCATCATACTCAAAACTCCACAACGGGCTATTAAACCGGAAAGATGTCCTCAAGACTCATTTATTATCAAATATGCATTTCCAAGTTTAACTGCTGATAAGAATGAAAATCATAAAATGAGACTATATACATTCTTTCAAGTACTTCACATAAATGTGCAAGTAGTATGTTATAAAACATCCAATTTCATGAATGATACATAAAACCCGACAAACATTTAAAAGTGTATTTTCTTTTACCAAAGATCTATTTATGCAATAAATCATCAAAACATATTCATTTGTGACACCTTTATCAAAATGCCCAAAAATCCCAAAAGTCGGTGTTTTACAAAGTTTATAAGGTTAAATACTTCAATTAATCAAAGATTTCTAAATAACCCAACATTTGATAATTTCATGTAAAACACATAAATACTTTAAAATGGACATTTTGGCATGTACAACGTTTTCACAAATCAACTTGAACTCACCTTGCTAGATTTACGCTAAATCTAGGTTTTACCCCCAAAACTTGAATCTCCTTTGATGAAAGCTTGAATCACTAAGAAACCTCCCTAGATTTTAGATCCAACACATCTAAAAGATCACCTTCACCACACAAGCCAACAAAATCACACCCAAGATGAAGGATGAAAGGGAAAAGGATGAAATCATCAAACCCTAGCTTAACATTTAGAGAGATGAAGAGCTTACCACCACAAAATACTCTTATATACTCCAATAGACTTCCAATATCTTGCCAAATCCTTGAAGAGCTCCAAAAAAGAAACCATGGCAACTTGAATCACCAAAAATGGATCTAGGAGGAGAAAGTTATGAGGAAATGAAGTTAAATCTCCAAAAATGGCGAATAAAACCCTCAGATTGACTCCCGCGGTTTGGCCCTTGGCTTGGAAGCCGCGAGGTAAACTGCGCGCTTCCTCAATGCCCATCTAGAGGGTCACGCGGCCTAGGTCGCGGCCTAGGGTTGCCCACCAACCCGTGGGCCTCCGAAAACCTCCATTTCTCGTATCCGATCACTGTTTTGGCCATAACTTCTTCGTTTTAACTCCGATTTTGCTCCGGAAAGAACTGTTGAACTCGTAGTTAAATCCTTTATCCAAAAAAACTATAAAATCTTGGATTCAAGTCCAAAATCCTATATCTTATTTTTCCCTGAAAATTACCGATTTCTGTGTTAATTTGAAACGATACTTTTCGAAATCGGGGTGTTACAATATGCTTTGGAGGTTGATGAATAGCCAACAAATTTGGATTCATCAGATTTTGGGCTAAATTTCACTATTTGTTCTCTGTCATTTAACACAAAACATCTACAACCAAAAACATGAAAATATTTGGTGTTTGGCTTCCTTTGGTTGAGCAAGTGGTATGGGGTCTTTGCATGCCTCTTCACTATTAATGATCGATTTTGAGTGAAGCATGCAGTTGAAATGGCTTCTGCCGAAAAAGAAATTAATAGATAGTCTTGAGGCAGTGAGCATAGTTCTGGCGGCTTCCATTAGTGTTATGTTCTTGCGTTCAACAACACCATTTTGTTGTGGAGTCCTTGCAGCCGAGAAGTTCTTTGAGATGCCCTCTGTCGTAAGATAAGCTTCAATGGTTGAGTTCTTAAACTTTGTGCCATTGTCACTTCGAATTCTCTGCACCCTGCAATCATGAAGAACTTGTATTCTCTTAAGAAGATTGATTAGTACCACAGGAAGATCGGATTTCTTTCGAACAAACTCCACCCAAGTGTATCTAGAGAATTCATCTATGAGTACAAGAATGTACTTCTTGCCACCTAGGCTCTGCACAGATATAGGACCACAGAGGTCCATATGAAGCATTTGTAGAGGTCTAGTGCGAGAGATGTCTGTCTTGCTCTTATGGGCAACTCTTTTGAGTTTGCCCATTTCACAAGCAGAGCATAGATGATCTCTGTCGAATTTGATACTTGGTAACCCACTCACCAGTTTTAATTTTACAAGTTTGTCAAGAGTATGAAAATTTAAGTGACATAACCTGTTATGCCAGAGTCAAGCCTCCTCATTCTTACTTAAGACCAAACAAAGCTTTTCTTCTTTGTTGATCGAATTGAAGTCCATGAGATATAGACAACCTCTTCTTTTGGCTCGCAGAAGTTCTGTGGATGTTTCTTGTTTTAACAAAGAACAGTATTGCCTTTTAAACATCACATCTATTCCATTATCACAGAGTTGGCTAACACTTAGTAAGTTGTGCTTAAGGCCATCCACATAAGCCACTCTATTGACATCAATGTCTCCTTTAGCAATGGCTCCAAAGCCTTTAATTTTCCCCTTTTTGTTGTCTCCAAAGGTCACATAACCACCTCCATATTTTTCTTTGTATGTGGAGAGCAACCCTCTGTCGCCAGTCATGTTCCTTGAGCACCCGGAGTGTAGGTACCAAAGGGGCACATGCTGTTTCTTCTGCGGACAGATCAAGAGGATTTAGGTACCCATTTCGAAATGGGTCCAGTTTTGTTAGGAGTCTTTAAAGATGCCTTAGCACCTTTGGTTTTGGTCTTATCCTCTTTAGCAGAGGTACCAGATTGTCCTTTCTCACCCTTGAATTTGGCATTCTTGGGCTTGGGGTGAGATATAAGACTGGTAGGCCTTGAAAAATGTTGGTTAAGAGAATGCATAAGATCAAAGCATTTACAGTGAGATACTCCAAAAGCAAATTTATTAAACATTTCATTGAATTTATCAAAGGAGGGTACAGAGCATTGTTTACAACAACCCTTTTTAGATTTGGGTTTCTTTTCACAGAAAACTTTGTCTAATCTAGGTTGAGTTTTATCAAAAACTCCTATTGGATGGCTCTTTGATTGTACTCTCCCTCGATGACTTCCTTTTCATGCATTCACTGCCACAGAAGCATCAGATTTTATCAAATTTGGGCCATTTTCCTTTCTGTTGCCAAGTGAGTTTTTTTTGAAAAGGTTTTGTGAATTTTGGAGCTTTGGTTTCTTGAGAGATCTGTTTTTTTTCTTTGTTTAATTTCTCAAGCTCAAGAGAGGTCTTAGCTTGCAGACACATATCCAAAAAGTCGGGGTAGATAGGTACACCTGTAGTTCTCCTTTTGGGAGAGATCATTCGGTTAAGAATGCCAGATGGAATCTTATTTTCCTCTAGACTACAGGGGACTATCTCTTGTTCCACAGAACTAGTCTCTTCATCGACAGAGGATGACTCAGACGCAGACTCAGAGTCTGAATCAAGAAAACCTCTGTGGATGAGGGCATGACTTTCTGGATATATATTGCTTTGTCCACTAACAGTGTCCTTTGAAATGTTTGTGAGGTCCAATGAGATCATAATTGATTGATTGATTGAGATAAACAAGTGATTGGGATTGGAATCTGTAGTTGTTTTATTCACAAACAAAAACTAACTACAGAGAGCGTATAGAATCCGTATGTCTACATGGTTGAAAATGAAAGTTACTTACAACTAACACTAACAGATCCTATTTACACCCAACGCCCTTGTTACACATTAAGCCCAAACCCAATTACAAAGCCCAATACACAATGCAATAGGATTACTTTACTAAACTTCTAAATAGAACATATTTATGTTCTAACATTCTCCCCCTATGTTTTGTAAAGTAATCATTCTCTTTTAAGCTTAGCTTCAACTCCTCTCCCCCTTGATTTCTTTAGAAAACTTAGCGTTGCATAAACTTCAAAGCTCCTCTAGCTCCCCCTTGAAAGTAGCTCTTATCCTTGAAGTTTCAACTATAATACCAGATCTGATGTATATCATAACCTCGACTGAGTGCACATAAAGACAACTTTTGACTCTTGTAAACCCAACACATTCCTTACGCCTACAAGAATGATATGTGTTGAATTATGGAATGATAACCATGTGCATCTTCAGTGTATAACATCTGATCTGTCTTTGAACCTCGAGTTGAAATAAGAATTCAACTTAAGAACTTAATCTGATCAGCTTAAAGGAGGTAGCATCCGGTAGCAACACTGCAAGGCAAGGGTTAGAAGGAAACTACTGTTCAACAACTGATAAAAGACGCTCTTTTTCTGATAGTTTTCCAGAATACTGAACAATTGTCAGGATCGAATTCTCAACAAGAATTAACTCTCAGAAACAATATCAAAGAAGTTTGCGGAATAACACTTTGATATTCAATGAAACAGTAAATCAACACAAAAAATATGAATAACAAACTGTAATCTTTTATTGAATGCTTTGAAGTTACAAGATTACTCACTCAACCTCAATATTGATGAACAGGCTCACCAATACGAATTCTACTTCTCTAGAATTAGGATCTATGCCTTGAGGTTGATTTTCTCTAAAAGAATGAAAAACAAAAGTTATAGTTATCTAACTATTCTAAACAATACAATATATACACTGAATACAAAGATAATTACAATAAATAAAATGTCTTCAGTATATCTTCTATGTATATCTCTAAGCTTCCATGTATATCCTTTCATACGAATCTTCATCATATAAGCAGTATTAATCTTCAGCAGCATTAACTTCCTTCTAGCAGCATTAACTACTAAGCAGTACTAACCACTAGCAGTACTAACTAGCTAAGCAGTACTAACTTTGTTCAAGCAGCACTAACTTTGACTAGCAGTATTAATAGTACTAGCAGTAGTAACACTCAGCAGTACTAACCTTTAAGTCTTCTAGCAGTAGTAACTTTGAACTAGCAGCATTAACCATACTTGAGTTTTTCTTCAGTTCCCAACAATCTCCCCCTAACTTGACTTTTAGGAAGAGAAGTTAAGTTCTTCAGATCTTCTTCAAGATGCTCCCAAAACTCTATCAATGTCTAAATCCCAGTGTTTGCATCCAATCCCAAACTCTGATTGATGGTTCTTTGAATCAAGTATTTAGCCATTTCTGAATCTGGAACACACCTTAACTTTTTCTTCAGCATGGCATGTAGCTTCAATCTGCTATGATTATACACTCTATCCACTAGGAAGTATTCAGTGTGATTTAAATCCAAAGTCACAGAATATACTCCACTAGTTTCATATAAAGTCCAATTGGTAATTGCTTGAAAAACACTCCTTATGATTTCCTTCACTTCATCAGGTTTGAACATCATACACAGATACTCCATCACCAGTTTTGTAATTGAAATTCCTGGAGCTTTCAACTGATCTGCATACAACTTCATCCCTATATCAAACATTTCTTCAATATCAGACCTTGAGCAAGTTCTGACAATTTTAGCCCAAGTACTGTAGACTTCATACTTTTCATCTTTTCTCTTCAGTCTGATACACTCCTTGCCATCTACTTCCAAAACATCCCAGTGAATGACTTCAGGAGGTTTAACTCCTACAGGTTCTGCTGCAATTGGTTCAGGCACTTTGTCCATCACAACCATGTACATCTTGACATCCTCAGTACTTGCAGGTTCTTTTATTGTAGATGACTCAGGTGCCTCTTCTTCTTCAGCAACCTTTTCAGCCTCTTCTTCCACTAATCTAGGCTTCTTTGTAGGCTTTCTCCTGGCAATCATCTTTGTTCTTTTTAAAGTCCTTAGACTTTCACCAATTGTTGTTTCCTTCTCTGGAGTTTCTTGCTCATCAGGAAATGGTTTTTGTAAGAAATCATTGCTTTCTTTCATTCTTTTCTCCATTTCAACCCTTGCAAGATCATCCCCTTGAAGCTTTATCATCTCAGCATCATACATCTTCTTGAGCTTCTCAAAAGACATCTTTGAAAACATCTCTACCTTGACACCTACTGCACCCTTGAGGAAAGTAATCATTTTCTTTCTCTCTTGAGCACCCAGGTATGTCTTTGAAGGTTGTCTTTTTCTTGCAGCCATTTTGATCTTTGTAGACTTCCTCAAAGATGTGGCTTTCTGCTTGGCTTGTTCTGTTGCTAAGCTTTGTTGATAGGCTTTGTTTAACTCTGCAGCCATTGCTTTAGCTATCTCTCTATCCTTTTGTACTTGCATGGTTTCTGCTTCTTCAAATTCAGCCTGTATCTTCCTAGCTAGAGCTTCATCTGATTCAATCAGCTTCTGCTTTTTCATTGGTTTATCAGATTCAACTAGCTTTGCCTTACCTTTATCTTTACCCATCACCTTCTCAATGCTAGAGTTCTTTGCTGCATCACCTCTTTCTTTTATGACAACTCCTTTGGCCTTTGAGGTGACCTTGGGAGTATCATGTTTGGCTTTGATGAGTGTTTCTGCAACCTCAAGCTCTGTAAGGACCTCTTTTACTGTTTCTGCTGCTTCTTTCAGCTCAGCAGTATTAACCATTTCTGCTGCTTTACTTGAACTGGCAGTATTAATGGTTTCTGCTGCTGGCTCATTCTCCCCCTCAACATCATGTTTTTCCTCTTGCTCCCCCTTAGCTTTGGCATCAGCTTCTGACTCCCCCTTTTTGGGAGCATCAGTCACTGGTTTCCTCCTTCTGAGCACAAATTGTTTCTTCTTCCTTTGCAGAATCAGTTTCCTTACCATGTGCTTTAACTTGATGATTTGTTCTTGTTGTGCCAGAACTATGAGTTTAAGCTCTTCTATATCTTTGCCCTGTTTGAGTACATCCATGTTTATGTTGCCCATTGCCTCCATCAATTCATCATAGTTATATCTGTCCTCACCTTCTCCAGGAGTGTTACCCCCTATTGAAGGATCATTGGATCTTTTAGTAGTGGAAGTCTTCTGCCTAGCAGAAGCACTATCCACCCCCTTGGGTTCTTGGCACCAGGGACCTTCAAATGATTGCTCATTCAAAGTTGCCATGGGGGAGGTCTTATTGATGTTACCACTTTCCTCCTCTGTGCTAGCAGGAGTAGTGGCAGCCTCATCACCCATATGCTCTACCTCCTCCTCAGAGAGCACCTCATTTGGGTTGGGAGACACCCTTGTGGTTTCCCTTTGGATATTCTCTAGGGGAGAATTCTCCCTTAGAGGGCTTATAGGCTCAGTGGGTAATGGTACAAGAAGGGAAGGAGCCTTCTTTACCTGTTTTCTCTTGTAGGTTTGGGTGATGGGAGAGGTTGGTTTTTCAAGAAGGGACTAGGGAATTGATTTTGAGAGGGAAGGTTGGGCTTGGCTAGCAGTGGGTTGGTCTAATGGGGGCCTTGACCCTGCTACCATACCTTCATTGGTTTGGGACACCACCATCATTGTAGAGAACAATGGGGTGTCAACTCCTTCAGAGTCCCCAACAGATCTTCTCATATTTGAGAAAACCTTGCCTTTGGGGGGTTTAGGTACATATACCCCAACAGGTTGAGGTATATCCGTCAATTGATTAGTAATAACTTCTTGAACAAACCTGGGATACATAAAGAAGCTCTTTTTGTTTCCCATGTTTGAGACAAGATCATTGAAAATCATTTTAGAAAAATTGTACTTTCTGGCAGTGGCCAAGCACACCAAAGCATAAGCAATAGTGCTGCTGAACTCACTCCATCCAGTAGTCTTTTTGGATATACAATGCATAAGAGTATGGACAAAGAAACGCCATTGGGGTGAGAATTTTGCTTTAGAGAATTTGAAAACACCCAATGGGCCTCCATACCCCATTCTTGTAAGATTTGAAAACAGTTCATCATTTGGGATAGAGGTTATACCAGAGGCATCGTCTAGACGTAGACTGATGCGAATAACCTCTTCAGTAACTGTAAGTGATTGATCACAGATTCTTGTCTTGATCATTTGCACACCATTTTCCACAACAATGGTTGCATTGGCCCAGAACTGCCTTTGATGCTCAATGTAGATTGTAGGTGATACAATAAGAGCATGAGCAATGTGGCTTGACTTGAGGAAATCCACAATCTGATGAAATCCTGAAGCTTGCTTTGGCTTTTGTAGCATCGCAATCTCGTTGTGCTCGTCGATGAACGTCATGGATGCCATTGATCTTGGTGAAAAATTGCCTGAAAACTTCGAACTTGAGAGAGAAAAGGTTTTGAGCGCAAGAGAACCGTATGCAAAGAGTCGTTATGAACTTTTAGGCGGGCAAAGAGTATTTATAGTATTCGGAATATAAGCAGTATTAACCTAGAGCAGTATTAACTACTAGCAGTAGTAACTGCTAGCAGTATTAACTAACTAGCAGTATTAACTGAAAGCAGTATTAACCACTAGCAGTATTAACTGAAAAGCAGTATTAACCACTAGAAGTATTAACTGAAAGCAGTATTAACCACTAGCAGTATTAACTGAAAGCAGTATTAACCACTAGCAGTATTAACTGAAAGCAGTATTAACCACTAGCAGTATTAACTGAAAGCAGTATTAACCACTAGCAGTATTAACTGAAAGCAGTATTAACCACTAGCAGTATTAACTGAAAGCAGTATTAACCACTATCAATATTAACTGAAAGCAGTATTAACTACTAGCAGTATTAACTACTAGCAGTATTAACTATACTTACTCCTTTTAAACTTGCTAAACACTGAGTACTGCTATGCATATCCTGAAAAAAAGATTAGTAACACCAAGAATAAAAATATACAGGTATAAAACCACTGTTTGAGAAGAAGATTATTCAGAGTTTATCATTCCCACACTTGTTACCAAGAAAGTGAATCTACCCACATCAAAAGCTTTAGTGAATAGATCAGCAAACTGATTATCAGTGTGAACTTTGACAACTTGAATAAGTTTCTTTTCATTACAATCTCTTATAAAGTGATACCTGATTTCAATGTGCTTTGTCTTTGAGTGCTTGACTGGATTATTTACAATGCTAATAGCACTGCTGTTGTCAATAAAGATTGGAGTGTGTAGAAAGGTTACCCCATAATCCAACATTTGATTCTGAATCCATAAGACTTGAGAACAGCAACTTGCAGCTGCTATGTACTCTGCCTCTGTTGTAGATGTGGATACTGTGGTTTGTTTCTTGCACTGCCATGAGACTAGTCTAGCACCCAAAAACTGACATCCTCCAGAAGTAGATTTTCTGTCCAAGTTTGCCCCACCTAGATCACTGTCTGAGTATGCTATTAGGTCAAAAGGTGAGTTATGAGGATACCAAAGTCCCAATCTGGGTTGCCCTTTGAGATATCTGAATATCCTCTTAACAGCTTGAAAGTGAGATTGCTTTGGCCTAACTTGAAATCTTGCACATACACAGACTGGAAACATTATATCTAGCCTTGATGCTGTGAGATACATGAGAGAGCCAATCATGGATCTATAATGATGCACATCCATATCCTCCCCCTCAAGATCTGCTGTGATCTGCTTGTGTGTTTCCATAGGTGTGCTGGCAGGTTTTGATTCTGAGAAACCAAACTTGGTTAGAATATCCTGCACATACTTGGATTGACATATGAAAATGCCATCTGACTTCTGTTGAACTTGGAGTCCAAGGAAGAAAGTAAGTTCCCCCATGGAACTCATTTTGAACCTTTGATGCATTAAATCCTCAAACTCCTTGCACATGTTGTTTCTTGTAGATCCAAAGATAATGTCATCAACATAGATTTGGACCAGCAAGATATCCTTCTTCTTTCTTTTGATAAATAGAGTCTTATCAATGACTCCTCTTTCAAAGTCATTTTCCAAGAGATAGGATGACAGAGTGTCATACCATGCTCTTGGGGCTTGATGTAGTCCATAAAGTGCTTTCTTTAATTTGTATACCCTGTCTGGATAGCTTGGGTTTTCAAACCCTGGTGGTTGACAGACATATACTTCTTCTTCAATTGATCCATAGAGAAAAGCACTTTTTACATCCATTTGATAGACTTTGAAGTTCATGTAAGAAGCATAGGCTAGGAATAGTCTGATTGCTTCTATCCTAGCCACAGGTGCAAAAACTTCTTCATAATCTATACCCTCTTCTTGAGTATAGCCTTGAGCCACCAGCCTTGCTTTGTTCCTTATGACAATACCTCTTTCATCTCTCTTGTTTCTGAAAATCCACTTTGTGCCAATTGCTCTGTGACCTTTAGGAAGGTCTACTAGATCCCATACATCTTGTAGCTTGAACTGTAACAGTTCTTCTTGCATTGCTTCTATCCAGCTAGATTCTTTCATAGCATCATGTGCCTTTTTAGGCTCAAGCTGGGATAGAAAACAAGAAAGGACTGTATGTTGTTGATCTTGCATTTCTTGAAGCCTGCTTTGATGTCTAGTCATCATAGGAGAAGAGATATCTCCTATTACCAGCTGTGGAGGATGATTCTTTTGAACTCTTGTGTTATGACTAGGTTCTTCATTCAGTCCAGCCTCTAGATTAGAGTCATGCAATTCAACTGAAGTGTTTTCAGATGCCACTTTTGATTCTTTACTTTCTTGAGTCTCCTCATCTCTAGTTTCTTCTTCACTCTGATTTGGTCCAGTAAATGATTCCTTTTCACAGTCTTCAATAGAAGTCACTGTGGGTATGGGAAATATCACAGATTTAGATATACTTTCTGAGACTTGTGTGATCCCTGATCCTCCACATCCTGTTCCTGTAGAATCATCACTACTGAAACCAAAAGAATTAGTTAGTGAATCAATGTCAAATAGCCACTGAGGTCCAGACCCAACAGGATTTGGTGTGTTCTCATTGCATTTGACATTGTCACTTTCTTCAATTATTCTAGAAGTTGAGTTAAATATTCTGTAGGCCTTACTCTGAGATGAATATCCAACAAGAAATCCATCATCTGCTTTGCTATCAAACTTACCTAAGTGAGATTTGGTATTTAGAATTGTACAAGGACACCCAAAAGCTTTGAAGAAACCAATAAAAGGTTTTCTTTTATTTAAAAGCTCATATGGAGTCTTGTTCTTTTGCTTGACCACTAGAACTCTGTTTTGGACATAACAAGCAGTATTAACTGCTTCAGCCCAGAAGGTAATTGGCAATTTTGAACCAGCCAACAGAGATCTAGCAGCCTCTATTAGTGTTCTATTCCTCCTTTCAGCAATACCATTCTGTTGAGGAGTCCTAGGAGCACTATATTGCCTCTCAATACCTTTCTCTTCACAAAAGGTGTTTAGATCATGATTTTTAAACTCAGTTCCATTATCTGATCTAATGACTTTTACTCTTTGATTAGTTTGGTTTTCAATTCTTAGAATAAAGGATTTGATAAGACCACTTGTTTCATCCTTAGTTCTTAGAAAATATACCCAAGTAAATCTGGAGTAATCATCAACAATAACTAAGCAGTAAGATTTCTTGCCTATACTCATAACATTTGTAGGACCAAACAGATCCATATGCAATAACTGGAGACAAGTAGAAACAGAATTTAACTCTTTGGTCTTATGAGAAGTTTTGTGTTGTTTGCCTTTAAGACAAGCAACACAATGATCATCACATGAAAAGACTTTTGAAGGTAACCCTCTTACAAGGTTATTTTTAACAAGATTGTTCATAGTCTTGAAATTCATGTGACACATCCTTCTGTGCCATAGAGAGGATTCATCTACAGAAGCTTTTGAAACAAGACAATTAAGAGATGAATCACTATCAACATTGTCCATATCAAGACAGTAAACATTGTCCTTCCTTGGAGTTCTAAGTAGTATCATGCTTTCATCAACTACCTTGAACCCTGGAGCAAGGATCATACACTCAGTATTTGTAAATAATATACTATGTTGTTTGTCACAAACCTGTGATACACTTAACAGGTTGTACTTTAATTGATCAACATAGTAGACATCCTCAAATGTCATCTTACCTTTGGTGACATTACCTTTTCCACTTATCTTACCACCAGTAAGATTGTCTCCAAATGCAACATGTCCTCCATTGATATTCTTGAAATCCTGAAGGCATGACATGTTGCCTGTCATGTGCCTAGAGCAACCACTATCAACATGCCAAATGCTCTTTCCCTTGAGCTGTTGGTTGCCCTGCACATTAGATAAATCAATTAGTATGATTTAGGAACCCAAGCCAAAGTGGTCTTGGGTCTCCCTTTCTCATCAAAGTATTTACATTCCTTTTTAATGAGGTTTTTAAACTCAGAGCACTCTTTATTAGAGTACTTTGTCAATATGATTGGCTTAGCAGAATCAACACTAGAAGCAGTACTAACCTTAGAAGTACTAACAGAGTTAGCAGTACTAACAGATTTAGCAGTACTAACCTTGTTAGCAGCATTAACATTATTAGCAGTAGTATTACTTCTAGCAGCACTATCATTGTCAGCAACACTATTTGTGGTAGCAGTACTAACAGTTTTAGTGCTTTTAGGAATCCACATATTGACACTTTCTTTAACAGACTTTTTCTTCATGTGGCTTTTAGTTTTAACAGTTTTCTTAGCCACATGATTCTTTTCAATTTTCTTATAACCAAAGGGTTTTTGCATGGATCTTTGGAAATTCATCCTTTGTTTCATAGGATTGAAATAACAGAATTTTGCAAGATGATTCAATTTGCCACAGATAAAACAAGGTTTTGGTCTATTGATTTTACTCAGATCAACCCCTTGTTTTTGTGCCCACTTATTATTCCAGTTTCTTTGATTTCCCCTCTTTTTGTCCTGTTTTTGGGGCTCATTTTTCTTACAAGCACACTGTTGGCAAGGACCTGGATTCACAACTGTGGTCTGTTTGTAATGGACCTTACCAGACTTTCCCTCTGTCTTCTCTATGTCCTTGGATTTGATCCAAGCCCTTCCACAATCATCATTGGTGATAATATTATTCTCTAGAGGAATCTCATCACTCACCTTGTTCTCCTTACTCTTGCCAACCTCTTTCTCAGTCTTATCCTCAACAACTACCTCATTTAAGGGATCTATTTCAGTGGCTCCCTTAGGTAGATCCTTCCTATCCTTAGTTTCTAACAGCTCTGAACTAGGAGGGATGTAGTTGTTGTTATAGGGTGGTGGTGTGGTATTGTACCCTATACCTCTTCTCAGTTTATCATGAATCTGAGTTTGTAACAAAGAATCCATTGCTTTGGAAGCATTAGAAAACTTTTCTACATCAAGTTTGACTTTAGCTAGCTCTCCTCTTAGCTTTTCACTTTCTTCTTTAGATCTGGTCAGTTGAAGCTCTAAGTCATTCTTCTCCCACTTCCAGTAATTTGTGTCATAAGAATGTTGAAGCTCATTAGCTTGAAAACCCTTAATCTGTTCTTCAAATCTCTCAACAATCCTCACATAATCTTTTATGTATTTTTCCAATCTCTTAAGGTCATCACTCATGTTCTGGTTGTGATCCCTATACCTTTTAACAGTGTTAATGCAATTTTGAGAGCAAAGATTGGAAGTTACCTCTATAGGGAGATTAGACACCTCTGCCATTAGAGCTTGATTCTGAATAGCCTCTTCAGCTTGATCACTCCAATCAAACCCCATACCTTGTTGAGATACAAGGGCTTGTGCAGAGTTTCTGTTGAAGCTTCCAGATTGAGCTTGTTGGTGGTTGTTATTCTGAGACATTCCACTTCTGCATTCTCTAGCAAAGTGTCCCTTTTGATGGCATTTGTAACATTCTACCTTGGACTTGTCAAATCCTGCTCCATCTTCTCTTCTTTGGGAGAAGTTGTTCCTCCCAGTTCTTTTGATGAACTTTTTAACTCTCATGGAGAGCATGGCCATCTGCCATTTAATATCCATCTCTTCAAGATCATCTGGATTGAGTTGTTCCAAGTCATCATTAATGAGAGAAGAGTTTCCATGACTTGCCAGAAAGGCCTCAAACACAGTTTCAGTGCCTTTCTCTTGGTTTGTTCCATTGGCAGGACTAACTGATTCAAGGTTGGAAGTAGAATCAGTTGATGCTGAAAGGAGTGCAGCATTGTGAACATACCCAGAAGGCCTCTTTTTAGCCTCTACCTCAGATTCAAAAACTCTAAGATCATTGTACAGATCATCAAGTTCTTTTTCCTCCAACTGATCATTCTGTCTGAATGCCACAGTGTACATGATCCATTCATCTCCAAGGGACCTTAAGAACTTTCTGTTCACATCATCTTGATCAATCTGTACTCCCATAGTAGCTAGTTCACCAATTAGTTTATTAAACCTGTCAAAAGTTTGAGTCATGGACTCATTCTTAGTTGAGATGAAGTTTTCATACTGTTGCTTCAGAATGGCTTTCTGATTTCTCTTGGTACTTTTGGTACCAGAGAATCTCTTCTCCAGAGCATTCCAGAGCATCTCTGCATCAGTGCAGTTACAGAACTGATGTTGATATTCATTGGGAATAGCCAAGAGCAAGGTGCTCAAAGCTTTCATCTCTGTCTGTCTGATCTTTCTTTCTGCATCAGTTTTTGGTGGAGTTCTCTTTCCATCTGCACCAATCTTTCCTGCTTCAGAAGGACCATTCTCTATGATGTCCCACATAGAATAGTCAGTGAGGAGTATGTACTGCTTGATTCTGATCTTCCACATATCGAATTCATTGGGTCTAAGCATTGGAACCTTTGAGACCAAAGTACTGCTTGATTCTGCAAGATTTTCCATGATGAATAGTTGTTTCTGAGAAATCAGGCTCTGATACCACTTGTCAGGATCGAATTCTCAACAAGAATTAACTCTCAGAAACAATATCAAAGAAGTTTGCGGAATAACACTTTGATATTCAATGAAACAGTAAATCAACACAAAAAATATGAATAACAAATTGTAATCTTTTATTGAATGCTTTGAAGTTACAAGATTACTCACTCAACCTCAATATTGATGAACAGGCTCACCAATACGAATTCTACTTCTCTAGAATTAGGATCTATGCCTTGAGGTTGTTTTTCTCTAAAAGAATGAAAAAGTAAAAATTATCTAACTATTCTAAACAATACAATATATATACTGAATACAAAGATAATTACAATAAATAAAATATCTTCAGTATATCTTCTATGTATATCTCTAAGCTTCCATGTATATCATTTCATACGAATCTTCATCATATAAGCAGTATTAATCTTCAGCAGCATTAACTCCTAATTCGTACAAAAACTCAAAATCCAAACTTCGGCCAAGAACACAGAGTCGAACCAAACTTTCTTGAATTTCTTGATCTGATTTCTAATCTGAATCTGCTCTGATACCAATTGATATTCCCAATATTCAAGTTCTAATTGATCACAAACAATCAAGATGAGAAATCATATGTCATTGATGAATCAAAGATTACAATCTCACAACTTTGTCTCACTACTCTCTCACTAGAATAATGTTCTAAACACCTCTTCTCTAATTCGTGTACATCTCACACACTTACTTACTCATAGAATTACAAAGGAAACAAGGTATTTATACCCTTGACAATTACAGAGGAAAAACAAAATACAATTACATTGACTTTGACTTTATTAACAAATGACTTTGACTTTGCTTGAGAGTTGACTTTTCTAGCTTTGACTTCTTGATCTTTTGTCTTCAATCTTTATGATCTTAAATCCAACAATTATGTGCTCTAACATTCTCCCCCTTTGGATCAAGATCATTACTAAAAGATTTAGCAATGCGATCTTCTCTAATTAAGCTCGATTGAAGTAACTCCCCCTTTTAACAATCTTTATCTTCTCATGAAATCCCCCCTTTGATACAAACATAATTTCCAAACTCCCCCTTAACACAATGAAATTTCTTCTTTGATAAGCTTTGTCTTCAAAAACATTCATCAAACTTCTAAACGCCTGATCTCTAAGAATATCAACATTCTCCCCCGAGGTTGTACACAAACCTCTTTCAGAAACAAATCTGACTGCTTCAGCAAATTATCTTCAACAAACTGAAATCTTTGAACTCTTTTCTTCTTTGAACAACAATCTTCCTTTAACAATAAATTCTTGAACATTTTCTCTCAACCTTTAAAATCTGACTCAAAACATTTCTTTAACTCTTCTCCCCCCTTTTTGATGATTTGAGCATCTGTATCATCAAAACTTTCACCAAGAAATGTCTTTGAAATTCTTTCTGACCACTGATCTTTCCAACTGAGCCTCTGATTCTTTGCCAATTCAAACAATGTATTCATCCAGATCTTTTCAAATCTAAACAAAATAGAAATGTAACACCTGAATCAACAAATGAATCAGTTAAAATGCCTGTCAGTAACACAAAGTCACTGTGTGTAACGAATACACAATATAAAGGATCTTTTTGATGTTCACTCCCCCAGGGCTTCCATCCAATCATCGAAATACCACAAAGGAAATTTCTATGAATGTTATGACAAAGAAACAAATTCTTTGTGTGTTCGTTCAAGTGTAGAAAGAATTAAGCACGAATAATTGCTTTTTAAGGCTCAACATAGTGTAAACCACTGAGACAACAGTAGATAAACACAGACTCAATGTGTATGATTGAAGTGCGAAGGTGGGGCAGACTTCCTTCTTTTTCAATATCCAGATTTTCCAAATGAAAACCAGATAGATTATATGCTGCGTCCCCAGAAAATGTGAAACATTTTCTTTTTGAGAAGAAAATGAGTAGCTAGTGGGGTATAGTCAAGAGTTGGCATGGGCTATTTGCCTGTTTCAATAACGTTCACCAAAGAGTTGTAAAACGCTAGTAATGTGGCTGCCCGACTCAGAAAGTAGTTGGTGCAGAGTTTAATATTCTTTTACTCTATTCTCACACCCTCTTTCTGTTGATCATTAAGCTCACTACTAACCAAACTCTCCTTTACATTTGGGATTTTCTATCCCTACCCCCCTGCAAAAAACGCCACCCCCTCCCCCTCACATCCTTTTCTTTTTTAATTTTTAATTAAAAGTTACAATTTTAGTCCCTAAACTCTTCTCATTTATTTACTTTATACCCTTTGGTTTTATAATTTACATTCTACATTTTTATTATATTAACACATATAAGTGTATATTAACTAAAATACGTTAAAAAAGTAACTTTTAATTTTAACAATTTACACCATTATAATCGTCTCATCAATACCTTCGAAATGAGCCCAATATTGAATATTTTTTGATTTAATTATATTATTATATGTAATATATTGTACCTTGGTTAATCGATTTTTTTTGAAAAAAGAGAAAACGCATCACATCGAACGTAAGTTTTTAACATAAAGGTAATAAACTTAATAACTATATTGCGTATTTTTTTTATTCCAACAAATTCCAACTTTGATTATTCATTTAAATCAACATAGCCACGAGTACGAGTACGCTCTATATGTTTTTCATACATATCTAATCTACGTTGGCATAGGATAATCCACGACATTACATCTGGAAGTGCATGATATGTCCAATGGTGTATGAGTGTGGGCATTGGGTAATCTCCTTTTAGTACCACCTTTATGTAATGATTACCATTAACATGCACTATTACAATTGACTTCTCATGGGATGATGACGACGGGTGTGTCCTGAATGGCAAGTATGTCGCATTGCCTTCCATATTGAGAACATGTAATATGACATTGAACCTTGAAGCAGTTAGAATTCCCATTTCAGGCATAACGATCCAATTCGTATGTGGTGCAAAGGTGTCCTTCTCGAACCAATTCAACGCGGCGTAAATTCTTTGGCACTCGTTGTAGCCAATCACATTAATGTAATAAGCATAACTCTCAGTTAGTTCACCCATTAACTCTGTGCGGATAGTGTCCCATGCATCTTCATGACGACCCAAACAAGTAGATATGGCTCGAAATCCACAATTTCCATCGCCCAATACATCTTGTATTTGAGTGATGTATGGATGAAATAAACTCGGGATTTGATCAAGATATGGATTTGTGGGGGTGGGTTGTCGTTGGAAGTGGGAGCTATGCCTCGCTGATTCTTGATGACCAAAATCTTCAGAGTTGATAAATGTTGGCACGTTAGAACAACTGCGTCTACGAGGGTCTTCAATAATCTTTTTCTTTTGAGCTTGATTCTTTAGAGAAGGACGTCCACGAGTGGTTCTATGAGCCGAGGGTTCATGAAACAACGTTTTTTCTGGCATTATTATATCCTTTAATTTTTTTAACAAGCTTTTGCGACCAGAAACTGATTGTATATTGAAATTTTCTCTAAACATATGAACCTCATCGTCACATTGAATATCGTCATCTTGTGCGGACACACATGGCGAAAAATCAAGTGTTTTCCAAAATACATCGATCGCATCAAGTGGAATGGGTATGTTTTGACATGTATACATTGCTTGTTCATGCGCACATGGCAACCCATGACTTTTACACAGTTTATAACCACAATATTCAGAAAATACGTTAGTCTTGAAAGACCTCTCATGTTCACTGTAAATCATATCAAGTGCATAAAATGAAACAAAGCCCGACAAATTTTCAAAATGTCGGTTTTGAAATCGATGTTTCCTAGTTGAAATTCAGGTTCGTTCAGCCGCATTGCATATGGATGACCCTCCATATATTGTGCAACGACATGATTATGTGTATCACACACAACCCTCAACGTCCACCAATGATGCTTAGATGAATATAGCGCTATCAACTCAAATGGACAGTCAAACTTTCTTGTTCCAGTATGACGACTGGAAATTTTGTCACCTTTGTAAACCCCACTATGTTCACATAAACACGACTTTATAAACATCTCCATTTGACTTAGTCTTTGATCTTTTGGTAACAACAACGACACCAACCGAACGTCCCACACTACGCACCCAGTCAGTTATTTCTTCTCGAGATTCGAACGCCTGAAATTATTATATTTTGTTATAACCTTCACTTGTACCCATAAGTTAAAATTAACATAAATGTTAGTTATCATAATATTGTACCTGGTTGGTGACAAATTCTAATGTTGGTGTCATATCTTCTCCCATGTTTGTCATCTGCAACTTTGATATATATATATATATATATATATAGAGAGAGAGAGAGAGAGAGAGTGAAATTTAGGGGAAATGAACAAAAAAATGGGGCATTTTTAGAACACATTTTCAATAACTTCAAAAAAACTGGTTTAGATTGTTAGATCCCTACAGAAAACGTACAAAAGGCAAAACCCTAGAGTATTCTACATACCTGATGGAAATAACAAAAATCTAAGAACAAATGTGGAAATTATCACTTTTATTAAATCTCCATTGGGGGCATCTGTGTATGGATTGGATTGCAGATTGTGCATATTGTAGTGACTAAGTTGTAAAGTATTTATGGATGATGGAAAGGGGGTAAACCCCAAAAAGAAGAGCTGTCAAGGTTTCGAAATTGGGCGCATTTCACGGGGTTTTGAAGTAATCATTGATTTTGGTTGTAGGAAAGAAATGAAATGGTTATGGGCACATATTTTCCATCACATATGTACATGTGCACAGTTGTAGGGTGGGGTTTGCTTACTCTTGGTCAAATGATTTATGATGGGTGTACGGGGAAATGAAAATGATAATTTTTATAATAATGAGTTTATTTATATCAAAAATAATTTTTAATTTTAACAAGTTACACCATTATAATTGTCTCGTCAATACCTTCGAAATGAACCAAATATTGAATATATATATATATATATTGATTTCTTTAACGTATTTTAAAACGTATTTTTTAACATATAATAAAATAATTAACTCCAAAAATATTCAATATTAGGCTCATTTCGAAGGTATTGAAGAGACGATTATAATGGTGTAACTTGTTAAAATTAAAACGTATTTTTTTAACGTATTTTAGTTAATATACCATTATATGTGTTAATATGGTGATGGTGTAAAATGAAAATTAAAAAAGTAAAAGGTATAAAGTAAATTAACTAAATATTTATAAGGGTATAAAATGTAAATATATATTAAAAATTAATTAAAAATCACATTTTGGATTTTTGTTGTCTTGATTGTGAGAGAGATAGGGGGTAGGAGGGGGTATGGGTTTTATAGGGGGGTAGGATTAGCAACACCCTTGCATTTTATTTTAACACACCCACACTCATTTTCTTTTAGACTCCTCACACTCAATCTCTATGGATTAACTTCTTGGGTAGAAATCAATGGTTAACGTGAATCCATAGAAGTTCATTTAAGTCTTAGCACAAAGAACCCATAATATCCTAATAAGCATGTGTTGCACAAGATGGTTTAACTTTATCAGTTAAAGCTCATATACAAATGTCAGACGAATGTATGCTCATAAAATATAATCATGAAGATTTGAGCATATTTAGACATTGAAGTATTTTCAAACAAGTATATTGAATGAATGAACATGAATGCAAAATACTTGTTTGAAAATCTGACATTGTATGAAAATGATCAGAAATGAAATGATATAGCAATTAAGGCTTATGGTAAAAAATAACGGATATTGTCTATACAAAACAAAAATATAGACATTCTCGAAATGACGTTTCGAAATGAAATATCGCTCAAAATTCTTTAAAGTACAAGCGGGGTGTCTTACCATCGAAAAATTGTTTCAATTTAGAGACATGGTAAGAACAATTTGATCAAAAATTAAACCGATGTGTGTGAATACTTAAAAGTATGTAGAAAAGACAATACGCAAGTATTTATCTTTGGAAACACACGGTTTATTTATCAATTAAGCACAAAAATAAAATGAAAACATTTAAAATCACACTTCCAAATTATAAAATCTGTTTAAGAATCGGGAAGTGGTTTGAACATTTAAGAACATGTTTTCATATGATTGAAAGTTGTCATTCTTTCAACCATATATGAGATTAAGATAAGAAATTAACCTTTTCACACAATCTTAAATCTCATGAAGTCAAGCTGAAGTCATAAAAATATGATCTTGTCAGCTTCTCTCATCCTGCATAAGTCTCAAAGTCTAGTTAAAGCAACTTTATTCACAAATTTTTAATGAAAAGTAAATGACATAAAGAAGTAAAATGATTAAAATACGAGTTCTGATCCGAAATAATCAGAAATCATATCCTTTACTCCCCCTGAAAATATGCATCTGAGATTTATCAGTGAAAAAGCACATAATAGAGATCTACAACTTCCTTTAAAGTGTATGTTGGGAATTCAGAATTACACAAGTATGATTAATACTGCTAACCAAGATTACTACTGCTCGATGAAGTTACTACTGCTAAGCAAAGTTAGTACTGCTAGTAGTTAGTACTGCTGAAGTTAGTACTGCCAGATCAAAGTTAATACTGTTGAGCACAGTTACTACTGCTGGAGAAGATTAATACTGCTCAGAGTGTTAATACTGCTACAACTTAATGCTGCTTAAGAGATAATCAAGATACGTGCAGATCAAGAATGAAGATAATCATGGAAAGCTTGGAGATAACTATGGAAGATTATACTAAAGATCTTTTATATTTTGTAATTATCTTTTATCTTTAGTATATGTATAGAATTATTGTGAATAGTTTAGTACATCAAGTTAGACAATATTCTGAGTTTTTTTTGCTTTCATAGAGAGAATTAACCTCAAGGTTTATAATCCTAATTCTAGAGAAGTAGAATTCGTATTGGTGATCCTGTTCATCAATATTGAGGTTGTTTTGTGAAATCTTGTAGCTTTGAATCATTCAATAAAGTTTACAAGTTGAGATTTCTGATTCACTGTTTCATTGATCTTTGAATATTAAAGTGTTATTCCGCAAACTCCTTTAATATTGTTTCTGAGTGTTTATTATTGTTAAGAATTCAAATCCTGACAAGTGGTATCAGAGCTAGTATTCTCAGAAACCTTCATTCATCATGGAAAACACAGTTGAATCAAACAGTACTCTTGTCTCAAAGGTTCCAATGCTCAGATCTAATGAGTATGACATGTGGAAGATAAGGATCAAGCAATACATTCTCCTCACAGATTACTCCATGTGGGACATCATTGAGAATGGCCCATCTGATGAAGGAAAAATTGGTGCAGATGGAAAAAGAACTCCACCAAAGACAGATGCAGAAAAGAAGGTAAGGCAGACAGAGATGAAAGCTTTGAGTACGCTGCTCTTGGCTATTCCCAATGAATATCAACACCAATTCTGCAATTGCACTGATGCACAGATGCTTTGGAATGCTCTAGAGAAAAGATTCTCTGGTACCAAAAGTACCAAGAGAAATTAGAAGGCAATAATGAAGCAATTGTATGAAAACTTTATGTCAACTAAGAATGAGTCCATGACTCAAACTTTTGACAGGTTTAACAAGCTGATTGGTGAACTAGCTACTATGGGAGTACAAATTTATCAAGATGATGTAAACAGAAAGTTTTTAAGGTCCCTTGGAGATGAATGGACCATGTATACTGTTTCATTAAGACAGAATGAACAATTGGAAGAAAAAGAACTTGATGATCTGTACAATGACCTTAGAGTATTTGAAGCTGAGGTGGAGGCAAAGAAGAAGCCTTATGGATATGTTCATAATGCTGCACTCCTATCAGCATCACTTGATTCTACTGCTAACCCTGAATCAGTTAATGCTGCCAATGGAGCAAATCAAGAAAAAGGCACTGAATCTGTTTTTGAAGCCTTTCTGTCCAGCCATGGAAACTCTTCTTTAATCAATGATGACTTGGAACAACTTCATCCTGATGATCTTGAAGAGATGGATATTAAATGGCAGATGGCCATGCTTTCCATGAGGGTAAAGAAGTTCATCAAGAGGACTGGGAGGAATAACTTCTCCCAAAGAAGAGAAGATGGAGCAGGTTTTGACAAGTCAAAGGTAGAATGCTATAAATGTCATATGAAGGGACACTTTGCCAGGGAATGCAGAAGTGGAGTGCCTCACAATAACCACCAACAAGTTCAGACTGGTAGCTTCAACCAGAACGGAAACTCTGCTCAAGCCCTTGTTTCTCAACAAGGAATGGGGTTTGATTGGAGTGATCAAGCAGAAGAGGCCATTCAAAATCAAGCTCTCATGGCAGAGGTATCTGATCTCCCAACTGAGGTAAGTTCTAATCTCTGTTCTAAAACTTGCATAGACACTGTTAAGAGGTACAGAGATCACAACCAGAATATGAGTGATGACCTTAAGAGGTTAGCAAAAGATATAAAATACTATGTGAGGATTGTAGAGAGGTTTGAGGAACAAATTAAAGGTTTCCAAGCCAATGAACTTCAACACTCATATGACACAAATTACTGGAAGTGGGAGAAAAAGGATCTAGAACTCCAACTGACAAAGTCTAAAAAGGAGAGTGAAAAGTTGAGAGGAGAGCTAGTCAAAGTTAAGCTAGATGTAGAAAAGTTTTCCAATGATTCTAAAGCAATGTACTCTTTACTACAAACTCAGCTTCATGACAAGCTGAGAAGAGGAATTGGTTACAATACCACACCACCACCATACAACAACAACTACATCCCTCCTACATCAGACTTGCTAGAAGCCAAAGATAGGAAGGACTTTCCTAAGGGAGCCACTGAGATAGATCCCTTAGATGAGATAGTTGTTGAGGACAAGACTGAGAAAGAGGTTGGTAAGAGTAAGGAGAACACTGTGAGTGATGAGATTCCTCTAGAAAACCACATTGTTACCAATGAGGGGTGTGGAAAGATTTGGGTAAAATCTAAGGACATAGAGAAGACTGAGGGAAAGTCTAGTAAGGTCCATTACAAGCAAACCACAGTTGTGAATCCTGTTCCTTGCAAACAGTGTGCTTGTACTAAATCCGAGCCCCTAAAACATGATAAAAGGAGGGGTAATCAAAGAAACTGGAATAATCAGTGGGCACAAAAACAAGGGGTTGATCTGAGTAAAATCAATAGACCAAAACCTTGTTTTATTTGTGGAAAGCTCAATCATATTGCTAAATATTGTTATTTCAATCTTATGAACTAAAGGATGAATTTTCAAAGATCTGTGCAAAAACCCTTTGGTTATAGGAAGAATGAAAGGAACCATGTGGCTAAGAAATCTGTTAAATTTAAAAGCCATATGAAGAAAAAGACTGTTGAGAAGAGTGTCAAGATGTGGATTCCTAAAAGCACTAAAACTGTTAGTACTGCTGACAATGATAGTGCTGCTAGAAGCAATACTACTGCTACCAATGTTAGTGCTGCTAAGAGTATTAGTACTACTAAAACTAACATTGTTAGTACTTCTTCTAATGTTAATACTGCTAACTCTGTTAGTACTTCTAACAAGGTTAGTACTGCTAAACCTGTTAGTGATGCTAACTCTGTTAGTACTTCTAACAAGGTTAGTACTGCTTCTAATGTTTGTGCTGCTAAGCCAATCATCTTGACAAAGTACTCTAGTAAAGAGTGCTCTGAGTTTAAAAATCTCATAAAAAAGGAATGTAAATACTTTGATGAGAAAGGGAGACCCAAGACCACTTTGGCTTGGGTTCCCAATCAATACTAATTGTTTTATCTTATGTGCAGGGCAACCAGCAGCTCAAGGAGAAGAGCATCTGGCATGTTAATAGTGGTTGCTCTAGGCACATGACAGGAAACATGTCTTGCCTCAAGAATTTCAAGAAAATTGATGATGTGCATGTTGCTTTTGTTAATACTCCAGATGGAGGTAAGATCAGTGGTAAGGGTGATGTAACCAAAGGTAAAATGACCTTTGAAGATGTATTCTATTTTGAGCAATTAAGGTACAACCTGTTAAGTGTATCACAGGTTTGTGACAAAAAGCATAGTATATTATTTACAGATTCTGAATGCATTATCCTTGCTCCTGGATTCAAGATAGTTGATGAAAAGATGATACTACTAAGAACTCCCAGAAAGGATAATGTCTATTGCTTAGATATGGAAAATGTTTCAACTGATTCATCCCTAAACTGTCTTGTTTCAAAAGCATCTTTGGATGAATCATCACTTTGGCACAGAAGGATGTGTCACATGAATTTTAAAACTATGAATAAACTTGTTAAAAACAACCTTGTAAGAGGTTTGCCTTCAAAAGTCTTTTCATGTGATGATCATTGTGTTGCCTGTCTCAAAGGCAAACAACACAAAACTTCTCATAAGTCCAAAGAGTTGAACACTATCTCTAATTCTCTTCAGTTGTTGCATATGGATCTGTTTGGTCCTACAAATGTTATGAGTATAGGCAATAAATCATACTGCTTAGTTATTATTGATGATTACTCTAGATTTACTTGGGTATATTTTCTAAGGACTAAGGATGAGACAAGTGGACTGATCAAATCCTTTATTCTAAGAATTGAAAACCAAACAAATCAAAAGGTAAAAGTCATTAGGTCAGACAATGGTACTGACTTTAAAAATCATGACCTAAACACCTTTTGTGAGGAAAAAGGAATTGAGAGGCAATACAGTGCTCCTAGGACTCCACAACAAAATGGTGTTGCTGAGAGAAGGAATAGGACACTGATTGAGGCTGCTAGATCTCTGTTAGCTGATTCAAAACTTCCAATTACTTTCTGGACTGAAGCAGTTAATACTGCTTGTTATGTCCAGAACAGAGTTCTAGTAGTCAAGCCTAAAAACAAGACACCATATGAGCTTTTAAATAAAAGAAAACCATTTATTGGATTTTTCAAACCTTTTGGGTGTCCTTGTACCATTCTCAATACCAAAACTCACTTAGGAAAGTTTGATAGCAAGGCAGATGATGGTTTTCTTGTTGGTTACTCATCTCAGAGTAAGGCTTACAGAGTATTTAATTCTTCTTCTAGAATAATTGAGGAAAGTGACAATGTCAAATGCAATGAGAACACACCAAATCCTATTGGTTCAGGTCCTCAGTGGTTGTTTGACATTGATTCACTAACTAACTCTTTGGGTTTCAGTAGTGATGATCATGCAGGTTCAGGAAGTGGAGGATCAGGGGATGTACAAGTACAAGACATTATTCCTCAGTCTGTGATCTTTCCCATACCTACAATGGAACCTGTTGATTTCTGTGAAAAAGAGACTATGACTGAACCAATTCAGAGTGAAGAAGAAAGAAGAGATGAGGAGAATCAAGTGCATGAACAGCCAGAAGCAGCTGATGAGATCACCTCAGCTGACTTAAATGAGTCCAATTTAGAAGTGGGAATCAATGAAGAACCTAGTCATCAGACTAGAACTCAAAAGAACCATCCTCCAGAGCTGGTCATAGGAGACATGTCTTCTCCTATGATAACAAGGAATCAAAGCAGACTTCAAGAGCTGCAGGATCAGCAACACACAGTACTCTCTTGCTTTCTATCTCAGATTGAGCCTAAGAAGGTTTTTGATGCAATGAAAGACTCCAGTTGGATAGAAGCTATGCAAGAAGAGTTACTGCAGTTCAAATTGCAAGAAGTTTGGGACTTGGTAGACCTTCCAAAAGGTCTTAGAGCTATTGGCACCAAATGGATTTTCAGGAATAAAAAGGATGAGAGAGGAATTGTGATCAGGAACAAAGCAAGGCTTGTGGCACAAGGGTACACTCAGGAAGAAGGTATAGATTATGAAGAAGTTTTTGCTCCAGTTGCAAGGGTAGAGGCAATTAGGCTATTTCTAGCCTATGCCTCATACATGAAGTTCAAGGTATATCAAATGGATGTAAAGAGTGCCTTTCTATATGGTACAATTGATGAAGAAGTATATGTCTGTCAGCCCCCTGGATTTGAAAATCCATCATATCCTGACAGAGTATACAAACTGAAGAAAGCACTTTATGGTCTACATCAAGCCCCAAGAGCATGGTATGATACTCTGTCTACCTATCTCTTAGAAAATGGGTTTGAAAGGGGAATAATTGGCAAGACCCTCTTCATTAAAAGGAGTAAGAAGGACATCCTACTTGGTCAGATCTATGTGGATGACATCATCTTTGGATCCACACAAGATCAGATGTGTACCTTAGTTGGAAGCTAAGCCAAAGCTAAGCTTGTAGGCTTGTAGAGAAAGCTATTGTGCAGGTATACCAACAATCCATGTTCATGAACAGTCTCCTTCGAACGCGGGCCTGCCCCTTTTTTTAGTAGGTAATTCACTATCGAAGCTAAGAAAAGGCTGGATCAAGAAAAGGGGGCGTATTCGTGCCGGTTAGACGCTGGCCATGAAATCCATCACTATACCGAGCAAATCATGGGCATTCACATCTCGGTCAAAGGGAACTGTGCGCGATTCTCTAACGGGAACCCTTCACCGCGCCACACGATTCTTTCGCGAAGCGCTCTCTCAGACTTTGAAAAGTTGATGCACAAGAGCTTTAAAATGAGTTCAATGGGTGAACTTACATTCTTCCTTGGGCTTCAAGTGAAACAGCAGAAAGATGGGATCTTTATAAGTCAATCAAAGTATGTGAAAGACATCCTGGATAAATATGGTTTAACAGATTCAAAGCCAGCAAGCACACCTATGGAGACTCATAAACAGATCACTGCTGATCTTGAGGGGGAGGATGTTGATGTCCATCTTTATAGATCAATGATTGGATCTCTCATGTATCTCACAGCCTCAAGATCAGATATTATGTTTCCAGTGTGTGTTTGTGCCAGATTCCAAGTTAAGCCAAAGCAATCACATCTTCAAGCTGTTAAGAGGATTTTCAGATACTTAAGAGGGCAACCTAGATTAGGTCTTTGGTATCCCTATGAATCCAACTTTGACTTGATTGCATATTCAGACAGTGACTTGGGTGGTGATAATATGGATAGAAAGTCTACTTCAGGTGGATGTCAGCTTTTGGGTGCAAGACTAGTATCTTGGAAGTGTAAGAAACAAACCACAGTGTCCTTATCAACAACAGAAGTTGAGTACATTGCTGTTGCAAGTTGCTGCTCTCAGGTTCTATGGATTCAGAATCAAATGCTGGACTATGGGGTAACCTTTCTTCACACTTCAATCTTCATTGACAATAGCAGTGCTATAAGCATTGTTAACAATCCAGTCAAGCACTCCAAAACAAAGCACATTGAGATCAGGTATCACTTTATTAGAGATTGTAATGAAAAGAAGCTTATTCAAGTTGCTAAAGTTCATACTGACAACCAGTTTGTTGATCTATTCACTAAAGCTTTTGATGTGGGTAGATTCACTTTCTTGGTCCAAGTGTGGGCATGATCAATTCTGAACGAGCTCATGTTTAAAAAGTGATTGTATACCTGTTATTTGGTTGTTTTTGGTTGTTACTAATCATCTTTCTCAGGAAGTATGTTGCCTTGTTCAGACCTTCACAAGCTTCAAAAAGTGTAAGTGCAGTTAATGCTGCCAGTGCAGGTTTAATACTGCTAGTAGTTAATAATGCTCTTAGTTAATACTGCTGTTAGTTAATACTGCTAGTAGTTAATACTGCTCTTAGTTAATACTGATAGTTAGTTAATACTGCTAGTAGTTAATACTGCTAGTTAGTTAATACTGCTAGTAGTTAATACTGCTCTTAGTTAATACTGATAGTTAGTTAATACTGCTAGTAGTTAATACTGCTAGTAGTTAATACTGCTCTCAGTTAATACTGATAGTTAGTTAATACTGCTCTCAGTTAATACTGCTAGTTAGTTAATACTGCTAGTGGTTAATACTGCTTATGTCCCGAATCGTATAAATACCCTTTTTGCCTGCCTAAAAGTTCATAACGACTCTTTGATTACTATTCATCTGCTCTCTAACCTTTTTTTTTCTCTCAAGCTCATAGTAAGTTTCAGGCAAGAACTCTCAAGCTCAATGGCATCCATGGCGTTCATTGATGAGCACAACGAAATCGCGATGCTTCAAAAGCCGAAGCAGGCTGATGGATTTCACCAGATAGTCGATTTTCTTAAGACAAGCCATATTGCATATGCTCTAACAGCGTCTCCAACAATCTACATAGAGCATTAGAGACAATTCTGGGCAAATGCCACCATTGTTACTGAAAATGGTGTGCAAGTTATCAAGACAAGGGTGTGTGACAAACCCTTGTCAGTTTCTGAAGAGGTGATTCGCATCTGTCTACGACTAGACGATGCTGCAGGTATTACCTCTATTCCTAATGAGGACTTGTTCTCCAATCTTTCAAGAATGGGGTATGGAGGCCAATTGGGTGTTTTCAAATTCTTAAAAGCTAAATTTTATACCCAATGGCGTTTTCTTGTTCATACCCTTATGCATTGTATTTCCAAAAAGACTACTGGCTGGAGTGAGTTTAGTAGTACTATTGCCTATGCTTTGGTCTGCTTGGCCACTACCAGAAAGTACAACTTTTCAAAAATGATTTTTACTGATCTTGTGTCAAACTTGGGAAACAAAAAGAAGTTTTATATGTACCCGAGATTTGTACAGGTAGTTATAACCAATGAATTGACGGATATGCCTCAATTTGATGAGGTATATGTACCCAAAATCCCCAAAGGCAAGGTCTTTTCAAATATGAAGAGATCTCCATTGGACTCGGAAGGAGTTGACACCCCATTGTTCTCTACAATGATGGTGGTGTCCCACAATGAAGAAGGTATGGCTTCAGGATCAAGGCCCTCATTAGACCATCCCACTGAAAGCCAATCCCAACCTTCAATCACCATATCAATCCCACAGTCCCTTATTCAAAAACCAAATTCTCCAATCACCAATACCTACATCAGGAAAAAGGTAAACAAGGCTCCTTCCCTTCTTGTACCTTCACCCACAGAGCCTTTAAGCTCTCTAATGGAGAATTCTCCATTAGAGAATATCTATAGGGAAACCATAGGGGTGTCTCCCAACCCCAAGGAGGTACTCAATGAGGAGATGTATGAGCATATGGGTGAGCAGGCTGCCATTACTCCTGCTAGCACAGAGGAGGACAGTGGTAACATCAATAAGACCTCCCCCATGGCAACTTTGAATGAGCAATCATTCAAAGGTCCCATGTGCCAAGAAACCAAGGGGGTGGAGGGTGCTTCTGCTAGGCAGAAGACTTCCACTACTAAAAGATCCCATGATCCTTCAAAAGGGGGTAACACTCCTGGAGAAGGTGAGGACAAATATGACTATAATGAATTGATGGAAACTACAGGCAACATCAATCTGGATGTAATCAAGCAAGGCAAAGACATATAAGAGATGAAAATGGTGATTTTGTCTCAACAAGTACAAATTACCAACTTGAAGAAAATGGTGAAGAGATTGGTTTAGAAAAAGAAAAGGAAACAGTTTGTGCTCAGAAAAAGGAAACCAGTGGATGATGCTCCCAAAAAGGGGGAGTCAGAAGCTGATGAAAACATGGAAGATGCTAATGATAAGGGGGAGAAATTTGATTTTGAGGGGGTACAAGCAGCTGAAACAGAACAAGCAGCAGTAACAGTTAATGATGCTGAAACAAGCAAAGCAGCAGAAACTGTTAATACTGTTGAATTGAATGAAGCAGCAGAAATGGTTCAAGAGGTATTAACAGACCTTCTTAGCAGCAATGTGGAAGAACTTGAGACAGCTGAAGCATTAATCAAAGCTAAACATGATACTCCTAAGGTCACTTCAAAGACCAAAGGAGTTGTCATCAAAGACAATGTTGAAGTTATCAAGAAAGTTAGTACTGATAAAGTAAACAGCAAGGACAAAGGCAAAGCTAAGATGGTGGAATCTGATCAACCAATTAAAAAGCAAAAGTTGGTTGAGTCAGATGAATCATTGGCCAAGAAGATTCAGGCTGAACTTGAGCAAGAAGAAAAGGTTCAAGTAGAAAAAGACAGGGAGATGGCAAAAGCTCTGGCTACAGAACTTAATGAAGCTTATCAAAAGAGTCTTGCAACAGAAATAGCAAAGAAGAAAGCTACAACTCTAAAGAAGCATGGAATGATCAGAATGGGGGCAAAGAAGAGACAACCTTCACAGACCTTCCTTGGCACTCAAGAGAGAAACAAGATGATTACTTTTCTCAAAGGTGCTGTGGGAGTTAAAAAGGAAATGTTCACAAAGATGTCTTTTGAACAAATCAAAGGTTTGTATGAAGCTGAGATGACCAAGTTACAAGGAAATGACAGAGCAAGAGTTGAAGCAGAAAAGAAGATGAAAGAAAGACATGATCTTCAAATTCAAAAACCTTTCCCTGATGAGCAAGAATCACCAAGGAAGGAAGCTACTCTAGGTGACAGTTTGAGGAAGTTGAAAAGAACTAAAATGATGGCAAGAAGAACATCAGCCAAGAAACCTGGAGTGGAAGAAGCTGAGAAAGAACAGAAAGAAGCCGAAGAAGAAGGAGCATCTAAATCTGTTGAACAGGAGGCTCAAACTCAGGAAGAACCATCAAGTACTGCTTATGTGAATATGTACATGGTAGTGATGGATAAAGTGCCTGAGCCTATATCAGCTGAACCTGTTGGTGTTAAGCCTCCAGAGATCATTCACTGGGATACACTGGAAGTTGATGGAAAAGAGTATATCAGGCTCAAGAGGAAAGATGAGAAGTATGAAGTATATCATACTTGGGCCAAGATTGTCAGAACATGTTCCAGATCTGATCTAGAAAAGATGTTTGAAGTAGGAATGGAATTGTATGCTGATCAACTGAAAGCTCCAGGGATATCAATCACAAAACTTGTGATGGAGTATCTATGTATGTTGTTCAAGCCAGAAGAAGTGAAGGATATTATCAGAAATGTGTTTAAAACAGTTAACAACTGGACTCTATATGAAACTAGTGGAGTATATGCACTGACTATGGATATAAATCACATAGAATACTTCCTAGTGGATAGAGTTTACAACCACAGCAGATTGAAGCTGCATGCCATGTTGAAGAAAAAGCTTGGTTGTGCACCAGATTCAGAAATGGCAAGGTATTTGATCCAAAGAACAATTAATCAAAGTTTGGGGTTGAATGCTGATACAGGGCTATGAATAATGGAGTTTTGGGAGCATCTGAAGAACTTGACTTCTCTTCCTAAAAGTCAAGTTAGGGGGAGATTGTTGGGAATTCAGAATTGCACAAGTATGATTAATACTGCTAACCAAGATTACTACTGCTCGATGAAGTTACTACTGCTAAGCAAAGTTAGTACTGCTAGTAGTTAGTACTGCTGAAGTTAGTACTGCCAGATCAAAGTTAATACTGCTGAGCACAGTTACTACTGCTGGAGAAGATTAATACTGCTCAGAGTGTTAATACTGCTACAACTTAATGCTGCTTAAGAGATAATCAAGATACGTGCAGATCAAGAATGAAGATAATCATGGAAAGCTTGGAGATAACTATGGAAGATTATACTAAAGATCTTTTATATTTTGTAATTATCTTTTATCTTTAGTATATGTATAGAATTATTGTGAATAGTTTAGTACATCAAGTTAGACAATATTCTGAGTTTTTTTTGCTTTCATAGAGAGAATTAACCTCAAGGTTTATAATCCTAATTCTAGAGAAGTAGAATTCGTATTGGTGATCCTGTTCATCAATATTGAGGTTGTTTTGTGAAATCTTGTAGCTTTGAATCATTCAATAAAATTTACAAGTTGAGATTTCTGATTCACTGTTTCATTGATCTTTGAATATTAAAGTGTTATTCCGCAAACTCCTTTAATATTGTTTCTGAGTGTTTATTCTTGTTAAGAATTCAGACCCTGACAGTGTAGTTCGTCATATCTTCCGAATACATATTTCCAGAAAAATTTATGTACTCCCCCTTGAAGGTTGATTTCCTCTTTTGAGTATCTGAGTACAATTTCTTATCAGCCCGGGAGTAGCATCTCTTTTTCATCTTTGAAGAGCGAGTCCTAAACTGTTATGTTTAGAAGTCAAACTCCGTTGAAGTACGGGTTCTAAGCTGTTGTACTTAGAAGCCTTGGTTCTTGACATTGAGGTGCGGGTCTTGAACTGTATTATTTAAGAGCCATTGTTCTCTTACTCTCCCTTGACTTGTGGTTCCTGCAACATAGAATCAATCTTCGGTTTTTGTACCCACTGGTATTTGGGTCCATGTGTGTTAGTTGCAGTTCGTATGGGAGTAACTGAATAAGAACCATACCAGTAATGATCACTTGCTTTATGTACAAAATCATATGCCTGACAGTAAGAACAATACCTCTTTTTAGATAACCTGATCATTTGATCTCTCGAGTAAGCAAGATCAGGTTTTCCTGTCAGCACTTTTTTCTTCTTAGCTATTGATGCATGTACAAATGATTTGTTACTTGTCTTCTCTTCCTTCTTTCCTTTCTTTTCTTCCTTCTTCTCATCTTCAACTGGTTTTACCTTCCAAACCAGCTTCTCTTTTTCATATCTTTTTCTTCTCCTTCTATGTGTACTTGAACCATCTATTTTCCAATCATAGAAAATGTTAGTTGTACGAATCTGATCAGGCAATTTAACTGACCTGTTTGTAGAAACAATTTGCTGATGTGAGCTTGATGTTGGCTTGTTAGAACCAACTGAACTATTTCTTGGTGAGTGGATTTTTGACTCTGAAGTTGTTTGCTCAGTCACCACCACCTTTGAAACAATCTTTTCAAGCTCTTTTACCTTTGAAAATAGACTGTTCTTTTCTTTGATGTGCAGGTCAATCACTTTCTTGAATTCAAACTTCGCTTTTTGATCTTTCAATGCAGTTGTAGATAGTTCAGATAGCTTTGCATTCAGCTTCTTGATCTCAGCTTCAAACAAGCTTCTTTCTTCCTCAAAACCCATTTCAACATTTGTCCTCTGACCAGATATTTCTTTGAATATCCCAACATTCTTTTGCTCAATGATTTTCTTCTCTTTGTCAAACTTCTCTCTTTCCAGGATGATTACTTTCTCAAAGTCAGAGATTTGTTGAGAAAGCTTAATACATTTAAGCTCAACCGTTTTCTTCTCGTCAGCACATTTTCTGGAAAACTCGGAGAATTTCTTAGCAAACTCTTTCTTTTTTTTTCTCAAAAACTGATCTTTCTTCAATAATTTGCAGATCTAATTCAAAGATCTTCTTTTCATTATCACACCCAGTTAATTCAGAAATCTTAACAATGTGATCTTCTAATTCAGAAATCTTGTTCTTTAGCTTAGTGTTTTCAGCTTCCAAAAACAAGACCTTTTCTTCATTAAGCCCAGAAGTTTGTTTCAGAAGATATTCATTAATAGTCTTTAAAGCACTGACTTCTTCTCTCAGTAGTTTCCTTTCATCAGAATATCTCTTTGACCTCTTTGTGTAGTAATCAACTGAGGAAGCAAGATTTTTGTTCTCTAATTTGAGCTTTTCAATCTTCTTTTCATCATCATCAGAAAAATATCCCATCTTGAATTATCTGTTACAAAAAGAACTTGAACTTGACCGTTAATCCAAATGAAATCTCAAAAATACAGAAAAACTTGAAATAAAAATTCAGAGATTTTTGATCACAATCAGAACTATGTCCCCCATATTACTATTTTGAAAATTTTGTCTAAGTATAGAAAAGTTTGCGCGACGAGAAACTTAAGGAAAAGTTTGCGTGTCGTGCTACTTGCGCAAATCACGCTTTGCGGAACAAGCGACTTGCGCAAATCATACTTTGCGTATCATGCAGCTTGCGCAAACAAAACTTTGCGTATCATGCAGCTTGCGCAAACAACGCTTTGAACTTCACTTTGCGTAAGAAACTGATTACGCAAACACCACTTCGCGTGAAGAACGGATTACGCAAACCACACTTTGCGTATCGAACTGCTAACGTAAACCATTCTTTGCGTATCAAACTGCTAACGCAAACCACTCTTTGAGTATCGAAATTGATAACGCAACTCTGCTTTTGCGTTTCTTTTTGAACAAACTTGTTGAAACTTGCGCAAATCAGAATGAACTTGCGCAAACTATGATGAACTTGCGCAAACCTCAGATCTTGTGCAAACGACGAAACTCGATCAAAATTACACCAAAAAACCTATCTAGACCTTGAATTTTAGAATGAAACTTTTACAATTTACTTGCTTAAACCTCTAAAACACAAAACGAACAATTGATTTCGATCTAAAACTCAAAAAATACAATTTTGAATCAAGAACAGTGCCAAGAACTCGTGAACACGAAAAACCACAAAAATTCGAAAATTCAATCCAATTACAGTGCAATTCACGAATTTTTCTATACAAACTCGATCGAAATTACTTTTCTAACAACACCTGATCGATTACAACTCCTAATTCGTACAAAAACTCAAAATCCAAACTTCGGCCAAGAACACAGAGTCGAACCAAACTTTCTTGAATTTCTTGATCTGATTTCTAATCTGAATCTGCTCTGATACCAATTGATATTCCCAATATTCAAGTTCTAATTGATCACAAACAATCAAGATGAGAAATCATATGTCATTGATGAATCAAAGATTACAATCTCACAACTTTCTCTCACTACTCTCTCACTAGAATAATGTTCTAAACACCTCTTCTCTAATTCGTGTACATCTCACACACTTACTTACTCATAGAATTACAAAGGAAACAAGGTATTTATACCCTTGACAATTACAGAGGAAAAACAAAATACAATTACATTGACTTTGACTTTATTAACAAATGACTTTGACTTTGCTTGAGAGTTGACTTTTCCAGCTTTGACTTCTTGATCTTTTGTCTTCAATCTTTATGATCTTGAATCCAACAATTATGTGCTCTAACAGATGATGACAAATCATTGTTTTCATACCATACATTTGCCAGTTGCAGAGGTTTCCTCAGATGTGGTCCTTCAGAGGTTCTGCACCTCTTAAATGTGGATATCAAATTAGGAAGACTTGGTTTTAAAAATTGTTCATGCCAGAAGATATTCGCAAGAGATTTGTTTCTTTTATTTCCAGTATAGGGATCTGTGTCATCGAATCCTAAGCATCTTCTGCCAATCTGGCTGCTTACCTTTTCATGCACTTTCTATGCATCCTGATATTTCCTAATTAAAAGAACTCTGTCTAGTAGGTCTTGATGAAGGACTTCTCTCTCTTTTTGGAATTTTTTTTTTCAGAGAGATGGTGTTTAAACGATCACTCTCACTATTCTTTAGCTCCTTAATTTTTTCTTTCAAAGCTTGGTCAATTTTGGAAACCTTTTCTTTTAGCCCTTTCTTTTCAGAAATATGCTCAGAGACAAGTGTTTTTCTTTCAAGATAGAGCTTATCCTTCTCTTGAGTGAGAAGTCTAGTCTCTCTTTCAAAGAAATCTGTTTTTTCTCAAGTTATGAGCATGTGATTTTGCAAGCAAGAAATTCATTTTGTAGTTCAAGAGATTTATTTTCAGAGTGAGTGGAAGATGAGTCAGAAGTGAATACCTCACTGTCTCCGTCAGAGGGGTTGACTTCTGCCATTCCACATAAGAGTGCATTGTTGTCCCCTTCATAAGAAGATTCATCGGTGACAAGATTTTCTTGTTCATCTATCAAGGACCTTTGAGTGTAGTACTCTGCCTTCTTTTTAAAGAAAGCAGCATCTCAAACAGGTTTCCCTTTGTTGGCATTAGACCTGCACTTTGCTGCAAAATGTCCCGGCTTCCCACACTTGAAGCACCCTTCAGTTTATTGTGGAGCCTTGTCTCCACCTCTGCCGTCCATCTTCTGTCTAACTCTTCTCTCATCTTGCCTCAGATCACCAGATTCTTCTCTCCCAAAATTTCTAGTTTCACCATATCCTCTTCCTCTGTCGTCTCTTTCCTCTCTTCCTCTGTATGCAGGCTTTTTCTTAAGACCCCTGTTGAATTCTCGGGTCATAAGAGCAAGAGTTTTTGCCAGAGCATCCATGTCAATTTCTTCTTTAGAGCTTTCCTCACTATCACTCTCTGCCACAAGTACTTTCTTATTCTTCTTCTTAACATCCTTTGCAGTCTTTTCCTTCTTACCTTTATCCTACACCTCTATGGCATTTCCAACCAATGCCAAAGGTCCACCGATAGAAGCCATTAGCTTCGAGATTCTATTCTCTTGGCTTATTAATGTCCCGAAAGGTCAAAGATGGACCATACATCAAGATCAAGGGTAACCTGGATGGACATGGTTAGATGGTGCCATTCATCATTGAGACTCTGAAGGAATATGACATTGTTTTCCTCAGAGGTTCTGTTGACTCCATATCTTTTGCACTTGTTGATCAGGGAGTTGTATCTATCGTAGGTGCTTTGAATGGATTCTCTTGGCAGAGCCTTGAAAGCAAAATATTCATTGATGCATAAGGCTCTATTGTTCTTTAGGGTTTTAGCACCACCCTCGAGCTGTTTTTCAAGCTCTAACCACAGATCTTTTGAGGTTTCGCAGGAGTCTAAAGACTGAAATATGTCGTTTGGAATGGCCATGATGAGAAGCCTTTTGGCTTTCTTTGCAAGTTCATGTAAGGCACTCTCTTGTTTAGTCCACTCAACAATGGGTTTGGGATGTTGATACTCAGGGATTTCAGGCGTGTTTGTAGTAGCAGGAACACAAGGAACAGTGGTCATTGGAACATATGGAGGGTTATGAAGAAACTCAACCAAACCAGGATCCACACCTTCAAGAAAGTGTACCATCCTGATTTTCCACTGGGGATATTCATCCCTAAGTAGAGTAAGAGGTTTAGATTGAGATCCTGAGTTGAAGAAGTTGATTGCATTGCCCATTTTTAGTTGACAAGTATGAAGCAAGAAAACAGAGTGTGAGATGAATGAAACTAGAGATGAATATTAACCCATTAACTATTAATGTTTAGTAAGGGAGATATTGATAACCAACACACAAGCTTTGAATTTGTCCTAAAGATTTGAGCACACTTGTTTTTGGACCTATATCAAACTGGTTGAAATAAATCCAGAAAAACAGAGTGTATTCTTTCGAATGGAATACTGAATGAAGAACAGATTCAGACTACTACCAAGAACACTAGAGTCAAGTATAGAACATGATCCTTTGATATTAACAATCAAAGTCCGCTCTGATACCAATTGTTGATCCCAAGATTGGTGTTCTAAACTTGATTTAGTATTCACTACACACAAATAATAGAACGTAAATGGAAGTAAACACACTAGCAAGTAATAAACAGAAACATTAAACGTATGGAAATGTTTACTGAAGAATCTGCTTCATTAACTTGCGAAATATACCAAGAACACGCACTTGTGTGGGCTAATATGCTCCAAGAAATTACAAAGTTCTCTCTGGTTAGTGTGTGCTCGCGTGATTTCAAAACAGAAAGTGCTCCCCTCATATAGGACGAGGAGCACACAATAGTACAAGACAAAGGCTGACATTCCACAAAAGGAATGCCACCTGGGAAGCAAAACAACGTGGGACGCGCTCAAATGATCCTTAGAATCTTTGTATAGAAGGCTCACGTGTTCTGCACGTGATATTGTCTTGAACCATTGTCTAGTAATCTTCTTCGTCTTCTATCTCCAGAGGTTAGCCATCACAGAGGCTCTGTGATCTGAAACTTCAGGTTAAGTTCTCGAGTAGATGGTCGATAGTGTCTGCTGAGCTTGCAACTTCTGTGGTGTACTTGGTGATTTGAGCAGTCTTCTCAGGTTCCTACACTTAGCCTATTTTTCAATACTTCTATACAAATGAGTTGGAGCTAACAATCATTTATAAAACTTCAAGGACTAAGTTCTCATTACCTTAAAATGGAAACATGTCATCGGAGTTGATAAAGGATCAAATGCGTACTGCAACAAGATTTATCCATGTAACTTTTAAAACATGATGAACATGAGATAAAACTACATTCTTGATACCTTTTGAGATTGTTACATAAGCCATGTTCGGAGGAGTTACGATAATTAAAACATTCTAAGTTTGGGACCAAAGTTAGTAAAAATGAACCTTTTTATTCTCTAGTAGAGCATTTGCAAGTATTTTCTAAACAAAAGGAAATCAGTTTTTTCCCTTAACATTGGCAATGGAAAATATTGGTGGAATGCTCCCTGCAATGTCCACCTTTATCCTTTCCACATCCTCCCCTGCAAAAGTTGTCACACTTTGCCATTTCATGTGGATTATTTCGATGACAAGGCATTTTATTGTCGCTGCAGCACAATCCTACAACCATTGATGATCTCCAACACATCGCTGTGATGAAAAATAGTTACTAAGTTATATAAGCATACATATAATTTGTATCTTCATACATTTTTTAAAGCGAGCAAAATGCAAAAATTAATGAAGTAATAAGCGTATTTTAATGGTGTATGATCACACAAGTAAGCTTAGTGTAAAAGTTCTTATATATGGAAATAAACAACAACAACTAAAAAGGTTCAGACTGTTAACGTTTATTGCTGAAAATGTAGATGAAGAAAGTTGACTAGTGCAAAGAACAATGACTAGCAAGAGATGGTGGTAAGGAGTTCTCTGTTGAACTATTTTAGTTATTATTAAAGAATATCAATATTGATCATGGTTTTGAAAATATGTATATCACTCAAGGACCGTTGTGTGTGTATATATATAGTATTCGTATGGTGTGGGTTAAATATGAAAATAAAATATATGCAATTAAAGTAGATTCTAAACATAGTCGTGTATATTCCATACAAGTTCTTTTAATAAATGAAAATCAAAACATACGGTTTTAGAAAAAATGGTTACTTTGAATGCAAGACAAAAAATGATACACATGTAAGCTTTAGTATACAATTGTGCTCATAGAACTTTACATTCAAAAATAATTTAATAATTCGGAAAAGGATATAAATAATCACACCTCAGAGGTATAGATTGTTAACGTTTATTGCGGAACATGTATATGTGGAAAACTAATCGGTGCAAAGAATAATAACCAACAAAAGAGCAAAGGAACATGGGAAGGAATTCTTTGTTGAGCCATTTGTGTTCTTATTCAAGAATAAAGATATTGATGGTATTGAAATATGTGTATCACTCAAGGTGTTGTTGTATATTTATATAGGTACGACATTGGCTAAATATAAAAACACAATAAGTGCAATTAAAATAGATTCTAAATGTAGCCTAGCGTATTCCATACAAGTAATTCATTTTATGAATCTAATTCAAAACAAGCCACCGGTTTTAAAATGGTTACTGTGAATGCAAACAGAAAAGTTCTCATCATGTTTAAAGAATTTAAATACTCATCAATGTTTCACCCCAAATTGGCATTCCTTTTTTCTTGTTTTTCCTATTTAACAAACAAACCAAATAATTGCGGATTTTACAAATACAATGAATAATATGTTATGGGCAACAATTACTCATGGCATTTGGACTCCATAGTTATCCAATTCTCACACGCTATTACAAGAGTATGCTCTAAAATGTGTGGTTAACCACAGTATGAGAATAGAAGAATAAATATGTTAGCATAACACCACGGTGGACATATTCTTTTTTCTTGTAGATTTTGTGGTTTTTGACATGGATGAAGATAGAGATGTCCTTCTAATCCTTGGCTGACCATTCCTAGCCACTAGGGGAGCCTTGATTGATGTGAAAGGATGTATGCTTATTGATAAGTGTATAGAAGTATACACTTTAGCACCTATCTAGGACTTTATTTTACCTCATTTTACGTCTTTCCCAATCCCATTTTAAGTCTTTTAATCTTATTTTACAATTTTAATTTGATTGGAGATAGGATGTAGGAAGTGGTAATGTTCTATGTTTATTGGTGAAAACAATGCTAACTGACTGTGTTGCTGCAGGAGGCATTTCTACAACACTAATATTGGCAGCAACCGGCTCAATCCATGGTAGATTTTCTTTTGATGAAGACTTTTTGGATAGCATCTTAGGAGTACAATAGAAACGGAGGAATGATGGAAGATAACTCTAAAGATGCCTTTCTTTGTCCCCTTAATCATCTTTTACTTTTGTTAATTGTACTTATTATGCTTGGTCATTAACCACTAGACAATTTACTTTTTTACTCTTAAGCATCTTTTGATTCCATTAGCTTAGTCCTTGTTCGTTGCTACATAATCTAGTATTTGGGCAACTATTTCTAGGGCATAACCCCATAAACATTTAGGCAGAGTGGTGAGACTCATCATAGAGTGAACTGAATAGGGTTTTATTTCTCTTCTTGGATACACCGTTGTGATGCGGTGTTCTGAGAGGAGTCAACTGGGATACAATCCCAAATATCTCTAGGATGATCTATTAGCTTAGGTATTCATGATCTCGATCAGACCGAAGCATATTTATCTTTTGCCAAGTATACTCACTACTTCTTTCTAAAACTCATTGAAAGTCTCAAAGCTTTTAGATTTGTTTTATTAGGTAAAAATACCTATGTATACTGAAATCATCAGTAGGATGTAATGAAGTAGTGATAACCGTATCTTATGACAGAACTTATAAGGCTCACATACATCAGTATGGTTAGCTCCTAATAGTTCATGTATCCCCTAAGGGTTTTCCTTTTATAAAGCTCTTTTGTCATCTTGACTAACAAGACACACATGTATCATATGAATCATCAGATGATTCCAACTCTCCGTCTGCCTGGAGTTTGATTATGTGTTTCTTGTTTAAATGTCACAAATAGATCTGATTTAAGCCCCGCTTAATTCGTTATATTGATTTATAATTACAACTATCAATTTCATTAAAACATTTGTTGAGATAAAATGAAAGTTTATTTCTAAAAACATAAATTCGGTTCGTTGTAATTGAGAAAATGAAACTAAATTCCTAGTAGTACTAGGTACATGAAGACACTTGCTAAGTGTTAATGTAAGACCATCTAGAAAGTTCATATCATATGCCCCTTTGAGTAACAACAACTAACTGATCCATTTGGTCTGGTTTCATCTTCTCTTCACTTCTTATTCCTTCTCTTCACTTCTTATTTCCTGAAAAGTCGTACTAATATGAGTATCATACCCAATATGTAACACTTAGTCAGAAGTGAATAAATCAAAATGGTAAACATACCTTAAGGTCCGGCTCTGTAGCCTTCTTCTTCTTGATATCTGCCAATCTGGCTGGACAAGTTTTCATTTAGTGCCCATGGTGAAAACAATTATACCATACTGAAACCTCATGAATTTCTCCTTTGTCCTTATTTATGCTAGAGCTTCCAACATGTGTTTTACCCTTGGTTATATCCCCCTTTTTCTTGACTTTCCCACTGTCAGGTTTGATCATCTAAGCCTGTTTTGGTTTGGTGGAACCAAACTTGGATTTCATATCCCTCTCAGTAGTTTTAAGTATGTTGTGAAGCTCTGTGAGAGTTTTATTCAAACCTTTCATATTGTAGTCCTTAAAGAACTGCTTATATGTTTTGGGTAGAGAGTTGAGAACCATATCGATTTCCAACTGTTGACCCATTGGGAAACCAAGACGGGTTAGTTGGTCAAAGTACCCTTTCATTTTCAAAATGTGGCTACTAACTGACGAACACTCAGTCTTTTTACAGGCACTCAATGTTTTAACTCTATCAAATCTTTCCTGCTTTATTTGTAACCGAAACATAGACTTCAGTGAAGATATCATATCCCAAGCAGTCATGTTTTCATGATCCCGTAATAATTCGGGAGTCATGGTGGCTAACATTAGGCAACCAACAATCAGAGAGTCATTTTTGTACTTATCATAAGCAGTTCTGACTTTAGTTGGAGCATTTCAGGTAGGAGAATTTGGAGGGGAGGGGGGTTTCAAAAACATAGAACTTCTTTTCATACCTAAGGACTGCCCTTAGGAAGCGAAACCATTCGATGAAGTTCGTTCCGTCCAATTTTTCCTTATCTAGGATTGACCGTATTGCGAATTGGGATAAGTTGTTTGAGTTTGAATCTGAGGTTGACATCTACAAAAACATAATTTAATTTTAGTAACTTTAACGTCTCAAATAAATAGATTAACCTTTCAAAAATCATTTGATTTGAGCTAAGATCCATATTTCACATACTTTCCATAAATGGCCAAGCAACTGTCTATGGAATTAGGCTATATTTAGGCAGATATCATCCAATTATGTTCAACACAACTCTTAAATATCGTGGGATCCTATTCAATATATCATATATTGAAAATGGCACGTTTAATCCCACTTCAATGCCTTGAAAATACTCATAAATGGCCAATCAACTGTCTATAATATTCTAAAGTAAACAAACCATACTAAGGTATCGTGATCCCACCGAAATACTAGAATAAGGGTTTACGGGACCAGTCGTCCAAAATGCGACTATTTAAGTGAATGTCCAAACAACTGTCTACTTAAATCTCATTATTTTGGCGCCTTGTCTTACACTATATTCACCCTGTATGCTGAGCACTGACCACACCGCAATCCTGTATGCTTGACAAGTACCTCAAATGGGTGGCGTTAAATTTACATTTTGTAAAAGGTTTAATTTTAGAAAACATTCTAATTCTTTTAAAACATTTTGATTTAATCTCTAAAAATCTTTGTTTTAAAAGTTTATCTTATTAAATTGGTTTGATTTTGATAAACATATCAATTATAAAATATCATATTTTATTTACCGATTTAAAATATGTTTTGCGTTTGATTTTATTTTTAAATCGTTTGCAATTATTATGACAATAAATAAAAGCAAACACAAAATAAGCAAACACAACAATAATATATGGATTTTGCCCCTAACGTGGGGTGGTGAGCCAACACAAAAACCAGGTCAATCCTAAGGATGTATTCAAGCTCCCACTGGCCTCGCCATCATGATGAACTCCAGGAACTCCATCTCGACATTTTGGAACTCCGTTTTCATTTGATTTACAATTTAAAAATAGAAAGATAACATATCCTAATCTATTTTACAATTGCATCTATCTAGAAAGTTAAAAATTACATCCCATACAATTAATACATTTTAATTTTCCAACATAAAAGTACATCAACCACGGGTCTTTGGGAAAACCATATATTATCTATTTCTCTTCAACATAAAATAAATACAAATTTAGCCGAATTTTAATTAACATAATTAAAAGGCGAAAATAATTGAAACAAATTATTACATGGCAAAATAAATTTAAAACTGATCCATTATTTAAAACGTGGGTTACTAACCCTTGACCTACAATACTTGGGCCTACTAGCCCGGGAACTTCCAAAATAAGATATCAACCCAAAATGGAACGACTCCAAAATAGACAACAATCGGAACATGGAAAAAAGGTCCAAACTTACCATCTCAAAACGTTTTAGGGAAAACCAAATTTACAATTTTGAAATATGACCTGCCATTTTCTATCATGGCCAACGGCGGTGGCGATTATCAGAACATCATCCAACCGAGTTTACACAAGGAGAAAAGCTCAACCGTGGTTCATGACTACAAGTCACATCAGTGACAACCCAATTGAGGGAAAACAACACCAGTCGCACAACCCGTAAGTTAGCAACGAACTGTGGCCCTGAACACAAGAGGCAGCCCAAACCGCAAGGCTCTAGAGCCTGCGATGGCACCCAAAACATATAAGTTATTTGGTCGGAAAAATCATCACAATGTCGGCTGCTTAAGGCAGTGGCACCGGTCGTGCTATAAACGACGACAAAAAGCAACCAAGCAGCCGAAAAAGGCGGCGGCTGGAATGACTGACTGACTGAACCACAATCCAGTGATACTCTACCACTAGTTCGAAAGAACTTCTCCAAAAGAAAATGACGCAACCCAGCCGAGAGGGTCGATCGGTGATGGTCGACGTGGAGAAACGACGAAAAACGAGCCCCCATGGTCTTGACCATGGTGCAAGGCTATAAGGTCAGGCGATGGAATCTCCAATAAGGTCAGGCGATGGAATCTCCAACACCTAGCAGCTGTTGGCGACAACCGTCGCAAAATATCGGCAATAGCCGTCAACGAAGGTCAACGACAAAGAATCCGGTGGTGGCCATGTTGGCGAGAGAGAGGGAGATCGACGGCCTGTCGGCGAAACCATGATTGTTTGAGTTTTAGAAACACTAGAAGTTGACTTCATCGACATAGAAGAAAAACAAAAACGACAGCAACCGCATAAGGCTGCAATAGCCCGCGGCGAAGGCTGGTGGTGGTTACTGGCGCTGTAGCCTCAAGAGCCTGTTCAATTTGGGAGGCGACGATTACGGTCCTTGATATCCATGGGTTTGATTTATCACAGCCAAAGCACCCGTAGATCCCGGCGTTGGCCGACGAATATAGAAAAAATGCCACTTGCGTCTAAGATACGAGACAAAGAGAGAGAGAGAGAGAGAGAGAGAGAGAGAGAGAGAGAGAGAGAGAGAGAGAGGGATGATTAGGGTTTCTCAAACCCTTTTGAGAACATATTTTTACCTTTTAATAAAATATGGTTTTAAAACCGTTTTGAGAACTTTCAATATGAGACCCCACGAGAATTCTAAATCCACTTTAGAAACTTAGGGTTCAATTAAATTTGCCATATAATGTTTTATTCCCTTTTAATTAAATGTCATCAACGTGGCTCTGATACCACTGTTAGGTTTTAACGCAAATTGTAGCCTTTAATCATAGCGGAAAAACAAATAATTTTCGGTTACAATAATATTAGAAAACTTTTCTAAATAAAACTTAAAACCCAATCGAAACTAATGATGCATTTAATTAAACTAAACCACACCATAGGGTGTTTTGAATATGTACCTTTTGAAGATCTGTCGAGGTTTCAATTGAAGCACCAAGTGACCAAAGTAGGTTTTCTCTATTGGTAGTCCACACATGAACACGTTTCCCATTTCCACCGGACTAAGAACCCTAGATCTATATGTGTTTTACGTTCAATAACCTTTATAAAAGAGGATGACTTGATGCTTGATTAATACCTTCTTTTTCCCAACCAATCTCTCCATGACTTTGTCTTCATATTGGTTCAAAGTACCAAAGATATCATGAATATCATATTTATTCAAAATTTTCATCATCTAAAGAGATTTTGAAAAGTTGTCCCACTCAAGTTTGAGAGTTTTCTAAAACTTAATGTTTATTTCACTGTTAGTCTTATGTACCCCATTTCTTCTCAAATAATTCAATATATCATTAAACTTTTTATAAGTATCATATAAAATATCAGATTCTTTAGCCATAAATCCCTCGTAAACACACAGGTTTACGTTGTTCTGCATGTCTTTAGGACCAACATATATTTGTTCCTCAATTTCATCCCACATGTCCTTTGCAGACTTTAAATTGTCCACTCTATTGAACAACTCATTTGGTAACACCATTGTAAGTAGGGCCATAGGACGCCTATCTACATTTGATTCCTTTCCTTTGCACTATAATCCTTTTTATCTTTCTTGATTCTAGATGCAAGAATTGCGGGAGTTTCTTGAGTATCAGAAACAACTAGAATATCCAATAAAACTTTCATATGGTCCTTCAGTAATAGATCGCATAAGATGTACATCAATATTGTAAAGAAACTGTAACATCCTAATTTACCATTGGTAATATTGTTCAAAGAACAAAGCGGGAGGTTTCTTCTTAGAACCTATACTAATGAATTCTTTAGACATTGATTTATATATGAAATAATCTTTTCAATTGGATTGGAATCGAATTCTAAGAAATTGATGAAGAATGAATCCCAGATGATCTAAAATGAAATGTAATCAACAAAAAATAGTAGAAATCACAATGAGAATACAACTTGGGGATAAGAAATCATACGTCATTGAAATCAAAATGGTTCAAGGTAACAGAGAGAATTCTAGAGAGAGAATAATAGAGTGAGAATTCTAGAGATAGAATTATTGAGAGAAAAATATACAAGACAATACAATTTACGTATTAATAGAATACTTAAGTAACACTCTAGGAAGAAAACATAATTTATACAAAGTTTAGAAGACAAAGTAACTTTACATGACTGTAAAGGAATTACCAGTAAAACTAAGACACGTGTTATAATATGCTCTGGTCTTATGAACTTCATCTAATAAGCTCAATATCTGTATAAGCACTTCAAACTTTCTATCTGTACTTTGAACCTTTGAACCTGATGCTCCAAATATTTGAAGATCTTATACTTCATAAATTTTGCGAACTTTGAAGTCTTCATATCTCTGGTCCTTCATTCCAAATTATAGTACTTAACACTTTCAGCATCTTTAACTTTGACCTATATCTCCAGATATCTGGACTTTCTATCTTAATTTCCATACTTAGACAAGTTATCGTAGAACCAACTTTTGAATGGGACTTTCACTTAGTTAATACTGGTTACATAAAAAATGAAATAAAGATTTACTTAACTAGCATGTAATTTTAGAAACTACAAACTACCAACTTTTGGCTAAAAATAATTCATAAAATTTTGAGAAAAAAACATACATTTATAAAATTTCAAGGACTAAGTTCTCATTACTTTAAAATAGAAATTAACATGTCATCGGAGTTGATAAAAGATCAAATGCGTACTGCAACAAGATTTATCCATGTAACTTTTAAAAGATGATGAACATGAGACAAAACTACATTCTTGATACCTTTTGAATCTGCTACATAAGCCATGTTCGGAGGAGTTACAATAATTAAAAAATTCTAAATTTGGACCAAAGTTAGTAAAAATGAACCTTTTTATTCTCTAGTAGAGAATTTGCAAGTATTTTCTAAACAAAAGGAAATCAATTTTTTCCCTTAACATTGGCAATGGCAAATATTGGTGGAATGCTCCCTGCAATGTCCACCTTTATCGTTACCACATCCTCCTCTGCAAAAGGTGTCACACTTTGCCATTTCTTGTGGATTATTTCGATGACAAGGCATTTTATTGTCGCTGCAGCACAATCCTACATCCATTGATGATCTCCAACACGTCGCTGTGATGAAAAATTGTTAGTAAGTTATATAAGCATATACATATAATTTGTATCTTCATACATTTTTTAAAGCGAGCAAAATGCAAAAATTAAAGAAGTAATGAGCTTTTGTTTAATGGTGTGTGATCACACAAGTAAGCTTAGTGTAAAAGTACTTATAGATGGAAATAAACAACAACAACTCAAAGGTTCAGACTGTTAACGTTTATTGCTGAAAACGTAGATGAAGAAAGTTGACTAGTGCAAAGAACAATGACTAGCAAGAGATGGTGGTAGGGAGTTCTCTGTTGAACTATTTTAGTTATTATTAAAGAATGTCGATATTGATCATGGTTTTGAAATTATGTATATCACTCAAGGACTGTTGTGTGTGTGTGTGTATATATATATATTTTGTATTCGTATTGCGTTGGTTAAATATGAAAATACAATAATTGCAATTAAAGTAGATTCTAAACATAGTCGTGTATATTCCATACAAGTTCTTTTAATAAATCAAAATCAAAACATGTGGTTTTTAGAAAAAATGGTTACTTTAAATGCAAGATTAAAAATGATACACATGTAAGCTTTAGTATACAATTGTGCTCATAGAACTTTACATGCAAAAATAATTTATTAATTTGAAAATGGATATAAATAATCACAACTCAGAGGTATAGACTGTTAACGTTTATTGCGGAACATGTATATGTGGAAAACTAACCGGTGCAAAGAATAATGACCAGCAAAAGAACGTGGTAAGGAATTCTTTGTTGAGCCATTTGTGTTCTTATTCAAGAATAAAGATATTAATGGTATTGAAATATGTGTATCACTCAAGGTGTTGTTGTATATATATAGGTACGACATTGGCTAAATATAAAAACACAATAAGTGCAATTAAAATAGATTCTAAATGTAGCCTAGCGTATTCCATACAATTTATTTTATGCATCCAATTCAAAACAAGCCACCGGTTTTAAAATGGTTATTGAGAATGCAAACGGAAAAGTTCTCGTCATGTTTAAAGAATTTAAATACTCATCAATGTTTCACCCCAAATTGGCATTCCTTTTTTCTAGTTTTTCCTATTTAACAAACAAACCAAATAATTGCGGATTTTACAAATACAATGAATAATATGTTATGGGCAACAATTACTCATGGCATTTGGACTCCTTAGTTATCCAATTTTTACACGCTATTACAAGAGTACGTTTTAAAATGTGTGGTTAAACACAATATGAGAATAGAAGAATAAATATGTTAGCATAACACCACAGTTGGACATATTATTTTTTCTTGTAGATTTTGTGGTTTTTGACATGGATGAAGATAGAGATGTCCCTCTAATCCTTGGCTGGCCATTCTTAGGCACTAGTTAAATCCATGAAGAGGATTGTCGTGTTGTGTCCGCACCCCTTTCCTCAGTCAATCCCAAACTGACTGATCATCTTTTTGGGAACAAAGCGTTCTTGTGATGCTTGTTGATTTTTAGACCTTTAATATTCTTTCGAGACATTCGTTTGTCTTTGATTTCTTTCAGAAACATCTTAAATCTGGAATTTCATCTTAAAAGTTAATTTTCATCTTGAACTTGTTATCTCATGTATATTGTTTAGTTACTATTATATGTTCACTGAGTTTTAAGCTCAGCCGAGGTTTTCTTTGTCCTCGACACGTAAGTGACTTAGTAGAGCTTTTGGGATGAGAGCTGTGGAGATAACAAGAATGAAGATAATGCATTATGATATGCTTTGGTTAAGCTTTTGATAACTAATGTAGATGATGTACATGTGTATTTTGGGATTGTATTTTGGTACAAATTGTTAGCTCCATTTGTGGTTTGTAATTATATTTTGGTAAATTATAGTAATCGCTCTGTTTTAACCTTTGATTGGACTAGGTTTTGTTTTAATCTATTTGTGGCAACTTCCGTCCTTAGTCTCGAGGGACGGAGGTGTTACAAGTTGTGGTATCAGAGCTATATAGGTTATGATCCTGTAGTATAATTTAAGTTTGATCTGTGAGGAATGGGTAAAACTAAGATATGACTGTCTTAGGAACTATTCATGCTAGTTAATTAATATTTCGTATGTTTCATTTCTTATTGAAAATAATCGAGCAAATGATTCCTTTGTTATTTGTGTTAGCTCCAAATGCCGCCGAGAAGAGTACGTGCAATAAGATGGGAAATAAGAGGTAGACCTAGGAGAAGTAGAATCGGGTCTGAAAATGAAGCAAGAAATCCGCCAACAAGTCAACTAGATCCTAATGTGATCGCAGTTGTCCACCAAACGGTTAACGAGATGCTACCAGGAATTATAGCACAAACGGTGGAAGCATTACGTCAAACGGGCGAAAACCCGAATCCTAACACTGGGAACTCTGGGCCAGAAATCAGAAATCAGGAAACAGACATCGGTAACGAATTGGTTGATATCCATAAATGGTTGGAGAGGTTCCACAAGCAAAAGCCTCATACTTTTATCTCAGCGACCACTCCTGTTGAGGCCGAAGATGATATCACACCTTGAAAAGATATTTCGGGTTTTAGGTTGTTCGAATAGAATTCAAGTGGAGTTGGCTACCAATAAACTTGGAGGGGAGGCTAATCGTTGGTGGCAAGCTTGGAAGAAATCTTATGGAGGGGACAAAGCTATTAAAAATTTAACTTGGTCTGGGTTCAAAGAGATTTTCTATCAACAATACTTTACTGTAGCAAACAAAGATGCGTATGTTCAAGAGTATTCTACACTTAAGCAGAAAGAAGATGAATCCATATCTGAATACATGGCCAGATTTCTACGATTGGCTAGTTTTGCAGGTACTATGGCCGGTACAGTAAGAAATCAGGTTAATAAATTCAAATGGTCCCTCAACAGCAAATTCAGATCCAAGCTTATCAATCAAGATTTTACAAGTGTTGTCGAATTTGTTGATGCTGCGAGAAACATTGAAAGGGAACGACTGGACTCTATACTCTCCCGAGCAAATAATGGTAAGAAAAGAAACTGAGATGCATTTCAAGGAAGTTCTAGCGGACGAGGAACTAATCGGACGGGTCAGTGGAAACAACCGGATTACCGATCTCAAGTTTCATCTCAAGGGACTTCTAGTAAAGGTTTTTCGAATACAACTTCTCTGTTACGGAGCAAAGATTGTGGATTCAGACATCGCCTAGGACCATGTCTTGGAATGACTGGTGCCTGTTATAACTGTGGTCAACAGGGACATCTAGCTCGTGATTGTAAACAAGGGCCAAACGATAATGCTAAAGATAAAGAGAAGCAATCTACTGCCGGTGGTCGAGTGTTTTCCCTGTCTACTGACAAATCTACTGCGGGTGTGGTTTCTGGTATCCTTTCTATTGACGGTAGAGATGTATGTGTTTTATTCAATACAGGTGCTACACACTCGATTGTTTCTGAAAACTTTGAAGAAAATCTTAAACTATATGAACGATCCACCGAGTTCCCTTTGCACATTACTACTCCTATGGGTAGTTCAGTATGTATACTTGGTGAATTTCCAAACTGTCCGATATTCATTGGTGATCGAATTCGGGAGGTCACTTTACTTTCGATGAAAATGGATCACTTCGATATCATCCTCGCCATGGATTGGTTGTCGAAACACCAAGTGACCATCGACTGTAAAACCAAAGAAATCGTATAAGGTGATGTCAATGAACCCGAATATGTGTTCCAGGGTGTTTCACCTGAGAAGGGGACCTGTGTTATCTCGACAATAAAAGTGAAGGCAATGATCTGGCAGGGACGTGAAGGGTTCCTAGCTGCACTACAAGACCCAGAAGAGGTATGCCTTAAACTTGAAGATATTCATGTTGTCAATAAATTTCTAGACGTCTTTCCTGATGAACTTCTTGGAGTTCCTCTGGAAAGAAAAGTTGAATTTAGAATTGATCTTATTCCGGGAGCCTCTCCTATCTCAAAGGCTCCGTATCGTATGGCACCACCGAAGATGAAAGAACATAAGGAGCAACTTGAAGATCTCTCAAATCGGGGTTTTATTCGACCTAGTGTATCTCCATGGGGTGCACCGGTCCTATTTGTTAAAAAGAAAGATGGATCGATGTGCTTATGTATTAACTATCGTGAGCTGAACCGAGTCACAATACGTAATAAATACCCTTTACCTCGTATTGATGATCTCTTCAATCAACTTCAAGGAGTGAAGTATTTTTATAAGATCGACTTAAGATCTGGGTATCATCAGCTTCGAGTCAAAGTATGATATCGCCTTAAAGGTGACTTTGTGTGACTAGTATGAACACTACGAGCACCCGATTGTGGTATTCCATCATATACTTATCAGGTACGGATATCATACTTTACTTGACACGGGGATAGCCATTTGTATAAGGCTTCCTAATCTGGATAAATTGGTTCCAAGTTGACTTCATGCTTGTTAAATACAATTGGCATTATTTTTCCTTTTCAATTATCATTTCAATTGAGATTTGGAACATGGATTTCTTGACTTGCTGGATTGCATCTATTGTGATTTTTGTCTATAGACTTGACATTGGGGACACCGATGTTGAGATGCTTCCATGGTGGCTAAAACGATCATGGCGTTCTCACTATATATAGTCCTTAAAAGCGAACTGATTAGATACCGGTCTAATATAGGGTGTATGGATCGATCCTAGGAACCGTTATCGGAGAATATGTTGCGGCCGTAGTTAAATCCACGAAGAGGATTGCCGTGTTGTGTCCGCACCCCTTTCCTCAGTCAATCCCAAACAGACTGATCATCTTTTTGGGAACAAAGCGTTCTTGTGATGCTTGTTGATTTTTAGACCTTTAATATGCTTTCGGGACATTCGTTTGTCTTTGATTTCTTTCAAAAACATCTTAAATCTGGAATATCATCTTAAATGTTAATTTTCATCTTGAACTTGTTATCTCATGTATATTGTTTAGTTACTATTATATGTTCATTGAGTTTTAAGCTCAGTCGAGGTTTTCTTTGTCCTCGGCGGGTAAATGACTTTGTAGAGCTTTTGGGATGAGAGTTGTGGAGATAACAAGAATGAAGATAATGCATTATGATATGCTTTGGTTAAGCTTTTGATAACTAATGTAGATGATATACATGTGTATTTTGGGAATGTATTTTGGTACAAATTTTTATCTCCATTTGTGGTTTGTAATTATATTTTGGTAAATTAAAGTAATCGCTCTGTTTTAACCTTTGATTGGACTAGGTTTTGTTTTAATCTATTTGTGGCATCTTCCGTCCTTAGTCACGCGGGATGGGGGGGGGTTACACGGTTCGTTGTAATTGAGAAAATGAAACTTAATTCCTAGTAGTACTAGGTACATGAAGACACTTGCTAAGTGTTAATGTAAGACCATCTGGAAAGTTCATATCATATGTCCGTTTGAATCAAATTCTAAGAAATTAATGAAGAATGAATCCCAGATGATCTAAAATGAAATGTAATCAACACAAAATAATAGAAATCACAATGAGAATACAACTTGGGGATAAGAAATCATATGTCATTGAAATCGAAATGGTTCAAGGTAACAGAGAGAATTCTAGAGAGAGAATTATAGAGAGAAAAATATACAAGACAATACAATTTACGTATCAACAGAATACTTAAGTAACACTCTAGGAAGAAAACATAATTTATACAAAGTTTAGAAGACAAACTAACTTTACATGATTGTAAAGGAATTACCAGTAAAACTAAGACACGTGTTATAATATGCTCTGGTCTTATGAACTTCATCTAATAAGCTCAATATCTGTATAAGCACTTCAGACTTTCTATCTGTACTTTGAACCTGATGCTCCAAATATTTGAAGTTCTTATATTTCGTAAATTTTGCGAACTTTGAAGTCTTCAGATCTCTGGTCCTTCATACCAAATTGTAGTACTTAACTCTTTCAGCATCTTTAACTCTGACCTATATCTCGAGACTTTCTATCTTAATTTCCATACTTAGACAAGTTATCATAGAACCAACTTTTTAATGAGACTTTCACTTAGTTAATACTAGTTACATAAAAAATGAAATAAAGTTTTACTTAACTAGAATGTAATTTTAGAAACTACAAACTACCAACTTTTGGCTACAAAATAATTCATATAATCCTAAGAAAAAAGTATACATTTATAAAATTTCAAGGACTAAGTTCTCATTACTTTAAAACAGAAATTAACATGTCATCGGAGTTGATAAAGGATCAAATGCGTACTGCAACAAGATTTATCCATGTAACTTTTAAAACATGATGAACATGAGATAAAACTACATTCTTGATACCTTTTGAATTTGCTACATAAGCCACGTTCGGAGGAGTTACAATAATTAAAACATTCTAAGTTTGGACCAAAGTTGGTAAAAAAGAATCTTTTTATTCTCTAATAGAGCATTTGCAAGTATTTTCTAAACAAAAGGAAATCAATTTTTTCCCTTAACATTGGCAATGGCAAATATTGGTGGAATGCTCCCTGCAATGTCCACCTTTATCATTACCACATCCTCCCCTGCAAAAGTTGTCACACTTTGCCATTTCTTGTGGATTATTTCGATGACAAGGCATTTTATTGTCGCTGCAGCACAATCCTACAGCCATTGATGATCTCAAACACGTCGCTGTGATGAAAAATAGTTACTAAGTTATATAAGCTTATACATATAATTTGTATCTTCATAAATTTTGTAAAGCGAACAAAATTCAAAAATTAAAGAAGTAATGAGCTTTGTTTAATGGTGTGTGATCACACAAGTAAGCTTAGTGTAAAAGTATTATAGATGGAAATAAACAACAACAACAAAAAGATTCAGACTGCTAACGTTTATTGCTGAAAACATAGATGAAGAAAGTTGACTAGTGCAAAGAACAATGACTAGCAAGAGATGGTGGTAGGGAGTTCTCTGTTGTACTATTTTAGTTATTATTAAAGAATGTCGATATTGATCATGGTTTTGAAATTATGTATATCACTCAAGGACTGTTGTGTGTGGGTATATATATATATATATTGTATTCGTATTGTGTTTGTTAAATATGAAAATACAATAATTGCAATTAAAGTAGATTCTAAACATAGTCGTGTACATTCCATACAAGTTCTTTTAATAAATCAAAATCAAAACATGCGGTTTTTAGGAAAAATGGTTACTTTGAATGCAAGATTAAAAATGATACACATATAAGCTTTAGTATACAATTGTGCTCATAGAACTTTACATTCAAAAATAATTTATTAATTTGGAAATGGATATAAATAATCACAACTCAGAGGTATAGACTGTTAACGTTTATTGCGGAACATGTATATGTGGAAAACTAACCGGTGCAAAGAATAATGACCAGCAAAAGAACGTGGTAAGGAATTCTTTGTTGAGCCATTTGTGTTCTTATTCAAGAATAAAGATATTGATGGTATTGAAATATGTGTATCACTCAAGGTGTTGTTGTATAAATATATGTTCAACATTGGCTAAATATAAAAACACAATAAGTGCAATTGAAATAGATTCTAAATGTAGCCTAGCGTATTCCAAACAAGTTATTTTATGAATCCAATTCAAAACAAGCCACCGGTTTTAAAATGGTTACTGTGAATGCAAACGGAAAAGTTCTCATCATGTTTAAAGAATTTAAATACTCATCAATGTTTCACCCCAAATTGGCATTCCTTTTTGTTAGTGTATAATTATATCCAAGATTTAATGAGAAAAGTCAAAGTCATGTAAAGTCAACAAAGTCAACTTTAGTGATGTAAGTGTTTCTATGATGTGAGAGTTTCTGTTTTAAGCATGTGAGAGAAGTGTTGTTAGTATAAATAGTTTAGCTTTTGTAATTGTTTGTATCCAAGTATCATGTGTGTAATTGTTAGACTTTAATATACCTGTGACTATTTCTCTCTATACTCTCTCTCTAGATCTTGATTGTTAAAATTTTAATTGATTGTGCTTGATTGAATTGGTATTAATACACTTTCAATTGGTATCAGAGCGAGACCAAATAATATTCAGAAAGATCACATTATCAGATTTGGATTAATTTCTTGAATTTTTCAAGAACTCGTAAACGGTTTTTTGGTTATTCACTGTTAGATCAAATTCACATTTGATTGTTGAAATTAATGGTAGAAAATGATTCCATAGGACTCGTTTGATGTAATAGATTCATTTTGGTTCACAAAGATTCACAATTTAATCAAAAATTCAGATTGAAATTCTGAAATTTTTGGATTTTCTTGAAAAATATATCGAATATTGTTTGAATCAATTTAGTGTGATTTGTTGTTTTTAATCTGAAATTGATATTAAAAATGTGTTCCAAATGATTAATCGATCAACCCTGTGCAATTTCATGTTCTAATTTGCGTGTTTACATCATTTTTGATCGAATCAGTGAGATCAGAGTATCGAACGCGCTAGATCCAGACTTCGCGCAATGTTCATCTGAAGAACAAGCACACTGAAGTACGCGCAAGCTACCAAGAACACTCACGATGATCTTTGACTCTTTGATGTTGGTTTGCGCATAAAGTTCTTGTGAGAAGTGGCAAAAATGCGCATAAGCATTCTGCGAGTTCATTGTTCGCACACAAAGCTTCCAGCGAGAAGTTCTATGAACAGTGACATGCGAGTTCTTTAGATGTGCGAGTTTAAATTTAGCGAGAAGTAGATTGTCAAAAAATTTCTAAGTGTGAAACGCGTTAAGTGTTGACTTGTGAGTTTTCATTCATCTGCGAGTTTTGGATCTGCGGGAAGTTCACTTGATCAAATTTTTTCTAAGTTCAATACGCGCACGAAGCACTTTGCGAGAAGCCTACTTCGTGCATAACACATCTAGCGAGTTCTACATTTCGCGTAAGTAGTGGTTTGCGAGTTTTGATTTCACGCACGAAGCTTCTAGCGAGAAGTCTTATGAACAGTGATTTGAGAGTTCTGTGCCTTGCGAGTTTTTAGTAGTCTGCGAGTTCTAGAGTTAGAATTTTTTTTTGAAATTATTTTTCAAGTGGTGATCTGATTTTGACTTTCAGTCAAATTTTCTGAATTGATTTGGTAACGATCATTCATTTCAAGTTCATCTATCATTCAAGATGCCAACTACAGATGAGAGAGGAAATACTGTACTGTCAGCCAGAGATGTTGCTGTCATGTACATGCCTGAGATACCAAAAATAGAAGCTGAAAGGGATAAACTGAAAAATCAAAATTCAGTTCTTCTAAAACAGATTCAGGAGTTGAAGTCTAATTTGTCAAATTCTGATAAAACTTCTGATTGTGCAAAATGTGCTAATTATGCTAAATCTGATTTTGCAGGTATCATCAGTGCAAAAGATAAAGAGATTAAAGAGAAAGAGAAAATGATTGCTTTAAAAGAAAATACTATTCAGACTTGTGAAAAAGAAATCAAGTTGAAAGAGAGAAAATTTTGAATCTTCAAAGCCAACTGAAGACAACTGAACAAAAATCATCTACACTGCAAGCTGAATCAGTTGAGCTTCAACAGAAGTTTAAGGCTTTTGAAGACAAGATATCTGTTTTGGAGTTACAAAATGCTGATCTGAAGAAAAGTCTCCAAACAGATAAAGATAAAGCTAATTCAGAGAAATCTTCTGCTCAAAAGTTGTCTAATCTTTCCAAGAAAGCTAACCAAGAGAAGAAGGATCTTGAGCTTAGATGTCTTAAACTCTCGAAGCAAGTGTTAGAGTTTGAAAAAAATTTAATTACAGAAAGAGACACTTTTGCCAAAGAGAGAAAAGTTATTGAAGACAAAACTGTTGAACTTCCCAAACAGATCTCTACATTACAAGACTTACTTGAGAAAGAAAGGAAATGTTTTCAAGAGAAGAAAAAGTCTTTTGATCTTGAAAAGCAAAATGCTGAGAAGAGAAATGTTGGGATTTTCAAAGATATTTCAGAACAAAACAAGAACTTGGAAAAAGATTTTGAGCTTGAACGTCAAAATTTTGAATCTGAAATATCTATGCTCACATCCAAGAGATTTGTTCTATCATGAGACATTATTAAAGAACAGATGGCTAGATCTGATTTGAAACAAAAGTTTGACACACTTACTACTGAAAGAAACATTTTATCCAAAAAGATAAAAGACTTGGAAGCTGCAAATGTCAATTTGTCAGAAAAGATTTCAGCTGATGTGATTAATCAATCACCTGTTGATAATTCAACAGAATCAGTCTGTTCTTTCAAAACAACTTCAAGTTCCATTCATGATAAAAATGTTTTAAAAAAGAAAAGTGTCAAACCAAACACTGTCAAATCAAATCAAATTCGACCATCTAATCTGATTTATGATAAATCTGTTAATAGTCCAGTAAGCTTTTATGTCAAAACTCTTGGGAAGCAATCAAAGAAAGGATAGATGGTCTGGAGAGTTAAAGATTCTCATGATGAAAAGAAGAAAGACAAAACATCTGCATCCACATCTAAAGCCAAAAAGAACAATGTGCATAAAGGTAAATTTTTTGGTAATTCTGATATGTTTTACTCTACTAATCATTTGATCAGGGTTGCTCAAAAGAAGATTTGTTGTTCTTACTGTGGAGCACATGACTTTGTAAGCAATAATTTTGTCAATTACTGGTATGGTTCATATTATGTTACCCCCCAAAAGAACTGCAACTAACACATCAGGACCCAAATACGAGTGGGTACCAAAAGCTAAATATGTGTTGCAGGCACCCAAAGTTTAAGGGGGAGCAAGATGTTTGACTTCTAGACAAAACAGTCTAGGACTCGTACCTCAACGAAAATTGGCTCTTGAATAAAACAGTTCAAGACCCGTATCGCAATGTCAAGAATTGTGGTTTCTGATTACAACAGATCAGGACCCGTTCTTAAATGTTTAAAATGAGGATATTATGCAAATATCCGGGGGGAGCTTATCAGTATATAAATCATTATATCATGATTTGAGGGGGAGCTTAAAGGTAAATATCTTCTGATCTTAATCTCTTATTGTTAGAAAGAAGAACAACTTTCAAGCATGAAAAACGTTTTCTTAAATGTTCAAACCACTTCTCTATTCTAAAAAAATTTCATGAATCTAGAAGTGTGATTTTAAATGTTTTTCATAATTGAATGTTAATGTTTAAACTGACAGTGTGTTTCCAAAGACCAATACTTGTGTATTATCTTGTCTATATACTGTCAAGTATTCACACACACACTGGTTCAGTACTTCATATTTGATCTTGTTATTACCATGTATCAAATGATATATCTTTCTATGGTAATACTCCCGTCGTTTGTATTCATTGTTGTTCGAATCAAACATCATTTCATTATTATATGTGCTTTCATTGTTAAAATGTTTATATATTGTTCATATAAACAACATTCGTCTTTGATTTCCCATATTATTTTTCTTCATGAATTTTGATCTGATCTTAATCATTGTCAGATTCTCAAAACATTTCTATTCTTTCATGATTATTCATTCATATAAAGTTTTGAGAAATCTTAAATGCTTAATATGCTCAAATTTCATTCTTATCTTTACTGAGCATACATATACTAACAAATGATTTCTTGTGCTTAAATTGTCAAGAAAATCATTGAGATACATGCTTTTAGTAAAAAATACATGGGATTCAGTGTGAGTGCTTAACAGAACTTCCATGGATTCACGATAACCAGTGTTTCCTACCCCGAAAATAATTCTACGAGTGATTGAGGGGAGATGGGTCAAAAGATTGAGAGTGGTGTGTGAAGAGGTAAAATGGAAATGAGAGATTGGTTAGAAGTGAGCTTTAATGTTTAAAAGAAAGAGGGTGAGAGATCAGAGTAAAAGAATATCAGACTTTGCACCAAACTTCTTTCTGAGTCGGGGAACCACATAATCTGTTGTTTCACATTTCTTCGTGAACGACATTGAAAAAGGCAGTGAGCCCATGCCATCTCTTGCATTCAACCCCACCAAGCTACTCATTATTTTCTTAAAAAGAGAATGTTTCACATTTTCTGGGGAAGCAACACATAAGCTATTGGTTCTTCACTTGGAAGATACTGATATTGAAAAAGAAGGAAAGTTGCCCCACCTTCGACCCTTCATCATGCACATTGAGTCTATGTATAATCATTGCTGTCTCAGTGGTTTACATACTTTGAGCCTTATGAAACACAATCATTGTGATATTTCTTTCATAACACAAGCACGCGCACACAAAAAATTTGTTTTTCTGTCAGAACATTCATAGAATTACCTTGTGTTTTTCAATGATTGAATGGAAGTCCTGGGGAGTCAACATCAAACCAGCTCTTTAAATTGTACATTTGTTGTACACAATAACTTTGTGTTACTGACATGTATTTCTAACTGTTTCATTTGTTGATTCAGGTTTACAACTCATAATTTGTCTGAATTTTTGAAAAGATTTGGATAAATACATTCATGAATTGATGACTCATTATCAAGATCAATTGGAGGAAACTGTACAGATTATGAAGACTGTTCCACATTGTTTAAAAGGGGGAGAAGTTTCAAAGACTGAGCTGAAATTGAAATGAGTTTTGATGAATTTGATTCTCACAATTCTTCAAAAAGGGGGAGAAATTTACAAAGTTCAATTTCAAAGATATGAAAAGACTTGTGGAGAAATTCAGAAAGTTCAATTCATTCAAGTCTGATGAAAAGAAATCATTCTGAGATGATTCAAAGACAAATCAAGATGATTGAGAAAGTTTGTGTTCTGAAGATGATCCAGAGATTACAGAGATAAAGATATGAGATCAAAGATTCCTCAATCAAAGTTCAAAGTTGAAAGATTTCTGAAGTTTCAAAAGTTTCAAGAATTCAGATTCTTGTTCAAGACTTGTTGACTTTCCAAAGATACTAAATGTGAAAGACTTTTCAAGATTCTTCGAAATATCAGAGATTAAAGACTGTCAGAGCTACAAAGTTTAACGTTGTTAGAGTCAAAGTTTGAAGAATCAAAGCGCTGAAGACAATTGTCAAATTTTTATTAAATCTTGAATACTAAGGGGGAGATTGTTAGTGTATAATTGTATCCAAGATTTAATGAGAAAAGTCAAAGTCATGTAAAGTCAACAAAAAATCAACTTTAGTGATATAAGTGTTTCTATGATGTGAGAGTTTTTGTTTTAAGCATGTGAGAGAAGTGTTGTTAGTATAAATATTTTAGCTTTTGTAATTGTTTGTATCCAAGTATCATGCGTGTAATTGTTAGACTTTAATATACTTGTGACTGTTTCTCTCTCTACTCTCTCTCTAGATCTTGATTGTTAAATCTTTAATTGATTGTGCTTGATTGAATTGGGATTAATACACTTTCACTTTTTTCTTGTTTTTCCTATTTAACAAACAAACCAAATAATTGCGGATTTTACAAATACAATGAATAATATGTTATGGGCAACAATTACTCATGGCATTTGGACTGCTTAGTTATCCAATTCTCAAAGGTATGGGTCTAATTTATTCTATTCTAAGTTGAATCTTCTATTTGGGTCAATCTTTGAATGATTGAGCTTAAAATCCGTTTTAGGTTTAAAGTTATGAGAATATTTAAGGGTTCAAGTTTGTTTTAAGAATTGAAATCACCATTGGCATCAAGGTATGTAAAGCTACTAGTATGAACTACATTATTTTGATGTTTTAGCTTAACTTAGGTCTCTAATGGTGAATTGTAATTATGAGGTGAAAAAGTATTGATTTTATGCTTAAGAGATCATTTAGGATGATGATAATTATTGGTGTTATTTGCTTATTGAATAGAAGGAGTTTCAATGGATTTGGTTGTGAAATTAGCTGCTATGTACAGGGGTGATCAAAACTTTCAACTTGTTAGTTGGTCCAAATGAGATGTGCAATATACCGTTGGAAACCTTGAAGAGTCTAGTAAATTTTTGTAGTTTACACTAAGAGCTTATTTTGAGTCTAAATGGCTCAAAACCGTGAGTTTCCAGAACTGGTCAACTGCAACTCGGGATCTGCACACTGTTTTTGTAAAATTCATATAAAATTGGTCATTGATCCAAATAAAGTGAATCTTGTGCGATTGGTTTACTAAGAGATAGTATTACAACTTTAAAAGTGTAATTTGTCGTCTAATTATGTGTAAAATAGCAAAACTTTAAAGAGATAGAAGTTGATATGTTCTGGAACTTGAGCTGCAGTTATTGCTTGTACCTTGTGCACATATGGCTTGTACCATATGATGAATCTTATACTAATCAACCTTAAAACTATCTAAAACTACTCTATAGATAATAATGACTAGAAAGAGGGTCTAAGACTTATTTACTCAAGCAAGTATATTGATTACTATCGAAATAGTAATTATATTTTGTTTTATGTAAAGGTGACTTTGTGTGACTAGTATCAACACTACGAGCACCCGATTGTGGTATTCCATCATATACTTATCTGGTACAGATATCATACTTTTACTTGACACGGGGATAGCCATTTGCATAAGGCTTCCTAATCCGGAAAATTGGTTCCAAGTTGACTTGATGCTTGTCAAATACAATTGAGCGTTATTTTTCGTTTTCAATTATCATTTCAATTGAGATTTGGAACATGGATTTCATGACTTGTTGGATTGCATCTATTGTGATTTTTTTCTATAGACTTGACATTGGGGACACTGATGTTGAGATGCTTCCATGGTGGCTAAAACGATCATGGCATCCTCACTATATGTAGTCCTTAAAAGCGGACTGATTAGATACCGGTCAAATATAGGGCGTATGGATCGATCCTAGGAACCGTTACCTGAGAATATGTTGCGGTCGTGGTTAAATCCACGGAGAGGATTGTCGTGTTGTGTCCGCACCCCTTTCCCCACTCAATCCCAAACGGACTGATCATCTTTTTAGGAACAAAGTGTTCTAGTGATGCTTGTTGATTTTTAGACCCTTAATATGCTTTCGGGACATTCGTTTGTCTTTGATTTCTTTCAGAAACATCTTAAATCTGGAATATCATCTTAAATGTTAACTTTCATCTTGAACTTGTTATCTCATGTATATTGTTTAGTTACTATTATCTGTTCACTGAGTTTTAAGCTCAGCCGAGGTTTTCTTTGTCCTCGACAGGTAAATGACTTAGTAGAGTTGTGGAGATTACAAGAATGAAGATAATGCATTATGATATGCTTTGGTTAAGCTTTTGATAACTAATGTAGATGATATACATGTGTATTTTGGGAATGTATTTTGGTACAAATTGTTATCTCCATTTGTGGTTTGTAATTATATTTTGGTAAATTATAGTAATCGCTATGTTTTAACCTTTGATTGGACTAGGTTTTGTTTTAATCTATTTGTGGCATCTTCCATCCTTAGTCACGCGGGACGGGGGTGTTACAAGTTGTGGTATCAGAGCTATAGGTTATGATCCTATAGTATAATTTAAGTTTGATATGTGAGGAATGGGTAGAACTAAGATAGGACTATCTTAGGAACTATTCATGCTAGTTAATTAATATTTCGTATGTTTCATTTCTTATTGAAAATAACCGAGCAAATGATTCCTTTGTTATTTGTGTTAGCTCCAAATGCCGTCGAGAAGAATACCTGCAATAAGAGGGGCAATAAAAGGTAGACCCAAGAGAAATAGAACCGGGTCTGAAAATAAAGCAAGAAATCCGCCAACAAGTCAACTAGATCCTAATGTGATCGCAGCTGTCCACCAAACGGTTAACGAGATGCTACCAAGAATTATAGCACAAACGGTGGAAGCATTACGTCAAATGGGCGAAAACCCGAATCCTAACACTGGGAACTCTGGGCCAGAAATCAGAAATCAGGAAACTGACATTGGTAACGAACTGGTTGATATCCATGAATGGTTAGAGAGGTTCCACAAGCAAAAGCCTCATACTTTTATCTTAGCGGCCACTCCTGTTGAGGCCGGAGATTGGATATCACACCTTGAAAAGATATTTCGGGTTTTAGGTTGTTCGGATAGAATCAAGTGGAGTTGGCTACCTATACACTTGAAGGGGATGCTAATCTTTGGTGGCAAGCTTGGAAGAAATCTTATGGAGGGGACAGAGCTATTCAAAATTTAACTTGGTATGGGTTCAAATAGATTTTCTATCAACAATACTTTACTAGCAGCAGACAAAGATACGTATGTTCAAGAGTATTCTACACTTAAGCAGAAAGATGATGAATCCATATATGAATACATGGCCAAATTTCTACGATTGGCTAGTTTTGCAGGTACTATGGCCGGTACAGTAAGAAATCAGGTTAATAAATTCAAATGGCCCCTCAACAACAAATTCAGATCCAAGCTTATCAATCAAGATTTTACAAGTGTTGCCGAAGTTGCTGATGTTACGAGAAATATTGAAAGGGAACGACTGGACTTTATACTCTCCCGAGCTGATAATGGTAAGAAAAGAAACTGAGATGCATTTCAAGGAAGTTCTAGCGGACGAGGAACTAATCGGACGGGTCAGTGGAAACAACCGGATTACCGATCTCAAGTTTCATCTCAAGGGACTTCTAATAAAGGTTTTTCGAATACAGCTTCTCTGTTACGGTGCAAAGATTGTGGATTTAGACATCGCCCAGGACCATGTCTTAGAATGACTGATGCCTGTTATAATTGTGGTCAACGGGGACATCTAGCTCGTGATTGTAAACAAGGGCCAAAGGATAATGCTAAAGATAAAGAGAAGCAATCTACTGCCGGTGGTCGAGTGTTTTCCCTGTCTACTGACAAATCTACTGCGGATATGGTTTATAGTATCCTTTCTATTAACGGTAGAGATGTATGTGTTTTATCCGATATAGGTGCTACACACTCGATTGTTTCTGAAAACTTTGAAGAAAATCTTAAACTATATGAACGATCCACCGAGTTCCCTTTGCACATTACTACTCCTATGGGTAGTTCAGTATGTATACTTGATGAATTTCCAAACTGTCCGTTATTCATTGGTGATCGAATTCGGGAGGTCACTTCACTTCCGATGAAAATGGATCACTTCGATATCATCCTCGGCATGGATTGGTTGTCGAAACACCAAGTGACCATCGACTGTAAAGCCAAACAAATCGTATTCGGTGATGTCAATGAACCCGAATATGTGTTCTAGGGTGTTTCATCTGAGAAGGGGACCCGTGTTATCTCGGCAATAAAAGTTAAGGCAATGATCTGGCAGGGACGTGAAGGGTTCCTAGCTGCACTACAAGACCCAGAAGAGGTATGCCTTAAACTTGAAGATATTCATGTTGTCAATGAATTTCCAGACGTCTTTCCTGATGAACTTCCAGGAGTTCCTCCAGAAAGGGAAGTTGAATTTAGAATTGATCTTATTCCGGGAGCCTCTCCTATCTCAAAGGCTCCGTATAGTATGGCTCCACCGGAGATGAAAGAACTTAAGGAGCAACTTGAAGATCTCTGAAATTGGGGTTTTATTCGACCTAGTGTATCTCCATGGGTGCACCGGTCTTATTTGTTAAAAAGAAAGACGGATCGATGTGCTTATGTATTGACTATCGTGAGCTGAATCGAGTCACAATACGTAATAAATACCCTTTACCCCGTATTGATGATCTCTTCGATCAACTTCAAGGAGCGAAGTATTTTTCTAAGATCGACTTAAGATCTGGGTATCATCAGCTTCGAGTCAAAGATCAGGATATTCCTAAGACGGCCTTCCGTACTCGATATGGTCATTACGAATTTATTGTTATGCCATTGGGGTTAACTAATGCTCCGACAGTCTATATGGATCTTATGAACAGGGATTTCAAAGATTTTTTGGACGACTTTATTATCGTTTTCATTGACGATATTCTCATATACTCAAAGTCGAAAGAAGATCATGAAACTCACTTGCGTATTGCTTTAAAAATTCTCCGAAATAAGAAGTCATACGCAAAGTTTTCTAAATATGAATTCTGGTTGGAGCATGTGACATTTTTGGGCCATGTTATCTCCGGTGAAGGCATTAAAGTCGACCCTGCCAAGGTTGATGCCATCACTAAATGGCTGAAACCGACAAATGTCTCAGAAGTCCGAAGTTTCCTGGGTTTGGCAGTTTACTATCGACGGTTTGTCGAAAACTTTTCCAGGATCGCCCTCCCTATGACAAAACTTCTTCGAAAAGAAGTTAAATTTGTTTGGGGTGAAGAACAAGAAAAGAGTTTTGATGAATTGAGAAAAAGATTGACTACAACACCAATTCTTACATTGCCATCTGGGTCAGAGGGTTTTTAGGTTTATAGTGATGCTTCTCAAAGTGGTCTGGATTGTGTTCTGATGCAGCATGACAAAGTGATTGCATATGCCTCACGCCAGCTCAAATCCTATGAGGTAAATTACCCTACCCATGATCTTGAGTTGGCAGCAGTTATTTTTGTACTCAAAATATGGCGTCACTATTTATACGGAGAGACTTGTGATATCTTTACTGATCACAAAAGCTTGAAGTACATATTTACGCAAAAAGAACTGAATATGCTGCAACGATGGTGGCTCGAACTTCTTAAGGACTACGATGCCCGGATTCAGTATCATCCAGGCAAAGCAAATGTAGTCGCAGACTCCCTTAGCCGTAAAAGCATTGGTAATATATCATATTTAATCGTTCAACCCCAGATTGCTTCAGATCTAGAACGTATGAGTATCGCTTTGTGCTATCGTGGTGGAGACAAAATTTTGGCTAGTCTCACGGTTGAACCAACCCTTGTTTCTCGAATCAAATAGGATCAACAGCAGGATGGAGAACTTTGGGCTATATTACAAAAGGCTAAAGATGATTCACAGTCAGATTTTCAAATTGATGATAAATGTATTATCTGGTTTCGTAATCGACTTTGTGTACCCGATAATTCTGAAATCAAAGATGCAGTCTTGAGTGAAGCCCATAATTCACTTTTCTCGATTCATCCCGGTTCCACTAAAATGTATCGAGATATGAAACAATACTTTTGGTGGAACGGTATGAAACGGGATATAGGTGAATACGTGGCGAAGTGTCTTACTTGTCAGAAAGTGAAGATTGAACATCAACGGTCTAGCGGATTGTTACAACCATTAGAGATTCCTGTTTGGAAATGGGAGCATATTTCTATGGATTTTGTGACAGGATTGCCGAAAACTCAGAGACGACACGATGCTATCTGGGTAGTAGTTGACCGCTTGACAAAGTCGACTAATTTCCTACCTATTCAAGAGACATATCCGGTTAGTAAGCTGTCTGACATTTTTCAGCGAGAAATTGTGAGATTGCATGGTACACCAGTTTCTATCACATCACATCAGATCGAGATCCATGATTCACTTCTCGATTCTGGAAAAGTCTTCACCAGGCCTGGGGTACGAGATTGACTATGAGTTCAGCTTTTCATCCACAAACGGATGGTCAGACTGAACGAACTATTCAGACTCTAGAAGATATGTTACGGGATTGTACTCTTGAGTGGTCTGGTAGTTGGGACGAGTATTTACATCTTGCGGAGTTCGCATATAAGAATAGCAGGCTAGTATTGGCATGGCTCCGTACGAAGATTTATATGGTCGAAAATGCTGAACACCGACGTGTTGAAATGAAGTTGGGGAATGAGCTATCGAAGGACCTGAACTTATCCGAATTACTACTGAACAAGTCGATATTGCGAGACAGAAAATGAAAGAAGCTCAATCTCGGCAGAAAAGTTACGCGGATAAGCATCGAAAACAGTTAGAATTCCAAACGGTTGATCATGTCTTCTTAAAAGTTTCACCTTTATGGGGTATTAGCAGATTCAGAATCAAAGGTAAACTTAGTCCGAGATATATCGGACCCTTCGAAATACTTGAACGACTTGGAGAGGTGGCGTATCGTCTAGCATTACCTCCTCAACTATCACATATCCACAAAGTTTTCCATATATCATAGTTCCGCGGATATCATTATCACCCCCTTCGCGTGATTGATTATCCGTTAGACAAAATTGAAAGAGATCTCTCTTATATTGAAGAACCCGAGGCGATAATTAGTCGAGAAGAGAGAAAAATGAGATGAAGAACAATACCGTTCGTGAAAATGCTATGGCGAAATCATTCCGAGCGGGAAGCCACATGGGAAACAGAAGAGTCTATGCGAAAGGAGTATCCGTATCTCTTCGATTCTTGTAAGTCCTTCAAATTCTATCTCAATTTCGGGGACGAAATTTTCTTTTTAGGAGGGGGGGATTATAACACTCGTGTTCCGCTAACTCATACAAGTTGTGTTAAATGAACTTTGGGTAGCAATGTGCATAACATGTTTGTACCATATGCTTAACCGACTTGTACCTTGGACTAATTTGTGATACAATATTGTACAAGGGACCACACCCGTACAAAATGAAACTAAACATAACTTAAAATGTTAAATGAACTCCTATTAGGGCACAAAGTTGAGAAATTAGACTTGAGGGGTCAAAGTGAAAAATTGGAAAATATAAATACTCCTAAAATTCATTAAAACCCTTTAATCCTCATACGTATCTTCTTGTCTGTGATTTCTTTCTCTTCAAGAACTACCATTGATGAAATCAAATCACTTGGACAAATCATCAAATTAGTTGAAGATAAGAAGATTGAAACTCAATAACTCAAAGGTATGGGTCTAATTTATTCTATTCTAAGTTGAATCTTCTATTTGGGTTAATCTTTGAATGATTGAGTTTAAAATCTGTTTTAGGTTTAAAGTTATGAGAAGATTTAAGGGTTCAAGTTTGTTTTAAGAATTGAAATCACCATTGGCATCAAGGTATGTAGAGCTATTAGTATGAATTACATTATTTTGATGTTTTAGCTTAACTTAGGTCTCTAACGGTGAATTGTAATTATGAGGTGAAAAAGTTTTGATTTTATGCTTAATAGATCATTTAGGATGATGATAATTATTGGTGTTATTTGTTTATTGAATATAATGAGTTTCAATGGATTTGGTTGTGAAATTAGCTGTTGTGTGTACAGGGGTGATCAAAACATTCAGCTTGTTTCAAAAATTCGTATAAAATCATTAGTTGGTCCAAATGATATGTGCAATATACCGTTGGAAACCTTGAAGAGTCTAGTACATTTTTGTAGTTTGCACTAAGAGCTTATTTTGAGTCTAAATGGCTCAAAACCGTGAGTTTCCAGAACTGGTCAACTGCAACTCGGGATCTGCATACTGTTTTTGTAAAATTCATATAAAATTGGTCATTGATCCAAATAAAGTGAATTTTGTGCGATTGGTTTTCTAAGAGATAGTATTACAACTTTCATTTATAAGTAAAAGTGTAATTTGTCCTCTAAGTATGTGTAAAATAGCAAAACTGTAAAGAGATAGAAGCTGATATGTTCTGGAACTTGAGCTGCAGTTATTGCTTGTACCTTGTGCACATATGGCTTGTACCATATGATGAATCTTATACTAATCAACCTGTTAACGTTTATTGCGGAACATGTATATGTGGAAAACTAACCTGTACAAAGAATAATGACCAACAACAGAAGAATTCTTTCGTGAGCCATTTCTGTTCTTATTGAAGTATAGAGATATTGATGGTATTGAAATATGTGTATCACTCAAGTTCTTGTTGTATATATATAGGTACGGCTTTGGCTAAATATTAAAACACAATAATTACAATAGAAATATATACTAAACATATCTAGCATATTCCATACAAGTTATTTTATAAATCCAATTCAAAACAAGCGACCGGTTTTAAAATGGTTACTATGAACACAAACAAAAAGGTTCTCATCATGTTTAAAGAATTTAAATACTCATCAATGTTTTACCCCTAATTGGCATTCCTTTTTTCTTGTTTTTCCTATTTAATAAATAAACCAAATAATTGTGGATTTTACAAATTCAATGAATAGTATGTTACGAGCAACAATTACTCATGGCATTTCGACTCCTTAGTTGTCCAATTCTCACACGCTATTACAATAGTACGTTTTAAAATGTGTGGTTAACCACAATATGAGAATAAAAGATTAAATATCTTAGCATAATAACAATGAATTGTTGTTTTTAACATTGTATTATTTTCCATTCGGCTACAGATTCAGAAATTGCTGAGGCTTGGTTAGACAAAGCCTCTGAGTATTGCAAACATGCTATCCAAATAGAAAATATCGTCAAATAGTTTTTATTGGGACTCGTTTGGTTGATTTTCACAGGCTCTTCGGTCCTTTGGATAATTTGAAAGTCACAATGATGATTTTGTCTTGTACAAATCAATATGGTAACATTAGAAAAATGACGTGTTGAAATTTGCATCCAATAAGCTGATCGCCCACAATTTAACGACCAATTACTAATATTTTTAAGAGGGAAACTTCTGCTGATAACCAACAAACAATATTTAACTATTTATTTAAAAAATGTTATATTTATGGATGATATTCGACAGACTCTTCTTTGCTTTTCAAAGGGATATCGGTCGGAATTCCAGCTTTTTTAAGATAAATAAAATAAAATGTTTGCAGTTTCATATATTTAACTCGTATAAAATTTACCAATTGAAATCATCAACGTGAAAGAAAACTATTATAATAAAAAAAGTAACTATTAAAAAAATAGAATGTTATTTCTTCTATATCCCAAAAAAAAGAGAGAATGGATGACAACCGGTTTGTATTCAGTGATGTTGATCTGATCAACCTCTATCCATATGACTTTCCTCAGTTTTACGCTTGGACTAAACAGAGGTTGGGTACCAGAAAGGATATTACGATAGAAAATGGATGCATTAGGGAGGTTATGCGGGAGAAGATCAAGAATTACAGCAAGATCGACCTCCAAATAGCTCTCGAACTTGGATTTGACAAACTCTCGATGACAGCCCGGATGATACTTCCAAGCAATTTTGTGAACATTGAACCTCAATTTGGTTTTGTTTACAAGGATGAAAGAGCATAACAGAAGATATACAAGCACATCAATGCCTACAAGTACTCCAACGATACTCTGAAGAAATTCAAGCGTACCATGCAGAATAGGATAGGCTCTGCCAGAATTCAGGAGGCCTGCTAGATAGTTGATTGAAGGGATTGATGCAACCATCCTCTTTAGAGAATTAATCATGTCTATGCATAGTTCGTTAGCCAATACATTCACTTCTCTTGTAAATGATTTTCCCGAGTAGGCTTTGTACTCATTTCAACTTTATTAATGTAAGTTCTTTAGCAAAGGTTTTTTAACACCTCTTGCTTTCTAGTGTAGACATGTATATTTCCAATTCTTATTTTTCAATAGTTAGTGGGAGATTGTTAGCCTTACTTATTCTAATCTAAGATTCCCAGACTTGGAGAATTACTCTTTGTTCATGATATTTGAATATCCAGAATTTAGGGTGATATACAAGAATCGAAAGAGTGAGAAAATGTTCCTAAGATTCAGTGAGATAGCAAAGTTTTATGATGGGACTCTAAAGGTGATCAGACTGCAGTTGGATAACAATACCAGGAAAATGAAAAAGCAAGTGAAGAGAACATAATGCCTAGAAGGGAGAGACTGCTACTACTTAGAGCCTTGGAAGAGTTGGATGGCAAGATAAATTTCAAAAAGGCTATGAGAAGGTTTGAGATGTATTTGGGACTAAGGAAGAGAAGAAGACCTTTGTTTCCTTGATTCCAAAGGGGGAGATTGTTAGAGCATAAATTGGAAGTCAAGGTCAACCTATTTTAGTCAAAGTCTATGTCTTTTATTATCATTCTTGTAAAGTCAAAGGTGTGTTTTGACTCATATAAATAGCCTTGTTCTTTAAGCTTTTGTACCACTTGTGACTTGTGAGACTTGTAACATTTTGTGAGAGCAATGACATATTCTCTTTACTTACTTTCTCTTTTTAGGATCTTGTGTTGATTTACATTGTTTAGAGCTTGAATCTGTGACTAACATCAAGAAATTGTAATATTCTGATTTTCCATTGATGATATTCTCCAAAGAACAAAACGAGAGGTTTATTCTTAGAACTTGTACTCATGACTTCTTTAGACATTGCTTAAGATCTAAAATAATCTATTCAATTGGATTGGAATCAAATTCTATGAAATTGATCAAGAATGAATCCCATATGATCTAAAATGCAATGTAATCAACACATAATAGTAGAAACCACGATGAGAATACATGTTGGGGCTTGGAACCATTTATCATTGATATTTAAAATGGTTACAAGGTTATAGGGATAATTCTAGATAGGGAAATATAGAAGACAATACAATATGTGTATCAACAAAATACTTAAGTAACTCTCTAGAAAGAAAACATAATTTATACAAAGTTTAGAAGAAAAACTAAAGTTACATGACTGTAATGCTAAGACACATGTTCTAATATGATCTGGTCTTCTGAACTTCATCTTATAAGCTCAAAGTTTGAGTAAGCACTTCAGACTTTTTATCTGAACTTTGAACCGGATGATTCAAATATTTGAATTTCTTATACTTAGGCAATTCTGCGAACAATGAAGTCTTTAGACCTCTGGTACTTCATTCTAGACTTTAGTACTTAACACATTTAGCATCTTTAACTCTGACATCTATCTTCATGTAATACCCGTGTTCCGTTAACTCGTACAAGTTGTGTTAAGTGAACTTTAGTTGAAAATGTGCATAACATATTTGTACACTATGCTTTACCGACTTGTACCTTGGACTAATTTGTGATACGATACTATACAAGGGACCTCACCCGTACAAAATGAAACTAAACTTAACTTAAAATGTTAAGTTAACTCCTACTAGGGCACAAAGTTGAGAGATTAGACTTGAGTGGTCAAAGTGAAAAAGTTGAAAATATAAATACCCCCAAATTATATATTATAACATTTATCAGAACACTGTTCATGAACAGTGTTCTGATAAATTACAGATTTGGTCCTTCAACACTGTTAAATTACAGATTTGGTCCTTCAGGTTTTTAGTAAATTACAGATTTGGTCCTTGAGGTTTTATCTCCCTGTTAGATTTAGTCCTATGTTTGTAGAGTTACAGATTTGGTCCCTATAGTTTTATTTTCCTCTTGGATTTAGTCCCCATAATTTGTTGATTCCAAAATAGACTTTCGATTTTGCATTTGCGTAACGTTTTGGTCCTCGAAACTAAAAGTTGTTAGCTCCTGACCGTTAAGTAAATGACATTTCGATCATTTATAACTTTTTCATTTTCTAATTTAAATAAATAAAAGTTATATTATAAAAATTATTTTTATTATATAAGCATAAAATTATATATTATAACATTTATCAGAACACTGTTCATGAGTGTTCTGATAAATTACAGATTTGGTCCTTCAACACTGTTAAATTACAGATTTGGTCCTTCAGGTTTTTAGTAAATTACAGATTTGGTCCTTGAGGTTTTATCTCCCTGTTAGATTTAGTCCTATGTTTGTAGAGTTACAGATTTGGTCCCTATAGTTTTATTTTCCTCTTGGATTTAGTCCCCATATTTTGTTGATTCCAAAATAGACTTTCGATTTTGCATTTGCGTAACGTTTTGGTCCTCGAAACTAAAAGTTGTTAGCTCCTGACCGTTAAGTAAATGACATTTCGATCATTTATAACTTTTTCATTTTCTAATTTAAATAAATAAAAGTTATATTATAAAAATTATTTTTATTATATAAGCATAAAATAAAGATCCCTTAACATGCATCGCATCTCAATGACTGTGTCTTCTCCAACCCAAAACCTTCCGCCTTCCCCATCAATCCAAGCACATAGTCGTAGGTGATTCACGCACCAATTTTTTATTTATTAATAAAGTAATTTATCATAATTTATTTTATGTTTAATAATGATGTAAAATTTGTTTAATTCATATTTTTATTATAATTTAATTTAGGTTTAATAACAATGTAACTTTTTTTAGGTTTAATGATGTAATGTACCATTTGCCAATTTATTTTCGCTTCCTATTATACACACACATCATCCTCATAGGGCATTTTGTAAATTATAGTCATGCTGCTAACACACACAAAATGTTTTCTTCTCATAATTGGTCATGCTCAAATTTATGGTCTTAATATTTCTTTCCATCCGCAGCAACGCGCGGGCATTAATCCCACCTCGTTATTAAAATTCATTAAAACCTTTAACCTCATACGATTTCTTCATTCTCTCTGGTTTCTCTCATCTCTTCAAAATCATCCATCAATGGAATCAAATTAATTGAAGAAATCATCAAACTAGTTGAAGATATAAGGATTATAACTCAAGAACTCAAAGGTATGTGTTTATCTTCTAGTGTTCTAAGTTGAAATTTTCTTTTAGGTCAATCTTTCATTCATTAGGTTTCAAATCTGTTTTAGGTTTGAAATTGTGAGAAGATTGAAGGATTCAAGTTTGTTTGAGAATTAAAATCACCATTGGAATCAAAGTATGTTAAGCTATTGGTATGAATTGCTTTAGTTTGCGGTTTTAGCTTAAGTTAGGTCTTTAATGGTGAATTGTTGTTATGAAGTTAAAAAGTATTGATTTTATGTTTAAGAGATCATTTAGGATGATGATAATTATTGGTGTTAATTGCCTATTGAATAGAATGAGTTTCAATGGATTTGGTTGTGAAATTAGTTGTTGTCGACAGGGGTGAATCAAAATTTTCAGCTTGTTTCAAAAATTCGTATAAAATCACTAGATGGTCCAAATGATATTTTCAATATATGGTTGGAAACCTTAAAGAGTCTAGTACATCTTTGTAGTTTACACTAAGAGCTGATTTTGAGTCTAAATTGCTCAAAACTGTGAGTTTCCAGAACTGGTCAACTGCAACTCGGGATCTGCACACTGATTTTGTAAAATTCATATAAAATTGGTCATTTATCCAAATAAGTTGAATCTTGTGCGATTAGGTTCCTAAGAGATAGTATTACAACTTTCATTTATAAGTAAAAGTGTAATTTGTTCTCTAAGTATGTGTAAAACAGAAAAACGTTAGAGAGACAGAAGCTGATATGTGCAGTAACTTGAACTGCAGTTGTTGCTTGTACCTTGTGCACATCCGGCTTGTACCATACAGTGAATCTTATACTAATCAACCTTAAAACTATCTAGAACTACTCTAGAGATAATAATGAGTAGAAACAGGGTCTAAGACTTATTTACTCAAGCAAATATATTGATTACTATCGAAATAGTAATTGTATCTTGTTTTATGTAAAGGTGATTTTGTGTGACTAGTATCAACATACGAGCATCCGATTGTGGTATTCCATCATATACTTTTCAGGTACGAATATCATACTTTACTTGACACGGGGATAGCCATTTGCGTAAGGCTTCCTAGTCCGGATATATTGATTACAAATTTGACTTCATGCTTGTTAAATACAATCGAGTATTATTTGTCCTTTTGAACTATCATTTCAATTGAGGCTTGGAACATGGATTTATTGACTTGTTGGATTGCATCTATTGAGATTTTTGTCTATAGACTTGACATTAGGGACACCGATGTTGAGATGCTTCCATGATGGCTAAAACGATCATGGCGTCCTCACTATTTATAGTCCTTAAAAGCGGACTGATTAAATACCGGTCAAATATAGGGCGTATGGATCGATCCTAGGAACCGTTATCGGATAATTTGTTGCGGCCGTGGTTAAATCCACGGAAAGGATTGTTGTGTTGTGTCCGCACCCCTTTCCTCATTCGATCCCAAACGGACTGATCATCCTTTTTGGGAACAAAACGTTCTTGTGATGCTTGTTGATTTTTAGACCTTTAATATGCCTTCGAGACATTCGTTTGACTTTGATTTCCTTCAGAAACATCTTAAATCTGGAATATCATCTTAAATGTTAATTTTCATCTTGAACTTGATATCTCATGTATATTGTTTAATTATTATTATCTGTTAATTGAGTATTAAGCTCAGCCCAAGTTTTCTTTGTCCTCGGCAGGTAAATGACTTAGTAGAACTTTTGGGGATGAGAGCTGTGGAGATAACAGGAATGAAGATAAAGCATTATGATATGCTTTGTTAAGCTTTTGATAACTAATGTAGATGATGTTTATGTGTATTTTGGGAATGTATTTTGGTACAAACTGTTATCTCCGTTGGTGGTTCTGTAAATAAACTTTGGTAAACTATATTAATCGCTCTGTATTACTTTTAGCTGGAATAGGTTTTGTGTTAAATCTAATTGTGGCATCTTTCGTCCTTAGCCACGCGGGACGGGGGTGTTACACTTCAGATATTTAGATCTTCTATCCATATTTCCATACTTAGAGAAGTTATCTTAGAACCAACTCTTGAATGGGACTTTCACTCAGTTAAAACTAGTTACATAAACACTAATTAAAATTAAGATTTAATCTACAAACTACCAACTTTTGGCTACAAAAAAATCTCTAAAATTCTGAGACAAAATTATACATTTCTACAACTTCAAGGACTAAGTTGTTATTACTTTAAACTAGAAACATGTCATCGGAGTTGATAAAGGATCAAATGCATACTGCAACAAGATTTGTCCACGTAACTTATAAAACATGACGAACATTAGATAAAACTACATTCTTTATACCTTTTAAGATTGCTACATAAGGCAAGTTCGGAGGAGTTACAATAATTAAAACATTATAATTTTGGAACCAAAGTTAATAAAATTAAACCTTTTTATTCTCTACTAGAGCATACGTAAATATATTCTACAAAAGAAAATAAAAATTTGCCCTTAACATTGACAATGGCAAACATCGGTGGAATACTCCTTGCAATGTCCACCTTTACCGTTACCACATCCTCCCCTGCAAAAACTGTCACACTTTGCCATTTCATGTGGATTATTTGGATGACAAGGCGTTTTATGGTCAGTACAACACAATCCTACAACCACTGATGATCTCCAACACGTCGCTATGGTGAAAAATATTTGTTAAGTTATATAAGCATATACATAGAGTTTGTATCTTAATAAGTTTTTTAAAGTGATCAAAATGCACAAATTGAAGAAGTAATAAACGTAGTTTAATGGTGTATGATCATACAAGTAATCTTTCGTGTAAAAGTGCTTATAGATGGAAATAAACAACTACAACTCAAAGGTTCAGACTGTTAACGTCTATTGCTGAAAACGTAGATGTGGAAATTTACCTAGTGCAAAGAACAATGACTAGCAAGAGATGGTGGTAGGGAGTTCTTTGTTGAACCATTTCAAGTATTATTAAAGAATATTGATATTGATCATGGTTTTGAAATATGTATATCACTCAAGGTCTTGTTGTATATAATATATAATATGTATGTAACATGAATGTATATATGTATATGTATTCGTACAGTGTTGGTTAAATATGAAAAATACAACAAATGTAATTAAAGTGGATTCTAAACATAGTCCTGTATATTTCATACCAGTTATTTTTAAGAATCAAAATCAAAACATGTGGTTTTTAAAAAGATATGGTTACTTTGAATGCAACCGTGAAAATGATCACACATATAAGCTTTAGTGTACAATTGTGCTCATAGAACTTTACATTCCAGAATGACTTAATAATTTGTTAATGGAAATAATAATTACAACTCAAAGGTTCAAACTGTTAACGTTTATTGCGGAACATGTATATGTGGAAAACTAACCTGTACAAAGAATAATGACCAACAATAGAAGAATTCTTTGGTGAGCCATTTCTTTGCTTATTGAAGAATAGAGATATTGATGGTATTGAAATATGTGTATCACTCAAGTTCTTGTTGTATATATATATATATATATAGGTAAGACTTTGGCTAAATATTAAAACACAATAATTACAATTGAAATATATACTAAATATATCTAGCATATTCCATACAAGTTATTTTATGAATCCAATTCAAAACAAGCGACCGATTTTAAAATGGTTACTATGAACACAAACGGAAAGGTTCTCATCATGTTTAAAGAATTTAAATACTCATCAATGCTTTACCCCTAATTGGCATTCCTTTTTTCTTGTTTTTCCTATTTAACAAATAAACCAAATAATTCCGGATTTTACAAATTCAATGAATAGTATGTTACGGGCAACAATTACTCATGGCATTTCGACTCTTTAGTTGTCCAATTCTCACACGCTATTACAATAGTACGTTTTAAAATGTGTGGTTAGATTAAATATCTTAGCATAATAACAATGAATTGTTGTTGTTAACATTGTATTATTTTCCATTCGGCTACAGATTCAGAAATTGATGAGGCTTGGTTAGACCAAGCCTCTGAGTATTGCAAACATGCTATCCAAATAGAAAATATCGTCAAATAGTTTTTATTGGGACTCGTTTTGTTGATTTTCACAGGCTCTTCGGCTCTTTGGATAATTTGAAAGTCACAATGATGATTTTGTCTTGTACAAATCAATATGGTAACATTAGAAAAATGACGTTTTGAAATCTGCATCCTATAAGCGTTGATCGCCCACAATTTAACGACCAATTACTAATATTTCTAAGAGGGAAACTTCTACTGATAACCAACAAACTATATTTAACTATTTATTTAAAAAATGTTATATTTATGGATGATATTCAACAGACTCTTCTTTACTTTTCAGAGGGATACCGGTCGGAATTCCAGCTTTTTTAAGAAAAATAAAATAAAATGTTTGTATTTTCATATATTTAACTCGTATCAAATCTACCAATTGAAATCATCAATGTGAAAGAAAACTATTATAATAAAAAAAGCAACTATTAAAAAATAGCATGTTATTTTCTACTATATCCCAAAAAAAAAGAGAATGGATGACAACCGGTATGTATTCAGTGATCTTGATTTGATCAACCTCTGTCCATATGACCTTCCTCAGTTTTACGCTTGGACTGAACCGAGGTTGGGTAGAAAGGAGATTACGATAGAAAATGGATGCATTAGGGAGGTTATGCGATAGAAGATCAAGTATTACAACAAGATCGACTTCCAAATAGCACTCAAACTTGGATTTGACAAACTCTCGACGACAACCCCTAATGATTCTGCCAAGCAATTTTGTGAACATTGAGCCTTAATTTGGACGTGTTTACAAGGATGAAAGAGCATAACAGAAGATATACAAGCCCGTCAATGCCCACAAGTACTCCAACGATACTCTGAAGAAATTCAGGTGTACCATGCAGAATAGGATAGGCTCTGCCAGAATTCAGGAGGCCCTGCTAGACAGTTGATTGAAGGGATTGATGCAACCATCCTCTTTAGGGAATTAATCATGTCTATGCATAGTTCGTTAGCCAATAGTTTCACTTCTCCTGTAAATGATTTTCCCGAGTAGGCTTTGTACACATTTCAACTTTATTAATGTACGTTCTTTAGCAAAGGTTTTTTAACACCTCTTGCTTTCTAGTGTAGACGTGTATATTTCCAATTCTTATTTTTCAATACTTAGTGGGAGATTGTTAGCCCTACTTATTCTAACCTAAGATTCCCAGACATGGAGAATTACTCTTTGTTCATGTTATTTGAATATCCAGAATTTGGGGTGATATACAAGAATCGAAAGAGTGAGAAAAGGTTCCTAAGATTCAGTGAGATAGCAAAGTTTTATGATGGGAATCTAAAGGTGATTGGATAGCAGATACCAGGAAAATGAAAAAGCAAGTGAAGAGAACATAATTCCTAGAAGGGAGAGACTACTACTGCTTAGAGCCTTGGAAGAGTTGGATGGCAGGATAAATGTAACACCCTGAATTCTGGAAATAACAACTTATTTAAAAATTTCTAAATATATCAATAAATAAATCATCTACAACCACAAATTAAGATTTAACCTCAATACAACCATTCATTCTATACAAAAGTCTATGACAAGGACGGGTGCTACTAAAACCCCATAATAGTTACTATCTCCAACGATGCGGAAGACTTCACCAACTACTTACATTTGCACAAAGCTAAGGCTCAACTCTTCATAGGAGTGCTAAGGCTCAACTCTTCATAGGAGTGCTAAGACCAACTCCCAACCTTGAAACCTGATGCACATGCCGACAAATAAAAAGGTTAGTTTTAACGCCTAGTTAGCTCAAGAGTTTTCAACATATATAAAATAATCGTTTAAATAAAAAAATGCGGTTAAAATTATAGTCATTCAATATGATACGTCTTACATGTGAAAACGACTCATTTTCCAATAATATGCATTTTAGGCAAACGACACCAATTTGGACATTTTCCAAACCAAACCACTACAAAGATGATGATATCAATGTAAACCGCCCATTCATAAATTAGCTTTAACCCAAAACTCACTCAAAGCGTAAATATAAATTGAACTCTCCATTTATGAAGATACGGTAAAACCTTATATCCCAAAACACCCAAAACACGGGTGGGGCATAATACTCAACCCATAAATCAAGGGTAAAACCCAAATATACAAAACGTCACCGAAAACTTGGATAATAAAACTCAATACCCCAAAACAACACCTTTCGGTGACGGGGGATTCCCGATTCCATAAAATGTGACGGTCCACAAAGTAAGCACATTTTATGTTGTTATGACTAGTCATATAAACAAAACACGCAAGGGATGTCAGGCTCAGTAGCTTTACACGTACACCCACGGAAACTCGAGTTCAACCCCGTCGGGTTCCTATGTCGAGCTCCTCATCCAATATCGTAATACTTGAGCACGAAGGACTTATACCTCAATCTGGTACCTTAACGTGCAACACGAAGGACTTACATCTCAATCCGATACCTTAACGTGCCTCGATGTGGAAAACTAATCGTCCCAACGCCAGAACAATAATAAACCAAATACGGGATCATGACTCCCAAATGCAACAAATAAGCAAATAATACGTATAAGGCCCAACAAGGCTTGAAGTCGAGCTACCAAAACTGGACTATTGTCCAAAACCCCATCAAAATAAAAATAGCAAGCTGCTGGCTTAGCAGTCCTTTGAACCATTGGTAAAAGAAATAAAAATACAATGAAACGCACTCGACCAAGGGATATGCAGACACCACGACTAAAAGTAAGATTAGTTCAAAACTCAACATTAGTTGAGGCACCCATTTTCCCAAATGAACTTATACTCTTATATTTTCCAAAATGCCTCATAACACAAATGACATGCATTTTCCCAAACTTGACTGCTGATAGGAATGAAAATCATGAAATGAGACTATCAACACTTTCTCAAGTACCTCACATAAAAGTGCAAGTGATACTTTATAAAACACTCCATTTCATGATGATGCATAAAACCCGACAAACATTTAAAAGTGTATTTCTTTGACCAAAGATCCATTCATGTAATAAGACTTCAAAACACACTCATTTGTGACACATATATCAAACGCCCAAAAATCTCCAATGTGGTATTATACAAAGTTTATAAGGTTAAATACTTCAACTAATCAAAGATTAACAAATAACCCAACATTTGATAAATTCATGTAAGACACATAAACACTTTAAAATAAACCTTTTGGCATGTACAACGTTTTCGCAAATCAACTTGAACTCACCTTGCTAGATTTAGGCTAAATCTAGATTTTCCCTCAACTAGAGCTCCTTTGAAGAACACTTGGATCCTCCAAGCTAAAAGTCTCCAAAAACCTAGATCCATACATTTCCAACCGTAAATAACCATAATCAACCACATAGAAACATTCCCCAAACACTTGATCATCAAAATATCTATTTTGGGTAAAACCCTAATTTTTCCAAAACCATCAAATCCGAGATTTGAGATATCGAACCTTAAGAAACCACCAATGGAGCATTTATAACCTTATTACAAGAAAACTTACCCTTGAATACAAACCACTAGGTCTTTGGCCTAGTGGCCACCTCTCTTCCGTAAACGCTTCTACCTGGGATTCCCGTACTAGGGTTCGAATCCGGGGGGAGACAGGATGTCTTTTCCGGTGCAAGCTTATAGAGGTAGGGCTTGTAGGGTCCACAAAAGTGGGCCACGGGGCCTTGGGTCCCCGCCAACAAACCTTACCCTTGAAGACAAAGAGGTTTCCGAGAACACCCAATCCAACACTTCAACCTGAGTTCCCAACCGTTGAACTTGATAAGGAAGATGAAGATGAAGGTTTTGTGGGTTATCATACCAACTAGCTAGATGATTAAGAATCATGTGGTGAGAAGAAGAAAGCCTCCAAAATGGGTTAGGGTTCGGTTTTAGGGTTTGGGAGAGAAAAGGGAAGAAGATAGAAGTGAGAAATGAGGAGAATGGTGAGAAATTCGGACTTAACAGCCTCTCAGCCCCCGTCCGCGACATTGACATGACGACTATGCCCTTAGCATAGTCGCGGGGCATAGTCGCCCGCTCCTTAGGGGCCGCGGTACCTCTCCCGCGAGAGTGACACGGCGACAGTGGCACTTGTCACTGTCGCGGGCAATGTCGCCCAAACTTCTTCGAGTCCCAAAACTTGACTTCTTTCACTGCCGATACTCCCGATACTCCGAGGGACTTTAAGCAATACATTTCCCAGCAAAATCCCACTGCTTACAAGACACAGAAACGCCCAGTTGACAATTACTTACCGAAATTACGGGTGTTACAATAAATTTCAAAAAGGCTATGAGAAGGTTTGAAATGTATTTGGGACTAAGAAAGAGAAGAAGACCTTTGTTTCCTTGATTCCAAATGGGAGATTGTTAGAGCATAAATTGGAAGTCAAGGTCAACCTATTTTAGTCAAAGTCTATGTCTTTTATTATCATTCTTGTAAAGTCAAAGGTGTGTTTTGACACATATTAATAGCCTTGTTCTTTAAGCTTTTGTACCATTTGTGACTTGTGAGACTTGTAACATTTTGTGAGATCAATGACATATTCTCTCTACTTACTTTCTCTTTTTAGAATCTTGTTTTGATTTACATTGTTTTGAGCTTAAATCTGTGAGTAACATCAAGAAATTGTAACATTCTGATTTTCCATTAATGATATTATCCAAAGAACAAAGCGAGAGGTTTATTCTTAGAACATGTACTCATGACTTCTTTAGACATTGCTTAAGATCTAAAATAATCTATTCAATTGGATTGGAATCAAATTTTATGAAATTGATCAAGAATGAATCCCATATGATCTAAAGTGCAATGTAATCAACACATAATAGTAGAAACCACGATGAGAATACATGTTAGGGCTTGGAACCATTTATCATTGATATCAAAATGGTTACAATGTTATAGGGAGAATTCTAGATAGAGAAATATAGAAGACAATACAATATGTGTATCAACAAAATACTTAAGTAACTCTCTAGAAAGAAAACATAATTTATACAAAGTTTAGAAGAAAAAGTAAAGTTACATGACTGTAATGCTAAGACACACGTTCTAATATGCTCTGGTCTTCTGAACTTCATCTGATAAGCTCAAAGTCTAAGTAAGCACTTCAGGCTTTTTATCCGAACTTTGAACCCGATGCTCCAAATATTTGAATTTCTTATACTTAGGCAATTATGCGAACTATGAAGTCTTCAGATCTTTGGTCCTTCATTCTAGACTTTAGTACTTAACACATTTAGCATCTTTAACACTAACATCTATCTTCAGATATTTAGACCTTCTATCCATATTTCCATACTTAGAGAAGTTATCTTAGAACCAACTCTTGAATGGGACTTTCACTCAGTTAAAACTAGTTACATAAACCCTAATTAAAAATAAAGATTTAGTTGACTAACATGTAATTTTAGAAACTACAAACTACCAACTTTTGGCTACAAAAAAATCTCTAAAATTCTGAGATAAAATTATACATTTCTACAACTTCAAGGACTAAGTTGTTATTACTTTAAACTAGAAACATGTCATCAGAGTTGATAAAGGATCAAAAGCATACTTCAACAATATTTGTCCATGTAACATATAAAACATGACGAACATTAGATAAAACTACATTCTTTATACCTTTTAAGATTGCTACATAAGGCAACTTCGGAGGAGTTACAATAATTAAAACATTATAATTTTGGAACCAAAGTTAATAAAATTAAAACTTTTTTTTCTCTACTAGAGTATACGTAAATATGTACCTGTAAATGATTTACAGGTGTAACGTAAATTTACCTTACATGACATTCCTCGCTACCTTATAATTAGTGCACTTAGGTGATCTTCATAAAGGCATCCTACATCTCGGATGTGTCACCAACTCTACCCCATATTTTAAGTTTAGGCTCATCCGGTCACCTAAATCTCTTAAACTATGGCTCTGATACCAATTTGTAACAGCCCAAAACATGAGTTAAAAATATAACAGAAATAACATTTCCAAACTGGCCCAATACATCGCATAAGGAAACAAGTTTAACATAGGTCTAAAGAAATGGTTCTATCACAGCCGAGACCCTACAGGTCCAAGACTGGCACCGCCTCTAACCCGAAAGCTATCGACTCCCTCTAGCTATTGACAAATTTCCTTTCCCTTCGATGAAGCCTCAACGGCTCCCACACCTGAAAATGAGTTTTAAGAAAAGTTGAAAACGAAGGTTAGACCGAAAGAGTCTAGTGAATTCTCGCCCTCGGACAGAATAATTTAATAAGTTCAAACATTTCAAATAAGCAAACCGCCAACAAGTACCACATTCGGGGCCCCTCGTAGATCCCCATTCGACCCCCTAGTAGATGCCGTAATCGTGTGCACCGGAAACAAATTCCGGCCACACAGTTCCACCATCCCCGATGGTTCTCATTAATCCATGGCGCATTCTTCTCACCAAACATACACCATTACATATATAAACCAATCTCAATAAGAACATAGTCATGAAATTACTTTTAAGCAAGCTATTCCACATGTATCAATTCATAGTGAGTATTTAACGCAAACATTATAGAACCAACATAAAAGCCCACTTTCAGTTTTAAAGAATTTTAGACAAGAGAACTCACCTGCATTCGCGAGACTAGACACCCGAACTAGACTCACCCCAACGTGATACGAGCTCCTACACGGAGAACATAATTTTAAAAGTTTACTATCGATTAACTTTAATTCTTACCTGCCATACCCAAACAGGAAAACCCCTAACGTTCGGCCCAAGCGAATTACTGGATTGGTCACTCTACTTGGTACCTGGTCCCGGTTAAGAGCTCTCGGGTCCTTCCCGGTCGACGCTGCCGGTGGCAAGGCATGGCCCGGTGCCCGGGTGGGATAACTCTCGGATGTCCCCGAGTTTAAAGGAGCCCGGTCGCTACGGGGTTTGGTGACCTCCAGTTGATCCCGGGTGTGGCAGCACCTCCCGGCTGGAAGGTTTCGGCGACGCAACGTGGGGGTTAGCAGCAGCCCCCCCACCCCCCATCGACTCCCATTTTGATCTCTTCCACAAAAGAAAAGATTACATTCGATATCTTCACCACACATACTCAGATTGCCCCAACCCATCACAACTCCAAGGTTTTTAACAAACCATTACCCAAGTTCCCAAACTCTGATTTCATTTCTTGAAATTAATAAAACCAATGTTTGATAAAAGAGATTTTTCCCAACAGACCCAAATTTCTAAAACTAGATACAGGTTGGATTGCTTACCCTTTTGAAGAAGAAAACTCCACTAGCTGCTATTCTGATTCCAGGAACGAGCTCTTCCATGGTCTAAATCTCAACAAAATCCTTCCACCCTCTTTTCTCCTTCTATCAGCCGCACCCACCACCAAAGAAAACAAATGAGGGAAGGCTTAGGGTTTTTAAGTCTTATTAGGACCAAATTTCTCAAAGAGGTCCTCATGTCTACTTTTATTAACGAAAATGAATCCCACTTATGATTTTCAACAATGAACACCGGAACTAACGGTTGTTACAAGAATTTCCAAAAAGGGTCCTTAAATTTTCTTCTCTGTATACTTTGCCCCCAAACTCTCAAAACTTAGAATTTAAGGAGATGGTTATTACAACTAGCAAGAGATGGTGGTAGGGAGTTCTTTGTTGAACCATTTCAAGTATTATTAAAGAATATTGATATTGATCATGGTTTTAAAATATGTATATCACTCAAGGTCTTGTTGTATATAATATATAATATATATGTAGCATGAATGTACATACATATATGTATTCGTACAGTGTTGGTTAAATATGAAAATTACAACAAACGTAATTAAAGTGGATTCTAAACATAGTCCTGTATATTCCATACCAGTTATTTTTAAGAATCAAAATCAAAACATGTGGTTTTTAAAAAGATATGGTTACTTTGAATGCAACCCTGAAAATGATCACACATATAAGCTTTAGTGTACAATTGTGCTCATAGAACTTTACATTCCAGAATGACTTAATAATTTGTTAATGGAAATTGATAATCCAAGATCAATGAATCTGTAGAGAGAGAAAGTAGAGAAAGAGAGCAAGGATGCGCAAAACAGAGAATGTATTGATGTGTGCGTGAAAGTCTTACATGGAACAAAGACCAAAGAGACTTAAATACCCTTGGTCAGATACAACACAGATAGACTCTAAACACAGTATATGACCAAGCCCTATAAATACAATGATTACTATAAAATCAGACCTAACAGAAATAATAATTATAACTCAAAGGTTCAAACTGTTAACGTTTATTGCGGAACATGTATATGTAGAAAACTAACCTGTACAAAGAATAATAACCAACAACAGAAGAATTCTTTGGTGAGCCATTTCTGTTCTTATTGAAGTATAGAGATATTTATGGTATTGAAATATGTGTATCACTCAAGTTCTTGTTGTATATATGTAGGTACGGCTTTGGCTAAATATTAAAACACAATAATTACAATTGAAATATATACTAAATATATCTAGCATATTCCATACAAGTTATTTTATGAATCCAATTCAAAACAAGCGACCGGTTTTAAAATGGTTACTATGAACACAAACAGAAAGGTTCTCATCATGTTTAAAGAATTTAATTACTCATCAATGCTTTACCCCTAATTGGCATTCCTTTTTTTCTCATTTTTCCTGTTTAACAAATAAACCAAATAATTGTGTATTTTACAATTTCAATGAATAGTATGTTACGGGCAACAATTACTCATGGCATTTCGACTCCTTAGTTGTCCAATTCTCACACGCTATTACAATAGTGCGTTTTAAAATGTGTGGTTAACCACAATATGAGAATAAGAGATTAAATATCTTAGCATAATAACAATGAATTGTTGTTGTTAACATTGTATTATTTTCCATTCGGCTACAGATTCAGAAATTGCTGAGGCTTGGTTAGACAAAGCCTCTGAGTATTGCAAACATGCTATCCAAATTAGTATTCATTGGCGCTTTGGTCTTCAAAATCAGACCTAACAATCTCCCCCTTAGTAATCATTGGCGCTTTGGTCTTCAAAATTCATCTTCAAAAACAACACAGACCATTAATGCGACTTTGTGAAGCTTTCTGACTTTTAAGAAAAAATTTCTTCTCAGCATCTTTCAGATTAAGTTGTCTTTGCTGCCTTGAGCTCTAGACGACACACCTTTTTTGAATGATCTTGAATGAACGGTGGTGGTCGGAGTAGAAACAGCAAAAGAATTAGTTGTAGCTGAGAGAATAGAATCTTTGAGCGAATCTTGATCAGCTGAGAGAATAGAATCTTTGAGCGAATCTTGATCAGCAGATAAACGTTTGTGCTCTTTGTCTCTTTATCATCTCCTTAACATCTCTTAATTCTCCCCCTCATGACCTTGATGATCAGGATCAACTTGGTCATGCAAATGTTGGAGACGAGACAACTTAAGATCAAAATCAAAGAAACAGAGAAAACAGGGAAGGTTTGCGCATCACGTTGGTTGCGCAAAGTAAGGTTTGCGCGTCACGCTAGAGGCGCAAAGTGAGGTTTACGCGACCAACTGATTGCGCAAATCTGACTTGGAGTCCGAAATTTTTTACCTGATTAGCTCTTTGACTCCCCCTACACAAATGCACTAAATTTGACAATTCAAGTTAGCATTCATATAAAGAATCAGATACTCCCCCTCAAAAACAGATATAAACTTTGAAAAATATTCTCTTTGTTCACTCCCCCTTGAATAATGCATAAACACATTAAAATATATTTATGAGAACACAATGATTAAATATTAATGTACAAAGAAAAAGTATACTGAATATAAATTTTAAAACAACTAAACAAATAAAACTTTAAACACTAAACAAATTGAATTCTACTGAGTGAAATATGACAAATTTATCAATCAGTTGAAATCAAATATATGTTGTTGGATAAAGAAACAAGTTTTAATGCATATCAAGTTAAAACATGTTCAGTTTCAAAAACTTCCAGCAATCTATTCAGTGTGCTCACATGTGAATCTTCGATTAGTTTCAAGAAAATGCAATTCTAAAAATATAATAGAGAAATTTGCATGTACTCACACTAATCCATCAAAAATTAAGATTTTCACAAATCATAGGTTTATCGCAACTGAAACATATCATCAAGTATCATGAGATGTGTGCTCATTGGCATCTTTTAGCAATGTGCTCATTGGCATCTTAACATGAGTGTGCTCTTTGACATCTTTTAAGTTCGTGCACTTTGGCATCTTTTAATCAAGAAGTTTATTAAGTAAAGAACATGCCGTAAACGTAACTTTCTATCTGACCCTATTGCAGGATTTGGGTCAGCCGCTCCCAGACAGGTTGGCCTTAGGGGACTAGGTGTCAAGCACCCCTTGGAACTTATTCTCCCATATCAGAAAGGCTACATCGACATATCCTAAACCCATTCATACCAGTAGAACATGACTTTCGATCTGGTTCTATTGAAGGATTTGGGTTCGATCACTCCTAGACCAAATGACCTTAGGGGACCAGATGACAAGCATCCCGAAGAACTTACTTTCCCAAACCAGAAAGGCCACAGGTACAAACTTTTAAACTTAGAGATTTCTGAATTTTAAGAATTTAATATTTATCTCAATCACTTAGTTTTACATAAAAGTACTTAGCCCATATTTTCATTACAATCAAAATTTTGACTTTTTAGAATTTTCCAAGCATTGTAAACTATAAATATTCTGAATCACACAACTTTAAAGCAGTAATAAAAGTTTCAAACATGTTGCTGACTTTTCGACTTTTGTAAGACTTGAAATTTGATCATATAAAAACTTTAATATAAACAAAAGAACTTGAAAATTTATCCTAGACACATATTTTATTCAAAAGAAAGAGAAAATGTAAAACTTTACTTTATAGAATAAAATTTGTAAATATTTAAACTTTTAAACTCAATATGCCGATGTTAAAAATTTTGCTTAAAGACAAAATTTAAAGAATTCGGCAAATTGATATTTAGTTGGAACAAAATGAAATTCAGTTAATTCATCTTTCATATTATAAAAATAATTTGTGTCTAAAATTAAAAAAAATGGGTTATACAAAATTAAGAAATAGTTGAACAAGCTCAGATTCTTGAAAAATAATGAGAAAAAACTGGAACACATCATAATCAGAGATAAAATGCAGCGGAAATAAAAATGATGTACTCACAGTATCTCATTTAGTCATAAGCTTAAATCATTGAAGAACGAGTTCTAAACTGATTTGTTTAGAAGTCGTAGTCTATGAAGTACGGGTCCTGAGCTGAATTACGCAGAAACCAATTTCTCTTACTCCCCCTTAACATGTGATGCCTGCAACTTTAAATCAGATAAAGATTTGGGTACCCACTTAAATTTGGGCCCATGTTTGTTAGTTGCAGTTCTTATGGGAAATAATTGAAAGAATTGAAACTAGAAGCACGAGAAAGATAATCAGAATAATATGCACAATCATCAGAAGATAAAGCATAATCATCTGAACTAGAATCAGAAGACGAATATGAGACATTTTTGGAAATCTGAATCATTTGCTTAATAGAGTATTTAGAAATCTTATTACAAGAAGCAAATGAATCACTTTTATAATATTTGTCTACATATAAATCCTCATCAATCATAGAATCAGTAGATGTCCGCTTCATTCTCCAGATCTGCTTCTTTGACCGACTCAAAGTCCTATCTGTAAGAATTGAATCAGAAGAATTAGAACAGTCAGAAATAACTTTATCTTGTTTCTTCAACTTCTTTGACCGCCTTCTTTTACGCTTAGGTTTATAATATTGATCATTGAGCGTAAAAGAATCATCAAGAATTTTAGACTTAATATTTAAATCAGAAGAAATAAATTTATCTAAGCAACCAATCTGATCAACTAATAAATCTGAATTTGCCTTGGAGTCTGAATTATTTGGAGAAAAGATTTTAAAATTTGAAACTTCCTTTTCGTTTTCCTTAGAATCAGAAGAAAGACTAGAAATAGAATCTGATTTTTGAGAAAATAATTTTTCTTCAAGACTAGACGTCATGAAAAAAAGAATAATATCAGATTCAATGTTCTTCAAAATATTTTGATCTTTTATCTTATCTTCAAGATCGATGATTTTTCCTTCTAAAACTAACGGAGGAGTATATTTCTTCGAATCATAAAAGATTGGAGAAATATTTTCCCTATCAGAATCAGGAGCATAAGAAGGAACAAAATCATCAGACACTGAAGATTTGACGAGAGAGATATCAATTAAACCTTTTCGACCTCTTCTTGATTTATCAGGAAAATATTTGGCATTTTCATAAGTATAAACAAAAGGAATTTCATTTTTCTTGTTATTTATTCTTTTCTCATTTTCGACTTCTAAAATTTGCTTTTCACTAGTCCAAAAGAATTTAAACTGAGGAGCATAGTGTACAAGAGTTAGATAATCGTATTTATATAAAGTAGGAACTTCGTTTATCACTTTGTTTAAACAATGAGGATTGTCAAAACCAAGTCCCCACCTTTGTTTTAAAGCTTCTTCACTCCGCGGTTTGTTCATAAAAAATGTTTGTTCAGATTGGTTTCTTCGATAAAGCTTTTCTTCTAACTTATTTATTTTATCTGAAAATTCATCTTTTAAAGAAGTCATTTTAGTCAAAGACTCAAGATAAGTCTTATTTGAATTTTCCAAATCATCCAATTTCTTTTGAAAGATGTCTTTAGTATTTTCTAAAATTGATTTTTCATCTTTCAAAGAAATTTTCAGTTTGTCAATCAAATCTGACTTTTTTGAATTTAAATTCTTTTCAGATAAGAGTTTTGCACGAAGATCAGATAAAGCAGAAATAATAATATTCATCTGAGAGGTAATGAAATTGTAGTCAAACTCAGAATATACCTCATCAGGATCAGTGTCATAATCATCTGACTGATCAATTCCAACTAAGCACATATGAGCGATCTCGACATTTTCTGCTTCATCATCAGAGTGATCCAGCCAGTACTCCTCTTCTACCAGCAAAGCAGTTCCATTCTCTCTTTTCTCAACTAGCTCCATTTTCTTCCGATAGTAAGCCGAATCCCGAACCTTCTTCACTTTACACTCCTTAGAGATGTGACCGGGCTTTCCACAATTGTAGCATGCACCAGCTTTCTTAGCCTCAGTCACTTGTACATTCTTTGACCCATAAGTGAAGTGAGAAGTGTTAGACCGAGGTTGGAATTTTTGCTGGTAGTGCTGAGAAAGAAGGATCATTGCTTTCTGAAGAGCCTCACCATCATCTTCAGTTGACCCATCATAAGCATTATCAGACAATGCTTGATTAGCCAGATGACTCGTTAAAAGTGCAACAGGGTCCGCTGATTTCTTATTCTTTTTCTCCAGCTTTGCCTTCTTCTCAGTGACAATGCTCTCATCAGTCAGTAGAATCTCGAACATCTCTTGGATCTGCATGGAAGATATTCTGACATCATTTCTCAGTCTGTGGCATGACTTGTTCCATTCCGGTTGAAGCGCATTGAGAAACTTCAGATTTGTTTCAAGCTCAGTTTTTTCCACTTTAATCTTTCTCAATTCATTTATAATGGCACAGAATCTGTCATACACAACTTTCAGTGACTCCCTATCCTTGGCTTTGAATTCTTCAAAGTTGTTCATATAACGTGTATGTCGCAATTGTGTAGCAACTGAAGAACCAAGCATAATCTTCTCAAGCTGTTGCCACATGAGATTAGGATGAGTTTTGAAACAATCAATCCTGTTGTAGATAGAGTTTGGCAATGCTAGTATCAGATTTGCCTTAATGTCACGATCAGCTTGATATGCCGACAATTCTTCAGTTAAATATTCTTTATTAGGCTTATATAATCCAGAAGCCAACTTGGGTTTTTCAAACGGTCCTTCTGATAGAATGATCATCATGTCATTTCCATTCTTTTGACATTTAATGAAGTTCAAGAACCGATCTTGCCACTGTATAAATTCATTTTCGTCAATCAGCACCAGAGGACGATTTTCAGTACCCAATGACATCATGAGGTCATTCTTGTAGAACTGAGCTTGAAAAGCTAACTTGGCAGAATCCATGGATAAAAAAAAAATTCCAGATTTTTTTTAAAGACTTGCGCAAACTTGAGGTTTGCGTAAGCTGAGCGATACGAGAACCAAACTTTTCGGAACAAGAAGGTTGCGCAAACTGGGCTTTGCGTCCGAAGAAGGATACGCAAACTAAGCTTTGCGTATGAAGAAGGATACGCAAACTAAGCTTTGCGTATATAGAAGGATACGCAAACTAAGCTTTGCGTGAGACGAGAGTTGCGCAAACGAGCTTTGCGTATGCTGAAGGATACGCAAAGTTCACTACTCGATGAACTTTAAACTCAGCAAGAAGAACTAGCGCAAAGTTCCTGATGAACTTGCGCAAACCAGGAAGAACTTGCGCAAAGTGTGGATCTTGCGCAAACCACCTGCAAAACACAAAAAATCAAGAAACTCGATTACAGATTAGAATTCAATAATGATTTCTTTCAAATATATGATCAAAAACTGATTTCGAACCACTTTCAATCAAAAATTTCGATTAAAATCCACAAAATCTAAATTTCGTAAATCACACAGTTCGTTAAAAACGGTTTTTCAGATAATCACAAAACCTCAAAATCAACCTTCAAAACTCGAATTTCTTGAAAAACAATGTGAATCAAAAGTTTTCTACTATCAAAATCGAATCCAACAAACTGATTTTAAATAAAATTCGTTCAAAAACACATCAGAATTTGATGAAAATCAAGAAAACGAGATTTTCTTGAAAAGATTCAAGAAAATCAATCAAATTTTCGATTTTAAACCACAAATTCAGAAACGAAATTCAATCTCTCAATTCTCTCAAGATTTAGATGGCTCTGATACCAATTGATAATCCAAGATCAATGAATCTGTAGAGAGAGAAAGTAGAGAGAGAGAGCAAGGATGCGCAAAACAGAGAATGTATTGATGTGTGCGTGAAAGTCTTACACGGAACAAAGACCAAAGAGACTTAAATACCCTTGGTTGGTCAGATACAACACAGATAGACTCTAAACACAGTATATGACCAAGCCCTATAAATACAATGATTACTATAAAATCAGACCTAACAGAAATAATAATTATAACTCAAAGGTTCAAACTGTTAACGTTTATTGCGGAACATGTATATGTAAAAAACTAACCTGTACAAAGAATAATGACCAACAACAGAAGAATTCTTTGGTGAGCCATTTCTGTTCTTATTGAAGTATAGAGATATTGATGTTATTGAAATATGTGTATCACTCAAGTTCTTGTTGTATAAATGTAGGTACGGCTTTGGCTAAATATTAAAACACAATAATTACAATTGAAATATATACTAAATATATCTAGCATATTCCATACAAGTTATTTTATGAATCCAATTCAAAATAAGCGACCGGTTTTAAAATGGTTACTATGAAAACAAACAGAAAGGTTGTCATCATGTTTAAAGAATTTAATTACTCATCAATGCTTTACCCCTAATTGGCATTCCTTTTTTCTTGTTTTTCCTATTTAACAAATAAACCACATAATTGTGTATTTTACAATTTCAATGAATAGTATGTTACGGGCAACAATTACTCATGGCATTTCGACTCTTTAGTTGTCCAATTCTCACACGCTATTACAATAGTACGTTTTAAAATGTGTGGTTAACCACAATATGAGAACAAGAGATTAAATATCTTAGCATAATAACAATGAATTGTTGTTGTTAACATTGTATTATTTTCCATTCGGCTACAGATTCAGAAATTGCTGAGGCTTGGTTAGACAAAGCCTCTGAGTATTGCAAACATGCTATCCAAATAGAAAATATCGTCAAATAGTTTTTATTGGGACTCGTTAGGTGAAATCTGCATCCTATAAGCTGATCGCCCACAATTTAACGACCAATTACTAATATTTTTAAGAGGGAAGAGGGAAACTTCTGCTGATAACCAACAAACAATATTTAACTATTTATTTAAAAAATGTTGTATTTATGGATGATATTCGACAAACTCTTCTTTACTTTTCAGAGGGATATCGGTCGGAATTCCAACTTTTTTAAGATAAATAAAATAAAATGTTTTATTTTCATATATTTAACTCGTTTAAAATCTACAAATTGAAATCATCAACGTGAAAGAAAACTATTATAATAAAAAAAAAGTAACTATTAAAAAATAGCATGTTATTTTCTACTATATCCCAAAAGAGAGAGAGAGAGAGAGAGAGAGAGAGAGAGAGAGAGAGAGAATGGATGACAACCGGTTTGTATTCAGTGATGCTGATCTGATCAACCTTTGTCCATATGACCTTCCTCAGTTTTACGCTTGGACTGAACAGAGGTTGGGTACCAGAAAGGAGATTACGATAGCAAATGGATGCATTAGGGAGGTTATGCGGGAGAAGATCAAGTATTACAGCAAGATCGACTTCCAAATAGCTCTCGAACTTGGATTTGACAAACTCTCGATGACAGCCCCTGATGATACTGCCAAGCAATTTTGTGAACATTGAGCCTCAATTTGGATTTGTTTACAAGGATGAAAGAGCATAACAGAAGATATACAAGCCCATCAATGCCCACAAGTACTCCAACAATACTCTGAATAAATTCAAGCGTACCATGCAAAATATGATAGGCTCTGCCAGAATTCAGGCGGCCTGCTAGACAGTTGATTGAAGGGATTGATGTAACCATCCTCTTTAGGAATTAATCATGTCTATGCATAGTTCGTTAGCCAAAAGTTTCACTTCTCCTGTAAATGATTTTCTCGAGTAGGCTTTGTACTCAGTTCAACTTTATTAATGTAAGTTTTTTAGCAAAGGTTTTTTAACACCTCTTGCTTTCTAGTGTAGATGTGCATATTTCCAATTCTTCTTTTTCAATACTTAGTAGGAGATTGTTAGCCCTACTTATTTTTAATGTAAAAGTATGGTAAAAAAGACAAGTCCTCAGAGTTAGAGGACTTCTGCATTGGAAAGAAGTTGACTTTAGAGCTTTTACCGAACGCTCTGCACAGAGGAGCCTAACCTAAAGATAACACTTGGTCCACTAGAGCCTCTGTGGTAGCCACACTTTGAAGATCAACAACCTGGAGTCTTTCTCTCTAAGCCCAGTAAGCCTATGATAGAATGCCACTTCAGCAGAAACGACTACTACACCTTTACAGGTGGCAGAACCTCATTAGCTATAAGTTTGACTTTTTGTAATATTCCAATATAAATAGGGAGATCTTCTTTGTGCATTGTATGCTTTAACAGATTACACATACTTCACATTGTGAACAACAAATAGTATGCTACAGAGAGAAAGGTGAGTCTAAGAGAATTCTACACACACTACAACGTGTTCTTGGTGTTCTTCATTGTAATTCTCAGATTCATTATCAATCATATGACTGTGATGGCTTCTACATTTCATTATGTAGGCTTTATCTATTTCCTCTAGATGTTTACTGCATCTACCTATTTTAATCAAGTTACCAAAAGCTTCCGCATCTATTACTCTGTTTTCTAACTTGATTGATCAAATGATGAGTTAATCTGGGACAACACACTCTGTTGATTGATCAAAGGATGGGTTAATTTGGGACAACACACTCTGTTGAAAAATTGTCGAGGTTTTCCACAAATAAAACATCTTGGGATTTTAGCTTGTTCATTCTCATTTTCTATCTTTTCTTCTTTCTTTTCTCTTTCTTGCCTTTAGACTTGTATATTCTGAAATTGTTGTTTTTTCTGTAAGTATCAGAGTTAGGCTTATCATAGTAAGATGTTTAAGAAGACCTTTTTGTTGGGTTTTAACACAATTTGTAACCTTTAAATGCAGCAAAAAAATAAATAACTTTTTGTAACAATAATTATAGAATCTTTTTCTAAATAAAACTTAAAACCCAATCGGATCCAATAATGCATTTAATTAAACTGTATTTAGAATATGTACCTTTTGAAGATCTGTCGGGATTACAATTGAAGCACCAAGAAACCAAAGTAGGTTTCCTCTATTGGTAGTTGATATGCGGCAACTTAATTGACGCAATACACCCTTTTTAGTTTCTTTTTCGTTAATTTAATTTGTCAAGAGTCGTTAGATTGAGTCTTTTTTATGTATATTTTTTATTTTCGCGTTTATGGAGTTTAGGTAAACCAATGGCCAAATTCACTTGTCTTTTGATGCTAATTTATGGCTAATCTTTTCGATTATAGTGTTGGTTGGAAAGAGCTTGTTGTGATGCTATAGGATGAAAATGGAGGAAGGACTTATGCTTTGGAATGAAGACAATGCTTAATGGAGCTGGTGATTCTTTTTGAAGGATTTTTGTTGCTAAAAAAAGTGGAACTATGGACCTTTGGACAAAGATTTTTGAAGATTCTTTTTTATCTCCTCCAAGGCCTTATAAATAGGAGGGTGTGTTGATTGTAAAAAATCATCTAATGTCATCCAATCTCATATGACTACCTCACCACTTTATAATCATCCCATTTTCTCCAATGATGTATTTAAGTGTTGTTACTTCATCTTTGTGAAAAGATGAAGTTTCTCCCAAGAGCTTTTGATTCCTCTTCACAGTTAATACAAAAATCTTCTAGTAATTTTTCTTGTCATCTAAATTTTATGCATTTTTAGTTTACGTTTTTATATTATCGTAAAACTTTATTTTTAGTCGCATCTTTATTAGCTCCGTCTAGTGTAAGTTTGTTATCGTAAAATTTCGTTCACAATTTTAGCCATCTTGATTTATTCTACTTTGTCGTATTTCTCTTTCGTAACTTAGATCCTTCACGTTTTTGTTGACTTTCGTTTTGTAAGACACGTTTAGTTCTCGTAAACTTTTATTTCATCGTTATTTAAATATTTAGCACATGTCTTTCTTTTTTCTTAAGAATAAAAAAATGCAAGGAATGTTAAAGTTTGATCGTTCCAACCATTCGTTCAAGGTTATATTGTTAAAATGTTAAAGTTTGATGAACTCAGAAATGAGCCATTTTGAATACATCAACTTGAACGATACGGAGGTAGACTCGAGAGGGTTACTTAGAACCAAGGAAACTTGTTTTATTCCGTACAACTTACAAAAGGGATAGATTGTGCCATTGCCAAGACTTTACTTTATTTTGGAAACATTAAAGTTAGTCCATGGATGCGTGCCTTTCTCAACCTCGAAAGAGTGCCTTATACAAGTTGATGGTTAGCTAAGATGAGTTGTTTGTCACGAAGTTCTACCCGATTTATTCGATTTGAAATCTTAACGAATCCCTACACCCTTGCTTCCTTTTTAATTAATTGTTATCGCAATAGTTTGTAATCAACCCAACCAACAATATTTCTTCAAAATCGCCATATGAAATCATTTCTTTTCCTGGACTTTTAAATATTTTACTCCTTTTTCCCTGTGGATCGATACTCGGTATTTTACCATTTTATTACTTGTAAAAGACGACAATGGATTGAGCAATGTATACTTGCGTTATTCTCCATTTATACAAAGTCTGAAAGGTTTATTCTATATAAATCTTGCAACAAGTTTTTGGCGCCGTAGCCGGGGATTTAGGCAAGCTAAAAGGTTTTTAAAGTAAAGTTAAAGATTTGATTTTTCTAACACCGTTTGAGTCACAAATTTTTTAGTGTATGCCAAGAATACCACGTGGGGAGTTGTTCGAATTTGACCCAGACATTGAAAGAACATTTCGAATTAGAAGAAGAGCACAAAGAATTTCATTGACTTTAGATCCTCCAATCATGGAACTACCCCCATCATTGAACTACCCCCACCAGGTTTTGAAAATATGGGACCCAGACAACCACCGCTTTTAGAAAACCGACAAAGACCACAACCAAATTTTCATGATGCACCTCCAATTTTTGGAAACCCACTTGAGCACCCTTTTCAACAAAATGCACCAAATCAAGGGAACAATCATAACAATAACTATGCTGATGATGATGTAGAATCTCAAGGTAACAATGAACAAAGAAATTAAGTTTCGAACATAATTAAACTTACAAATTCAAAAGAGGGAAAGATTATGGACTATGCTATCCCCGATTTTGTGCAATTAAATTCAGGGATAGTTAGACCCCATATTGCCGCCCTCCATTTTGAGTTAAAACCCATCATGTTCCATATGTTGCAAACAAATGGACAATTTGCCGAAATCCTATCGGAGGATCCTCATTCTCATTTAAAATCTTTTATGGACATCACCGATGCTTTCCTGATCCCTAGAGTATCTAACGATGCTCTGAGACTCACTTTATTTCCATTATCTCTCAGGGATCGAGTAAAGTCATGGTTTAATTCTTTGGCACCAGGTTCGGTACCATCATGGAATAATATGGCTTAAAAGTTTTTGCGAAAATATTTTCCACCTACCAGGAACGCTAAATCCAGAAATGAAATTTGCATGTTTAAACAACTGGATAATAAAGCAATTCCTGATGCATGGGAAAGGTTTAAAGATCTGTTGAGAAAATGCCCTCACCATGGCATTCCCTACTGTATTCAACTCGAGACATTTTACAATGTTTTAAACCCCATGGCTAAACAAATGCTCGATGCGACATCAAGAGGGGCCTTTACAGCTAATACCTACAATGATGGGTATGAAATTCTTGAAAAGATTTCAACAAACAATGGACATTGGGCTGATCCACGGTGTTAAACCCAGATAACTAGTTGATAGATTAACACACAACACAATACAGATCAAGAGATGAATAAATCAGAATAACATACCATGATCCCTTGATTAATCAATGAAAACCTTGTGTGTGTTCTTGGTACCTTGTACAATTACAAAATACGAATACGACTACCTCTTTGATGATTAGGATTATGAGAGTTATTAGAGGATTAACCTAAAAACCTAATACCTAAAACCTATTTATACTTAGGCCGTATAAGCCAAATGGGCTTGAGGCCCAATTACAAACAACTATCAATTAATTACAAATTAGACCTCCTAATTTAACTTTAATCATGAATACAATTTATGATTCAACAAGCTCCTCATTTGGATTCAAGATTAAAAAAAATTTGGCAATTTGCTTCGGGTCTTCACTTCTCTTGAAAACTTGTAGTTTTTCTTTAACTGAAGTGTCCTTCTAACGATCATCTTCAATCAGACTTTTGATGAATCGAATAAGTTCAGACACTTTGAATTCTTTGAATTCTTTGAAATCTTCAGCAGTTTTCAATCAAAAAGTTCTTGCATTCTTCTTGTATTCTCCCTTTTGATTATTCTCCCCCTTTTTGATGAGTGGTGAGGATCATCATCATCAAAACATAGCAAAACAATCTTCCCCTTTTTGTATAGTCATCAATTAAGCATTGTCTTCATGTATATATCCCTGTGTGGAAATAAGAGCAGTCTCTCCAAATGGAGAAAGTGATTATTTCAATCTTTTCAGATTCACATAAAATAAATGTGGTAACCCTGAATCAACAAATGACTCAGTTAAAACGCCTGTCAGTAACACAAAGTTACTATATAAGGAGCTAGTTTTGATGTTGGCTCCTCAGGACTTCCATTCAATCATCGAATAACACATGATTATCTATGAACGTTCTGATAGAAAACAAATTTTTGTGTGCTCATGCATGTGTATGAAAGAATTAAGCACCGATGATTGCTTTTCAATTTAGGCTCAAAGTATGTAAACTTGTTAAGACAACAACAAATTATACAAAGACTCAATGTGCATGAGAAAGGGTTCAAAGGTGGGGCAACTTTACTTCTTTTTCAATATTAGTATCTTTCAAGTGAAGAACCAATAGCGTATGTGTTGCTTCCCCAGAAAACGTGAAACATCTCTTTTTGAGAAAAGAATGAGTAGCTGGTGGGGTTGTATGCAAGAGATGGCATGGGCTAGGTGCCTTTTTCAATGATGGTCACTAAAGAATGTGAACCAATCAGATTATGTGGCTGCCCGACTCAGAAAGAAGTTTGGTGCAGAGTTTGATATTCTTTTACTCTGTTCTCTCACCCACTTTCTTTTAATCTTTTAAATCTCACATTTAACCAATCTCTCTTTTCCATTTTACCTCGTCGCACACCATCACTTAATTCTTTTGACCCCTCTCCCCTCAATCACTCAGGGAATACTTACGTGGTAGGAAACACTGGTTAACGTGAATCCATGGAAGTTCTATTAAGCTCACACACTGAATCCCTTGTATTTTCCTAAAAGAGCATGATGTTCAACAACCTTTTGTACATGTAGGCACAAAGGAATACAAACATGAAGAATAAAATGTTGGAGAAGTCAAAACATAAGATATTTTGACAATGCTATTCTCCCCCTCAAACTAAAGGTGGTTGGCAATTAAGCTTTTTGTCTATTAAGCTCCCCCTCAACTTAACAATAATTTTTTTTTGGAAAAAACAAATAGAAAAACAAAGTACTGAAGTGCGGGTTCTAATCAGATGTGATTAAAATCCATAGTCACTTGAACAAACCTGCACATAGAAGAAATCATGGTAATCATTTGTGAAAATGATTCCTCTATTGGTAGCAACAGTTGGAGAATAAATATAGAAAACACAACATTAAGAGTCAGAATACTCCCCCTAGAATCATGAGGAAGGCTAAGAAGACATGTTCAACATACCAAGTTTGCTGATTAGAAAATGGAACCTATTTTCATCCAACGGCTTGGTGAAAAGATCAGCTAACTGGAAGTCAGTTTGAACAAAGTGCATTTGAATGTCACCTTTTTCTACATGATCTTTAATGAAGTGATAGCGTACATCTATATGCTTGGTCTTCGAATGCTGAACCGGGTTAGCTGTTATAGCAATTACGCTCTTGGAATCACAATAAATAGGAATGCGCTTGTAGTTGTACCCAAAGTCCCTTAACTGTGTCTTCATCTAGAGGACTTGTGAACAACAACTAGCAGCAACTACATATTCAGCCTCAGCAGTGGATGTTGAAACACAATTTTGTTTCTTTGAGGTCCAACTCACAAGTTTGTCACTTATAAATTGACATGATCCAGAGGTGCTTTTCCGGTCTAGCTTACATCCTGCATGATCAGCATCTGTAAAGGCAGTTAGATCAAAACGAGAATCCTTTGGATACCAAAGGCCTAAATTAGGAGTGCCTTTGAGATATCTAAGGATTCGCTTAACAACATTAAAGTGCGACTCTTTAGGATTAGACTGATATGTCGCACAAAAACATGTGGCAAACATTATATCTGGGCGATTTGCAGTCAGATAAAGTAAAGAAACAATCATGCTACGATACACCTTTTGATCAACAGGTTTACCAGAGGGATCTGTATCTAAGAGTGTACCAGTAGCCATTGGCGTTTTCATGACTGAACTATCTGACATATTGAACTTTCTTAACATGTCTTTTATATATTTAGCTTGATTAATGAAAATGCCTTCGGGTAATTGCTTTACTTGTAAACCGAGAAAGAAATTTAATTCACCCATCATCGACATTTCAAACTTTGTTTCCATGATTTTAGAAAAGTTCTTGCAAAATTTCTGATTTGTCGACCCAAATATTATGTCGTCAACATAAATTTGAATGAGAATCAAGTCCTCACCTTGCCTTTTGAGAAATAAGGTGGTGTCAACCGTACCTTTCTTGAAACCAGAAGTTAGGAGAAATTTAGTTAGAGTTTCATACCAGGCTCTTGGTGCTTGTTTAAGACCATACAGTGCTTTGTCTAGCACGTAGACATGATCAGGGTGATGAGGATCAATGAAACCTTCAGGTTGTGCCATGTAGACCTCCTCATGCAGAACTCCATTTAGGAAAGCTGATTTTACGTCCATTTGATAGACTGTAAAGTTTTTGTGCACTGCATATGCTAAGAAGATTATGATGGCTTCGATCCTTGCGACAGGGGCGAATGTTTCATCATAGTCAATGCCCTTCTGTTGACAGTACCCTTTTGCAACCAATCGAGCTTTGTTTCTCACAACTACTCCAGCCTCATCTTTCTTGTTTCTGAATACCCACTTTGTTCCAATAACAATTTTACCTTTAGGTAGTGGGATCAAGCGCGAAACCTTGTTCCATTCGAATTGCAGAAGCTCGTCTTGCATAGCAGAAATCCAGAAGGGATCACTTAGAGCTTCTGATACTTTCTTTGGTTCTAGGGAACTAAGGAAGCTTGAAAACATGCAGAAATTAGCTGATACGGACCTTGTCGTGACACCAGATTGTACGTCACCTATCACATTATGCAGGGGATGATCCTTAGTCCAACGATGTATACTTGGTATGACTTCAACTGTTTGTTGCGTGTTTGATGCATTGTATTCATCATGCACGACAGGTAGATCCACAGATGTACTCGGGACATATTGTACAAGAGTTTCTGATACTGAGGCTTCTGGAGTAGCGGCTGAAGTACTCGTGACTTCATTTCAGAAGAATTATCTGCAGATACAGATTCAACATTAGTAGAGTCAGAAACTAATGGTTTACTTGTACTTGATGGAGATGCAGATTCAGTGACTTCTTCAGACGGTCCAGACATGTCTTTAGAAATAGTAGGGACCTCCGAGCTTATTGTTGAAGTTGATATGCCTTTGTCAAAATCTGCACAAATATCATCGAAGGCATCAATAAACAACAAATCTAACTCAAATGAAGTAGAGTTAGAGGTAGAAGAAGTAGATTCTTTAGAAGCTGGTTTTATTCTGGAGTGAATAGAAGCTTTGTTCTTAAGTCCGAGTTCTGAACTGTTGTGTCCAGAAGTCCGTGTAGAATTCTCATCAAAAGAGACATTCATGCTTTCAACAATCGTCTTGGTTCGAATAATGTAAATTCGATAAGCTTTGGATGTCAAAGAGTATCCAACGAGATATCCTTCATCCGCTTTCTTATCAAACTTTGATAATCCTTGACGTTCTCGCAGAATGTAACACCTGCAACCAAAAACACGAAGGAATTTGATGTTAGGTTTACGATTGTTGATTAACTCATATGCTGTTTTGTCAAAGCTTTTGACCACAATGGTACGATTCTGTGTGAAGCAAGCTGTTGCGACTGCCTCGGCCCAAAGATACATGGGTAGATCAGAATATGCGAGCATAGTACGAGCAGCTTCAACAAGAGTGCGGTTCTTCCGTTCAACAATGCCATTCTACTGTGGAGTATAGGCTGCGGAGAAGTTATGTGAAATTCCCACAGAGATAAGATAACTCTGCAAGGTGTCATTCTTGAACTCCGTGCCATTGTCACTATGAAGAGTTCAGACTGGCAATTGAAGACGTACTTGAATGCGCTTAATAAAAACGATAATCAATTCGGGCGCATCAGACTTGTTGTGAAGAAACTCGAGCCATGTATACCTGGAATAGTCATCTATCATTACTAAAACGTATTTCTTTCCATTGATAGACGCTGTTCGCATTGGGCCACAAAGGTCCATATGAAGAAGTTCCAGTGTAGATGAGGTTGATGATTCAGTTTTGGACTTGAATGAGCTTCGCTTCATTTTGCCCATCTCACATGCAGAACATAGTGACTCTTTCTCAAACCTCATTTCTGGTAGACCTTTGACCAGATCTTGTCTTTGTAGCTTAGTTATGGATCGAAAATTCTGATGAGACAAGCGGCGATGCCATGAGTTGTTGTGAAGCGAACTTGATATTTCATGTCACAGAAGTGACTGGTGCTAAACAAATTATGATCAAGTCCTTCAACATATAACACCCTTTGAATCTTCACAACTCCATTATCCAGCATTCCATATCCTCTAACATGTCCTTCTACTTTAGAATTTGCAAAACGAACTGCTTCGACAGGCTCCTCCACATAGTTATGCAAGAGGTGCTTGAATCCTATCATGTGGCGTGAACATCCGGAATCTATCACCCACAGTCGACAGGCCTGCAAAAGAGACAATTAGTTTTACTTAGGTACCCATATCAAGATGGTTCCTTCGCGGTTAGCACCAAGCAATTCAGGAATATCAGCAGGTTTAACTTTCACTCTCCATTCATAACGGGGTTTTGGAACCCATTTCCAAACCATTTTAACATTTAATTCCTGAAAGTGCTTTTTAGAACTTGGATTGGTAACCTTAGCCCGAAACACTTTGGGTTGTATGGAAGAATTAGAATTGAAGTTCAGTTTAGTTTTTCTTTTATTCTTTTTGGACTTAGGAGTGGAGTAGTATTTGAAAGAATTATCCCAGCAGTGTTTGCAATATAGATTCTTTCGAGCAAAAGTCATAAATTTAGATTTATCGGAACAAATATGACATTCATGTCCATCAAAAGAATTACTTTTCAAAACATCACTGTCTGAAGTACAACTATTTGGAACAGAAGTTTCACTAAAATACAAACTATTCTTTTTATTCAAACTATCCTCTTTATTATTCTTACTCCTCCTAACTCCATTTCCTTTTATATCTGAAACAGAAACAGGAATCTTGATAGTCTCTAACTTAGAGGGTGGTTCTTTTCTAGAGTTACTTGAAGTCTCACCCTTCTCAAAAATACTAGGTGGATATTAGGACAATCAGAGTAAACAACTGAAGGTTTTGCAGGAGCATCAAATTCTGGATTAGTTCTTACCTTCCAGCATGGATCATTGAACATCTGTTTATCATTTGAAGCATTCTTAAACAAAGTAATTTTCAAATCATTTATCTCTGTGAAAATCTCTTGATTTTCTTTCAAAGATTTTTCAAGTTTAAATTTGAGATCAAAGTTTTCATCTTCAACCTCATGAAGAGACTGTTGCAACATATCAATTTGATTCATCAATTCAGATGTATGACCACTCACAGAATTTGACTCCTTTAGATTAGAAACAGAATCAGAGTCTGAAGCATTCATCATTTCAGTAAACATCTCTTCAGTCATGTTGTCAATAAACTCCTTTTTGTCATTTTTAACACAAAATTCATTCGTGTTGACAGTTTCTTCTTCAACCTCTTCAACAAGTAAAGGTTTAGAAGGAATGGGATCTGAGACTGATGGTATATTTGATGGATCGGCATCCGATTCATACTCATCATATTTGCATTCAGTCTCAGGTGGAACTGTGTTGGTACAGACTGATTCTTTTGAAGGTGTGGTGAATAGTGATTCAGACTCAGTAAATTCAATCTTTCGAGTCTCATAGTTTTTGTTCAAATCACTATATTGAAAACCAACTGATTTAAAAGAATTTTGAGAATCAATGTCACAAGACTTGTTCACTCCCATTTCTTCTTTACCTTTGGTCTCTGTAAAAGGTGTAGAATTACTTGCTTCAACAAAAGTTGCACGAATGTTAGGAATGGGTCTGATTGTGGAGCCAAGTTTATCAAAATTATATAAATGCTCCAGTGCCTTTTTCAAAACATCGTTAATTGGCAAACCCACACCTGGTTTAAGTTTATAAAACCTTTCATCTTGGAGTTTATTGGTCAACAAATTTAATGTCTGCTCAGTCTGACCTCGTTTCATGTTAATATCCTCCAATTGCTTGATTTTGGTGAAAGCTTCATTTCTTTCTTGAAAACAAACTTCAAATTTACTTTTAAACTCACCCTTTTCAGCATTAAGATTGACAAGATCTTTTTCTAAGCCAGATATTTTTCTTTTTAAAGATTCCTTTTCAACTTTTAAACCATCCTTTTCTTTTTCTTTTTCTCCCACAACAACTTTCAGTAAAGCGTTTTCATCACGAAAACTCAAGACTGATTGATGTGCAGAGCTAAGTTTACCTTTCAATAAAGCAAATTCATCTTTCATATTATGTATTTGGGCCATCAGAGATTCAATAAGTTCAGAATTATCACTTACCACAGAGTTTGCATCTTCGGAATGTGGCTCAGAAGCTTCATCGTCACCATCCAGTTTTTCCATGTAGGAAACTTGGGTGAAGTGCGCCTGCTCCTCGTCATCAGAACTTTGAAACAACCAGTTTTCCTCTTCAGCCATAAGCACCTTTCCTTCTTCAGCTTTCTTGGCAATGAGTGACTTCCTTGCATAGTATTATGAGTTCTTTACTTTCTTGAACTTGCAATCTCTGGAGAAGTGCCCAAATTTGCCACAATTGTAGCATCTGCCCGGTTCATCCTTTCTTTCTTCTCTTCTATCTTCCTTCCTGTCTTCTCGTCTTTCCTCTCTCCTTCCATGCCTTGGCTTGTATCTTATTTCAGACTTCTCTTTCTTGTGCCCTTCGTACTTTGGTTTTGAGTAATACTTTTTCTTGCCAAAGCTCTTCTTGAATTGACGAGTTATCTTGGCCAAGGTCTCAGAGAACCTCAATATATCATCATCAGAGTCAATCTCCAGTTCTTCATCACTCGAAGCAGAATCAGATTCAGTAACCTCCGTAACAAAAGCTTTAGATACTTTCTTCTTTGACCTTGCAGAAGATATAGGACCAAAACTTGAACTTTTTCCTTTGCCGGCTATGAGAGCCACAGAGTCCATCAGATTTTTGGACTCATTGTTAATAGTTGTCACCTCTTCTTCATGCTGAGCAAGAGTAGAAAAAATATCAGTGACGTTCTCTAGAGCCATGTTCTTTGACATCTGAAGATTGATGGTAAAGTTCTTCCATTCAGGGTTCAAGTTCTTGATGAACTTATAGTTTATCTCTGAACCAGATTTAGAGATATTGTTCCTCCTCAGGTCATTTAGAATAATGTTGTATCTATTATAGGTATCAAGCAGTGTCTCTCCTTCTCTTGCATGAAATCCCTCATAGGCATTAATGCACAGATTCTGCTTTGCCTGAATTGAAGCTTCACTTCCCTCAAATTGTCTTGCTAGCTCATCCCAGATTTCTTTAGCTGAATTTTGACTGTCTACCCGATTGTAGATGTCATTTAGGATGACCATTGTCAGGTAAATGAGAGCTTCTTCATCTATCTTGTACAAATCTTTTTCTTTATCGGTGAAGAACTCATACGGTTTAGGAACAAATTTGTCAGCGATTTCCGGAGAGGTGTCAGTTGCAGCTTGACCCTGTACTCTGATCATTGGATTTACTAGACCAGAAGTGATTGAATCCTTGTATTCTCTGTTCTTGTGATTCAGAAACTGGATCATTCTCTTCTTCCATTGTTGATACTCATTTGCCATGAGGATAGGAGGTTTGGACTGAGAGCCCATTGAGAGAAGTTGGTTCGACATCTTTAGATGTATGGTTAGAACACAAACTTATCTTTACCAAGAGAATCAACTAGATGAGATATTTAGAATCAAGTATTGGATAAAAACTACACTCAAAAAATATTCAGAAAAAAATTTCCAAAAATAATCAAATGCAGATATCGCAAACAGTATTAAACTCATATAAATTAGCAAACAGATAAACTGGCGCAAAAGTAAAGATTGTGCTACAAGGAGGTGGCGCAAGAAGAGATTTTGCACGAGTAATGGGTCACGCGAACTGAGTTTTGCGCGAGTAAGAGGTGGCGCAAAAGTGATGTTTGCACGATGAACGGATGGCGCAAACCTGAGGATTGCGCGAATAACTGATGGTGCAAAATAAATCAAATGATGCGACCGGTGCCTTGTTTGACCGGTGTCTTGCTCGACCGGTATCTCGACCGGACCTGTGTTTGCGACCGGTGTCACGTTGACTGGATTCTTCGACCGGTGTCCTGTGTAACGACCGGTATCTTGTGACCGGGATGGTGCGACCGGATCAAAGTATCGACCGGTCCTGAGTATCGACCTGTGTCCTGTCAATCGGGGTGAAGCGACCGGTGTGGACCCGAAGTTGTGAGACCGGTGTCTCTAATCGGTGTTGTGACCAGTGTCAGCGACCGGACTGTAGCGACCGGTATAGTGATTTGCGACTGGGACCGGACTTGATGAATAACGACCGGTGTTCTTAGTTCGACCCAGAACACGATTTTCAACCCAGAAAACACTTTAATCGATTACAAAGCAGAGTAAAATCCACATCATATATCCACAAACATATATCGATCAATACCCAAACAAACTTGATAATTAAAAACACCTTTTAAGCTTCAATTCGAACAGGACAGAAGTCGACAGTTCACGAACAGGGATATCACAAATCTTCAAAATACTAATCAATTTCAGTGTAATAATGAAATTAATCAACACATAACCAATTTAGCACTGATTTTGAACACAACCCAATCAGTTTCTTATTAGATTTCACTCAAAAAATCAAGAACAAATTTGGATATCAAAGAGCAGTTTTCGACTTTTTCACAAACCCAGTTTTCAAAAAATCCTCAAAAGCCAATTGATTTGTGATATTAAGTGCAATTAATCTATCAGATAACATTCAACAACATGAAACGCATCTAATCAACTCAATTTTATGCATAAAAACACATTAAATCAACCAATCGATCTTCACACAGTAAGAAGTCGATGAACACAATTGTAATCCAAAAAGATTGATTCTTTTGGCTCTGATACCACTTGTTAAACCCAGATAACTAGTTGATAGATTAACACACAACACAATACAGATCAAGAGATGAATAAATCAGAATAACATACCACGATCCCTTGGTTAATCAATGAAAACCTTGTGTGTGTTCTTGGTACCTTGTACGATTACAGAATATGAATAAGGCTACCTCTTTGATGATTAGGATTATGAGAGTTATTAGAGGATTAACCTAAAAACCTAATACCTAAAACCTATTTATACTTAGGTCGTATAAGCCAAATGGGCTTGAGGCCTAATTACAAACAACTATCAATTAATTACAAATTAGACCTCCTAATTTAACTTTAATCTTGAATACAATTTATGATTCAACACACGGGCCCAACCACAAAAGAAGATTGTTGAAGTTCATGACGTAGATGCATATGCTGCATTAACTGCACAACTCAATTCCATGGCCACCATGCTAAAAAACTTAACTTCTGGCCAAGGAGTGCAGCCAAATGTTTCTACACCTATCTCTACAATACTCTCAATGCAGTGTGTCTGTTGTGGTGGGGAACACTCTTACGAACATTGTCCACAACATATCGAATCCATAAACTATGTTCATAATAGACCTGGTCCTACACTAACAACTACAATGCCAGTTGGAGATAACACCCGAACATTTCCTGGCACAATCCATGTTTAAATCCACCCGCACCTAAGCAGCAAGGAACTTTAAATCTTCAACCACAACAATCACAACAACCACAACATCAAAGTCACCCTCAAAACCATCACCATCAGAATTTTCATCAACAACCACATCAGTCCTCGTTTCAAATCAAGCCTAACCAGGAAGCTGAGTCATCCACTTCTTTAGAAACAATTTTGGAAGGGTTCATAAACCAAACCAATTCAACAATGAACCATCAAAACACAACCATAAGATCTCTAAAGACCCAGATTAGTCAACTTGCACTTGAACTACGAAATAGGCCTCCTGGTACACTACCTAGTGATACATAGATCCCAAGCCCAGCCATGAAAGAACATGTAAAAGTAGTGAGTTTGAGAAATGGAAAAAACATAACAGAAAATCAACCTCTGAAAAAGCCCATTGAACCATCCCAACTCACTCCGGATATTGTCACACCCACGTTAAAAGATAAAGGAAAATTAGTGGACACAGAACCACTACATAGGAAAACTGATTTGTCAGGATCGAATTCTCAACAAGAATTAATTATCAGAAACAATATCAAAGAAGTTTGCGGAATAACACTTTGATATTTAATCAAACAGGAAATCAAAACAGAATATAATTAACAAACTGTAAACTTGTATTGAATGCTTTGAAGTTACAAGATTACTCACTCAACCTCAATATTGATGAACAGGCTCACCAATACGAATTCTACTTCTCTAGAATTAGGATCTATGCCTTGAGGTTGATTTTCTCTCTAAAAGAATGAAAACAAAAGTTAAAATTATTATTCTAAACTATACAATATATATACTGAATACAAAGATAATTACAATAAATAAAATATCTTCAGTATATCTTCCATGTATATCTCTAAGCTTTCATGTATATCCTTTCATACGAATCTTCATCATATAAGCAGTATTAATCTTCAGCAGCATTAACTTCCTTCTAGCAGCATTAACTACTAAGCAGTACTAACCACTAGCAGTACTAACTAGCTAAGCAGTACTAACTTTGTTCAAGCAGCACTAACTTTGACTAGCAGTATTAATAATACTAGCAGTAGTAACACTCAGCAGTATTAACCTTTAAGTCTTCTAGCAGTAGTAATTTTGAACCAGCAGCATTAACCATACTTGATGAATTCTTCAGTTCCCAACAATCTCCCCCTAACTTGACTTTTAGGAAGAGAAGTCAAGTTCTTCAAATTTTCTTCAAGATGCTCCCAAAACTCTATCAATGCCTAAATCCCAGTGTTTGCATCCAATCCCAAACTCTGATTGATGGTTCTTTGAATCAAGTATTTAGCCATTTCTGAATCTGGAACACACCTTAACTTTTTCTTCAGCATGGCATGTAGCTTCAATCTGCTATGATTATACACTCTATCCACTAGGAAGTATTCAGTGTGATTTAAATCCAAAGTCACTGTATATACTCCACTAATTTCATATAAAGTCCAACTGTTTACTGATTTGAAGACATCCTTGATCAAGTGCTTTACTTCTTCAGGTTTGAACATCATACACAGATACTCCATTACCAGTTTTGTAATTGAAATCCCTGGAGCCTTTAGAATATCTACATACAACTTCATTCCTATCTCAAACATCTCTTCAATATCTGATCTAGAGCATGTCTGACAATTTTTGCCCATGTGTTAAACACTTCATACTTTTCATCCTTTCTTTTCAGCCTTATATATTCCTTTCCATCCACTGTCAATGTATCCCAGAGAATGACCTCAGGAGGCTTAACTCCTACAGGTTCTGCTGAAATTGGTTCAGGCACTTTGTCCATCACTACCATATACAAATTTACATCATCAGTGTTAGATGGCTCTGTCTGTTTAGATGACTCAGGTTCCCCTTCTTCTTCAGCAACCTTATCAGCCTCTTCTTCAGATACTCTAGGCTTTTTAATTGGCTTTCTCCTTGCCATCATTTTTGTTCTCTTTAAAGTCCTTAGACTTTCTCCCAGGGTGGACTCTTTCTTAGGAGGTGTTTCTTGCTCATCTGGGAATGGCTTTTGACAATCAAAGTCATTACTTTCTTTTATTCTTTTCTCCATCTCCACCCTAGCAGTTTCACTTCCCTGAAGCTTTAACATCTCTGAATCATAGAGCTCTTTGATCTTCTCAAAAGACATTTTGGAGAACATCTCCTTTTTGACTCCTACAGCACCTTTGAGAAATATAATCATCTTGTTTCTCTCTTGGGTACCTAGGAATGTCTTTGAGGGTCTTCTCTTCTTTGCAACTATTTTCACCACAGATTTCTTCATACTTGCAGCTTTCTTCTGTGCAATTTCAGTTGCCATACTCTGTTGATAAGCTTCATTCAGTTCAGCAACTAGAGCTTTTGCCATTTCCCTGTCCTTTTCCATCTGAACTCTTTCTTCTTTTTCAATATCCTCCTGCATCTGTTTAGCTAGGGCTTCATCTGATTCAACCAACCTTTGCTTTTTGATTGGTTGATCAGATTCTACCATCTTTGCTTTTCCTTTGTCTTTGCTCATTGCCTTTTTACTGTTATCTTTCTTGATCACTTCACCTTGTTCTTTTATGATTACACCTTTGGTCTTTGAAGTGACCTTGGGAGTATCATTCTTGGCTTTTAGTAAGGTCTCTGCAATCTCAAGATCTGTTAACACTTCTTTCACAGTTTCTGCTGCTTTGTTAATGTCAGCAGTAGTAACTGTTTCTTCTTGCTTCTCCCCCTGAACATCAACTTTCTCTCCATCAAGCTCCCCCTTTCTTGTGGCTTCTTCCATGTTGATCTCCCCCTTTTTGGGAGCATCATCCTCAGTTGGCCTTCTCCTTAATTGGAATTGCTGTCTCTTCTTCCTTTGTACCAGCCTAACCACCATCCTCTTCAGCTTAGCAATCTGTTCTTGTTGTGACAGAATTACTAGCTTCATTTCTTCAATTTCTTTGCCTTGTTTGAGAACATCTTGATTGATGTTCCCCATTGTTTCCATCAATTCATCGTACGTATATCTGTCCTCACCCTCTCTAGAGGTGTTACCCTCCTTTGAAGGATCATTGGATCTTTTATTTGTGGAAGTCTTCTGCCTTGCAGAGGCACTATCCACCCCTGTGGTTTCTTGGCACCAGGGACCTTCAAATGATTGCTCATTCAAAGTTGCCATGGGGGAGGTCTTATTGATGTTACCACTTTCCTCCTCTGAACTAGCAGGAGTAGTGGTAGCCTCATCACCCATATGCTCTACCTCCTCCTCAGAGAGCACCTCCTTTGGGTTGGGAGACACCCCAGTGGATTCCCTTTGAATATTCTCTACTGGAGAATGCTCCAATAGAGGGCTTAAAGGCTTGGGGGATGATGGTACAAGAAGGGAAGGAGCCTTCTTTACCTGTTTCCTCTTGTAAGTTTGGGTGATAGGAGAGGTTGGTTTTTCAAGAAGGGACTGGGGAATTGATTTTGAGAGGGAAGGTTGGGCTTGGCTAGCAGTGGGTTGGTCTAATGGGGGCCTTGACCCTGCTGCCATACCTTCATTGGTTTGGGACACCACCATCATTGTAGAGAACAATGGGGTGTCAACTCCTTCAGAGTCCCCAGCAGATCTTCTCATATTTGAGAAAACCTTGCCTTTGGGGGGTTTAGGTACATATACCCCAATAGGTTGAGGTATATCCGTTAATTCATGAGTAATAACTTCTTGAACAAACCTGGGATACATAAAAAAACTCTTTTTGTTTCCCATGTTTGAGACAAGATCATTGAAAATCATTTTAGAAAAATTGTACTTTCTGGCAGTGGCCAAGCACACCAAAGCATAAGCAATAGTGCTGCTGAACTCACTCCATCCAGTAGTCTTTTTGGAGATACAATGCATAAGAGTATGGACAAAGAAACGCCATTGGGGTGAAAATTTGGCTTTTGAGAATTTGAAAACACCCAATGGGCCTCCATACCCCATTCTTGTAAGGTTTGAAAACAGTTCATCATTTGGGATAGAGGTTATACCAGAGGCATCGTCTAGACGTAGACTGATGCGAATAACCTCTTCAGTAACCGTGAGTGATTGATCACAGATTCTTGTCTTGATCATCTGCACACCATTCTCAACAACAATGGTTGCATTAGCCCAGAACTGCCTTTAATGCTCAATATAGATTGTAGGGGATACAATAAGAGCATGAGCAATGTGGCTTGTCTTGAGGAAATCCACAATCTGATGAAATCCTGCAGCTTGCTTTGGCTTTTGTAGCATCGCAATCTCGTTGTGCTCGTCGATGAACGTCATGGATGCCATTGATCTTAGTGAAAAGCTTGCCTAAAAACTTCGAACTTGAGAGAGAAAAGGTTTTGAGCGCAAGAGAACAGTATGCAAAGAGTCGTTATGAACTTTTAGGCGGGCTAAAAGTATTTATAGTATTCGGAATATAAGCAGTATTAACCTAGAGCAGTATTAACTACTAGCAGTATTAACTGAAAGCAGTATTAACCACTAGCAGTATTAACTGAAAGCAGTATTAACCACTAGCAGTATTAACTGAAAGCAGTATTAACCACTAGCAGTATTAACTGAAAGCATTATTAACTACTAGCAGTATTAACTGAAAGCAGTATTAACCACTAGCAGTATTAACTGAAAGCAGTATTAACCACTAGCAGTATTAACTGAAAGCAGTATTAACCACTAGCAGTATTAACTGAAAGCAGTATTAACCACTAGCAGTATTAACTACTAACGAGCAGTATTAACTACTAACTTACTCCTTTAAGCTTGTGAAACACTGAGTACTGCTATGCATATCCTGGAAAAGAAGATTAGTAACACCAAGAATAAAAATATACAGGTATAAAACCACTTTTTGAGAAGGGGCTTATTCAGAGTTGATCATTCCCACACTAGTTACCAAGAAAGTGAATCTACCCACATCAAAGGCTTTAGTGAATAGATCAGCAAACTGATTATCAGTGTGGACTTTTACAACTTGAATAAGTTTCTTTTCATTACAGTCTCTTATAAAGTGATACCTGATCTCAATGTGCTTTGTTTTTGAGTGCTTGACTGGATTATTCACAATGCTAATAGCACTGTTGTTGTCAATAAAGATTGGAGTGTGTAGAAAGGTTACCCCATAATCCAACATTTGATTCTGAATCCATAAGACTTGAGAACAGCAACTTGCAGCTGCTATGTACTCTGCCTCTGTTGTAGATGTGGACACTGTGGTTTGTTTCTTGCACTGCCATGAAACTAGTCTAGCACCCAAAAACTGACATCCTCCAGAAGTAGATTTTCTGTCCAAGTTTGCTCCACCTAGATCACTGTCTGAGTATGCTATTAGGTCAAAAGGTGAGTTATGAGGATACCAAAGTCCCAATCTGGGTTGCCCTTTGAGATATCTGAATATCCTCTTAACAGCTTGAAAGTGAGATTGCTTTGGCCTAACTTGAAATCTTGCACATACACAGACTGGAAACATTATATCTGGCCTTGATGCTGTGAGATACATGAGAGAGCCAATCATGGATCTATAATGATGCACGTCCATATCCTCCCCCTCAAGATCTGCTGTGATCTGCTTGTGTGTTTCCATAGGTGTGCTGACAGGTTTTGATTCTGAGAAGCCAAACTTGGTTAGAATATCCTGCACATACTTGGATTGACAGATGAAAATGCCATCTGACTTCTGTTGAACTTGGAGTCCAAGGAAGAAAGTAAGTTCCCCCATGGAACTCATTTTGAACCTTTGATGCATTAAATCCTCAAACTCCTTGCACAGGTTGTTTCTTGTAGATCCAAAGATAATGTCATCAACATAGATTTGGACCAGCAAAATATCCTTCTTCTTTCTTTTGATAAATAGAGTCTTATCAATGACTCCTCTTTCAAAGTCATTTTCCAAGAGATAGGATGACAGAGTGTCATACCATGCTCTTGGGGCTTGATGTAGTCCATAAAGTGCTTTCTTTAATTTGTATACCCTGTCTGGATAGCTTGGGTTTTCAAACCCTGGTGGTTGACAGACATATACTTCTTCTTCAATTGATCCATAGAGAAAAGCACTTTTTACATCCATTTGATAGGCTTTGAAGTTCATGTAAGAAGCATAGGCTAGGAATAATCTGATTGCTTCTATCCTAGCCACAGGTGCAAAAACTTCTTCATAATCTATACCCTCTTCTTGAGTATATCCTTGAGCCACTAGCCTTGCTTTGTTCCTTATGACAATACCTCTTTCATCTCTCTTGTTTCTGAAAATCCACTTTGTGCCAATTGCTCTGTGACCTTTAGGAAGGTCTACTAAATCCCATACATCTTGTAGCTTGAACTGTAACAGTTCTTCTTGCATTGCTTCTACCCAGCTAGATTCTTTCATAGCATCATGTGCCTTTTTAGGTTCAAGCTGGGATAGAAAACAAGAAAGCACTGTATGCTGTTGATCTTGCATTTCCTGAAGCCTGCTTTGATGTCTAGTCATCATAGGAGAAGAGATATCTCCTATTACCAGCTGTGGAGGATGATTCTTTTGAACTCTTGTGTTATGACTAGGTTCTTCATTCAGTCCAGCCTCTAGATTAGAGTCATGCAATTCAACTGAAGTGTTTTCAGATGCCACTTTTGATTCTTTACTTTCTTGAGTCTCCTCATCTCTAGTTTCTTCTTCACTCTGATTTGGTCCAGTAAATGATTCCTTTTCACAGTCTTCAATAGAAGTCACTGTGGGTATGGGAAATATCACAGATTTAGATATACTTTCTGAGACTTGTGTGATCCCTGATCCTCCACATCCTGTTCCTGTAGAATCATCACTACTGAAACCAAAAGAATTAGTTAGTGAATCAATGTCAAATAGCCACTGAGGTCCAGACCCAACAGGATTTGGTGTGTTCTCATTGCATTTGACATTGTCACTTTCTTCAATTATTCTAGAAGTTGAGTTAAATATTCTGTAGGCCTTACTCTGAGATGAATATCCAACAAGAAATCCATCATCTGCTTTGCTATCAAACTTACCTAAGTGAGATTTGGTATTTAGAATTGTACAAGGACACCCAAAAGCTTTGAAGAAACCAATAAAAGGTTTTCTTTTATTTAAAAGCTCATATGGAGTCTTGTTCTTTTGCTTGACCACTAGAACTCTGTTTTGGACATAACAAGCAGTATTAACTGCTTCAGCCCAGAAGGTAATTGGTAATTTTGAATCAGCCAACAGAGATCTAGCAGCCTCTATTAGTGTTCTATTCCTCCTTTCAGCAACACCATTCTGTTGAGGAGTCCTAGGAGCACTATATTGCCTCTCAATACCTTTTTCTTCACAAAAGGTGTTTAGATCATGATTTTTAAACTCAGTTCCATTATCTGATCTCATGACTTTTACTCTTTGATTAGTTTGGTTTTCAATTCTTAGAATAAAGGATTTGATAAGACCACTTGTTTCATCCTTAGTTCTTAGAAAATATACCCAAGTAAATCTGGAGTAATCATCAACAATAACCAAGCAGTAAGATTTCTTGCCTATACTCATAACATTTGTAGGACCAAACAGATCCATATGCAGTAACTGGAGACAAGAAGAAACAGAATTTAACTCTTTGGTCTTATGAGAAGTTTTGTGTTGTTTGCCTTTAAGACAAGCAACACAATGATCATCACATGAAAAGACTTTTGAAGGTAACCCTCTTACAAGGTTATTTTTGACAAGATTGTTCATAGTCTTGAAATTCATGTGACACATCCTTCTGTGCCATAGAGAGGATTCATCTACAGAAGCTTTTGAAACAAGACAATTTAGAGATGAATCACTATCAACATTGTCCATATCAAGACAGTAAACATTGTCCTGTCTTGGAGTTCTAAGTAGTATCATGCTTTCATCAACTACCTTGAACCCTTGAGCAAGAATCATACACTCAGTATTAGTAAATAATATACTATGTTGTTTGTCACAAACCTGTGATACACTTAACAGGTTGTACTTTAATTGATCAACATAGTAGACATCCTCAAATGTCATCTTACCTTTGGTGACATTACCTTTTCCACTTATCTTACCACCAGTAAGATTGTCTCCAAATGCAACATGTCCTCCATTGATATGCTTGAAATCCTGAAGGCATGACATGTTGCCTGTCATGTGCCTAGAGCAACCACTATCAACATGCCAAATGCTCTTTTCCTTGAGCTGTTGATTGCCCTGCACATTAGATAAATCAATTAGTATGAATTAGGAACCCAAGCCAAAGTGGTCTTGGGTACCCCTTTCTCATCAAAATATTTGCATTCTTTCTTGACAAGATTTTTGAACTTTAACTCCTCATTCTTGGAGTACTTTGTTACAATAATAGGCTTGGAACCATGTTTGCTAGAATCAGTACTAGTTTTAGAAGTACTAACTGCCTTGGCAGCACTTGCATGCTTGGCAACACTAACCTTGTTAGAAGTAGTAACTGTGTTAGCAGCAGTAACTGTGTTGGCAGTATTAACCTTTGAAGAGGTATTAACAGTATTAGCAGCATTAATATTTTCAGCAGTACTAACACTGTTAGCAGTAGTAACTGTGTTAGCAGTACTAATATTGTTAGCAGTACTAACACTGTTAGTACTTCTAGGTACCCACATTTTGACACTTTCTTTTAAAATCTTTTTCTTTAAAGTGCCTTTACTTTCAATAGATTTCTTTATCACATTTTTCTTTCCAGCCTTCCTATAACCAACAGATTTTTGCACAAATCTTTGAAAGTTCATCTGTTGGTTAATAGGGTTAAAGTAACAATACTTAGCCAAATGATTCAACTTGCCACATATAAAACAAGGTTTTGGTCTATTGATTTTATTCAGATCAACTCCTTGTTTCTGAGCCCATTGATTATTCCAGTTTCTTTGATTTCCTCTTTTTAAACCAGAATTTAGGCTCTTGGCTTTATTGCAATCACACTGTTTACAAGATCCAGGATTCACAACTGTGGTTTGTTTGTAATGGACCTTGTTATCATTTCCTTTAGTCTTCTCTATCTCCTTGGACTTGACCCAGATTTTTCCACATCCCTCATTGGTGATAATATTGTTTTCTAATGGTATCTTTTTACTCACATTATTATCACTGTTCTCACTTGCTCCTTTCTCAGTCAAATCCTTAACTACTACCTCATCCAAAGGATCTATCTTAAATGCTTCTTCAGACAAGTCCTTTTTCTCCTTAGTTTCTAACAAGTCTGATGTAGGAGAAATATAGTTATTATTGTAAGGAGGGGGTGTATTATTGTATCCAATGCCAGGCTTCATCTTATCATGTATCTGAGCCTTTAGAAGAGAGTCCATTGCTTTTGAAGCATAGGAAAACTTGTCTATGTCAAGCTTAACTTTTGACAGTTCCTCTTTCAGTCTATCATTCTCTTCTAAGGACTTAGACAGTTTGGTTTCTAACTCATTCTTTTCCCACTTCCAATAGTTTGTGTCATAAGAGTGTTGAAGTTCATTAGCTTGAAAGCCTTTGATTTGCTCTTCAAATCTCTCTACTATTAACACATAATCTCTTCTGTCTTTTTCTAATCTTTTGAGATCATCACACATACTTTGATTGTGATCCCTGTATCTTGTAACAGTGTCAATGCAAGATTTAGTACAAAGATTAGAACTTACCTCAGTAGGGAGATCAGACACTTCTGCCATAAGAGCTTGGTTCTGAATGGCTTCCTCAGCTTGATCACTCCAGTCAAATCCCATTCCTTGTTGAGAAACAAGGGCTTGAGCAGGATTCTTGTTCTGATTGTATCCTCCATTCTGAGCTTGTTGGTGGTTATTGTTTGGAACAGCACTCCTGCATTCTCTAGCAAAGTGTCCTTTCTTGTGACACTTATAACATTCCACCTTGGTTTTGTCAAAACCAGCTCCATCTTCTCTTCTTTGAGAGAAGTTATTTCTTCCAGTTCTTTTAATGAACTTTTTCACCCTCATGGATAACATGGCCATCTGCCATTTAATATCCATCTCCTCCAGATCATCAGGGTGAATTTGATCAAGATCATCATTAATCAGAGAATTGCTGCTATGACTGGACAAAAAGGCTTCAAAGATAGTTTCAGTTCCTTTTTCTGAACTTACTCCACTGACAGTACTTACTGTTTCAGGGTTGGCAGTAGTATCAGTAGATGCTGAAAGAAGTGCAGCATTGTGAATATAACCAGAGGGCTTCTTCTTGGTTTCTACCTCAGTTTCAAAAACTCTTAGATCATTGTATAGATCATCAAGTTCTTTCTCTTCCAGATTGTCACTCTGTCTATATGAGACAGTGTACATAGTCCATTCATCCCCAAGAGATCTGAGAAACTTTCTGTTGATATCATCTTGTTCCATCTTCACCCCTACAGTAGCCAGTTCACCTATGAGTTTATTGAACCTGTCAAAAGTTTGAGTCATAGACTCATTCTTTGTGGAAGTGAAGTTCTCATACTGTTGCTTTAGAACATCTCTCTGATTTCTTTTGATGCTCTTAGTTCCATCAAATCTTTTTTCTAGAGCATTCCAGAGAATCTGAGCATCAGTGCAGTTGCAAAATTGATGCTGATATTCATTGGGAATGGCCAAGAGCAGAGTGCTCAAAGCCTTCATCTCTGTCTGTCTGATCTTCCTCTCACCATCTGTCTTTGGTGGAGGTCTTTTCCCATCTGGTCCTATCCTTCCAGCTTCAGAAGGACCATTCTCAATGATATCCCACATTGAGTAGTCAGTGAGAAGAATATATTGTCTGATTCTGATCTTCCACATGTCAAACTCACTTGGTTTGAGCATTGGAACCTTAGAAACCAAAGTACTGCTTGATTCTGTAAGATTTTCCATGATGAATAACTGTTTCTGAGAGAGTTAGGCTCTGATACCACTTGTCAGGATCGAATTCTCAACAAGAATTAATTATCAGAAACAATATCAAAGAAGTTTGCGGAATAACACTTTGATATTTAATCAAACAGGAAATCAAAACAGAATATAATTAACAAACTGTAAACTTGTATTGAATGCTTTGAAGTTACAAGATTACTCACTCAACCTCAATATTGATGAACAGGCTCACCAATACGAATTCTACTTCTCTAGAATTAGGATCTATGCCTTGAGGTTGATTTTCTCTCTAAAAGAATGAAAACAAAAGTTAAAATTATTATTCTAAACTATACAATATATATACTGAATACAAAGATAATTACAATAAATAAAATATCTTCAGTATATCTTCCATGTATATCTCTAAGCTTTCATGTATATCCTTTCATACGAATCTTCATCATATAAGCAGTATTAATCTTCAGCAGCATTAACTTCCTTCTAGCAGCATTAACTACTAAGCAGTACTAACCACTAGCAGTACTAACTAGCTAAGCAGTACTAACTTTGTTCAAGCAGCACTAACTTTGACTAGCAGTATTAATAATACTAGCAGTAGTAACACTCAGCAGTATTAACCTTTAAGTCTTCTAGCAGTAGTAATTTTGAACCAGCAGCATTAACCATACTTGATGAATTCTTCAGTTCCCAACATGATTTCCCTTTATTATTTCCAGAAGAGGGAAAAAAGAGGGTATCATTTCATGTTGAAGCCTCAACATCTCCCACTAAGATTGATAATCTTGTCACATCACCAGTCACCCCCATACTCAAAAGTTCTAAACCTACCGTCACTCCAACACCTTTAGGTCAGTCTCCTGAGAAAACCATTGTAGCTCCTGTAAGAATCTCAACATAAGGCCCCTATGTGGTTGAAGTTGACTTTCCGTGGGTGTACGTTTAAAGCTACCGAGCCTGACATCCATTACGGGTACTTTATGTGTTTGGTTTTACTAATACGTGAAGTGGCTTACTTTTGTGTTCCGTCACTTGTATTAGTAAGCGGGCCTCCCCCGTCCACCTAAGAGGTATTTGCATTATTGTTGAAATTACCCATATGAATTCCAATAGCGTCTCTTAAATCATTTAAATTGAAGTACTGATTTTCCATTTACAAATGTTTGATCTCACTAGGATTTAGCCTAACACTTTTTCTTAAAATGACATGTATAACAGGTCCTTCTAGCGGTGGATTTCCTCGTGCTTGAGTGGAGAGTTTTTTGAAGGATAATAGCATTTTTGAAAGGATATAGAGGCGCGTTTTGGATATAGAATTGGTATACTTTTGAAGTGAGATGTCAATACCCGTTCGTAATCTAGAACTAGTTGGACTAGATTAGTAGGTTCTTGTATTCATTTCCACTTGATTAATTATTATAAGCGCCATGCAACTATTGTAACACCCGAAAAATAGGGATAACAAAAATCCAGAGAACGGACATGAGGTATGCTAAAATTGCCACAGCAAGAGCCTCCCAAAAATGGGGAATATATATTTAAATAACCTGTTTAATCACAATTTTAATTTAATGGAAAAAGAACAACAACCAACTAATCTAATTTCTACATCTAGAAAAGAGATTACAAAAAGGGTTGTCATCTATAGACCCAAACGATCTATATCCAAAAGTATAACGCGTCCATGTGCAATTCCCCAAGCTCTCACCCCAATGCAACTAAACCTGCTTAAGACCGCCGCCGCTAGAACCTGAGATACACATTGACACCAAACAATTGTTAGGCCAAAAAGCCTAGTGAGTTGAACAATAATAAGCATGCATGAACAGACATATTTCTAATCAGCAGTTAACCATAGTTCAACAAATGTGGAGTCAATAGGGGAGACCCATAGCACCAATCAAGTCTCACCCAAGAGTCGATATACCTTGATGCCCTTAACAAGGAACACCCCAAAGGCCCGGCCCACCCGAAGACTATCTCTATGAAAATTCCCCGAATGGTGGAGGTCTAGGCACATACCATCACAGTGGCGCCCAAGACTATATCCTCCTAGTGTACTGACTTGGTTCGTCCACATAACATTTATAAGGGGTCCTTTAGGTATATTTCAACCTACATAATTAAATACCAACTACGGGTATAATATTACCACCTTATCCTCATGATGTCTAACAAAAGACCCAATGTAAATCATGCTCATCATCCATATAAACATATCACCAAAATGGTGTTCCAACCAGAATCATCATCATGCCCATATATGCATACATTTAACATATCAAGGTACCCACATTATGTATCTATGAGACAAATCCCAAATAATGATACATATAACAATAATCTTGGCAAATCACCCATATATATATGCATCTTCCAACAATTATCATGAAGAACCCCCAAACATTTGAACACATAGAGATAAAGTAACAAATAGGAGATTATGATGTGTATCTAGTTTTAACAAAGGGTTAGTAAACTCACAATCTAGGTTTTGAACCCAAAACCTAGAAAATATGGAAACCCTAGAAGTTGGAGGATGAACTTGAAGATGAGAATGAGACTTGGAGAAACCCTTGAATCTTCCTTAGAAATGAAGTTAATGCTTTAATCCAAAACTCAACCACCAAAGGATAGTATTTATGAGGGCTAGGGTTTGGTAAGAGAAGAATGGAGACTGAAATGGGAGCTCCAAAAATCACAACTAAAAGATAGGTTTTGAGAGAAATGAGGTTAAAATCTGATAAGGGTTCATTTAAGGCACTGCACCCCGACGATACATATTCCACGAGTTTGCCTGGCGATAGTGACAATTGTCACTATCGCGAGACTCCCCCCCCTCTCGGTACAATCCTGGCGATTGTGCACGGCGATAGTGACAATGTCACTATCGCGATGGCACTATCGCGCCAAGCTCATCCCAGCCCGAAAACTTAGCAAATTTCGAAAATGAGCACGAGGTCTAAACACATGCAATTATTACATAATCAGATAGCATGTTAGTCCCATAAATAAATATCATATGCATATATGAAAAACTCATATTTTTAGATAAACACAATTAAAGTATTAGGGAATAAATACTTACCTTATAAATTTAAGGATGTTACAATCCTCCCCACCTAAATGGGATTTCGTCCCCGAAATCTTGTTCTAAGCAAACAAGTGAGGATAACGCTTCTTCATATCATCTTCGGACTCCCAAGTAATGTTAGCACCCTGATGGTGCTTCCATTGGACTTTAACCATGACTACGTCCTTATGTCGTAACTTCTTCACCTTTGACTCTAAGATCCCCTCCGGTTCCTCAACGCAACGATTCCCATTGTGTCAGGATCGAAATTCAAACAAGAGTTTAATTCACACACACTCAGAATCAATGCTAAAGAAGTTGCGGAAAAACACTTTAACACTAACAATCAATGAAACAGTATATGCACTTAAATCACAAGTTTATATTGATTCAACTTGATGATTACAAACAAAACCTCAATCTGTTGAACAGGCTCAACAGACGTTTTATACTTCTCTATAGAAAGGATCTAGACTAGTCTTGAGGTTAATTCTCTCTAAAACAAAACGTATGAATAATCATCAAACTATCAAAGACTTCTATACTATATATACAAGACTGATTACAAGATAATTATCAAAATAAAATTGATCTTCATTCCATAATTATCTCCTTTACTTTAGCTTCAATCTATACAGCTGTCTTCATTCAGAAACGGAGTCTTCATCTAATAAGCAGCACTATCTTCATAAGCAGTATTAATTCTGAACTAGCAGTATTAATCTCAGTAAGCAGTATTAATTTTGTCTCAGCAGCATTAACTCCTTCAAGCAGTAGTAATTATGATCTGGCAGTACTAACTTCCTCAAGCAGTAGTAATAGTCATGTCTAGCAGTAGTAACCATCCTTGGCACATTTCAGACCCAACAATCTCCCCCTAACTTAACTTTTCAAATTGAGAAGTTAAGTTCTTCAAAAATTGGTCTTCATGATGCTTTCAAAGCCTAAGTTTACACTCCTAGATTAGGATCCAAACACAAACTTTGATTGATGATCCTGCTAACCATAATCCTTGCCATTTCAGAGCCTTGAGGACAGATTAGTTTAGCTTTCAGCATCCCATGTAGCTTGGCTAGGCTATGGTCATATATCTTATCCACCAGGTAATATTCATGAAATCTTTTGTCAATGGTTAAGATATACACCCCACACCTTTCTATGAGCATCCAGTTGTACACAGACTTGAAGACATCTTTGATGATATGCTTGACAAGATCTGGACTGAACATCATGCATAAATACTCCATTGCTAGTTTCTTGATGTTCATCCCTGGAGTCTTCAGCACATCTCCATACAGATTCATTCCCACTTTAAACATTTCTTCCAAGTCTGACCTGAAACAACATCTGACTATCTTCCCCCAAGTAGAATATACTTCAAAATGATCACCCATTCTTTTGATTCTGAAATATTCTTTGCGTTGATCTTCAAGAATATCCCAGTGGATGATTTCAGGAGCTTGGACTAAAATGGGATCTGCCTTCACTGGATCATTATCTGTTACAGTCATGTAAAGTTCAAAATGCACATCAGACTGACTTGGTTGCTGTACACTTTGACTTGATTGATCAGCTTGACCTGTAACAGATGGTTCTGTTTCTTTCTCAGCTTCTGCAACCCTTGGCTTCTTAGACAGTTTCTTGGAAGCTATTGTTTTCACTCTCTTGGCAGATTTGACATCCACAGAAACATGTTCTTCCTTCTTTTCTTCAGCCTTTTCTTTTGAAGGGGTGGTTTCATCACTCTCAGGGAAGGGTTGTTGGATATTGAGATCATGTCTCTCTTTCATTTGTCTTTCAAACTCAACCCTTTGAGTGTAATCCCCTTGAAGCTTTGCCATTTCCCTTTTATATAGCTCTTCAACTCTGCTGTATGACATGCTAGCAAACATCTCTTCTTTTACACCAATTGAGCCTTTCAGAAAGTTTATCCTTTTTCTCCTTTCTTGATTGGCCAAATAGGTCTTAGAAGGTTTTCTTTTCTGAATCTTTGCTGCCAGTCTGTGCTTGGATGCTTTCACTGTATTTTTCTTGGCCTCAGCTGCAGCTTTCAAGCTCTTTTGATATTCCTCATTCAGCTTAGTGGACAGATCTAGAGCAATCTGCCTATCTTTGGCCTTATGAGTTTCTTCTTCTTGTAGTAGCTCAGCCTGAAGCTTCTTAGCCAGTTCCTCATCTAGTTCAATCTGTTTTAGCTTCTTTGGTGGCTTTGCAGATTCATTCACCTTTTCCTTTCCTTTCCTCTTCAGTTCAACCTCACTGATTTCTTTCCTTTTTATCTCAGGGCCTCTCTCTTTGATTTACACTCCCTTGGCCTTTTTAGTGGCTTTGGGAGTGTCTGTTTTGGCTTTTAGAAGGGTTTCTGCTATCTCTATTTCTTCAACAGAAAGCCCTGTTACTGCTGCTGCCTCTGTTACTGCTGCTAAGCCAATTGATGCTGCTTTCTTGAATGTTTCTACTGCTGGCTCTGTTTCTACTGCTGTACTGGTTTCTGCTTCTTTGCCCTTCTCCCTCTCAAAAGTAGAGTCCATTCCAACAGGACTTTGCTTCTCAGATTCAGCTCTATTCTCCCCCTCTTTGGAAGCATCATGAGGAATGCTCCTCTTCTTCAGTATGAATTTGGTCCTCTTCTTCTTTTGTACATGCTTGAGGACCATTTTCTTGAGGTTGGAAATCTGGACTTGTTGGGATAAGATCACTTGTTGCATCTCCTCAATAAGTTTGCCCTGAGATAGGACATCCTTATTTATATTTGCAATAGTTTCCATCAATTCATCGTATGTATATCTATCCTCACCACCTTTAGGTGTGTTTACCACCCTTGGAGGATCACTGGAACTTTTATTAGGGGTCCTCTGCCTAGCAGAGGCACCTTCTACCCCCTTGGTTTCTTGGCATCGGGGACCTCTAGATGATTGCTCACCCAAAGTTGCCATGGGGAAGGTCTTAGATATGTTCACACTGTCCTGCCCTGCACTTTGTGCAAAGTCAGTAGTGTGAGCCTTACAACCCATATGCTCTTCCTTCTCCTTATTGAGCACCTTCTTGGGGTTAGGAGACACCCCTGTGGTTTCCCTTTGGATATTCTCTAATGGAGAATGCTCCATTAGAGGGCTTGAAGGCTTTGTGGGTGAAGGTACAAGAAGGGAAGGAACCTTCTTTACCTTTTTCCTTATATAAGTGTGAGTGATGGGTGATGTTGGCTTTTTAAGAAGGGACTGAGGGATGTTAATAGAAATGAGTGGTGTTGGTAGGTCATCAGTTTGGTTGTCAGATGAGGGCTTTGACACTGATGTCTCACCATGGGAATGAGACACAACCATCATTGTTGAGAACAATGGTGTGTCAATACCTGAGTGGACCTTACAAGTCCTCCTCATATTAGAAAACACCTTCCCTTTCGGGACCTTAGGTACATATACTTCATTAAAATGAGGTAAATCCGTCAATTCCTTATTTAGTAAAGCTTGCACAAACCTGGGATACATATAAAAAGATTTTGTTTTGGTATCCAGGTTGGACAGTAAGTCATTTAAGATCATTTGCGAAAAATTGAACTTCCTGGAGGTGGCTAAGCAGACCATAGCATAAGCAAGGGTACTGCTGAACTCACTCCAGCCAGTTGTTTTCTTTGAAATGCAGTGCTGGAGGGTATGAACAAAAAATCTGAACTGAGGTGAGAATTTGTTCTTAAAGAACTTAAAAATCTCAGTGGGACCTTCATATCCAATTCTGCTTAGATTTTCAAAAAGATCTTCCTTGGGTAGAGATGTTATACCTGAGGCATCATCTAAAAGTAGATGAATGCGAATGGTCTCCTCTGAGATGGTCAGGGGTTTATCACAAACCCTTGACTTGATAACCTGAGTACACTCTTCATTATGGATAGTGGCATTTGCCCAGAACTGTCTTTGATGCTCCACATAGATTGTGGGATTGACCGTTAAAGCGTGGGCGATATGTGTGGATTTTAGGAAGTCCACAATCTGATGAAATCCTTCGGTTTGGTTGGGCTTATTCAGCATTGCCAACTCATTGTGGTCATCAACAAATACAAGACCTGCCATTTGAGAGAGATTCGGTTGCGAACTAGGGTTAAGAGCTTGAAAATCAAGAACGTTAGCGAGAGCGATAGAGAAAGAAGATAGGTAAGCGCAAGAAATTCAAAGAGCCGTTTTGATTTTTGGCGGACTAAGGGGGTATTTATACAATTAGTAAAACAGTTAAGAGCAGTACTAATTTACATTAGCAGTAGTAACTGACCCCGTAGTAGTAATTCTTTGAAGTAGTAGTTAGTACGCTAGCAGTATTAACTAACTCGTAGTATTAACTCATATTAGCAGTAGTAACACATACTGGCAGTACTAATACAGACTAGCAGTATTAACACAGACTAGCAGTATTAACACAGACCAGCAGTAGTAACCCTGATTAGCAGTATTAAATAAGTCAAGCAGTAGTAACTTTACACTGGCAGTATAAACCACCTAGCAGTCGTAACCATACTTAACCATTTTTGAAAAAAAAAAATTCATGAGTAATATAGTGAGTAGTATCAACTGAACTAGAAGTACCAAGTATCCAATCAAAACAACCTGAAACACTTAAACACACGGGGGTTAATAGCACCAATTTAATGAAAGTAAATAAGGAGGAATCTATATAGGTACATAAAGAGAATGAGAATATACTTATTCATTGTTCATCATGCCCACACTTGTGACCAAGAATGTGAATCTACCCACCTCAAAAGCTTTTGTGAATAGATCAGCAAACTGGTTACTTGTATGTACTTTCTGAACCTGAATTAGCTTCTTCTCATTACAGTCTCTGATAAAATGGTACCTTATTTGTATATGCTTTGTTTTTGAATGCTTGACAAGATTATTAACAATGATAATAGCACTGCTGTTGTCTATGAAAATAGGAGTGTGAAGAAATGTCATACCATAGTCCATCATTTGATTCTGAATCCATAGCACTTGTGAGCATCATCTTGCAGCAGCTATGTATTCTGCTTCTGTTGTTGAAGTGGACACTGTGGTTTGCTTCTTACACTGCCATGATACTAGTCTTGCACCCAAAAACTGACATCCTCCAGTTGTAGACTTTCTGTCCAAGTTAGCTCCACCCAAATCACTATCTGAATATGCCAGTAGGTCAAATGGTGATCCATGAGGATACCAAAGTCCTAATCTGGGTTGACCTTTGAGATATCTGAATATCCTCTTAACTGCTTGAAAATGTGATTGCTTTGGCCTAACTTGAAATCTTACACACACACAAACAGGAAACATGATATCTGGTCTTGAAGCAGTGAGATACATGAGGGAGCCAATCATGGATATGTAATAATGAACATCCACATCCTCCCCCTCAAGATCTGCAGCTATTTGTTTGTGTGTCTCCATGGGTGTGCTTGCAGGCTTTGAATCTGAGAACCCAAACTTGGTTAAAATGTCCTGCACATACTTGGTTTGGCTTATGAATATTCCATCTTGTTTCTGCTTAACCTGTAGCCCAAGGAAGAAAGTAAGTTCACCCGTAGAACTCATCTTGAATCTCTTATGCATTAATTCTTCAAAATCTCTGCACAATTGATCTTTTATGGATCCAAAGATGATGTCATCCACATAGATTTGTACTAACAGGATGTCCTTCTTCTTCCTTTGAATGAACAGAGTCTTGTCAATGATTCCTCTCTTAAAACCATTTTCCAAGAGATAGGTAGATAATGTGTCATATCAAGCTCTTGGTGCTTGATGTAGCCCATACAGTGCTTTCTTCAATTTGTATACTCTGTCAGGGTACTTGGGATTTTCAAACCCTGGGGGCTGACATACATATACTTCTTCTTCTATTTTGCCATATAGAAAAGCACTTTTCACATCCATTTGGTAGACTTTGAACTTCATGAAAGAAGCATAGGCTAAAAACAGCCTAATTGCGTCAATCCTAGCCACTGGTGCAAAACCTCTTCATAATCAATTCCTTCTTCTTGAGTGTACCCCTGTGCTACCAATCTAGCCTTGTTCTTGATCACTATCCCTCTCTCATCCTACTTGTTTCTGAAAATCCATTTTGTCCCTATAGCTCTGTGTCCTTTAGGCAGTTCTACCAAATCCCATACATTTTGCAGTACAAACTGCAGCAGCTCCTCTTGCATTGCTTCTATCCATCTTGGATCTTTCATTGCATCATGTGCCTTTTTGGGCTCAACCTGAGATAGAAAGCAAGATAGTAAGCCTGATTGTATGTCTTTTAATCCTCCCAACTTACTCTGATTCCTTGTGATGATTGGAGAATTGATGTCACCAATCACCAACTGAGGAGGATGATCTTTATGCACTTTTGTTTGATGAATAGCCTCATCAATAATCTCTCCATCCATATTAGAGTCATTCTTTTCAGGAGAGCTGCCACCAAACACTGAGGAGTTCTCATCATCAGTATCATCTTCTGCCAATGCAGGCATCTCAGGTTCTAGATGTTCTGAAGTCAAAAGTTGATCCTCCTTTTCACCTCTCTGCTCTTCATTTTGAGCAGTTTCAATATCCTTTGAATCTGAAGCATCTTTCTTCTCTTGAACACAGAGTTCAATAGAATCTGCTGTAGGGATTGGGAATAGCACAAACTCTTGTCTTTTGTCTTGTACTGATTCTGTCCCTGTTCCTGCATTATTCTCATAACTGAAACCCAAAGAATTAGTTAGTGAATCAATGTCAAAAAGCCAATCAGGGCCTGTACCAAGTTTATTTGGTGTGCTCTCATTGCATTTGACATTGTCACTTTCCTCAATTATTCTAGAAGAGGTATTAAATACTCTGTAAGCCTTACTTTGGGATGAGTAACCAACCAGAAATCCATCATCTGCTTTGCTATCAAACTTGCCTAAGTGAGTTTTGGTATTAAGAATTGTGCAAGGACACCCAAATGGTTTGAAAAATCCAATAAAAGGTTTCATCTTGTTAAAAAGTTCATATGGTGTCTTGCCTTGAGATTTAACTATTAGAACCCAGTTTTGAACATAACAAGCAGTATTAACTGCTTCTGCCCAAAATGTAACTGGCAGTTTTGAATCTGCCAACAGGGATCTTGCAGCTTCAATCAGTGTCCTATTTCTCCTCTCAACAACTCCATTCTATTGAGGGGTCCTAGGAGCACTGTATTGTCTCTCAATACCTTTTTCCTCACAAAAGCTGTTTAGATCATGGTTTTTAAATTCAGTTCCATTATCAGACCTGATGATTTTAACTCTTTGATTTGTTTGGTTTTCAACTCTGAGAATAAAGGATTTGATCAGTCCATTTGTCTCATCCTTTGTCCTCAGAAAATAGACCCAAGTGAATCTAGAGAAATCATCAACAATAACTAAGCAGTAAGATTTCTTGCCAATACTCATCACATTTGTAGGGCCAAACAGATCCATATGCAATAAAGTAAGAGGTGAAGAGATTGTATTTATCTCTTTGGACTTATGAGAAGTTTTGTGCTGTTTGCCTTTAAGACATGCAACACAATGATCATCACATGAAAATACCTTTTGTGGTAATCCTCTTACAAGGTTGTTTTTCACAAGATTATTCATTGTTTTAAAGTTCATGTGACACATCCTTCTGTGCCAGAGAGATGATTCATCAACAAAATCTTTTGAAAATAGACAATTAAATGATGAATCATTAGATACATTCTCTAAATCCAAGCAGTAAACATTGTCCTTTCTTGGTGTTCTCAGTAGTATCATACTTTCATCAACTACCTTGAACACTTTAGCAAGGATAATACATTCACTATCAGTAAACAATATACTATGTTTCTTGTCACAAACCTGTGATACACTTAACAGGTTGTATCTCAATTGCTCAACATAGTATACATCCTCAAAGGTCATCTTACCCTTTGACACATTACCTTTTCCACTAATCTTTCCTCCAGATGGATTATCACCAAATGCAACATGTCCTCCATCAATTCTTTTGAAGTTTTGTAGGCAGGACTTGTTGCCTGTCATGTGCATAGAGCAACCACTATCAACATGCCAAATGCTCTTCCCTTTTTGCTGTTGGTTGCCCTGCACATAAAGTAGAACAGTTAGTTTTTAATAGGAACCCAAGCCAAAGTGGTCTTGGGTTTCCCATTCTCATCAACATATTCATAATCAGTTTTGATGAGCTTTTCAGACTGGGGAATCTTATGGCTTGAGTATTTTGTCAGGATAATGGGTCTTGCAGTACTAACACTGGAAGCGGTACGAACTGAATTAGCAGTACTAACTAGGTTAGCAGTACTAACATCATTAGCAGTACTAATTGGGTTAGTAGTACTAACTTTGTTAGCAGTACTATCTGAGTTAGCAGTAGTATTGCTTACAACAGCATTATTTCTGTCAGCAGTACTATTTGAAGTAGCAGTACTAACAACTTTCTTTATTTTTGGAACCCATACCTGAACAAAGTTGTTTGCTTTCTTTGTCTTTAATGTACTCCTTGGCTTATTTGGAGTATTTTTCTTTGATTTTGCAAACTTGTTTTGAACATGAGCTTTTAAAGGTGCTCTTTTTACATTTTCAGCCATATGATTCCTTCTTTGATTCCTATAACCAACAGGATTTTGTATATGTCTTTGAAAATTTATCCTCTGGTTCATAGGATTGAAATAACAGTATTTGGCAATATGGTTAAGCTTTCCACAAATAAAACAAGGTTTTGGTCTATTGATTTTACTCAAATCAACCCCTTGTTTTTGTGCCCACTGATTATTCCAGTTTCTTTGATTACCCCTTGTTTTATCATGTTTTTGGAGCTGATGTTGTTTACATGTACAGGGATTCACAACTGTGGTCTGCATATAGTGGACTCCCTGTACCTTTCCCTTTTCTCTCTTTGAGCTATCCACCTTTTCACTCTTGATGAATGGTTTACCCCCCCTTTCATTTGTAAGGATATGATTTTCTACAGGAATCTCTTCTGCATTCTTACTCTCTGAATTCTCTTCCTCATTCTCTTCTTCAACCACAATACTATCTATAGGATCTACTTCTGTTGCTCCTATAGGTAAGTCCTCCTTATTTTGGTTCTCTAAGAGATCTGAAGAGGGAGGGATGTAATTATTGTTATAAGGTGGAGGTGTTGCATTGTATCCTATACCACTCTTGATCTTATCATGAACTTGAGCTTTAAGTAAAGAGTCCATTGCTTTGGAAGCATAAGAAAACTTCTCAATGTCAAGCTTAGCTTTCTCATACTCACTCTTTATCTTCTCACACTCCTCTTTAGATTTTTCTATTTGAATCTCTAATTGATCTTTCTCCCACTTCCAATAATTTGTGTCATAGTAATGCTGAAGTTCATTTGCCTTGTAAGCCTTGATTTGATCTTCAAACTTCTCAACAATCACTTTATACTCTCTTATATCTCTTTCTAACCTTTTAAGGTCGTCACACATGCTTTGGTTATGATCCCTGTACTTTTTAACAGTCTGAAGACACACTTCAGTGCACAGTTTAGTTTTTACCTCTGTTGGAATATCTGTGCTTGAAGATTCTGAGACTTCTGCCATCAAGGCTTGATTCTGAACAGCTTCTTCTGCTTGATCACTCCAATCAAATCCCATTCCTTCTTGAGAAACAAGAGCTTGAGTGGAGTTTCTGTTGTTTTGGAAGCTTGAGGAATGTGCTTGCTGGTGGTTGCTGTCATATTGTTGACGAATTCCTCCTCTGCATTCTTTTGCAAAGTGTCCCATCTTGTGACACTTGTAGCACTCCACCTTTGACTTGTCAAACCCAACACTATCTTCTCTTCTCTGAGAAAAGTTGTTCCTTCCAGTCCTCTTTATGAATCTATTGGCCCTCATAGTTAGCATGGCCATCTGCCACTTTATATCCATCTCCTGAAGGTCATCTGCATTAATTTGTTCAAGATCATCATTAATTAAACCAGAATTAGCATGACTAGCAAGAAAAGCTTCTAATACAGAGTCATTAGATACATCTTGCTTAGATACATAAGCAGTACTAACTGATTCTGTATTAGCAGCAGAATCAGTAGAAGAAGAAGATGATAAAAGAGCAGCATTATGAGTGTATACAGATGGTCTTTTCTTGGCTTCAACTTCAGCCTCAAACACCCTTAAGTCATTATAAAGATCGTCTAGTTCTTTGTCCTCCAGCTTGTCATTCTATCTGAAGGAGACAATATACATGGTCCATTCATCTCCAAGGGACCTTAAGAACTTTCTGTTTACATCATCTTGATCAATCTGCACTCCAACAGTAGCTAGTTCACCAATCAACTTGTTAAACCTATCAAAAGTTTGAGTCATGGACTCATTCTTAGTTGACATGAAGTTTTCATACAGTTGCTTCAATATTGCCTTTTGATTTCTCTTGGTACTTTTGGTACCAGAGAATATCTTCTCTAGAGCATTCCAAAGCATCTGGGCATCAGTGCAGTTGCAGAATTTGTGTTGATACTCATTAGGAATAGCCAAGAGCAGTGTGCTCAAGGCTTTCATCTCTGTCTGCCTTATCTTCCTCTCTCCATCCGTCTTTGGTGAGACTCTTTTTCCATCTGCTCAAATCTTTCCTTCATTAGATGGACCATTCTCAATGATGTCCCACATAGAGTAATCTGTGAGAAGGATGTATTGCCTGATCCTAATCTTCCACATGTCAAACTCATTAGATCTGAGCATTGGAACCTTTGAGACCAGAACGCTATCACTTGAACCGTCCATGATGATTGTTGTTTTTCTGAGTTTAACAAAGCTCTGATACCACTTTTCAGGATCGAAATTCAAACAAGAATTTAATTCACACACACTCAGAATCAATGCTAAAGAAGTTGCGGAAAAACACTTTAACACTAACAATCAATGAAACAGTATATGCACTTAAATCACAAGTTTATATTGATTCAACTTGATGATTACAAACAAAACCTCAATCTGTTGAACAGGCTCAACAGACGTTCTATACTTCTCTATAGAAATGATCTAGACTAGTCTTGAGGTTAATTCTCTCTAAAACAATACGTATGAATAATCATCAAACTATCAAAGACTTCTATACTATATATACAAGACTGATTACAAGATAATTATCAAAATAAAATTGATCTTCATTCCATAATTATCTCCTTTACTTTAGCTTCAATCTATACAGTTGTCTTCATTCAGAAACGGAGCCTTCATCTCATAAGCAACACTATATTCATGAGCAGTATTAATTCTGAACTAGCAGTATTAATCTCAGCAAGCAGTATTAATTTTGTCTCAGCAGCATTAACTCCTTCAAGCAGTAGTAATTGTGACCTGACAGTACTAACTTCCTCAAGCTGTTGTAATAGTCATGTCTAGCAGTAGTAACCATCCTTGGCACATTTCAGACCCAACACATTGTCCACCCGAATTTCTATCAAGGGAATAACGCTTTCCTCCTCGGCTAGGCACTTCCGAAGGTAGCATACATGAAGTGTAAGATGTATTCCATCCATTTTCGGTGGTAAATCCAATCGATAGGCTTGCAACCCAATCTTTTCCAAAATAACGAATGTGTCAAGGAAATGAGGACTAAGCTTCCCACGCTTCCCGAAACGTATGATCCCCTTCCACGGAGACACCTTCAACATGACTCGGTCACCCACTTGAAACTCAACCGACCTTCTCTTCTTGTCCGCATAACTCTTTTGTCGGTCTTGTGCCGCCTTTAGCCTCTCCCGAATCTCTTTCACCTTGTCCGCCGTCTCTTGCACTATTTCCGGCCCGGCAAATTGCTTTTCGCCCGCTTCTAGCCAACAAACTGGGGTTCTACACTTCCGCCCATACAAGGCCTCGAACGGTGCCATTCCGATACTAGAATGGTAACTGTTGTTGTATGCGAACTCTACCAAAGGTAGGTGTGAATCCCAACTTCCCCCGAAATCTATTACACACGACCTCAACATATCTTCTAAGGTCTGGATCATCCTCTCACTTTGACCATCCGTTTGAGGATGATACGCCGTGCTCAAATTCAGTTGAGTACCCAACTACTTTTGCAAACTAGCCCAAAAGTTCGAAGTGAATCGGCTATCCCGATCCGATACCACAGATTTCGGAACTCCTTGCCTTGACACCACCTCGTCGATGTACAGTTTAGCCAATTTATCCATTGGCAAAGCCTCCCGCATCGCAAGAAAGTGCGCACTCTTGGTCAACCGATCCACGATCACCCAAATGGTGTCGTGACCACGCAAGGTCTTCGGTAACTTTGTCACGAAATCCATAGTAATGTTGTCCCATTTCTACTCGGGAATGGAAAACGGTTGCAAACTCCCATACGGTCTTTGATGCTCCGCCTTGACTTGGAGGCACGTGACACACTTCTCCACATAACTTGCCACGTCTAACTTCATCACCGGCCACTAATAATTTAACTTTAAGTCTCTATACATCTTGGTGCTACCGGGATGTATAGAATATTTCGACTTATGTGCTTCCTCGAGAAGCAAGCCACGATTTCCCCCAATCTTGGGCACCCAAATTCGCCCTTGGAAGAGTTTGAGTCCACGACTATCTTATGTTAAGAGTTCTGTTGGGAACTGAAGAAAAGCTTAAGTGATTAATGCTGCTAGTACAGAATTACTACTGCCACTACTGCCAGAGGAATTCAAGTTTAATACTGCTAGGTATTACTGCTTCTAGTAGAATTAATGCTGCTAGTCAAAGTTAGTGCTGCTTGAACAAAGTTAGTACTGCTTAGCTAGTTAGTACTGCTAGAGGTTAGTGCTGCTTAGTAGTTAATGCTGCCAAGTTTGAGTTAATACTTCCAAGGTGATTAGTGCTGCTTATGAGATGGAGATCCGAATTGCAAGAATGACAGCTGGATAGATTGAAGATATTCATGGAAGATATTCTGAAGATATTTTATTAATTGAAATTATCTTTTGTTCAGTATATGTACAGAATTGTTTTAGAATAGTAAAATATAACAGTTCATTCTAAGTTTTTGTTTTAGAGAGAGAATCAACCTCAAGGCATAGTTCCTAATTCTAGAGAAGTAGAATTCGTCTTGAAAGAATCTGTTCTTCAAGATTGAGGTTGTGTGTGTAATCTTGTGATTTAAAGCATTCAATACAAGTTTACAAGTTAATCATCATATTTACTCTTTGTTTACTGTTTCATTGAATATCAAAGTGTTATTCCGCAAACTCCTTTGATATTAGTTTCTGAGAATTTATTATTGTTAAGAATTCGATCCTGACAAGTGGTATCAGAGCTTAAACAGGATGTACTCAAACAGGGCAAAGATATAGAAGAGCTTAAACTCATAGTTCTGTCACAACAAGAACAAATCATCAAATTGAAGCAAATGGTAAGGAAACTGATTCTGCAAAGGAAGAAGAAACAATTTGTGCTCAGAAGGAGGAAACCAGTGACTGATGCTCCCAAAAAGGGGGAGTCAGAAGCTGATGCCAAAGCTAAGGGGGAGCAAGAGGAAAAACATGATGTTGAGGGGGAGAATGAGCAAGCAGCAGAAACAGAGCCAGCAGCAGAAACCATTAATACTGCCAGTTCAAGTAAAGCAGCAGAAATGGTTAATACTGCTGAGCTGAAAGAAGCAGCAGAAACAGTAAAAGAGGTCCTTATAGAGCTTGAGATTGCAGAAACACTCATCAAAGCCAAACATGATACTCCCAAGGTCACCTCAAAGGCCAAAGGAGTTGTCATAAAAGAAAGAGGTGATGCAGCAAAGAACTCTAGCATTGAGAAGGTGATGGGTAAAGAGAAAGGTAAGGCAAAGCTAGTTGAATCTGATAAACCAATGAAAAAGCAGAAGCTGATTGAATCAGATGAAGCTCTAGCTAGGAAGATACAGGCTGAGCTTGAAGAAGCAGAAACCATGCAAGTGCAAAAGGATAGAGAGATAGATAAAACAATGGCTGCAGAGTTAAACAAAGCCTATCAACAAAGCTTAGCAACAGAACAAGCCAAGCAGAAAGCCACATTTTTGAGGAAGCCTGCTAAGATCAAAATGGCTGCAAGGAAAAGACAACCTTCAAAGACATACCTGGGTGCTCAAGAGAGAAAGAAAATGATTACTTTCCTCAAGGGTGCAGTAGGTGTCAAGGTAGAGATGTTTTCAAAGATGTCTTTTGAGAAGATCAAGAAGATGTATGATGCTGAGATGATAAAGCTTCAAGGTGATGATCTTGCAAGGGTTGAAATGGAGAAAAGAATGAAAGAAAGCAATGATTTCTTACAAAAACCATTCCCTGATGAGCAAGAAACTCTAGAGAAGGAAGCAACAATTGGTGAAAGTCTAAGGACTTTAAAAAGAACAAAGATGATTGCCAGGAGAAAGCCTACAAAGAAACCTAGATTAGTGGAAGAAGAGGCTGAAAAGGTTGCTGAAGAAGAAGAGGCACCTGAGTCATCTACAATGAAAGAACCTGCAAGTACTGAGGATGTCAAGATGTACATGGTTGTGATGGACAAAGTGCCTGAACCAATTGCAGCAGAACCTGTAGGAGTTAAACCTCCTGAAGTCATTCACTGGGATGTTTTGGAAGTAGATGGCAAGGAGTATATCAGACTGAAGAGAAAAGATGAAAGTATGAAGTCTACAGTACTTGGGCTAAAATTGTCAGAACATGCTCAAGGTCTGATATTGAAGAAATGTTTGATATAGGGATGAAGTTGTATGCAGATCAGTTGAAAGCTCCAGGGATTTCAATTACAAAACTGGTGATGGAGTATCTGTGTATGATGTTCAAACCTGATGAAGTGGAGGAGATCATAAGGAGTGTTTTTCAAGCAGTTACCAATTGGACTTTGTATGAAACTAGTGGAGTATATTCTGTGACTTTGGATAGAAATCACATTGAATACTTCCTAGTGGATAAAGTATACAACCATAGCAGATTGAAACTTCATTTAATGTTGAAGAAGAAGCTTGGATGTGTTGAAAATTCAGAAATGGCTAAATATTTGATCCAAAGAACAATTAATCAAAGTTTGGGATTGGATGCAAATACTGGAATTTAGGTCATGATGGAGTTTTGGGAGCATCTTGAAGAAGATCTGAAGAACTTGACTTCTTTTCCTAAAAGTCAAGTTAGGGGGAGATTGTTGGGAACTGAAGAAAAGCTTAAGTGATTAATGCTGCTAGTACATAATTACTACTGCCACTACTGCAGAGGAATTCAAGTTTAATACTGCTAGGTATTACTGCTTCTAGTAGAATTAATGCTGCTAGTCAAAGTTAGTGCTGCTTGAACAAAGTTAGTACTGCTTAGCTAGTTAGTACTGCTAGAGGTTAGTGCTGCTTAGTAGTTAATGCTGCCAAGTTTAAGTTAATACTTCCAAGGTGATTAGTGCTGCTTATGAGATGGAGATCCGAATTGCAAGAATGACAGCTGGATAGATTGAAGATATTCATGGAAGATATTCTGAAGATATTTTATTAATTGAAATTATCTTTTGTTCAGTATATGTACAGAATTGTTTTAGAATAGTAAAATATAACAGTTCATTCTAAGTTTTTGTTTTAGAGAGAGAATCAACCTCAAGGCATAGTTCCTAATTCTAGAGAAGTAGAATTCGTCTTGAAAGAATTTGTTCTTCAAGATTGAGGTTGTGTGTGTAATCTTGTGATTTAAAGCATTCAATACAAGTTTACAAGTTAATCATCATATTTACTGTTTGTTTACTGTTTCATTGAATATCAAAGTGTTATTCCGCAAACTTCTTTGATATTAGTTTCTGAGAATTTATTCTTGTTAAGAATTCGATCCTGACAAGTTCCTTTTGCTTGGTCATAACCTCGGCCTTGAGGTTCTCTTCTTTAAGTGCTTCCGCTTGGCTCGTTCTTATACTTTCCAACAAACTCGACACCACATCGATTCTGGTAAGGGACATTTTGACACCTTCGCCATGATTCCTTCGGCTCAATGCATCCGCCACCACATTAGCCTTACCGGGATGATAGAGTAGGTCACAATCGTAATCCTTCAAAAGCTTTAGCCATCTCCTTTGTCGCATGTTGAGCTCCTTTTGGTCGAAGATGTACTTGAGACTCTTGTGATCCGTGAAAAGAGTACACTTGGTTCCATATAAGTAGTGTCGCCACAAATTCAACGCGAAAACTACCGCCGCCAACTCCAAATCATGAGTCGGATAGTTCTTCTCATGATCCTTTAATTGTCGCGACGCGTAGGCTATCACCTTCCCCCTTTGCATTAGTACGCACCCAAGTCCCATCTTGGAAGCGTCACTATACACCACAAAGTCTTCCGATCCTTCAGGTAAGGACAAGATCGGGGCTTCGCACAACTTCCTCTTGAGCGTCTGAAATGCTTGCTCTTGTGCATCGGTCCAAAGAAACTTGACGTTCTTTCTTGTAAGGGAAGTGAGCGGTGTAGCCGTCTTTGAGAAATCCTGAATGAAACGTCGGTAGTAACCCGCTAAACCCATGAAGCTTCGGATCTCCGTCGGACTTGTTGGGGGTTCCCAACTCATCATTGCTTCGATCTTTGCTGGATCCACTTTTACCCCGTCCTTTGATACCACATGCCCCAAGAATTGCACTTCTTGAAGCCAAAATTCGCACTTCGAGAACTTCGCGAACAGTTTCTCCCTTCTTAGAACTTCTAATACTTCCCGTAAGTGTCTTCCATGTTCGGACTCATCCCTTGAATATATTAAAATATCGTCGATGAAGACGATCACGGATTTATCCAAAAATAGGCGACACACACGGTTCATCAAATCCATGAATACGGCCGGAGCGTTGGTTAAGCCAAACGGCATCACCAAGAACTCATAATGACCGTATCTCGTTCGGAAAGCCCTCTTCGGAATATCTTCGTTCTTCACTCTCACTTGATGATAACCGGACCGAAGGTCAATCTTCGAGAAACATCCCGCCCTTTGGAGTTGATCAAAGAGATCGTCGATGCGAGGTAGAGGGTACTTGTTCTTCACCGTGACTTTGTTTAACTCCCGATAATCTATGCACATCCGCATGGATCCATCTTTCTTCTTCACGAACAAAACCGGTGCTCCCCAAGGTGACTAACTTGGTCGAATGAATCCCTTCTCCAACAACTCTTGAAGTTGCGTCATCATCTCCTTCATTTCTGTCGGTACCAAATGATATGGAGCACGAGCTATCGGAGCCGCTCCCGGTGTGAGGTCAATCTGAAACTCCACTTGCCGTTCCGGCGGTAAACCGGGTAAGTCTTCCGGAAAGACGTCCGGATAATCTTGCACTACCTCCACATCTCTCACCGACTTATTTTCTTTCTTTGCGTCCACAACGTAGGCCAAGTACTAAGGGTAGCCTTTCGCTAAAAACTTGCGAGCCTTAAGAGATGAGATAATAGGATTATTCCTCTTTCCTTTCTCTCCATAAATGGTTGCCACCCCATTTTCCGGCAATGGTACTTGGATCATCTTTTTGGAGCAAAAGATGTCCGCCTTATGCCTCACTAACCAATCCATGCCTATGACTACATCAAACCCTCCTATAGCCATAGGTAGTAAATCTACTCCGAAAGAAATTCCGTTGATCTCTAGAGTGCAATCACAAAAACGGTCACGAATGATCACTTAATCTCTATTAGCTATTTCTACTACTAACGCATCGGGAAGAACACTAATAGGAGTGGTGAATCGTTTACAGAAAGCATCCGACACAAAAGAACATGTAGCACCCGAATCAAACAAGACACGAGCAGGCATGGAGTTTACTAGAAACGTACCCGAAACAACATCCGCGGTCTCCTTTGCCTCCTCGGTAGTCATCCGGAAAGCTCGACTCGGTACCCGTGATGGTTGCTCGACCCTATCCGTCGAACCCACAGAATTTACACCACCTTCTCTAACCAGCCTTGGACACTCTCTCTTCATATGCCCCGGCTCTCCGCATTCATAACAAACCGCCCCACGGAGGGAACACTCTCGAGTAGTGTGGTTTTTCTTACCACACTTGCTACACCCAGCTGGACCGGAGGGAGTCCTTACAGCACACGACCCCGAGTGCTTTGACCTGCACTTGTGGCACCACCGATATTCACGGAGTTGATCACCCGATCTCCCGCTTACAAAGGGTCTAGATTGACGAACGGGCCAGATGGCCCCTCCCACTTCCGTTTCTCACCAACGTACCTCTTCTCATCCCTTTCCGAATTGATGTTGTCCTCAATGAGTAAGGACTCCTCGATAAACTCCTGTAGAGTCGAACACTTAGCATTCCTTACATCCGTTCGCATTCCGGCCGGTAAACCCTGTTGATATGCTTTCATCTTCGACTTTTCGTCGGGGACTAGATGTCCCACCAAGTTTAGATTCTCCAAGAAGAGCTTGGAGTAGCCAACAATCGACATATTCCCCTTCTTTAGATCTCGGAACTCCCGCTCCAACCTGTCCAACGACCGCTCGCTGCCGTATTTGTCCATGATCTTCTCTTTGAACACCGTCCAAGTTATCTTAGCTAGAACTTCCGAGGTGAGGGCGGATCGGTTGAGGTTCCACCAAATCAAAGCCTCTCCCCAAAGTAGCTGAGAAGAAAACTTGACCCGTTGAGAAGGATCGCATTCACTGGACTCGAAGGCCATCTCTAATTCCTTGAGCCAGTACATACAAGCAACAGGGTTGTCTGAACCCACAAACTCCTTAGGGTGACACCCCAGAAACGTCTTGTAGGTACACCCTTTAGTCTTCGATCTGATTCCCTCAGCAGATGGTTCTTCAATCGTTACCACATTCGGTCCACCCGACCCCACAATAACGTTTTCATCCATAGTCTCGGGTTGACGGTTACCGACGTCTCGATCCTCTAGAAGTTTCACGAAAAACTTTTGCTGTTGGGTCATGGCCGAAGTCATGGCCAACTGTTGTTGAGCCAAAGCCGCATTCATGGCCAACATCATGCTATCCCGAAGCCGGGTCTCCATGGTAACTTCCTCCATGATGGCGTCACCTGTGTTGAGGTTCTGGCGTGGAATGTGCTCAGACCCTCCTGCCAAGATTCTGGGTATAGGTATGTCATCGGAGGTTGCCCCCACCGGGGGTCGTACTGTTGCAGATTCCATTTCTGGTTGCCCTTCTGGCATGTCCGGTAATCTACTTCGAGTGTTTACCATTAAAATCTGTCATGAACGTACAAGAAATAGATTGAGAAAAGACTAAGTGAGTTGAACTCATTGTACGTACTACTACTTTCATCAATTATCATAATAATAGTAAACCAAGTATGCTCACGTAACAATGCATTCATAATAGCAGTAGCTAAGTGAAATTATGAACGAACCATACACAAGTATTCTGGTCACCATCATCACAACTTTCAATTACAGTAATTCCGTAATCCTAACGCTCTCCCCACCTAGGATTCCTACCCCAAGTGGACAGTGAAGTCATAAAGTCTAAAGCTTAAGTCTAGATATGCTAAACAATACCTAGTTCACTTAAACTAAAGCTCTGATACCAACTTGTAACACCCTAAAAATAGGGATAACAAAAATCCGGAGAACGGACATGAGGTATGCTAAAATTGCCACAACAAGAGCCTCCCAAAAATGGGGAATATATATTTAAATAACCTGTTTAATCAAAATTGTAATTTAATGGACAAAGAACAACAACCAACTAATCTAATTTCTACATCTAGAAAAGAGATTACAAAAAGGGTTGTCATCTATAGACCCAAACAGTCTATATCCAAAAGTATAACGCGTCCATGTGCAATTCCCCAAGCTCTCACCCCAATGCAACTAAACCTGCTTAAGACCGCCGCCGCTAGAACCTGAGATACACATCGACACCAAACAAGTGTTAGGCCAAAAATCCTAGTGACTTGAACAATAAGAAGCATGCATGAACAGGCATATTTCTTATCAGCAGTTAACCATAGTTCAACAAATGTGGAGTCAATAGGGGATACCCATAGCACCAATCAAGTCTCACCCAAGAGTCGATATACCTTGATGCCCTTAACAAGGAACACCCCAAAGGCCCGACCCACCAGAAGACTATCTCTATAAAAATTCCCCGAATGGTGGAGGTCTAGGAACATACCATCACAGTGGCGCCCAAGACTATATCCTCCTAGTGTACTGACTTGGTTCGTCCACATAACATTTATAAGGGGTCCTTTAGGTATATTTCAACCAACATAATTCAATACCAACTACGGGTATAATATTACCACCTTATCCTCATGATGTCTAACAAAAGACCCAATGTAAATCATGCTCATCATACATATAAACATATCACCAAAATGGTGTTCCAACCAGAATCATCATCATGCCCATATATGCATACATTTAACATATCAAGGTACCCACATTATGTATCTATGAGACAAATCCCAAATAATGATACATATAAAAATAATCTTGGCAAATCACCCATATATATATGCATCTTCTAACTATTATCATGAAGAACCCCCAAACATTTGAACACATAGAGATAAAGTAACAAATAGGAGATTATGATGTGTATCTAGTTTTAACAAAGGGTTAGTAAACTCACAATCTAGGTTTTGAACCCAAAACCTAGAAAATATGGAAACCCTAGAAGTTGGAGGATGAACTTGAAGATGAGAATGAGACTTGGAGAAACCCTTGAATCTTCCTTGGAAATGAAGTTAATGCTTTAATCCAAAACTCAACCACCAAAGGATAGTATTTATGAGGGCTAGGGTTTGGTAAGAGAAGAATGGAGACTGAAATGGGAGCTCCAAAAATCGCAACTAAAAGATAGGTTTTGAGAGAAATGAGGTTAAAATCTGATAAGGGTTCATTTAAGGCACTGCACCCCGACGGCGATAGTGCCCGACGATAGTGCCAAGGGCACTATCGCGAGTCACAATCGCAAGCACACACACACTTACGGTACATCTTCCGCGAGTATGCCCGGAGATAGTGACAATTGTCACTATCGCGTGTCATTATCGCGAGACTCCCCCCCCTCTCGGTACAATCCTGGCGATTGTGCCCGGCGATAGTGACAATGTCACTATCGCGATGGCACTATCGCGCCAAGCTCATCCCAGCCCGAAAACTTAGCAAATTTCGAAAATGAGCACGAGGTCTAAACACATGCAATTATTACATAATCAGATAGCATCTTATTCCCATAAATAAATATCATATGCATATATGAAAAACTCATATTTTTAGATAAACACAATTAAAGTATTAGGGAACAAATACTTACGTTATAAATTTAAGGATGTTACAACTATTCCCGTTGATTTTTGGGTGATCATTTTTATATTAGACTCGTTTATTCCGCTTTTATTTTAGGCTTAAATTTACCCCTATTTTTAGGGTGTTACAAGTTGGTATCAGAGCAATAGTTTAAGTGAACTAGGTATAGATCTAGGATACCTAGACTTAAACTGTGGTTTTAAGTTATGAATTGTGAGGATGGGTAGAACTCTTAAGATAGGATGGTCTTAGAGTCGACGGAAATTATGCTAATTAAGAATTATGGTAAAGGTGATGAAAATTCTTACGTATCACATGTTCATAATTTCACTTAGCTAACATTATTATGAAGGTGTTTTACGTGATTATGCTTGTTTTCTATTGTTATGATAATTAATGAATGTACTAGTACGTTCCCTTGTCTATAATCCTTATAAATTATATCTCATCTATATTCTCGCATATGTGTGGCAGACAATGGTAAATACTCGAAACCGACCGGAGGGCCATGAGGCATCGGCATCAACGGCCGACAACCCTAAAGTGACGACGACAAACTTTTTTTTTGGGAAGGAGTATCCCAGACCACTTTGGGCCCGGACTAATCTCCGGAAAACAGGCCTATGGCCCGTGGGCATTCATCCCGTGGCCACTAGGATGACACCAGTGCCAATATTTGGCACAAATGCTACGTGTGAGGCTCGAACACGGGCAACCGCTATGAAGTCCCCAGGCTCTTACCACCACGCCACACCCTTGTGGTTACGACGACAGACTTACCCCCACGACCGCAAGATGTTTTGGGCGGAGGACCAGAACATATACCCCGTCGTGACATAGCTACCACCAATCCGATAATAGAAGAGGTGACTTCGGAGACACGAATGATGGACCGAATGATGTAAGCCATGAATGCAGCAATGGCTCAACATCAAGACGTGTTCCTGAAACTGTTGGAAGACCGAGATGCTACCCACCGCATAAATGAGACGGTAGCGGAAAACATTCTAGTGGCGGGATCCGGGGGTACGTGATCCAAAATTTCCACTAATGAGACAGCAACCCCGGAAGCTAGGCAAGTAGCAAAGACTTGTACCTTTAAGGCTTTCCTCGATTGCCGACCACCAGAGTTTAAGGGCTCGGATGAACTGATCGCTTGTATGAATTGGATCCGGAAAACAGAACAGGCCTTCCGCTCAAGTGAATGTGGTGAGAGTCAAAAAACAACATTTGGTTCTCAGATGCTGAGAGGGGCGACCCTCACATGGTCGAATGTTTACTCCTCATCGATGGATGCTCTGTATTACCTCAATTGAGTTGTCCGACCTTCAAGAAGAAGTTGATGGAAGAATTTTGTAACGAGCAGGCCATAAACCGAATTGAAGAGGAATTCCGAAATTTGATGAAGGGAAACTCGTCACTGAAAGAGTACAACCGCCAATTTATAGACAAACTGGGTTTGGTGGGATACCTGGTTCCTACAGAAAGATAAAATCAAGGCCTACACCAAAGGATTGTCGTCCGAAATGCAGAATCTAGTACGTGCGTCCAGAACCTCAACTCTTTGAGAGACAATTGAGGAGGCATAATTGGTGGAATATTCGTACGATTCGAACAAGGTAGAGAGAAACGGAGGCGGCGAGAAAAGGAGATGGGAGGTAATTTATGTACCCTCCAAGAGACCAAATCAGTTCAACAACAATCAGCGAGGGACCGGGTTTAGAAAAGAAGTCCCATATTACTCCAGGTACAAGAGCAAACACCATGGTCTGTGTAAGTCGGTGACCGAACCCTACTTCAAGTGTGGTAAGATGGGCCACAACTTCAAGGATTGTCCGGTTAAGGGACATATTTTTTTTGAATGCAGAGCACTTAGCCATGTCAAAAACGAGTGCCCAAAGCTGAAAACCGGGGGTAACGGGGGAAGAAGATGGACCCTTCGAGAGCGACGGGAAGAGCCTTTCAAATGAACACCGAAGAAGCGAAGGCTTCGACTGATGTAGTGTCGGGTACGTTTCTTCTAAACTCTGTACCTACACGTATACTTTTTGATTCCAGTGCAAGTTTTTCGTTTGTGTCGAGTGCTTTCTGTCAAAAGTTACTTGTGCCCACTAGTAGTTTAGAAGATGCCATGCTAGTAGAGCTGACGGATGGTGACCAACTAGTAGTCCGAGATGTTGTTAAGAATTGTAAATTGGAAATTGAAGGAAGGGAGTTTCCAGTTGATTTAATGCCCATGATTATTGGAGGATTTGATGTCGTCATAGGAATGGACTGGTTAGCAAAGAATGAGTCGAGATTCTTTGTGCAAAGAAGATGGTTCGAATTCCAGTTTCGAATAACGAGACAGTGACCGTATACGGCGAAAGACGAAAGAGTGAAGTGGCGATTATTAGTATGGTGAAAGACCGAAAGTGTTTATCGAAAGGATGCACGTCCTTTTTGGCATATGTTATAGAAACCAAACTTGAGAAGAAAAGGCTATAAGATGTGAAAGTGGTAAACAAATTTCCCGATGTTTTCCCGGATGACTTTCCTGGACTACCACCCGATCGCCAAGTAGAGTTCAAGATTGACCTAACATCGGGAATGGCTCCAATAGCGAGAGCTCCATATCGTTTAGCCCCATCGGAGATGAAAGAGATGATGGAACAACTACAAGACCTTCTCGAGAAGGGGTTCGTGAGACCGAGCTCGTCACCGTGGGGAGCGTCGGTCTTGTTCGTGAAGAAGAAGGATGGCACTATGCGGATGTGCATAGACTACAGGGAGTTGAATAAGGTAACCGTGAAAAACAAGTATCCTCTCCCCTGGATCGACGAATTGTTTGACCAACTCCAAGAGACGGGATGCTTCTCAAAGATCGATCTACGATCGGGCTACCACCAAGTAAAAGTCAAGGAAGGAGACATCCCGAAGACTGCATTTATAACGTGCTACGGACATTACGAATTCTTGGCGATGCCTTTTGGGTTAACGAATGCTCCGACGGTGTTCATGGATTTGATGAACCAAGTGTGACGACCGTTCCTTGATAAGTCAGTAATCGTGTTCATCGACGATATCCTAATCTACTCCAAAAACGAATCTGAACATGTGCGACACCTTCGAGAAGTGATGGAGGTTTTAAGGGATGATAAGTTATACGCCAAATTCTCCAAGTGTGAATTTTGGCTGAAGGAGGTGCAATTCTTAGGGCACGTGGTGACAAAAGATGGTGTGAAGGTTGATCCTGCCAAGATTGAAGATATGATAAATTGGGAGTGTCCCAAAAGCCCATCCAAAATCCGAAGCTTTTTGGGCTTGGCGGGCTATTACCGAAGGTTCATACAAGACTTCTCTAAAATTGCTTCTTCATTAACTATGTTGACCAAGAAGAACGTATAGTTTGTGTGGACTCAATCACAAGAGAAAGCATTTTGGACGTTGCAAGGAAAGTTATGCAAGGCTCCGATCTTATCATTGTCGGAGGGATCAGAGGATTTTGTAGTCTATAGTGATGCGTCCAATTTGGGGCTTGGACGTGTGCTCATGCAAAGGGGAAAGGTGATTGCCTACGCATCAAGGTAATTGAAGGTGCACGAGAAGAACTACCCCACGCATGACTTGGATTTAGCAGTGGTAGTGTTCGCATTAAAGTTGTGGCGACATTACCTCTATGGCATGAAGTGTACCTTGTACACGGACCACAAGAGTTTGAAGTATGTTTTCTTATCAAAAGGAGCTTAACATGAGGCAACGAAGATGGTTGGAACTACTCAAGGAATATGATTGTGAACTACTTTACCACCCGGGTAAAGCAAATGTGGTTGCCGATGCCTTGAGTCGGAAGGAGTACAGTGGGAAGCTTCAAGCCAAACTTTCAAGAATCGAATTAGTGTCAAGCCTCATGGAGAGGATTAAAGCGTCGCATACCGAAGCCTTCAAGGAAGAGAATTTCAAAGATGAAGGGATGACCAAACAACGGATACTTTTGGCGGACGATAGCCGTGGGATCAAATGCTTTAATGGGCGTGTGTGGGTGCCAAAGATTGGAGGAAATCGAGAACTACTGTTGGAGGATGCTCATAAATCCAAGTACTCCATTCACCCGGGAAGCACCAAGATGTATAGGGATTTAAAGTTGCACTATTGGTGGCCAGTTATGAAGTTGGACGTGGCGCATTACGTAGAGAGGTGTATGACCTGCTCACAAGTAAAGGCCGAACACCAACGACCTTATGGGAGCCTTCAATCACTGGAAATACCCAAGTGAAAATGGGATAAGATTACCATAGACTTCGTAACCAAGCTACCGAAGACTTTGAGGGGGAACAACACTATTTGGGTAATTGTCAACCGCTTGACGAAGAGTGCTCATTTCCAAGAAATGCGGGAAACTTTGCCAATGGAGAAGTTGGCAAAACTATACATAGACGAAGTAGTCTCTAGACATGGTATACCCTTGTCTATAGTCTCCGACCGTGATAGTCGCTTCACATCAAGGTTTTGGGGATCCTTACAACAAGAGTTGGGGACACGAGTGAATTTAAGTACGACATAGCACCCACAGACAGACGGACAAAGTGAAAGGATAATTCAGACCTTGGAAGACATGCTTAGGTCGTGTGTGGTCGACTTTTGTGGTAATTGGGATACTCATTTACCATTGGTATAATTTGCATACAACAACAGTTACCACTCGAGCCTTGGAGCGGCACCATTTGAAGCCTTGTACGGACAAAAGTGTAGGACACACGTGTGTTGGCTAGAGGCGGGGGAGAAGCAATTTGTCGGTCCAAAAATTATGCAAGAGACGATCGACAAAGTCAAAACCATTCGAGAGCGGTTGAAAGCGGCGCAAGATCGTCATAAAAGTTGCGCCGACAAGAAGAGGAGACCGGTAGAGTTCCAAGTAGGAGATCGCGTGATGTTGAAGGTATCCCCTTGGAAAGGCTTGATTCAGTTTGGAAAGCGAGGAAAGTTAAGTCCCCGCTTCCTTGGACCGTTTGCTATACTTGAAAGTATTGGACTTCAAGCCTACAAGCTAGACCTACCACCGGAGATGGATGAAATCCACCCTACGTTTCATGTGTGATATCTACAGAAGTGTTTGACGGAAGAAGAAAACGTGATACCGTTATCAGAAATTCGGGTAGACGACAACCGTTGTGTCGAAGAACCGGAAGTCATTTTGGAGAGAGAGAGACCAAAAGACTTAGGCATAAAGAGGTCACAATGGTGAAGGTGCAATGGAAGCACCATCGCGGTGCCAATGTGACTTGGGAAGCCGAAGAGGACATGAAGCGAAGATACCCTCACTAATTCGCATAACTAAGATTTCAAGGGCGAAATCATCTTCAAGTTGGGGAGGATTGTAACACCCGTAAATTTAATGTACGTTAAGTGTCTCTCTTATGAGTCTATTTGTTAACTCTAAGGAAGTTTAATAATATAGATTCATCTAGAACTTTGAACCTTAGAATCATGCCTTGATTTTGGATTTGATTTGGGGACTTGGTTGAATCACGTGTTGAAATCTGCATCTTATAAGCTGACCGCCCACAATTTAACGACCAATTACTAATATTTTTAAGAGGGAAACTTGTGCTGATAACCAATTACTAGATTTTGGATGATATTCGACAGACCCTTCTTTACTTTTCAGAGGGATATCGGTCGGAATTCCAGCTTTTTTAAGATAAATAAAATAAAATGTTTGTATTTTCATATATTTAACTCGTATAAAATCTACCAATTGAAATCATCAACGTGAAAGAAAACTATTATAATAAAAAAAGTAACTATTAAAAAAATAGCATGTTATTTTCTACTATATCCCAAAAAAAATGGATGACAACCGGTATGTATTCAGTGATGCTGATCTGATCTACCTCTATCCATATGACCTTCCTCAGTTTTATGCTTGGACTGAACAGATGTTGGGTACCAGAAAGGAGATTACGATAGCAAATGGATGCATTAGGGAGGTTATGCGGGAGAAGATCAAGTATTACAGCAAGATCGACTTCCAAATAGCTCTAGAACTTGGATTTGACAAACTCTCGACGACAGCCCCTGATGATATGCCAAGCAATTTTGTGAACATTGAGCCTCAATTTGGATTTGTTTACAAGGATGAAAGAGCATAACAAAAGAATAACAAAGATTAAGGGATAGAAATCTGTAGATTTATTATTGAATGCAGAAAACTAAACTACTGAGAGAGAAGAATCCAAATGTCTACATTTATGCAAATGTGAAAATTACAAAATTAAAGGTTAAACCGAAACTAGGCTACAAGATTCCTATTTATACCCCCTACCCCTTGTATACATTAAAAGCCCAAACCCATTACAAGGCCCAATACGTAATATGTTGATTACTTTATAAAACTTCTAAATAAGAACATATTTACGTTCTAACATCATCAATACCCACAAGTACTCCAACGATACTGTGAAGAAATTCAAGCGTACCATGCAGAATAGGATAGGCTCTGCCAGAATTCAAGAGGCCCCTGCTAGACAGTTGATTGAAGGGATTGATGCAACCATCCTCTTTAGGGAATTAATCATGTCTATGCATAGTTCGTTAGCCAATATTTTCACTTCTCCTGTAAATGATTTTCCCGAGTAGGCTTTGTACTCATTTCAACATTATTAATGTAAGATCTTTAGCAGAGGTTTTTTAACACCTCTTGCTTTCTAGTGTAGACGTGTATATTTCCAATTCTTCTTTTTCAATACTTAGTGGGAGATTGTTAGCCCTACTTATTCTAACCTAAGATTCCCAGACTTGGAGAATTACCCTTTGTTCATGATATTTGAATATCCAGAATTTAGTGTGATATACAAGAATCGAAAGAGTGAGAAAAGGTTCCTAAGATTCAGTGAGATAACAAAGTTTTATGATGGGACTCTAAACGTGATCAGACTACAGTTGAAAAGAAGATACCAAGAAAATGAAAAAGCAAGTGAAGAGAACATAATGCCTAGAAGGGAGAGACTGCTACTGCTTAGAGCCTTGGAAGAGTTGAATGGCAGGATAAATTTCAAAACGGCTATGAGAAGGTTTGAGATGTATTTGGGACTAAGGAAGAGAAGAAGACCTTTGTTTCCTTGATTCTAAAGGGGGAGATTGTTAGAGAATAAATTGGAAGTCAAGGTCAATCTATTTTAGTCAAAGTCTATGTCTTTTATTATCATTCTTGTAAAGTCAAAGGTGTGTTTTGACCCTTATAAATAGCCTTGTTCTTTAAGCTTTTGTACCACTTGTGACTTGTGATACTTGTAACATTTTGTGAGATCAATGACATATTCTCTCTACTTACTTTCTATTTTTAGAATCTTGTGTTGATTTACATTGTTTAGAGCTTGAATCTGTGACTAACATCAAGAAATTGTAATATTCTGATTTTCCATTGATGACATTCTCCAAAGAACAAAAGGAGAGGTTTATTCTTAGAACCTATACTCATGACTTCTTTAGACATTGCTTTAGATCTAAAATAATCTATTCAATTAGACTGGAATCAAACTCTATGAAATTGATCAAGAATGAATCCTATATGATCTAAAATGCAATGTATTCAACACATAATAGTAGAAACCACGATGAGAATACATGTTGGGGCTTGGAACCATTTATCATTGATATCAAAATGGTTAAAATGTTATAGGGAGAATTCTAGATAGAGAAATATAGAAGACAATACAATATGTGTATCAAAAAAATACTTAAGTAACTCTCTAGGAAGAAAACACAATTTATACAAAGTTTAGAAGAAAAAGTAAAGTTACATGACTGTAATGCTAAGACACACGTTCTAATATGCTCTGGTCTTCTGAACTTCATCTTATAAGCTCAAAGTATAAGTAATCACTTCAGGCTTTTTATCCGAACTTTGAACCCGATGCTCCAAATATTTGAATTTCCTATACTTAGACAATTCTGCGAACTATGAAGTCTTCAGATCTCTGGTCCTTCATTCTAGACTTTAGTACTTAACACATTTAGCATCTTTAACTCTGACATCTATCTTCAGATATTTGACCTTCTATCCATATTTCCATACTTAGAGAAGTTATCTTAGAACTAACTCTTGAATGGGAATTTCACCCAGTTAAAACTAGTTACATAAACACTAATTAAAATAAAATTTTAGTTGACTAACATGTAATTTTAGAAACTACAAACTACCAACTTTTGGCTACAAAAAAATCTCTACAATTCTGAGACAAAATTATACATTTCTACAACTTCAAGGACTAAGTTGTTATTACTATAAACTAGAAACATGTCATCGGAGTTGATAAAGGATCAAATGCATACTGCAACAAGATTTGTCCATGTAACTTATAAAACATGACGAACATTAGATAAAACTACATTCATTATACCTTTTAAGATTGCTACATAAGGCAAGTTTGGAGGAGTTACAATAATTAAAACATTATAATTTTGGAACCAAAATTAATAAAATTAAACCTTTTTATTCTCTACTAGAGCATACGTAAATATATTCTAAACAAAAGAAAATAAAAATTTGCCCTTAACATTGACAATGGCAAACATCGGTGGAATGCTCCTTGCAATGTCCACCTTTACCGTTACCACATCCTCCCCTGCAAAAACTGTCACACCTTGCCATTTCATGTGGATTATTTGGATGACAATGCGTTTTATGGTCAGTACAACACAATCCTACAGCCACTGATGATCTCCAACACGTCGCTGCGGTGAAAAATATTTGTTAAGTTATATAAGCATATACATATAGTTTGTATCTTAATAAAAATTTTAAAGTGATCAAAATGCACAAATTGAAGAAGTAATAAACGTAGTTTAATTTAATGGTGTATGATCACACAAGTAATCTTTCGCGTAAAGTGCTTATAGATGGAAATAAACAACTACAACTCAAAGGTTCCGACTGTTAACGTCTATTGCTGAAAACGTAGATGTGGAAATTTGACTAGTGCAAAGAACAATGACTAGCAAAAGATGGTGGTAGGGAGTTCTTTGTTGAACCATTTCAAGTATTATTAAAGAATATTGATATTGATCATGGTTTTGAAATATATATATATATATCACTCAAGGTCTTGTTGTATATAATATATAATATATATCTAACATGAATGTATATATGTATATGTATTCGTACAGTGTTGGTTAAATATGAAAAATACAACAAATGTAATTAAAGAGGATTCTAAACATAGTCCTGTATATTCCATACCAGTTATTTTTAAGAATCAAAATCAAAACATGTGGTTTTAAAAAGATATGGTTACTTTGAATGCAACCCTGAAAATGATCACACGTATAAGCTTTAGTGTACAATTGTGCTCATAGAACTTTACATTCCAGAATGACTTAACAATTTGTTAATGGAAATAATAATTACAACTCAAAGGTTCAAACTGTTAACGTTTATTGCGGAACATGTATATGTGGAAAACTAACCTGTATAAAGAATAATGACCAACAACAGAAGAATTCTTTGGTGAGCCATTTCTGTTCTTATTGAAGAATAGAGATATTGATGGTATTGAAATATGTGTATCACTTAAGTTCTTGTTGTATATATAGGTACGGCTTTGGCTAAATATTAAAAACCAATAATTACAATTGAAATATATAGTAAATATATCTAGCATATTCCATACAAGTTATTCTATGAATCCAATTCAAAACAAGCGACCGATTTTAAAATGGTTACTATGAACACAAACGGAAAGGTTCTCATCATGTTTAAAGAATTTAAATACTCATCAATGCTTTACCCCTAATTGGCATTCCTTTTTTCTTGTTTTTCCTATTTAACAAATAAACCAAAAAATTACGGATTTTACAAATTCAATGAATAGTATGTTACGGGCAACAATTACTCATGGCATTTCGACTCCTTAGTTGTCCAATTCTTACACGCTATTACAATAGTACGTTTTAAAATGTGTGGTTAACCACAATATGAGAATAAAAGATTAAATATCTTAGCATAATAACAATGAATTGTTGTTGTTAACATTGTAATATTTTCCATTCGTGCAACATCCATAAAAGTGGGCAAAATTTCCATATTGTTAGAAAACAATGTTTGTGGAGAAAATAAGGAAAGTGGGGGGGGGGGAGTGTAAAATGATTAAAAAGGGGCCTAAAGGGCCTAAAACCCTAGGGATGATTCATTTTATTCCTTGAGAACTTTTGTGCAACCTTGTGTGTGTGTGCGGCGATCCAAAGGGAGGAGAAAGGGGCCGATTGGAGTCGAGATTTGGTGGTCAAGAACTGAAATCGTGTGGGAGTTATCATCTGAGGTAAATATCTAAATTGAAATCCTTGTTTCTCTCTTATCGAGTTGTGTTATTAAGGTTTGGGTGTCTTGGGTTCTTGGTTCGCCACTGAAAAGGGGTTAGGGGTGCAAGCTGTTGATTTATGATTCACACACCAATGTAAATTTAACTCAGTTGGCTAAACTGAATAAAGAAATCGATTAGATGTTATTAAATGGGTTAATGATATGGACTATTTGGGATTCTTATCAGGTTCGGTCTTTTGGGGAAGGGGGTGAGTAGTAGGATGGGTTTGAAATCGATTGGTCATTGAAATCCTTTGGGATTAATTAAAACGATTAAGGTAGAATGATTTGGGGTGCTAAGATGGGATTAAAGGATCTAAGGGATTAATCTGGTATCGTCGCCTCTGTTGTGTGAAGACCTCGATCGGAGTCTTAGCATCCGGGGGGTCGGGGTGTGTTTCCATCCGGGGACCGGTGTGAGGGTGAGGATCGGGGACTCGCCCGTGTCTTCATGACCGGGCCCTCGTCGGTGTCTCCACGACCGGGGTCCGCCCGGTATCTTCACAACCGGGGCCGCGCCCGATGTCTTAGGGACTAGGGTCCGTTGTTTTTAATGCAATAACCTTAGTATATTTTTGATGATATTCGACAGAACCTTCTTTACTTTTCAGAGGCATATCGGTCGGAATTCCATCTTTTTTAAGATAAATAAAATAAAATGTTTGTATTTTCATATATTTAACTCGTATAAAATCTACCAATTGAAATCATCAACGTGAAAGAAAACTATTATAATAAAAAAAGTAACTATTAAAAAAATAGCATGTTATTTTCTACTATATCCCAAAAAAATGGATGACAACCGGTGTGAGGGTGAGGATCGGGGACTCGCCCGTGTCTTCACGACCGGGGCCGCGCCCGGTGTCTTAGGGACTAGGGTCCAGGGTTTTTAATGCAATAACCTTAGTAGATTTTGGATGATATTCGACAGACCCTTCTTTACTTTTCAGAGGGATATCGGTCGGAATTCCAGCTTTTTTAAGATAAATAAAATAAAATGTTTGTATTTTCATATATTTAACTCGTATAAAATCTACCAATTGAAATCATCAACGTGAAAGAAAACTATTATAATAAAAAAGTAACTATTAAAAAAATAGCATGTTATTTTCTACTATATCCCAAAAAAATGGATGACAATCGGTATGTATTCAGTGATGCTGATCTGATCTACCTCTATCCATATGACCTTCCTCAGTTTTATGCTTGGACTGAACAGATGTTGGGTACCAGAAAGGAGATTACGATAGCAAATGGATGCATTAGGGAGGTTATGCGGGAGAAGATCAAGTATTACAGCAAGATCGACTTCCAAATAGCTCTAGAACTTGGATTTGACAAACTCTCGACGACAGCCCCTGATGATATGCCAAGCAATTTTGTGAACATTGAGCCTCAATTTGGATTTGTTTACAAGGATGAAAGAGCATAACAAAAGAATAACAAAGATTAAGGGATAGAAATCTGTAGATTTATTATTGAATGCAGAAAACTAAACTACTGAGAGAGAAGAAGCCGAATGTCTACATTTCTGCAAATGTGAAAATTACAAAATTAAAGGTTAAACCTAAACTAGGCTACAAGATTCCTATTTATACCCCCTACCCCTTGTATACATTAAAAGCCCAAACCCATTACAAGGCCCAATACGTAATATGTTGATTACTTTATAAAACTTCTAAATAAGAACATCTTTACGTTCTAACATCATCAATACCCACAAGTACTCCAACGATACTGTGAAGAAATTCTAGCGTACCATGCAGAATAGGATAGGCTCTGCCAGAATTCAAGAGGCCCCTGCTAGACAGTTGATTGAAGGGATTGATGCAACCATCCTCTTTAGGGAATTAATCATGTCTATGCATAGTTCGTTAGCCAATAGTTTCACTTCTCCTGTAAATGATTTTCCCGAGTAGGCTTTGTACTCATTTCAACATTATTAATGTAAGATCCTTAGCAGAGGTTTTTTAACTGCTCTTGCTTTCTAGTGTAGACGTGTATATTTCCAATTCTTCTTTTTCAATACTTAGTGGGAGATTGTTAGCCCTACTTATTCTAACCTAAGATTCCCAGACTTGGAGAATTACCCTTTGTTCATGATATTTGAATATCCAGAATTTAGTGTGATATACAAGAATCGAAAGAGTGAGAAAAGGTTCCTAAGATTCAGTGAGATAGCAAAGTTTTATGATGGGACTCTAAACGTGATCAGACTACAGTTGGAAAGAAGATACCAGGAAAATGAAAAAGCAAGTGAAGAGAACATAATGCCTAGAAGGGAGAGACTGCTACTACTTAGAGCCTTGGAAGAGTTGGATGGCAGGATAAATTTCAAAAAGGCTATGAGAAGGTTTGAGATGTATTTGGGACTAAGGAAGAGAAGAATACCTTTGTTTCCTTGATTCTAAAGGGGGAGATTGTTAGAGCATAAATTGGAAGTCAAGGTCAACCTATTTTAGTCAAAGTCTATGTCTTTTATTATCATTCTTGTAAAGTCAATGGTGTGTTTTGAATCTTATAAATAGCCTTGTTCTTTAAGCTTTTGTACCACTTGTGACTTGTGAGACTTGTAACATTTTGCGAGATCAATGACATATTCTCTCTACTTACTTTCTCTTTTTAGAATCTTGTGTAGATTTACATTGTTTAGAGTTTGAATCTGTGACTAACATCAAGAAATTGTAATATTATGATTTTCCATTGATGATATTCTCCAAAGAACAAAACGAGAGGTTTATTCTTAGAACCTATACTCATGACTTCTTTAGACATTGTTTAAGATCTAAAATAATCTATTCAATTAGATTGGAATCAAAGTCTATGAAATTGATCAAGAATGAATCCCATATGATCTAAAATGCAATGTATTCAACACATAATAGTAGAAACCACGATGAAAATACATGTTGGGGCTTGGAACCATTTATCATTGATATCAAAACGGTTAAAATGTTATAGGGAGAATTGTAGATAGAGAAATATAGAAGACAATACAATATGTGTATCAACAAAATACTTAAGTAACTCTCTAGGAAGAAAACATAATTTATACAAAGTTTAGAAGAAAAAGTAAAGTTACATGACTGTAATGCTAAGACACACGTTCTAATATGCTCTGGTCTTCTGAACTTCATCTTATAAGCTCAAAGTATAAGTAAGCACTTCAGGCTTTTTATCCGAACTTTGAACCCGATGCTCCAAATATTTGAATTTCCTATACTTAGGCAATTCTGCGAACTATGAATTCTTCAGATCTCTGGTCCTTCATTCTAGACTTTAGTAATTAACACATTTAGCATCTTTAACTCTGACATCTATCTTCAGATATTTAGACCTTCTATCCATATTTCCATACTTAGAAAAGTTATCTTAGAACCAACTCTTGGAATGGGACTTTCACCCAGTTAAAACTAGTTACATAAACACTAATTAGAATAAAATTTTAGTTGACTAACATGTAATTTTAGAAACTACAAACTACCAACTTTTGGCTACAAAAAAATCTCTACAATTCTGAGACAAAATTATACATTTCTACAACTTCAAGGACTAAGTTGTTATTACTTTAAACTAGAAACATGTCATCGGAGTTGATAAAGGATCAAATGCATACTGCAACAAGATTTGTCCATGTAACTTATAAAACATGACGAACATTAGATAAAACTACATTCTTTATACCTTTTAAGATTGCTACATAAGGCAAGTTCGGAGGGGTTACAATAATTTAAACATTATAATTTTGGAACCAAAATTAATAAAATTAAACCTTTTTATTCACTACTAGAGCATACGTAAATATATTCTAAACAAAAGAAAATAAAAATTTGCCCTTAACATTGACAATGGCAAACATCGGTGGAATGCTCCTTGCAATGTCCACCTTTACCGTTACCACATCCTCCCCTGCAAAAACTGTCACACTTTGCCATTTCATGTGGATTATTTGGATGACAAGGAGTTTTATGGTCAGTACAACACAATCCTAGAGCCACTGATGATCTCCAACACGTCGCTGCGGTGAAAAATATTTGTTAAGTTATATAAGCACATACATATAGTTTGTCTCTTAATAAATTTTTTAAAGTGATCAAAATGCACAAATTGAAGAAGTAATAAACGTAGTTTAATTTAATGGTGTATGATCACACAAGTAATCTTTCGCGTAAAAGTGCTTATAGATGGAAATAAACAACTACAACTCAAAGGTTCCGACTGTTAACGTCTATTGCTGAAAACGTAGATGTGGAAATTTGACTAGTGCAAAGAACAATGACTAGCAAGAGATGGTGGTAGGGAGTTCTTTGTTGAACCATTTCAAGTATTATTAAAGAATATTGATATTGATCATGGTTTTGAAGTATATATATATATATATATATCACTCAAGGTCTTGTTGTATATAATATATAATATATATGTAACATGAATGTATATATGTATATGTATTCGTACAGTGTTGGTTAAATATGAAAAATACAACAAATGTAATTAAAGTGGATTCTAAACATAGTCCTGTATATTCCATACCAGTTATTTTTAAGAATCAAAATCAAAACATGTGGTTTTTAAAAAGATATGGTTACTGTGAATGCAACCCTGAAAATGATCACACGTATAAGCTTTAGTGTACAATTGTGCTCATAGAACTTTACATTCCATAATGACTTAACAATTTGTTAATGGAAATAATAATTACAACTCAAAGGTTCAAACTGTTAACGTTTATTGCGAAACATGTATATGTGGAAAACTAACCTGTATAAAGAATAATGACCAACAACAGAAGAATTCTTTGGTGAGCCATTTCTGTTATTATTGAAGAATAGAGATATTGATGGTATTGAAATATGTGTATCACTTAAGTTCTTGTTGTATATATAGGTAAGGCTTTGGCTAAATATTAAAAACCAATAATTACAATTGAAATATATACTAAATATACCTAGCATATTCCATACAAGTTATTTTATGAATCCAATTCAAAACAAGCGACCGATTTTAAAATGGTTACTATGAACACAAACGGAAAGGTTCTCATCATGTTTAAAGAATTTAAATACTCATCAATGCTTTACCCCTAATTGGCATTCCTTTTTTCTTGTTTTTCCTATTTAACAAATAAACCAAATAATTGCGGATTTTACAAATTCAATGAATAGTATGTTACGGGCAACAATTACTCATGGCATTTCGACTCCTTAGTTGTCCAATTCTTACACGCTATTACAATAGTACGTTTTAAAATGTGTGGTTAACCACAATATGAGAATAAAAGATTAAATATCTTAGCATAATAACAATGAATTGTTGTTGTTAACATTGTATTATTTTCCATTCGTGTAACATCCAAAAAAGTGAGCAAAATTTCCATATTGTTAGAAAACAATGTTTGTGGAGAAAATAAGGAAAGTGGGGGGGGGGAGTGTAAAATGATTAAAAAGGAGCCTAAAGGGCCTAAAACCCTAGGGATGATTCATTTTATTCCTTGAGAACTTTTGTGCAACGGTGTGTGTGTGCGGCGATCCAAAGGGAGGAGAAAGGGGACGATTGGAGTCGAGATTTGGTGGTCAAGAACTGAAATCGTGTGGGAGTTATCATCTGAGGTAAATATCTAAATTGAAATCCTTGTTTCTCTCCTATCGAGTTGTGTTATTAAGGTTTGGGTGTCTTGGGTTCTTGGTTCGCCACTGAAAAGGGGTTAGGGGTGCAAGCTGTTGATTTATGATTCACTCACCAATGTAAATTTAACTCAGTTGGCTAAACTGAATAAAGAAATCAATTAGATGTTATTAAATGGGTTAATGATATGGACTATTTGGGATTCTTATCAGGTTCGGTCTTTTGGGGAAGGGGGTGAGTAGTAGGATGGGTTTGAAATCGATTGGTCATTGAAATCCTTTGGGATTAATTAAAACGATTAAGGTAGAATGATTTGGGGTGCTAAGATGGGATTAAAGGATTGAGGGGATTAATCTGGTATCGTCGCCTCTGTCGTGTGAAGACCTCGACCGGAGTCTTAGCATCTGGGGGGTCGGGGTGTGTTTCCATGCGGGGACCGGTGTGAGGGTGAGGATCGGGGACTCGCCCGTGTCTTCATGACCGGGGCCGCGCCCGGTGTCTTAGGGACTAGGGTCCAGGGTTTTTAATGCAATAACCTTAGTAGATTTTGGATGATATTCGACAGACCCTTCTTTACTTTTCAGAGGGATATCGGTCGGAATTCCAGCTTTTTTAAGATAAATAAAATAAAATGTTTGTATTTTCATATATTTAACTCGTATAAAATCTACCAATTGAAATCATCAACGTGAAAGAAAACTATTATAATAAAAAAAGTAACTATTAAAAAAATAGCATGTTATTTTCTACTATATCCCAAAAAAAAAAAAAATGACAACCGGTATGTATTCAGTGATGCTGATCTGATCTACCTCTATCCATATGACCTTCCTCAGTTTTATGCTTGGACTGAACAGATGTTGGGTACCAGAAAGGAGATTACGATAGCAAATGGATACATTAGGGAGGTTATGCGGGAGAAGATCAAGTATTACAGCAAGATCGACTTCCAAATAGCTCTAGAACTTGGATTTGACAAACTCTCGACGACAGCCCGCATTGATATGCCAAGCAATTTTGTGAACATTGAGCCTCAATTTGGATTTGTTTAAAAGGATGAAAGACCATAACAGATGAATAACAAAGATTAAGGGATAGAAATCTGTAGATTTATTATTGAATGCAGAAAACTAAACTACTGAGAGAGAAGAAGCCGAATGTCTACATTTATGCAAATGTGAAAATTACAAAATTAAAGGTTAAACCTAGACTAGGCTACAAGATTCCTATTTATACCCCCTACCCCTTGTATACATTAAAAGCCCAAACCCATTACAAGGCCCAATACGTAATATGTTGATTACTTTATAAAACTTCTAAATAAGAACATCTTTACGTTCTAACATCATCAATACCCACAAGTACTCCAACGATACTGTGAAGAAATTCAAGCGTACCATGCAGAATAGGATAGGCTCTGCCAGAATTCAAGAGGCCCTGCTAGACAGTTGATTGAAGGGATTGATGCAACCATCCTCTTTAGGGAATTAATCATGTTTATGCATAGTTCGTTAGCCAATAGTTTCACTTCTCCTGTAAATGATTTTCCCGAGTAGGCTTTGTACTCATTTCAACATTATTAATGTAAGATCCTTAGCAGAGGTTTTTTAACACCTCTTGCTTTCTAGTGTAGACGTGTATATTTCCAATTCTTCTTTTTCAATACTTAGTGGGAGATTGTTAGCCCTACTTATTCTAACCTAAGATTCCCAGACTTGGAGAATTACCCTTTGTTCATGATATTTGAATATCCAGAATTTAGTGTGATATACAAGAATCGAAAGAGTGAGAAAAGGTTCCTAAGATTCAGTGAGATAGCAAAGTTTTATGATGGGACTCTAAACGTGATCAGACTACAGTTGGAAAGAAGATACCAGGAAAATGAAAAAGCAAGTGAAGAGAACATAATGCCTAGAAGGGAGAGACTGCTACTGCTTAGAGCCTTCGAAGAGTTGGATGGCAGGATAAATTTCAAAAAGGCTATGAGAAGGTTTGAGATGTATTTGGGACTAAGGAAGAGAAGAAGACCTTTGTTTCCTTAATTCTAATGGGGGAGATTGTTAGAGCATAAATTGGAAGTCAAGGTCAACCTATTTTAGTCAAAGTCTATGTCTTTTATTATCATTCTTGTAAAGTCAATGGTGTGTTTTGAATCTTATAAATAGCCTTGTTCTTTAAGCTTTTGTACCACTTGTGACTTGTGAGACTTGTAACATTTTGCGAGATCAATGACATATTCTCTCTACTTACTTTCTCTTTTTAGAATCTTGTGTAGATTTACATTGTTTAGAGTTTGAATCTGTGACTAACATCAAGAAATTGTAATATTCTGATTTTCCATTGATGATATTCTCCAAAGAACAAAACGAGAGGTTTATTCTTAGAACCTGTACTCATGACTTCTTTAGACATTGTTTAAGATCTAAAATAATCTATTCAATTAGATTGGAATCAAACTCTATGAAATTGATCAGGAATGAATCCCATATGATCTAAAATGCAATGTATTCAACACATAATAGTAGAAACCACGATGAAAATACATGTTGGGGCTTGGAACGATTTATCATTGATATCAAAATGGTTAAAATGTTATAGGGAGAATTCTAGATAGAGAAATATAGAAGACAATACAATATGTGTATCAACAAAATACTTAAGTAACTCTCTAGGAAGAAAACATAATTTATACAAAGTTTAGAAGAAAAAGTAAAGTTACATGACTGTAATGCTAAGACACACGTTCTAATATGCTCTGGTCTTCTGAACTTCATCTTATAAGCTCAAAGTATAAGTAAGCACTTCAGGCTTTTTATCCGAACTTTGAACCCGATGCTCCAAATATTTGAATTTCCTATACTTAGGCAATTCTGCGAACTATGAATTCTTCAGATCTCTGGTCCTTCATTCTAGACTTTAGTAATTAACACATTTAGCATCTTTAACTCTGACATCTATCTTCAGATATTTAGACCTTCTATCCATATTTCCATACTTAGAAAAGTTATCTTAGAACCAACTCTTGGAATGGGACTTTCACCCAGTTAAAACTAGTTACATAAACACTAATTAGAATAAAATTTTAGTTGACTAACATGTAATTTTAGAAACTACAAACTACCAACTTTTGGCTACAAAAAAATCTCTACAATTCTGAGACAAAATTATACATTTCTACAACTTCAAGGACTAAGTTGTTATTACTTTAAACTAGAAACATGTCATCGGAGTTGATAAAGGATCAAAGGCATACTGCAACAAGATTTGTCCATGTAACTTATAAAACATGACGAACATTAGATAAAACTACATTCTTTATACCTTTTAAGATTGCTACATAAGGCAAGTTCGGAGGGGTTACAATAATTTAAACATTATAATTTTGGAACCAAAATTAATAAAATTAAACCTTTTTATTCACTACTAGAGCATACGTAAATATATTCTAAACAAAAGAAAATAAAAATTTGCCCTTAACATTGACAATGGCAAACATCGGTGGAATGCTCCTTGCAATGTCCACCTTTACCGTTACCACATCCTCCCCTGCAAAAACTGTCACACTTTGCCATTTCATGTGGATTATTTGGATGACAAGGCGTTTTATGGTCAGTACAACACAATCCTACAACCACTGATGATCTCCAACACGTCGCTGCGGTGAAAAATATTTGTTAAGTTATATAAGCATATACATATAGTTTGTATCTTAATAAATTTTTTAAAGTGATCAAAATGCACAAATTGAAGAAGTAATAAACGTAGTTTAATTTAATGGTGTATGATCACACAAGTAATCTTTCGCGTAAAAGTGCTTATAGATGGAAATAAACAACTACAACTCAAAGGTTCCGACTGTTAACGTCTATTGCTGAAAACGTAGATGTGGAAATTTGACTAGTGCAAAGAACAATGACTAGCAAGAGATGGTGGTAGGGAGTTCTTTGTTGAACCATTTCAAGTATTATTAAAGAATATTGATATTGATCATGGTTTTGAAGTATATATATATATATATATATATATATCACTCAAGGTCTTGTTGTATATAATATATAATATATATGTAACATGAATGTATATATGTATATGTATTCGTACAGTGTTGGTTAAATATGAAAAATACAACAAATGTAATTAAAGTGGATTCTAAACATAGTCGTGTATATTCCATACCAGTTATTTTTAAGAATCAAAATCAAAACATGTGGTTTTTAAAAAGATATGGTTACTGTGAATGCAACCCAGAAAATGATCACACGTATAAGCTTTAGTGTACAATTGTGCTCATAGAACTTTACATTCCATAATGACTTAACAATTTGTTAATGGAAATAATAATTACAACTCAAAGGTTCAAACTGTTAACGTTTATTGCGAAACATGTATATGTGGAAAACTAACCTGTATAAAGAATAATGACCAACAACAGAAGAATTCTTTGGTGAGCCATTTCTGTTATTATTGAAGAATAGAGATATTGATGGTATTGAAATATGTGTATCACTTAAGTTCTTGTTGTATATATAGGTAAGGCTTTGGCTAAATATTAAAAACCAATAATTACAATTGAAATATATACTAAATATACCTAGCATATTCCATACAAGTTATTTTATGAATCCAATTCAAAACAAGCGACCGATTTTAAAATGGTTACTATGAACACAAACGGAAAGGTTCTCATCATGTTTAAAGAATTTAAATACTCATCAATGCTTTACCCCTAATTGGCATTCCTTTTTTCTTGTTTTTCCTATTTAACAAATAAACCAAATAATTGCGGATTTTACAAATTCAATGAATAGTATGTTACGGGCAACAATTACTCATGGCATTTCGACTCCTTAGTTGTCCAATTCTTACACGCTATTACAATAGTACGTTTTAAAATGTGTGGTTAACCACAATATGAGAATAAAAGATTAAATATCTTAGCATAATAACAATGAATTGTTGTTGTTAACATTGTATTATTTTCCATTCGTGTAACATCCAAAAAAGTGGGCAAAATTTCCATATTGTTAGAAAACAATGTTTGTGGAGAAAATAAGGAAAGTGGGGGGGGGGGAGTGTAAAATGATTAAAAAGGGGCCTAAAGGGCCTAAAACCCTAGGGATGATTCATTTTATTCCTTGAGAACTTTTGTGCAACGGTGTGTGTGTGTGCGGCGATCCAAAGGGAGGAGAAAGGGGACGATTGGAGTCGAGATTTGGTGGTCAAGAACTGAAATCGTGTGGGAGTTATCATCTGAGGTAAATATCTAAATTGAAATCCTTGTTTCTCTCCTATCGAGTTGTGTTATTAAGGTTTGGGTGTCTTGGGTTCTTGGTTCGCCACTGAAAAGGGGTTAGGGGTGCAAGCTGTTGATTTATGATTCACTCACCAATGTAAATTTAACTCAGTTGGCTAAACTGAATAAAGAAATCAATTAGATGTTATTAAATGGGTTAATGATATGGACTATTTGGGATTCTTATCAGGTTCGGTCTTTTGGGGAAGGGGGTGAGTAGTAGGATGGGTTTGAAATCGATTGGTCATTGAAATCCTTTGGGATTAATTAAAACGATTAAGGTAGAATGATTTGGCGTGTTAAGATGGGATTAAAGGATTGAGGGGATTAATCTGGTATCGTCGCCTCTGTCGTGTGAAGACCTCGACCGGAGTCTTAGCATCTGGGGGGTCGGGGTGTGTTTCCATGCGGGGACCGGTGTGAGGGTGAGGATCGGGGACTCGCCCGTGTCTTCATGACCGGGGCCGCGCCCGGTGTCTTAGGGACTAGGGTCCAGGGTTTTTAATGCAATAACCTTAGTAGATTTTGGATGATATTCGACAGACCCTTCTTTACTTTTCAGAGGGATATCGGTCGGAATTCCAGCTTTTTTAAGATAAATAAAATAAAATGTTTGTATTTTCATATATTTAACTCGTATAAAATCTACCAATTGAAATCATCAACGTGAAAGAAAACTATTATAATAAAAAAAGTAACTATTAAAAAAATAGCATGTTATTTTCTACTATATCCCAAAAAAAAAAAATGACAAACGGTATGTATTCAGTGATGCTGATCTGATCTACCTCTATCCATATGACCTTCCTCAGTTTTATGCTTGGACTGAACAGATGTTGGGTACCAGAAAGGAGATTACGATAGCAAATGGATACATTAGGGAGGTTATGCGGGAGAAGATCAAGTATTACAGCAAGATCGACTTCCAAATAGCTCTAGAACTTGGATTTGACAAACTCTCGACGACAGCCCGTATTGATATTCCAAGCAATTTTGTGAACATTGAGCCTCAATTTGGATTTGTTTAAAAGGATGAAAGACCATAACAGATGAATAACAAAGATTAAGGGATAGAAATCTGTAGATTTATTATTGAATGCAGAAAACTAAACTACTGAGAGAGAAGAAGCCGAATGTCTACATTTATGCAAATGTGAAAATTACAAAATTAAAGGTTAAACCTAGACTAGGCTACAAGATTCCTATTTATACCCCCTACCCCTTGTATACATTAAAAGCCCAAACCCATTACAAGGCCCAATACGTAATATGTTGATTACTTTATAAAACTTCTAAATAAGAACATCTTTACGTTCTAACATCATCAATACCCACAAGTACTCCAACGATACTGTGAAGAAATTCAAGCGTACCATGCAGAATAGGATAGGCTCTGCCAGAATTCAAGAGGCCCTGCTAGACAGTTGATTGAAGGGATTGATGCAACCATCCTCTTTAGGGAATTAATCATGTTTATGCATAGTTCGTTAGCCAATAGTTTCACTTCTCCTGTAAATGATTTTCCCGAGTAGGCTTTGTACTCATTTCAACATTATTAATGTAAGATCCTTAGCAGAGGTTTTTTAACACCTCTTGCTTTCTAGTGTAGACGTGTATATTTCCAATTCTTCTTTTTCAATACTTAGTGGGAGATTGTTAGCCCTACTTATTCTAACCTAAGATTCCCAGACTTGGAGAATTACCCTTTGTTCATGATATTTGAATATCCAGAATTTAGTGTGATATACAAGAATCGAAAGAGTGAGAAAAGGTTCCTAAGATTCAGTGAGATAGCAAAGTTTTATGATGGGACTCTAAACGTGATCAGACTACAGTTGGAAAGAAGATACCAGGAAAATGAAAAAGCAAGTGAAGAGAACATAATGCCTAGAAGGGAGAGACTGCTACTGCTTAGAGCCTTCGAAGAGTTGGATGGCAGGATAAATTTCAAAAAGGCTATGAGAAGGTTTGAGATGTATTTGGGACTAAGGAAGAGAAGAAGACCTTTGTTTCCTTGATTCTAATGGGGGAGATTGTTAGAGCATAAATTGGAAGTCAAGGTCAACCTATTTTAGTCAAAGTCTATGTCTTTTATTATCATTCTTGTAAAGTCAATGGTGTGTTTTGAATCTTATAAATAGCCTTGTTCTTTAAGCTTTTGTACCACTTGTGACTTGTGAGACTTGTAACATTTTGCGAGATCAATGACATATTCTCTCTACTTACTTTCTCTTTTTAGAATCTTGTGTAGATTTACATTGTTTAGAGTTTGAATCTGTGACTAACATCAAGAAATTGTAATATTCTGATTTTCCATTGATGATATTCTCCAAAGAACAAAACGAGAGGTTTATTCTTAGAACCTGTACTCATGACTTCTTTAGACATTGTTTAAGATCTATAATAATCTATTCAATTAGATTGGAATCAAACTCTATGAAATTGATCAAGAATGAATCCCATATGATCTAAAATGCAATGTATTCAACACATAATAGTAGAAACCACGATGAAAATACATGTTGGGGCTTGGAACCATTTATCATTGATATCAAAATGGTTAAAATGTTATAGGGAGAATTCTAGATAGAGAAATATATAAGACAATACAATATGTGTATCAACATAATACTTAAGTAACTCTCTCGAAAGAAAACATAATTTATACAAAGTTTAGAAGAAAAACTAAAGTTACATGACTGTAATGCTAAGACACACGTTCTAATATGCTCTGGTCTTCTGAACTTCATCTTATAAGCTCAAAGTATAAGTAAGCACTTCAGGCTTTTTATCCGAACTTTGAACCCGATGCTCCAAATATTTGAATTTCCTATACTTAGGCAATTCTACGAACTATGAATTCTTCAGATCTCTGGTCCTTCATTCTAGACTTTAGTACTTAACACATTTAGCATCTTTAACTCTGACATCTATCTTCAGATATTTAGACCTTCTATCCATATTGCCATACTTAGAGAAGTTATCTTAGAACCAACTCTTGAATGGGACTTTCACTCAGTTAAAACTAGTTACATAAACACTAATTAAAATAAAATTTTAGTTGACTAACATGTAATTTTAGAAACTACAAACTACCAACTTTTGGCTACAAAAAAATCTCTACAATTCTGAGACAAAATTATACATTTCTACAACTTCAAGGACTAAGTTGTTATTACTTTAAACTAGAAACATGTCATCGGAGTTGATAGAGGATCAAATGCATACTGCAACAAGATTTGTCCATGTAACTTATAAAACATGACGAACATTAGATAAAACTACATTCTTTATACCTTTTAAGATTGCTACATAAGGCAAGTTCGGAGGGGTTACAATAATTAAAACATTATAATTTTGGAACCAAAATTAATGAAATTAAACCTTTTTATTCACTACAAGAGCATACGTAAATATATTCTAAACAAAAGAAAATAAAAATTTGCCCTTAACATTGGCAATGGCAAACATCGGTGGAATGCTCCTTGCAATGTCCACCTTTACCGTTACCACATCCTCCCCTGCAAAAACTGTCACACTTTGCCATTTCATGTGGATTATTTGGATGACAAGGCGTTTTATGGTCAGTACAACACAATCCTAGAGCCACTGATGATCTCCAACACGTCGCTGTGGTGAAAAATATTTGTTAAGTTATATAAGCATATACATATAGTTTGTATCTTAATAAATTTTTTAAAGTGATCAAAATGCACAAATTGAAGAAGTAATAAACGTAGTAGTTTAATGGTGTATGATTACACAAGTAATCTTTCGCGTAGGGAGTTCTTTGTTGAACCATTTCAAGTATTATTAAAGAATATTGATATTGATCATGGTTTTGAAATATATATATATATATATCACGCAAGGTCTTGTTGTATATAATATATAATATATATGTAACATGAATGTATATATGTATATGTATTCGTACAGTGTTGGTTAAATATGAAAAATACAACAAATGTAATTAAAGTGGATTCTAAACATAGTCTTGTATATTCCATACCAGTTATTTTTAAGAATCAAAATCAAAACATGTGGTTTTTAAAAAGATATGGTTACTTTGAATGCAACCCTGAAAATGATCACACATATAAGCTTTAGTGTACAATTGTGCTCATAGAACTTTACATTCCAGAATGACTTAACAATTTGTTAATGGAAATAATAATTACAACTCAAAGGTTCAAACTGCTAACGTTTATTGCGGAACATGTATATGTGGAAAACTAACCTGTATAAAGAATAATGACCAACAACAGAAGAATTCTTTGGTGAGCCATTTCTGTTCTTATTGAAGAATAGAGATATTGATGGTATTGAAATATGTGTATCACTTAAGTTCTTGTTGTATATATAGGTAAGGATTTGGCTAAATATTAAAAACCAATAATTACAATTGAAATATATACTAAATATATCTAGCATATTCCATACAAGTTATTTTATGAATCCAATTCAAAACAAACGACCGATTTTAAAATGGTTACTATGAACAGTTCTAAATCTGAGAGAATTGGTATCAGAGCAGTTCTAAATCTGAGAGAATTGAGAGAAATGTTTTTCGAATTCTGAATTTGTGTTGAATCAGAAAATTTGATCGATTTTCTTGATTTTTTCAAGAAAATCTCGTTTTCTGATTTTTTATCAAATTCAGACTAGTTTTTGATCGATTTTTTTTTGTATTTTGGTTTGTTGGATCCGATTTTACTAGTAGAACACTTTTGATTCACATCAAATTGCAAGAAATTCTGGTTTTGATCTTCAATTTTGAGATTTTTTGGTTTTCTGGAAAAAGTCGTACTCGGACTGTTCTTGTTTTGATTTCTCGAATTTGCGGTTTTTAATCAAATTGGTTGATTCATTCTTGTTAGAAACTTGTTTTCGAGCATTTCTGTGAAATAAAATTTCTTTAAAATCAGTTCTATAATCGTTTTTAGAAAAATTCTGAGATTTCTTCATATTTGCGCCAGATCCAGGATTTACGCGAGGTCTTCAAGTTTATCAGGGTTTCAGTTGCTAGAGATAAAGTCTCATTTTCGCCAGTCACTAGTCGTGCAAATCTCAATTTTGCGCAAGTAACTGTTCGCGCAAAGATAAGTTTGCGTGACCTACGCTTCACGCAAAACAACATTGCGCCAGATATCTTTAGCGCAAACCTCCTTATTAGATCCGGGTTATTCAGTTTTTCTTCAAGTTCAGAATTTTGCTAAGGCTTCTCAAGAAAGGATCACGTTTTTGTCATCAGTTCATCACGAAAAGTTTAGTTTCTCGCAATAGTTCTTCGCGCAAAATTTAGTCAAGTTCATTTTGCGCGATTGACACCTCGCGCAAAACAGTTTTTGTGCTTCCTTTTGATCAAGCAAAGACAGGTTCTCACCACCGTTATCTCACGGAAATCATAGTTTGCTCCACCAAAGCTTCAAGCAAAAGCCAATTTGCGCCATTCTCAGTTCGCGCAATTCTCAGTTTGCGTCAGTCTTTGCTCGTGCAAAACCTAGTTTGCGTCATCCACTGTTAGCGCGAATTATAGTTTGCGCCAATTTCTTTGTGTTCGAGACTTGGAATTTTTTCTGGATTTCTGAAGATATGGATTCTGAAAAGTTTTCGTTTCAAGCTCAGTTCTACAAGAGTGATCTCATGATGTCATTGGGCACAGAAACGCGTCCTCCGGTTCTGGTTGATGAAAATGAGTTTACTCAGTAGCAAGATCGATTTATGAATTTCATCGAGCGTCAAAACAACGGAGATGACATGATGAAGATTCTATCTGAAGGATCTTTTGTACAACCCACTCTGGCCTCTGGATTATCAAAGCCTACCAAAGAGTATACACCCGATGAGTTGGTGCAATACAAAGTCGATCGTGATGTAAAGGCTAATCTGATTCTAGCTTTACGAAATTCTATCTACAACAGGATTGATTGCTTAAAAAACAATCCTAAGCTAATGTGGGCACAACTAGAGAAGATTATGCTTGGGTTTTCAGTTGCAACTCAACTTCGGCATACACGCTACATGAACAACTTTGAAGAATTTAAAGCCAAAGATGGGGAGTTACTGAAAAGTACTTATGACAGATTATGTGCGGTGATAAATGATCTGAGAAAGATAAAAGTAGAAAAGACTGAGCTGGAAACAAATATGAAGTTCCTCAATGCACTTCAACCGGAATGGAACAAATCTTGTCATCGCTTGAGGAATGATGTCAGGATATCTTCTATGCAAATCCAAGAGCTTTACGAGATTCTGATGATTGATGAATGCATTGTCAAGGATAAAAAGGCCAAACTCGACAAGAAAAACAAGAAGACAGTGGATCCAGTTGCACTTCTAACAAGTAAACTATCTGAACAAGCATTATCTGAGAATGCATATGATGGTGCAACTGATGATGATGGTGAGGCACTTCAGAAAGCAATGATTCTTCTCTCTCAGCACTATTAGAAGAAGTTCCAACCTCGTTCGTGTTCCAACAATCTTCACTTCACTTCTGGGTCTCAGAATGTCAAAGTGTCGAGGCTAAGAAACCTGTTGCATGTTTCAACTGTGGAAAGCCGAGTCATCTTGCTAAGGAGTGTCGAGTGAAGAAAGTTTGAGATTCGACTTATTATCGGAAGAAAATGGAACTAGCCGAAAAGAGAGACAGTGGAACTGCTTTGCTAGCTGAAGAAGAATTTTGGCTGGATCACTCCGATGATGAAGCTGATAATGTTGAGACTGCTCATATGTGCTTTGTTATCCCAGATTTAATCTAGTTGGTAAATAATCAATCAAGTAATCAAGCAACACAATAATAATCAAGAGATATATAAATCAGAGTAACATACCAATCCCTTGAATAAACAATGAAACCCTTGAGTGTTCTTGATACCCTTTGAATACAGAGAAAACTTACGGCTATTAACTAGAATATTATTAGAGTTAACCTAAAACTAAACTAAACATAACTTTAAATACCTAGGCCTTATGGGCTTCCTAATGCTTAATGGGCTTGGGCCCAATAACTAATAACTATTAAACTATTACAATTTAAACCCTCTAACTTTAACTTTAGCACAATTGCAGTTTAAACACTGAACTTTAACTTTAATCTTGAATACAATTATTTGATCCAACAATCTCCCCCTTTGGATTCAAGATTAAAAAAAATTTGCAATTGTCTTCGGGTCTTCACTTGTCTTCACTTTTCTTCAGATATGTCGTTGATCGCTTCAAAACTTGATATCTTTAAAATCTTTAAAATCTTTGAAATCTTCAAATCTTCAGATTATATTCTCCTTCTTTGATAATTCTCCATTTTTGTATCTTCTCCCCCTTTTTGATGAATGGTGAGAAGCATCATCATCAAAACATACCAAAACAATCTCCCCCTTTTCAAGATAATCTCCCCCATTGTGTATGATCACGTAAGCACAGTCTTCATCATGTAACGAGCCCTGTATGGAAATAAGAGCAGTCTTCCCAGATGGAAAGAGTGATTATTTCAATATTTTCAGATTAAAATAGAAAGTAGTAACCATTTGAATCTTTTCAAATTCAAACAGTTTAATAGATGTAACCCTGAATCAACAAATGACTCAGTTAGAATGCGTGTCAATGACACAAAGTCACTGAGTAACACAAAGTTACTATATAAGGAGCTGGTTTGATGTAGACTCCCCAGGTCTTCCATTCAATCATCGAATAACACATGGTTATCTATGAACATTCTGACAGAAAACAAATTTCTGTGTGCTAGTGCATGTGTATGAAAGAATTAAGCATAGATGATTGCTTTTCATTTTAGGCTCAAAATATGTAAACTTGTTGAGACAACAACAAATTATACAAAGACTCAATGTGCATGAGAAAGGGTTCGAAGGTGGGGCAACTTTCCTTCTTTTTCAATATTAGTATCTTCCAAATGAAGAACCAATAGCGTATGTGCTGCTTCCCCAGAAAATGTGAAACATTCTCTTTTTGAGAAAAGAATGAGTAGCTGGTGGGGTTGTATGCAAGAGATGGCATGGGCTAGTTGCCTATTTCAATGATGGTCACCAAAGAATGTGAACCAATCAGATTATGTGGCTGCCCGGCTCAGAAAGAAGTTTGGTGCATAGTTTAATATTCTTTTACTCTGTTCTCTCACCCTCTTTCTTTTAATGCTCACTTCTAACCAATCTCTCTTTTCCATTTTACCTCTTCACACACCATCACTCAATTCTTTTGACCCCTCTCCCCTCAATCACTCAGGGAATACTTCCTGGGTAGGAAACACTGGTTATCATGAATCCATGGAAGTTCTGTTAAGTTCTCACACTGAATCCCATGTATTTTCCTAAAAGAAACATGCTGTTCAACAGGCTATTGTACATGTAAGCACAAATACCACTTGTTACATGAGAAATAAGACTTTCGGAGATGTCAAAACAGTTATGTATGACGATGCAATTCTCCCCCTCAAACTAAAAGAGTTTGACAATTAAGCTCATATCATTTCATCATGAAGAATAATATTTTGGAGAATCAAAAACGAATGTTGTTTATATGAACAATATATAAACATATTTTTAATGAACCCACATGAAATGACGTTTGATTCAATCAACAGTGAATACAAAGAACGTGAGTATTACCATAGAAAGATTTAACTTTTGATACATGGTAATAACAAAGTCAAATAGAATGTTCTGAACCGTTATGTGTATGAATATTTGACAAAGTATATTGACAAGATAAAACGCAAGTATTTATCTTTAAGAACACACGGTCAGGTAAGCATTTAAGTATTCAAAAATCTGTTAATATCACATATATTCTCTCCCTTAACTTAACTTTTTTTTTTTTAAGATTAAGAAAAAAAACAGAAAAATAAGGCACTGAAGTGCGGGTTCTAATCCGATGTGATTAGAAGTCATTGTCACTTGACCAAACCTGCATAAATAAAAGAAATAAGGGTAATCATTTATGAAAATGATTCCTCTCTCGTTAGCAACAGTTTAAAAATAACACACAAGATCAAAGCTTGGAATACTTCCCCTAGAATCATGAGTAAGGTCTAAGACATGTTCAACATACCAAATTTACTGATGAGAAATTGAAATCGCTTTTCATCCAATGGCTTGGTGAAAAGATCAGCTAACTGGAAGTCAGTTTGAACAAAGTGCATTTCAATATTACCTTTTTCTACATGATCCTTAATGAAGTGATAGCGTACGTCGATATGCTCGGTCTTCGAATGCTGTACCGGATTAGCAGTTATAGATATTGCGCTCTTGGAATCACAATAAATAGGAACACTCTTGTAGTTGTATCCAAAGTCCCTTAACTGTGTCATCATCCAGAGGACTTGAGAACAACAGCTAGCAGCAGCTACATACTCAGCCTCGGCAGTGGATGTTGAAACACAGTTTTGTTTCTTTGAAGTCCAACTCACAAGTTTGTCACCTATGAATTGACATGATCCAGAGGTGCTCTTCCGGTCTAGCTTACATCCTGCATGATCAGCATCTGTAAATGCAGTTAGTTCAAAACGAGAATCCTTTGGATACCAAAGGCCTAGATTAGGAGAACCTTTGAGATATCTAAGGATTCGCTTAACAGCAGATAAGTGCGACTCTTTAGGATTAGACTGATATCTCGCACAAAAACATGTGGCAAACATTATATCCGGGCGACTGGCAGTCAGATAAAGTAAAGAACCAATCATGCTACGATACACCTTTTGATCAACAGGTTTCCCGGAGGGATCTGCGTCTAAGAGTGTACCAGAAGCCATTGGTGTTTTCATGACTGAACTATCTGACATATTGAACTTTTTCAAAATATCGTTTATATATTTAGCTTGATTAATAAATATGCCTTCGGGTAATTGCTTTACTTGAAGACCAAGAAAGAAATTCAATTCACCCATCATCGACATTTCAAACTTTGTTTCCATTATCTTTGAAAAGTTTTTGCAAAATTTCGGATTTGTCGACCCAAATATTATGTCGTCAACATAAATCTGAATAAGAATCAAGTCCTCACCTTGCCTTTTAAGAAATAAGGTTGTATCAACAGTACCTTTCTTGAAACCAGAAGCAAGTAGAAATTTAGTGAGAGTTTCATACCAGGCTCGTGGTGCTTGTTTAAGACCATAAAGCGCTTTGTCTAAAACATAGACATGATCAGGGTGATGAGGATCAACGAAACCTTCAGGTTGAGCCACGTAGACCTCCTCATGCAGAACGCCGTTCAGGAAAGCCGATTTTACATCCATTTGATAGAGTGTAAAGTTTTTGTGCGCTGCATATGCGAGAAAGATTCTGATGGCTTCGATCCTTGCAACCAGGGCGAATGTTTCGTCATAGTCGATGCCCTCTTGTTGACAATACCCTTTTGCGACCAGTCGAGCTTTGTTTCTCACGACTACTCCAGCTTCGTCTTTCTTATTTCTGAACACCCACTTTGTTCCAATAACGGATTTACCTTTAGGTAGTGGGATCAAGCGCCATACCTTGTTCCTTTCGAATTGTAGAAGCTCGTCTTGCATAGCATAAATCCAGAATGGATCACGTAGAACTTCAGCCGCTTTCTTTGGCTCTAAGGAACTGAGGAAGCTTGAAAACATGCAGAAGTTAGCTGTTGCTGACCTTGTCGTGACACCAGATTGTACGTCACCTATCACATTGGTCAGGGGATGATCCTTAGTCCAACGATGTGTGCTTGCTAGAGCTTCAACTGTTTGTTGTGTATTCGACGCATCGTTTTCATCATGCACGGCAGGTTGCGCCATAGATGTACTCGGGACATCTTGTACTGGTGTTTCTGATACTGAAGTTTCCGGACTAGTAGTTGAAGTGCTCGGGACTTCGTTTCCAGAAGAACTATCTGTAGAGACAGATTCAACATTAGTAGAGTCAGAAACTAACTTTGTACTCGTACCTTATGGAGATGAAGTGTCGGTGACTTCTTCGGAAGGTCCAGAAATGTCTTCAGAACTAGTAGGGACCTCTGAGCTTGTACCACTTGTTATTGATGTGGATATGCCTTTTTCAAAATCTGCACATATATCATCAAAGGCATCAATAAACAGTAAATCTAACTCAGATGAAGTAGAGTGAGAGTTTGAAGAAGTGGATCCTTTTGTAGCTGGTTCTATTCTGGATTGAATAAAAGCTTTGTCCTTAATTACGAGTTCTGAACTGTTGTGTCCAGAAGTCCTTGTAGAATTCTCATTAAAGGAGACATTCATGCTCTCAACAACCGTCTTAGTTCGAATAATGTAAATTCGATAAGCTTTGGATGTCAGAGAGTATCCAACGAGATATCCTTCATCCGCTTTCTTATCAAACTTTGATAATCCTTGACGCTCTTTTAGAATGTAACACCTGCAACCAAAAACATGAAGGAACTTGATGTTAGGTGTACGATTGTTGATTAACTCATATGCTGTCTTATTAAAGCGCTTGACCACAATGGTACGGTTCTGTGTAAAACATGCTGTAGCGACTGCCTCAGCACAAAGGTACATGGGTAGATCTGAGTAAGCAAGCATAGTCCGAGCTGCTTCAATCAGAGTGTGGTTCTTCCGTTCAACAATGTCGTTTTGCTGCGGAGTGTAGGCGGCGGAGAAATTATGTGAAATACCCACGGAAGTAAGATAACTCTTCAGGGTGTCATTCTTTAACTCCATGCCATTATCACTGTGAATGGTTCTGACTGGCAGTTGAAGGCGTACTTGAATGCGCTTGATTAAAGCGATAATCAACTCTGGCGCATCTGACTTGTTGCGAAGAAACTCGAGCCATGTATACCTTGAGTAGTCATCTATCATTACCAACACATATTTCTTTCCATTAATAGATGTTGTGCGCATTGGGCCACAAAGGTCCATATGAAGAAGTTCCAGTGCAGATGAGGTCGATGATTCAGCTTTGGACTTGAAGGAGCTTCGCTTCATTTTGCCCAACTCACATGCAGAACACAATGAGTCTTTTTCGAACCTCATTTCTGGTAGACCTTTGACCAGACCTTGTCTTTGTAGCTTCGCTATAGATCGGAAATTCTGATGAGACAAGCGTCGATGCCACGTCCATGATTGTGCTTTAGAAGCTTTGGCTAGTAGGCATACTGGACGTGTGGCAGACAGTGTAGGAAAATCTACATAGTATAGATTTCCATGGCGCTCAACTTTGAAGACTTCGTAACCATTGGGATCCTCTAGATAGCAATGAGTGGTTGTGAAGCGTACTTGATATTTCATGTCACAGAAGTGACTGGTACTAAACAGGTTGTGATCAAGTCCTTCAACATATAACACTCTTTGAATCTTCACAACACCGTTATCGAGCATTCCATATCATCTGACGTGGCCTTCGGCTTCAGAATTTGCAAATCTAACTGCTCCGGCAGGCTCCTCCACATAGTTATGCAAGAGGAGCTTGAATCCTGTCATGTGGCGTGAACATCCGGAATCTATTACCCACAATCGACAGGCCTGCAAAAGAGACAATTAGTTTTGCTTAGGCACCCATATCAGGATGGGTCCTTCGCGGTTAGCATCAAGCAACTCAGGAATATCATCTGGTTTGACTTTCACTCTCCATTCATAATGTGGTTTTGGAACCCATTTCCAAACCATCTTAACATTCAGTTCCTGAAAGTGCTTTTTAGAAGTAGGATTGGCAACCTTAGCTCGATACACTTTGGGTTGTGTAGAAGAATCAGAATTAGAATTAGACTTAGAGTTTACCTTAGCTTTGCTTTTATTCTTTTTGGACTTAGGAGGGGAGTAGTATTTGAATGAATTATCCCAACAGTGTTTGCAATAAAGATTCTTTCGAGCAAAATTCATAAACTTAGATTTATCGGAACAAATCTTACATTCATGTTTATCAAAAGAAGTACTATTCAAAATAACACTGTCTGTAGGACAACTACTAGAATTCAAACTATTCTTTTTATTCAAACTAAGATCTTTATTCTTCTTACTCTTCCCAACTTCATTTCCTCTTATATCTGAAACAGAAACAGGAACCTTGTTAGTCTCTAACTTAGAAGGTGGTTCTTTTCTAGTGCTCTTTGAAGTCTCACCCTTTTCAAAAATACTCGGAAGATATTCAGGACAATCAGAGTAAACAACTGTAGGTTTTGCAGGAGCATCAAATTCTGGATTGGTTCTTACCTTCTAGCTTGGATCATTGAACATCTGTTTGTCACTTGAAGCATTTTTAAACATAGTAACTTTCAAATCATTGATCTCTATGCAAAGCTCTTGATTTACTTTTAAAGACTTTTCAAGTTTATGTTTGAGATCAAAGTTTTCATCTTCAACCTCATCAAGAGACTGTTGCAACAAATCGATTTGCTTCATCAATTCAGATGTATGATCATTCACAGAATTTGATCCCTTTGAATTAGAAACAGGGTCAGAGTCTGAAGCATTCATCATTTCAGAAAATGTTTCTTCAGTCATGGACTCAATAAACTCCAGTTTTTATTTTGAGAACAAGAGCCATTCGAGATAGCGTGTTCTTCTTCAACCTCTTCAACAAGTAAAGGTTTAGAAGCAATAGGATTTGAGACTGATAGCATAGTAGATGGATCAACATCCAATTCATACTCATCATATTTGCATGCAGTCTCAGGTAGAACTGTGTTGGTGCTTACTGATTCGTTGGAAGGTGTGGTAAATAGTGATTCAAACTCAGAAAATTCGATCTTTCGAGTCGCATAGCTTTTGTTTAAATCACCATATTGAAAACCAACTAATTTAAAAAGATTTTGAGAATCAGTGTCACCAGACTTGTTCTTTCCCATTTCTTCTTGACCTTTGGTCTTAGATAAAGGTGTAGGAGTACTTGCTTCAACAAAAGTTGCGCGAATGTCAGGAATGGGTCTAATTGCGGAGCCAAATTTATCAAAATTATATAGATGCTCCGGTGCCTTTTTCAAAATTTCGTTAATTGGCACACCCAAACCTGGTTTAAGTTTGTAAAACCTTTCGTCTTGGAGTTTATTGGTCAACAGATTTAATGTCTGTTCAGTCTTACCTCGTTTCATATTAATGTCCTCCAGGTGCTTTATTTTGGTGTAAGCTTCATTTCTTTCTTTATAACAAACATCAAATTTGATTTGAAACTCACCCTTTTCAGCATTAAGATTCACAAGATCTGTTTCTAAACCAGATATTTTTTCTTTTAAAGACGCTTTTTCGGGTTTTAAATCATCTTTTTCCTTTTCCTTTTCTTCCACAACAACTTTTAAAATAGCATTTTCATCACGAAAGCTTAAAACAGATTGATGTGCAGAGCTAAGTTTGCCTTTTAGTAAAGCAAATTCATCTTTCATACCATGTATTTGGGCCATTAAAGATTCAATAAGTTCAGAATTTTCACTAACCTCAGAGTTTGCTTCTTCGGATTGTGTCTCAGAGTCTTCATCGTCACCTTCCAGCTTTGCCATGTAAGAAACTTGGGTGAAGTGTGCTTGCTCCTCGTCATCAGAACTTTGGAACAGCCAGTTCTCTTCTTCAACCATTAGTACTTTTCCTTCTTCAGCTTTCTTGGCAATTAGTGACTTTCTTGAGTAGTACTCTGAGTTCTTCACTTTCTTGAATTTGCAGTCCCTTGAGAAATGCCCAAATTTGCCACAGTTGTAGCATCTTCCTGGTTCACCCTTTTGCTCTTCTCGCTTCTCCTCTCTCTTTCCTTCTCTTCTATCTTCCTTCCGATCTTCTCGTCCTTCCTCTCTCTTTCCATGCCTCGGCTTGTATCGCATCTCAGACTTCTCTTTCTTATATCCATCATACTTTGGCTTTGAGTAAAATCTTTTCTTGCCAAAGCTCTTCTTGAATCGTCGCGTAATGAGAGCTAAGTCTTCAGAGAAATTTTGAATATCAGGATCTGAATCAACTTCCAGTTCTTCATCGCTTAAATCAGAGTCAGAGTCAGTAATTTCAGTAACTAGAGCTTTAGATGCCTTTTTCTTAGACCTTGCAGAGGATACAGAACCTTTGCCGGCTATGAGAGCCACATAATCCTTCAGATGATTAGACTCATTATTCATAGATCTCACCTCATCCTCATGTTGAGCTAGAGTAGAGAAGATATCGGTGACATTTTCTCGAGCCATATTCTTCGACATCTGGAGGTTGATAGCAAAGTTCTTCCATTCTGGATTTAGATTCTTGATGAACTTGTAGTTTATCTCAGAAGCAGATTTGACGATGTTGTTCCTCCGCAAGTCATTGAGAATAATGTTGTACCTATGGTAGGTGTCTAATATCAGCTCTCCTTCTTTTGCATGAAATCCCTCGTAAGCATTTATGCACAGATTTTGCTTAGCTTGTATAGAGGCTTCACTTCCTTCAAACTGCCTTGCTAGTTCATCCCAAATTCCTTTAGCAATGCTCTGACTGTCGACACGATTGTAGATGTCGTTTGGAATTGCCATTGTCAGATAGATTAGAGTCTCTTCTTCTAATTTGAGCTGTTCTTTCTGCTTTTCAGTGAAGAACTGAACAGGTTTAGGAATCTCTCTGTCAGGGATTTCAGGAGAGGAATCTGTAGCAGGTTGACCCTTTACTGTGATCATTGGAGTTTTAGGACCTTCAATGATTACTGTCATGAATTCTCTGTTCTTGTGATTCAGAAACTGAATCATTCTGGTCTTCCATTGCTGATACTCATTAGCCATAAGGACAGGCGGTTTAGACTGAGAGCCCATCGAGAGAAGCTGGTTCGACATCTTAGCTGTACCACTTGTTAGTAATTAAACTTATCTGTACCAAGACAACCAACTAGATGAGATCGTTAGAATCAAAATGAAAACCACACTCAAAAATTTTCAGAAAAATAAATTCCCGAAAATAATTAAATGCAGTCCTTTCAATCAGTGTAAAGCTTCAAATAATACTGAACAAAAAGAAACAGTTGATCTCGAACAGAACTTTGTCCCCCTTCGCAGACTTAGCACGGGGGTATGGGGGCAGCGCCCCTAGAGAATTTTTTTTTGACTTTGAGAGGCCATATTACAGTTTGCAAAAATTTGTCTAGGTCTGGAAAAAGTGCTTCGACCGGTCAAACGTAAGACCGGAGAATGAACCGTACCGGTCGAAGGAATGACCGGAGTAAGCAAGTACCCGGTCGAAGGGTAAGATCGGACTAGCAAGTACCCGGTCGAATGGTAATACCGGAGTAACAAGTACCCGGTCGAATGGCAAGACCGGAGAATACAAGTACCCGGTCGAATGGTAAGACCGGAACTATGCTTGACCGATAAAATTGATTCGACCGGTAACTTATTCGACCGAAAGTATGCTTAGACCGATAATGCTTAGACCGATAGAGGTCTTTGACCGGTAAGGGTCTTCGATCGGGACTTCCTTAGACCGGTAGGATGTAACAACCGGTCTTATGCTCGACCGGTAAAGATTCGACCGGTAGAGTGATTTGACCGGTATTGGTTTCGACCGATACAAGGTATGGATCGATAGTGTCTTAGACCGATATATTGTTCAACCGGTGTGTTTTTAACCAGCCCAGAAGCGATGAACACGATGAGTACTCAACCCAGAAAGCAATTACGAACTCAAAAACAGATGCACAAATCAGACTATTTCACTCAGAAACATGTAACGATCACAACTCAATCAATAACAAAGATTAAAATCAACTTTCATGCATTCAAATTTAAAGAACACAGTGTCGATATTCATGCAAACCCAGAAAACACAAAATCACAAATTCAATCACTTGATACTTTCTAATTCAATTAATCAATCAGATAGCATTCAGAAGCATGAACCTCAACTAATCAGATCAACTTTGAACCAATAAACACATTAATTCATGAAATCAGATGAACAAAAAAAAAATCGATGAATAGTAACTTCGATGAATAGTGATTTCGATGAACAGTGATTTCGATGAATAGTAATTTTCGATGAATAGTGAAATCGCAAAACACAGATTTAATCCTAAAACTTGATTCTTTAGGCTCTGATACCACTTGTTATCCCAGATTTAATCTAGTTGGTAAATAATCAATCAAGTAATCAAGCAACACAATAATAATCAAGAGATATATAAATCAGAGTAACATACCAATCCCTTGAATAAACAATGAAACCCTTGAGTGTTCTTGATACCCTTTGAATACAGAGAAAACTTACGGCTATTAACTAGAATATTATCAGAGTTAACCTAAAACTAAACTAAACATAACTTTAAATACCTAGGCCTTATGGGCTTCCTAATGCTTAATAGGCTTGGGCCCAATAGCTAATAACTATTAAACTATTACAATTTAAACCCTCTAACTTTAACTTTAGCACAATTGCAGTTTAAACCCTGAACTTTAACTTTAATCTTGAATACAATTATTTGATCCAACATGCTTCATCGGAGATGATCAGAGTGATGCTGATGATGAAGATTCCACTGATGAAGATGAGGTAATTTCTGAGCTTGATTTCACTTTTATTTCTTCACAGATTAACATTATTATAAATGCTTTACATGATTTACGCTCGAAGTTATTATCTGAAAAGCACTTAAATTCAGAAAAGTCAAATTTGATTGATAAATTACAAATTTCTTTGAAAGATGAAAAATCTATTTTGGCTCATGAAAAATCTATTTTGGCTAATACAAAATACATCTTTCAAAAGAAATTAGATGATTTACAAAAATCAAATATGACTTATCTTGATTCTTTGACTGAAATGACCAAATTAAAAGATAATTTTTCAGATAAAATAAATGAGTTGGAAGAAAAATTATATCGAAGGAATCAATCTGAACAAACTATTTATTTGAACAAACCGCGGAGTTATGAGTTTATAAAAGAAAAATGGGGACTTGGTTTTGAAAATCTTCATTGTTTAAACAATGCTATCGAAAAATCCCCTACTTTATATAAATACGATTATCTAACTCTTGCTAAATATGTTCCTCAATTTAAAATTGATTGGATGAATGAAAAGCAAGTATTAGAAATCGAAAATAAGAAAAGGATGAATAACAAGAAAAAGGAAATTTCTTTTGTTTATACAAGCGAAAATGTCAAATATTTTCCTGACAAATCAAAGAAAGGCAGAAAAAGTTTAAATGACATATCTCCTATCAAGTCTTCAGTGGCTGATAATTATGTTGATATATATGCCACTACTTCTGATAAGGAAAATATATCTCCAATCTTTTATGATTCTAAGAGATATACTCCTCCACTAGTATTAGAAGGCAAAATCATTGACCTTGAAGATAAAATGGAAGATCAAAATATTCAAAAAGAAATTGAATCTGATGTTATTCTTTCTTTCATGACGTCAAGTCTTGAAGAAAAAATATTTTTTCAAAAACAAGATTCTGTTTCTGGTCTTTTTATTCTGATTTTCAAGTAAACAAAAAGGAATTTCTAAAATCTGAAATCTGTGTGTTCCAGATTCTAGTTTCTATTCAATAACAATCAAACAAACAAGATTAAAACACAATGAATTACCTGTTTGATTACTTTGATTTTCACAAGATTGCACTTTCTCTCTCTATAACTCTTTCTCTCTCTAAAACCGTATTATCTCTCAAATCTCAATTCTTACAATACGTACATTCTGAATTACAAGAACAAAAACTAATTATACTACCACCTAATACAAGGAAACAAATATAAAAACAAATACAACTATGTTTGACTTATTACAAAATAGACTTTGACTTTTAATGAGATTTGACTTTAGCAGCTTTGACTTTCTCAACTTTGACCTTCAGTATTATTGATCTTGTATCCAACAGATTTATGCTTTAACAATATCCCCCTTTGGATTCAAGATCACTGTTGAAAAATCTAGCAATTCAGTCTTCACTTTAAGCTCTGTCAATACAATCTCCCCTTTTTCTTTAACTGTATTCTTTCCAAAATTGTCTTCAATCAATGAACAATCTCTTCAAAACTTTCACAGAAAACTTTCAATCTTTGGAAAGAAATTATCTTCAGAATCAGCTCGAATTGCTTTAGCAGAAAATCTTCAAAGAAAATTTCCTCAAATCTTCAGAAATTCTTTGATCTTCTTTAAATCTTTCCTTTGAACTTTCTGACTTGAACATTTCAGAAAATCAACTCACAAAACTTTATCAGATCTTGATATCATCTTCCACAAACTTCAAAACTTTAATATTTCTTGATACCATCTCCCCCTTTTTGATGATTTGAGCATCTATATCATCAAAACTTTTCTCCAAGATAATCATCTAGATCTTTTCAAATCCAGAGAAATTAAGAACATGTAACTCTTGAATCAACAGATGAATCAGTTAAAATGCCTGTCAGTAACACAAAGTCACTGTGTGTAACGAATACACAATATAAAGGAGCTTTTTGATGTTCACTCCCCCAGGGCTTCCATCCAATCATCGAAACACCACAAAGGCAATTTCTATAAATGTTATGACAAAGAAACAAATTCCTTGTGTGTTCGTGCATGTGTAGAAAGAATTAAGCATGATGATTGCTTTTCAATAAGGATCAAAGTTGTGTAAACCACTGAGACAACAGTAGATAAACACAGACTCAATGTGCATGATTGAAGTGCGAAGGTGGGGCATACTTCCTTCTTTTTCAATATCCAGATTTTCCAAATGAAAATCAGATAGATTATATGTTGCGTCCCCTTTAAAATGTGAAACATTTTCTTTTTGAGAAGAAAATGAGTAGCTTGTGGGGTTTAGTCAAGAGTTGGCATGGGCTAGTTGCCTGTTTCAATAACTTTCACAAAGAAATGTGAAACATTAGTAATGTGGCTGCCCGGCTCAGAAAGTAGTTGGTGCAGAGTTTGATATTCTTTTACTCTGATCTCACACCCTCTTTCTTTTAATCATTAAGCGCACTACTAACCAAACTCTCTTTTCCATTTTACCTCATCACACAACCCACACTCATTTCTTTTTGACTCCTCACACTCAATCTCTATGGATTAACTTCTTGGGTAGAAATCACTGGTTAACGTGATTCCATAGAAGTTCAGATAATTTCTAGCATAAAGAACCCATATAATCCTAGAAAACATTTGTTGCTCAACTGGTTTAACTATAGCAGTTAAAGCTCATGTACAAATGTCAGATGTAAATATGCTCAAAAATATAATCATGAAGATATGAGCATTTTAAAACATTGAAGATATTTCAAACAAGTTAATTGAATGAATGAACATGAATGCAAGAGACTTGTTTGAAAATCTGACATTGTATGAAAATGATCAGAAATGAATAATATAGCAATCAAGGCTTAAGGTCAAGAATAATAGATATTGTCTATATGAACCAAGATATAGACATTCTTGAAATGACGTTTTGAAATGAAATGACGCTCAAAATTCTTTGAAGTACAAGCGGGGTGTCTTACCATCGAAAAATTATGTTTCAATATGAGACATGGTAAGAACTATTTGAACAAGAAATCAAACCAGTGTGTGTGAATACTTGAAAGTATATGAAAAGACAATACACAAGTATTAATCTTTGGACAACACACGGTTTGTTTATCAATGAAGCACACAAATAAAATGAAAACATTTAAAATCACACTTCCAAATTATAAAATCTGTTTAAAATTCGAGAAGTGGTTTGAACATTTAAAAACATGTTTTCTATATCTGAAAGTTGTCCTTCTTTCAGATACATATGAGATTAAGATAAGAAATTTACCTTTTCGCTCCATCTTAATACTCATAAAGTCAGCTGAAGTCAAAAATGATATGATCGTGTCATCCTCTCTCATCCTGCATAAGTCTCAAAGTCTAGTCAAAAATTTATTCACAAAATTTATTCGAACAATAAAAGAACATAAAACAGTAAAACGATTAAAGAACGAGTTCTGATCTTAAGCAATCAGAAATCATAGTCTTACTCCTTTTGATAAGCTCCCCCTAAAATCATGCAATACAAAAATTTTGTCAGTTAAGTAAAATGCAGAAATAAGTTATGCTCCCCCTTAAAATAATGTAGATCATCTAAAATCTTCTCTTACTCCCCCTGAGATCACGAGCAAACAATTAAAGTGCAGATATCCTTCAGACATAAAAATAAAGAAAATGATGAAAAATAACAATACGTAACTTTATTAGGTAACAACCGATTATGACTTAAGATTTAACATACCAAGCTTAGAGACAAGAAAATTAAATCTCTTTTCATCTAAGGGTTTGGTAAATAAATCTGCAAGTTGATAATCTGTTTTTACAAAATAAAGTTCAATTGTTCCTTTTTCTACATTATCTTTTATAAAATGATACCTGACGTCAATGTGTTTGGTTTTCGTATGATGGACAGGATTAGCAGATATCGCGATTGCACTCTTCGAGTCACAATAGATTGGAATTTTATCAAACTTGAATCCATAGTCTCGCAGCTGTGTTCGCATCCACAAGACTTGAGAGCAGCAACTGGCAGCAGCTACGTACTCTGCTTCAGCAGTCGATGTGAAAACGCATAATTGTTTCTTTGATGCCCAGCTAACGAGCTTCTCTCCAAGAAATTGAACATGACCTGAAGTACTCTTTCTGTCCAACATGCAACCTGCATCATCTGCATCTGAATAGGCAGTCAGTTGAAACCCAGTATCCTTAGGATACCACAGACCAAGATCTGCAGTCCCCTTTAGATACCTAAAAATCCTTTTGACAGCAGCCAAATGGGATTCTTTAGGAGCAGCCTGATATCTAGAACATAAACATGTTGAAAACATAATATCTGGTCTACTGGATGTAAGATACATTAACGATCCTATCATACCTCTATAAGTCCTAACATCAACACTTTTACCCGAAGGATCAGTGCTAATTTTAGTACCTGGTGTTATCGGGGTTCCAATTGGTTTACAATTTTCCATTTTGTACTTCCGAAGAATATCCAAAATGTACTTAGATTGGTTAATAAAAATCCCCGTAGAAAATTATTTAACTTGTAGTCCGAGAAAGAAATTCATATCTCCCATCATACTCATTTGAAAACGTGACACCATGAGGTTAGAAAAGTTTTTACAAAATTTTGTATTAGTAGAACCAAATATTATATCATCAACATATATTTGAATAAGAATAATATCATCTTTTTCCTTTTTGATGAATAAAGTAGTATCAACCTTACCTTTGGAGAAACCAGACTTGACCAAGAATTTGGATAAGACGTCATACCATGCTCGAGGGGCTTGTTTTAATCCATAAAGGGCTTTGTCCAAGATGTAGACATGATCTAGCTTATCTGGATTGACAAACCCTTCTGGTTGAGACACGTACACTTCCTCTTTAAGAATGTCATTCAGAAAGGCTGTTTTCACATCCATCTGAAAGACTGTGAAATTCTTATGAGCTGCGTAGGATAGAAACATGCGGATTGCTTCTATACGCGCTACTGGAGCATACGTCTCATCATAATCTATGCCTTCCTCTTGCCGGTAACCTTTGGCAACAAGTCTAGCTTTGTTCCTAATGACGATACCATCTTCATCCTTTTTATTCTTGAATACCCATTTAGTTCCTTTCACGGTTTTACCTTCTGGTTTTGGAACTAATCTCCAAACCTTTAGGGCTTCAAACTGATTGATCTCTTCTTGCATAGTAGATACCCAGTCCGAATCAGCAAGAGCCTCTGATACTCGCGTTGGCTCAATCTTACTGAGAAATGAGTCATGCATACATTGATTAAGAGTCGCTGACCTCATTTGTACAGGCTTGTTGAGATCTCCAATTACTTGATGTAATGGATGTTCTTTGGTCCAGCGATGCTCATGAGGGAGTGGAGTAGATACTGATTGAACATGATCATCATCTAGAAATCTACTATCAGAATCTTCAGTTTGAATAACAGGAGGGGGTTTTGCATTTGAAGACTCAGGTGCAGAAGCATCAGTTGGAACAACAGACTGTGGCTGTTGAGTAGACAATGTATGACACCCAACTGAAACAGTTACTTCTGGCTCAGCAGTTTCTTTTATATCTTCAACTGTAGGAGTAATTGTAGGAATGTGAGTTTCTGACTGAACAGGGGATGCTTGTTCAGTTATGACATCTGAAGTGACTGGATGATTGCAAGTTGTGTCTTCAGACCTGTCAGTCACAGCAGATTTAGATACATTAGAACCTAGAAACTCATCATAAAAGAATTCAAATAACAAATCTAAATCAGTTAAATGTGAAGTAGAAGTAGAAGCGTTATTCGAATTTGTCACTGTAGAAACAGGTTCTGGACTGATCTGCCCAGAAGCTAATACTCCAGTAATAACGGGTTCTGAACTGATTTGATCAGAAGCCATATCTTCATTAAATGTGACATTAACGCTCTCAACAATTGTCTTTGACTTCTTCAGATAAACACGATATGTTGCTGATGTTGAAGAATAACCGATAAAGATGCCTTCGTCCGCCTTAGCACTGAATTTATTCAGACTCTCTCTGTCATTAAGCACAAAACATTTACACCCAAATATGTGAAAATATTCGATAGTTAGTGTTCTGTTGTTGATCAACTCATATGGAGTCTTCTAAAAACGGCGATGTATCATGGACCGATTTTGAGTATGACATGCAGTCGACACAGCTTCTGCCCACAAGAATAGAGGTAAGTCCGATTGGCTAAGCATAGTCCGAGCGGCCTCGACTAGCGTCCGATTTCGCCTTTCGACTACTCCATTTTGTTCAGGCGTACGAGCAACAGAGTACTGATGTGATATCCCGACCGATTCGAGATATTCTTCAACTATCTTGTTTTTGAACTCTGTGCCGTTGTCTGTTCGAAGAAACTTTACTTGTCGCTGCATTTTCACCTGGGTCGTCTTTAAGAAAGTAATGAGAACTTTCGGCGTCTCATCTTTTGATCGAATAAATTTGACCCACGTGTATCTTAAGTAATCGTCCACAATAACCAACACGTATTTCTTTCCACCCAAACTCTGAGTTCTCATTGGACCACACGAATCCATATGTAATAATTCTAAGGGAGAACTAGTGCTTGGTTCAGGCTTCGGTTTATGCGGAGCTCTCTTCATCTTACCCTTATCACATGATGCACATAAGTGTTCTCGTTCATATTTCAACTCAAGAAGTCCTTTTACCAATTTCCCACGAACCAACTTGTTGATGTAACGAAAGTTCAAGTGAGATAAACGTCTGTGCCAGAGCCAACTTTGTTGCGTTGAAGCTTTTGTCATCAAGCATACTTGATTGTCAATCTGTACTTTGGAAAGATTGATGGTATAGAGGTTTGTCTTTTGATGTCCACCTAAGAGTTCTGTGTCGTCTTCAGTACGAACCGAGCAACTCTTAGATTTGAAGTTGACCTGTAACCCTTTATCGCAGTTCAGATTTAATCTTTTCTCAAAATTTTTCTGACTCCGAGGGAAGTTCAAATTTATTGGTTGATCAGTTGGGTCTCTTAGGTAAAATTGCTTCTTCTGATTCAAATATTAAATCGAAAATTCTTGATGAATCTTTTACGCTAAATGATGATTATTATAAACCAAAGCGTAAAAGAAGAAGGTCAAAGAAGTCTAAGAAACAAGATACTGTTATTTCTGAAAATACTAATTCTTCTGATTCGAATATTTCAGATAGGACTTTGAGCACTCATACAAAGCAGATATGGAGCGTCAAGCGGAAATCTGATGAACCTACGACTGATGATGATAGATATGTAGACAAATTCTATAAAAGTGATTCATTTGCTACTTGTAATAAAATTTCAAAATACTCTATAAAGCAAATGATTCGAATTTCAAAAGATGTCTCATATTCTTCTTCTGATTCTAGTTGAGATGATTATGCTTTCTCTTCTACTGATTCTTATGTTCATTATTCTGATAATAAGTCTCGTGCTTTCAATGTTAAATCTAACAAATATTTACCCACAAGAACTGCAACTAACTTTCATGGACCCAAATACAAGTGGGTACCAAAATCATAGATTGATTATAACTTGCAGGCATCTAATGTCAAGGGGGAGTAAGAGAAAGATGGCTTCTGAGTACATCAGCTTAGAACCCGTACTTCAATGGACTACGACTTCTAAACATGTCAGTTTAGGACTCGTTCTTCAAAGCTTTTAGCTTCTGACTAATGAGAAACTTTGAGTACATCTACTTTATTCCGCTGCATTTATCTCTGATAGTGATGTTATTTCAGTTTTCTCATGTGTTTTTCAAAGAATCTGAGCAAGTTCATCCAAAACCTGAATTTGTACAACCCAATTTTTTTTCATATGAGACACAAATTTATTACACATTATGTGAAAGAAGGTTTTATTGAATTTTATTTTGTTCCAACTAAATATCAATTTGCCGAATTCTTTACATTTGTCTTAAATGAAAAATTTTCAAACTTGGCATATTGAATTTAAAAATTTTAATCTTTATAAATTTTATTCTATAAAGTAAAAGTTTTACAGTTTTTCTTTCTTTTGAATAAATGTGTGTCTATGATAAATTTTCAAGTTACTTTGTTAATATTAAAGTTTTATATGTTCAACTTTCAAGTCTTTCAAAAGTCAAAAGGTCAGCAACATGTTTGAAACTTTTGCATTCTGCTTTAAAGATATGTGATTCGGAATATTTATAGTTTACAATGTTTGGAAATCCTAAAAAGTCTGAATTATGGATCGTAATGAAAATATAGGCTAAGCACTTAGATGTAAAACTGAGTAATTGAGATGAATTATATATATAAAATACAGAAATCTCTAAGTTTAAAAGTTTGTACCTGTGACCTTTCTGGTTTGGGAAAGTAAGTTCCGTGGGATGCTTGTCATCTGGTCCCCTAAGGTCAATTGATCTGGGAGTGATCGAACCTAAATCCTTCTATAGAATCAGATCGAAAGTCATGTTCTACTGGTATGAATGGGTTTAGGATATGTCGATGTAACCTTTCTGATCTGGGAGAGTAAGTTCCAAGGGGTGCTTGACACCTAGTCCCCTAAGGCCAACTGGTCTGGGAGCGGCTGACCCAAATCCTGCAATAGAACCAGATAGAAAGTTACGTTTACGACATGTTCTTTACTTACCAAACTTCTTGATTAAAAAGATGCCAAAGTGCACAAGCGTAAAAGATGCCAAAGAGCACACTCATGTGAAGATGCCAATGTGCACAATGCTAAAAGATGCCAATGAGCACACATCTCATGATACTTGGTGATATGTTTGAGTTGCGGTAAACCTATAAATTTGTGAAAATCTTAAATTTTGATGGCTTAGTGTGAGTACATGCAATGTTCTCTATTATATTTTTAGAATTGCATTTTCTTGAAGCTATTCAAAGTTCGCATGCTAGCACACTGAATAGATTGATGAAAGTTTTTGAAACTGAACAGGTATTAACTTGATATGTAATAAAACTTGTATCTGTATCTAACAACATATATTTGATTTCAACTGATTGATTAATCTATGATATTTTACTAAGTAGAATTTAATTTGTTTAGGGTTTAAAATTTTATATATTTAGTTGTTTCAAAATACATATTCAGTATATTTTTCTTTCTACTTTGATGTTTCAATTCTTGTGTTCTCATATCTTTGTAAATGGGTTTGTGCATTATTCAAGGGGGAGTGAACAAGGAGATTTTTTTTTGAAAAAGATCTTATCCTATTTCAAGGGGGAGTAACTGATTCTCTATACAAATGCTAACTTGAAATGTCATATTTAGTGCATTTGTGTAGGTGGAGTCAAAGAGCTTATCAGGTAAAATTTTTCCGAATTTAAGTCAGCTTTGCGCCAACAGTTGGTAGTGCAAAACTAACTTTGCGCCACCTTCAGATAGCGCAAAACAATCTTTGCGCCACCAACAGTTAGCGCAAACCTCTCCTCTTTTTCCTTTACTCTACTCTGATTTTGCAGATATTAAGATGTCTCGTCTCCAACATTTGCATGACCAAGTTGATAAAGACCATCAAGGTCATGAGGGGGAGAAGTTAAGGAGAACTTAAAGAGACAAAGAGTTCAAACGTTTATCTGCTGATCAAGATTAGCTCAAGATTCTATATTTTCTCAGCAATTAATTCTTTTGCTGTTCCAGCTCCGACCACCACAGTTCATTCAAGTACATTTGAAAAAGGTGTGTCGTCTAGAGCGCAAGCTGATGAACTTATTGTTCTTTCAAGTTTATTGCATACTGGTCCAGTCTTGTCAAGACAGCAAAGGCAACATATATTGAAAGACGCTGAGAAGAATTTTTTTTTAGTCAAGAAAGAAGCTTCTTCGCTAAGTCGCTTAGATGGTCCGTGTTGATTTAGAAAATGAATTTTGAAGACCACAACGCCAATGATTACTAAGGGGGAGATTGTTAAGTCAGATTTTATAGTAATCATTGTATTTAAAGGCTTGGTCTAATACTGTGTTTAGAGGCTTATTCTGTATTGTATTAGCCAAGGGTATTTAAGTCCTTTGTGGCTTTGTTGGTTGTAAGGAACCTTACGCATATTCAATTCACTTATTGTTCTTGCGCTTTCAATCTCTCTCTCTACTTTCTCTCTCTATCATTTAGTGATTTTAGGATTATCAAACACAAACGGAAACGTTCTCATCATGTTTAAAGAATTTAAATACTCATCAATGCTTTACCCCTAATTGGCATTCCTTTTTTCTTGTTTTTCCTATTTAACAACTAAACCAAATAATTGCGGATTTTACAAATCCAATGAATAGTATGTTACGGGCAACAATTACTCATGGCATTTCGACTCCTTAGTTGTCTAATTCTCACACGCTATTATAATAGTACGTTTTAAAATGTGTGGTTAACCACAATATGAGAATAAAAGATTAAATATCTTAGCATAATAACAATGAATTGTTGTTGTTAATATTGTATTATTTTCCATTCGTGTAACATCCATAAAAGTGGGCAAATTTTCCATATTGTTAGAAAACAATGTTTGTGCAGAAAATAAGGAAAGTGGGGGGGGGGGGGGGGCAAAGTGTAAAATGATTAAAAAGGGGCCTAAAGGGCCTAAAACCCTAGGGTTGATTCATTTTATTCCTGGAGAACTTTTGTGCAACGGTGTGTGTGTGTGCGGCGATCCAAAGGGAGGAGAAAGGGGCCGATTGGAGTCGAGATTTGGTGGTCAAGAATTGAAATCGTGTGGGAGTTATCATCTGAGGTAAATATCTAAATTGAAATCCTTGTTTCTTTCCTTTCGAGCTGTGTTATTAAGGTTTGGGTGTCTTGGGTTCTTGGTTCGCCACTGAAAAGGGGTTAGGGGTACAAATATTTTTAACTGGAAATGGGTTATTTTCCATGTTTATTATGTTTATCGTTGCTATTGATAAAACAATGTTTAATGCCAATATGATGTTGTTGTGTAAAGTCTCGTTTATACTTCTCATTTATACTCAGTTTTAATGTGGCGCATTATTCGTTTTAAGAGTGGCAAAGACTTTGGATATCTAAATAACCATCAGCGATGGTTAAGTCGTGTGTTTGAAATTTGTTTCCCTACACACGGAAACGACATCGACATGGGGGGGGATGTATGGGGATCTACTGGGGGCCCCAAGGACGAGTATTCCTTACGATTGCGGATAAATGGTGGCGTAAGTTGGTCACTTCATGTGACATATGTTGTGAGATTAAATTTATCTTTTACGTTGACTTTTTATGTTGTTAAAATGGACGAGGTTGGGAATTCACTAGACATCTCGGTCTAATCCTCGCTTCCTGTTTTCTTAAAACCCATTTTCAGGTAATAGAGCTACTTCTGGATCTGTTAAAGGGAAAGAGAAATGCTAGAGGCTAGCATGTTGGAGTTCATGCCTTAGTGCGGCATAGTTGTTATTTCTTTATAGATTCTTGGTTGTAATAGACTAAATTTTAGATGATTTAAATTATCAGATATTCTTTTCATTAAGGTCTATTGTTGGATGTCGGATCTTATCTTATCTTTTTTGTTTATTGATATTTTTTTGGTTGGGTTGTTACATTTGGTATCAGAGCCATAGTTTAAGCAATTTAGGTGGCCTTGTTGGACCTAAACTTAAACTGTAAGTGGGACACAACCGAGAAATAGGATGTCGTAGGACTGCCGCGCTAGGAACTTATGCAATGAGAGATAGGGACTAACATGTAAGGTAAATTTGGGATTACAATTGGCCAATGTAATTGCAAATTTACAGGTACATGTGCGTATCTATAACATCTTGTTGCATATAGGATTGTAAACTTAAGTTTACCTTTGTGTTGTTTTAGTTGTCGTCATGGCGGACCGGGTTTTGCGAACTAGGGCAGTACTGGTAGAGGGGAATGTACCGGCAGATGAGATTCGATCTGAGTTACTGAGAGGCCCTGCTGGGAGGTCGAACACTCAGAGACGGGGGCGTGGTCGAGGGCGTTGTCCGGCACGGACTACCCGAAGGGCTACGACCCACGTGGAGGGAACTAATGCTGGAAACCGGGGAGGAGCTAATACTCGAACTACTCGCAGGGCGAGAAGCACTGAGGTTATCGGGGATCGGGAAACATCACACCAGCAGAGCTCAGCGACTGTGAGAGGGTGGAGGGCTGCAAGGGCTCGGGGTCGGGGTAGGAACCAGGCCTTTGTAACCCACGAGACTTTTGCGGCGGAAATAGGGAAGCTTCAGGAGACTCTACAAGCATTATTGGCGCATCAAGAGAAAACGGCTTCGGGAAGTAAGGATAAGAGCGAAAGTAGAGAAGTGACTGAAATGTCAAGCCCGCCAGTAACTGAAGTGGGGGTTAACTCCTCATCGATGGCCGAGACGGCAACCAAGGTTGTGGTGAAAGGATGTAGCTACAAGGAGTTTGCGGCCTGCAAACCTCCTACTTACAAAGGAGAGTGCGACCCAGTCTTGGTAATGAAATGGATCAAGGAGATGGAACTGGTATTTGCTACCATCAAGTGTGCTGGAGAGGATAAGGTCACGTACGCCCTATCCATGCTGAGGTCGGAAGCCGCCTTGTGGTGGGATGATGAAACAGGAGGATTAGAAGTGGTTGCCGCCGAAGGCATGTCTTGGGAAATGTTTGTGGACAGGTTCAAAGCACAGTTCTGTCCTCTGGCAGTAGTGAAAAAGTTGCAGGAGGATTTTCTGGGATTGGAGCAAGGAGGTATGACAGTAAGGGAATACACAAACAAGTTTATCGAAAAGTCTCGTTTTGCTGGATCATACTTACCGGACGAGGAGAGTAGAGTGGAACGGTTTATTTTCGGGTTGAAGAGTAACCCGCGCGAGTGGTTTTTTGCAAGCGAACCAGCAACTTTTCAGGCTGCCGTGCATGCATCCGAAATGGCCGAGAAAGAAAAGAACCGCCAACTAACTGACAGAGTAGGCGACAAGAGAAAATGGGACGGACCGACGGCAGATCCGAGGAAGGGTAAAAATTTCAAACTTGAACAGAGAATGGGTCACGGATTTGGGGAGAAGCCTTGTGGGAAATGCCACAAAGTGCACCGAGGAGAATGTGTTTCGGGAGAAAGGTTTTGTTTTCAGTGTGGATTGCTGGGCCACATGTCTAGGGATTTCCTGAACAAGAAAAGCTGCTACCAGTGTGGATCGCCAAACCATCTTTGGTCCGAGTGCCCGCAGGTCAAGCGGGGTGGAACAGTCCAAATGGGAGAGCGTGGGGGAGGAAGAAAGGAAGAAAAGAAGCGGGAGCCGGCTCGTCCTAAAGGGAGGGCCTTTAATATGACGGCGACGGAGGTGGAGGAAGTATCGGATGTGGTAGCTGGTACGTTTCTGATAAACTCTACTTGTGCTAGAGTGTTGTTTGACTCAGGAGCGACATGCTCTTTTATATCTCCCACGTTTGCTCAGTGTTTGGGGTTAAAACCTAAGCGGTTAAGGCGAGGGTTTGTGGTAGAAACCGCCGATGCTAACCAGGTGTTGGTTAAGGAGGTATTTGAGGGATGTGTAGTAGACATAGAAGGGAGTTTGATACCGGTGGTACTATACCCTATGCCGATGAGAGAGTTCAATGTGGTTCTTGGGATGGACTGGTTGGCTAGGAATGAGGCTAGTATAATCAGTAATAAGAAGATGATTCGTATGGTTCTACCGGAAAGAGGAGTAGTAGTGATCTATGGGGATAGACGAGGGAGGAACTCTAGCTTGATCTCCATGATCAAAGCGAGCAAGAGTTTGAGAAAGGGTTGTAGGGGATTCATAGCATATGTGTTAGATGCTAAGAAAGAGAAGGGTAAGATGGAGGAAGTACGGGTATTAAGCGAATATCTGGATGTATTTCCGGAGGATTTGACAGATCTACCTTCGGATCGACAGGTCGAATTCCAGATTGACCTGGTGCCTGGTGCTGCTCCAATAGCACGTACACCGTATAGATTAGCACCTTCAGAGATGAAGGAAATGATGTCGCAATTGCAAGAATTGCTGGATAAGGGGTTTATAAGACCTAGTACCTCACCTTGGGATGCGCCAGTCCTTTTTGTGAAAAAGAAAGATGGATCTATGCGAATGTGCATAGATTACAGGGAGCTTAATAAGCTGACGATCAAGAACAAGTACCCGATTCCTCGAATAGATGACTTATTCGATCAACTTCAGGGAGCCAGTTTCTTTTCCAAGATAGATTTGAGGTCGGGTTACCATCAACTAAAGGTGAAGGGGGAAGATGTACCGAAAACAACCTTCGTACCAGATACAGACATTACGAGTTCCTTGTAATGCCATTTGGGTTGACTAATGCCCCTGCCGCTTTCATGGATATGATGAATAGGGTATGTCAACCCTACTTGGACAAGTTCGTAATAGTATTTATCGATGATATCCTGGTATACTCAAAGATCGAGGAGGAGCATGAGGAGCATTTACGAACGGTGCTGGAATTGCTGAAGAGAGAGAGACTTTACGCGAAATTCTCGAAATGTGAATCCTGGTTGCGAGAAGTGCAGTTCCTTGAACATGTCGTGTCTCAAAGCGGAATCAAAGTGGATCCGGCGAAAGTGGAGGCAATTCGCGACTGGGAAGCACCGAAGTCACCGTCCGAAGTCCGAAGTTTTTTAGGGTTAGCAGGTTATTACAGGAAGTTCATTAAAGATTTCTCTCGGATATCCACTCCGCTGACTTCATTGACGAAGAAGAATGAAAAATTCGTTTGGGCGGAAGATCAGAGGGAAGCCTTCCAGAAGCTGAAGGATATGTTGAGTAGCGCTCCAATCTTGGCCCTACCGGATGGCACATAAGACTTCATAGTTTACAGTGATGGGTCTAGGCTGGGACTGGGATGTGTTCTCATGTAGAGAGGGAAAGTGATTGCTTATGCGTCTCGGCAGCTGAAGGATCACGAATCGCGATACCCTACCCATGATTTAGAGTTGGCCGTCGTGGTTTTTGCGTTAAAGATTTTGTTGGGAACTGAAAGAATTGGTTAAGTATGGTTACTACTGCCAGTACAATGGAGTTAGTACTGCTGGAGTTAGTACTGCCAGATCAAAGTTAATACTGCTGAATGATATTAATACTGCTCATTAAGTTAGTGTTGCTTAGGAGATGAAGGCTTCGTATGGCAAGGATGACAGATGTATTGACTGAAGATAATCATGGAAAGTCTTGGAGATAACTATGGAAGATTATACTGAAGATCTTTTATATTTTGTAATTATCTTTTATCTTTAGTATATGTATAGATTTAGTCAGAATAGTTTAGAATTAATTTTTGATTCTGAGTTTTTGTTTTCATAGAGAGAATTAACCTCAAGGTTTAGAACCCTAGTTCTAGAGAAGTAGAATTCGTATTGGTGAGCCTGTTCATCAATATTGAGGTTTTTTTTGAAATCTTGTAGCTTTAAATCATTCAATAAAGTTTACAATTAGTGATTGCTGATTCACTGTTTCATTGATCTTTGAATATTAAAGTGTTATTCCGCAAACTCCTTTAATATTGTTTCTGAGTGTTTATTCTTGTTAAGAATTCAGATCCTGACAAGTGGTATCAGAGCAAGTATTCTCAGAAACCTTCATTCATCATGGAAAACACAGTTGAATCAAACAGTACTCTTGTCTCAAAGGTTCCAATGCTCAGATCTAATGAGTTTGACATGTGGAAGATAAGGATCAAGCAATACATTCTTCTCACAGATTACTCTATGTGGGACATCATTGAGAATGGACCATCTGATGAAGGAAAAATTGGTGCAGATGGAAAAAGAACTCCACCAAAGACAGATGCAGAAAAGAAGATAAGGCAGATAGAGATGAAAGCCTTGAGCACACTGCTGTTGGCTATTCCCAATGAATATCAACACCAATTCTGCAATTGCACTGATGCACAGATGCTTTGGAATGCTCTAGAGAAAAGATTTTCTGGTACTAAAAGTACCAAGAGAAATCAGAAGGCAATACTGAAGCAATTGTATGAAAATTTTATGTCAACTAAGAATGAGTCCATGACTCAAACTTTTGACATGTTTAACAAGCTGATTGGTGAACTAGCTACTATGGGAGTACAGATTGATCAAGATGATGTAAACAGAAAGTTCTTAAGGTCCCTTGGAGATGAATGGACCATGTATACTGTTTCATTCAGACAGAATGAACAACTAGAAGAAAAAGAACTTGATGATTTGTACAATGATCTTAGAGTGTTTGAATCTGAGGTGGAGGCAAAGAAGAAGCCTTCTGGATATGTTCATAATGCTGCACTCCTATCAGCATCAATTGATTCTACTGCTAACCCTGAATCAGTTAATGCTGCTAATGGAGCAAACCAAGAAAAAGGAACTGAATTTGTTTTTGAAGCCTTTCTGTCCAGCCATCGAAACTCTTCTTTAATCAATGATGACTTGGAACAACTTCATCCTGATGATCTTGAAGAGATGGATATTAAATGGCAGATGGTCATGCTTTCCATGATGGTAAAGAAGTTCATCAAGAGGACTGGGAGGAATAACTTCTCCCAAAGAAGAGAAGATGGAGCAGGTTTTGACAAATCAAAGGTAGAGTGTTATAAATGTCATCTGAAGGGACACTTTGCCAGAGAATGCAAAAGTGGAGTGTCTCACAACAACAACAACCAACAAGCTCAGACTGGTAGCTTCAACCAGAACAGAAACTCTGCTCAAGCCCTTGTTTCTCAACAAGGAATGGGGTTTGACTGGAATGATCAAGCAGAAGAGGCTATTCAAAATCAAGCTCTCATGGCAGAGGTATCTGATCTCCCAACTGAGGTAAGTTCTAATCTCTGTTCTAAAACTTGCATAGACACTGTTAAAAGGTACAGGGATCACAACCAGAATATGAGTGATGATCTTAAGAGGTTAGCAAAAGATATAAAAGACTATGTGAGAATTGTTGAGAGGTTTGAGGAACAAATTAAAGGTTTCCAAGCCAATGAACTTCAACACTCATATGATACAAACTACTGGAAGTGGGAGAAAAAGGATCTAGAACTCCAACTGACAAAGTCTAAAGAGGAGAGTGAAAAGTTGAGAGAGGAGCTAGCCAAAGTTAAGCTAGATGTAGAAAAGTTTTCCAATGCTTCTAAAGCAATGGACTCTTTACTACAAACTCAGATTCATGACAAGTTGAGAAGAGGAATTGGGTACAATACCACACTACCACCATACAACAACATCTACATCCCACCTACATCAGACTTGCTAGAAACCAAAGATAGGAAGGACTTGCCTGAGGGAGACACTGAGATAAATCCCTTAGATGAGGTAGTTGTTGAGGACAAGACTGAGAAAGAGGTTTGTAAGAGTAAGGAGAACAATGTGAGTGGTGAGATTCCTCTAGAGCATCATATTATTACCAATGAGGGTTGTGGAAAGATTTGGGTAAAATCTAAGGACATAGAGAAGACTGAGGGAAAGTCTAGTAAGGTCCATTACAAGCAGACTGCAGTTGTGAATCCTGTTCCTTGCAAACAGTGTGCTTGTACTAAATCTGAGCCCCTAAAACATGATAAAAGGAGTGGGTAATCAAAGAAACTGGAATAATCAGTGGGCACAAAAACAAGGGATTGATCTGGGTAAAATCAATAGACCAAAACCTTGTTTTATTTGTGGAAAGCTCAATCATATTGCTAAATACTGTTATTTCAATCCTATGAACCAAAGGATGAATTTTCAAAGATCTGTGCAAAAACCCTTTGGTTATAGGAAGAATGAAAGGAACCATGTGGCTAAGAAATCTGTTAAATCTAAAAGCCACATGAAGAAAAAGATTGTTAAGGAGAGTGTCAAGATGTGGATTCCTAAAAGCACTAAAACTGTTAGTACTGCTACCACAAATAGTACTGCTGACAATGATAGTGCTGCTAGAAGCAATACTACTGCTACCAATATTAGTGCTGCTAAGAGTATTAGTACTGCTAAAACTAACATTGTTAGTACTTCTTCTAATGTTAATACTGCTAACTCTGTTAGTACTTCTAAGGTTAGTACTGCTTCTAATGTTTGTACTTCTAAGCCAATCATCTTGACAAAGTACTCTAGTAAAGAGTGCTCTGAGTTTAAAAATCTCATCAAAAAGGAATGTAAATACTTTGATGAGAAAGGGAGACCCAAGACCACTTTGGCTTGGGTTCCCAATCAATACTAATTGTTTTATCTTATGTGCAGGGCAACCAACAGCTCAAGGGGAAGAGCATCTGGCATGTTGATAGTTGTTGCTCTAGGCACATGACAGGGAACATGTCTTGCCTCAAGAATTTCAAGAAAATTGATGGTGGACATGTTGCCTTTGGAAATACTCTAGATGGGGGTAAGATTAGTGGTAAGGGTGATGTAACCAAAGGTAAAATGACCTTTGAAGATGTATTCTATGTTGAGCAATTAAGGTACAACCTGTTAAGTATATCACAGGTTTGTGACAAAAAGCATAGTATATTATTTATAGATTCTGAATGCATTATCCTTGCTCCTGGATTCAAGGTAGTTGATGAAAAGATGATACTACTAAGAACTCCCAGAAAGGATAATGTCTATTGCTTAGTTATGGAAAATGTTTCAACTGATTCATCCCTAAACTGTCTTGTTTCAAAAGCATCTTTGGATGAATCATCACTTTGGCACAGAAGGATGTGTCACATGAACTTTAAAACAATGAATAAACTTGTTAAAAACAACCTTGTAAGAGGTTTTCCTTCAAAAGTCTTTTCATGTGATGATCATTGTGTTGCCTGTCTCAAAGGCAAACAACACAAAACTTCTCATAAGTCCAAAGAGTTGAACACAATCTCTAGTTCTCTTCAGTTGTTGCATATGGATCTGTTTGGTCCTACAAATGTTATGAGTATAAGCAAGAAATCATACTACTTAGTTATTGTTGATGATTACTCTAGATTTACTTGGGTATATTTTCTAAGGACTAAGGATGAGACAAGTGGACTGATCAAATCCTTTATTCTAATAATTGAAAACCAAACAAATCAAAAGGTAAAAGTCATTAGGTCAGACAATGGTACTGAATTTAAAAATCATGACCTAAACACCTTTTGTGAGGAAAAAGAAATTGAGAGGCAATACAGTGCTCCTAGGACTCCACAACAAAATGGTGTTGCTGAGAGAAGGAATAAGACACTGATTGAGGCTGCTAGATCTCTGTTAGCTGATTCAAAACTTTCAATTACTTTCTGGGCTGAAGCAGTTAATACTGCTTGTTATGTCCAGAACAGAGTTCTAGTAGTCAAGCCTAAAAACAAGACACCATATGAGCTTTTAAATAAAAGAAAACCATTTATTGCATTTTTCAAACCTTTTGGGTGTCCTTGTACCATTCTCAATACCAAAACTCACTTAGGAAAGTTTGATAGCAAGGCAGATGATGGTTTTCTTGTTGGTTACTCATCTCAGAGTAAGGCTTACAGAGTATTTAATTCTTCTTCTAGAATAATTGAGGAAAGTGACAATGTCAAATGCAATGAGAACACACCAAATCCTATTGGTTCAGGTCCTCAGTGGTTGTTTGACATTGATTCACTAACTAACTCTTTGGGTTTCAGTAGTGATGATCATGCAGGTTCAGGAAGTGGAGGATCAGGGGATGTACAAGTACAAGACATTATTCCTCAGTCTGTGATTTTTCCCATACCTACAATGGAACCTGTTGATTTCTGTGAAAAAGAGACTATGACTGAACCAATTTAGAGTGAAGAAGAAAGAAGAGATGAGGAGAATCAAGTGCATGAAGAGCCAGAAGCAGCTGATGAGATCACCTTAGCTGACTTAAATGAGTCCAATTTAGAAGTGGGAATCAATGAAGAACCTAGTCATCAGACTAGAACTCAAAAGAACCATCCTCCAGAGCTGGTCATAGGAGACATGTCTTCTCCTATGATAACAAGGAATCAAAGCAGACTTCAAGAGCTGCAGGATCAGCAACACACAGTACTCTCTTGCTTTCTATCTCAGATTGAGCCTAAGAAGGTTTTTTATGCAATTAAAGACTCCAGTTGGATAGAAGCTATGCAAGAAGAGTTACTGCAGTTCAAATTGCAAGAAGTTTGGGACTTGGTAGACCTTCCAAAAGGTCTTAGAGCTATTGGCACCAAATGGATTTTCAGGAATAAAAAGGATGAGAGAGGAATTGTGATCAGGAACAAAGCAAGGCTTGTGGCACAAGGGTACACTCAGGAAGAAGGTAAAGATTATGAAGAAGTTTTTGCTCCAGTTGCAAGGGTAGAGGCAATTAGGCTATTTCTAGCCTATGCCTCATACATGAAGTTCAAGGTATATCAAATGGATGTAAAGAGTGCCTTTCTATATGGTACAATTGATGAAGAAGTATATGTCTGTCAGCCCCCTGGATTTGAAAATCCATCATATCCTGACAGAGTATACAAACTGAAGAAAGCACTTTATGGTCTACATCAAGCCCCAAGAGCATGGTATGATACTCTGTCTACCTATCTCTTAGAAAATGGGTTTGAAAGGGGAATAATTGGCAAGACCCTCTTCATTAAAAGGAGTAAGAAGGACATCCTACTTGTTCAGATCTATGTGGATGACATCATCTTTGGATCCACACAAGATCAGATGTGTACCTTAGTTGGAAGCTAAGCCAAAGCTAAGCTTGTAGGCTTGTAGAGAAAGGTATTGTGCAGGTATACCAACAATCCATGTTCATGAACAGTCTCCTTCGAACGCGGGCCTGCCCCTTTTTTTAGTAGGTGATTCACTACCGAAGCTAAGAAAAGGCTGAATCAAGAAAAGGGGGCGTATTCGTGCCGGTTAGACGCCGACCATGAAATCCATCACTATACCGAGCAAATCATGGGCATTCACATCTCGGTCAAAGGGAACTGTGCGCGATTCTCTAACGGGAACCCTTCACTGCGCCACACGATTCTTTCGCGAAGCGCTCTCTCAGACTTTGAAAAGTTGATGCACAAGAGCTTTAAAATGAGTTCAATGGGTGAACTTACCTTCTTCCTTGGGCTTCAAGTGAAACAGCAGAAAGATGGGATCTTTATAAGTCAATCAAAGTATGTGAAAGACATCCTGGATAAGTATGGTTTAACAGACTCAAAGCCAGCATGCACACTTATGGAGACTCATAAACAGATCACTGCTGATCTTGAGGGGGAGGATGTTGATGTCCATCTATATAGATCAATGATTGGATCTCTCATGTATCTCACAGCCTCAAGACCAGACATCATGTTTCCAGTGTATCTGTGTGCCAGATTCCAAGTCAAGCCAAAGCAATCACATCTTCAAGTTGTTAAGAGGATTTTCAGATACTTAAGAGAGCAACCTAGATTAGGTCTTTGGTATCCTTATGAATCCAACTTTGACTTGATTGCATATTCAGACAGTGACTTGGGTGGTGCTAATATGGATAGAAAGTCTACTTCAGGTGGATGTCAGCTTTTGGGTGCAAGACTAGTATCTCGGCAGTGTAAGAAGCAAACCACAGTGTCCTTATCTACAACAGAAGCTGAGTACATTGCTGCTGCAAGTTGCTGCTCTCAGGTTCTATGGATTCAGAATCAGATGCTGGACTATGGGGTAACCTTTCTTCACACTCCAATCTTCATTGACAATAGCAGTGCTATAAGCATTGTTAACAATCCAGTCAAGCACTCCAAAACAAAGCACATTGAGATCAGGTATCACTTTATTAGAGACTGTAATGAAAAGAAGCTTATTCAAGTTGCTAAAGTTCATACTGACAACCAGTTTGCTGATCTATTCACCAAAGCTTTTGATGTGGGAAGATTCACTTTCTTGGTCACAAGTGTGGGCTTGATCAACTCTGAATGAGCTCATATTTAAAAAAATGATTGTATACCTGTTATTTGGTTGTTTTTGGTGTTTCTAATCATCTTTCTCAGGAAGTATGCTGCCTTGTTCAGACCATCACAAGCTTCAAAAAGTGTAAGTGCAGTTAATACTGCTAGTGGTTAATACTGCCCTCAGTTAATACTGCTAGTTAGTTAATACTGCTAGTGGTTAATACTGCTCTCAGTTAATACTGCTCTCAGTTAATACTGCTAGTTAGTTAATACTACTCTCAGTTAATACTGCTAGTTAGTTAATATTGCTAGTGGTTAATACTGCTCTCAGTTAATACTGCTACTTAGTTAATACTGCTAGTGGTTAATACTGCTCTCAGTTAATACTGCTAGTTAGTTAATACTGCTAGTGGTTAATACTGCTTATGTCCCGAATCGTATAAATACACTCTTTGCCCGCCTAAAATCTCATAACGACTCTTTGATTACTATTCATCTGCTCTCTAACCCTTTTCTCTCAAGCACCAAGTGTTTCAGTCCAGAATACTCAAGCTCGATGGCAACTATGGCGTTCATTGATGAACATAATGAGATTGCAATGCTACAAAAGCCGAAGCAGGCTGATGGATTTCACCAGATAGTCGATTTTCTCAAGACAAACCATATTGCGTATGCTCTTACAGTGTCTCCAACAATCTACATAGAGCATCAGAGACAATTCTGGGCAAATGCCACCATTGTTACTGAAAATGGTGTGCAAGTTATCAAGACAAGGGTGTGTGACAAACCCTTGTCAGTTTCTGAAGAGGTGATTCGTATATGTCTACGACTAGACGATGCTGCAGGTATTACCTCTATTCCTAATGAGGACTTGTTCTCCAATCTTTCAAGAATGGGGTATGGAGGCCAATTGGGTATTTTCAAATTCTCAAAAGCTAAATTTCATACCCAATGGCGTTTTCTTGTTCATACCCTTATGAATTGTATTTCCAAAAAGACTAATGGCTGGAGTGAGTTCAGTAGTACCATTGCTTATGCTTTGGTTTGCTTGGCCACTGCCAGAAAGTACAATTTTTCAAAAATGATTTTTAATGAGCTTGTGCCAAACTTGGGAAACAAAAAGTAGTTTTATATGTACCCAAGATTTGTACAGGTAGTTATAACCAATGAATTGACGGATATGCCTCAATTTGATGAGGTATATGTACCCAAAATCCCCAAAGGTAAGGTCTTTTCAAATATGAAGAGATCTCCATTGGACTCGGAAGGAGTTGACACCCTATTGTTCTCTACAATGATGGTGGTGTCTCACAATGAAGAAGGTATGGCTTCAGGGTCAAGGACCTCATTAGACCATCCCACTGAAACCCAATCCCAACCTTCAATCACCATATCAATCCCACAGTCCCTTATTCAAAAACCAACTTCTCCAATCACCATTACCTACATCAGGAAAAAGGTAAAAAAGGCTCCTTCCCTTCTTGTACCTTCACCCACAGAGCCTTTAAGCCCTCTAATGGAGAATTCTCCATTAGAGAATATCTATAGGGAAACCACAGGGGTGTCTCCCAACCCCAAGGAGGTGCTCACTGAGGAGATGAATAAGAATATGGGTTCAAAGGCTGCCACTACTCCTGCTAGCACAGAGGAGGCCAGTGGTAACATCAATAAGACCTTCCCCATGGCAACTTTGGGTGAGCAATCATCCAAAGGTCCCAGGTGCCAAGAAACCAAGGGGGTAGTAGGTGCTTCTGCTAGGCAGAGACCTCTACTACAAAAAGATCCAATGATCCTCCAAAGGTGGTAAAAACACCCAAAGGAGGTGAGGACAGTTATGACTATAATGAATTGTTGGAAACAATGGGCAACATCAATCTGGATGTAATCAAGCAAGGCAAATCCATAGAAGAGATGAAAATGGTGATTCTGTCTCAACAAGTACAGATTACCAACTTGAAGAAAATGGTGAAGAGATTGGTTCAGAAAAAGAAAAGGAAACAGTTTGTGCTCAGAAGAAGGAAACCAGTGGATGATGCTCCCAAAAAGGGGGAGTCAGAAGCTGATGAAAACATGGAAGATGCTGAAGATAAGGGGGAGAAATTTCATTTTGAGGGGGAGCAAGCAGTAGAAACAGAATCAGAATTTGAACAAGCAGCAGTAACAGTTAATGCTGCTGAAACAAGCAAAGTAGCAGAAACTGTTAATACTGCTGAATTGAATGAAGCAGCAGAAATGGTTCAAGAGGTATTAACAGACCTTCTTTACAGCAATGTGCAAGAACTTGAGACAGCTGAAGCATTAATCAAAGCTAAACATGATACTCCTAAAGTCACTTCAAAGGCCAAAGGAGTTGTCATCAAAGACAATGTTGAAGTTATCAAGAAAGTTAGTGCTGATAAAGTAAACAGCAAGGACAAAGGCAAAGCTAAGATGGTGGAATCTGATCAACCAATTAAAAATAAAAAGTTGGTTGAGTCAGATGAAGCATTGGCCAAGAAGATTCAGGCTGAACTTGAGCAAGAAGAAAAGGTTCAAGTGGAAAAAGACAGAGAGATGGCTAAGGCTCTAGCTGCAGAGTTAAATGAATTTTATCAACAGAGTTTGGCAACTGAGATAGCAAAGAAGAAAACTACAACTCTAAAGAAGCCTGGAATGATCAGAATGGGTACAAAGAAGAGACAACCTTCACAGACCTTCCTTGGCTCTCAAGAGAGAAAGAAGATGATTACTTTTCTCAAAGGTGCTGTGGGAGTTAAGAAGGAAATGTTCACAAAGATGTCTTTTGAACAAATCAAAGGTTTGTATGAAGCTGAGACGACCAAGTTCCAAGGAAATGACAGAGCAAGAGTTGAAGCAGAAAAGAAGATGAAAGAAAGACATGATCTTCAAATTCAAAAACCTTTCCCTGATGAGCAAGAATCACCAAGGAAGGAAGCTATTCTAGGTGACAGTTTGAGGAAGTTGAAAAGAACTAAAATGATGGCAAGAAGAACACCAACCAAGAAACCTAGAGTGGAAGAAGCTGAGAAAGAACAGAAAGAAGCTGAAGAAGAAGGAGCATCTAAGTCTGTTGAACAGAAAGAACCATCAAGTATTGCTGATGTGAAGTTGTACATGGTAGTGATGGACAAAGTGCCTGAGCCTATAACAGCTGAACCTGTTGGTGTTAAGCCTCCAGAGATCATTCACTGGGATACTATGGAGGTTGATGGAAAGGAGTACATCAGGCTGAAGAGGAAGGATGATAAATTTTAAGTGTATCCTACTTGGGCAAAGATAGTAAGAACATGTTCCAGATCTGATCTAGAGGAGATGTTTGAAGTAGGAATGAAATTGTATGTTGATCAACTAAAAGCTCCAGGGATACCAATCACAAAACTTGTGATGGAGTATCTATGTATGTTGTTCAAGCCAGAAGAAGTGAAGGATATTATCAGAAATATGTTTCAAAAAGTTAACAACTGGACTCTATATGAAACTAGTGGAGTATATGCACTGACAATGGATACAAATCACATAGAATACTTCCTAGTGGATAGAGTTTACAACCACAGCAGATTGAAGCTGCATGCTATGTTAAAGAAAAAGCTTGGTTGTGCACCAGATTCAGCTATGGCAAGGTATTTGATCCAAAGAACAAGTAATCAAAGTTTGGGGTTGAATGCTGATACAGGGATATGAATAATGAAGTTTTGGGAGCATCTGAAGAACTTGACATCTTTTCCTAAAAGTCAAGTTAGGGGGAGATTGTTGGGAACTAAAAGAATTGCTTAAGTATGGTTACTACTGCCAGTACAATGGAGTTAGTACTGCTGGAGTTAGTACTGCCAGATCAAAGTTAATACTGCTGAATGATATTAATACTGCTCATGAAGTTAGTGCTGCTTAGGAGATAAAGGATTCGTATGGCAAGGATGACAGATGTATTGACTGAAGATAATCATGGAAAGTCTTGGAGATAACTATGGAAGATTATACTGAAGATCTTTTATATTTTGTAATTATCTTTTATCTTTAGTATATGTATAGATTTAGTCAGAATAGTTTAGAATTAATTTTTGATTCTGAGTTTTTGTTTTCATAGAGAGAATTAACCTCAAGGTTTAGAACCCTAGTTCTAGAGAAGTAGAATTCGTATTGGTGAGCCTGTTCATCAATATTGAGGTTTTGTTTGAAATCTTGTAGCTTTAAATCATTCAATAAAGTTTACAATTTGTGATTTCTGATTCACTGTTTCATTGATCTTTGAATATTAAAGTGTTATTCCGCAAACTCCTTTAATATTGTTTCTGAGTGTTTATTCTTGTTAAGAATTCAGATCCTGACAGATTTGGAGGCACTATCTTTATGGAACAAAATGTCAAATCTTCACTGATCACAAAAGCCTTTGCCATTTGTTTAATCAGAAAGAGTTAAACATGCGCCAGCGAAGATGGATGGAGCTGCTGACCGATTACGATTGTAAGATTGAATACCATCCCGGGAAGGCCAACGTGGTAGAAGACGCTTTGAGTCAGAAAGAAAGGAGTGAAAACCTGATGATGGTAGCTACCAAAGCTGAAGTAACACCAACTCTACTGGGAGAGATTGAGATATTTCAAGAGGAAGCTGTAAAACCTGAGAATCTCAAGGCTGAGAGAGTGGTAGGTAATGTCAGTTTGTTCACGGAGGACAGCCGGGGACTGAAATGTTACAACGGGAGGATTTTGATTCCGAGACTTAGAGATCTGAGAACAGTTATCTTAGCGGAGGCTCATAAGTCCAAGTATTCGATTCACCCAGGAACGAACAAGATGTACGGGGACTTGAGACAAAACTACTGGTGGCCGGGATTAAAGAAAGACATAGCTCATTACGTGGAAAGGTGCCTGACGTGTCTGCGAGTCAAGACAGAACATCAACGACCGTACGGAAAACTTCAACCATTAGAGATTCCCGTCTGGAAGTGGGAACAAATCATGATGGACTTCGTGACTAAGTTGCCCAGAACCCCGAAAGGGTATGACGCAATTTGGGTCATTGTGGATCGACTGACTAAATCCGCGCATTTCCTACCCATTAGGGAAACGTACTCCATGGAAAGACTCGCAAAGTTGTATATCGACGAAATCGTTGTTCGCCATGGTGTGCCCTTGTCGATTGTGTTCAACCGAGATAGCCGGTTCACATCAACTTTGTAGATGAGTTTCCAACGAGAAATGGGGTCAAAGATCAAGATGAGTACGGCATATCACCTGCAGACTGATGGCCAGAGCGAACGGACGATTCAGACTTTAGAGGATATGCTGAGAGCATGCATCCTGGATTTCGAAGGTTCGTGGGAAAACCATTTGCCGTTGATTGAGTTCTCCTACAATAATAGCTATCACGCGAGCATCAAAGCCACTCCCTATGAAATGCTTTATGGAAGAAAATGCCGAACTCCATTGTGTTGGAATGAGGTTGGTGAAAGGCAGATGGCTAGGCCAGAACTAGTGCAACAAACTGCGGACAAGATTGTTCAGGTGCGAGAAAGGCTGAAAGTGTCGCGCGACCATCAAAAGAGTTACGCGGACAAACGCCGGAAAGACTTAGAATTTCAGGTCGACGATATGGTAATGTTGAAGGTATCGCCTTGGAAGGGTATAATCCGCTTCGAGAAGAAAGGGAAATTAAGTCCCAGATTTATTGGACTGTTTAGGATTATTGAACGTGTCGGGGCCGTGGCTTATAAGCTAGAATTACCCGAGGAATTGAAAGGTATCCACAATACCTTCCATGTCTCTAACTTGAGAAAGTACCTCGCAGATGTGGATATGACGATACCGCTGCAGGACGTCCAAGTGGATGAAAAGTTGAACTTCACCGAAGAGCCTGAGTCTATCGTGGATCGCAAGGTTAAACGGTTAAGGACAAAGGACATTAACCTAGTAAAAGTTCAGTGGAAATTTCACAAAGGACAAGAAGCGACGTGGGAACCAGAGTCAGAAATGAAGACTAACTATCCGCAACTTTTTGCCACAGAAATTCTGGGGACGGAATTCTTTTAAGGTAGGGAGAGTTGTAACATCCATAAAAGTGGGCAAAATTTCCATATTGTTAGAAAACAATGTTTGTGGAGAAAATAAAGAAAGTCGGGGGGTGGGGGGGGGGAAGTGTAAAATGATAAAAAAGGGGCCTAAAGGGCCTAAAACCCTAGGGTTGATTCATTTTATTCCTAGAGAACTTTTGTGCAACGGTGTGTGTGTACGGAGATCCAAAGGGAGGAGAAAGGGGCCGATTGGAGTCGAGATTTGGTGGTCAAGAACTGAAATCATGTGGGAGTTATCATATAAGGTAAATATCTAAATTGAAATCCTTGTTTCTCTCCTATCGAACTGTGTTATTAAGGTTTGGGTGTCTTGGGTTCTTGGTTCGCCACTGAAAAGGGGTTAGGGGTGCAAGCTGTTGATTTATGATTCACTCACCAATGTAAATTTAACTCAGTTGGCTAAACCGAATAAAGAAATCGATTAGATGTTATTAAATGGGTTAATGATATGGACTATTTGGGATTCTTATCAGGTTCGGTCTTTTGGGGAAGGGGGTGAGTAGTAGGATGGGTTTGAAATCGATTGGTCGTTGAAATCCTTTGGGATTAATTAAAACGATTAATGTAGAATGATTTAGGGCGCTAAGATGGGATTAAAGGATCGAAGGGATTAATATGGTATCGTCGCCTCTGTCGTGTGAAGACCTCGACCGGAGTCTTAGCATCCAGGGGGTCGGGGTCTGTTTCCATCCGGGGACCGGTGTGAGGGTGAGGATCGGGGCCTCGCCCGGTGTCTTCACAACCGGGGCCTCGCCGGTGTCTCCACGACCGGGGCCGCGCCCGGGGCCTTCACGATCAGGGTCGCGCCCGGTGTCTTAGGGACTGGGGTCCGGGGTTTTTAATACAGTAACCTTAGTAGATTTTGGAACTTCTGATATGTGAATTTCGATTGAATTACCTTGGAATGTAGGTACTCTTTAAATTCACGTTTAGGATTCGGGTGTGTGAATTGTGATATCTCAAATCAGGTGAGTTCCCTGATACAAATATTTTTTAACCGGAAATGGGTTATTTTCCATGTTTATTATGTTTATCGTTTCTATTGATAAAACAATGTTTAATGCCAATATGATGTTGTTGTGTAAAGTATCGTTTATACTTCTCATTTATACTCAGTTTTAATGTGGCGCATTATTCGTTTTAAGAGTGGAAAATACTTTGGATATCTAAATAACCATCGGGGATGGTTAAGCCGTGTGTTTGGAATTTTTTTCCCTACACACGGAAACGACATCGACATGGGGGGGCCGTATGGGGATCTATTGAAGGCCCCAAGGACGACTAGTCCTTACGATTGCGGATAAATGGTGTCGTAAGTTGGTCACTTCATGTGACATATGTTGTGAGATTAAATTTATCTTTTACGTTGACTTTTTATGTTGTTAAAATGGACGAGGTTGGGAATTCACTAGACCTCTCGGTCTAATCCTCGCTTCCTGTTTTCTTAAAACCCATTTTCAGGTAATAGAGCTGCTTTTGGATCTGTTAAAGGGAAAAAGAAATGCTAGAGGCTAGCATGTTGGAGTTCGTGCCTTAGTGCGGCATAGTTGCTATTTCTTTATAGATTCTCGGTTGTAATAGACTAAATTTTAGATGATTTAAATTCCTGATTATCAGATATTCTTTTCATTAAGGTCTATTGTTGGATGTTGGATCTTATCTTAACTTTTTTGTTTATTGGTATTTTTTTTGGTTGGGTTGTTACAATTCGGCTACAGATTCAGAAATTGCAGAGGCTTGGTTAGACAAAGCCTCTGAGTATTGCAAACATGCTATCCAAATAGAAAATATCGTCAAACAATTTTTATTGGGACTCGTTTGGTTGATTTTCACAGGCTCTTCGGTCCTTTGGATAATTTGAAAGTCACAATGATGATTTTGTCTTGTACAAATCAATATGGTAATATTAGAAAAATGACGTGTTGAAATCTGCATCCTATAAGCTGATCGCCCACAATTTAACGACCAATTACTAATATTTTTAAGAGGGAAACTTCTGCTAATAACCAACAAATTATATTTAACTATTTATTTAAAAAATGTTATATTTATGGATCATATTCGACAGACTCTTCTTTACTTTTCAGAGGGATATCGGTCGGAATTCGAATTTTTTTAAGAAAAATAAAATAAAATGTTTGTATTTTCATATATTTAACTCGTATAAAATCTACCAATTGAAATCATCAACGTGAAAGAAAACTATTATAATAAAAAAAAAGTAACTATAAAAAAATAGCATGTTATTTTCTACTATATCCAAAAAAAAAAAAGAGAGAATGGATGACAACCGGTATGTATTCAGTGAACAGAGGTTGGGTACCAGAAAGGAGATTACGATAGCAAATGGATGCATTAGGGAGGTTATGCGGGAGAAGATCAAGTACTACAGCAAGATCGACTTCCAAATAGCTCTCGAACTTGGATTTGACAAACTCTCGACGAAAGCCCCTGATGATATTGCCAAGAAATTTTGTGAACATTGAGCCTCAATTTGGATTTGTTTACAAGGATGAAAGAGCATAACTAAAAATGTACAAGCCCATCAATTCCCACAAGTACTCCAACGATACTCTGATGAAATTCAAGCGTACCATGCAGAATAACTCTGCCAGAATTCGGAGGCCCTGCTAGACACTTGATTGAAGGGATTGATGCAACCATCCTCTTTAGGGAATTAATCATGTCTATGCATAGTTCGTTAACCAATAGTTTCACTTCTCCTGTAAATGATTTTCTTGAGTAGGCTTTGTACTCATTTCAAATTTATTAATGTAAGTTCTTTAGCAAAGGTTTTTTAACACCTCTTGCTTTCTAGTGTAGACGTGTATATTTCCAATTCTTCTTTTTCAATACTTAGTGGGAGATTGTTAGCCCTAATTATTCTAACCTAAGATTCCCAGACTTGGAGAATTACTCTTTGTTCATGATATTTGAATATCTAGAATTTGGGTTGATATACAAGAATCGAAAGAGTGAGAAAAGGTTCTTATGATTCAGTGAGATAGCAAAGTTTTATGATGGGACTCTAAAGGTGATCAGACTACAGTTGGATAGCAGATACCAGGAAAATGAAAGAGCAAGTGAAGAGAACATAATGCCTAGAAGGGAGACTCTGCTACTGCTTAGAGCCTTGGATGAGTTGGATGGCAGGATAAATTTCAAAAAGGCTATGAGAAGGTTTGAGATGTATTTTTTGACTAAGGAAGGGAAGAAGACCTTTGTTTCCTTGATTCCAAAGGGGGAGATTGTTAGAGCATAAATTGGAAGTCAAGGTCAACCTATTTTAGTTAAAGTCTATGTCTTTTATTATCATTCTTGTAAAGTCAAAGGTACGTTTTGACTCATATAAATAGCCTTGTTCTTTAAGCTTTTGTACCACTTGTGCGTGTGAGACTTGTAACATTTTGTGAGATCAATGACATATTCTCTCTACTTACTTTCTCTTTTTAGAATCTTGTGTTGATTTACATTGTTTAGAGCTTGAATCTGTGACTAACATCAAGAAATTGCAACATTCTGATTTCCCATTGATGATATTCTCCAAAGAACAAAATGAGAGGTTTATTCTTAGAACTTGTACTCATGGCTTCTTTAGACATTGGTTAAGATCTAAAATAATCTATTCAATTGGATTGGAATCAAATTCTATGAAATTGATCAAGAATGAATCCCATATTATCTAAAATGAAATGTAATCAACACATAATAGTAGAAACCACGATGAGAATACATGTTGGGGCTTGGAACCATTTATCATTGATATCAAAATGGTTACAAGGTTATAGGTAGAATTCTAGATAGAGAAATATAGAAGACAATACAATATGTGTATCAACAAAATACTTAAGTAACTCTCTAGAAAGAAAACATAATTTATACAAAGTTTAGAAGAAAAACTAAAGTTACATGACTGTAATGCTAAGACACACGTTCTAATATGCTCTGGTCTTCTGAATTTCATCTTATAAGCTCAAAGTCTGAGTAAGCACTTCAGACTTTTTATCTGAACTTTGAACCCGATGCTCCAAATATTTGAATTTCCTATACTTAGGCAATTCTGCGAACTATGAAGTCTTCAGATCTCTGGTCCTTCATTCTAGACTTTAGTACTTAACACATTTAGCATCTTTAACTCTGACATCTATCTTCAGATATTTAGACCATCTATCCATATTTCCATACTTAGAGAAGTTATCTTAGAACCAACTCTTGAATGGGACTTTCACTCAGTTAAAACTAGTTACTTAAACACTAATTAAAATAAAGATTTAGTTGACTAACATGTAATTTTAGAAACTACAAACTACCAACTTTTGGCTACAAAGAAATCTCTAAAATTCGGAGACAAAATTATACATTTCTACAACTTCAAGGACTAAGTTGTTATTACTTTAAACTAGTAACATGTCATCGGAGTTGATAAAGGATCAAATGCATACTGCAACAAGATTTGTCCATGTAAGTTATAAAACATGACGAACATTAGATAAAACTACATTCTTTATACCTTTTAAGATTGCTACATAAGGCAAGTGCGGAGGACTTACAATAATTAAAACATTATAATTTTGGAAACAAGATTAATAAAATTAAACCTTTTTATTCTCTACTAGAGCATACGTAAATATATTCTAAACAAAAGAAAATAAAAATTTGCCCTTAACATTGACAATGGCAAACATCGGTGGAATGCTCCTTGCAATGTCCACCTTTACCGTTACCACATCCTCCTCTGCAAAAACTGTCACACTTTGCCATTTCATGTGGATTATTTGGGTGACAAGGCGTTTTATGGTCAGTACAACACAATCCTACAGCCACTGATGATCTCCAACACGTCGCTGCGGTGAAAAATATTTGTTAAGTTATATAAGCATATACATATAGTTTGTATCTTAATATATTTTTTAAAGTGATCAAAATGCACAAATTGAAGAAGTAATAAACGTAGTTTAATGGTGTATGATCACACAAGTAATCTTTCACGTAAAAGTGCTTATAGATAGAAATAAACAACTACAACTCAAAGGTTCAGACTGTTAACGTCTATTGCTGAAAACGTAGATGTGGAAATTTGACTAGTGCAAAGAACAATGACTAGCAAGAGATGGTGGTAGGGAGTTCTTTGTTGAACCAATTCAAGTATTATTAAAGAATATTGATATTGATCATGGTTTTGAAATATGTATATCACTCAAGGTCTTGTTGTATATAATATATAATATATATGTAACATGAATGTATATATGTATATGTATTCGTACAGTGTTGGTTAAATATGAAAAATACAACAAATGTAATTAAAGTGGATTCTAAACATAGTCCTGTATATTCCATACCAGTTATTTTTAAGAATCAAAATCAAAACATGTGGTTTTTAAAAAGATATGGTTACTTTGAATGCAACCCTGAAAATGATCACACATATAAGATTTAGTGTACAATTGTGCTCATAGAACTTTACATTCCAGAATGACTTAATAATTTGTTAATGGAAATAATAATTACAACTCAAAGGTTCAAACTGTTAACGTTTATTGCAGAACATGTATATGTGGAAAACTAACCTGTATAAAGAATAATGACCAACAACAAAAGAATTCTTTGGTGAGCCATTTCTATTCTTATTGAAGAATAGAGATATTGAAGGGTATTGAAATATGTGTATCACTCAAGTTCTTGTTGTATATATATAGGTACATCTTTGGCTAAATATTAAAACACAATAATTACAATTGAAATATATACTAAATATATCTAGCATATTCCATACAAGTTATTTTATGAATCCAATTCAAAACAAGCGACCGATTTTAAAATGGTTACTATGAACACAAACGGAAAGGTTCACATCATGTTTAAAGAATTTAAATACTCATCAATGCTTTACCTCTAATTGGCGTTCCTTTTTTCTTGTTTTTCCTATTTAACAAATAAACCAAATAATTGAAGATTTTACAAATTCAATGAATAGTATGTTTCGGGCAACAATTACTCATGGCATTTCGACTCCTTAGTTGTCCAATTCTCACACGCTATTACAATAATACATTTTAAAATGTATGGTTAACCACAATATGAGAATAAAAGATTAAATATCTTATCATAATAACAATGAATTGTTGTTCTTAACATTGTATTATTTTCCATTCGGCTACAGATTCAGAAATTGCTGAGGCTTGGTTTGACAAAGCCTCTGAGTATAGCAAACATGTTATCCAAATAGAAAATATCGTCAAATAGTTTTTATTGAGACTCAATTGGTTGATTTTCACAGGCTCTTCGGTCCTTTGGACAATTTGAAAGTCATAATGATGATTTTGTCTTGTACAAATCAATATGGTAACATTAGAAAACTGACGTGTTGAAATATGCATCCTATAAGCTGATCACCCACAATTTAACGACCAATTGCTAATATTTTTAAGAGGGAAACTTCTGCTGATAACCAACAAACAATATTTAACTATTTATTTAAAAAATGTTATATTTATGGATGATATTCGACATACCCTTCTTTACTTTTCAGAGGGATATCGGTCGGAATTCCAGCTTTTTTAAGATAAATAAAATAAAATGTTTGTATTTTTATATATTTAACTCGTATAAAATCTAACAATTGAAATCATCAACGTGAAAGAAAACTATTATAATAAAAAAAGTAACTATTAAAAAAATAGCATGTTATTTTCTACTATATCCCAAAAGAAAAAAGATAATGGATGACAACCGGTATGTATTCAGTGATACTGATCCGATCAACCTCTGTCCATATGACCTTCCTCAGTTTTACGCTTAGACTGAACAGAGGTTGGGTACCAGAAAGGAGATTACGATAGCAAATGGATGCATTAGAGAGGTTATGCGTGAGAAGATCAAGTATTACAGCAAGATCAACTTCCAAATAGCTCTCGAACTTGGATTTGACAAACTCTTGACGACAGCCCCTGATGACACTGCCAAACAATTTTATGAACATTGAGCCTCAATTTGGATTTGTTTACAAGGATGAAAGAGGATAACAGAAGATATACAAGCCCATCAATGCCCACAAGTACTCCAACGATACTCTAAAGAAATTCAAGCGTACCATGCAGAATAGGATAGGCTCTGCCAGAATTCAGGAGGCCCCTGCTAGACAGTTGATTGAAGGGATTGATGAAACCATCCTCTTTAGGGAATTAATCATGTCTATGCATAGTTCGTTAGCCAATAGTTTCACTTCTCCTGTAAATGATTTTCCCAAGTAGGGTTTGTACTCATTTCAACTTTATTAATGTAAGTTATTTAGCAAAGGTTTTTTAACACCTCTTGCTCTCTAGTGTAGACGTGTATATTTCCAATTCTTCTTTTTCAATACTTAGTGGGAGATTGTTATCCCTACATATTCTAACCTAAGATTCCCAGACTTGGAGAATTACTCTTTGTTCATGATATTTGAATATCCAGAATTTAGGGTGATATATAAGAATCGAAAGAGTGAGAAAAGATTCCTAAGATTTAGTGAGATAGCAAAGTTTTATGATGGAACTCTAAAGGTGATCAGACTACAGTTGGATAGCAGATACCAGGAAAATGAAAAAGCAAGTGAAGAGAACATAATGCCTAGAAGGGAGAGACTGCTACTGCTTAGAGCCTTGGAAGAGGTGGATGGCACGATAAATTTCAAAAAGGCTATGAGAAGGTTTGAGATGTATTTGGGACTAAGGAAGAGAAGAAGACCTTTGTTTCCTTGATTCCAAAGGGAGAGATTGTTAGAGAATAAATTGGGAGTCAAGGTCAACCTATTTTAGTCAAAGTCTATGTCTTTTATTATCATTCTTGTAAAGTCAAAGGTGTGTTTTGACTCATATAAATAGGCTTGTTCTATAAGCTTTTGTACCACTTGTGACTTGTGAGACTTGTAATATTTTGTGAGATCAATGACATATTCTGTCTACTTACTTTCTCTTTTTAGAATCTTGTGTTGATTTACGTTGTTTAGAGCTTGAATCTGTGACTGACATCAAGAAATTGTAACATTCTGATTTTCCATTGATGATATTCTCCAAAGAACAAAACGAGAGGTTTATTCTTAGAACCTGTACTCATGACTTCTATAAGTCCAATTCAAGCCATAATCAAATCAAATTTAACACAATTCAATCTAATCAGATATCACAGTGTATAGAGAGAAATTCGAATGTATTGATATAGTCAAATGAGTACAATCCAGTATGCGCACAACTCTCAGAATGACATGTTACTAAGAAACTCTCAACGACTATTACATGTTTATACCTCACCTCACTTCTCTCAAAGCAAGTAAAGTACAACTCTGAAATGTCAAATACAACAACAAAAGTCAAACAATCTTGATCTAAACATTTACATTAACATTCTCCCCCTTTTAGATCAATTGTGGATATTAGGCCTGCCCCAACTAGATAATCTTCCTTGACGTATTCCAAGAAGCGGCTCAAAATTTCTGACCCCACGCCTGAAGTTGATTCGGTCAAAGATAGCATCTACAACTCTATCAGTACGAATCCTAACAAACTTGTCCATTCCTTTTTCTCCTTGCTTCAACTTCTCTTTGTTTTCTTTAAGTCTTTGATCCAACTGCAATTGATCATTTTCAAAGTTCCATCTGAAAACTTGGCGATTTCGGATACTCTAAAGAACCGTTTCTTGTTCTCAAATTCTTGTAGACTACACTAAGTTCAGGTTTATCAATGACAGTGAACAGATTGTAGTTATCAATATCATCCAGACTTAGATCAGGCTTCTTCATGTTGACTTTCCTCTGATTTGTCTCTATACCAAGTTGAAAGTCATAACAGTTGTCAGGATCTGAATTCTTAACAAGAATAAACACTCAGAAACAATATTAAAGGAGTTTGTGGAATAACACTTTAATATTCAAAGATCAATGAAACAGTGAATCATAATAACAACTTGTAAACTTTATTGAATGGTTATAAAGCTACAAGATTTCACACACAACCTCAATATTGATGAACATGCTCACCAATACGAATTCTACTTCTCTAGAACTAGGATTATAAACCTTGAGGTTGATTCTCTCTAAGAAAACTGAAAACTCAGAATAATTCTCCTTTTTTTTTTAAGATTACAAACTATTCTATACATATACTGAAGATAAAAGATAATTACAAAGAATAAAAGATCTTCAGTATAATCTTCCAAAGTTATCACCAAGCTTTCCATGAATATCTCCATTCAGTACAGCTGTCATCCTTGCCATATGAATTCTTCATCTCATAAGCAGTATTAAGTCTTCAGCAGCATTAATACTTTGAGCAGTATTAAGTTCAGCAGTATTAACTACTAGCAGTACTAAAATTGCTTAGCAGTAGTAACTTCATTAAGTAGTATTAATCTTGACTAGCAGCATTAATCTTTCTCAGCAGTACTAACTTCAGAAGTAGTAACCATTTAGTACTAGCAGTATTAACCATACTTGTATAATTTTGAATTCCCAACAATCTCCCCCTAACTTGACTTTTAGGAAGAGAAGTCAAGTTCTTCAGATGCTCCCAAAACACCATTCTTCATATCCCTGTATTAGCATCCAACCCCAAGCTTTGATTAATTGTTCTTTGGATCAAATACTTTGCCATTTCTGAATCTGGTGCACAACCAAGCTTTTTCTTCAACATGGCATGCAGCTTCAATCTACTGTGGTTGTAAACTCTATCCACCAGGAAGTATTCTATGTGATTTATGTCCATAGTCAGAGCATACACTCCACTAGTTTCATATAGAGTCCAGTTGTTAACTGTTTGAAACATATTTCTGATAACTTCCTCCACTTCTTTTGGTTTGAACATCATACACATATACTCCATCACAAGTTTTGTGATTGAAATCTCTGAAGATTTTAATTTATCAGCATACAACTTCATTCCTATTTCAAACATCTCCTCTAGATCAGACCTGGAACATGTTCTGACAATCTTGGCCCAAGTGTTATACACTTCAAACTTCTCATCTTTTCTTTTGATCCTGATATACTCTTTTCCATCAACCTTCATTGTATCCCAGAGAATGACCTCAGGAGGCTTAACACAAATAGGTTCAGCTGTTATAGGTTCAGGAACTTTGTTCATCACTACCATGTACAGATTCACATCATCAGTACTTGATGGTTCTTTCTGTTCAACTGACTTAGGTGCCCCTTCTTCTTCAGCAACCTTCTCAGCTTCTTCTTTATCCACTCTAGGCTTCTTGGCTGATTTTCTTCTTGCCATCATTTTAGTTCTTTTTAAAGTCCTCAGACTTTCACATAGAGTTGCTTCTTTCTTTGGTGTTTCTTGCTCATCAGGGAAAGGTTTTTCTATCAGAAAATCATTACTTTCTTTCATCCTCTTTTCCATTTCAACTCTGGCTGTTTCATTCCCTTGAAGCTTTGTCATCTCTGAATCATACAACCCTTTGATATGTTCAAAAGTCATCTTTGAGAACATCTCCTTTCTGACTCCCACATCACCTTTGAGAAAAGTAATCATCTTCTTTCTCTCTTGAGTACCAAGGTAGGTCTTTGAAGGTTGTCTCTTCTTTGCATCCATTTTGACCAACACAGACTTCTTTAGGGTTGCAGCTTTCTTCTGTGCTATTTCAGTTGCCAAACTTTGTTGATAAGCTTCATTTAGCTCTGCAGCTAGAGCCTTAGCCATCTCTCTATCTTTGTCCACTTGAGCCTTTTCTTCTTGCTCAAGTTCAACCTGAATCTTTTTGGACAAAGCTTCATCTGACTCAACCAACTTTTGCTTTTTAATTGGTTGAACAGATTCCATTAACTTTGCTTTGCCTTTGTCTTTGCTTACTACCTTCTCAATACTTGCTTTCTTGATCACTTCACCTTTTTCTTTGATGATAACTCCTTTGGCCTTTGAAGTGACCTTGGGAGTATCATGCTTAGCCTTGATTAAAGTTTCTGCTATCTCAAGGTCTGTTAATACTTCTTGCTCCATTTCTGCTGCTTCATTCAATTCAGCAGTATTAACAGTTTCTGCTGCTTGTTCAAAGACACTTTCTGTTTCTACTGCTTTCTCTTTTACTGCTGCTATGCTTTCTGTTTCTGCTGCTTGTACTTTATCTCCACTAATCCCATCAAACTCCCCCTCAACTTTAGCATCTTCTATGTTGGCATCAGCTTCTGACTCCCCCTTTTTGGGAGCATCAGTCACTGGTTTCCTTCTTCTGAGCACAAACTGTTTCTTCTTCTTTTTCTGGACCAATCTCTTCACCATTTTCTTCAGGTTGGTAATCTGTACTTGTTGAGACAAAATTATCAGTTTCAGCTCTTCTATGTCTTTTCCCTGCTTGATTACATCCATATTGATGTTGCCCATTGTTTTCATCAATTCAAGATAGTCATATTTGTCCTCACCTTCTCCAGGAGTGTGACCCCCTTTTGAAGGATCATGGGATCTTTTTGTAGTAGAGGTCTTCTGCCTAGCAGAAGCACCTGCTACCCCCATGGTTTCTTGGCACCTGGGACGTTTGGATGATTGCTCACCCAAAGTTGCCATGGGGAAGGTCTTATTGATGTTACCACTGACCTCCACTGTGCTAGTCGGAGTAGTGGAAGCCTTTGCACCCATATGCTCATTCATCTCCTCAGTGAGCACCTCCTTGGGGTTGGGAGACACCCCTATGGTTTCCCTATAGATATTCTCTAATGGAGAATTCTCCATTAGAGGGCTTAAAGGCTCTGTGGGTGAAGGTACAAGAAGGGAAGGAGCCTTCTTTACCATTTTCCTTATGTAGGTATTGGTGATTGGAGAAGTGGGTTTTTGAATAAGGGACTGTGGGATTGATATGGAGATTGAAGGTTGGGATTGGCTTTCAGTGGGATGGTCTAATGAGGGCCTTGACCCTGAAGCCATATCTTCTTCATTGTGGGACACCACCATCATTGTAGAGAACAATGGGGTGTCAACTCCTTCCGAGTCCAATGGAGATCTCTTCATATTTGAAAAGACCTTACCTTTGGGGATTTTTGGTACATATACCTCATCAAAGTGAGGCATATCCGTCAATTCATTGGTTATAACTACCTGGACAAATCTTGGGTACATATAAAAACTCTTTTTGTTTCCCAAGTTTGACACAAGGTCATTGAAAATCGTTCTTGAGAAATTGTACTTTCTGGCAGTGGCCAAGCAGACCAAAGCATAAGCAATGGTACTGCTGAACTCACTCCATCCAGTAGTCTTTTTAGAAATGCAATGCATAAGGGTATGAACAAGAAAACGCCATTGGGTATAAAATTTAGCTTTTGAGAATTTGAAACCACCCAATTGGCCTCCATACCCCATTCTTGAAAGATTTGAGAACAAGTCCTCATTAGGAATAGAAGTAATACCTGCAGCATCGTCTAGACGTAGACAGATGCGAATCACCTCTTCAGAAACTGACAGGGGTTTGTCACACACCCTTGTCTTGATTATCTGCACACCATTTTCTGTGACTACAGTGGCATTTGCCCAAAATTGTCTTTGATGCTCTATGTAGATTGTTGGCGACACTGTAAGAGCATGGGCAATGTGACTGTACTTGAGAAAATCCACAATTTGATGGAATCCAGCAGCTTGTTTAGGCTTCTGTAGCATTGCAATCTCATTATGTTCATCAATGAACGCTATAGCTGCCATCGAGCTTGAGTATTCTGGACTGAAACACTTGGTGCTTGAGAGAAAAGGGTTAGAGAGCAGATGAATAGAAATCAAAGAGTCGTTATGAACTTTTAGGCGGGCAAAAATGGTATTTATACGATTCGGGACATAAGCAGTATTAAGTAACTAGCAGTATTAACTGAGAGCAGTATTAACCACTAGCAGTATTAACTAACTAGCAGTATTAACTGAGAGCAGTATTAACCACTAGCAGTATTAACTAACTAGCAGTATTAACCACTAGCAGTATTAACTAACTAGCATTATTAACTAAGAGCAGTATTAACCACTAGCAGTATTAACTAACTAGCAGTATTAACCACTAGCAGTATTAACTAACTAGCAGTATTAACTGAGAGCAGTATTAACCACTAGCAGTATTAACTAACTAGCAGTATTAACTGAGAGCAGTATTAACCACTAGCAGTATTAACTAACTAGCAGTATTAACTTTGCACTGGCAGCATTAACTATACTTACACTTTTTGAAGCTTGAGGTACTCTGAGCAAGGTAATAACTTCCTGAGAAAGAAGTTAGTAGCACCAAAGAATAAACCAATACCAGGTATGTAAACTCTTTTTAAAAACATGAGCTCATTCAGAGTTGATCATGCCCACATTTGTGACCAAGAAAGTGAATCTACCCACATCAAAAGCTTTAGTGAATAGATCAGCAAACTGGTTGTCAGTATGAACTTTAGCAACTTGAATTAGCTTCTTTTCATTACAATCACTAATAAAGTGATACCTGATCTCAATGTGCTTTGTTTTGGAGTGCTTGACTGGATTGTTAACAAAGCTTATAGCACTGCTATTGTCAATGAAGATTGGAGTGTGAAGAAAGGTTACCCCATAGTCCAGCATTTGATTCTGAATCCATAGAACCTGAGAGCAGCAACTTGCAGCAGCAATATACTCAGCTTCTGTTGTTGATAAGGACATTGTGGTTTGTTTCTTACACTGCCAAGATACTAGTCTTGCACCCAAAAGTTGACATCCACCTGAAGTAGACTTTCTATCCATATTAGCACCACCCAAATCACTGTCTGAGTATGCAATCAAGTCAAAGTTGGATTCATAAGGATACCAAAAACCTAATATAGGTTGCCCTCTTAAGTATCTGAAAATCCTTTTAACGGCTTGAAGATGTGATTGCTTTGGCTTGACTTGGAATATGGCACACAAACACACTGGAAACATGATGTCTGGTCTTGAGGCTGTGAGATACATGAGAGATCCAATCATTGATCTATATAGATGGACATCAACATCCTCCCCCTCAAGATCAGCAATGATCTGTTTATGAGTCTCCATAGGTGTGCTTGCTGGCTTTGAGTCTGTTAAACCATACTTATCCAGGATGTCTTTCACATATTTTGAATGACTTATGAAGATCCCATCTTTCTTCTGTTTCACTTGAAGCCCAAGGAAGAAGGTAAGTTCACCCATTGAACTCATTTTAAAGCTCTTGTGCATCAACTTTTCAAAGTCTCTACACATCTGATCTTTTGTGGATCCAAAGATGATATCATCCACATAGATCTGAACAAGTAGAATGTCCTTCTTACTTCTTTTAATGAAGAGGGTCTTGTCAATTATTCCTCTTTCAAACCCATTCTCCAAGAGATAGGTAGACAGTGTATCATACCATGCTTTTGGGGCTTGATGAAGACCATAAAGTGCTTTCTTCAGTTTGTATACTCTGTCTGGATATGATGGATTTTCAAATCCAGGGGGCTGACAGACGTATACTTCTTCATCAATTGTACCATAAAGAAAGGCACTATTCACATCCATTTGGTATACGTTGAACTTCATGTATGAGGCATAAGCTAGAAATAGCCTAATTGCCTCTACCCTTGCCACTGGAGCAAACACTTCTTCATAGTCTATGCCTTCTTCTTGAGTGTACCCTTGTGCCACAAGCCTTGCTTTGTTCCTGATCACAATTCCTCTCTCATCCTTTTTATTTCTGAAAATCCACTTGGTGCCAATAGCTCTATGACCTTTTGGAAGGTCCACCAAGTCCCAAACTTCTTGCAATTTGAACTGCAGTAACTCTTCTTGCATAGCTTCTATCCAACTGGAATCTTTCATTGCATCATAAACCTTCTTAGGCTCAATCTGAGATAGAAAGCAAGAGAGTACTGTGTGTTGATGATCCTGCAGCTCTTGAAGCCAGCTTTGATTCCTTGTTATCATAGCAGAAGAGATGTGTCCTATGACCAGCTATGGAGGATGGTTCTTTTGAGTTCTAGTCTGATGACTAGGTTCTTCATTGATTCCCACATCTAGATTGGAATCATTTAAGTCAGCTGAGGGGATCTCATCAGCTGCTTCTGGCTCTTCATGCACTGGATTCTCCTCATCTCTTCTTTCTTCTTCACTCTGAATTTCTACAGTAGCATTCTCCTTATCACAGACATCAATAGGCTCTATTGGAGGTATGGGAAAGATCACAGACTGAGGAATAATGTCTTGTACTTGCACTTGTTCATCCCCTGATCCTCCACTTCCTGAACCTGCATGATAATCACTACTGAAACCCAAAGAGTTAGTTAGTGAATCAATGTCAAATAACCACTGAGGACCAGACCCAATTGGATTTGGTGTGTTCTCGTTGCATTTGACATTGTCACTTTCCTCAATTATTCTAGAGGAAGAATTAAAAACTCTGTAAGCCTTACTCTGAGATGAGTAACCAACAAGAAAATCATCATCTGCCTTGCTATCAAACTTTCCTAAGTGAGTTTTGGTATTGAGAATGGTACAAGGACACCCAAAAAGTTTGAAAAGTCCAATAAATGGTTTTCTTTTATTTAAAAGCTCATATGGTGTCTTGTTTTTAGGCTTGACTACTAGAACTCTGTTCTGGACATAACAAGCAGTATTAACTGCTTCAGCCCAGAAAGTAATTGGAAGTTTGGAATCAGCTAACAGAGATCTAGCAGCTTCAATCAGTGTCCTATTCCTTCTCTCAGCAACACCATTTTGTTGTGGAGTCCTAGGAGCACTGTATTGCCTCTCAATTCATTTTTCCTCACAAAAGGTGTTTAGGTCATGATTTTTAAATTCAGTACCATTGTCTGACCTAATGACTTTTACCTTTTGATTTGTTTGGTTTTCAATTCTTAGGATAAAGGATTTGATCAGTCCACTTGTCTCATCCTTAGTCCTTAGAAAATATACCCAAGTAAATCTAGAGTAATCATCAACAATAACTAGGCAGTATGATTTCTTACCTATACTCATAACATTTGTAGGACCAAACAGATCCATATGCAACAACTGAAGAGAACTAGAGATTGTGTTCAACTCTTTGGACTTATGAGAAGTTTTGTGTTGTTTGCCTTTGAGACAGGCAACACAATGATCATCACATGAAAAGACTTTAGAAGGTAAACCTCTTAAAAGGTTGTTTTTAACAAGTTTATTCATTGTTTTAAAGTTCATGTGACACATCCTTCTGTGCCAAAGTGATGATTCATCCAAAGAAGCTTTTGACACAAGACAGTTTAGGGATGAATCAGTTGAAACACTTTCCATATCTAAGCAATATACATTATCCTTTCTTGGAGTTCTTAGTAGTATCATCTTTTCATCAACTACCTTGAATCCAGGAGCAAGGATAATGCATTCAGAATCAGTAAATAATATACTATGCTATTTGTCACAAACCTGTGATACACTTAACAGGTTGTACCTTAACTGCTCAACATAGAATACATCTTCAAAGGTCATTTTACCTTTGGTTACATCCCCCTTACCACTGATCTTACCTCCATCTGGAGTATTACCAAAGGCAACATGCCCACCATCAATTTTCTTGAAATTCTTGAGGCATGACATGTTCCCTGTCATGTGCCTAGAGCAACCACTATCAACATGCCAGATGCTCTTTCCCTTGAGCTGCTGGTTGCCCTGCACATAAGATTAAACAATTAGTATTGATTGGGAACCCAAGCCAAAGTGGTCTTGGGTCTCCCTTTCTCATCAAAGTATTTACATTCCTTTTTGATGAGATTTTTAAACACAGAGCACTCTTTATTGGAGTACTTTGTCAATATGATTGGTCCAGCAGCACAAACACTAGGAGCAGTACTAACTGTAGAAGTACTAACAGAGTTAGCAACACTAACCGGTTTAGCAGTACTAACCTTGTTAGAAGCACTAACAGAGTTAGCAGTATTAACATTTGAAGAAGTACTAACCATGTTAGTTTTAGCAGTACTAATACTCTTGGCAGCACTAACATTGGTAGCAGTAGTATTGCTTCTAGCAGCACTATCATTGTCAGCAGTACTATTTGGGGTAGCAGTACTAACCGTTTTAGTGCATTTAGGAACCCACATATTGACACTTTCTTTAACAGTCTTTTTCTTCATGTGGCTTTTAGATTTAACAGATTTCTTAGCCACATGGTTCCTTTCCTTCTTCCTATAACCCAAGGGTTTTTGCATAGATCTTTGAAAATTCATCCTTTGGTTTATAGGATTGAAATAACAGTATTTGGCAAGATGATTCAATTTGCCACAGATAAAACAAGGTTTTGGTCTATTGATTTTACTCAGATCAACCCCTTGTTTTTGTGCCCACTGATTATTCCAGTTTCTTTGATTTCCCCTCTTTTTATCATGTTTTAGGGGCTCAGATTTCTTGCATGCACACTGTTTGCAAGGAACAGGATTCACAACTGTGGTCTGTTTGTAATGGACCTTACCAGACTTTCCCTCTGTCTTCTCTATGTCCTTTGATTTGACCCAAATCTTTCCACACCCCTCATTGGTAATGATGTGATTCTCTAGGGGAATCTCACCACTCACATTGTTCTCCTTACTCTTACCAACCTCTTTCTTAGTCTTGTCCTCAACAACTACCTCATCTAAGGGATCTATCTCAGTGGCTCCCTCAGGCAAGTCCTTCCTATCTTTGGTTTCTAGCAAATCTGACGTAGGAGGAATGTAGTTGTTGTTGTGGTATTGTACCCAATTCCTCTTCTCAATTTGTCATGAATCTGAGTTTGTAGTAAATAGTCCATTGCTTTAGAAGCATTGGAAAACTTTTCCACATCAAGCTTAACCTTGGTTAGCTCCTCTCTCAACTTTTCACTCTCCTCTTTAGATTTGGTCAGTTGGAGTTCTAGATCTTTTTTCTCCCACTTCCAGTAATTGGTATCATATGAGTGTTGGAGTTCATTGGCTTGAAAACCTTTATTCTGTTCCTCAAATCTCTCAACAATTCTCACATAGTCTTTTATATCTTTTGCTAACCTCTTAAGGTCATCACTCATGTTCTGATTGTGATCTCTATACCTTTTAACAGTGTCTATGAAAGTTTTAGAACAGAGAGTAGAACTTACCTCAGTTGGGAGATCAGATACTTCTGCCATAAGAGCTTGATTTTGGATAGCCTCTTCTGCTTGATCACTCCAGTCAAACCCCATTCCTTGTTGAGAAACAAGGGCTTGAGCAGAGTTTCTGTTGTGATTGAAGCTTCCAGACTGAGCTTCTTGGTGGTTGTTGTTGTGAGACACTCCACTTCTGCATTCCCTGGTAAAGTGTCCCTTCAGATGACATTTATAGCACTCCACCTTTGATTTATCAAAGCCTGCTCCATCTTCTCTTCTTTGGGAGAAGTTGTTCCTCCCAGTCCTCTTTATGAACTTCTTCACCCTCATGGAAAGCATGGCCATCTGCCATTTAATATCCATCTCTTCAAGATCATCAGGATGAAGTTGTTCTAAGTCATCATTAATTAAAGAGAAATTTCCATGGCTGGAAAGAAAGGCTTCAAACACAGATTCAGTGCCTTTTTCTTGATTTGCTCCATTAGCAGCATTAACTGATTCAGGGTTAGCATTAGAATCAATTGATGCTGATAGAAGTACAGCATTATGAATATATCCAGAAGGTTTCTTCTTTGCCTCCACCTCAGCTTCAAATACTCTAAGGTCATTGTACAGATCATCAAGTTCTTTTTCTTCCAATTTTTCATTCTGTCTGAACGAAACAGTGTACATGGTCCATTCATCTCCAAGGGACCTCAAGAACTTTCTGTTTACATCATCTTGATCAATCTGTACTCCCATAGTAGCTAGTTCACCAATCAGCTTGATAAACCTGTCAAAAGTTTGAGTCATGGACTCATTCTTAGTTGACATAAAGTTTTCATACTGTTGCTTCAATATTTCCTTCTGATTTCTCTTGGTACTTTTGGTACCAGAGAATCTCTTTTCTAGAGCATTCCAGAGCATCTGTGCATCAGTGCAATTGCTGAATTGGTGTTGATATTCATTGGGAATAGCCTAAAGCAGTGTGCTCAAGGCTTTCATCTCTGTCTGTCTTGTCTTCCTTTCTGGATCTTTCTTTGGTGGGGTCCTTTTTCCATCTGTACCAATCTTTCCTGCATCAGATGGGCCATTCTCAAAGATGTCCCACATGGAGTAATCTGTGAGGAGAATGTATTGCTTGATTCTAATCTTCCACATGTCAAATTCATTGGATCTGAGCATTGGAACCTTTGAGACAAGAGTAGTGTTTGATTCAACTATGTTTTCCATGATGAATAAGATTTCTGAGAATACTAGCTTTGATACCACTTGTAAGGATCTGAATTCTTAACAAGAATAAACACTCAGAAACAATATTAAAGGAGTTTGCGGAATAACACTTTAATATTCAAAGATCAATGAAACAGTGAATCATACTAACAACTTGTAAACTTTATTGAATGGTTATAAAGCTACAAGATTTCACACACAACCTCAATATTGATGAACAGGCTCACCAATACGAATTCTACTTCTCTAGAACTAGGATTATAAACCTTGAGGTTGATTCTCTCTAAGAAAACTGAAAACTCAGAATAATTCTCTCTTTTTTTTAAAGATTACAAACTATTCTATACATATACTGAAGATAAAAGATAATTACAAAGAATAAAAGATCTTCAGTATAATCTTCCAAATTTATCTCCAAGCTTTCCATGAATATCTCCATTCAGTACAGCTGTCATCCTTGCCATATGAATTCTTCATCTCATAAGCAGTATTAAGTCTTCAGCAGCATTAATACTTTGAGCAGTATTAAGTTCAGCAGTATTAACTACTAGCAGTACTAAAATTGCATAGGAGTAGTAACTTCATTAAGCAGTATTAATCTTGACTAGCAGCATTAATCTTTCTCAGCAGTAGTAACTTCAGAAGTAGTAACCATTAAGTACTAGCAGCATTAACCATACTTGTATAATTTTGAATTCCCAACAACAGTACGTGTAGTTTACCTGTCTTCTCATAAATCTCTTCACAGCTTCCAAGGCAAAGAGAATGTTTTTAGGCCTAACAGTCATACTTCTGAATAGATGATAAAGATACTCGATATCGTCCACATTGAGAAAGCAGAAGTCAGCCTCAGAGAACGTACATTATGTCAAGTCCTTTCTTTGCACATGAAAAACTGGATACCAGATTATTACAAACTGAACAAGTCTTACTTTCTTCACCGTCACTATTCCCAAATTGTTTTTCACTGTTTTCTCAGGACTTCTTACCCAGTTCATCATTCGAGCATACTCTTCCTGGAATTCCATCGGTTGATCCAAGACACCCAAGACTTTGAATTTATCCATTAATATGAGCTTGTGGACAAATATGTTCTTCAACTTCTCTTCCAAAAAGGGTTGCCTTAAAGTATTCCTCATTTGTCTAAGTTGAGCTTCAGTAAGGACAAGAGGTACTTGAGGTTAGTTTGAGGGACCGACTTGGTTTTCAATAGGGTTGGATGGAAAGAAAGGTTCTGGTTTGGTTTCAGTGTTTATGATGGGTAGGTTTTCAAAGCTATGTTGTTCATCATGGTTTGGGCTTGGGAATATATTTGGGTTGGGTAAATTGTTTTGGGTAGGTGGAATAGGTTGGCTAGTTTGAGTTGGTTGGCTAGATGGGATTGGTTGACTTGAGATTGGTTGGGTAGTTGGGACAGTTTGGTTTTCTGGGCTAGGTGGAGGTTGGTTTACTAGGCTTGGTAGGTAGGTAGGTTGGTTGGTTGGAAGGTTCAGAAAGGTTTATCTCCTTAAAGGATGGGATTTCAGGTGTTCACGGTTACTTTCTGGAAGGTCTAATTCACAAGACTCAGTTGGATATCTTACCGTGAGCATGCAAGGATGTCTAGTATGCTCTCTTCACCTTCTCCTGTCACATCCCTTTCTTCCTCCTTAATCTTCCAAAAACTATCATAGTTTTCATCTGCAGTTGCTTCATCATCGAAAGATAATTCAATTGCATATATTTCCTCCAGACCAGTAAGCCTTACAATATCTTCTCTTGTAGCAACCACTGGCTTTTCAACCAAAGGTTCTACATCTTCGTTTACGTACAAAACAAGCTCCATACCATGTCCTTCACCCATATTTACTTGCTTATCATCACTAATATCAATCATTTCAGTATCCTCTCCTCTAACTGATCAACCAAGAGCAAGTTTAGATTCTGTAGTAGTTCTTTGACATTTGCTCATCTCCCTCTCATGGTCATGATCTGAATCATGATCATGTCTCTTTTTAGAAACTGTTTATGCTTTACATGAATCCTGAACTACTTTAATCAACTATTGAATATGTTGTACCATTTATGACTTGAATGCATTGAATTCAGATACGAAAACAACTTCAGATGGTACTTGAGATTGTTGAGCCCTTAACAAACTAATGAGATCAGCATCAGATTCTTCAGCGGGTGCCTGAGATAGAAGTTTTGCATACAGTAGAGATTTCAGCTCCTCCACTGATAGATCAACGGCCTGAACTGGTGGTGGTGGAGGTGGCTAAACAGGTTCGTCCACCACTGGGCCTTTTCCTTTCAATAAGCTTTTCACCTTTCCTAGCTCCTCCTCAAACTTAGCAGATAAGCTCTCAATAACACGGTTTTCAACAGCCTTTAAGGCGCCGTCGAGGTACTCCTTTGACACAAAGTCAGGGAAAATAACTCCGGGGTCACATAGACTTCCCGTTGTCACAACTGTTGAGGATCTAACATTGTGGCCTGTGTTCAAAGATGGAATATCGGTAGCAATGACAGGACTTCCACCTGATCCTCGTAGTCCGAATTGCGGAGCTACTACAGGTGTTCCGATCGGGTCACTAAGACGACCGATGGTAGCAGAAGATTGTGGTTGTGTCCTAGGAATGAAAGATGATATATCAACATGCTCTAGACTCGATGGTGAACTGAAATAAATTGAGCTCTGAGGCAGTTGAGCTCTAGTTTCAATACATGCACTTTCCGAGTGAAAGGCAGATAGAGTTTGTGCTAAAACCCCGTGCGAAGTTGAGACTACGGCCTGTTGAGAGGCGGTAGAATGGCTGGCAGAGGTGTACAGTTGCATAAGTGGGTTGCTTATGACTTGAGTACCCGAATGCAACACATGCATCGGTGTACTAGATGTGGTTGCCATTTTGGAATGGTAAGTTATGGTGCACACTCGCTCTTCATATTCTTTTTCTGCATTCTCTCTTTGCCTCACAACATCTGATTTTTCAACTATAACTCCCTCAGATCTCTTTATGTCTCCCAAAACTTGCTCAATATCAGTACCAGCAGTGTCTATCTCCATTTCATCATTTTGTAAGGAAATGTCATTTAAGAAACCAAAGCTGTGTTGGAGATTTTCATCTTCAACATCAGCATCATGAATGATAACATCTTCTTGTTGATGCTCCGAGGTTGCCGAAGGAAATGATTCTGTTGAGCTGGCACGCTGATCCGACTCAGTTTCAGAATTCAGATCTTCATCAGCTATCCTTACCTGAGGACTTGATTGACGAATGATAGTCCTTTCAGGTTCGGATGTGGATACCTCTAGACGTGTGGCATCTTGTGCCAAGGTCCCCAATACTTCAGATCTAATATTCTGAACCCCACCTGTTCCCCTCTCAATATTTTCCCTCAACTCTCCCCGTTCCTGGACCCCCGTGATCTCAGGAACCCTTACCGACTACTCTCGCCTAAGGGTGGAGTCTGGGGTAGGGATAACCGGTTCTGGTAATCCCATAGACTCTCTATAATCTATGACACACTCAGAGTTCAGATTCGCATATGAGAGTAGAGTTTCTGGAACTAGCATGGAGTATGTAAAGTTCTTCTTTTGTTTATGAAGATACTTCATCTCAAATTCTGGTGCAAGCTCATGATGAAATCTTTTCAGAATATCTCGATTTGAGCGGATCATGCTTCGGATTATCAACTGAAGAAATCTTTGATAAGACACGTAGATTAGTTTCTTTGAAGTTCTCTTACTTATCACTTTCTCATAGAGTTCCGTCTAGAATGCCACTGAGTAATCGACGTGTAGATTGTACACGACTGCATGAAAGAGTCTCAGTGTATGCATGTTTGTATTGTCAAGACCGGAATTCTTTGAAGTCAAACATCTGTTGATGACAGAGAACATCTGATAGTAAAATGGTGGTATATTTGTCTTCTTAAATTCACTGATCTTCATCAGCTGACCAACATACCCCAAGGCGCGGATGCCTTCAAATACTACTGAGTCGACTATAAGTCAAAGATGGTTATGCCCTCTCGAGAATTAGCTTCTGGTAAGTCAAGAATCAATCTGAGTCTCTGGTAGGTCAAGATAGATGTGAAGTTGTCTATCCGAACTTTGAAATATTTGACATTTTTGCTCTCTAACACGTATTCTATTGTCTTCCAGGCTTGTTGTAGATAAATCATTGGAATTGCAGCAGTATCTGTCAAAGCCTTATTGAGAGGATGACCCTTCAAGATTTCAATAACAAGTGGATTAACATTGAGACTGTCAAAATCCACATGGTGGTTTTTGGGATAAAGGAACAGATACTCAGACGGATTGATTAGGGCAACATCAGGATCTTCACCAACTGCTGACTGTATGTGTGATTGGGAGGATGGCATAGGAGTCTCCTTGGACACATTTGGATCGTTCTCATCCATTTGGACGATTTTATCATGTGATATTTCTTCCGCCATTGTTTACCTGGAAAAGATAGAAAGTATTGGATAGAATCCAATATGTTAGTCAATAAGCTCAAATATTGTTTTCAGAAAAACATTTTGATACACACAGTATCAAGTACAGAATGATTGTACTTTAAGCTCAAAATGATAAGCACAGAAAGTTACATGAAGCAAAATGTAACTTGAACAAAATTACAAAAAAATGACCAAAAATAATAGAACTTGAACAAAAATTACAAAACTTGAACAAGACACTTGTTATTTTGATTTGTTCTTACAAATGATGTAGTATTGCATGAACCCTTAATATTTGTAAATTTTGAAAAAGTTTCTAAGTCTAGAACTCCCATGACACTGAGAGAGACTTGAAACTCGCAGGACATATAAAACTAGCAAGAACACCCAAAACTCTCAGAGGTTGAAACTCGCATGAGCTATAACCAGCGAACTCGCATGAACTTTAAAACTCGCATGAAACTTAAACTCTCATGAATCTGTCCTGAACATAAGTTTGTCCAATTGTAAGCTCAAAAACTCGCAGAAGCAAGGAAGTTCATTAAGAACTTTCATAACTAAGTGTTCAAATACAAGAACACTCAGAAAACTATTCATCGTAAAAATTTGAAATTCAAATTTCAAGTTCAAGAGTTTTAACCCAACAATTTGAATATTTGCTTTTGATTAGTTTGATTTAAGTTTGAATGTCCAAATTTAGTGTCAATTTATCTTTTAATCGAGATTGAGTCCAAATGAAGCAAACAGTCCACAAGGTTCAGTTTATGAGTTCGAGTGCAAAAATTTCGAAGATTTTAGTTCAATATCGAGTCCATGAATTCCAAGAGTTAAGGTACCCTGCAAATCCAAAATATCGACAAACCCAAATGCAAATCGAGTTCTAATAGAAAAACAAACATCATTTTGTAAGAACAAGATAAAAAAATACAAGTATCGTTCATTAGAAGATGAACAGACATAAGAACATTAAAAAAAATTAAAACCCTAGAAAAGATAAAAATCGAAACTGAAAATCAACAAACAAAGATACAATAACATAAAAGAAACAAGAATTAAACAAGAAATCATCAACACCTACACTGATTTTTCGATGAACAGCTCTGAAACCAAAATGGAAAAACACGCAAATATATACTCAAAGAATGAAATGACACGTGGCACGAATTGAGTGGTTGACACACTTCTCGCAGATCAAAGAACATGTACTTGCCGCACAAAGAATAGCAAGTATGTGTGTACACTTCGCGCATGAAGCTATGTGCCTTAAAACTCGCAAACAGTGGTGTGCACGAAGTATAAACACGCATGACATAGCTTGCAAGTTTTGTACTTCGCGCAACCTTTGCTATGCGCGAAGTGAGAACTCGCACGACACAGTGCGCGCGTTCTACACTTTGTGCATGCAATGGTTTGCGCGTAGTATAAACTCGCATAATGCTATGCGCGTTCTATACTTAGAAAACTTTGAGAAATTTACAAAAATGGAAACTTTCCAAAAATACTTTGATCCTTTTTACAAAAATAGCAAGTTTTAGAAAATCACTTTTAAGCACAAAGATGAAACTTTTGCTCTGAAAAAAAAATCTTTCTGATTTCAAATCCTTTTGAAAATACAAACTCACACACCTACTTACAGACTTTCCAATTTTGCTCCCCCTTGATGTGTGCATGTATGTACTTCATTCAACTCCGCATACTGAAGTACGAGTCCTGATCTGATTTGATCAGAAGTCATAGTCCATAATATGAGCTTTCTATGCACTGCAGGAAACTTTCACACTACAAAACAGAATTTGATTTTGGTACTCATTGTACATGAGTCCACAGTTGTTAAGAGTATCAAACTTTTGAAAGACACTATTGACCAAAACACTTAAACAGATAACAAACAGACTCAGCTCCTCCTCAACAATAGATACAGAAATAAAAATATAACTATGCATCAAGGTTCAACATTCCAAGTTTGCTGACCAAAAATATAAATCTCTTTTCATCAAGAGGTTTTGTAAACAAGTCAGCAACCTCAAAATCTGTTGAAACAAAATGCATTTCTAAATTTCCTTTCTCAACATGATCTTTTATAAAATGGTACCTGATGTCGATGTGCTTAGTTTTGGAATGTTGTACCGGATTAGATGTTATTGCAATGGCGCTCTTAGAGTCGCAGTAGATGGGGACTTTGTTGAATGTATATCCGTAGTCCTTCAGTTGTGTCATCATCCACAGAACTTGTGAGCAAAAACTTGCAGTTGCAATGTATTCTGCTTCAGCTTTAGATGTTGATACACAATTTTGCTTCTTTGACGACCAACTTACTAACTTGTTACCCAGGTACTGGCATGCTCCGGAGGTGCTTTTCCTGTCTAACTTATTGTGTGCATGGTTTGCATCTGTATAGGCGATTAGTTCAAAACCAGAATCATTCGAATACCAAAGGCCCAAATTTGGTGTGCCTTTGAGATATCTGAAGATTCTTTTAATTGCAGCAAGATGGGACTCTTTGGGATTGGCTTGATTCCGAGCACAAAAACAAGAAGCAAACATTATGTCTGGTCTACTTGATGTCAAGTATAGAAAGATCCAATAATGCTTCTGTAGGTCCGTTGGTCTACTGATTTTTCAGAGATATCAGCGTCCAACAGGCTTCCAGATTGCATGGGAGTCTTCATGGGTGATGAAGAGGTCATGTCAAATTTCTTCAACATGTCTCTTATATATTTGGCTTGGTTTATGAAAATCCCTTGCGGGGTTTGTTTTACTTGCATGCCTATGAAGAAATTTAATTCACCCATCATTGACATTTAAAATATGCTCTTCATGATGTTTTCAAATTCATCACAAAGCTCAAGATTTATAGATCCAAAAATAATGTCGTCTACATATATTTGTACCAGTATTAAGTCATCACCTTTCTTTTTAAGAAATAAGCTTGTATCGATAATACCTTTTCGGAAACCAGACTCACTTAAGTAAATCGTCAGAGTTTCATACCATGCTCGCGGTGCTTGCTTTAATCCATACAGCACTTTATCCAGCACGTACACATGGTCTGGATATTTTGGATCAGTGAAGCCTTCAGGTTGACTCACGTACACTTCTTCGTGAAGGATACCGTTGAGGAATGCCGATTTGACATCCATCTGATATACTTTGATATTCTTATGATCAGCGTACGCAAGAAAGATTCTTATAGCCTCAATCCATGCCACGGGTGCGTAGGTTTCGTCATAATTTATTCCTTCTCACTGATTATATCGTTTCGCCACTAACCGTGCTTTGTTTCTGACAATAATTCCCGCTTTGTCCTTTTTGTTCCGAAATACCCATTTGGTTCCTACTATGGTTTTATCTTTGGGTCTAGGTACTAGTCGCTACACCTCATTCCTCTTGAATTCATTTAGCTCGTCTTGCATCGTGTTAATCCAATCTGGACCTTTAAGTGCTTCAGACGGCTTTTTCGGTTCCATGCTGCTTAGGAAGTTTGAAGTTTGAGAACATACAGAAATTAGCAGATGTAGATGTAGTTGCAGTAGCAGATATGGTAGACACCCTAGCATTCGGATCTCCAATTATGTTTTCCGGGTGGTGAATCTTTGTCCATCTGTGTGAACTTGGCAACACATCTCTTTCAGTATGATCATTAGAAGTGTTAAACTCATCATGTATTGCAGATTGATCAGTTTCAATTGCAGTTGAACTTTGTGCACTTGAAGATGGATCATCTTCATCAGTTGTGGGTTTTGGCTGATGTTGTCCAGATGTTGCTGATGTAGATCCCGGTTCATAATGTGATGAGATCATTTCAGTTGTGTTTTCTGGATCAACTTGTTCAGAAACCTCTTGAGTTTTACTTGTAGAAGCCTCACCAATTTCTTCAGAGGGTCCAGAGATGTCTGCACTTGTAGGATGTGAGTTAGTATTGATTAAATTTTCTTGACTGTTATTTTCAATAGATAAATCATGAAATGCATAAAAGAATAACAGATCAAGATCAGGATCAGAATCAGTGTAAGCTTCAGAATTCTTATTCTTTTCACGATCAGGTTCTACACTTGATGATGTAGAAGCTTTGTCTTTATCCTTAGATCTGAGTTCTGACTTGTTGTGTTCAGAAGTCCTTGTCTTATGTTCATCAAAGGTCACATTTGCACTCTCAATCACAGTCTTTGTCCGTGTATTGTACACTCTGTACGCTTTGGACTGAAGAGAATATCCAATGAATATTCCTTCATTGGCTTTAGATTGAAACTTGGATAAGTTCTCTCGATCATTAAGTACGTAGCACCTGCACCCAAACACATGAAAGAATTTAACTGTACGTTTACGACCATTTATAATTTCATAATAAGTCTTATTAGAGCGTTTGTTTATAATGGTCCTGTTTTGTGTGAAGCAGGCAGCGGCTACAACTTTTAACCTAGAGAAACAATGGTAGTTCTGAATATGCCAGCATCGTCCGTGCAACCTCTAACAATGTTCTGTTCTTCCTTTCAACAACCCCATTTTGTTGAGGTGTCATCGCCGCAGAAAAGTTGTGTGAAATTCCAATGGATCCAGAAAAGCTTGCAGAGTTGCGTTCTTGAATTCTGTACCGTTGTCACTTCTCAGTTGTTGTACCGGGCTTTATAGAAGAACTTGTATTTTCTTGATGAACTTGATTATCAGATCAGGAGCTTCCGATTTCTTCCATAAGAACTCTAGCCATGTATACCATGAGTATTCATCCACCATAACTAGTATGTACTTCTTTCCGTTGATGGATTGAGTCCTCATCGGTCCGCACAAATCCATATGAATAAGTTCCAAACATTTGTTGCAGCTGGATAACATCTTGAGTTTGTGTGAACTTCTCTTCATTTTTCCTTTTTCGCAAGTTGAACAAAGAGAATCTTGTTCAATGTTCAAATCAGGAAGTCCAGTCACAAGATGTTGTGTCCTCAGCTTATTTCAATCCCAGAAGTGCTGATGAGAAAGACGTCGATGCCACAACCAACTCTCTTCTGTAGATGTCTTGGAAATGAGACAAACTGGCTTTGATGCTTTGAGTGATGGAAAGTGGACACCATACAACAATCCCATTCTTCCAGCTTTGATGAGTTCTGCTCCACTTTGATCTTTGATGTAGAAATAATCAGTATCAAATTCAACCTTGCATTTCTTCTCTGTGAACTGACTGATTGAGAACAAGTTGTATGCCAAGCCCTCTACGTACAGAACTTTAGATATAGTGATCATACTGTTCCTGATTATGCCGTAACCTCTGACGTATCCTTTCATTTCATTGCCAAAATTAACTGATCCTGCATAATGTTCTACATAGTCGAACTGCAGGTGCTTGTGCGCTGTCATGTGTCTTGAAGCTCCAGAATCAATGATCCACACATGACAAGCCTCCAAGCATCAGTTACTTAGATTTAGGTACCCATATGAATATGGGTCCTTTCTTGCTAGTATTCTTAACAATTTTTAAAGTTGCAGATGACCCCTTAATTTTCCATTCAAGTCTTGGTCCTTTTGGTAAAGTTTGTGCGTTAATTTCAGCTTTAGGAATCCACTTCCACACAAACTTTACATCAACAATTTTATTAACCTGAAAGTCATTATTTTTCTTCTTTAACGAATAAACTTCAGCTTTGTTGACTTTAGAATGAGTAGAAGAGTTCTTGTTCTTAAACTGAATATTTTTCTTTTTCTTTGAAGACTTTTGAGTAGCTTTTGAGACAGTATGAACATTGCAACTTAGTAGTAGCTTGTGTCAACAACTCTTTTCGGGAAAAGGTGTTTGTTTTATTAAAACTCTGTTGATTGAAATCATTACAAGAATTGACTACTCTATTACATTCACATCTATCAAAATCATTCACAGTCTTGTCCACTTCAGTCTTCTTTTTCTTCAAACTTTCTTTCTTCACTTTTTCATCTGAAATACAAACAAATTTAGAAACATTAATAGATGAGGAAGAATAAGAGCATTCACCTTTCTCTTTTGTTTTGGTAGACTCGGATGTAGACTCAACACTTTGATTCACATAAATTGGAACACCTTTATCACCACAAGCCTCTTTACCCTTTGAGAGTTTGAAAAATTGGGATTCTAGACTTATTATTTCTTTTTGCAAAGATTCATTTTGAATAAAGCTCGAGTCTAGTTCCATCCCAAAATTTTCATTGGCTTCTTCCAATTCAACAATTAAATTGTTGAGATCTGAAATTTTCCTTTCCAACTCATCAATTTTATCTAAGGCTTTTTGATGTTCAAGATCAGAAAATTTTGAAAAATTAACAGAAACAGTCTTGTCAGAAATTACTTCTTCATCTTTATCTTCTAAGATAGAACAAGTCAGAATAGTTTCATTAGAGTCAGAATTAGAACTGGCTTTAGAAGACTCAAGTTTTTCTTTAAAAATATTTTCATATTCGACAAAAGAATCCTTTTTACTTTCGTAAGAATAATTTAATTTATCATATGAAAATTTGACTTAATTAAAACCCTGAGTTTCTGATTCAGTTTTAATTTCTGTCTTAATTTCCACAATTTCTTCCTTCTTTATCTTAGGAGATTTAGACAAAGGAGTCTCTGGCTTTACAAAGGTCTTAAGGATGTGGGGAATTAAAATAATAGGTTCATCACCATACTTTTTAAAGTTGTAAAGATTTCCGGGTGCTTTCTATAAAACATCCACATCTGTCAGACCCAAACCAGGTTTTGCCTTATAAAATCTTGTCTCTTTTTGATTATTTGTCAAAAGCTTCAGTGTCTATTCTGTTTGACCTCTCTTGAAGTTAAGATCTTCCAATTCCTTAATCTTGGTGTAAACTTCAGTCCTGTCTTTCAAAACGATATCATACTGAAGTGTCAGATCAAGATTCTTATCCTTTAATGTTACTATCTCTTTTTGCAGTTCAGAGATCTTAGTTTGAAGTTTAGATTTATCCAAATTCAGAACATTTTTCTCTTCTTCTCTTTCTTCAACCAATGTTCTATAAATCAATGCTTGATCTTGATGTCCTTGAATGGTACTCTTTTGTTGTTTAAACTTTTCTTTTAGTTTCAAAAATTCGGAGTTCATCAAATTTAATTGGGACATCAAGTTCAACACTTCTTCATTGTCACAACAAGAATCAGAGTTGTTAGACATAAAATTTACCTCTGAATCTGACTCTTCATTCAGATGTGCCATCAAGTTGTAGTGCACCTGAGTCAGATTCACTTTTACTTCTTCAGCGTCTTCATCTGAATACTCAAACCATATTTCATCTTCAGCTTTCAATGCTTTACCCTTTTCCATGGCCTTAGCAAGCTGAGATTTCTTTGCATAGTATCCATAATTCTTCACCCGTTTCACAGGGCAATCCTTGATGAAGTGGCCAGCCTTGCCGCAATTGAAGCATTTGTCTGACTTCTCTTTTTCTTTCTCTTCTCTCCTCTTATCTTTCTTCTCCTCTTTCTCTTTCTCTTTCTCTTTCTCATACCTCTTTTTGTACTTGCCAGACTTGTATGAATCATATTTCAGCTTGTTGTAGAACTTTTTCCTACCGAATCTCTTATGGAAGCTCGAAGTCAATAATGCACGTTTTTCAGCAAATTTTGTCAATTCATCATCCTCTGACTCTTCTTGAGGCTCATCATCTGAACTGTCTGAGCTTGCAATTAAGCTGGTCATCAATGCTTTCTTCTTTGCACTCTTTGCAGAACCAGAACTTGTCTTTATTAACATTGTCTTACCCTGAGCCAGCAGTGCCAAGGAATCCTCAACCCTTTTCTCCTTATCCTTTAACTGATGCAATTCTTTGTTTACTGCAACTTGTTCCTCCACTTTATCTTTGTTTTGATTTAGGGCACAGAACAAATCATTGAGTTTCTCCTCGTCCATATCCTTGTTGATCTGCATTTGGATAGTATAGACGTCCCATTCAGGTTGGAGATTCTTAATGAATTTGTAGTTGATCTCCGACTCAGACTTTTGCACTCCATTTCTTCTGAGATCATTCAGGATGATGTTGTATCGGTCGTAAGCATCCCTCAAAGATTCTGTTAATCAATAAATCCCAAACATATCAAGCAATTACTCAAAATATATCAAGAACTAGAGAGAGAATCTAGAGAGAGAAAGTAGATCTCGTATTCATAAGTCTGATATTACAATATGAGCTTCATTGTTGCAAGATTACACAAGCCAAACCTATTTATACCAACTATCTAAACAAGACTTAATCACTAAGTAAACTAGACAAGCTTTGACTATTACATGACTTTGACATTGTTGACTTTTACATCTTTCACTTTCCATATTAAATCTTGGATACAATATTTGGACTTAACAATCTCCCCCTTTGTATTCAAGATTTAATAAAAATTTGAAACTAGTATTCAGCTCTTGATTCTTCAGCTTTTGTCTCTGACAACTTTGAACTTTGAAGCTTTAACAATCTTTACTTTTTCAGCTCTTGAAGAATCTTGGAAAATCTTTTGCACTTTGAAACTTTGAAAAGTCAACATGCCTTGAACGCGAAACTGAATTCTTTAAACTTCTTTGAACTTGAAACTTCATCTTTGAAACAACTTTGTATCTTCACCACTCAGATCTCTGGACTGTCTTGATTTAGCTTTGAACAAACTTTCACGAAACATCTTGATTTATCTCTTTGAATTAGCGAAAGCATTTTGAACTTTTGACAATTCAACTTTAAAATTGATCTTTGTAAAATTCTCCCCCTTTTTGATGATTAAGAGCATCATAATCATCAAAATTTCTTTAATTTCAGCACAGACATTGATTTCCCCCTTTGTGATAAAAAACAATCTCCCCTTTGACAGTTGGCGCGTTTTGATCTGAGAGCCGTCAATTCATGAAAGATATATATCCAAATCTTTTCAAATTCAGACATATTGAACATGGTAACCCTGAATCAACAAATGAAACAGTTAGAAGTGACTGTGAGTAACACGAAGTCACTGTGTACAACGAATGTACAATATAAGGAGCTGGCTTGATGATGACTCCCCAGGACTTCCATTCAATCATTGAAAAACACAAGGTTTATCTATGAATATTCTGACAGAAAAACAGATTTTCTGTGTACTCGTGCTTGTGTTTGAAAGAATTAGCACAATGATTGTGTTTCATAAGGCTCAAAGTATGTAAATCACTGAGACAGCAATGATTGTACATGGACTCAATGTGCATGAGAAAGGGTCGAAGGTGGGGCAACTTTCCTTCTTTTTCAATATCAGTATCTTCCAAGAGAAGAACCAATAGATTATGTGCTGCTTCCCCAGAAAATGTGAAACATTCTCTTTTTAAGAAAAGAATGAGTAACTAGTGGGGTTGTATGCAAGAGATGGCATGGGCTATTTTCCTATTTCAATGATGGTCACCAAAGAAATGTGAACCAATCAGTAATGTGGCTACCTGGCTCAGAAAGATGTTTGGTGCAGAGTTCTGATATTCTTTTAACTCTGATCTCACACCCTCTTTCTTTTAAACATATAAGCTCACGTCTAACCAATCTCTCAATTCCATTTTACCTCAGATCACTCCCACACTCAATTCTTTTAGACCCCTCTCCCCTCAATCACTCAAAGGATTTCTTCCGGGGTAGGAAACACTGGTTATCGTGAATCCATGGAAGATCTATTAAGCACTCACACTGAATCCCATGATCCTAAAAGTACATGCTGGTCAATGATTTTCTTGATATGAAAAGCACAAGAAATCATATGTCAGTGTATGTATGCTCATCAAAAATCAGAAATGAAATTTGAGCATTTTTAAACATTTAAGATTTCTCAAAACTTTATATGAATGAATAATCAAGAAAGAATAGAAATGTTTTGAGAATCTGACAATGATTAAAATCAGATCAAATGAAATAGCTAGGGTATCAAAGAACTGGATATTTTGTTTATATGAACAAATATAAACAATTTAGCAATAAAGGCACAAATTTGAAAAAGATGAATGATGCTTAACAACATTGAATTTCAAACAGGGGTATTACCATCGAAAAATTGTTTTGATATGAGACATGGTAATAACAAATTCAAATGAAATATTGAACCGGTGTGTGTGAATACTTGACAGTATATGGACAAGATAATACACAAGTATTGATCTTTGGAAACACACGGTCAATTAAACAGTAAGCTCAAAAATTGAAAAACATTTAAAAGCACACTTCTAAATTCATAAAATCTTTTGAGAATAAGAAGCAGTTTGAACATTTAAGAAACTGTTTTTCATGTTCGAAAGTTGTTCTTCTTTCAAACAATCAGAGATCTAGGATCAGAAGATATTTACCTTTTCAGCTCCCCCTCAAATCATGATTAAATGATTTGTATCTTTTGAGCTCCCCCTGGATATTGGCATAATATCCTTCTTTGATCATTGAAAAACGGGTCTTGATCTGTTATGTGATCAGAAGCCATCACCTGTACTCCCCCTATAATTTATGCATTAGTAAATATATCAATTAAACAAGATAGAGATCCACAACTCCTTCTGGAATGCGGTTCGTCAAATCAGGAAAATCTATCATTGAAAAGTCTAGGATAGAGATCCACAATTCCTTATGGAATGTAGTCCATCATATCTCTATTGCAGAAAGAGTGTACTCCCCCTTGAAGGTTGATTTCCTCATTTGAGTGTTGGAATACGATCTCTTATGATATCACGGGAGTAGAGGGCTTTAATCCTTTGAAGTACGGGTTCTAAGCTGTGTACTTAGAAGCCATAATCTTTCAACTTTGAAGTCCGGGTCTTGAGCTGATTTAGTCAAGAGCCATAATCTTTCTTACTCCCGCTTGACGTGAGGTGCCTGCAACAAAGAATCAGATTTCTTCTTTGGTACCCACTAGTATTTGGGTCCAGAAATGTTAGTTGCAGTTTGTGTGGGGGTTACAGAGTAAAAACCATACCAGAAATGATCACTGGTCTTTTGGATATGATCATGTGTACAGCAGTAAGAACAATAATATTTAGTACCTGAAAACCTGAGTAATTGATCTCTTGAGTATATGAGGTCAGGTTTACCTTTATGCTCTTTGTTCTTCTTTGCTTTGTCAGAATGTACACATGATGTCTTATTTTTCAGCTCATCTTTCTTGTCATCTTTGTCTGATTTCTTCATCCAGACCATTTTCTCTTTCTTGTAACTTCTTCTCCTTGGATATGTATCTGAACTAAATATTCATCAAAGAAAATGTTAGATTGACGAATTTGATCAAAATATTTAACTGACCTTTGTGAAGAGGCAGATTTCTGAATAGAACTTGAAACAGACTTTTCAAGCTCTTTGATCTTTGATGCAAAAATGTCTCTTTCTTTCACAAGTTGGTCAATCTTCTTTGAGAACTCAGACTTCGTCTTCTGCTCTTTCAGTGCAGTAGCAGATAATTTTGAAGTCAGCTTTTTGAATTCAGTTTCAAAGATTGAACGTTCTTCTTCAAATCCTTTCTCTGACTCATTTCTCTGACCAGATAATTCTTTAAAGAATCTCACATTCTTCTTTTCTATGGCCTTCTTCTCTTTATCAAACTTCTCTCTTTCCAAAATCAACACTTTCTCAAAATCGGAGATTTGTTGAGAAAGTTTAATGCATTTAAGCTCAACTGACTTCTTCTCTTCAAAACACTTTTTAGAGAAATCTGAGAACTTCTTTGAAAAAAATTTCTTTTCATTTTCAAAAGAAGCTTTATTTTCAGCAAGCTGTTTTTCAAAATCAGATAAATTCTTTCTAAGCTCAGTGTTCTCAGATTCCAAAACATATATATTCTCTTCGAAAGCCTTCAACTTGTTTTGAAGCTCAACTAATTCTGCTTGTAGCTCAGGTGATTTCTGTTCAGTTGTCTGCAGTTGACTTTGAAGATTTAAAATCTCTCTCTCTTTCTCTTTTATCTCTTTTATCTCTTTTTCCTTCTCATAGACGATACCTGAAAATTTAGACATATTATCAGTACACTTTATACATTCAGGAGTTTTAACACAGTTGAACAATTTAAGTTGCAACTCCTGAATCCTTTTGAGATATTCTGAATTTTTTATTTTCAGATTATTTCGTTCAACTTCAATAACAGATATCTCAGATTTGTACAAACTTGACATCTTGAATAAGAAAACAGCTTGATAAGAATGATCGTTCCCAAACTGTAAATCAGAAAATATTTGATCACATTCAGAACAATGTCCCCCTCCGCAAACTTAGCACGGGGGTCCCGCTACCCGGTTAGCGGGTGGGGCCTGGGGGCAGCGCCCCGAGAGAAAAAAATTTCACATTTAAAGGACATATTACTGTTTTAAAAAATTTGACTAAGTATGGAAATGACACTATTTACGCAAGATTGAGATTTGCGTAAGCTACGTGATGCGCAAAGTAGACTTCTCGCTTTTCGAGAATTGCGCAAAGTAGGTTTGCCTAAGAGCCTTGATGCGCAAATTGACCTTTGCGTGTTAGCCTTGATACGCAAAGTGATCTTTGCGTACGCCGAAGGATGCGCAAATGTGACTTTGCGTATTTGCCTTGATGCACAAAGTAAGCTTTGCGTACGCCGAAGGATGCGCAAATGTAGTTTTGCGTAAGACGGAGGATGCGCAAACTAAACTTTGCGATAATCAAAGGATACGCAAACTGGACTTCTTCTTAAAGCCCGGATAAGCTTGCGCAAACCGTTTATGAATCTTGCGCAAACCGTCTATGAATCTTGTGCAAAGCGTATGAACTTGCGCAAATCATGTTCTTCACTGTTTCTTTCTCAAATCGATTCAAACCTGCAAAATTTGATCTAAAAAACTGATTAGAATCATCGATAAACAGTACTAAGCACAAGAATACAATCAATTTTCGATTAAAACAACAATTCACACGAATTCGATCAACAACAGAGTTCGAACTCGTTATTTCAAGAAAATTCAAAAAAATCGAAAATTGAAACTGATTTTGTTCGAATTACGAGATGTAATCCAAACAAGAAACAATCCTAAGCACAATTCGCATCCAATGAATCCATTTTCTTGCAACAAAAACGATTTTTTTTTCACAAGAAATTCAGATGAACAGTACCAAAACACGTTTTCTTGAAAAAATTTCGAAAATATTGATTTTCGATCCAAAAATACTCCAGATTTCAATTCAAGTCATGATAAAATCATTCCTGAAAAGTTTGGTTCAACTTTGATACCAATTGTTAATCAATAAATCCCAAACATATCAAGCAATTACTCAAAATATATCAAGAACTAGAGAGAGAATCTAGAGAGAGAAAGTAGATCTCGTATTCATAAGTCTGATATTACAATATGAGCTTCATTGTTGCAAGATTACACAAGCCAAACCTATTTATACCAACTATCTAAACAAGACTTAATCACTAAGTAAACTAGACAAGCTTTGACTATTACATGACTTTGACATTGTTGACTTTTACATCTTTCACTTTCCATATTAAATCTTGGATACAATATTTGGACTTAACATATTCCCCTTCCTTTGCTTTAAATCCCTCATAAGCATTAATGTTCTGATTCCTCTTTGTCTTTATTGACTTTGCAGAACCCAAAAATTTCTTCTCTAGCTCATCCCATATATCCTTTTCTGATTCTCTATTGTCAACCCTATTGAAGATATCGTTCGGAATGGCCATAATGAGGAATGTCAAAGCTACAACACCTATTTCCACTAGCTCTTTATCCAGCTCATTGTATTGGATGGGGTCTCTTGCTACTATCCGCTCAGGAATTTCAGGATTAGCATCTGTGGCTGGAATCCTGGCAACAGTAACATGAGGAAAATGAGGACCGTCTATGATGGAGTTCATCAATTTCTTGTCCTGATTGTTCAAGAAATTGATCATCCACTTTCGCCATTGTGGATACTCTGCAGCTTGCAGAACTGGAGGTTTAGACTTTGAACCCATACTTAGCAGATCACGAGACATGATTGCAGAATAAGAGAAAGATATCTGATAGTAAGATTGAAACAGAAGATCTCCCAAACAAATCAGAAAAGTTGACTTGGAAAGTCAAACTCAAATTACCACTGAAAAAATTTCTCAGAAAAAATAACCAAGTCCAGAACTCGCAGAACCCTGAAACTCGCAAACAACTGTTCACAAAACTTCGCGCTAAACGTTATGTGCGCAAAAGAGGAACTCGCACGTAACTATCTGCGCGTATTGAGAAACTCGCAGATAACTATGTGCGCGAAGTTACTTCTCGCAAAGAACTTCATACGCGTTTCGGACTTAGAGAAATTTCGATCAAGAATACTTCTCGCAGATGATTGTAAACTCGCAGATCAGGTACTTCTCGCAAGACTCTTTGCATGTTCCATACTTAGAAATTTTTTCACAAATTGAAAACTCGCTAAATGGAAACTCGCAAGGTCAGAAACTCGCAGATGCTTTTAGCGCGAACCAGACTTAGAAAAAAATCCAGGAAACTTCAAACTCGCAGAATCAAAACCCGCACAACTTCAAGAACTCGCAGAACAAGAACAAAAACACTTTGCGCAAATCCTCTTCTCGCGAAATGCACTATGAGCGAACTTTACTCAAACTCACAGGATACATGAAAAACATCATCTTGCGCATTCTTCAAGTCTAGCGTGTTCTTCCTTAGCGCATTTTGTGGATCTAGCGCGTTCTTCAGTTCACCACACGGATTTGATCCAAAATAAGAATTACCCTGCAAGAAGCTTTACAACCTGATCCAAAATGATCGAAATGTGAAATTGAACACTTTCTAAACAAACAAAAATGATCAAAATCAAGAAATTACAGTGCGAATCCTCTAATACAGTGTCCGTGACATTTTTGAATTTTTTTTTCAAGAAAATCGAAATTCAGTTCGAAATCGTGATTAATTCGTGAAAAATTGTGAATACAAAGTGATCACTAACAGAAATCGAATACCACTAAATCATTTTTATACTCTAACTTCAATAGATCAGTGCGAATTTGATCAAAATGAAAAATCTAGAAAACTTCGTCTACGTGAACTGAAAAATCCAGAAATCGATCCAAAATGGTAATCCAATCAATCTGAATTTGATTGGGTAGGCTCTGATACCAATTGTAAGTCCAATTCAAGCCATAATCAAATCAAATTTAACACAATTCAATCTAATCAGAGATCACATTGTAGAGAGAGAAAGTCGAATGTATTGATATAGTCAACTGAGTACAATCCAGTGTGCGCACAACTCTCAGAATGACATGTTACTAAGAAACTCTCAAAGGCTATTTGTTAGAGCATAAATCTGTTGGACACAAGATCAAGAAGACTGAAGGTCAAAGGTCAAGAAAGTCAAAGCTGGAAAAGTCAAATCTCATTAAAGTCAAAGTCTTTTGTAATAAAAGTCAATGTATTGTATTTGTATTTTGTTTTTCTTTGTAATTAGTTGTAGGTATAAATAGGTTTCCTTGCTTTGTAATAAGTAAGCAACAAACAGAAGTGGTATTCAGTTGTATTTTAGAGAGAGAATACATTTAGAGAGAGAAAGAGAGTTCTAGAGAGAGAAAGTTGTATTCTTGAATTTGAAAGTGAAATCAAACAGGTAATTGGATCAATCTTGTTTGTTTTTATTAATTGTTTGTGATTAGAAACTAGAATCAGGGAATAACAATTGGTATCAGAGCAGATCCAAATTGAAAAATCAAGAAAATACGAAAGTTCGTATATGTGTTCTTGAGCGAAAAATCAAATCCGAGTTTTAGTGCGTTTTTCGAGTTGTAATCGATTAGATTTTGTCCAGATAGCATAATCGATCAAGTTTGTATAGGTGATTTCAAGAAATGCACTGTATTTGATCGTTAATTTTCATTTTAGTTGAGTTCTAAGTTCACGAGTCCTGTGCACTGTAATTGAGTCGATTTATACATTTTTTGTGTATTTTATCGAAATTAGTTGTTAAGATTGTGTTTTAGTTGTTTAAACGATCAAATTGTCGAAGTTTCGAGTAAGATTTATAGATCTAGATGAGTATTTGGTGTGATTTTGATCGATTTTAGAGGTTTGCGCGTGTTCATCAAGGTTTGCGTTTCATTCATCAAGGTTTGCGGGTAATTCATCAAGATTCAGAGGTTTGCGTTTTATTCATTGAGAAACTTCAAGAATCGAGAAGTTAAGGTTTGCGTCTTCAACAAGAACTGAGAAGCAAGCTTTGCGTCTGTAACTACAAACGCAAAGTAGGGTTTGCGTTTCTAACTACAAACGCAAAGTTGGGTTTGCGTTTGTAACGTGAAACGCGAAGTTCATCGTTTATGTACTTTTCATGACACGCAAAGTTGACAAACGCAAAGTAGAAGTGATTGAGTTCAGAGATAAGTTGTGGTTTGCGTTTGCCTCTTGAAACGCAAAGTTGTGGTTTGCTCTTCTCACTTGAAACGCAAAGTAAGGGTTTGTGTTTCCCTCTTGAACCGCAAAGTAAAGGTTTGCGATTCCCATTTGAAACGCAAAGTAATCTTCTTAGCACGCAAAGCTACTCATCACAATTCGACACGCAATGTATCATTTAAGCAAGTAGAGAGAGACGCAAAGTGTGGTTTGCGTACCACACTAGAGACATTTTGCAAAGGATTGTAGAAAGCCAAAAGTTCGTAATTCTCAATACTATCAGAACAAACTACTCTTGGCCAAACAGCAAGAAACAGGCATCGCTTTAATGGCAGAGGACGAATTTTGGCTGGATCATTCAGAAGGTGAAGAAGAAGAGAAGGAAGAAAATGCTCATCTCTGTCTTATGGGAAAAGAAGTGAAGTATGATGAGTCAGATGACGAGACAGCTGATGAGGTATTAAACTTAACTGAAAAAGATTTTGTAACCAAAATGGTAGCTATGATGGTTGAGCTTAATGATCTTCAAGTAAAACTGAAGAAAAAAAAAGACAAAGTTGCTAAAAGAAACAACAAGATCTTTGAGCTTAATAAGTCTGTTATTGGGAACAAAGATCTGATTGATTCTTTACGTAAGTCTGCTTTTGATTCTAAATCTAAAGTAGATTGTTTTGAAAAGAAGATTTCTGACTTTGAAGTTAAAGTTTCTAAATATGAGTTTGAGAAGAAAGAATCTGCACTAACTATTCATAAACTGCAGGTTGAGAACAAGCTTTTGAATAAGAAGGTAAATGGTCTGGAAGCTAAACTTTACGCAAGAGGACAAACAGATCAAACCATTTTTCTTAATGCACCTGATGAAGAGGCTGATGTTAAGGAAAAATGGGGACTTGGTTTTAAAAACCCCCATTACTTAAAGAAAGCTATCAGAAAACAACCAGCATTATATAATTTTGATTTTCTTGCTTGTGCTGGTAAACATACTCATTTAAAACCCAAATTTGTTACCAAATTACCGGAAGAAGTTGAGGCCAAAGAAACTGAAAATAGAAAGAATGTAAAGAAAATGCAACTACCATTTAACTATGAAAGTTAAATGATAGTTATCTTTTAGAAACACCAAAAGTTCTTTCAAATGATTATTTTGCTAGTTATTCTGTTTCTGAGATGAAGGCAAAACCTGCAATTGCAAAGGTTTATGTTCCTCCACTCATTCTTGAAAGCAAAATAGTTGAGTTGGAAAATGTTTTATCTGATGAAAAACTTTTGGTTGATATTCAACAAAGTGTATTTTCTACTGTATTAAAGAACACGATTTTTCAATCTACATCTACAAAGTGTTCTAAAGTTTCTAAGGCACCTCAAACTTCGTCTGATAATTTTGATGACTTATTTGAGTCTGCAAATGATTTTCTTAATTCTGATGATGGGTGCATAGACGAAATTGATATGTTTGACTTCAATGCTTCTCTTCCTGATCATTCTACTTGTCTTATAGATGATAAAGTGTTACCAAGTGTTCTTAAAACTGATGAGTCATCAACTAAGGTTGGTGAATCAGTTTCTGTAACTGCTGATTACTATGCTCAAGGTAAGAAACATAAGAAACAGCGATTACAGAAACAGAAATACAATGGTACACAAAAGAAAACTCAATCTCAGAAATCTTCTTTTCCTAATAAATCTACATCTTATGTTTCAGATATAAGCAAGAAAAGGTCGAAAGCTCGAACTGAATGGCGACCAAAAAGGAAGGGTGATGAGAAAGCTGAATCAGTTTCTGATAATTCTTGTAATAGATCAGTTAGTAGTGATACTGATGTAGTTGATCAATTTGCTTCAAATAAACAAAACCTTGTAACTTCTTACAAGCGGTATTCAATAACACAATTGATTCAATTATCTCCTATTTCTACTACATCTTATTATTATCGGAAAAATGATTTTGCTTATTCTCATAATTCTTCTGATTGGTTCAGATCTTATCATGTGTGTTCTTCACGATCAAATATTTTTAAAGGTTTTCAAAAGAACAAAGGGTCCATTTTCAAATGGATACCAAAATCTTGTGCTAATCTGTTAGGACCCGTTTTTAAATGGGTACCTAAAGTTATTGTTTCCTAATTTTTCTTGCAGACCCGGCATATGTGGTACTTGGACAGTGGATGTTCCAAGCATATGACTGGGCAAAAAGCTTTATTGTCTAACTATACAGAGAAATTCAGTGGAAATGTCAGATTTGGAAACGATCAGCTTTCACCTATCTTAGGATATGGTGACATTATTCAAGACAACATAACGATCAGTAAAGTGAGTTATGTCGAAGGCTTGGGGCACAAATTATTCAACATTGGTCAATTTTGTGATAAAGGGTTAGAGGTCAACTTCAAAGATGTTCGGTTCGTACGGAAGATGGCAATGAACTCTTAGTCGGAAATCGAAAGACGAACCTCTATACCATCAATCTTTCAAAGGTACAGAATGACAATCAAGTTTGCTTGATGACAAAGGCTTCATTGCAGCAATGTTGGCTCTGGCACATACGTTTATCTCACTTGAACTTTCGTTATATCAATAAGTTGGTTAGTGGGAAATTGGTAAAAGGACTTCCTGAGCTGAAATACGAGAAAGAACACTTATGTGCTGCATGTGAGAAGGGTAAGATGAAGAGAGCTACGCATAAACTGAAGCCTGAACCAAGCACTAGTTCTCCGTTAGAATTGTTACATATGGATTTGTGTGGTCCAATGAGAACTCAGAGTTTGGGTGGAAAGAAATACGTGTTGGTTATTGTGGACGATTACTCAAGATACACGTGGGTCAAATTTCTTCGATCAAAAGATGAGACGCCCGAAGTTCTCATTACTTTCTTAAAGACGACCCAGGTGAAAATGCAGCGACAAGTCAAGTTTCTTCGAACGGACAACGACACAGAGTTCAAAAACAAGATAGTTGAAGAATATCTTGAATTGGTCGGGATATCACATCAGTACTCTGCTGCTCGAACGCCTGAACAAAATGGAGTAGTCGAAAGGAGAAATCGTACGCTAGTCGAGGCAGCTCGAACTATGCTTAGCCAATCGGACTTACCTCTATTCTTGTGGGCACAATCTGTGTCGACTGCATGCCATACTCAAAATCGATCCATGAACATCGTTGTTTTCAAAAGACTCCATATGAGCTGATCAACAACAGAACACCAACAATCAAGTATTTTCACATATTTTGGTGTAAATGTTTTGTGCTTAACGACAGAGAGAGTCTGAATAAATTCAGTGCTAAGGCGGACGAGGGTATCTTCATTGGTTATTCTTCAACATCTGCAGCATATCGTGTTTATCTGAAGAAGTCAAAGACAATTGTCGAGAGCGTTAATGTAACATTCGATGAAGATATGGCTTCTGAACAACTCAGTTCAGAACCCGTTATCACTAGAGTATTAGCTTCTGGACAGATCAGTCCAGAACCTGCTTCTACAGCGAATAATTCGAATAAAGCTTCTAATTATATTTCACATTTAACTGATTTAGATTTGTTATTTGAATTCTTTTATGATGAGTTTCTAGGTTCTAATATACCTAAATCTATTGTGACTGACAGGTCTGAAGATACAAGTTGCAATCATCCAGTCACTTCAGATGTCATAACTGAACAAGCATCCCCTGTTCAGTCAGAAACTCACATTCCTACAATTACTCCTACACTTGAAGATGTACAAGTAAATGCTGAGCCAGAAGTAAATGTTTCAGTTGGGTGTAATACAATGTCTACTCAACAGCTAGAGTCTGTTGTTCCAACTGATGCTTCTGCACCTGAAACTTCAACTGCAAACCCCCCTCCTGTTATTCAAACTGAAGATTCTGATAGTGGATTTCTAGATGATGATCATGTTCAATCAGTATCTACTCCACTCCCTCATGAACATCGCTGGACCAAAGATCATCCATTACATCAAGTAATTGGAGATTTTGACAAGTCTGTACAAACGAGGTCAGCGACTCTTAATCAATGTATGTATGACTCATTTCTCAGTAAGATTGAGCCAACACGAGTATCAAAGGCTCTTGCTGATTCGGACTGGGTATCTGCTATGCAAGAAGAAATCAATCAGTTTGAATCCCTAAAGGTTTGGAGATTAGTTCCAAAACCAGAAGGTAAAACAGTGATAGGAACTAAATGGGTATTCAAGAATAAAAAGGATGAAGATGGTATAGTCATAAGGAACAAAGATAGACTTGTTTCCAAAGGTTATCGGCAAGAGGAAGGCATAGACTACGATGAGACGTATGCTCCAGTAGCGCGTATAGAAGCAATCCGCATGTTTCTAGCCTACGCAGCTCATAAGAATTTCACAGTCTTTCAGATGGATGTGAAAACAGCCTTCCTGAATGGCATTCTTAAATAGGAAGTGTACGTGTATCAACCAGAAGGGTTCGTCAATCCATAGAAGCCAGATCATGTTTATATCTTGGACAAAGCCCTCTATGGTTTAAAACAAGCCCCTCGAGCATGGTATGACGTTTTATCTAAATTCTTGGTCAAGTCCGGTTTTTCTAAAGGTAAGGTTGATACCACTTTATTCATCAAAAAGGAAAAGGTTGATATTATTCTTATTCAGATTTATGTTGATGATATAATATTTGGTTCTACAAATCCAAAATTTTGCAAAAACTTTTCTAACATCATGGTGTCACGTTTTCAAATGAGTATGATGGGAGAGATGAATTTCTTTCTCGGATTACAAGTTAAACAGTTTTCTACGGGGATTTTCATTGACCAATCTAAGTACATTTTAGATATTCTTCGGAAGTACAAAATGGAAAATTGTAAACCTAGTGGAACCCCGATGGCACCAGGTATTAAAATTAGCACCGATCCTTCGGGTAAAAGTGTTGATGTTAGGACTTATAGAGGTATGATAGGATCGTTAATGTATCTTACATCTAATAGACCGGATATTATGTTTTCAACATGCTTATGTTCTAGATATCAGGCTGCTCCTAAAGAATCCCATTTGGCTGCTGTCAAACGGATTTTTAGATATCTGAAGGGACTGCAGACCTTGGTCTGTGGTATCCTAAGGATACTGGGTTTCAACTGACTGCCTATTCAGATGCAGATCATGCAGGTTGCATGTTGGACAAAAAGAGTACTTTTGGTCACGTTCAATTTCTTGGAGACAAGCTCGTTAGCTGGGCATCAAAGAAACAATTATGTGTTTCCACATCGACTGCTGAAGCAGAGTACGTAGTTGCTGCCAGTTGCTGCTCTCAAGTCTTGTGGATGCGAACACAGTTACGAGACTATGGATTCAAGTTCGATAAAATTTCTATATATTGTGACTCGAAGAGTGCAATTGCCATATCTGCTAATCCTGTTCAACATACGAAAACCAAACACATTGATGTCAGGTATCATTTTATAAAAGATAATGTAGAAAAAGGAACAATTGAACTTTATTTTGTAAAAACAGATTATCAACTTGCAGATTTATTTACGAAACCCTTAGATGAAAAGAGATTTAATTTTCTTGTCTCTAAGCTTGGTATGTTAAATCTTAAGACGTAATCGGTTGTTACCTAATAAAGTTACGTATTGTTATTTTTCATCATTTTTCTTTATCATTATGTTTGAAGGATATCCACACTTTAAATGTTTGCTCATGATCTCAGGGGGAGTAAGAGAAGATTTTAGATGATCTACATTCATTTGAGGGGGAGCATAACTAATTTCTGCATTTTACTTAACTGACAAATTTTTGTGATGCATGATTTTAGGGGGAGCATATAAGTCAAGTCAAAAGGAGTAAGACTATGATTTCTGATTATTTCATATCAAAACTCGTACTTTAATCGTTTTATTGCTTTATGTCATTTACATTTGAATAAATTTTGTGAATAAATTTTGACTAGACTTTGAGACTTATGCAGGATGAGAGAGGATGACACGATCATATCATTTTTTGACTTCAGCTGACTTTATGACTATTAAGATTGAGCGAAAAGGTAAATTTCTTATCTTAATCTCAAATGTATCTGAAAGAAGGACAATTTTCAGATATAGAAAACATGTTCTTAAATATTCAAACCACTTCTCGAATTTTAAACAGATTTTATAATTTGGAAGTGTGATTTTAAATGTTTTCATTTTATTTTTGTGCTTCATTGATAAACAAACCGTGTGTTATCCAAAGATTAATACTTGTGTATTGTCTTTTCTATATACTTTCAATTATTCACACACATCGGTTTGACTTTGTTCAAAATGATCTTACCATGTCTCATATTGTAACCAATTTTTTCGATGGTAAGACACCCCGCTTGTACTTCAAAGAATTTTGAGCGTATTTTCATTTCGAAGCGTTTAGTTCAAGAATGTCTATATTTTTGTTTCAATATAGACTATATCCATTATTCTTGACCATAAGCCTTAATTGATTTATCATTCATTTCTGATCATTTTCATACAATGTCAGATTTTCAAACAAGTTTCTTGTATTCATATTAATTCATTCAATATACTTGTTTGAAAATACTTCAATGTTTCAAATGCTCAAATATTCATGATTATATTTTATGAGCTTACATTCATCTGACATTTGTATATGAGCTTTAACTGATAAAGTTAAACCATCTTGAGTAACGCATGCTTTATAGGATTACATGGGTTCTTTGTGCTAGGACTTAAATGAACTTCTATGAAATCACGTTAACCAGTGATTTCTACCCAAGAAGTTAATCTATAGAGATTGACTGTGAGGAGTCGAAAAGAAATGAGTGTGGGTGTGATGAGGTAAAATGGAAAAGAGAGTTTGGTTAGAAGTGAGCATAATGATTAAAAGAAAGAGGGTGTGAGATTAGAGTAAAAGAATATCAAACTCTGCACCAACTACTTTCTGAGTCGGGCAACCACATTACTAGCGTTTCACAACTCTTTGATGAACGTTATTGAAACAAGCAACTAGCCCATGCCATCTCTTGTCTAAACCCCACCAACCACTCATTTTCTTCTCAAAAAGAAAATGTTTCATATTTTTCTGGGGACGCAGCATATTATCTATTTGGTTTTCATTTGGAAAATATGGATATTGAAAAAGAAGGAAGTCTGCCCCACCTTCGCACTTCAATCATGCACATTGGGTCTGTGTTTATCTACTGTTGTCTCAGTGGTTTACACAAGTTTGAGCCTTATTGAAAAGTAATCATCGTGCTTAATTCTTTCTACACATGCACGAACACACAAAGAATTTGTTTCTTTGTCATAACATTCATAGAAATTGCCTTTGTGGTGTTTCGATGATTGGATGGAAGCCTTGGGGGAGTGAACATCAAAAAGCTCCTTTATATTGTGTATTCGTTACACACAGTGACTTCGTGTTACTGACAGGCATTTTAACTGATTCATTTGTTGATTCAGGAGTTACATATTCTTATTTTTGTCTAGATTTGAAAATATCTAGATGATTACTTGGTTATGGATCACATAATCAGAGGCTCTTGGACAGATCAGAATGGTCAACGACAATTCTTGGGAGAAAAGTTTTGATGATATAGATGCTCAAATCATCAAAAAGGGGGAGATGATATCAAGAAATGTTAAAATTTTGAAGTTTGGGGGAGATGGTATCAAGAAATGATAATGATTTGAGAGATGTTTTTTCTGAAATGTCCAAGTCAGAAGTTTCAAAAGTAAAGATTTGAAGACGATCAAAGTATTTTTGAAGATTTGAGGAAATTTTCTTTGAAGATTATTTGCTAAAGCAAATTCGAGCTGATTCTGAAGATAATTTCTTTCCAAAGTCTGAGAGTATTATTGTGAAAGTTTTGGGGAGATTGTTAATCATTTGAAGACAGTTTTTGAAAGAATACCGTTAAAGAAAAGAGGAGATTGTACTGACAGAGCTTAAAAGTGAAGACTGAATTGCTAGATCTTTCAACAGTGATCTTGAATCAAAGGGGGAGATTGTTAGAGCATAAATCTGTTGGACACAAGATCAAGAAGACTGAAGGTCAAAGGTCAAGAAAGTCAAAGCTGGAAAAGTCAAATCTCATTAAAGTCAAAGTCTTTTGTAATAAAAGTCAATGTATTGTATTTGTATTTTGTTTAGTTTCCTTGTTTTAGTTGTAAGTATAAATAGTTTCCTTTCCTTTTGTAATTAGAAGTCAACAGAAACAAAGAGAAGTATTCAGTTGTAAGATTGAAAGAAATTGTCTAGTTGAGAGAAAATACGTTAGAGAGAGAAAGTTCTAGAGAGAGAAAGTTTGTAATCTTGAATTTGAAAGTGCAATCAAACAGGTAATTGATTCTTGTTTGTGTTTTGTTTGTTTAATTGTGATTAGAAACTAGATTCAGGGAATAACACTATTACATATTTATACCTCACCTAACTTCTCTCAAAGCAAGTAAAGTACAACTCTCAAAAGTCAAATACAATAACAAAAGTCAAACTTTCAATTACAATTACAATTTATAATACATGTAAGCACCTTTTCTACAACATGTAAGCACAAGCCCTTACACTTTAAGCTCTATACAATAACAATTTATAATACATTTACTTTCCAAACTTTCAATGCACTAACATTCTCCCCCTAAAGTTTGTGAAAGTAAATCATCCTTCTTGAAACTTTAAATCCTCTCCCCCTTTATTTACTTGACGAACTTTGGCGCAACTTTGACAATCAAAGGCTCGGCTCCCCCTTTGTTGTTGCTCTCACTCTTGCGGTTTCGATTTTAAAACCGAATTCGAGGTAGTCTATAAGCTCGACTAAGTGCACCAAGACAACTTTGACTTTTGTAAACCCAACACATTCCTTAACGCCCACAAGAATGATATGCGTGGATTATGACATGACAACCGAGTGTAAAACTTAGTTTTTAACCACGAGTTCGTCGTTAAAACGCGAATCAAATAGGAATTTCCATTTGAGAGTCGTAAACTTGTCGCTCGAAGAGGGAACGATGGATCGTGCACCAAGGGATGAGGAACAAAACTTGGTCCAATTTAACAAATTTGGACCAATTTTGTTAAAAAATATAACGGCACTAACGAAACCGTTAAGTGTACTATTCATCATCTTCTTCAAAATAAAACCCACATGAAATCACACACTTTTAATATTCTTCACTTTTTCTTTGCTTCAAAACACATTCAATCCACCTTAATATTGCATCCAATAGCTTTAAGTAACATCAAACAGTTTGTCACCGGCGAAGTAACAACAAATTTTTCCGGCGATAACAACCATTTTCCTGCGAACTTTTTCAAACAACCAAAATCTCGAATTCTTGCTGGAAAATGTGTAAAAATCTTGTAAACATATCGACATGATAAGCCAAATGAGATATGGACTGATATTGCAAAGAAAATCCGACGATACAGTAACTTTTCGATCAACTACAATTTTCCGGCGAACTCATTCCAATAGCTCACAAATCGTCTAATTTCTTGATCAATTCATGTAATTACCTTGAAAATATGATTGACATGAACACACAACCAGATCTGGACGAATTTTTGACAAAATCACAGCCAGGGGCGGACACAGACTTAAAAGGGGGGGGGGGAAGGGACCCCAGTCAAAAAGTCAAAAAAAATATTACCTAGGTTTAAAAAAAAAATTACCAACTTTACCATATGTCCCCCCAGTCAAAAAATACGGGGACCCCATTCTTGATTTTCAGGCGACGATTCTTCGCCCGTTCTTCGATCGTCGGCCCGGTGATTCCCACCGATCACCGTCGTTGGTCACACACAACTCACACAGAGGTTGAGTCGCTGAGGTAGAAAACGTCCAGACCAGTGGAAGTAGTGAGTAGACGATATCGATTCACAAAAGCTACCAATTTAGGGTTTCGATTTTTTTCTCAAATCTCAAGTTCTCAATCGATTTTGGCTGAGAGGTACAACACAGACTACTTTATTTCTTCAATTCTTCTCTTGCTTACAACTTACCTTCTTCCATTCTTCTTAACTTCTCTTTATTTTATTGCTTACCTTTTCTTCCAATCTTCTTAGTTCTTCGGTGTACAATCGGTCAGCTACCAGGTAGTACCACAGAGACAAAGTAGCAGAGCAGCTTTGGTTCACTACTTCACTTTATCATAAACAAGTAAAACAACAGTAAGTAATGATGTAGTGGCCTAGTGGGTTATCTCTTCATTTATTAAATTGGGGATTTGATAGAATAATGTACATTTTGGTTTTTCCTTTTCATTTTTTAAAATAGATAGTGATTAGTGATGTAGTGGCTTTGAGAATTGAGCCATTGAATTGAATAATGGGGATTTTGGTTTTCATTTTCACAAACACAGTAGCTTCCTTTGGTTTTCACTTTTCACTATGAGACAGTAACTTATTAGTTATTACTCAACTCAATAAATACTAGTTACTGTTATTTATTGTTGAATATTGCAAATTGTTATTTATTGACTGTTGACTACTTGACTCTAGTTAATGTTTTATACATTATGGTTTTGCTAGAAAATGGAAAGATTTCTGAAAAGAAAGGCCTCAACGTCCGACTGCAATAATACTGGAGAACCTTTATTCGTTGATTTGAATGATCTTCCTTCTGATCCATCTGAAAGGAAAAGTATCTCACAGTACCACCCTAATCAAAAAGATGAAATCAGGAGAAAGTATTTGATTAAAGGACCGTGTCAACCACGTGGTCACGACTTTCCAAGAAGAATAATAGGGAACAAGGCAAGATGTTTTAACCCGGCTTGGTTTGATCAATACGGAAATTGGTTGGAGTATAGTTTAAAAGTAGACAAAGCTTTTTGCTTATGTTGTTACTTATTTAGAGATCAGTGTGGTGGACAAGGTGGGTCTGATGCTTTCTTGACGGAAGGATTTAGTAGTTGGAATAAAACTGAGAGACTGACAACACATGTGGGCGACATTAATAGTTTCCACAATCGAGCTGTTAAGAAATGCGAGGACCGAATGAGACAAAATCAATCAATTTCCGCCGCTTTTCATAAACAAAGTGAGATTCAGAAGAATGAATATCGTATTCGGTTAAATGCTTCGGTTGATGCTGCAAGATTTTTGTTGAATGGTGCATTACCTTTCCGTGGTCATGATGAGTCAGAAACGTCTTTTCATAGAGGAAATTTCTTGGAATTAATAAAACTCATCCGAGATCAAAATGAGGTTGTTGGTAAGGTTACATTAGAAAATGCTCCCGGGAATAATCAAATGGTGGCGCCAAGTATTCAAAAAGATATAGTTCATTGCTTTGCACAAGAGGTACTCAAATATATTTTCCAAGAGATCAATGATGATGTATTTTCCTTGTTAGTTGACGAGTCGAGTGACATATCTAAAAAGGAACAAATGGCTGTGGTTTTGCGATATGTTACACGTGGGATTGTTAAAGAAAGGTTTGTCGGTCTTGTACATGTGAAGGACACAAATGCTTTATCTCTTAAATCTGCAATTGAATTCTTATTTGTTGAACATGATTTGAGTTTGAAAAAGATTAGAGGCCAAGGTTATGATGGAGCAAGCAATATGCGTGGCAAATTCAATGGTTTGAAAACTTTAGTTTTGAGAGAAAATAGCTCAGCATATTATGTCCATTGTTTTGCTCACCAGCTTAAGTTAGTTGTTGTGGCGGTTGCACATAAACACATTGAGGTTGGAAAATTCTTTGACATGATAGCATCTTTGATGAATGTGGTTTGTGCTTCTTGCAAGCGATCAAATATGGTTCGAGAAAGTCAAAAGGAGAAAGTACAAGAAGCGATTGGTAGCGGTGAAACTGAAACAGGTAGTGGGTTAAATCAAGAGCTTTCTCTTGGAAGACCTGGAGATACACGATGGGGTTCACACTACAAAACACTTAAGCGTTTGGTTGATTTGTTTCCATCTGTTATTGAGGTGCTTCAGTATGTTGAAGATGTGTGTGAGAATCCATTAAGCCAACGTCAAGCAAATGGTCTTCAAATATATTTCCAATCTTTTGATAGTGTGTTTTATTTGCATCTGATGTTGCATATTTTGGGGGTCACAGAATCATTGTCACAGGCTCTTCAGAAAAAAGATCAAGACATCTTGAATGCGGTTTCATTGGTGAAATCAACCAAGCGACAGTTGCAACAATTTAGAGTTGATGGATTATGTCGGCTTCTTGAGAAGATCTCTTCTTTTTGCGAAAAACATGACATCGAGACAGTAAACATGGAGGAAATTTATGTCAATCCGAAAAATCGAAGGCACAAGACAAATATCACATACCGACATTATTACGAGTACGAATGTTTTAACATGGTTATGGATATGCAAATTCAAGAGTTCGGTGACAGATTTGATGAGGTAAGTTCCCAATTGCTCACGTGTATGGCCTCTTTGAGTCCTCGTTACTCATTTTGCGACTTTGACCCATCAAAGTTACTAAGGTTAACAGAGTTTTATCCCGACGATTTTAGCGATGATGAAAGAACGACTCTTGAGCACCAACTTCAACTCTACATTGACAACGTCCAACATGATGAATTATTTGCTAACTTGAAAGGTATTTCCGAGCTTGGTAGAGTGATGATCGAAACAAGGAAACATCTTGTGTTTCCTTTGGTTTATCGATTATTGAAGCTTGCATTGGTTTTGCCTGTTGCAACCGTGACAGTTGAGAGATGCTTTTCCGCAATGAAGCTTTAAAGTCAACTTTGCGCAATCGAATTTTTGACGATTTTTTGAATGCGTGTGTAATTTGTGCCGTAGAAAAGAAGTACTTGCTAAGGTTACAAATCAAGATGTAATGACTCGTTTTCAGATGATGAAAACTCGTAGAAATCAACTTATGTAATCACTTATTATTTAAGTACAATGATGTGGTGTATTAATATTAGTACTTCTTAGTTTAATTTCTTAAGTGCCCCCACTCTATAAATTTCCTGGATCCGCCACTGATCACAACACAAATCTCGTTTTTCCGGCGAGTGAACAGTGACTTTTCCGGCAAAAACGTTTTTCCGGCGAGGCTCGAATTTCCTATAAAAAAAAACTCGATTTTGTTGATCAAAATTGAATCAAACAATCGATATAAACATTTAGGACAGATCTGGAAGATATGTGACAATATCAATGCACATACCTCGGTTTTCCGGTCGAATTCCGGCGAGATCTACTTTTTCTCCGGCGAAACGACATAAAATGCTCATAACTCGCTCAATTTTCGACGAAATTCAGATCCGAAACTTGTAGATCGCTCGAAATTCAATAAAGAATAGATCTTGACAATTCAAATCGAATCATGCAACGATTTTTCGGATCGATAGATTTGACGCGAAAAACAATACCGAAAATATCGAAAAAATCTCAAAAATTATCGAAATGTGATTCTACGAATTGAGATAGATCTGGAATACGATTAAGAACAATACTTCAAGAGGATTTAGAATTTGGAGACACTTACATGTAGATCGGGCTAAAAAACACATGAAATGTCGAGATCCGATAATCGTTACGAGAAAAGTTTCATCGTTCGGCTCTGATACCACATGTTAGGTCCATGATCTCTCACATCTCAAGTGTTTGTATAACAAGAATAGAATATGAATGAACTATTTATTTAGAGAGAGAAACTAAATCAAAAGTAGAGAGAGAAAGTGCATAAGGACTACATTTTCATTAATTGGAATTATGAAATCAATACAACTCAAGACACTTATTTATAGTCCATATCTACACTCCCTTGTTACAACATTAATCCCAAGCCCATCTACAACTAAGCCCAATAGGCCCAAAGCCTTTTTACAATTACATTTACTTTCCAGCACTTTCTATAAAATATTACACTAACAAATCTTGATCTAAACATTTACATTAACAACTTCTATAGACATTGCTTAAGATCAAACATAATCTATTCAATTGGATTGGAATCAAATTCTATGAAATTGATCAAGAATGAATCCCATATGATCTAAAATGAAATGTAATCAACACATAATAGTAGAAACCACGATAATAATACATGTTGGGGCTTGGAACCATTTATCATTGATATCAAAATGGTTACAAGGTTATAGGGAGAATTCTAGATAGAGAAATATAGAAGACAATACAATATGTGTATCAACAAGATACTTAAGTAACTCTCTAGAAAGATAACATAATTTATCCAAAGTTTAGAAGAAAAACTAAAGTTACATGACTATAATGCTAAGACACACGTTCTAATATGCTCTGGTCTTCTGAACTTCATATTATAAGCTCAAAGTCTGCGTAAGCACTTCAGACTTTTTATCCGAACTTTGAACCCGATGCTCCAAATATTTGAACTTCTTAAACTTAGGCAATTCTGCGAACTATGAAGTCTTCAGATCTTTGGTCCTTCATTCTAGACTTTAGTACTTAACACATTCAGCATCTTTAACTCTGACATCTATCTTCATATATTAAGACCTTCTATCCATATTTCCATACTTAGAGAAGTTATCTTAGAACCAACTCTTGAATGGGACTTTCACTCAGTTAAAACTAGTTACATAAACACTAATTAAAATAAAGATTTAGTCTACAAACTACCAACTTTTGGCTACAAAAAAATCTCTAAAATTCTGAGACAAAATTATACATTTCTACAACTTCAAGGACTAAGTTGTTATTACTTTAAACTAGAAATATGTCATCAGAGTTGATAAAGGATCAAATGCATACTGCAACAAGATTTGTCCATGTAACTTATAAAACATGACGAACATTAGATAAAACTACATTCTTTATACCTTTTAAGATTGCTACATAAGGCAAGTTCGGAGGAGTTACAATAATTAAAACATTATAATTTTGGAACCAAAGTTAATAAAATTAAACCTTTTTATTCTCTACTAGAGCAAACGTAAATATATTCTAAGCAAAAGAAAATAAAATTTGCCCTTAACATTGACAATGGCAAACATCGGTGGAATGCTCCTTGCAATGTCCACCTTTACCGTTACCACATCCTCCCCTGCAAAAACCTGTCACACTTTTCCATTTCATGTGGATTTTTTGGATGACAAGGCGTTTTATGGTCAGTACAACACAATCCTACAGCCACTGATGATCTCCAACACGTCGCTGCGGTGAAAAATATTTGTTACGTTATATAAGCATATACATATAGGTTGTATCTTAAAAAGTTTTTTAAAGTGATCAAAATGCACAGATTGAAGAAGTAATAAACATACTTTAATGGTGTATGATCACACAAGTAATCTTTCACGTAAAAGTGCTTATAAATGGAAACAAACAACTACAACTCAAAGGTTCAGACTTTAACGTCTATTGCTGAAAACGTAGATGTGGAAATTTGACTAGTGCAAAGAACAATGAGTAGCAAGAGATGGTGGTAGGGAGTTGTTTGTTGAACCATTTCAAGTATTATTAAAGAATATTGATATTGATCATGGTTTTGAAATATGTATATCACTCAAGGTCTTGTTGTATATAATATATAATATATATGTAGCATGAATGTACATATGTATATGTATTCGTACAGTGTTGGTTAAATATGAAAAATACAACAAATGCAATTAAAGTGGATTCTAAACATAGTCCTGTATATTCCATACCAGTTATTTTTAAGAATCAAAATCAAAACATGTGGTTTTTAAAAAGATATGGTTACTTTGAATGCAACCCTGAAAATTTTCACACATATAAGCTTTAGTGTACAATTGTGCTCATAGAACTTTACATTCCATAATGACTTAATAATTTGTTAATGGAAATAATAATTACAACTCAAAGGTTCAAACTGTTAACGTTTATTGCAGAACATGTATATGTGGAAAAATAACTTGTACAGAGAATAATGACCAACAACAATAGAATTATTTGGTGAGTTATTTCTGTTCTTATTAAAGAATAGAGATATTGATGGTATTGAAATATGTGTATCACTCAAGTTATTGTTGTGTATATATAGGTACGTGTTGGTACCAGAGGTGCTTAACAAGTTTGTAGAAGGGGGGGTTGAATACAAACATATATAATTTAAAGTTTAATAAATTGTTTATTGATAAATCAAACACAATTTACAAGTTTGTTGCGGAATAAGATAAGGTAAAACCTAATCTAAACAAACTTAAGAAACACTAAGAAGTATGCACAAGAAGTAGAGAAATAAGGTTGAGAGAATATAGAAAGCAAGGGTTTCTATATTTTAGAAAGATGAAGACACTCAGATTGAGTGTATGATCTTCTATTTATACCCCATGCATTAAGTGCATAACAGGGTGCTTTACACGTGTCCTTCATTTATTGGAAGAGAGAGTCTGACTTTGGGAGACATGCTTTCGGCCAAATCAGGAACAGTGTAGATGTCAGAGTTATTGTACGAATTATGGCAGAGGTATGCCCTTCTGACATATCATACGAGTGTGCAAGGGTAAGACAAAAGATACTTGAGGCGTAAGCTAAGTGATCATCAGTCGCCGAATATCTCTTCCTCAGAGATACAAAGGAGTTCAGTTATCGCTGAAGCTTTTCCTCAGGTTTCTTCGCGTATGAGTAGAGTTCTCTTTGCTTTACTGATATCCGCATCAGGTCACTAGTAGACTTGTCTTTGTTCAGCAGCTTCATCTTCGATTCAGCTATGAACATTTGTTGACGCGAAACTTGTCTTTAAGAAATACGTCTGTTTACATTAGAGACTATCAGCGATACTGAACATACTCAGTACTTAGTCGTTGATAGTGAAACACTAATACATATGAATGTTTACAAAGAAGATCATCAACGATAACTGAACAGACTCAGTCAGATCGCTGATGGTGAAACACTAATACATATTATAAACGTCATTTTCACTAAGTATAGAATAAGGGTCTTTATCAAATCACTGAGAGAGTTTGGATCAACAATCTCCCCTATTTGATAATGACAAAGTAAGTGAAGAAAATTATTTTATAATTCAAAATTAGGAATAATCAGGACTCATAACATACACGTCCCAATTACTATTTTGAGGGATCTTTTACAGTACTGATGGAATTAAGTACATCACTGAAATTTTCATTAATTCAAAGAGAATTACAAGAGATGAAAATTTAAAGTACAAGTGAGTAACTAACTACTGTAAGATTAATTAAATAGATTACAAGAAGTAAGAGACTAATCTATCAGCTATCATACATCGACTTTGGAAAATTGATCATGTAGTTAGGTACGTCTTCTCCTTTTTGCTTTTGATCTAATGCTTCTTGGCGAATGATTGCCTTGATCTGTTCAGCTTGAGGAGATATGTCGCACTATAGACACATAAGATCTTTGAGATGATTCAGAGGACAGATAGGAATCTCAGAGACTCTTTGAAATCTGAGTTCCTCTTCATCATCCTTGAAGAAGATTCCATATGTATCGTCGAGTACTTGTCCACCTTGATATGGACCACCATGAGGCAGAGATGTATCCATAACTGAAAGATCAGGAGGAGTACCAAACAGTGCATCTCTTGAAAATTTGATTGAGGTTTCATTCCTGATGATGGCAGCATTCTCAGAGGAGGAGGAAACAGGTCTTCTTTTGAGCTTCTTGGGCTTGGGAGGAAGAGCAGATGGCAAGTTTAGTACAGTGGTGATTCTATTGATGAGATCTTCTACAAGTCCTTCAACATAGCCTCTGTAAGTAGACTTTGATTTCTTCAACACATCTTTGAACTCTAGCCATTCCATAAATCCAAAGCTGTCAAGTTTAGAGACATACATAGCTTTCTGAGTTCCGTCCTCTCTGGTTATCTCCATGGTCACTAAAATTTGGTCCTTCTTCTTTCGTCCAGAGATGACAACGGCTACGATTTTTGTAGGGTCAGAGCGATAGTCAATGTTTTGTTTGCACCAATCGACTGATTTATCGCTGACCTCTTGTTCTCTTGAGCGCTCCTCTTCAATTTCTTTTAGAAGCGAAGATTGGACTTCCACAGGCTTCATCTTTAGCTATTTGTCTTTGACTTGAGAAGATTGAATCTTGAGAGCGAGTTTGGCATCTTTTCTGCATTCAGCAATTAATTTCTCAGCTCTGGCAGATTCTTCTCTTTCAGCTTCAGTCAGGAAGTCAAGCTCTGTTGTTTGAAGAGGGACTTTCAGTCGTTGACTCTCCAGATGAGAGATCATCTCTGTTCTTCTGTTCAGCTCTTCCTCTGACCAATGCGCTGGTCTAGAGGGCCTTCCTGGATGGTGCAGGGCAGTTTCTTCTTCTTCTTGATCATCAATCTCGTTGAAGGAGATTGCGATTATTGAGTCATCAGCTATGGAAGCTGGGATTATTTGGAGTTCATTTCCCTTAAGCAGAGGAGAGAACTGTCTAGTCAGAAAGAGAAAAAGAGTTAGTGTATATTTGGAAGGGAGAAAGATAAAGGCTAGAAAGAGACAGGGGCAGGGAGTTTATAGAAAAAGATAGGGACAAGGGAGAGACATACCTGAGAAGGATTTTCCTCAGTATGTGAAACATTAGTCAGGCTTCCCTCAGCAGCTGCTTATTTTTGCTTACTTTGGGAAGGGGTTCCTGAATAGGTTTAAGTTCTTTCCCCTGCATGGACAACTTCTTTCGAAGCTATCGCTGATGATGCGATCGCTGAAGAAAACCATAGAGATTAATCTTCCTCATCGTCGTCATCATCATCATCCTGATGTTGCTCTGTATCTTGATCATCTTCAAGATCAATATCTTCATCTTGTTCATCTTCATCTTCCTCTTCTTCAACCAGAATATGTTCAGGTATAGAAAGAGGGGCTTTTTCAGCAAACCATCTCCCCCTCAACATGAGAGGGAGGTTCTTCCGAGTGAACCTCAGTTGTTACTTCCACTGCATTTTCTTCAGCATTCTTCTCCCCCTCTTTGTCATTATCAAAAAGGGAGAGGTCTTCAGTGCGAGAGGTTGTCTTTGCATCGGTCAACGATCGGACTTCAGCCTCCAGACGATCAAGACGTCCTTCGATCACAGGGATGTCTGAGGTAGCTTGATGAATAAATTCAACAGCTACACCCAGAGAGGTTCGATCGTCCTCTGTGAAAGAAGGTGTTGGCGGCAGAGCTGGTGCATTCAGCCTATGAAGTACCTGTTGTAGAATGGATGTGCAGGAATCAATCTTTGAGGATAGATCCTGGACGTCCTTGCTGAGATTTCGAACGCAGCCCTGAAGAACTTGGGTTTGTTGGTGATTGACGACTAAGTCTGCCTTAACCTTGTCCAGCTCTCCTTGAAGAGTTGAGATTTGGGAGGCTTCAACTTTGGAGGATCAAGTAGTTGTCAGGTTCTTCAGTGCTTCACCCGCGTTGTTGACAGCGCCGGTGGTTTCATTGATGGAGGTAGTGAGAGAGTCCACCTTGTCACCTAAACTGTTGACATGAGTGTCAACAGTCGCTAGATTAGAACCTGAAATAAAGGTTAGCTATTGAGTGACAGGCTTATTTAGAGAGGTGGGAGAAGTGTTTCGGATTATAGGGGTACCTGAGTTTTCAAACATGTTGTAGAAGTGCATGGATTCTTCAAATGTTTAACTGTCAGGTCCTATTGGTCCAAATGGAGGTAGAGAGGTAGAGGGAGCGTCTGAGACCAAAGAAATAGGAGGAAGAGAGATGGGGATAGAAGAAGTAGGGAGTGGGTTAGTTACCTCAGCTGGTTGAACTGAGATAGCTGGCGGTGTTACAGATATTGTGGCAGCGACCGAGATCGTTGGCACGGTTGATGTAGTGACTGCTGAAGATGTGGAGGAGATTCCCACGAAACTATCCAAGGTAGTTTATTGAGAAACTACCTCAGGTCTTGACCTAGGGGCTATAATCTCCTTAGTCTTTTTGGCCTTCTTCGAAGGACCAATCAGACTAGCTGATGGTCATTTGAGAGAGGTTGAAGCGGCAGGGTTAGCTGGAGAAGGAACCTCTGGCGTAGCCGTAGAAGAAGAAGAAGAGTGGAGAGAGAGACGAGAGCGTAGAGTAGAGATACTTACCTCATTGGTGACTGGTTTGACCTCCAACGATCGCTGATCCACCTTGGCGAAAGAGCCATCTGGAGTAGTGGGATAGGTGTCAGGGTAGAGAAACTTCAGGTATGCACAGATAAACCGTACATATGGAATCTTGGGATCCCTCTCTGTCTTCTCTATCTTTGACCTGAGATCGTCAAAGATGGTAGTGGCATAGTCGAAGTTCTTTCCAGCGATCACAGAGTACGCCATCTGGAGCTGAACTTTGCTTGCCTGATCCAGCGAGCCGCTCTTCCCACTCATACACTGAATGATGTGTGAGAAGATGAAGTTCAGTTGGGAAGGCATTTGGGCCTTCTGGATTTTCGTCAGCTTCTTTTTAGGGATAGTGGAGCGGGGCTTGTTTTCCCAGCAGTAGTCCATGGTATCCAGAAACTTGATGAGATCAGCGTCGGTGGGGAGGGCATTGAATCCACCCTTGGGTTTGTTGGGGAATCGGAGAGACTTCCTCAGACTGAATGCAGTCATCATGCTTGGTCCTAAATTAGTGCGGAAGGAAATTGTAGGGACCAACTCACCCTTCTTGTTGGTGATGGTGGTCTCGTCAGTAGTGAACCAAAATTGATGTAGAAGAGTTTTGGATGGGGTAGGATCCACATTGATCGCGTAGGCAAGACACAACTGTTTCAATAATTAAGTTGCTTCCACCAGGTGTGGGGCTTTTTCAGCTTTGAAGTCCAAACGAGCAAGATGATTGTTCTTTGGGATTTCAGATTCAGTGAGGGAGGACTTGACGTTCTTAGAAGCAATGAATGCTGATTGAGCCATTTCTGAATATGGACAGAAGAAAAAATAGATTGATAGAAATGTTTAGTGTCTCAAAATAAGAATTTTTACTAGTTTCTGTGCTTAGAAAGAAACATAGTAAAGATTAAACTGTTTTTAGAGTTAAACACTGTTCTTGAAGAAAGAAGAACATGAAAGAAACGTAGAAAGTTTATTGAATAGTATAAAATCAATAAGAAATGATTTTAATGTTTAATAAACAAAGAAATCTTTTTATAAAGATTTATACAAAGATTTTTAAGAAGAATTTAAGCATATAAGAAGCAAAAAAAAAAACTGGAGATCTTAAGAAGATGAAGATGCAAAGAGTTGGGTAAGGTTTTCTTTCTTGAATGCCTTGAGAGTATTTTTCTTGCTTGAGAAGTATTTGCAGAAAGCGTAAAAGAAATGAGTAGAAATGAATTCCTTTTATATGAGGAGAGAGAAGGAGTGAGGCGGGAAAACAAATGCTCATCATGACATAGACACGATTTACGAAGATGATTGGATAGAATGGCAACGGAGGAACGTGTCAGAGAAAAGGCATGTCATGGATTGTCGGTTCAAATGACGTCATAGGAGAGAGAACAAAAAAATGTTTCATTTGTCCTTTTTGAAAGTATCCCTGAATAAAAGTCAGAGATAGTTTGTGTTTTGAAGGGACCATTGAGAGAAATTCAAAGGTCGATTTTGCTTTTGAAAAGATCACTGATAAGAGGTATCAGTGATAAACTAATCACTTGAAGAAGGATCAGTGATAAGTTTTAGTATGAAAGAAGCATACCTGAGAGTCAGGGATATATATATCTAGAGAGTATGTGATGATAGGGAACTTATAGTGACTGACATTATGCATGAAGGATGAACATTTTACTCTTCAATATTCAGCATGCCAAGCTCCTTGATGAGAAAGTTGAATCCTGTCTCATCAAGAGGTTTGGTGAAAAGATCAGCGAGCTGATAGTCAGTGGGGATAAAGTGAAGTTCAATATCACCATTCATCACTTGATCTCTGATAAAGTGATATCTGATCTCTATGTGTTTTGTTTTTGAATGCAGCACTGGGTTATTTGCTATAGCGATGGCACCAGTGCTGTCGCAATAGATTGGAATTTTTGATAGCTGAAGGTCAGAGTCTAATAGTTGATTTCTCATCCATAAGACTTGAGCGCAACAACTTCCAGCGGCTACGTATTCAGCTTCAGCTATGGAAGTAGACACTGAATTTTGCTTCTTGCATGTCCAACTTACCAGCTTTCCTCCTAGAAGTTGACAACCACCTGTAGTGCTCTTTCTGTCGAGTTTACAACCTGCAAAATCACTATCTGAATATCCGATTAGATCGAACCCTGAGTCTTTGGGATACCAAAGACCGAGGTTAGAAGTTCCTTTCAGATATCTGAAAATTCGCTTGACAGCGATCAAATGAGATTCCTTGGGTTCAGATTGATAACGTGCACATAAAAGGTAGAGTACATAATGTCAGGTCGGCTCATTGTAAGATACAACAGTGAGCCTATCATTCCTCTATAAGCGGTGACATTTACAGGTTTTCCAGATGGATCCTTGCTTAATGTCAAAGGAGGTGCCATGGGGGTTTTCATCGCAGATGTTTGAGTTAGATCAAACTTTGTCAACATATATTTAACATACTTACCTTGGTTGATAAAAGTACCTTTTTTAGATTGCTTAATCTGAAGACCAAGAAAGTACGTTAGTTCACCCATCATACTCATTTTGTATTCTTTCTTCATTCTTTCAGCGAAACGAGTACATAGAGATGGGTTAGTAGAGCCAAATATTATGTCATCAACATATATTTGTACAAGGATAATATGTCCTTTAATCTTTCTAAAAAATAAGGTATTATCGATTTTACCACGTTCAAACTTTTCAGAGATAAGGAATGAGGAGAGAATGTCATACCAAGCACGAGGAGCTTGTTTAAGACCATAAAGAGCCTTATCCAATTTATAAACATAATTTGGATACTTAGGGTCATAAAACCCTGGAGGTTGGTCAACATAGACTTCTTCATTCAGCTTTCCATTTATGAACGATGATTTTACATCCATTTGATATACGATGAAGTCTTTGTAAACTGCATAAGCTAAGAAGAGTCGAATTACTTCAAGTCTTGCCACAGGGCCAAGTGTGTTCATAGTCTATGCCTTCCTCTTGTCTGTATCCCTGAGCAACAAGTCTAGCCTTGTTGCGGGTTACAATCCCATGTTCATCTAACTTGTTTCTGAACACCCATTTGGTGCCAATAACAGTTTTATCAGATGGTCTGGGAACAAGATTCCAAACATTATTTCGAGTGAACTCGGTCAGCTCTTCTTGCATAGCGCTGACCCAGTTTGGATCTCTGAGGGCATCATCAATTTTCTTTGGTTCTAGAAGAGATATTAAATTAACAAAGAGACAGATATTACCTGAGTTTCGTCGGGTCTGAATACCTGCAGCTGGATCACCAAGAATTTGTTCTATTGGGTGATCTTTTGTCCATCGTTGAGCAGGAGAATAATCGCTTATCTCAAGGGTTGGATCAATAATAGGAATATTCACTGATGATGATGCTTGGGGTTCATCAGTGATTAGTCGTTGAGAATCAGTTTGATCGTTGATCTTTGAGAAGTTTTTAGACGAAGATAGATTTGATGGAGGAAGTGTGTTTATAGGCTCAGCAGAGATCCATGAGTTGGATTCAGCATTAGGTGGTATGATATCTGGATCATCATCAGCAACTGAATGATCTGTGTGCTGATGGTTTGAGAAGAAAGGTTATGTTTCTCTAATACGAGAAAACATCCATTCATTCAATTCATCATTGTCAGCGATAGATTTGGAATTTGCTGAACGAGATTCATCAAAGGTGACATGAATGGTTTCTTCTACAGTTTGTCTTCTCTTGTTGAAAACTTTGTAGGCTTTGGAGATGGAGGAATATCCATGAAATATTCCATCATCAGCTTTTGGATCGAACTTTCCAAGTGAATCTATGTTGTTTAGAATAAAGCATTGACACCCAAAGATATGAAGAAAACTGATAGTTGGTCTTCTTCCATGGAAGAGTTCATAAGTTGTCTTTCCAAATCGCTTTACAATCAGCGATCTGTTTTGAGTAAAACATGTAGTGTTGACAGCTTCAGCCTAGAATTGAGTAGGAAGATGAGAATCGCTATTGTTGGGAAATGAAGAAATGCTAAGTATAGTTAATGCTGCCAGTTGAAGTTAATGCTGCGAGAACATGATTAATGCTGCTCTTCAAGATTAGTACTGCTAAGAGATTAATACTGCTGATCTTAATTAGTGTTGCTTATGAGATGAAGATCCGATTAACAAGAATGACAGCTGGATAGAATGAAGATATTCATGGAAGATATTCTGAAGATATTTTATTAATTGTAATTATCTTTTGTTCAGTATATGTATAGAATTGATAGAGTATTTTTAATGATAATTAATTATTCTAAGTTTTTGTTTTAGAGAGTATCAACCTCAAGGCATAGTTCCTAATTCTAGAGAAGTAGAATTCGTCTTCAAAGAGCTTGTTCTTCAAGATTGAGGTTGTGTGTGTAATCTTGTAACTTCAACCATTCAATACAAGTTTACAAGTTGTTCATCAGATTTACTGTTTGTTTACTGTTTCATTAAATATCAAAGTGTTATTCCGCAAACTTCTTTGATATTGTTTCTGAGTATTTATAATTCTTGTTGAGAATTCGATCCTGACAAGTGGTATCAGAGCCTGTTCTCTCAGAAACATCTATTCATTCATCATGGAAAACTTTGCAGAATCAAACAGTACTCTTGTTTCTAAGGTCCCAATGCTCAAACCCAGTGAGTTTGACATGTGGAAGATCAGAATCAGGCAATACATTCTTCTCACAGACTACTCAATGTGGGACATCATTGAGAATGGACCCTCTGAAGCAGGAAAGATTGGACCAGATGGGAAAAGACCTCCACCAAAGACAGATGGTGAGAGGAAGATCAGACAGACAGAGATGAAGGCCTTAAGCACTCTGCTCTTGGCCATCCCCAATGAATATCAGCATCAATTTTGCAACTGCACTGATGCTCAGATTCTCTGGAATGCTCTAGAGAAAAGATTTGCTGGAACTAAGAGCATCAAAAGAAATCAAAGGGATGTTCTGAAGCAGCAGTATGAGAACTTCACTTCTTCAAAGAATGAGTCAATGACTCAAACTTTTGACAGGTTCAACAAGCTTATTGGTGAACTGGCTACTGTTGGAGGGAAGATGGATCAAGATGATATCAACAGGAAGTTTCTCAGATCTCTTGGGGATGAATAGACTATGTACACTGTCTCATATAGACAGAGTGACAATCTGGAGGAGAAGGAACTAGATGATTTGTATAATGATCTAAGAGTATTTGAATCTGAGGTAGAAGCCAAGAAGAAGCCCACTGGGTATATTCATAATGCAGCACTTCTATCAGCATCTGCTGATACTACTGCCAACCCTGAAGCAGTTAGTGCTGCTAGTGGTGTGAATTCAGAAAATGGCACTGAAACAGTTTTTGAAGCCTTTTTATCAAGTCATAGCAACAACTCTTTGATTAATGATGATCTGGAACAAATTCACCCTGATGACTTGGAGGAGATGGACATTAAATGGCAGATGGCCATGTTATCTATGAGGGTGAAGAAGTTTATTAAAAGAACTGGAAGGAACAACTTCTCTCAAAGAAGAGAAGATGGTGCTGGTTTTGACAAGACAAAGGTGGAATACTATAAGTGCCACATGAAGGGACACTTTGCCAGAGAGTGCAAAAGTGGTGTGCCAAATAACAACCACCAACAAGCCCAGAATGGTAGATTCAATCAAAACAAGAACTCTGCTCAAGCCCTTGTTTCTCAACAAGGAATGGGGTTTGACTGGAGTGACCAAGCTGAGGAAGCCATTCAGAATCAAGCCCTTATGGCAGAGGTGTCTAATCTCCCCTCTGAGGTAATGAACTTCAACACTCTTATGACACAAACTACTGGAAGTGGGAAAAGAATGAGTTAGAGACCAAACTGTCTAAGTCCAAAGAAGAGAATGATAAGTTGAAAGAAGAATTAGCTAAGGTTAAGCTTGATATAGAAAAGTTTTCATATGCTTCAAAAGCAATGGATTCTCTTCTAAAGGCTCAGATTCATGATAAGATGAAGCCTGGTGTTGGATACAACAACACACCCCCTCCTTACAACAACAATTATATCCCTCCTACATCAGATCTGTTAGAGACCAAGGAGAAAAAGGATTTGTCTGAGAAAGCATTTAAGATAGATCCTTTGGATGAGGTGATGGTTAAGGATTTGACTGAGAAAGAAGCCAGTGAGAATAGGAATAATGCTATAAGTAAAGAGATACCTTTAGAAAACAACATTATCACCAATGAGGGATGTGGAAAAATCTGGGTCAAGTCTAAAGAGATAGAGAAGACCAAAGGAAAGGCTAACAAGGTCCATTACAAACAGACCACTGTTGTGAATCCTGGCCCTTGTAAACAGTGTGCTTGCAATAAAACTGAGAGCCCAAATTCTAGTACAAAGAGAGGTAATCAAAGAAACTGGAATAATCAATGGGCTCAGAAACAAGGAGTTGATCTGGGTAAGATAATCAGACCAAAACCTTGTTTCATATGTGGCAAGCTAAATCATTTAGCTAAGTACTGTTTCTTTAATCCTATTAACCAAAGGATAAACTTTCAAAGATTTGTGCAAAAACCTGTTGGTTATAGGAAGGCTGGAAAGAAACATGTGGCTAAGAAATCTATTGAAACCAAAGGCCACATGCAGAAAAAGTTTTTAAAAGAAAGTATTAAAATGTGGGTGCCTAGAAGCACTAAAACTGTTAGTGCTGCTAACAGGGATAGTGCTGCTAATAGCAATACTGCTGCTAACAGTGTTAGTACTGCTGAGAATTTTAATGCTTCTAACACTGTTAGTACTTCTTCAAAGGTTACTACTGCTAACACAGTTACTGCTGCTAATGCAGTTAGTTCTTCTAAAAACAGTACTGCTTCTAGCAAATATGCATCCAAACCCATTATTGTAACAAAGTACTCCAGTAATGAGGAGTCAAAGTTTAAAAATCTTGTCAAGAAAGAATGTAAATATTTTGATGAGAAAGGGGTACCCAAGACCACTTTGGCTTGGGTTCCTAATCCATACTAACTGATTTATCTTATGTGCAGAGCAACCAACAGCTCAAGGGGAAGAGCATCTGGCATGTGGATAGTGGTTGCTCTAGGCACATGACAGGCAACATGTCATGCCTTCAGGATTTCAAGCATATCAATGGAGGACATGTTGCATTTGGAGACAATCTTGTAGGTGGAAAAATAAGTGGAAAAGGTAATGTCACAAAAGGTAAGATGACATTTGAGGATGTCTACTATGTTGATCAGTTAAAGTACAACCTGTTAAGTGTATCACAGGTTTGTGACAAACAACATAGTATATTATTTACAAGTACAGAATGTATGATCCTTGCTCCAGGGTTCAAAGTAGTTGATGAAAGCATGATACTACTTAGAACTCCAAGAAAGGACAATGTGTATTGTCTAGATATGGACAATGTTTCAAGTGATTCATCTCTGAACTGTCTTGTTTCAAAAGCTTCTGTGGATGAATCCTCTCTTTGGCACAGAAGGATGTGTCACATGAATTTCAAGACAATGAACAAACTTGTTAAAAACAACCTTGTAAGAGGTTTACCATCAAAAGTCTTTTCATGTGATGATCATTGTGTTGCTTGTCTTAAAGGCAAATGTTGGGAACTGAAGAATTCATCAAGTATGGTTAATGCTGCTGGTTCAGAGTTAATACTGCTAGAAGACATAAAGGTTAATACTGCTGAGTGTTACTACTGCTAGTGGTTAATACTGCTTTCAGTTAATACTGCTAGTAGTTAATACTGCTAGTCAAAGTTAGTGCTGCTTGAACAAAGTTAGTACTGCTTAGCTAGTTAGTACTGCTAGTGGTTAGTACTGCTTAGTAGTTAATGCTGCTAGAAGGAAGTTAATGCTGCTGAAGATTAATACTGCTTATATGATGAAGATTCGTCTGAAAGGATATACATGGAAGCTTAGAGATATACATAGAAGATATACTGAAGATATTTTATTTTAATTATCTTTGTATTCAGTATATATTGTATAGTTTAGAATAATAACTTTGAGTTTTCATTCATGTAGAGAGATAATCAACCTCAAGGCATAGATCCTAATTCTAGAGAAGTAGAATTCGTATTGGTGAGTCTGTTCATCAATATTGAGGTTGAGTGAGTAATCTTGTAACTTCAAAGCATTAAATACAAGTTTACAGTTTGTCGATTGTATTCTGTTTTTATTTTCTGTTTGATTAAATATCAAAGTGTTATTCCGCAAACTTCTTTGATATTGTTTCTGAGAATTAATTCTTGTTGAGAATTCGATCCTTACAAGTGGTATCAGAGCTTGACTCTCTCAGAAACAGTTATTCATCATGGAAAATCTTACAGAATCAAGCAGTACTTTGGTCTCAAAAGTTCCAATGCTTAGATCCAATGAATTTGACATGTGGAAGATCAGAATCAAGCAATATATTCTCCTCACAGATTACTCTATGTGGGACATCATTGAGAATGGCCCATCTGATGAAGGAAAGATTGGTGAAGATGGCAAAAGAACCCCTCCAAAGACAGATGCAGACAGGAAGACAAGGCAGACAGAGATGAAAGCCTTGAGCACACTGCTCTTGGCCATTCCAAATGAGTATCAACACCAATTCTGCAATTGCACTGATGCACAGATGCTCTGGAATGCTCTAGAGAAGAGATTCTCAGGTACCAAGAGTACCAAGAGAAATCAAAAGGCAATCTTAAAGCAACAGTATGAAAACTTCATCTCAACTAAGAATGAGTCCATGACTCAAACTTTTGACAGGTTTAATAAACTAATTGGTGAACTAGCTACTATGGGAGTACAGATTGATCAAGATGATGTGAACAGAAAGTTCTTAAGGTCCCTTGGAGATGAATGGACCATGTACACTGTGTCATTCAGACAGAATGATCAGTTAGAAGAAAAAGAACTTGATGATCTGTACAATGATCTTAGAGTATTTGAAGCTGAGGTGGAGGCAAAGAAGAAGCCTTCTGGATATATTCATAATGCTGCACTCCTATCAGCATCAATTGATTCTACTTCTAACCCTGAATCAGTTAATGCTGCTAATGGAACAAATCAAGATAAAGGCACTGATTCTGTGTTTGAAGCTTTTCTTTCTAATCATGGAAATTCCTCTTTGACTAATGATGACTTAGAACAACTCCATCCCGATGATCTGGAAGAGATGGATATTAAATGGCAGATGGCCATGCTCTCCATTAGGGTTAAGAAGTTTATAAAGAAGACTGGAAGAAACAACTTCTCCCAAAGAAGAGAAGATGGAGCAGGGTTTGATAAATCAAAGGTAGAATGCTACAAATGCCATCTGAAGGGACATTTTGCTAGAGAATGCAGAAGTGGAATGTCTCACAACAACAACCATCAACAAGCTCAATCTGGAAGTTTCAATAACAACAGAAACTCTGCTCAAGCCCTTGTTTCTCAACAAGGAATGGGGTTTGATTGGAGTGATCAAGCAGAAGAAACTATTCAGAATCAAGCTCTTATGGCTAAAGTATCTGATCTCCCATCTGAGGTAAGTTCTAATCTCTGTTCTAAAACTTGCATAGACACTGTTAAAAGGTACAGGGATCACAATCAGAAGATGAGTGATGACCTTAAGAGATTAGAAAAGGATATAAAAGACTATGTAAGGATTGTAGAGAGATTTGAAGATCAGATCAAAGGTTTTCAAGCCAATGAACTACAACACTCATATGACACCAATTACTGGCAGTGGGAGAAAAAGGATTTAGAACTTAAACTGACCAAATCTAAAGAGGAGAGTGAAAAACTGAAAGAGGAGCTAACCAAGGTTAAGCTTGATGTAGAAAAGTTTTCCAATGCTTCTAAAGCAATGGACTCTTTACTACAAAATCAGATTCATGATAAGCTGAGAAGAGGAATTGGGTACAATGCAACACCTCCACCATATAACAACAATTACATTCCTCCTACTTCAGACCTGTTAGACACCAAAGATAGGAAGGACTTGCCTGAGGGAGCCACTGAAATAGATCCCTTAGATGAGGTAGTTGTTGAGGATAAGACTGAGAAAGAGGTTGGCAAGAGTAAGGAGAACAAAGTGAGTGATGAGATTCCTCTAGAGAATAACATTATCACCAATGATGATTGTGGAAGGGCTTGGATCAAATCCAAGGACATAGAGAAGACAGAGGGAAAGTCTGGTAAGTTCCATTACAAACAGACCACAGTTGTGAATCCAGGTCCTTGCAAACAGTGTGCATGTAAGAAGAATGAGCCCCAAAAACAGGACAAAAAGAGGGGAAATCAAAGAAACTGGAATAATCAGTGGGCACAAAAACAAGGGGTTGATCTGAGTAAAATCAATAGACCAAAACCTTGTTTTATCTGTGGCAAATTGAATCATCTTGCAAAATTCTGTTATTTCAATCCTATGAAACAAAGGATGAATTTCCAAAGATCCATGCAAAAACCCTTTGGTTATAAGAAAATTGAAAAGAACTATGTGGCTAAGAAAACTGTTAAAACTAAAAGCCACATAAAGAAAAAGTCTGTTAAAAAAAGTGTCAATATGTGGATTCCTAAAAGCACTAAAACTGTTAGTACTGCTACCACAAATAGTGTTGCTGACAATGATAGTGCTGCTAGAAGTAATACTACTGCTAACAATGTTAATGCTGCTAACAAGGTTAGTACTGCTAAACCTATTAGTACTGCTAAACCTGTTAGTACTGCTAACTCTGTTAGTACTTCTAAGGTTAGTACTGCTTCTAGTGTTGGTTCTGCTAAGCCAATCATATTGACAAAGTACTCTAATAAAGAGTGCTCTGAGTTTAAAAACCTCATTAAAAAGGAATGTAAATACTTTGATGAGAAAGGGAGACCCAAGACCACTTTTGCTTGGGTCCCCAATCATACTAATTGATTTATTTAATGTGCAGGGCAACCAACAGCTCAAGGGAAAGAGCATATGGCATGTTGATAGTGGTTGCTCTAGGCACATGACTGGCAACATGTCATGCCTTCAGGATTTCAAGCATATTAATGGAGGACATGTTGCATTTGGAGACAATCTTACTGGTGGTAAGATAAGTGGAAAAGGTTATGTCACCAAAGGTAAGATGACATTTGAGGATGTCTACTATGTTGATCAATTAAAGTACAACCTGTTAAGTGTATCACAGGTTTGTGACAAACAACATAGTATATTATTTACTAATACTGAGTGTATGATTCTTGCTCCAGGGTTCAAGGTAGTTGATGAAAGCATGATACTACTTAGAACTACAAGAAAGGACAATGTTTACTGTCTTGATTTGGACAATGTTGATAGTGATTCATCTCTAAATTGTCTTGTTTCAAAAGCTTCTGTAGACGAATCCTCCCTTTGGCACAGAAGGATGTGTCACATGAATTTCAAGACTATGAACAATCTTGTTAAAAATAACCTTGTAAGAGGTTTACCTTCAAAAGTCTTTTCATGTGATGATCATTGTGTTGCTTGTCTTAAAGGCAAACAACACAAAACTTCTCATAAGACCAAAGAGTTAAATTCTGTTTCTACTTGTCTCCAGTTATTGCATATGGATCTGTTTGGTCCTACAAATGTTATGAGTATAGGCAAGAAATCTTACTGCTTGGTTATTGTTGATGATTACTCCAGATTTACTTGGGTATATTTTCTAAGGACTAAGGATGAAACAAGTGGTCTTATCAAATCCTTCATTCTAAGAATTGAAAACCAAACTAATCAAAGAGTAAAAGTCATTAGATCAGATAATGGAACTGAGTTTAAAAATCATGATCTAAACACCTTTTGTGAAGAAAAAGGTATTGAGAGACAATATAGTGCTCCTAGGACTCCTCAACAGAATGGTGTTGCTGAAAGGAGAAATAGGACACTAATAGAGGCTGCTAGATCTCTGTTGGCTGATTCAAAATTGCCAATTACCTTCTGGGCTGAAGCAGTTAATACTGCTTGTTATGTCCAAAACAGAGTTCTAATGGTCAAGCAAAAGAACAAGACCCCATATTAGCTTTTAAATAAAAGAAAACCTTTTATTGGTTTCTTTAAACCTTTTGGGTGTCCTTGTACAATTCTAAATACCAAATCTCACTTAGGTAAGTTTGATAGCAAAGCAGATGATGGATTTCTTGTTGGATATTCATCTCAGAGTAAGGCCTACAGAGTATTTAACTCTTCTTCTAGAATAATTGAAGAAAGTGACAATGTCAAATGCAATGAGAACACACCAAATCCTGTTGGGTCTGGACCTCAGTGGCTATTTGACATTGATTCACTAACTAACTCTTTTGGTTTCAGTAATGAGTATACAGGAACAGGGAGTGGAGAATCAGAGATCACACAAGTTCAAGAAAGTATATCTAAATCTGTGATTTTTCCCATACCCACAGTAAATTCAGTTGAAGACTGTGAAAAGGAATCATTTACTGAACCAAGTCAGAGTGAAGAAGACACTAGAGATGAGGAGACTCAAGAAAACAATGAAGTGGCATCTGAAAACACTTCAGTTGAGTTGCATGAATCTAATCTTGAGGCTGGATTAAATGAAGAATCTAGTTACAACACCAGAGTTCAAAAGAATCATCCTCCACAGTTGATAATAGGAGATATCTCTTCTCCTATGATGACTAGACATCAAAGCAGACTTCAGGAAATGCAAGATCAACAGCATACAGTGCTTTCTTGTTTTCTATCACAGCTTGAGCCTAAAAAGGCACATGATGCTATGAAAGAATCCAGCTGGATAGAAGCAATGCAAGAGGAACTGTTACAGTTCAAGCTACAAGATGTGTGGGATCTAGTAGACCTTCCTAAAGGTCACAGAGCAATTGGCACAAAATGGATCTTCAGAAACAAGAGAGATGAAAGAGGTATTGTTATAAGAAACAAAGCAAGGCTGGTGGCACAAGGCTATACTCAAGAAGAGGGTATAGATTATGAAGAAGTTTTTGCACCTGTAGCTAGGATAGAAGCAATCAGACTATTCCTAGCCTATGCTTCTTACATGAACTTCAAAGTCTACCAAATGGATGTAAAAAGTGCTTTTCTCTATGGATCAATTGAAGAAGAAGTATATGTCTGTCAACCACCAGGGTTTGAAAACCCAAGCTATCCAGACAGGGTATACAAATTAAAGAAAGCACTTTATGGACTACATCAAGCCCCAAGAGCATGGTATGACACTCTGTCATCCTATCTCTTGGAAAATGACTTTGAAAGAGGAGTCATTGATAAGACTCTATTTATCAAAAGAAAGAAGAAGGATATCTTGCTGGTCCAAATATATGTTGATGACATTATTTTTGGTTCTACAAGAAACAACATGTGCAAGGAGTTTGAGGATTTAATGCATCAAAGGTTCAAAATGAGTTCCATGGGGGAACTTACTTTCTTCCTTGGACTCCAAGTTCAACAGAAGTCAGATGGCATTTTCATATGTCAATCCAAGTATGTGCAGGATATTCTAACCAAGTTTGGTTTCTCAGAATCAAAACCTGCCAGCACACCTATGGAAACACACAAGCAGATTACAGCAGACCTTGAGGGGGAGGATATGGATGTGCATCATTATAGATCCATGATTGGCTCTCTCATGTATCTCACAGCATCAAGGCCAGATATAATGTTTCCAGTCTGTGTATGTGCAAGATTTCAAGTTAGGCCAAAGCAATCTCACTTTCAAGCTGTTAAGAGGATATTCAGATATCTCAAAGGGCAACCCAGATTGGGACTTTGGTATCCTCATAACTCACCTTTTGACCTAATAGCATACTCAGACAGTGATCTAGGTGGGGCAAACTTGGACAGAAAATCTACTTCTGGAGGATGTCAGTTTTTGGGTGCTAGACTAGTCTCATGGCAGTGCAAGAAACAAACCACAGTATCCACATCTACAACAGAGGCAGAGTACATAGCAGCTGCAAGTTGCTGTTCTCAAGTCTTATGGATTCAGAATCAAATGTTGGATTATGGGGTAACCTTTCTACACACTCCAATCTTTATTGACAACAGCAGTGCTATTAGCATTGTAAATAATCCAGTCAAGCACTCAAAGACAAAGCACATTGAAATCAGGTATCACTTTATAAGAGATTGTAATGAAAAGAAACTTATTCAAGTTGTCAAAGTTCACACTGATAATCAGTTTGCTGATCTATTCACTAAAGCTTTTGATGTGGGTAGATTCACTTTCTTGGTAACAAGTGTGGGAATGATAAACTCTGAATAATCTTCTTCTCAAAAAGTGGTTCTATACCTGTATATTTTTTCTTGGTGTTACTAATCTTCTTTTTCAGGATATGCATAGCAGTACTCAGTGTTTAGCAAGTTTAAAAGGAGTAAGTATAGTTAATACTGCTAGTGGTTAATACTGCTTTCAGTTAATACTGCTAGTGGTTAATACTGCTAGTGGTTAATACTGCTTTCAATTAATACTGCTAGTGGTTAATACTGCTTTCAGTTAATACTGCTAGTGGTTAATACTGCTTTCAGTTAATACTGCTAGTGGTTAATACTGCTTTCAGTTAATACTGCTAGTGGTTAATACTGCTTTCAGTTAATACTGCTAGTAGTTAATACTGCTCTAGGTTAATACTGCTTATATTCCGAATACTATAAATACTTTTTGCCCGCCTAAAAGTTCATAACGACTCTTTGCATACTGTTCTCTTGCGCTCAAAACCTTTTCTCTCTCAAGTTCGAAGTTTTCAGGCACGCTTTCCACTAAGATCAATGGCATCCATGACTTTCATCGACGAGCACAACGAGATTGCGATGCTACAAAAGCCAAAGCAAGCTTCAGGATTTCATCACATTGTGGATTTCCTCAAGACAAGCCACATTGCTCATGCTCTTATTGTATCACCTACAATCTACATTGAGCATCAAAGGCAGTTCTGGGCTAATGCAACCATTGTTGTGGAAAATGGTGTGCAAATGATCAAGACAAGAATCTGTGATCAATCACTAACAGTTACTGAAGAGGTTATTCGCATCAGTCTACGTCTAGACGATGCCTCTGGTATAACTTCTATCCCAAATGATGAACTGTTTACAACTCTTACAAGAATGGGGTATGGAGGCCCATTGGGTGTTTTCAAATTTTCTAAAGCAAAATTCTCACCCCAATGGCGTTTCTTTGTCCATACTCTTATGCATTGTATATCCAAAAAGACTACTGGATGGAGTGAGTTCAGCAGCACTATTGCTTATGCTTTGGTGTGCTTGGCCACTGCCAGAAAGTACAATTTTTCTAAAATGATTTTCAATGATCTTGTCTCAAACATGGGAAACAAAAAGAGCTTCTTTATGTATCCCAGGTTTGTTCAAGAAGTTATTACTAATCAATTGACGGATATACCTCAACCTGTTGGGGTATATGTACCTAAACCCCCCAAAGGCAAGGTTTTCTCAAATATGAGAAGATCTGCTGGGGACTCTGAAGGAGTTGACACCCCATTGTTCTCTACAATGATGGTGGTGTCCCAAACCAATGAAGGTATGGTAGCAGGGTCAAGGCCCCCATTAGACCAACCCACTGCTAGCCAAGCCCAACCTTCCCTCTCAAAATCAATTCCCCAGTCCCTTCTTGAAAAATCAACCTCTCCCATCACCCAAACTTACAAGAGAAAACAGGTAAAGAAGGCTCCTTCCCTTCTTGTACCATTACCCACTAAGCCTATAAGCCCTCTAAGGGAGAATTCTCCCCTAGAGAATATCCAAAGGGAAACCACAAGGGTGTCTCCCAACCCAAAGGAGGTGCTCTCTGGGGAGGAGGTAGAGCATATGGGTGATGAGGCTGCCACTACTCCTGCTAGTACAGAGGAGGAAAGTGGTAACATCAATAAGACCTCCCCCATGGCAACTTTGGGTGAGCAATCATCCAAAGGTCCCAGGTGCCAAGAACCCAAGGGGGTGGATAGTGCTTCTGCTAGGCAGAAGACTTCCACTACAAAAAGATCCAATGATCCTTCAAAAGAGGGTAACACTTCTGGAGAAGGTGAGGACAGATATAACTATTATGAATTGATGGAAACCATGGGCAACATCAACATGGATGTACTCAAACAGGGCAAAGATATAGAAGAGCTTAAACTCATAGTTCTGTCAAAACAAGAACAAATCATCAAATTGAAACAAATGGTAAGGAAACTGATTCTGCAAAGGAAGAAGAAACAATTTGTGCTCAGAAGGAGGAAACCAGTGACTGATGCTCCCAAAAAGGGGGAGTCAGAAGCTGATGCCAAAGCTAAGGGGGAGCAAGAGGAAAAACATGATGTTGAGGGGGAGAATGAGCAAGCAGCAGAAACAGAGCCAGCAGCAGAAACCATTAATACTGCCAGTTCAAGTAAAGCAGCAGAAATGGTTAATACTGCTGAGCTGAAAGAAGCAGCAGAAACAGTAAAAGAGGTTCTTACAGAGCTTGAGATTGCAGAAACACTCATCAAAGCCAAACATGATACTCCCAAGGTCACCTCAAAGGCCAAAGGAGTAGTCATAAAAGAAAGAGGTGATGCAGCAAAGAACTCTAGCATTGAGAAGGTGATAGGTAAAGAGAAAGGTAAGGCAAAGCTAGTTGAATCTGATAAACCAATGAAAAAGCAGAAGCTGATTGAATCAGATGAAGCTCTAGCTAGGAAGATACAGGCTGAACTTGAAGAAGCAGAAACCATGCAAGTGCAAAAGGATAGAGAGATAGCTAAAGCAATGGCTGCAGAGTTAAACAAAGCCTATCAACAAAGCTTAGCAACAGAACAAGCCAAGCAGAAAGCCACATCTTTGAGGAAGCCTGCTAAGATCAAAATGGCTGCAAGGAAAAGACAACCTTCAAAGACATACCTGGGTGCTCAAGAGAGAAAGAAAATGATTACTTTCCTCAAGGGTGCAGTAGGTGTCAAGGTAGAGATGTTTTCAAAGATGTCTTTTGAGAAGCTCAAGAAGATGTATGATTCTGAGATGATAAAGCTTCAAGGGGATGATCTTGCAAGGGTTGAAATGGAGAAAAGAATGAAAGAAAGCAATGATTTCTTACAAAAACCATTCCCTGATGAGCAAGAAACTCCAGAGAAGGAAACAACAATTGGTGAAAGTCTAAGGACTTTAAAAAGAACAAAGATGATTGCCAAGAGAAAGCCTACAAAGAAGCCTAGATTAGTGGAAGAAGAGGCTGAAAAGGTTGCTGAAGAAGAAGAGGCACCTGAGTCATCTACAATGAAAGAACCTGCTAGTACTGAGGATGTCAAGATGTACATGGTTGTGATGGACAAAGTGCCTGAACCAATTGCAGCAGAACCTGTAGGAGTTAAACCTCCTGAAGTCATTCACTGGGATGTTTTGGAAGTAGATGGCAAGAAGTATATCAGACTGAAGAGAAAAGATGAAAAGTATGAAGTCTACAGTACTTGGGCTAAAATTGTCAGAACATGCTCAAGGTCTGATATTGAAGAAATGTTTGATATAGGGATGAAGTTGTATGCAGATCAGTTGAAAGCTCCAGGGATTTCAATTACAAAACTGGTGATGGAGTATCTGTGTATGATGTTCAAACCTGATGAAGTGAAGGAGATCATAAGGAGTGTTTTTCAAGCAGTTACCAATTGGACTTTGTATGAAACTAGTGGCGTATATTCTGTGACTTTGGATAGAAATCACATTGAATACTTCCTAGTGGATAAAGTATACAACCATAGCAGATTGAAACTTCATTTAATGTTGAAGAAGAAGCTTGGATGTGGTGAAAATTCAGAAATGGCTAAATATTTGATCCAAAGAACAATTAATCAAAGTTTGGGATTGGATGCAAATACTGGAATTTAGGTCATGATGGAGTTTTGGGAGCATCTTGAAGAAGATCTGAAGAACTTGACTTCTTTTCCTAAAAGTAAAGTTAGGGGGAGATTGTTGGGAACTGAAGAATTCATCAAGTATGGTTAATGCTGCTGGTTCAGAGTTAATACTGCTAGAAGACATAAAGGTTAATACTGCTGAGTGTTACTACTGCTAGTGGTTAATACTGCTTTCAGTTAATACTGCTAGTAGTTAATACTGCTAGTCAAAGTTAGTGCTGCTTGAACAAAGTTAGTACTGCTTAGCTAGTTAGTACTGCTAGTGGTTAGTACTACTTAGTAGTTAATGCTGCTAGAAGGAAGTTAATGCTGCTGAAGATTAATACTGCTTATATGATGAAGATTCGTCTGAAAGGATATACATGGAAGCTTAGAGATATACATAGAAGATATACTGAAGATATTTTATTTTAATTATCTTTGTATTCAGTATATATTGTATAGTTTAGAATAATAACTTTGAGTTTTCATTCATGTAGAGAGATAATCAACCTCAAGGCATAGATCCTAATTCTAGAGAAGTAGAATTCGTATTGGTGAGTCTGTTCATCAATATTGAGGTTGAGTGAGTAATCTTGTAACTTCAAAGCATTAAATACAAGTTTACAGTTTGTCGATTGTATTCTGTTTTTATTTTCTGTTTGATTAAATATCAAAGTGTTATTCCGCAAACTTCTTTGATATTGTTTCTGAGAATTAATTCTTGTTGAGAATTCGATCCTTACAGCAAACAACACAAAACTTCTCATAAGACCAAAGAGTTAAATTCAATTTCTTCTTGCCTCCAGTTATTACATATGGATCTGTTTGGCCCTACAAATGTGATGAGCATAGGGAAGAAATCATATTGCCTAGTTATTGTTGATGATTACTCTAGATTTACTTGGGTATATTTTCTAAGGACAAAGGATGAGACAAGTGAACTGATCAAATCATTTATTCTAAGAATTGAAAACCAAACTAATCAAAAAGTAAAAGTCATTAGATCAGACAATGGAACTGAATTTAAAAATCTTGATCTAAACAACTTTTGTGAAGAAAAAGGCATTGAGAGACAATATAGTGCTCCTAGGACTCCACAACAAAATGGAGTTGCTGAGAGAAGGAATAGGACACTAATAGAGGCTGCTAGATCTCTGTTGGCTGACTCTAAACTGCCAATTACTTTCTGGGCTGAAGCAGTTAATACTGCCTGTTATGTCCAAAACAGAGTACTAGTAGTCAAACCAAAGAACAAGACCCCATATGAGCTTTTAAATAAAAGAAAACCCTTTATAGGATTTTTCAAACCTTTTGGGTGTCCTTGTACAATTCTCAATACCAAATCTCACTTAGGTAAGTTTGATAGCAAGGCAGATGATGGATTTCTTGTTGGTTACTGATCTCAGAGTAAGGCCTACAGAGTTTTTAATTCTTCTTCTAGAATAATTGAAGAAAGTGACAATGTCAAATGCAATGAGAACACACCAAATCCTATTGGGTCTGGTCCTCAGTGGTTGTTTGACATTGATTCACTAACTAACTCCTTTGGTTTCAGTAGTAATGAGTATGCAGGTTCAGGAAGTGGAGGATCAGGGACTACACTAGTTCAAGAAAGTATATCTCAGTCTGTGATTTTTACCATACCTAAAGTGGATCCTGTTGAAGACTGTGAAAAGGAGCCATCTACTTAACTAAATCAGAGTGAAGAAGAAAGAAGAGATGAGGAGAGTCAAGCACATAAAGAACCTGAAGGAGCTGCTGAAATCACCTCAGTTGAGTTGAATGACTCCAATCTAGAGGTGGGACTCAATGAAGAACCTAGCCATCACACAAGAACACAAAAGAATCACCCTCCTCAGCTGGTAATAGGAGATATATCTTCTCCTGTGATGACTAGAAATCAAAGCAGGCTGCAAGATATGCAAGACCAACAGCATACCGTACTTTCTTTCTTTCTATCCCAGCTTGAGCCTAAAAAGGCTTGTGATGCTATGAAAGAGTCCAGTTGGATAGAATCCATGCAAGAAGAACTGCTACAATTCAAGCTGCAAGATGTTTGGGATCTAGTAGACCTTCCTAAAGGTCAAAGAGCTATAGGCACAAAATGGGTCTTCAGGAATAAGAGAGATGAAAGAGGGATAGTAATAAAAAACAAAGCAAGATTGGTAGCACAAGGGTATACACAAGAAGAAGGAATAGATTATGAAGAAGTATTTGCACCAGTGGCTAGGATAGAAGCAATCAGATTGTTCCTGGCCTATGCTTCTTATATGAAGTTCAAAGTCTACCAAATGGATGTAAAAAGTGCATTTCTATATGGCTCAATTGAAGAAGAAGTATATGTCTGTCAACCACCAGGGTTTGAAAACCCAAGCTATCCAGACAGAGTATACAAACTGAAGAAAGCACTTTATGGACTGCATCAAGCACCAAGAGCATGGTATGACACTCTGTCATACTATCTATTAGAAAATGGCTTTGAAAGAGGAGTCGTTGATAAGACTCTGTTCATTAAGAGAAAGAAGAAGGACATCTTGCTGGTCCAAATCTATGTGGATGATATCATCTTTGGATCCACAAGAGAAAGTATGTGCAGGGAGTTTGAGGAACTAATGCATCAAAGATTCAAAATGAGTTCCATGGGGGAACTTACCTTTTTCCTTGGACTCCAAGTCCAACAGAAGTCAGATGGTATTTTTATCTGTCAGTCCAAGTATGTGCAGGACATTCTAACCAAGTTTGGTTTCTCAGATTCAAAGTCTGCAACCACACCTATGGAGACACACAAGCAGATAACAGCAGATCTTGAGGGGGAGGATATGGATGTGCATCACTATAGATCCATGATTGGCTCTCTCATGTACCTTACAGCCTCTAGGCCAGATATAATGTTTCCAGTCTGTGTGTGTGCAAGATTTCAAGTTAGGCCAAAGCAATCACACTATCAAGCTGTTAAGAGGATATTCAGATATCTCAAAGGGCAACCTAGATTGGGACTTTGGTATCCTCATGACTCATCATTTGACCTACTTGCATACTCAGACAGTGACCTAGGTGGAGCAAACTTGGACAGAAAATCTACTTCTGGAGGATGCCAGTTTCTGGGTGCAAGACTAGTTTCATGACAGTGCAAGAAACAAACGACAGTGTCCACATCTACAACAGAAGCAGAGTACATAGCAGCTGCAAGTTGCTGTTCTCAAGTCTTATGGATTCAGAATCAAATGCTGGACTATGGGGTAACCTTTCTACACACTCCAATCTTTATTGATAATAGACGTGCTATTAGCATTGTTAACAATCCTGTCAAGCACTCAAAGACAAAGCACATTGAGATCAGGTATCACTTTATAAAAGACTGCAATGAAAAGAAACTTATTCAAGTTGTAAAAGTTCATACTGATAAACAGTTTGCTGATCTATTCACCAAAGCCTTTGATGTGGGTAGATTCACTTTCTTGGTAACAAGTGTGGGAATGATCAACTCTGAATAAGCCCCTTCCTAAAAGTGGTTCACTACCTGTATATAGTTTATTCTTGGTGTTACTAACTTTCTTTCTCAGGATATGTATAGCAATACTCAGTTTTTCACAAGCTTAAAAGTGTAAGTATGGTTAATACTGCCAGTACAGTATTAATACTACCAGTGCACAGTTAATACTGCTAGTAGTTAATACTGCTCTCAGTTAATACTGCTAGTTAGTTAATACTGCTAGTGGTTAATACTGCTCTCAGTTAATACTGCTAGTGGTTAATACTGCTCTCAGTTAATACTGCTAGTAGTTAATACTGCTCTCAGTTAATACTGCTAGTTAGTTAATACTACTAGTGGTTAATACTGCTAGTGGTTAATACTGCTCTCAGTTAATACTGCTAGTGGTTAATACTGCTCACTGTTAATACTATTTTTAATCCGAATACTATAAATACCCTTTGCCCGCCTAAAAAGTTCATAACGACTCTTTGCATACTGTTCACTTGCGCTCTAACCCTTTCCTCTCAAGTACCAAGTTTTCAGGCAAGAACACTCAAGTTCAATGGCATCCATGGCATTCATTGACGAGCACAATGAAATCGCGATGCTCCAAAAGCCGAAACAAGCTGAAGGTTTTCACCAGATAGTCGACTTTCTGAAGTCCAGCCACATCGCTCATGCTCTCACTGTGTCTCCTACCATCTTCATAGAGCATCAGAGGCAATTCTGGGCCAATGCCACCATCGTTACTGAAGATGGTGTCCAAATGATCAAGACAAGGGTGTGTGAAAAACCCCTAACAGTTACTGAAGAGGTGATACGCATCTGTCTCCGTCTAGACGATGTTGCAGGTATAACCTCTATTCCTAATGAGGAATTATTCTCAACTCTTACAAGAATGGGGTATGAAGGCCAAATGGGAATTTTCAAGTTTTTCAAAGCTAAATTTTCATCCCAATGGAGGTTCTTTGTTCATACCCTGATGCACTGTATTTCAAAGAAAACTACTGGCTGGAGCCAATTTAGCAGTCCCATTGCATATGCTTTGGTTTGTTTATCTACTGCTAGAAAATATAATTTTTCTCTGATGATCTTCAATGATCTTGTCTCAAACCTGGACAACAAGAAGAGTTTCTTCATGTATCCCAGGTTTGTACAGGCAGTTATCACTAATGAATTGACGGATATACCTCACTTTGATGGGGTATATGTACCTAAACCCCCTAAAGGCAAGGTTTTCTCAAACATGAGAAGATCTGCTGGGGACTCGGAAGGAGTTGACACCCCATTGTTCTCTCCAATGATGGTGGTGTCCCACACTGATGAAGGTATGGCAGCAGGGTCAAAGCCCTCCTCAGACCATCCCACTGCTTGCCAATCCCAACCTTCCCACTTTATACCTATCCCCCAGTCTCTACTTCAAAAGCCCACTTCTCCTATTACCCAAACTTACAAAAGGAAACAGGTAAAGAAGGCTCCTTCCCTTCTTGTACCTTCCCCCACTAAGCCTTTAAGCCCTCTATTGGAGCATTCTCCAATAGAGAATATCCAAAGGGAATCCAATAGGGTGTCTCCCAACCCTAAGGAGGTGCTCTCTAAGGAGATGGAAGAGCATATGGGTGAGAAGGCTGCCACTACTTCTGCTAGCACAGAGAAGGATAGTGGTAACATCTCTAAGACCTTCCCCATGGAAACTTTGGGTGAGCAATCATCCAAAGGTCCCAGGCGCCAAGAACCCAAGGGGTGGATAGTGTTTCTGCTAGGCAGAAGGCTTCCACTACTAAAAGATCCAATGATCATTCAAAAGGGGGTAACACTCCTGGAGAAGGTGAGGACAGATATAACTATGACGAATTGATGGAAACCATGGGAAACATCAATATGGATGTGATCAAACAAGGTCAAGAGATTGAAGAGCTTAAACTCATTGTTCTGTCACAACAAGAACAGATCCTCAACTTGAAGCAAATGGTAAGGAAATTGCTTCTCCAAAAGAAGAAGAAGCAATTTGTACTAAGAAGGAGGAAACCAGTGACTGATGCTCCCAAAAAGGGGGAGTCAGAAGCTGATGAAAATATGGAAGATGCAAAAGCTAAGGGGGAGCAAGAGAATGCAAAGTTTGAGGGGGAGAAAATAACTGCAGAAAAGGTGGCACAAGAAGCAGAAACACAAGCAGCAGTAGAAACCATTAATACTGCTGGTACAAGAAGAGCAGCAGAAATGGTTAATACTGCTAAACCAATGGAAGCAGCAGAAACAATGAAAGAAGTGCTCACAGATCTTGAAATTGCAGAAACTCTAATCAAAGCAAAGCATGATACTCCCAAGGTCATCTCAAAGGCCAAAGGAGTTGTCATCAAAGAAAGAGGTGATGCTTCAAAGAGATCAAGTAAAGAGAAGGAAATGAGTAAAGAGAAAGGTAGAGAAAAGCTAGTTCAACCAGATCAACCAATGAAAAAGCAAAAATTGATTGATTCAGATGAAGCTCTAGCTAGGAAAATACAGGATGAGCTTGAAGAAGCAGAAACCATGCAAGTGCAAAAGGATAGAGAGATAGCTAAAGCAATGGCTGCAGAGTTAAACAAAGCCTATCAACAAAGCTTAGCAACAGAACAAGCCAAGCAGAAAGCCACATCTTTGAGGAAGCCTGCTAAGATCAAAATGGCTGCAAGGAAAAGACAACCTTCAAAGACATACCTGGGTGCTCAAGAGAGAAAGAAAATGATTACTTTCCTCAAGGGTGCAGTAGGTGTCAAGGTAGAGATGTTTTCAAAGATGTCTTTTGAGAAGCTCAAGAAGATGTATGATGCTGAGATGATAAAGCTTCAAGGGGATGATCTTGCAAGGGTTGAAATGGAGAAAAGAATGAAAGAAAGCAATGATTTCTTACAAAAACCATTCCCTGATGAGCAAGAAACTCCAGAGAAGGAAGCAACAATTGGTGAAAGTCTAAAGACTTTAAAAAGAACAAAGATGATTGCCAGGAGAAAGCCTACAAAGAAACCTAGATTAGTGGAAGAAGAGGCTGAAAAGGTTGCTGAAGAAGAAGAGGCACCTGAGTCATCTACAATGAAAGAACCTGCAAGTACTGAGGATGTCAAAATGTACATGGTAGTGATGGACAAAGTGCCTGAACCAATTTCAGCAGAACCTGTAGGAGTTAAACCTCCTGAAGTCATTCACTGGGATGTTTTGGAAGTAGATGGCAAGGAGTATATCAGACTGAAGAGAAAAGATGAGAAATATGAAGTGTACAACACTTGGAACAAGATTGTCAGAACCTGCTCAAGGTCTGATATTGAAGAAATGTTTGAAATAGGGATGAGGTTATATGCAGATGAACTGAAAGCTCCAGTGATTTCAATTACAAAGCTGATAATGGAGTATATGTGCATGATGTTCAAACCTGATGAAGTGGAGGAGATCATAAGGAGTGTTTTTCAAGTAGTGAATAATTAGACTCTATATGAAACTAGTGGAGTATATGCAGTGACTTTGGATTTGAATCACACTGAGTACTTCCTAGTGGATAGAGTGTACAACCATAGCAGACTGAAGCTTCATGCCATGCTGAAGAAGAAGTTAGGATGTATTCCAAATTCAGAAATGGCTAAATATTTGATCCAAAGAACAATTAATCAAAGTCTGGGATTGGATGCAAATACTGGAATTTAGGCCATGATGGAGTTTTGGGAGCATCTTGAAGAAGATCTGAAGAACATGACTTCTTTTCCTAAAAGTCAAGTTAGGGGGAGATTGTTGGGAAATGAAGAAATGCTAAGTATAGTTAATGCTGCCAGTTGAAGTTAATACTGCCAGAACATGATTAATGCTGCTCTTCAAGATTAGTACTGCTAAGAGATTAATACTGCTGATCTTGATTAGTGTTGCTTATGATATGAAGATCCGATTAACAAGAATGACAGTTGGATAGAATGAAGATATTCATGGAAGATATTCTGAAGATATTTTATTAATTGTAATTATCTTTTGTTCAGTATATGTATAGAATTGATAGAGTATTTTTAATGATAATTAATTATTCTAAGTTTTTGTTTTAGAGAGTATCAACCTCAAGGCATAGTTCCTAATTCTAGAGAAGTAGAATTCGTCTTGAAAGAGCTTGTTCTTCAAGATTGAGGTTGTGTGTGTAATCTTGTAACTTCAACCATTCAATACAAGTTTACAAGTTGTTCATCAGATTTACTGTTTGTTTACTGTTTCATTAAATATCAAACTGTTATTCCGCAAACTTCTTAGATATTGTTTCTGAGTATTTATAATTCTTGTTGAGAATTCGATCCTGACAGCTGAGCATTGATCTAGCAGCTTCAATGATCGTTTTGTTCCTTCTTTCAGCGACTCCGTTTTGCTGAGGCATTCTTACTGAAGAAAAGTTGTGAGAAATTCCCTTGTTCTCAAAGAAATTGTTCAGAGAATTGTTTTTGAATTCAGTTCCATGATCACTTCTTATTGAACGAACAGTAAGATTATTCAGCACTTCCATCTTTTTAACAAAGGATATTAGTTCTTCTAGAGTATCACTCTTGCAGCGAAGAAAGATAACCCAGGTGTAACGAGAGTATTCATCAACAATGACAAGTGTATATTTCTTTCCAGTTATGGATTGAATATTGACAGGGTCAAACAAATCCATATGTAGGAGTTGAAGAGGACTTGTCACTGAGGAAATTTGTTTTGATTTGAAACTCGCTCTGGTATGTTTTCCTTTTTCACAAGTTGAACATAAGGATTCTTTAGCATATGAGTGCTGAGGAAGACCAGAGACCAGTTCCTTAGAAGATAGAGAATTCAGGGTTTTGAAGTTTATATGAGAAAGCCTTTTATGCCAAAGCCAGTTGACATCAGAAAAGGCTTTAGATAGAAAGCATACATTTTCAGTGGTAGAAGAGTCCATATCTATTAGACATTATCCATAAGATAACCACTGAGAGCACATTTTCCATTCTCATTTACCACTGAAGATGCTTTCTTAGTAAAGCGCACTTCATAGTCTTTATCACATAGCTGACTGATGCTCAAAAGATTATGCTTCAGTCCATCTACGTAAGCGACTCTTCTGAAGGTAGTTGTCCCATTGCTGAGGACACCAAACCCACATGTATATCCTTTTCCATTTCCACTAAAGGTCATAGAGGGACCTTTCTCTTCCTTGTATTCAGTGAGCAGGTCTTTTTGTCCTGTCATATGACAAAAGCATCCACTGTCAAGATACCAGATGCCTTTTGATCCCTGCACACATAAGGAAGATTAAGCTTTGATTGGTACCCACTTTTCAATGGGTCCATTTGGGTTAGTGGAGATGGAAGGTTCAATAATCTTCACAGAGGTTGAAGATTCAGCTTCAGAGGTAACCTTCACTTTGGTTAATTTCTTAACCTTAGTGGTATTCTTCACCTTGGTTGATTTCTCAGCTTTGGTGACCTTCTCAGCCTTGGAGGCATTCATCTTCACTTTAGCTATTTTATCAGCTTGAGTGGCAGTTGGACATTTGCTAGCAATATGGTCAGTAAATCCACAGTGATAGCATTTTCTATATTTGAAAGTGGTATTTGGACCATGATTAGTAGACTTTGAGAATTTTAAATGAGCAGGGCCAGCTCCAAGAATGCCTTTAGCATAAGATCTATGAGGAATTTTCATTTCTTCAGATATTTTAGGCTTAAGATCAATCTTCAGCTTTGGAGGACAGAGATCAAAGATTTCTATCTCAGAGCTAGATGATCGATTTGCTGAAGGTTTGAAAGGAACTTTCAGCTTTGCTTTCTTGGGAGCTTTCTGAGGAAGGAGAATGGATTTCCCTTTATCTGTAGGCTTAGAGCCTTTAAATATTTTTCTCAGGGATGGGATTAGAAGAAGATGAAGAGGTATCAGGTATAGAAGAGACAAACATTCCAAACTTAAGCATGGACTTATCTTCCTTAGGTTCATCCTAAGGTTTCCAAAAACCAAGACCAGTTCTATCACTGGCAGGAATCTGAGCATTTATAATCTCAGTGATCTTTGTTGTGGAATTGCACCATCCTTCAACAGTTTCCTTTTCTGCTTTTAAGGCAGCGATGGCTTGTTCGCGTTCTATGATGATGATTTTATTTACACTGACTTGATATTTTAAATTTTCTTCTAAAAGAGTCAGTTCTCTGATCTTTATTTTCTTCCAGTTGTTCAGTTAAATCGATGTTTTTATTTTCATCTAGAGTTTTGCCATTTAGAGCATTGTACAGATCTATTGTCAGTACATCAACAGCACGACTTCTCTCTGCTTCAGGTAGAGAGGGATTAGTAGACATAGATACCTGAGATGATATATAGCTCATAGAAGTCCTAGTTGGTTCTTCCACTTCTTCTTTAATCTTATCCATGAGACAGAGATTAGAGACTTCTTCTTCATCAGAACTTGATTCTTCTGATTCATCCCAGTCATGTTCTTCAGCGATGAGACCTTTACCTTTTCGCTTGAAGTTTTTCAACTTTTGATATTTCTCTTTAAGCTTTAGGTATTTGCTATCACTGGAACTTTTAGATGTAGAAGGTTTGAAGACTTTCTTTGACCTGCATTCACTTGCAAAATGTCCAATCTTTTCACAGTTATAGCAAGTAGCAGTAGCCTTATCAATAGGGGTTGATCTTGGCTTGTCAGTTAAGGAGAGAGGCTTATTTCTTCTGAAATTGCTCTTTCTTGCAAATCTCTTAAAAGAGTTTGTCAAGAGTGCTAAGGACTCATCAAACTCTGAAGGATAGTGTCTGATAATTCTTGTTAAGTCTAAATATTGTATCCAATATTTAATAGGAAAGTCAAAGATGTAAAAGTCAACATTGTCTTTGTAATAGTTTAGTCAAAGCTTGTTTTGTTTACTTAGCCTTTAAGCTTTGTGTTAGATAGGTGGTATATATAGGTTTGTCTTGTGTAATCTTGTAACTACGCTAGAGAACTATTCAAGTATTGTATGTGTGAGATTTGTGACTAATGCAAGATCTACTTTCTCCCTCTAGTTTCTCTCTCTAATTCTTGATCTTAATTGATATATTTTGAGTAATTGCTTGATATGTTTGGGATTTATTGATCAACAATTGGTATCAGAGCTGAACCAAACTTTTTAGAAAATATTTGATCATGATTTGAGTTGAAATCTGTAATTTTAGATCGAAAATTTGAGATTTTCTGAAAAATTTTCAAGAACTCGTGTTTTCACTGTTTCATCCGAATTTGGTTGAAAAATCGGTTGTATTGCAAGAAAATGGATTCATTGTATTCGTTTTATGATTAGGATTGATTCTTGTATTGATTATATCTTGTGATTTCAACTAATTCAATGTCAATTTTCGAAATTTGAGTTTTCTGGATATTTTCGTTTGAACACTGTTCTTGATTGTTTTTGTGTGAATTGTTAGTTTTTATTTGAAAATTGATAGTAATTTTGTGTTTAGTATTGTTTGACGATGATACTGATAAGTTTTTTGAGATCAATTTGCAGGTTTTGATCGATTTGAGAAAGAATCTGTCAAGATCCACGGTTTGCGCTTCATTCATACACTTTGCGCAAAATTCATAGACGGTTTGCACAAGTTCATCCTCAAAGTTCATCTTGCAGACGTATCCCTTGGATTACACAAACATCATCTTTGCGTATTCAGTGGGTCTCGAAAACCATACTTCGCGCAATTCAGGGATTACGAAAAGCTACTTTGCGTTTCAAGGCAAATACGCAAAGTCACATTTGCGCATCCTTCATCGTACGCAAAACTCACTTTGCACATCAAGGCTAACACGCAAAGTTCACTTTGCACATCAAGGCTCCTACGCAAACTTACTTTGCGCAACACGCTTATCCCGAGAACCTTACTTTGCGTAACTCTCTGCTTACGAGAACCTGTCTTTGCGCATCACGTTGATTCCGAAAAGCTTGGTTTGCGCAACTCATTACTTACGGGACCCCCGTGCTAAGTCTGCGGAGGGGGACATTGTTCTGATTGTGATCAAATATTTTCTGATTTACAGTTTGCGAACGATCATTCTTATCAAGTTGTTTTCTTATTCAAGATGTCAAGTTTGTACAAATCTGAGATATCTGTTATTGAAGTTGAACGAAATGATCTGAAAATAAAAAATTCAGAATATCTCAAAAGGATTCAGGAGTTGCAACTTAAATTGTTCAACTGTGTTAAAACTCCTGAATGTATAAAGTGTACTGATAATATTTCTAAATTTTCAGGTATCGTCTATGAGAAGGAAAAAGAGATAAAAGAGAAAGAGAGAGAGATTAAAAATCTTCAAAGCCTACTAAAGACAACTGAAGAGAAATCACCTAAGCTACAAGCAGAATCAGTTGAGCTTCAAAACAAGTTGAAGGCTTTCAAAGAGAATATATCTGTCTTGGAAAGTTCAAATGTTGAGCTTCAAAGAAGAATATCAGACTTGGAACAAACGATGGTCAGAGAAAAATTTGATTTTGAAAGTAAAAAGAAAGAGTTCACTAAGAAGTTTTCAGAGTTTTCCAGGAAGAGTGCTAAAGAGAAGAAGTCAGTGGACCTCAAATGCATTAAACTTTCTCAACAAATATCTGATTTTGAGAAAGTACTTATTTTGGAAAGAGAAAAGTTTGCTCAAGAAAAGAAGGCCATAGAACAGAAGAATGTGGGATTCTTTAAAGAATTATTCGGCCAAAGAAATGAGTCAGAGAAAGGATTTGAAGAAGAACGATCAATCTTTGAAACTGAAATCAAAAGACTGACTTCAAAGTTATCTGAACTGTCTGCTACTGCGCTGAAAGAGCAGAAAATGAAGTCTGAGTTTTCAAAGAAGATTGACCAGCTTGTGAAAGAAAGAGACAACTTTGCATCAAATATCAAAGAGCTTGAAAAGTCTGTTTCAAGTTCAAATCAGAAATTTGTCTCTTCACAATGGTCAGTTAAATCTTTTAACCAGATTCGTAGAACTAACATTTTCTATGATCAATATTTAGATGGTTCAGATACATATCCGAGGAGAAGAAGTTCCAAGAAAGAGGAACTAATCTGGAGAAAGAAATCAGTCAAAGATGACAAGACTGATGAGCTGAAAGGAAACACATCATATGTACATGAACACAAAGCAAAGAAGAACAAAGCATGTAAAGGTAAGAAATATTATTGTTTTATCTGCTGTACACATGATCATTTTCACAAAACAAATGATCATTACTGGTATGGTTCTTACTCCATATCCCCCACACGAACTGCAACTAACATTTCTGGACCCAAATACCAGTGGGTACCAAAGCCGAAAACTGATTCTGTGTTGCAGGCACCTCAAGTCAAGGGGGAGTAAAAGTTGAAAGACAATGGCTCTTGAGTAATTCAGCTCAAGACCCGGATTTCAAAGTTGAAAGACAATGGCTCTTGAATAACACAGTTCAAGACCCGCACCTCAATGTCAAGATTATGGCTTCTAAGCACATCAGCTTAGGACCCGTACCTCAACGATTAAAGACCTTTGCTCCTGTCATAATCAGAGATTGTACTCATATACTCAAATGAGGAAATCAACCATCAAGGGGGAGTACACTCTTTTCTGATATATGCATTAGAGAGATATGACGGACTACATTCCCGAAGGAAATGTATATCTCTATCCTGTACTTTTTCACTGATAAATCTTACTGATATGACGGATTACATTCCAAAAGGAATTGTGGATCTCTATCTTGTTTTCATTGATAAATCTACTGTTGCATAATTTATAGGAGGAGTAAAGGTGATGGCTTCTGATCACATAACAGATCAGGACCCATTCTTCAAAGTTCAGAAGTATGGATATTTTGCTAATATCCACGGGGAGCTTAAAAGATATAAATCATTTAATCATGATTTAAGGGGGAGCCGAAAAGGTAAATATCTTCTGATCCTAGATCTCTGATTGTTTGAAAGAAGAACAACTTTCGTACATGAAAAACCGTTTCTTAAATGTTCAAACCACTTCTTATTCTCAAAAGATTTTATGAATTTAGAAGTGTGCTTTTAAATGTTTTTCAAATTTTGAGCTTTAATGTTTAATTGACCGTGTGTTTCCATAGATCAATACTTGTGTATTATCTTATCCATATACTATCAAGTATTCACACACACCGGTTCAATATTTCATTTGATTTGTTATTACCATGTCTCAAATTCAACCAATTTTTCGATGGTAATACCCCCGTTTGCGTTCAAAGTTGTTGAGCATCATTCATCTTTTTTATATTTGTGCTTTCATTGATAAATTGTTTATATTTGTTCATATAAACAAATTTCCAATTCTTTGATACCCTATCCTTTTCATTTGATTAGATTGATACATTGTCAGATTCTCAAAACAATTCTCTTGACTTCATTTCATTCATTCAATATCCTTGTTTTGAGAAATCTTCAAAGTTCAAATGCACAAATTTCATTCATATTTTTAAATGAGCATACATTCTGACATTGTTATCACTTTGTGCTTAACTGTTCTGTTAAATTGTTGAGCAACCATGCATTTTAGGACTCACATGGGATTCATGTGTGAGCTTAAACAGAACTTCCATGGATTCACGCAACCTGTGTTTCCTACCCAGGAAGTTATTCTTGAGTGATTGAGGGGTGAGGGGTCAATATCAAAGAGTGGGGGAGATAACTCATCCGGTTGAGTTATTCTCATTGTGTGGAGCGGTAAAATGGAAATGAGAGTTTGGTTAGAAGTGAGCATAAAGATAAAAAGAAAGAGGGTGTGAGATCAACGTTAAAAGAATATCAGAACTCTGCACCTACCACTTTCTGAGTCGGGCAGCCACATCTACTGATTTGTTCACATTCTTTGGTGACAATCATTGAAAAAGGCAGTGAGCCCATGCCAACTCTTGCATTTACCCCACCAACCACTCATTTCTTTCTTAACAAAGAAATGTTTCATTTTCTTTGGGGACGCAGCATATATGCTATCTAATCTTCATTCGGAAGATTTAGATATTGAAAAAGAAGGAAAGTTGCCCCACCTTCGCACCTCTTTCATGCACATTAGTCCGTGTAATATTTGTTGCTGTCTTAACAGTTTACACAATTTGAGCCAAATGAAACACAATCATTGTGCCTAAATTCTTTCATACACAAGCACAAGCACACAGAAAAAATGTTTTTCTGTCAAAACATTCATAGATAAACCTTGTGTTTTTCAATTATTGAATGGAAGTCCTGGGGAGTCATCATCAAACAAGCTCCTTAAATTGTACATTCGTTGTACACAGTAACTTTGTGTTATTGACAGACATTCCTAACTATTTCATTTGTTGAATCAGGGTTACACGTTCATTATGTCTAAATTTGAAAAGATTCGGATATATACATTTCATGATTTGGCTCTTCAGATCAAAGTACGGCAACTGTCAAAGGGGAGATTGTTAGTTTATCAAAAAGGGGGAAATCAAAGTCTGTGCCGAAATTGACGAAGTTTTGATGATTATGATGCTCACATCATCAAAAAGGGGGAGAATTATACAAAGATCAATTTCAAATTTATGAAGAGTTGTCAAAGTTTGTCAAAGTTCAAGATGCTTCCGCTGATTCAAAAATAAAAGATTCTGAAAAGAAAATTCAAAGATTCAAGAAGGTTTGTTCTTCCAAAGATGGTTCAGAGATCAAAGCATGTTGACTTTCCAAAGCTTCAAAGATTAAAAGGACTTTTCAAGATTCTTCAAAGGCCAAAAGACTGAAGACTGTGAAAGCTTCAAAGTTCAAAGTTTAAGAGACAAAAGCTGAAGAATCAAGAGTTGAAGATTTGTATCAAATTTTTATTAAATCTTGAATATAAAGGGGGAGATTGTTAAGTCTAAATATTGTATCCAAGATTTAATAGGAAAGTCAAAGATGTAAAAGTCAACATTGTCTTTGTAATAGTTTAGTCAAAGCTCGTTTTGTTTACTTAGCCTTTAAGCTTTGTGTTAGATAGGTGGTATATATAGGTTTGTCTTGTGTAATCTTGTAACTACGCTAGAGAACTATTCAAGTATTGTATGTGTGAGATTTGTGACTAATGCAAGATATACTTTCTCTCTCTAGTTTCTCTCTCTAATTCTTGATCTTAATTGATATATTTTGAGTAATTGCTTGATATGTTTGGGATTTATTAATTAACAATTCCTCAGTGTCAGAATCTAACTCAGTGATGGTGAGAGTAGATCGCTGAGATGGAGTAATCTCTGAAGAGACTAAAGCAATAGGGGTGCTTTTGGAGTCTTTAGAATCCTTTATAAAATTCTTCTTCAAGAGGTTTGATTGCTCATAGTTGAGCAATATTCCTACAAGGTGCTTAGAGAGAGAGAATTTAAGTCTTTTGTCAGCTTGAGACATATTGAATAACTGTCCTAGCTTTCAGGAAGACTTTCTAAGAATTTGGTTAGGATCTCAGAATTAGAATAGGTCCTTCCAACGGTTCTTAGATCAATGATTAAGCAGTTAAATCTCTGGTGAACATCAGATAGAGATTCGTTCTTACCAGCGATAAAGCTTTCATACTGTCTTACCAAGTTAATCTTTCGAGTCTTTTGGATTTCAGTGGTGCCTTCATATTGAACACATATAGTGTCCCACATAGCTTTGGAAGTTTTAAGATGCATGATGGAATGGAAAGCTTCATCGGATAGAGCCATAGAGATAATGGTTTTTGCCTTTGCATCCAGACCAACCTTCTTTTTGTCTTCATCACTCCATTGTCTTATTTCCTTAAGAGCCTAACGCTCAGGGACAGCAGGAGTGGTGGCAGTAGCTGGTACAGCAGCTATGATTTAGAAAGGTTCATAGGGTTCATTTTCTATGTAATCAGGTATATTGGGATCTGCACCTTCTAGAAATAGCATCATTCAATTCTTCCAGAGAGAAAAGTTATCTCTGCTAAATCGAGGAGGTTTAGAAAGTGAACCATTATCATAATAGTTTGTGTTTGTGTTAAGAGCCATTTAGAATAGCAAGGAAGAGAATAAAGCAAGATCTTGTTTATCGGATTAAACAATCTCCTCTGATACCACTTGTTGGTCCCGGAGGTGCTTAACAAGTTTGTAGAAGGGGGGGGGGGGGTTGAATACAAACACAGATAATTTAAGGTTTAATAAATTGTTTATTGATAAATCAAACACAATTTATAAGTTTGTTGCGGAAAAAGATAAGGTAAAACTTAATCTAAACAAACTTAAGAAACACTAAGAAGTTTGCACAAGAAGTATAGAAATAAGGTTGAGAGAATATAGAAAGCAAGGGTTTCTATATTTTAGAAAGATGAAGACACTCAGATTGAGTGTATGATCTTTCTATTTATACCCCATGCATTAAATGCATGACAGGATGCTTTACACGTGTCCTTCATCTATTGGAAGAGAGAGTCTGACTTTGGGAGACATGCTTTCGGCCAAATCAGGAACAGTGTAGATTTCAGAGTTGTTGTATGAATTATGGCAGAGGTATGTCCGTTCTGACATATCGTACGAGTGTGCAAGGGTAAGACAAAAGATACTTGAGGCGTAAGTTAAGTGATCATCAATCGTTGAATATCTCTTCCTTCAGAGATACAAAGGAGTTCAGCTATCGTTGAAGCTTTTCCTCAGGTTTCTTCGCGTATGAGTAGAGTTGTCTTTGCTTCACTGATATCCGCATCAGGTCACTAGTAGACGACTTGCCTTTATTCAGCAGCTTCGTCTTCGATTCAGCTATGAACATCTGTTGACGCGAAACTTGTCTTTAGGAAATACGTCTGTTTACATTAGAGACTATCTGCGATACTGAACATACTCAGTACTTAGTCGCTGATAGTGAAACACTAATACATATGAATTTTAGAAAGAAGATCATCATCGATAACTGAACAGACTCAGTCTGATCGCTGATGGTGAAACACTAATACATATTATAAACGTAATTTTCACTAAGTATAGAATAAGGGCCTTTATCAAATCACTGAGAGAGTTTAGATCAACAGTACGACTTTGGCTAAATATTAAAACACAATAATTACAATTGAAATATATACTAAAAATATCTAGCATATTCCATACAAGTTATTTTATGAATCCAATTCAAAACAAGCAACCGATTTTAAATTGGTTACTATGAACAAAAACGGAAAGGTTCTCTTCATGTTTAAAGAATTTAAATACTCATCATTGCTTTACCCCTAATTGGCATTTCTTTTTTCTTGTTTTTCTATTTAACAAATAAACCAAATAATTGCGGATTTTACAAATTCAATGAATAGTATGTTACGGGAAACAATTACTCATGGCATTTCGACTCCTTAGTTGTCCAATTCTCTCACGCTATTACAATAGTACGTTTTAAAATGTGTCGTTAACCACAATATGAGAATAAAAGATTAAATATCTTAGCATAATAACAATGAATTGTTGTTGTTAACATTGTATTATTTTCCATTCGGCTACATATTCAGAAATTATTGAGGTTTGGTTAGACAAAGCCTCTGAGTATTGCAAACATGCTATCCAAATAGAAAATATCGTCAAATAGTTTTTATTGGGACTCGTTTGGTTGATTTTCACAGGCTCTTTGGTCCTTTGGATAATTTGAAAGTCACAATGATGATTTTGTCTTGTACAAATCAATATGGTAACATTAGAAAAATGACGTGTTGAAATATGCATCCTATAAGCTGATCGCCCACAATTTAACGACAAATTACTAATATTTTTAAGAGGGAAACTTCTGCTGATAACCAACAAACTATATTTAACTATTTATTTAAAAAAATGTTATATTTATGGATGATATTCGACAGACTCTTCTTTACTTTTCAGAGGGATATCGGTAGGAAATCCAACTTTTTTAAGATAAATAAAATAAAATGTTTGTATTTTCATATATTTAACTCGTATAAAATCTACCAATTGAAATCATCAACGTGAAAGAAAACTATTATAATAAAAAAACTAACTATTAAAAAATAGCATGTTATTTTCTACTATTTCCCAAAAAAAAAATGGATGACAACCGGTATGTATTCAGTGATGTTGATCTGATCAACCTCTGTCCATATGACCTTCCTCAGTTTTACGCTTGGACTGAACAGATGTTGGGTACCAGAAAGGAGATTGCGATACCAAATGGATGCATTAGGGAGGTTATGTGGAAGAAGATCAAGTATTACAGAAAGATCGAATTCCAAATAGCTCTCGAACTTCAATTTGACAAACTCTCGACGACAGCCCCTGATGATACTGCCAAGCAATTTCGTGAACATTGAGCCTCAATTTGGATTAGTTTACAAGGATGAAAGAGCATAACAGCAGATATACAAGCCCATCAATGCCCACAAGTACTCCAATGATACTCTAAAGAAATTCAAGCGTACCATGCAGAATAGGATAGGCTCTGCCAGAGAATTCAGGAGGCCCCTGCTAGACAGTTGATTGAAGGGATTGATGCAACCATCCTCTTTAGGGAATTAATCATTTCTATGCATAGTTCGTTAGCCAATAGTTTCACTTCTCCTATAAATGATTTTCCCGAGTAGGATTTGTACCCATTTCAACTTTATTAATGTAAGTTCTTTAGCAAAGGTTTTTTAACACCTCTGGCTTTCTAGTGTAGACGTGTATATTTCCAATTTTTCTTTTTCAATACTTAGTGGGAGATTGTTAGCCCTACTTATTCTAACCTAAGATTCCCAGATTTGGAGAATTACTCTTTGTTCACGATATTTGAATATCCAAAAATTGGGGTGATATACAAGAATCGAAAGAGTGAGAAAAGGTTCCTAATATTCAGTGAGATAGAAAAGTTTTATGATGGGACTCTAAAGGTGATCAGACTATAGTTGGATAACAGATACATGGAAAATGAAAAAGCAAGTGAAGAGAAAATAATGCCTAGAAGGTAGAGACTGTTACTGCTTAGAGCCTTGGAAGAGTTGGATGGCAGGATAAATTTCAAAAAGGCTATGAGAAGGTTTGAGATGTATTTGGGACTAATGAAGAGAAGAAGACCTTTGTTTCCTTGATTCCAAAGGGGGAGATTGTTGGAACATAAATTGGAAGTCAAGGTCAACCTATTTTAGTCAAAGTCTATGTCTTTTATTATCATTCTTGTAAAGTCAAAGGTGTGTTTTGACTCATATAAATAGCCTTGTTCTTTAAGCTTTTGTACCACTTGTGACTTGTGAGACTTGTAACATTTTGTGAGATCAATGACATATTCTCTCTACTTACTTTCTCTTTTTAGAATCTTGTGTTGATTTACTTTGTTTAGAGCTTGAATTTGTGACTAACATCAAGAAATTGTAACATTCTGATTTTCCATTGATGATATTCTCCAAAGAACAAAACGAGAGGTTTATTCTTAGAACTTGTAATCATGACTTCTTTAGACATTGCTTAAGATCTAAAATAATCTATTCAATTGGATTGGAATCAAATTCTATGAAATTGATCAAGAATGAATCCCATATGATCTAAAATGCAATGTAATCAACACATAATAGTAGAAAACACTATGAGAATACATGTTTGGGCTTGGAACCATTTACCATTGATATCAAAATGGTTACGAGGTTATAGGGAGAATTCTAGATAGAGAAATATAGAAGACAATACAATATGTGTATCAACAAAATACTTAAGTAACTCTCTCGAAAGAAAACATAATTTATACATAGTTTAGAAGAAAAACTAAAGTTACATGACTGTAATGCTAAGACACACGTTCTAATATGCTCTGGTGTGCTGAACTTCATCTTATAAGATCAAAGTATGAGTAAGCACTTCAGACTTTGTATCCGAACTTTGAACCCGATGCTCCAAATATTTGAATTTCTTATACTTAGGCAATTCTGCGAACTATGAAGTCTTCAGATCTATGGTCCTTCATTCTAGACTTTAGTACTTAACACATTTAGCATCTTTAACTCTGACATCTATCTTCAGATATTTAGACCTTTTATCCATATTTCCATACTTAGAGAAGTTATCTTAGAACCAACTCTTGAATGGGACTTTCACTCAGTTAAAACAAGTTACATAAACACTAATTAAAATAAAGATTTAGTTGACTAACATGTAATTTTAGAAACAACAAACTACCAACTTTTGGCTACAAAAAAATCTCTAAAATCCTGAGACAAAATTATACATTTCTACAACTTCAAGGACTAAGTTGTTATTACTTTAAACTAGAAACATGTCATCGGAGTTGATAAAGGATCAAATGTATACTGCAACAAGATTTGTCCATGTAACTTATAAAACATGACGAACATTAGATAAAACTACATTCTTTATACCTTTTAAGATTGCTACATAAGGCAAGTTCGGAGGAGTTACAATAATTAAAACATTATAATTTTGGAACCAAAGTTAATAAAATTAAACCTTTTTATTCTCTACTAGAGCATACGTAAATATATTCTAAACAAAATAAAATAAATTTTTGCCCTTAACATTGACAATGGCAAACATCGGTGGAATGCTCCTTGCAAAGTCCACCTTTACCGTTACCACATCATCCCCTGCAAAAACTGTCACAATTTGCCATTTCATGTGGATTATTTGGATGACAAGGCGTTTTATGGTCAGTACAGCACAATCCTACAGCCACTGATGATCTCCAACACGTCGCTGGGGTGAAAAATATTTTGTTAGGTTATATAAGCATATACATATAGTTTGTATCTTAATAAGTTTTTTAAAGTGATCAAAATGCACAAATTGAAGAAGTAATAAACGTAGTTTAATGGTGTATGATCACACAAGTAATCTTTCGCGTAAAAGTGCTTATAGATGGAAATAAACAACTACAACTCAAAGGTTCAGACTGTTAACGTCTATTGCTGAAAACGTAGATGTGGAAATTTGACTAGTGCAAAGAACAATGACTAGCAAGAGATGGTGGTAGGGAGTTCTTTGTTGAACCATTTCAAGTATTATTAAAGAATATTGATATTGATCATGGTTTTGAAATATGTATATCACTCAAGGTCTTGTTGTATATAATATATATGTAACATGAATCTATATATGTATATGTATTCGTACAGTGTTGGTTAAATATGAAAAAAACAACAAATGTAACTAAAGTGGATTCTAAACATAGTCCTGTATATTCCATACCAGTTATTTTTAAGAATCAAAATCAAAACATGTGGTATTTAAAAAGATATGGTTACTTTGAATGCAACCCTGAAAATGATCACACACATAAGCTTTAGTGTACAAATGTGCTCATAGAACTTTACATTCCAGAATGACTTAATAATTTGTTAATGGAAATAATAATTGCAACTCAAACTGTTAACGTTTATTGCGGAACATGTATATGTGGAAAATTAACTTGTACAAAGAATAATGACCAACAACAGAAGAATTCTTTGGTGAGCCATTTATGTTCTTATTGAAGAATAGAGATATTGATGGTATTGAAATATGTGTATCACTCAAGTTCTTGTTGTATATATATATAGGTACGACTTTGGCTAAATATTAAAACACAATAATTACAATTGAAATATATACTGAATATATCTAGCATATTCCATAAAAGTTATTTTATGAATCCAATTCAAAACAAGCGACCAATTTTAAAATGGTTACTATAAAAACAAACGGAAAGGTTCTCATCATGTTTAAAGAATTTAAATACTCATCAATGCTTTACCCCTAATTGGCATTCCTTTTTTCTTGTTTTTCCTATTTAACAAATAAACCAAATAATTGCGGATTTTACAAATTCAATGAATAGTATGTTACGGGCAACAATTACTCGTGGCATTTCGACTCCTTATTTGTACAATTCTCACACACTATTACAATAGTACGTTTTAAAATTTGTTGTTAACCACAATATGAGAATAAAAGATTAAATATCTTAGCATAATAACAATGAATTGATGTTGTTAACAATGTATTATTTTCCATTCGGCAACAGATTCAGAAATTGCTGAGGCTTGGTTAGACAAAGCCTCTGAGTATTGCAAACATGCTATCTAAATTAAATAGAAAATATCGTCAACTAGTTTTTATTGGGACTCGTTTGGTTGATTTTCACAGGCTCTTCGGTCCTTTAGATAATCTGAAAGTCACAATGATGATTTTGTCTTGTACAAATCAATATGGTAACGTTAGAAAAATGACGTGTTGAAATATGCATCCTATAAGCTATCGCCCACAATTTAACGACCAATTACTAATATTTTTAAGAGGGAAACTTTTGCTGATAACCAACAAACAATATTTAACTATTTATTTAAAAAATGTTATATTTATGGATGATATTCGACAGACTCTTCTTTACTTTTCAGAGGGATATCGATCGGAATTCCAACTTTTTTAAGATAAATAAAATAAAATGTTTGTATTTTCATATATTTAACTCGTATAAAATCTACCAATTGAAATCATCAACGTGAAAGAAAACTATTATAATAAAAAAAAGTAACTATTAAAAAACAGCATGTTATTTTCTACTATATCCCAAAAAAAAAAGAGAATGGATGACAACCGGTATGTATTCAGTGATGCTGATCTGATCAACCTCTCTCCATATGACCTTCCTCATTTTTATGCTTGGACCGAACAGATGTTGGGTACCAGAAAAGAGATTACGATAGCAAATGGATGCATTAGGGAGGTTATGCGGGAGAAGATCAAGTATTACAGCAAGATCGACTTCCAAATAGCTCTCGAACTTGGATTTGACAAACTCTCGACGACAGCCCCTGTTGATTCTGCCAAGCAATTTTGTGAACATTGAGCCTCAATTTGGATTTGTTTACAAGGATGAAAGAGCATAACAGAAGATATACAATCCCACCAATGCCCACAAGTACTCCAACTATACTCTGAATAAATTCAAGCGTACCATGCAGAATAGGATAGGCTCTGCCAGAATTCAGGAGGCCCTGTTTGACAGTTGATTGAAGGGATTGATGCAACCATCCTCTTTACGGAATTAATCATGTCTATGCATAGTTCGTTAGCTAATAGTTTCAATTCACCTGTAAATGATTTTCCCGAGTAGGCTTTGTACTCATTTCAACTTTATTAATGTAAGTTCTTTAGCAAAGGTTTTTTAACACCTCTTGCTTTCTAGTGTAGATGTGCATATTTCCAATTCTTCTTTTTCAATACTTAGTAGGAGATTGTTAGCCCTACTTATTTTTAATGTAAAAGTATGGTAAAAAAGACAAGTCCTCAGAGTCAGAGGACTTCTGCATTCGAAAGAAGTTGACTTTATAGCTTCTACCGAACGCTCTGCACAGAGGAGCCTAACCTAAAGATAACACTTGGGCCACTAGAGCCTCTGTGGTAGCCACACTTTGAAGATCAACAACCTAGAGTCTTTCTCTCTAAGTTCAGTCAACCTATGATAGAATGCCACTTTAGTAGAAACGATTACTACACCTTTACAGGTGGCAGAACCTCATTAGCTATAAGTTTGACTTTTTGTAATATTACCCTATAAATAGGGAGATCTTCTTTGTGCATTTTATGCTTTAACAGATTACACATACTTCACATTGTGGACAACAAACAATATGCTACAGAGAGAAAGGTGAGTCTAAGAGAATTCTACACACACTACAACTTGTTCTTGGTGTTCTTCATTGTAATTCTCAGATTCATTATCAATCATATGACTGTGATGGCTTATACATTTCATTGTGTATGTTTTCTCTATTTCCTCTAGATGTTTACTGTATCTACCTATTTTAATCAAGTTACCAAAAGCTTCAACATCTATTACTCTGTTTTCTAACTTGATTGATCAAAGGATAAGTTAATTTGGGACAACACACTCTGTTGAAAAATTGTCGAGGTTTTCCACAAATAAAACATCTTGGGATCTTAGCTTCTTCATTCTCATTTTATCTCTTTTCTTCTTTCTTTCCTCTTTCTTGTCTTTAGACTTGTATATTCTGAAATTGTTGTTTTTTCTGTAAGTATCAGAGTTAGGCTTATCAGAGTAAGATGTTTAAGCAAACCTTTTTGTTGGGTTTTAACACAATTTGTAGCCTTTAAATGCAGCAGAAAAATAAATAACTTTTTGTAACAATAATTAAAGAATTTTTTTCTAAATAAAACTTAAAACCCAATCGGATCCAATAATGCATTTAATTAAACTAAACCACACCATAGGGTGTTTAGAATATGTACCTTTTGAATATCTGTCGGGGTTACAATTGAAGCACCAAGAAACCAAAGTAGGTTTCCTCTATTGGTAGTTGATATGCGGCAACTTAATTGACGCATTACACCTTTTTTAGTTTCTTTTTCGTTAATTTAATTTGTCAAAAGTCGTTAGATTGAGTCTTTTTTATGTATATTTTTTATTTTCGCGTTTATGGAGTTTAGGTAAACCAATTGCCAAATTCACTTGTCTTTTGATGCTAATTTGTGGCTAATCTTTTCGATTATAGTGTTGGTTGGAAAGAGCTTGTTGTGATGCTATAGGATGAAAATGGAGGAAGGACTTATGCTTTGGAATGAAGACAATGCTTAATGGAGTTGGTGATTCTTTTTGAAGGATTTTTGTTGCTAAAAAAAGTGGAACTATAGACCTTTGGACAAAGATTTTTGAAGATTCTTTTTTATCTCCTCCAAGGCCTTATAAATAGGAGGGTGTGTTGATTGTAAAAAATCATCTAATGTCATCCAATCTCATATGACTACCTCACCACTTTATAATCATACCATTTTCTCCCATGATGTATTTAAGTGTTTGTGTGTCCCACAATGTGTGTAAATCACTACGATGACAATCAAATTCCAAATCAATTACTTTTATTGATCTTAGATGAACGATTACACTGTTGCTCTCTCTAACTTCAAGAACACTCACAACACTATGAAACTGATACACTTCCAATTATACGCTCAACATAGGGTCATATCCCTATTTATACCAAGGGACAAAACTTCTCACACAACAAAACTCTTACGACATACAAACTCGCACAATACAGAAAATAACAAAAATACAATTTTGACTTTTGACATTATTACACAAGACTTTGACTTTGATGCTGAGAGTTGACTTCAACTTTGACTTTCAGTATTCAATAATCATGATCTTGTATCCAACAGATTTATGCTCTAACAATCTCCCCCTTTGGATTCAAGATCATTTTTGAAAGATTTTGCAATTCAATCTTCTCTTTAAGCTCAATAAATGCAATCTCTCCCTTTGTCTTTAACACGTCTTGTCTTCAAAAGATATAACGATCTTCCCCAAAGACGGTAGATATGATCATTAACAATCTTCCCAAAAGGTTGTAGAAATCTCTTTCAGACAATGGAAAGAAATTATATTCAGATTCAGCTCAGATTGCTTTTAGCAGAGTATCTTCAAAGAAAATTTCTGTAAAATCAGCACATCTTCAGAATTCTTTGACTTTGCTCTTTCAACTTTCATAATCTTTGAAAATCTTCTTTCACCACTAATAGAAACATTTGATCCTGGACATTTCTTTAACTTTGTGTTCTCCCCCTTTTTTATGATTAGAGCATAAATCTGTTGGATACAAGATCATGATTACTGAAGACTGAAAGTCAAAGTTGAAGTCAACTCTCAGCATCAAAGTCAAAGTCTTGTGTAATAATGTCAAAAGTCAAAATTGTATTTTTGTTATTTTCTGTATTGTGCAAGTTTGTATGTTGTAAGAGTTTTGTTGTGTGAGAAGTTTGTCCCTTGGTATAAATAGGGATATGACCCTATGTTGAGCGTAAAATTGGAAGTGTATCAGTTTCATAGTGTTGTGAGTGTTCTTGAAGTTAGAGAGAGAAACAGTGTAATCGTTCATTTAAGATCAATAAAAGTAATTGATTTGGAATTTGATTGTCATCGTAGTGATTTACACACATTGTGGGACACACAATTGGTATCAGAGCATCCAAGATTCAGAAAAAACATGGATTAATTCAGAGATTTTTGGACACTTTATCATGAACTCGGAAGACGATCTGTGTGAATTCAATTCTCGAAATTAAGTGGTGTTTTGATGTTGTAATTGATTTGATTTTACTCGACTGAATGTTTAGAACAAACTTCGTCTGATTTGTTTTGCCAAATTCACAAATTTACAGGGTGAATTTTGGATTTTGTTGGATTTTGTGTTCGAAGTTTAAAAACGTACTGACATTAGATCAAATTTGTAAAATTGTTGATTTTGATTGTAATTCAAGAATTGTAATCTGTTCTAAATATGAAATCGACGTGACCTGCAAAGTTTTGAGTCAATTGGAGAAGAATTCGATCGAAATCGAGGAAAAAGTTGAAGTTTTTATTCGAAAATCGAAGAACTCGCTAGATCTGTAAAACTCACAAGTGAAGAACTTGTAGAAGGAAGAACTCGCTAACTCAAGAACTCGCAGGCCTCAAGAACTCGCAGAAGACTGTTTTATGTCTTGAAGTGTAAAACTCGCAAACAGAGTTGTGCAAGAAGCTGAAACTCGCACAACACATGGTGCGAGTTGTTATTGTTCAAGTTCTTTGATGTGCGCGAAGTGAGAAGTTGCGAGAAGTGTATCCTTTGGGCGTTTGTACTTTGCGCGAAGTGTGTTTGCCAAATTATTCTAAGTCCAAAACTCACAAGCCCTGATCTTGCGCGTTTGCATTCAGCGCGTTTGAAGTTTTTGAATTTTTTTCTAAGTCTAGAACTCGCAAAGAGTTTGCGCGAAGCTCTAGAACTCGCACATTGTGGTGTGCGAGAAATAGAAACTCGCAGAGAGCTTGTGCGCGAACCTTGGTTCTCGCAAGTAGTGTTGTGCGCGAAGCACAAACTTGCACGCCATTGTGTGGGAGAAGTGACTTCACGAAGCCTTTGGTGTGTGCGTTTCTAAAACTTGCACAAAGGCTTTTGCGCATTTTGTTTTTGGTTTCTTTGGTATGCGAGTTTCACACTTAGTCAAGTTTTCTGAATTTTTCTGAAATTTAACTAAGTTTGATTTGTGTAGATCTAGTTTGTTATTTGAATTTTGACGATCATAAAAGCAGTGTAGATCAAAGATGACTTCCAGAGAAGCACATGCTATCGGAACCGACGTTAAACCACCAGTACTCTTCAAGGGAGAGTACGAGCAATGGAAAGACCGGTTCTTGGATTTCGTAGACAGAAATGACTTGGGAGATTATATAAGAATGTCTTTAAAGGATGGTATCATGAAACCTCCGACCAAAACTCTCAATGTTGCTGGAGAGAATGGTGAAGAGGAACAGAGAGAGTATCCTTTACCTCTTGAGGGGTACTCGGATGAGTAGAGAAGAAGACATAAGGCTGACAAACTAGCAAGATCATTCATTCTTCAAGGCATATCGAATGAAATATATGTCAAGATTGATAGTTACAATGCTACTGGAAAGCAGATGTGGGATCAATTGGAGAAAATGATGCTTGGATCAAAGATCGGCAACCAACTCAAGGTCTCTAACTGCCTCAATAACTATGACGAGTTCAAAGCCAAAGAAGGAGAAACTTTGGAGTCTACTTATGATAAGTTTGTGACTTTGCTGAATGAACTCAGCAAGAACAAAGTGAAGAAGTCACAAATTGAGCTTAACGTCAACTTTCTTAGTGTCCTCCAACTTGAGTGGAAAAGGTTCACAAGACAGATTTATGCTCTAACAGTTGGTATTTGGAAAAGCCTGTCACCTACCAGTAGAATTAGAACATAAGGCCTACTGGCCATCAAGGAACTTAACATGAGGCTGGAAGAAAGAGAACCCTACAACTTTGTGAACTGGAGGAACATAGGAACTTTTCTTATGAAAATACCAAACTTTACAAAGAAAATTCAAAAAAATGGCATGATAAGAAAATTATTCTTAGAGAGTTCACTGAGGGACAACAAGTTCTCCTATTCAACTCTAGACTCAGGTTATTTCCAAGGAAACTAAAATCCAGATGGAGAGGACCATTCCTAATAGCAAAAGTGTACCCCTATGGTGTCATTGAACTAATTGATCCTGACAAGGGAACAACTTTTAAGGTAAATGGACAAAGGGTAAAGCCATCTTATGATACCTCAACAATGACACAACAAACTCTAGAGGTTGTCACCCTTTTGCAATGAGAAGGCATTATGTTTTGGACTCTCAAAAGTCCAATATATTCTCTTACTCTTAAATTAACAAGGCCATCTAAACTTAAATATTAAAACCTTTATTTCTTTATTATTAATAATTTGCTTTTGTATATCTCAAAATACAAAACCTTTTTGATTCTACAAAGAAAATAGATTAAAAAAAGGTGTAATAAATAAAAAAAGTTGTAGTTTAAGGTTGGTATAAAATCTAATTCAAATCCAAAAAATTGGTTTTTAAACTACCCATGTAGTGGAGAAAAGTACTACATGCAGAAAGTCGAAGGATAAGTTTAGTGTCAAATCCACCTCTGCAAACCATCACTGCACCTTCTTCTTCCAAGATTGGATTTTTTTCCAAGAAATCTGGTGCACCTTGTACTTGTTTTAAGTTCAATCGCCCCCAATTTGTACCCTCATTGTACCTTTTGTCTGCAATGCACAGTACCATCATCATCACCATCCATCTTCTACCAATAAAAACATGGATGAAACCAACAATCCATCTTCGTCTTCCTCACGAAGAATCACTAGAAGCAAAATTAGAGCACACCGAGCCTACTCTGGCTCAGCCACACCACCCAGGGTGCGAGACACCGTATGCCTACTTTACCTACTTGACGAAAGCGAACGAACTTAGTTTTGTTTCCGGGTTTATGGATTTGATTCAGTCAGCCTCACTCCTTCCAGCCCAAACGGGGGAGGCGAGAACATCTTGATCGAAAGCTCAACTGTTCTGAATAGTGAGAATTCAAGAACACCAAAGGACGAGGAGCACAAGAGCGCATAACCCAAGAAGCAACCCTTCGTCTTCCACTCAACCAAATTCTTCATCTACTCCAACAAATTCTTCATCTTCCACATTTTCTACCATTCAAAAACCTGTACAAGCATTTACTGCTCCAATCCAGAAAACCCTCCTCATCAAGAGCAAGAACAAGTCATGAATAACCCGATAAGCACACCACCATGATTCCCAAACCTAGACCACACCCTAACCGCGGAGCCAAGCACCCCAACCGTCGACCCCTTAGTACGTGGGAACTTGGCATTGTCTTTAGCCTACACAAAACAGGTTTGGGACTAAGAGCCCCTCTACTTCCAAGTAATCCACATATGTAACCGTCCTCTTCTCTAAAAGATTCATTAGAAATGAACATCATTGACTCAGTTACGTATCAGTGATGGGCATCTCTAATGAATAGAACAAGCTCCCAGTGAAAGAGAACCCTTCTAATCATTCATCGGTTAGAAACATTATTAGTGCATATTGCATTTTTATAAATGTCCAGTGATAATCGATTTTGTGAACGACAACACTCAACAGTGATAAACATCACTGATGGACAACTTTATCACTAATGAAGATTGATGAATGAGCATCAGTGATGCACATCACTAATGAACTTCAGTGATCTCTATCACTGATGAACATCCCTATCACTAATCAACATCTCTATCATTGATGAACACCAAATCACTGATGAAGATTCGACTATAAACATCAGTGATTTGCATCACTGATGCACGTACCCCAATACTGATGAAGAATAACTGATGAAAATCAGTGATATACACACTGATGAACTACAGTGATAAACATCAACGATGATATCTCAGCGATCACCATTACATCTTCGGTCTTTATTTAATTTTTCCTAAATTCTCAGCCAACACTGAAGCTGGTCCGAGAAACATCTCTTCAGTAGCTTCTACTATTGGTTCAACAATGGCCATTGAGGTAAGCTACCATTCAGCAATTGTTCCACCAGTTATGGCACGTTCTTTCCAATAACTGTTAGATTCAGCAGGACCTATTCCTAAACAAAGTGAACCACCAAGAACTCTATTCAAGCCAATTCTTTTACGACCACAAGGCAGAATCACGCTGAACCCCACGCCTGTCAGCATCATACCTGTTGCACCTTCATCAGCTATTGTTCCTTAAGGGTGCATTTGGTATGGAGAACAAAGTGGAACAAGACAGAATAGAACAGGCTTGTCCCATGTTTGGCGTGATCATATGTGGGACACGCTAGAACTAAGTGGAACAAGCATGGGACACACTTGTCCCACTCCAACCCCATAGAACTAAGTAGAACAACAATATTTTGACTAATATACCCTTTGTTAAAAACAAAAACATAAAACATGTCTTCTCATAAGGGTGTGCAAAACCCGAATAGTCTGAAATCTGAATCCGCATCCGAACCAAAAATAAGGTGTTTTTGCAAAACCCGAATAACCCGAAATCTGATAATCCGAAACTCGACATTTGGGAGGATATCTAGGTTTAGATTGGGTTTGATCGTTGGCCACCCAAACCGTCCGAAAACCCAAAATAACATAAATCTATATTTTAAATACTATATATATATATATATATATTTATCTAATTATTTTTTAAAATCGTAAATTATATTTTGTTGAAATATTTTCTAAATTTTAAACTTGATATCGATTTCATCAATCTTTCAATCAATTGTAATCATCCTAAAAAAATGATTGAATTTATATATAACTTTTGCATTATATAATATCCGAACCCGACCGACATTAATCCGAAACCCGACCAACCCAAACCCGAAACAACCTAAAATCCGAAACTTAAAATTTGGGTTTTGATTTCCATATCTAAAATCCAATCGTGATAAATTAGTTTTATGTTTTTGACAATCCATTGCACTATGTATAGTAATGTAAATTAGTTTTATGTGATGTAATCTATGATTTTTGCTCAGGGGTAAATTCGTCATTTAACCAGTCTAGTCCTGTTTTGTCCAGTTCTGTCATGCCTTGCCAAACGCTAGACAGTTGTCCTGTTCTGTTCTGTCCTATCCTGTTCCATCTTGTCCTGTCCTGTCTTGTCTGCGTACCAAACGCACCCTCAGTGGCACCAAATAACAGAGTCCCTAGGTTTGCATTCAAAGGTCGAACGAGACCGTAGAAGTTTGCAAGACTCTCAGTTATCCCTGAAGAACACTCAATTTAGTGGTTAGCACTCATGACTTAGAAACAAGGAACATACTCCCATGCAGGAAGCTCATCAGATCCCTCACTCACCACCCAAGTACAAGAGCAGGTAAAGCAATGTGACCTTTTCAGTTCTATCTCAACTTTGCAAAGGTATAGATCTTTTTCCACTAGACTAGGGCTGCTCCAAAAGGATTCCAGAGACAAATTCTTGATGCATTCCCTGAAATAAGGAACACCATCAGTAAATTAAGATGTAAATCCTTTTGTGATGTCACTTGTGTATATAACTTAGACTGAATTAGAGACATTTACACTGAAGTCTTGGTCACTAATGGACACATTGTAGTAGTCAGGAGAAGATCTGTAGATTATTCTCCTAAGTCCATACCCAGACTACTATGTCTCACTCCAATGGTTCATTCTACACTAGACACGTTGGAATTTAGGGGTACGGGCACACACCGCCTAAGTCCCACCGTGGATTTAACCACGGCCTCAAGTTCTGGAACTAAATCTAGGATCGATCCATATGCCCTCGGTAGCCTATTCCGTAAAGGTCGGGTACTTTGTACCATTCGTTGAAGACGCCATAGTCTTTGTAGCCACTATGGTAGCATCCCAGACAAAGGTGCCCCAAAGTCGGTGTTCGGAAAACAAAGTCCAAACCATGAAATTCAATTTCATTAAATCAAAGCATAACCCAAAAAGAGTTTCTAATTTCTCAACATATTTTGATTTCGGAAATTCACATAAAAGTTCATGTAATGAGCAATTGGATTAAGACATATAAACTCATATCCGATAGAAGTTCGTTATCCGGAAAAATCCATAAAAGGAATCACAAACGGATCAAAAAGCATGTTATATAAACAAAACACAACAACTAAAAGCAAAATTGATCAAGAGTTGAAAACAATTCCGGATAACCAATTCACATACCCACTTTTGTGGATATTTGGATTCATAATGAATCTTGTGGATGAAATGACCACATCAAATGGTCATTCCCGTGTCAAAGAAGTTTGAATCCATACCTGAGATGATCCCTTTCCTATCTTTATAGTCTCCTGCAATTCAACATGAATTCTTTGAATTATCGGTAACGGAATTTGGAATTATATGCTCACACAAGTCACAACGGTCCTAAAATTACCTATGAACCTCCCAAAGTGCTAACAATATCCTTATGACACTTTAAACCAGGTAAACATGAATTTACATGCCATTTAGAACACTAGATTTTATTTCAAAGAAGAACACATTTTGAAAATTTATCAGAGTTATTAGCTTTCTGATACCTCAAGTTTCTGACTTTTCCTCCTATTTAGAGGCCAATACAGAAGTTATCATAAACATGAAAGTTGTTATGTGATCGATTAGGATGCTAAACGTTTTGGATTCATCTCATTCGGATAAACCATCGATTTTCTATGAATTTTACCAAAATAGCATGTTGATCCCGAGTACAGTGTGATCAGTCTCAAAAACACACTGTTTTGGGTCATTTAAAATCATAATTTGATTTTGGGATAAACTACAAAGTTGTTCTAGACACGCTAAGCATTCCAACGATGTATCATGCACCTCATTTGGATCAGCCATTTATTTTATACGAATTTTTGAACTCACTAGATAGAAACTATTAAGACATGCAGTTCTTATTGATGCATTTCATCAAACACTTGGAGGACACAACTACAAATTAGGGCTCAAAGTTATATTCATGGTTACAAATACCAATCTTTGAATATTTTGAACCAATATAACATAGATTAAAAACATACAACTTCATGCAAAACCCAATTTCAAGATTAAAGACCCAAAACAGGGAAATTACACATACTTAGTATGTGTTCTAACATAAAAACCAAAAATTGAAGGTATCAAAGGATTACCTTAGTGTTTTTGACTTCAAAACTTCAAAATTACACTTGAACTTCTTCAAATCTTCAAGAAATTAGATGATTTTCCACTTTTTCTCTAATTCTTTCTTCCCCTCTCTCTCTCTCTCTCTAAACGATCAGGTTATGAAAACACAATTAGGTATTTTTTTTTAATTATATAAATACAAGTTTGAGCCTTTGTTTAAATTGGTCCCCTCAAACTTCTAGAACTTCAAAATCTATCCTAGTCTTAACTTTTCTTAATTTTCAAATTTAATATAAGTTTTAAATTGACTAATCTTGGCCCCTCAACATGGTCACACTTAATCTAGAGTTCAATGTACAACTTAATAATACATAGGGTACAAGTTAATTATGCACACAATTATATATATAATTCGAATGACGGATTTTTGGGGTATCATAACTTCCCACCCTTAAAAAAAAGATTTCGTCCCCGAAATCTAGTTACGGATTGAAAAGACTTACTTTATATGAAGAGCTCGGGATATTCACGTCGCATAAAGTCTTCCGTCTCCTATGTCGCTTCACGCTCCGTATGATTCATCCACAACACGTTGACATACGAAATTATCTTTCTACGCGTCCCTCACTCCTCTCGATCTAAAATCTTTTTCGATTCTTCTCGATAGGAGAGATCTTTTTCAATTTTATTGACAGGATAGTCTATCACGTGTAGGGGGTGATAGTGATATTCGCGTAATGCAGATACGTGAAAAACATCATGCACATGGGATAACTGAGGGGGCAGCGCTAACCGATATGCGACTTGACCGATCCTTTCCAAGACTTCGAATGGACCGATATACCGAGGACTCAGCTTGCCTTTAATTCCGTATCAACGAGTACCATGAGTCGGTGAAACTTTGAGGAATACGTGGTCACCCGGTCGAAATTCGAGGTGTCGACGATGTTTATCAGCATAACTCTTCTGACTAGATTGTGCTTCCCTCATTTTCTGTCGGTCTACCTCGATCTTTTCAGTCGTAAATTGGATAAGCTTAGGACCTTCGATCACTTTTTCTCCGACTTCGTTCCAACAAGTTGGCGATCTGCATTTTCGACCGTGTGCCAATACTTGATTGCCAACTGTTGTTATAAGAGAATTCAATAAGAAAGAGATAATCATCCCAACACCCACTCCATTCCAAAGCACAGGCTCGGAGCATGTCTTATAATGTCTGTATGGTGCGTTCAGACTAACCGTCTGTCTGGGGATGAAAAGCAGTACTAAAATTGAATCGAGTACCCCAGGATTTTTGTAGACCTTCCTAGAATCGAGAAGTAAAAAGTCGGTCTCTATCAGAAGTTATAGAAACTGGTGTGCCATGAAGTCGAATAATATCACGCTGGAAGAGATCAGTCAGTTTATATATAGACCAAGTCTGGCGAATAGGAATAAAATGGGTTGATTTCGTTAAACGGTCGACAATCACCCAAATAGAGTCATGTTCAGAAGTTGTTTTTGGGCAACGCAACTACGAAATCCATTGTGATATGTTCCCATTTCCATACTGGAATTTCAAGAGGTTGAAGGAGTCCACTAGAGCGTTGATGCTCGATTTTTACTCGCTGACAAGTTAAACAACGTGAAACATGTTCTGCGATGTCTCGCTTCATACCGTTCCACTAGAAAGTTTGTTTCAGATCTCTATACATTTTGGTAGTACCCGGATGAATAGAGAAAGTGGAGTCATGAGCTTCTTTCAAAACAGCTTCTTTCACCTGAGTATCATTTGGAACACAGAGCCGGTCACGAAACCATAGAGTCCCATCGTCATCAATTCGAAATTCAGAATTTGGTCCATTCTGAATGTGATCGTGAATAGTCCAAATTTCACCATCATTCTGTTGGGCGACTTTTATCCGTGATATAAGAGTCGGCTCTACTATAAAACTAGATAGAAAACTTTGATCATTATGCGGATAGATTTCCAACCCGTACCAATCAATCTTTGTAGCCAACTGTGTGGGGACTAATAAGGAAGAGATTTGTCCAACAGCTTTTCGACTGAGTGCATCTACGACTACTTTTGATTTGCCCGGATGATACTGAATCCGGACGTCATAGTCCTTAAAAAGCTCAAGCCACCGCCTCTGGCGCATGTTTAGCTCCTTCTGAGTAAAGATATACTTCAGACTTTTATGGTCTGTAAATACCTCACATGTCTCGCCATACAGATAGTGGCGCCATATTTTGAGAGCAAAGATGACCGCAGCCAACTCTAAATCATGAGTCGGATAATTTACCTCGTAGGGTTTCAACTGTCGTTAGGCGTATGCGATCACTCTGCCATGTTGCATTAACACACAACCCAAACCTTGCTTCGAGGCGTCATTGTATATCTGGAAACCGCCGGTGTCTGTCGGTAAAACAAGAATCGGTGCAGTAACCAAGCAATGCTTCAGTTCTTCAAAACTGACTTCTTGATTTGAGCCCCACTCAAACTTAACACCTTTTCGTAGTAATTGAGTCATAGGCAGAGCTATTTTAGAAAATCCCTCGACAAAACGTCGATAATAGCCCACGATACCTAGAAAACCACGGACTTCAGATATATTTGTCGGTCTTAGCCACTTTGTGACAACTTCAATTTTTGTAGGGTCTACTGTCACACCCTCAGCAGATATAACGTGACCCAAAAATGTGACCTGTTCAAGCCAGAATTCCCACTTGGAGAACTTAGCATAAAGTTGTTTATGTCTGAGTGTCTCCAATGCTATACGAAGGTCTTGTTCATGATCTTCGTGGGACTTAGAATAGATTAGTATATCATCGATGAAAACAATGATAAACTCATCCAAATAGTCCTTAAAGACTCGATTCATAAGATCCATGAAAACCGCTGGAGCATTCGTAAGACCGAATGGCATAAATATGAACTCATAGTGACCATAACGTGTTTTGAAAGCGGTTTTAGGGATATCACAATCACGGATTCTAAGTTGATGATATCCTGAGCGAAGGTCAATTTTTGAAAAGCATCTTGCCCCTTGTAGTTGATCAAACAAATCGTCGATCCCGGGTAATGGATACTTATTTAGGATGGTAACACGGTTTAGCTCACGATATCTATACAGGGCCGCATGGAACCGTCTTTCTTTTTGACAAACAAAACAGGGGCTCCCCAGGGAGAGACACTTAGACAAATAAAACCCTTGTTTAGAAGCTCTTCAATTTGAGCCTTCAGCTCTTTCATTTCAGTAGGGGCCATACGATAGGGAGATTTAGAAATTCGTGCGGCCCCTGGAATTAATTCGATACAGAACTCGACCTCTCTTACCGGTGGAATACCCAGTAAATCATATGGAAAGACATCTGGAAGTTCTTTGAGAATAGGAATAGAAATAACCAACCTAGACAATTCCTACACTACCCATTCCTATTCCTACCCATTCCTTGATACCAAAACTGTAACGACCCCGTCCCGAGATATATAGGACAATTTCCGCTACACACACACACACACACACACATATATATATATACATATATATATATATATTCACATAAACCCAAAAGAACCTCATTTTCAGAAAGAGGTTGGGAAAGTACAGAGCATGCTAAGTATTATTTACGTTACAAAATACAAATCCAAAAGCTTAACATAACTATAAATTGATAACCAAAAGTTATAGCGTCACAAGAAAGGATTATCCCAAAAAGTCACTTGTGTCGCTCTCGTCACCTTGCCCCCATCCCGATTCTACATCAAATACCTTCCGTGCAAAGAAAACACACGGCTGAGCGACATGCTCAGTGAACGGATAATATTAAAAAAAATAGTAATCCAAAGAACAAATTAATAAAATTAGGTACAATGAAAATGAATTAACCATTTAAATCAACTTGGTTGAAAATATATACATTCAATGAATCAATAAACCGAATCATGATGATCTGAAATGTAACTCGAAAACAACTACAAATCCGAAACAACGGAAGTCAACATCAAAGTCTCAAATTAATTTCGTGCAACAAGGACACGTTGTCCGATGGTCGGCCAAACCAACCGGACGGTTGGAATTTAGGGGTACGGGCACACACCGCCTAAGTCCCACCGTGGATTTAACCATGGCCTCAAGTTCTGGAACTAAATCTAGGATCGATCCATATGCCCTTGGTAGCCTATACCGTAAAGGTCGGGTACTTTGTACCATTCGTTGAAGACGCCATAGTCTTTGTAGCCACTACGGTAGCATCCCAGACAAAGGTGCCCCAAAGTCCGGTGTTCGGAAAACAAAGTCCAAACCATGCAATTCAATTTTATTAAATCAAAGCATAACCCAAAAAGAGTTTCTAATTTCTCAACATATTTTGATTTCGGAAATTCACATAAAAGTTCATGTAATGAGCAATTGGATTAAGACATATAAACTCATATCCGATAGAAGTTCGTTATCCGGAAAAATCCATAAAAGGAATCACAAACGGATCAAAAAGCATGCTATATAAACAAAACACAACAAATAAAAGCAAAACGGATCAAGAGTTAAAAACAATTCCGGATAACCAATTCACATACCCACTTATGTGGATATTTGGATTCATAATGAATCTTGTGGATGAAATGACCACATCAAATGGTCATTCCCGTGTCAAAGAAGATTGAATCCATACCTGAGATGATCCCTTTCCTATCTTTATAGTCTCCTGCAATTCAACATGAATTCTTTGAATTATCGGTAACGGAATTTGGAATTCTATGCTCACACAAGTCACAACGGTCCTAAAATTACATACGAACCTCCCAAAGTGCTAAAAATATCCTTATGACACTTTAAACAAGGTAAACATGAATTTACATGCCATTTAGAACACTAGATTTTATTTCAAAGAAGAACACATTTTGAAAATTTATCAGATTTATTAGCTTTCTGATACCTCAAGTTTCTAACTTTTCCTCCTATTTAGAGGCCAATACAGAAGTTATCATAAACATGAAAGTTGTTATGTGATCTATTAGGAAGCTAAACGTTTTGGATTCATCTCATTCGGATAAACCATCGATTTTCTATGAATTTTACCAAAACAGCATGTTGATCCCGAGTACAGTGTGATCAGTCTCAAAAACACACTGTTTTGGGCCATTTAAAATCATAATTTGATTTTGGGATAAACTACAAAGTTGTTCTAGACACGCTAAACATTCCAACTATGTATCATGCACCTCATTTGGATCAGCCATTTATTTTATACGAATTTTTGAACTCACTGGACAGAAACTGTTAAGACATGCAGTTCTTATTGATACATTTCATCAAACACTTGGAGGACACAACTACAAATTAGGGCTCCAAGCTATATTGATGGTTACAAACACCAATCTTTGAACATTTTGAACCAATATAACATAGATTAAAAACATACAACTTCATGAAAACCCAATTTCAAGATTAAAAACCCAAAATCAAAACATAACTTCAATTTTTTGATAGATTTTAGTTAAACTACAATAATCCATCCATTTTAACAACCTAATTTACTAAAACAAGGAAATTACACGTACTTAGTATGTGTTATAACAGAAAAACCAAAAATTGAAGGTATCAAAGGATTACCTTAGTGTTTTTGACTTCAAAACTTCAAAATTACACTTGAACTTCTTCAAATCTTCAAGAAATTAGATGATTTTCCACTTTTTCTCTAATTCTTTCTTCCCCTCTCTCTCTCTCTAAACGATCAGGTTATGAAAACACAATTAGGTATTTTTTTAATTATATAAATACAAGTTTGAGCCTTTGTTTAAATTGGTCCCCTCAAACTTCTAGAATTTCAAAATCTATCCTAGTCTTAACTTTTCTTAATTTTCAAGTTTAATATAAGTTTTAAATTGACTAATCTTGGCCCCTCAACATGGTCATACTTAATCTAGAGTTCAATGTACAATTTAATAATGCATAGGGTACAACTTAATTATGCACACAATTATATATATAATTCGAATGACGGATTTTTGAGGTATCTTAACTTCCCCCCCTTAAAAAAAGATTTCGTCCCCGAAATCTAGTTACGGATTGAAAAGACTTACTTTATATGAAGAGCTCGGGATATTCACGTCGCATAAAGTCTTCCGTCTCCTATGTCGCTTCACGCTCCGTATGATCCTTCCACAACACGTTGACATACGAAATTATCCTTCTACGCGTCCCTCTCTCCTCTCGATCTAAAATCTTTTCCGGTTCTTCTCGATAGGAGAGATCTTTTTCAATTTTATTGACAGGATAGTCTATCACGTGTAGGGGGTGATAGTGATATCCGCGTAATGCAGATACGTGAAAAACATCATGCACATGGGACAACTGAGGGGGCAGCGCTAACCGATATGCGACTTGACCGATCCTTTCCAAGACTTCGAATGGACGGATATACCGAGGACTCAGCTTGCCTTTAATTCTGTATCAACGAGTGCCATGAGTCGGTGAAACTTTGAGGAATACGTGGTCACCCGGTCGAAATTCGAGGTGTCGACGATGTTTATCAGTATAACTCTTCTGACGAGATTGTGCTTCCTTCATTTTCTATCGGGCTACCTCGATCTTTTCAGTCGTAAATTGGATAAGCTTAGGACCTTCGATCACTTTTTCTCCGACTTCGTTCCAACAAGTTGGCGATCTGCATTTTCGGTCGTACAATGCTTCATAGGGAGTCATGCCAATACTTGATTGCCAACTGTTGTTATAAGAGAAATCAATAAGAAAGAGATAATCATCCCAGCACCCATTCCATTCCAAAGCACAGGCTCGGAGCATGTCTTCTAATGTCTGTATGGTGCGTTCAGACTGACCGTCTGTCTGGGGATGAAAAGCAGTACTAAAATTGAATCGAGTACCCCAGGATTTTTGTAGACCTTCCTAGAATCGAGAAGTAAAAAAGCCGGTCTCTATCAGAAGTTATAGAAACTGGTGTGCCATGAAGTCGAATAATATCACGCTGGAAGAGATCAGTCAGTTTAGATATAGACCAAGTCTGGCGAATAGGAAGAAAATGGATTGATTTCGTCAAACGGTCGACAATCACCCAAATAGAGTCATGTTTAGAAGTTGTTTTGGGCAACACAACTACTAAATCCATTGTGATATGTTCCCATTTCCATACTGGAATTTCAAGAGGTTGAAGGAGTCCACTAGAGCGTTGATGCTCGATTTTTACTCGCTGATAAGTTAAACAACGTGAAACATGTTTTGCGATGTCTCGCTTCATACCGTTCCACTAGAAAGTTTGTTTCAGATCTCTATACCTTTTGGTAGTACCCGGATGAATAGAGAAAGGGGAGTCATGAGCTTCTTTCAAAACAGCTTCTTTCAACTCAGTATCATTTGGAACACAGAGCCGGTCACGAAACCATAGTGTCCCATCGTCATCAATTCGAAATTCAGAATTTAGTCCATTCTGAATGTGATCATGAATGGTCCAAATTTCACCATCATTCTGTTAGGCGGCTTTTATCCGTGATATAAGAGTCGGCTCCACTATCAAACTAGATAGAAAACTTTGATCATTATGCGGATAGATTTCCAAACCGTACCGATCAATCTTTGTAGCCAACTGTGTGGGGACTAATAAGGAAGAGATTTGTCCAACAGCTTTTCGACTGAGTGCATCTGCGACTACATTTGCATTGCCCAGATGATACAGAATCCAGACGTCATAGTCCTTAAGAAGCTCAAGCCACCGCCTCTGGCGCATGTTTAGCTCCTTCTGAGTAAAGATATACTTCAGACTTTTATGGTCTGTAAATACCTCACATGTCTCGCCATACAGATAGTGGAGCCATATTTTGAGAGCAAAGATGACCGCAACCAACTCTAAATCATGAGTCGGATAATTTACCTCGTAGGGTTTCAACTGTCGTTAGGCGTATGCGATCACTCTGCCATGTTGCATTAACACACAACCCAAACCTTGCTTCAAGGCGTCATTGTATATCTGGAAACCGCCGGTGTCTGTCGGTAAAACAAGAATCGGTGCAGTAACCAAGCAATGCTTCAGTTCTTCAAAACTGGCTTCTTGATTTGAGCCCCACTCAAACTTAACACCTTTTCGTAGTAATCGAGTCATAGGCAGAGCTATTTTAGAAAATCCCTCGACAAAACGTCGGTAATAGCCCACGAGAGTAGGGGTGTTCATCCAAACCGCACAAACCGCCCACACCGCACCACACCGCACCGCAAAACACGGTTTAGAACTTTCGCAGTGCGGTTTGCAGTTTGTACTTTTACCAAACCGCACTATGCGGTGCGGTTTGCGGTTTTGAGTTTTCAAACCGCGGTTCAAACCGCACCGCACCGCATCTTTTATATTACTTTTTAATTCTTAATTTTAAACACATATATATATAATAGTTTAATTTAATATTTATATAATTGGGTTTTGTGTTTTTAATTATGGACTTTAAGAGTTTAAGTTTTGGACTTTGTTAAATAACCCTTTTTAATTATAAGCCTTTTAAAAGTTTATGTCTCAACATATGAAAAAATGGCCTAGGTTAGGACGTTCACTATTGGAGACGTCACTTTATCCGTTTATCGTATTGAAACAATTTATTTTTTTAGACTATTTTTAGTTATGCATTTTGGAGTTGGATGTATTCAAACTCTTTATTTTTTGGACAACGGTCACTTAATCGTTGATTTTCTAATTTTTTTAAACTTATAATTATTTGGATTGTACGCATAAAGTGCGATAGGGGCAACCCGCATAAACCGCACCGCATTTCGCGGTGCGGTTTGGTGCAGTTTGAGGTATATGCGGTACGGTTTGCGGTTTGGGAAAATGCTCAAACCGCACATGCGGTGCGGTTTGCGGTTTTGCCCCAAACCGCACCGCGAACACCCCCTAGAAAACCACGAACTTCAGATATATTTTTCGGTCTTGGCCACTTTGTGACAGCTTCAATTTTAGTAGGGTCTACTGTCATACCCTCACCAGATATAATGTGACCCAAAAATGTGACTTGTTCAAGCCAGAATAGCATAAAGTTGTTTATGTCTGAGTGTCTCCAGTGCTATACGAAGGTGTTGTTCATGATCTTCATGGGACTTAAAATAGATTAGTATATCATCGATGAAAACAATGATAAACTCATCCAAATAGTCCTTAAAGACTCGATTCATAAGATCCATGAAAACCGCTGGAGCATTCGTAAGACCGAATGGCATAACTATGAACTCATAGTTACCATAATGTGTTTTGAAAGCAGTTTTAGGGATATCACAATCACGGATTCTAAGTTGATGATATCTTGAGCGAAGGTCAATTTTTGAAAAGTATCTTGCCCCTTGTAGATGATCAAACAAATCGTCGATCCTGGGTAATGGATACTTATTTAGGATGGTACACGGTTTAGCTCACGATATCTATACAGAGCCGCATGGAACCGTCTTTCTTTTTGACAAACAAAACAGGGGCTCCCTAGGGAGAGACACTGGGACAAATAAAACCCTTGTTTAGAAGCTCTTCAATTTGAGCCTTCAACTCTTTCATTTCAGTAGGGTCCATACGATAGGGAGATTTAGAAATTCGTGCGGCCCCTAGAATTAATTCGATACAGAACTCGGCCTCTCTTACCGGTGGAATACCTGGTAAATCATATGGAAAGACATCTGGAAGTTTTTTTAGAATAGGAATAGAAATAACCAACCTAGACAATTCCTACACTACCCATTCCTATTCCTACCCATTCCTTGATACCAAAACTGTAACTACCCCCGTCCCGAGATATATAGGAAAATTTCCGTTACACACACACATATATATATATATATATATTCACATAAACCCAAAAGAACCTCATTTGCAGATAGAGGTTGGAAAAGTACAGAGCATGGTAAGTATTATTTACATTACAAAATACAAATCCAAAAGCTTAGCATAACTATAATTTATAACCAAAAGTTATAGCGTCACTAGAAAGGATTATCCCAAAAAGTCACTTGTGTCGCTCTCGTCACCTTGACCCCATCCTGATTCTACATCAAATACCTGTCGTGCAAAGAAAACACATGGCTGAGCGATATGCTCAGTGAACGGATAATATTAAAAAAATAGTAATCCAAAGAACAAATTAATAAAACTAGGTACGATGAAAATGAATTAACCATATAAATCAACTTGGTTGAAAATATATACATTCAATGAATCAATAAACTGAAATCATGATGATCCGAAATGTAACTCGAAAACAACTACAAATCCGAAACAACGAAAGTCAACATCAAAGTCTCAAATTAATTTCGTGCAACAAGGACACGTTGTCTGATGGTCGGCCAAACCAACCGGACGGTTGGAATTTAGGGGTACGGGCACACACCGCCTAAGTCCCACCGTGGATTTAACCACGACCTCATGTTCTGGAACTAAATCTAGGATCGATCCATACGCCCTTGGTAGCCTATTCCGTAAAGGTCGGGTACTTTGTACCATTCGTTGAAGACACCATAGTCTTTTTTGGAAATCCTAGGCCTATGGCCCAGACTAATCCCTGGCAATTAGGGCCTTTGGCCCAGATGCTAAAGCATTCAACCCTGAGTTTATCCTAAGTGGCCATAAGTGTTGCGAGTGGGGCTCGAACCCGGGTTGAGCGCTATGAACTCCCCAAGCCTTTACCACCACACCACAACCCTTGTGGTTAAGACGCCATAGTCTTTGTAGCCACTATGGTAGCATCCCAGACAAAGGTCCCCCAAAGTCCGGTGTTCGGAAAACAAAGTCCAAACCATGAAATTCAATTTCATTAAATCAAAGCATAACCCAAAAAGAGTTTCTAATTTCTCAACATAATTTGATTTTGGAAATTCACATAAAAGTTCATGTAATGAGCAATTGGATTAAGACATATAAACTCATATCCGATAGAAGTTCGTTATCCGGAAAAATCCATAAAAGGAATCACAAACGGATCAAAAAGCATGTTATATAAACAAAACACAACAACTAATAGCAAAACTAGTCAAGAGTTGAAAACAATTCCGGATAACCAATTCACATACCCACTTTTGTGGATATTTGGATTCATAATGAATCTTGTGGATGAAATGACCACATCAAATGGTCATTCCCGTGTCAAAGAAGATTGAATCCGTACCTGAGATGATCTCTTTCCTATCTTTATAGTCTCCTGCAATTCAACATGAATTCTTTGAATTATCGGTAACGGAATTTGGAATTCTATGCTCACACAAGTCACAACGGTCCTAAAATTACCTACGAACCTCCCAAAGTGCTAACAATATCCTTATGACACTTTAAACAAGTAAACATTAATTTACATGCCATTTAGAACACTAGATTTTATTTCAAAGAAGAACACATTTTGAAAATTTATCAGAGAGTTATCAGCTTTCTGATACCTCAAGTTTCTGACTTTTCCTCCTATTTAGAGGCCAATACAGAAGTTATCATAAACATGAAAGTTGTTATGTGATCTCTTAGGAATCTAATCGTTTTAGATTCATCTCATTCGGATAAACCATCGATTTTCTATGAATTTTACCAAAACAGCATGTTGATCCCTAGTACAGTGTGACCAGTCCCAAAAACACACTGTTTTGGGCCATTTAAATTCAGAATTTGATCTTGGGATAAACTACAAAGTTGTTCTAGACACGCTAAGCATTCCAACGATGTATCATACACCTCATTTGGATCAGCCATTTAATTTATATGAATTTTTGAACTCACTGGACAGAAACTGTTAAGACATGCAGTTCTTATTGATGCATTTCATCAAACACTTGGAGGACACAACTACAAATTAGGGCTCAAAGCTATATTCATGGTTACAAATACAATTCTTTGAACATTTTGAACCAATATAACATAGATTAAAAACATAAAACTTCATGTAAAACCCAATTTCAAGATTAAAGACCCAAAATCAAAACATAACTTCAATTTTTTGATAGATTTTAGTTAAACTACAATAATCCATCCATTTTAACAACCTAATTTACTAACACAAGGAAATTACACATACTTAGGGGGTGTTTGGTTGGGGGTATTTGAAGGTAATCAATGGGAATGATATCCATTATTTATGTTTGGTTCAAAGAGGGAATGAAAATGGAATGATTGATGGTGTTTGGTTACAAGTAATTTAATCAATCATTATAATAGAAATGTGTAAAAATCATTCCCATACAAATTGGGGGGAATGAACTGATTTATGCATCCTTTATCTTATCTGGGTTTTTTTTCTTGGCCTTCCACCTCTCCTAACATTTCCACCTCCCCCAAGCTTCAACATCACAGATGCTATTTCTTTTATCTGGGCTTTTTTTCTTCTCCTACATGCAGAAGAAATCAAGGGTTTCCTCCAATTTTGGTTTCATATATGGGTTTTTTTCCTATCTCCTCCGATTTTGCTTTCATATCTGGGGTTTTTTTCGATTATGGGTTTCCTTATCTTCCTACTTGAAGAAGATGTTTTTTTATGGGGGAAGTATTTGATTTTAGGTTTTTTTCGATTTTGGGTTTCTATATCAAAGAATATGTATGAAGATGAAGATGTTGTTTATCTTCCTACCTGCACTGTTAATTGGGGGAGTGAAGATTGGAGTTGTTGAAGATGGAGTTGTTGAAGATGCTTGTTGGAGATGCTTGGTGAAGGTGGAGATGCATAGTTAAAAGGATGAAGATGAAGGGATGGGTGGAGACGTGGGGTAGGCAACTAGTGACTAGTCAATTGTCATGTTTACTTTTTTTTTTAATTCAAGAAATCCATAATAGTAATATAATGGAATGGAAATAATGATTCCTATTCTACCCTATTTTGATTATCATTCCCATTTTCATTCTTTGAAACGAACCAAACGCCCCCTTAGTATGTGTTCTAACATAAAAACCAAAAATTGAAGGTATCAAAGGATTACCTTAGGGTGTGTTTGGTACAGAGAGTTGAAGACAGAGAAATGGAAATGATTTCCATTTCTCTTGTTTGGTAACACAGAGAAATAAGGCAATTTCATTTCCCTATTTTTATTTCTCCACAAAGTGAAGGGAAATGGTGAGAATTGAAATCAGAGAATTGAGGGTCTTCCACAAAGTAAAAAACACATCGTCTCTTCCCTCACCTCATCGCTCTCTCTCTCTCACTCTCGGCGCTCTCTCTCTATCCGGCGAGCTCTCCATCTCGGCTTCCCTCACCTCGTCGCTCTCTCCCTCACTCTCGGCGCTCTCCCTCTCCGGCGAGCTCTCCATCTCCGGCGCTCTCCCTCTCCGGCGAGCCCTCACGGCGGCGCTCTCTCTCTCCATCTCCGACGCTCTCCATCTCCGGCACTCTCCCTCTCTCGGCGCTCTCCCTCTCCGGCGATCTCTCGGCGCTCTCCCTCTCACCGGCGCTCTCCCTCTCTATATCCGATCTACATCTGGAAATGTCCTCCATTTCCATCTCTAGATTCGATCTCCATATCAAGTTTCCACACAACAACCCCTCTGGTATGTTGCATTTTACCCTCTAAACCCCCTTCCCCACACCTGAAATTTTTTGTTCTGTAGCTCGAGCACCATGACACGACACAGGTCGTCAAATGACTGTTCGCCTCGACTGCGTTTTTTCTTTTCGATTAGGATGTATTTCAGTATCTGGTTAGGTTTGGATAAGGGGTTTGTATTTCTGTATTTGGTTGGGTTGCAAATCAAAATGTATCTGTATGTTGGGTTGGAAATCAAAATGTATATGTATTTCTGCAGTTAATTTTATGATTTCTTGTTTCTGTATGGGGTTTGGTCAAAAATTTACTATGATGATAATGTCAGTGAATTTGTTTATGTTGGGTTGGAAATCCCCCAAAAGAGCTCACTTCCATCATTGATGATTTGTTGTTGAATTCTCTGTTATATTTCTCTGTGCTCCCAAACAAGAGAAATGATTTCCTGTTACATTTCTCTACTGAATTCTCTGTGCTACCAAATAGGATAGTCAATTCCTATTCTCCAGACCAATTCTCTTTCTCTGCAATTCCATTCTCTGCAATCATTTCTCTGCAATTCCATTCTCTGTACCAAACGCACCCTTAGTGTTTTTGACTTCAAAACTTCAAAATTACACTTGAACTTCTTCAAATCTTCAAGAAATTAGATGATTTTCCACTTTTTTCTCTAATTCTTTCTTCCCCCCTCTCTCTCTCTCTCTCTCTAAACGACCAGGTTATGAAAACACAATTAGGTATTTTTTTTTAAAATTATATAAATACAAGTTTGAGCCTTTGTTTAAATTGGTCCCCTCAAACTTCTAGAATTTCAAAATCTATCCTAGTCTTAACTTTTCTTAATTTTTCAAGTTTAATATAAGTTTTAAATTGACTAATCTTGGCCCCTCAACATGGTCATACCTAATCTAGAGTCTAATGTACAACTTAATAATGCATAGGGTACAACTTAATTATGCACACAATTATATATATAATTCGAATGACGGATTTTTGGGATATTATATACATGGTCATTCAAAGGAAGGATCAGGTTTCTAAGAACCCAATACCTCAAACCAATCGCCAGTATCTGATTCTTCTTTAACACACATACTCTCTACCCCAACATCTCATGATTCAGATATTGGTATAGAAAGAGTATTCTTACTTTATTTCATTTTGAAAGGTCTACCATTTGATGTGGGAAAGATTGTCTCTTACCACATCAAGATTGTCTAGATAGAAACAATGCTAGGTTGCCATACCTAACCATATTGCAAAAGTTGTTATCTAACTCTAACCTCATTATTCTGCCTACTGATCATTTTTACACTGAGAAAATGATCATTGATAGGCAAAGCATTGAGCTACTTGGAGTGGCTTATGAGGAGCTTTTTGTGATTATTCCAATTATACCCTTATAAGCTAGCTTTTTCATAATCTACTTGGAGTAGCTTATGGGGAGTTTTTTGTGATTATTCCAATTATATCCTCATTAATATCCATTATTATATATTAACTATTAATTATAAATAAATATTAATTATTAAAATTTATTATTAATTAATTAATATTATATGAGAATTATAACATAAATTTCAATTATACGTTGATATAAAATTTTAATTATTTAGAATTATTGATAATTATATCAATTTTTTAATATTGATCAATATATTTTAGTTATCAATTATTATTATTTTTGTAATTATTATTTGATTATTTTTTCCATATTATACGTAACGGTTTTAAAAAAATCATAAGTTTATGTGTATATATATATATTTTAAATTTGGTTTAAAATTTATAATATATATAATAATAAATTTCAAAAATTTTAATTAACATATTATATTATTTACTATCTTATTTGTATTAATTAATATATTATATTAATATAAAATTATTTTAATTATATTACTAAATATTGTAATTGATTATTTTTGCTCAATGTTCTAAAAAACTTGCTACACAGCCGTCATGGCGTGCCATGGCACCAAGGCTTGTGTGTCACGCCACGTTAAGCCCATGGCACGCCATGGCCTAATGTGTAGTTATTATAATGATATATTTGATTTTTATTTACGTTTTTAATGTCTTAGTTGTAAGTTTTTAATATATAACCTAATTTAACTTGCTTATTACTATTGACTCATTGAGTAACAATATAAAACATACGTTTTTATTTATAATATTATATGTGAATTAGAAATTTGACGCCATAAGTCACGCCTTGGCTTCACCGTGGCTTCTAAGGCTTGAGGCTTGGCCTCGCCGCCACGCCACGCCTCACTCCATTTAGAGCCTTGTTTTTGCTAGATGTCCTTTTTGGTAATTTTACATCTTATAAGCTAGTTTTTGTCAAACTTGACTTTTTCATCAGCTAGCTTATCAGCCACCGGCTAGCTTATCATCTAGTTTTCCAAACATAGCCTTAAAATACAAGTTGGAAAGAGTATCTCTAATAGATACTTTAAAAAACTTCTAGAGTAAAATACAGATCTGGTCACTATGGTTATATTAAAACTATGGATGACGTCCCCTAAATAAACTAATTACATATACCGTCATTATGGTTTCTGTTTTGTTACGGATTAGGTCCCTTCTTTTAACATCATTAACCTTTAACTCTGTTAACTCAAGGATAATATGGCCTTTTTCATTTTTCAGTTAGTTTTATAAAAAAAATAATATATTATATGTATATTCCTTGTAAATTATGATCACATATAGATATATATACACACGCAACGCCTGATTACAACTTCTGTTTCCTTCCCTATAATCTCACTATAATATGGCCTTTTTCATTTTTCAGTTATTTTTATAAAAAAATAATATATTATATGTATATTCCTTATAAATTATGATCACATATAGATATATATACACACGCAACGCATGATTACAACTTCTGTTTCCTTCCCTATAATCTCACCAGCGGCACACCTTTTTCTCCGGCACGATCCATTCCGTCATCTCCACCCACTCATGACCTCCCTTCTTCCTTCCCATAGAGGTCCCTTCTTCCTTCCCATAGAGGTCCTTCTCTCATCTCCGATCACTACCACCAACAAAGGAGAACTCCGTCAACTGCCTTCCATCCCATTAACTAACTCCGTCGATCTGCCTTCATCATCGTCTCCCTTCTAAGGCAACCATTCACCCTTACCCTCGCACTCTTCTCCTTCATGAACAACTACGAGAAACAAAACAAAAAACGATTTACAGAAACGAAAAAAAACTGAAAACGAGCTGGTAAATCGAAATGATATGATATCGGATATGGTGGTGGATGTTCAATGGAAATGGAGATGTTCGACGCTGGTGGAGAGGAATTACAAGAGGGGAGAAGGAGAAGATCAGTGTTAGGTTTTTTTTTCTGGCGACAGTAGTAAGTGACCGAAAAAACGACGATGAGTGGCCAGAAAGAATGGAGATGGCCGGCGGTTTTCTTGGGGGATGTTGTAGGATTCTTTTATATTGGGAAATTAATTAAAATGACCGTATTTGAATATCGTATTACCGAAATGCCCTAAATCTCGATGTGTTTGCCGAAATACCCCTTATGTCCGGGATATAGGGTCGGGATGGGTCTCATCCCGGGGTTAGGGTGGTTCGGACCGAAAAGGAATCGTTCTCGGGGTTGGGGCTGGGATATGCACTGAATCCCGGGGTTAGGGTCGGGATGCACAGTGAATCCCGGGGTTAGGGCCAGGATTGATGGGTTTTCAATTAGGGTTTGAGAAACTAGGGTTTGGTCCTATCATTTTATGTGATTTCAAGTGTTTTTTCACGTTTTTGTTGCCTGATTTCAAGTGTTTTTCACGTTTTTTCCACTTTGTCATACAATAATTTTACTTGTCATTGAATGTATGGTTCACATTCATCTTCGGTATAAATTTTGCCTATAAAGATCAGTATAATGCAAGGCAAATTATTTCATCACATCCATTCCATTTTTCTTTCTTGCTCTCACTTTCATCATTTGAATTGCTTCTTTTTTCATACTTTTGAAAAAATGAGTTCACCTGTTGTAAAAGCTCCAGTCTATTTATGTTTCGATGGTCAGTGGGTTCAAAACAACAATGAGTGGTATTATATTGGGTACACAAAGCGTGATGTACAGATTCCAGTAATCTATACATATAAGAGGTTTCTTCATTACGCCATGGGAAAATGTGGAATCGAAGATTCTGCTACTTGCAAGTTGGTGTTCAAACGTGAAGATCGCTCACTAGTGGAGCTAAACAACGACGAACTAATACTTGGTTTTATGCAAATTGCAGCCGATTCAGAAAGACCTCTAAAAGTCTTTGTGTATGACGCAACATTGATGTGTGACGAAGGTGATGACGAAGATGATGTCGGAGGTGATGACGAAATCCATGTCGGTGGTAGTCAGCATGAGCCTGATTATCAATTTCAGGCATCATACGACACCACACTTTATGCTGATCATTCATATCGTCCTAACGACTCTTATCCCGATGTTGTTCCAGAGACGCAACTAGAAGAAGAACAACAAGCAGAAGAAGCTGAAAAAGAAGAAGAAGACGAAGAAAGACGGTTTTCTGGAGTTGCTCATGACGAAACCCATGTTTTCACAACGGGTATATCTGATCTGGATAGATCAAATACCGATACTGATGAGGACGAATAAGAAGAAACATATACCCCTAGCAATAAATCACTTGGTGAGTTAAACGATTATTTTGATATGCCTCATTCCCTTCCAAACCCGGAGACCAATATACCACCCTACCAACCCGTACCTTACAATCGCGGTACAAGTATACATGAAGGACAACTATTTGATACGAAGGATCAAATGTCCATACAGCTTGGAATTAAGTTCTTGGAAGAGGGTTTCGTGTTTATAAAGGAGAAATCCGACAAAAGCAGATACGTGGCTATCTGTGAGCAAAAAAATTGTAAGTGGCGTATGTTGGCGAAGTTCGTGGGCCCTAAAGGAGGGATGTTTACCGTTAGGAAGCTGAACGACGTACACACTTATTCGAGGACGCAACTGAATTCCAGAAACCGACAGGCCAACAAAAGGACTTTGGGCCACATATTGAAAGGCAAGTTTATTTACGCTAGCAGGTCATTTCAGCCGAATGACATCGTCGACGATATCAACCAGCAGTACGGGCTCAACATTGGTTACCACCAAGGATGCCGTGCGCGATGCAAGGCCTTACTAATGGTGAGAGGCACTCCTGAGGAGTCGTACGAACGACTCCCTATGTACTTATATAATTTGGAGCTGAAGAATCCGGGTACATGCACCAGAATAAGGACAGATTTGCACGGACGTTTTGAGTTGTGTTTCGCTGCTCTTGGATGTGCGATATGTATATCAACACGCCATATCTTTACATATTATAAATTATAACATTTACAAAGTTGTTCCACCTACGTTTTTTGCAGATCCGCACGTTTTTGGCAAACCTGCGTCCTGTCCTTATAATAGACGCGACCCATTTAAAGGGACCTTACCTAGGTATGATGTTTTTGGCGGTTGCCATGGAAGGAAATAACAACATTGTGCCATTGGCTTTCGGAGTAGGCAAGTCCGAGACGGGGGAGGAGGGGTTGGTTTTTGTCTAGGTTGAGAGAATGTATTGGAGTCCCAGAAGGGTTGGTGTTTATGTCGGACAGGTCTCCTTCCATAAGCGCCGCAATTTCTGCCGTGTACCCATCGACCCCTCATGCCTTATGTTGTCGACATTTAGAGATGAACGTGAAAAGCGCGGACAGGCGTATTACTACAAACCGCCCGACCTACTGGAAGGCATGCAAAGCATATACGGTTACGGAGTTTGATCGGTACATGGATGCACTACGATATGAAGTAGATCGTGGAGCACAAGTTATGGACGTTGCTGGTAAGGAGAGGTGGTCAAGGGCCCATTTTCCTGCACATCGGTATAATATAATGACCTCTAATAGTGCAGAGTCGGTGAATGCATTGTCCCGTTTTTCTCGTAGCTTACCGATTGTCAGGCTTATGGAGTACTTCCGAAATTTTCAACAAGAGTGGTACCTACTTCGACGACAAAAGGGAGGTTGATAAACTATGAAATCTTGAACTTATATGTTATTTGCTCTTCTTTTGTTATTTATAAATCGTAGCATAGTTAACACACACATGTTTGTAGGTGAAATGCGTAATCATCTTACACCAATGGCGGAGGCAAAGATTCTCAAAAGGGCGGGAAAGTCTGCCCAATGGAGGGTAAGAGGGATTGTATATGATAGGTTTGATGTTCGAGATACCCGTGGACACACGACTGTCGATATGCTTAACCGTGTTTGTAAATGTAAGCAATGGAAATATTATGGGTTACCATGCGGTCATGCCATCGCAGCTGCAAGGTCTATGAATCGTAGAGATTGCAGCGATCTAGCTCTACGTTACTTCACGTCCCATACTTACCGGTCAACATATCAGGAAGTAATCAATCCGGTTGGACCCCCTCAATCATGGGTTTTGCCACACGTCCCCCTTCCGCCATGCTATCCACCGTTAATAACCAAGAGACGTGCGGGGAGGCCAAGCAAGAACGATCGGCATCCATCTCGTGGTGAGGATCCGATACAGAGAACGTGTACTAGGTGTGGAGTAGTAGGACACACTCGTAGTGAATGTCCAACTCCTGCCCCTATAACCGTGCCCAGGAGTAGAGCTTCAAGTAGCCAAAGATTTCGCTCTTAGGGGTCATCGAACCTAGAACCACATGGAACCCTAAGGCATGATAGCATTGACCTTAACATTGACTTCTTTTGATTGTAACGACCTATCTTGTATGCGAAGTGATATTGTTTTTATGTTCATTATTTATTTTGTCTACCTTATCGTGGTTGTGGAATTATATTCTGTGTAAAAATAAGTTCAACATTAAAGCATCGTTTTATTGCAAAGAAAACGATAAGGTACATCCATACAACATTAAAGCATCGATAAAGTAAACATAAATGCATAAAACAAAACATTAAATCATCGTTACTGGTAGATTAACCACCCTTTGAGAAACCTACTACGGGTAGATTTCCCGGATCCTCCGGATCCAGCCAGCCTTTTCCTTCATCTGCTCCTCCATGCCGGTGTAGTTGTCTTTGATTTCTATCACTTCATCTTCCAACTTTTTAATCGCTTTTTGCTTCTCCCTAACATCTTGTTTCATCATCTCCAGGAGCTCTTTGCAGGCGAATCTGTAAGTCCTTTTGCAGGCGAATCTGGATGCTTTTTAGGCGAATCTGTAAGGCCTTTTGCAGGCGAATTTGGATGCTTTTTAGGCGAATATGTAAGGCTTTTGTTCACTACCTTTGGCTATAAATAAAGAGATATGGGGGGTCCTAAACCATACAAAACAAAACAAGGTATATAGCTAGGCAAAAGTATTAGACGTCGTCTTACATCACATCCCCAAATCTTCATGTATGGAATTTCAGATGTTTATCTCAGTCGCTTCCAGCCTCTACCACCGAGTTATATGGTTAGTGTTTATATTTTTTTGGGTTTTGCTTGCGTTGAATGTTTTGTAAGGCTGACGTTGTTAACCCCTATCATGAACAGCTGAGTATCCACAAATGTTCACCATGAAAGTCTACCATCAAGGGTACTTAACAGAACCACCTAGAATACAATACTTCCGTGGTCTAGAAGTCTATGTTGACATGTTAGATGTCGACGATCTTTGCATGCAACTGCTTCACCAGATCATGAAAGAGCTAGGCTACAACGAAACTAAATATTATAAGTTGTAATTTAAACGTCCGAATGCAGACTTATTGAGTGGACTGAACCTATGGCTACCGACGAAGATGTCGCCAATATACGTCAATATGTTGACGGCCATACCGTCATTGAAGTGTACAGCGAGAAAGTGGAGCTTAACACTTCCACAACCGTATCACCAGAGCATATAAGTCGTTGGGGATTCCCTAAAAACCAAGCGTCGTGTAGCCATAGTTTGACATTTAAATGACCAATAATGTGACCTAATCACGTTTGTTTCATGTCTTCGTTTCAAAATCTTTTTAGATGAACTTGTATCGGTTGTTTTCGAACCCTATCAGTTTGTAAGTTTGTTTCGACACGAATAATCTAAGAAAACAATATTAATATATATAAAAGTTTTATTACATACATAAAAAACATCATAAACAAGTTACTCGTCTAACCGAACAGACAACGAGTATAAGGTCTCTGCCATGTATTGCCGCCATTCCTTAGCCACGGATTCAGTTGCATCTGGTGCAACTGCTGGGTGCATTTCTTCAATAAACTTGGATAAATTACGACACACCCACACACCGCAATCCCCAAGGACCCCTTCCTGTTGTGGTGCATGAACTTCAAAATGATACACTAATTTCTTGCTGGCATTTATACGAGTCTGCGTTTCGCGGATCTTTTTTAACAACTTAGGCAATTGTTTTTTGAATATGTCAAGGTGTGCTTCCAAGGGCTTGGTATACCTAGATGCAAGTAAACTGTCATATATAACCATCTCCATGTCATTAAGGTCCAGAACTTCGAGCACCCAATGTTTGTCCATAATGCATATTGGGATGTATACCTGAGATTTTACAGTAACACACAAATAGTTAGTGTTAGATCTGATTCTATAGTAATCATTGTATTTATTTTATTGCTTTCAGTAGTGTTATCTGTTTTGTTAGTGCCTTGGGGTATTTAATTCCCCTTGGCTTGTTTGTTTTGACAGGAACCGAACACTGTTTGAAAACAATTCACTGTTGCATCAGTTAGTAACAAACAAGGGTGTCCAAAATTATGTAAATCGAATTCCATACCCGCTCGAGGCTCTTCCAATCTGGATGGTTTACCATCATTCCATTGCACGATTCGTAGACAGACTGGTATCCTTGATCCGGCAAGGTAAGCCACTCCAAAAAGTTGGTTTCCATCACCGCCCATGAAGCATGTGGAGAGCGGGAGTCTTGGATCATTTTGACCCATGCGTCGATGTGCTATACACAAAACAGAGATTGTTAGACATGTAACTACAAATGTAGTTATTTATATAACTATATTTAAATACTAACCTGATCCTCCAAATCCCCAATACACCAAATCCCCAATACAACCTACACCAAGCAGAATCATGAAAAAAACGGCATCCATTTGAAGGTCACCATAAAATGGACAACACAAGTTGGGGAGCTTATTATTGAGACATTGGTTCTTGATCTATGCAGCCGAAACGTGCATCGATTGTCCCGTTGAAGTCATCGTAGTGGACCCCCCAACCTTCCCCTTACCCTTTGCCTTCACCCTTGGCTTGGTCTTTTTCGGAGGGACCGGTGTGGTCGAAGGTTGTTGTGTATATGGGGAACGTAAGTTTGGACCCGCTACAACGTCCCGTCTCCCCCTCCCAAGTGTTATCGGCCCCGCCTCATGAACCTCCACCTCCACCACACCAAGCATGGGAGCATCATCCTCGAAGTGGCAATCAACAATGTCACCACCCATATGAGAGCTCAGTCGCGCTTGGGTGGTGTCAACCGCCGACCCCATCGAACACAGGATTGGAGTTCCGAAAAAATCTTCCACCATATCGCCAAGGGCGGACGTACCCTGATTGAAGTGTGCTTGCGGTGTCACGTTCGACGACCCCGACACATTATCGCTCGTCATCATTTGGGGTCTGTAACAATCCGCCTCCGGCATCCGAAACTGGGTGCATAGATTATAAGAATTTTCGATAGTAATAACGAAAATAGAACAATAATGTGAACTCGTATCACTTACATCTTGCGGCAATGATGTGGTTGAAAAGGCGCCAAATCCTCCCGTCGGCGCCTGCGTGTATCTGTACCCAGCCGACGTGTGTCCCCACCCAGCCGACGTGTGTCCGTACCCAGCCGACGTGTGTCCCCACCCAGCCGACGTGTGTCCGTACCCAACCAACGTGTGTCCGTACCCTGGGGACGTGTGTCTGAACCTAGGGGACGTGTAGGTCGGCGTCGTACTCGTTGCCACCTAATACAAGTATGGAACGTAATATCAATATACAAACCAATATACAAGTATGAGGCGTAATATCCGAAAATTAAGTTAAACACTAACGTGAGTGTGGTGAAGGTGTGCGGTGAGGGACTCGAGATCTCTTATGCGTCTGTCAATAGAGTACATGTACTCCCACTTGTCTTGGTATAGGTCTGGATGCGGCACACCATGATGGGAGGAGCTAGGGGGAGACTCAAATCCCGTGCCATAATCGTCATCTTCATAATCATCGTCATCATCATCAGGATCTCTTCGTCGGGACCTCTTCGTCGGTCGCCTGGCCGCCTCTCTTTCAAAATAGGCGACGCTGGATAGATACCAATGACTCTGTTGTTCGGCAGCCGTAGGAGTGAGGCGCTCGAGTGGCGGATGCCTCACCTAAATATATTGTAAAACATATAAGATATGCAGGACTAAGTTACACAATTATTTATTAAGTTACTGAAATTAGAAATATAGTAAGAGAGCGTACGTCCGAAACTGAGTTGAAGATTGCAACACATGAAACCTTATTCAGTACAATGTGTCGGTCCCAACAAGTTCCCCTAATGACCCTGTCGGTGCGCTTGGTGAAATGGTGACGGCAGATAGGAAACATCTCCAAGATCCATACCTGGAATTACACAACATAGAGTAGTAGGTTAAAAAAAAGAAGACGACATAATATTTAAGTTATACTACTTATCTACCTTCAGAGCGTGTGTGAACCCATTCAACGTACTCTTGTTGATGTTCTTGTTCTTTTGTGAATGGCGTCTGGCGGTGGCTAAGTGTAAAGAGTTGTATGTGTCGCTCCAGATGTGGCTACCCCATGGGTAGCTGTCAAATGTCATAAGGTCATCGACGGCCCTAAGGACAATGTCAGAAACCACCTGGCTTAGCTCACGACCCATGAACATGACTTCCACCATCACTACCAATAAAACACGCACAGCATCCTCATCGGATAGGTCCTGCATGCCGCATCTCATCGTCTAGAAGACGGTTTTCATCTTCAAATTACCGGGGGCGTGATCAGGCCAAAGCCTCCTGACGAAGGACCCTTCCGATATGACAGGAAGGGAGGGTGTTGGTTCGAAAAGGAGTCCTGTTATAAGACAAAACTCAAGACGACCAAAGCGCATGTGTTTCCCACGGACTTCGAAATACATTTCCTCCGAATCCGCATTGAGGACGTCGACCTCGAACTGTAAAAACATGTACACTAGGAGGGGGGTCCTGCGCAGTATTGGTAAGCTCCAGCCATGGACCAAAAGGTGTCCGTCCAAATATTTGATGTAAATTTTGTGCCCGTTCAGGTGGACACGCTGCAAAAATATCTCCAATTTCCTTAGCGAAGCCAAGGCGTGTTTTGAAAGGCAGATCGACGTAATGAAAATCCTCATACATAGTAACGAATAAAAGACATTGACTTATGGTTATAGTTAATATTTGTGTTTTTTTGCAAAGTTAAGGAGACCTAAGTTTTGTTGATTTCGTCTATTGAGAGAGTTTAGAAAAGAAACCACACAATCTATTGGACTTCCAGGTAGTAGGGGAATCACGTGGATTGCTTAAATCCCTACAAACCTTAGGGCTATTTACACCCGTTTGACAAAATCCAAATCGATATGTTGCGATTAGATGGCTTATGATTATAGTTATTATTTGGGTTTTTATCGCAAAGTTAAGGGGCCTAAGTTGTAATTTACCAAAGTTAAGGGACCAAAGTTAAGGGACCTAAGTTGTAATTTTTCAAAGTTAAGGGCCTAAGTTGCAATTTTGCAAAGTTAAGGGGCCTAAGTTGTAATATGGCAAAGTTAAGGGGCCTAAGTTGTAATTTTGCAAAGTTAAGGGACCTACGTTGTAATTTACCAAAGTTAAGGGACCTAAGTTGTAATTTTGCAAAGTTAAGGAGCCTAAGTTGTAATATGGCAAAGTTAAGGGGCCTAAGTTGTAATTTTGCAAAGTTAAGGGGCCTAAGTTGTAATACGGCAAAGTTAAGGGGCCTAAGTTGTAATTTTGCAAAGTTCTAAAATATTATAAAAAAAAACACAACACTCTCAAAAATTGTAATACTCTAACATATTATCAAAGTAATATCTAGAATTAACGCAACACTCTAAAATTAACGCAATCTCAAAAAAACACGCAATCTCTAAAATATTTTAAAAAAAAACACAACACTCTCAAAAAAACGTAATACTCTAACATAGAATTAACGCAACACTCTAAAATTAACGCAATCTAAAAAAAACACGCAATCCCTAAAATATTTTTAAAAAAAACACAATATTCTCAAAAAACGTAATACTCTAACATATTAACGCAATCTTTAAAATTAACGCAATCTCAAAAAAACACGAAATACTCTAACATATTTAAAAAAAAACACAACTCTCAAAAATCGTAATACTCTAACATATTAACGCAATCTTTAAAATTAACGCAATCTCAAAAAAACACGAAATACTCTAACATATTTAAAAAAACACACACAACACTCTCAAAAAACGTAATACTCTAACATATTAACGCAATCTAAAAAAAAACGAAATACTCTAACATATTATCCAACGTAAACGTAACACATAATTTCTAAAATAAACGCATAATTAATCAACAGATAGTCTAATAAACATACAATAAATATTTTATAAAATATAAAACTACAATGGGGTTAAGAAAACTTACAGAAGTAAGTAGACGAGACATATCCGAGATTGCTAAGACACTAACGAATCGAGTCGAAATCCGAACGTGGTATACACGAGTGTTATGAGAGAGTTAGAAATTGAAGAGGTTGTGTGGGGTTTGAAATGGGGACCATTCCATTTTATAATGGATGGGGAACCCCTTTTAACCTAATTGATTTTAATTCCCACCGTCCACCCTTTTCCATCGCTTCATCGATATCTCGTCCCGGCCCCCAACCCCGGGATTCCTGGCCTAACCCCGGGATTTCACTATTGATCCCGGCCGAACCACCCTAACCCCGGGATGAAACCCATCCCGGACATAAGGGGTATTTCGGCAAACACATCGAGATTTAGGGCATTTCGGTAATACGATATTCAAATACAGTCATTTTAATTAATTTCCCTATCCATATACAATGTATTTATATATAAATGTTTTAATTTAATATTTTAAAAATTAATATAAATAGACAAAGACCATATTACTCCTGATTTAATGAATCTTAAGTTAACACCATTACGATGAGGGACCCAATCCAAAACAAACTTAAAACCACAATGATAATATATGTAATTAATTGGTTTGAAGAACCCAATCCAAATTTTCATGAAACCATAATGACCAAATCTATAAAATACAAGTTGGAAAGAGTATCTCTTGTAGATTCTTAAAAAAAATTCTAAAATGGATAATCAAATTTTAAATTTTCAAAAAGAGTTGCATTCAATTTAAATAGCTTCTCTATTTTGAAGATTATATCTATATTATTAAAATATTTTATACATTTAATAAAGTATTGTTTCTATATCTTAGGTGTTGTTTACCAACTCTTACTGGGTTAAGTGTTGTCCGGGTAAGATTTGCTGACCCGGGTAAGTGTTGTCCGAGTAAGGGGCTAGTAAGTGTTGTCCGGGTAAGTGCGTTTACTAAGTGTTTTGTGGTAAGCGCTTACCGACAACAAAATGACCATTTTAACCCTTTTTATAGTTATATGCTTAATAAAATGTAATTATTTCAATTATCAATCATTTAATGGAAGAAAAAAACAAATTTCATACTTCAAAAATTGTTATCAACATTATAATCTTTTTTATATAATTAACTGCCAAATTAGACACCAAAATGCAATTTTCATGCTTTAAAATAAACGACGAAAAATATTAATAGTCATTCATATTTAAATACAAACGGAATATGAAACACTAATACCAAAAAGAAATTGTTTGTTTTTCATCCAAGACAAAATAAAAATTAATTTAAACCATTTGAAAACTGTTGAGTCGCAATCTGATCCCGCAGATTAGCATGTATCCGTTATCTGAGAAGCCCCCCATTGTACTTCAACAATTTCTTCTTCACTGCCTCCTACATGATCCTCTTGAGCAGTAAACATGGCACTCTCATCGTATTCCATAAACAATTGATCTTGGATATTACATCTTCTTATAAAATTATGGATTGCAAAACAAGCAACCACAATCTCTATTTGTTTTGGAAAAGGATAACAAGTCATTTGCTTCAAAATCGGGAATCTTGCTTTCAAGACTCCATACGCACGTTCAATAACGTTTCTAAGTTGTGCATGTGCATGATTAAACTTTTTTTCTTTGGTTACCACATGTCTGCGTCGAAAACCAGCTAACTAATATCTCGTATTGCGATAAGGAGTCAAAAAACCACGGGTATTGGGGTATGCGGCATCACAAAGATAATATTTATCTGCATTTACAAAAACAATTAAAAAAATACAATAAAATAATAATCTCACTATTAGAAAAAAATGATACATACTTGGTGGAGGAAACGAAAATATCGAATTTGGGTCGAATGCAATTTCCCTCAATACTCTAGCATCATGTGCAATGCCTTCCCATCCGGCCCAAACATATGTGAATATCATATTAAAATCACACATTGTAAAAACATTTTGAAAGCAATCACCTCTTTCTCTTCCTCTATATCTTGCTTGTTGATTTAAGGGCACAACCGTATGTATCAAAGTTCTATTTATTGCAACTCTAGCCCCCTAGAAAAAAACCACAATTTATATATAATTTATCATATGAACTTTTAATGTTTTACAAAGTATCAATTCAAATAACATACCGGAAATATTTCTTTGAGATTTCTAACTATCTTTGACATGTTCAAAGTTCCATCGAAGGATGTCGGTCCTATGACTTCTCTTGTGAATCCCATCATTCCATTTAATACTTCATGAAAACATGTGTGTATAGTTCGTGTGGAATGTTGAAATCTCCGTTTAACCATTATAAAATGTTCATTATGACCAATAATAGTTAAAAACATTGCCATCTTCTCTTCAACACTTATACGACTAGTTGATTGCAACCAATTGTTTTGTTTAAAATGGTTACACAAGAGTATATAAGCATCGGAAGATAGACGCAAATATGTAGTTTTGGTGCAGTGAGGTCACCTTGATCCTAAATGGGGTCACAAGAACCCTAATTGAAACAATTGAAAAGAAAAACAAAGGACCCCAAAATTTTGAAGATTAATAACAAAAGTAGTGGCATAAAATAGCAATTAACATAGCCAATTGATGATAACACATATAAATCTGTTTGTCCATCGATTCTTTTTATCACCCAACTGGAATCTGTTTATAATTGATGGATAAACCTAAATCAAAAAAGAAATTGATGCGTCTACCATTGATGATTAGCCAGTTGGATGATAAAAAAAAGAAAAAAACGATGGAGAATGATACATGAAGTGGAGGAGCGACGAGCGGAGAAGGGAGAAGGGAGGAGCGGCGACCGGAGGAGCAATATCATTCGAAGCAACGTTTAAAACAATTTCTTCTCTAGATCTTATTGATGCAGATAATGTCTTCCATAGAAATGTTTTACCTTTTCGACCATAACCATATACAAAAAACACACCTCCTTGGTTATTTTGAACCGCTGTGATGATATCGTCATAAAAACCTCGTTGCTCGTTTGTTAAAGCACCTAGAAGTTGACGAAACTCGTTCTGTAGATTAGCTATGTCGTAATCTAGCTCCCCCGTAATCAAACGATTGTGTGAAGACTCAACAGAATCATTATCAGGGTAAGACATAGTGGTGAATTTTTTTAGGCTGGAATTGTTACGAAGTAAAATCTTTTCAATCTCAAACAATGTCAAGTTTTTGACTTGATCATCATTAAGGGATAAACCTGTAACATATATAATATAAATGTTAGACAGCCATAACATAGAAATAATAACTGAAAATATTTAAGAAAGAAAATAATATTTAAAAAATAATAAAACAATAAATTGGTTTGCAGTTAAATAATAACTGTATAAATACCTAAATAGATAATTAACATACCTGGAGACTTTAGTGCAATTCGTTGATTGTAAAGAATCTCATCTGCCAAGTATTGTCATGTTTTTTGCCAAACAAATTCAAGTCTAGACAGACTATTTGAAATTAGCATGGTTGCAAATAAAGACCGTAGATAAAAACCAGAACCGATTAAACTTGTCTCTTCAATGGCATCAACATATTCCTTGTCGTCATCTAAAAGCCCAATAACATAACATGCATCTCTAAAAGTAGGAAATATATCTCCATTTACTGTACGAATGTCTTCGAATGATTTAGAACATTTGACTTTATTCAAAAGAATTCTTAAATAATACGCTTCACCAAGAGCAGGAGAAACTGAATGAAATTCTTCCAATTGAAAAGCCTTTTTTTCCTTTGATCCCAACTTCGCTCTTCTAGTTTCCACACAAACTCTGTAGGGAATTCAACATATGTAAGTTTTCGTGCTTCTTCGTAAAGTTCATTACACTTCATCTAAGCTAAGAACATTGAATACGCCACACAAGTTTTGTTTATAACATTTTCAATATCATTTTCAGCGCCAAAAACGACTTGTTGTTGTCCAGGAAGATGGAAAGGAAGCCTCAGAACAGAAGGAGTCCTATAATGAACATCATACCCAAATATACGCCAAGAAGCTTCATATGCAGATACATATCTAAAGTCATAATATTCCTTTATTTCATCAACGAAATTATTATTATCTTCTTCATTATTGCTATCTACAACCGCAACAGTAGTTCTATCCGGACCCTTGTTGATATATTTGAACAAATATTTATAGAAGAAGCCTGATTCCACCACTCAACATTAATGTGTGTCTGATATATTTTCAAAAGATATTTGTTATAAGCAACAAAAGTTTTGTTTATATTTAAGACATTAATGTGTGCCTAATTTAACACCTAACTTTTCAACAAAATGTCCATCATTTCGTCTGCGATATAGAGGAAAACCATTATTATCAATGAAAATGTGTTCAGAAAACCTTTTTGGATAGTTTTTTGAACACTTTTTATCAATCATGTAAGACAGTTAGTGTTTTCTTCACCACAAGGACAATGGATCATGAACTCCTTCACAAGTGAGTACAAATCTGGATCTTCGTCTTTGTTTGGGATCTCAGCTGAAATAATCGGATCAATTTGTTCAACAGTAGGTAGCTTGAAATCAGAGTGCATAAATAGACATATATGACTATGAGGCAATCCACGCTTCTAAAACTCCACTGTATAAACAACTACACAAAAAGTGAAATTTGAAATTAATAAAGATAAACTATTAGTATTACTTTTGTTAAAATTATAATCATAAATGTAACATACCTGCCTAAACTTTACCGAATAATGTATTGTCTTTCAACTCTTTAATAAGTGCATCAACCTTCATCTTAAATAACCGACAAAGGATATCAGGCCTGTATTCTAGATTTACCATGGTGTCTTTAAGAAACCTTTTAATTTCTGGCCATTTAGGGTTACATGTCACGGTTATGAAAAATATATGGATATCCATACCACTTACAAAGTGACATTACATCCAGATAGTTTTGCATCATGTAGCGAGCACCACCGGTAAAAGAAGAAGGTAAGATAATACGTTGTCCAATGTTGGAAACATTCGTCTCTCCTTGTTCTTGTACAGTACGTAAATTCTCATAAGTTTCGCATCTTAGAACTTTTTGTTGCTTACGTATGTAATGCAATCTCTCACTTTCAATCATCGTATAACCATCAACAATAAATTGCTGGAGAAGTCTTCTTACATTGAGAATTAATGAGAAAATATTTACCCTATCTTGAAGTCTGAAGGCGAAGAACTCTCTCATTGTTACAGTTGGTCTTTTACTTTTGCTTGAAGACGTTATACCTCTGTGAGTAATGTCAACTCTGTAACCATCTTCTCCATATGAAACAAAAGTGGATACTGAAGAGGAAGGTAAGAAGGATGTAATTCACTTATCTGTTGTAGATGACCCATTTAATTTTTTATAATAATATCCTTCTTTTCAATTGTATCACCAATATCTCCAACAATTAAAGTTGCAACCTCCGAAGCAGTTCGTAGGTTATATGTTCTTCCTTCCTTTGGCGTCTTCCGATAAGGCGTAACTTTAGCTCCATATTAGGATTGAATTGAAAACAATCTCTTGCCATCCTATAAGACTTAACCAAAACATTTTGGGAATTTAGCATGTTCTTCAAATATTGTATAATCTCAACATTAAGGGACTCAGAATTTGATGTAGACCCTTCTTTTTTGTTCACTGATTAAATAATAAAAAATATATAAAAAAGTAAACATTAGTATAACTATATTAGGGAATTAAAATAAATCTATTAATAAGTATAAGGGTGAATATATACCGAAAAGCACTATGTCTATTTTAAACTTCATGCTCAGTATCGTATATGTATAGTTGCGAGAATTTTAGTTTCGATCCATTTGGTGGTAGAAGACTGCCCATTCTATAGTAATTTTGACCGCTAAGCCGATATATGTATGGAGCATTACCTCTATTAATGGATGAATCAACTTTCCCACCCATTGAGGTAAATGAAAACATTACATTATAACGACAAATGTTCTTCATGAAGTATTTTCTTTTAGAATCTACGCAACGAAAAAGATTTGCGTAAGTTGTCGGCATTTCTTTTTCTTTGGGAAGCTCAACCTTGCCGTAAAGACAACAAAGTGAATAACTTGTTTTCATCCCACATCTTCTTCCCCTAAGAGCTTCATCTCTCTATAATTTTGCATGACATAATTCACAGATAACCGTTTGATCACCATGATCCAGGTAGTCTGTTGAATAATATGTTGGCGAAATATTATAATAAATTCAATAACAGTAATAATTTATAAATGTGAAATAATTGATTAACAAAAGTCACCTTGAGATATCCCTGCAATTATGTCTACAGGTTGTTGTTCATCGTTTAACTCTTCATATGATGTCAAGCCAATTGTAGGTATATCAAATACATTTACAGTATTCCATCTATGTTGTCCTGATGATAACTTCATAATAGAAGAAGTTACCTCAATTGTCGATGAGTTGGTTGATGTCATGCCATTAGAAACTAAGAAATAGCGTCTCTTAGGGGCTATTTGTTTGCCTCTTAATGGTTCCATTAAGAGGCAACCTCTGAATCATTAAGAGTTAAATCTTGTTTGGCAAAAAAAATGTCTCTCTCTTAATGGTTCCAAAACCCTCTGAATGATTTTGTATCTTGATCGTGTCTTAACCATTCAGAGCCTTGATTTCATTCTGAACAATTAGCAAACAACCATATTTCATTTCGCACTATCATAAGAGCCTTTTAATCATTCTGATCACTTAATCATTCCGCACCAAACCATTCAGCAACTGCCAAACAACCCCTTATTTGATGGTAGTGTTGCACTGTTATTATTTAAAAGAAAGATGTATGTTTCAAATACAAAAACGTTAGTAATGTATACATATATTTTAATATATGTTAAAATACATTTGAAGGTAATCAGTATATTAACAATAAGATGTTAAAGAAAATAAACATACCATTGGAAATATTAAATAAAGGACTTCTTATAGTTATATTTGAAGAAGGATATTGAATGCTTGTATGATGATATTGACGATATGTATTTGGATTGACATTTTCATCATCATTGCAAACCTTTTTGGACTTATTTAAAGATCTTAATTGTCGTTGAGAAACGCGATTAACACCTGTAAAAAGTCAATTGATAAGTGATATCTTTTTTTTCCAAGTAATTAAATCTCTTATGATAATTCTAAGGGTGTTCCGTTGACATAATGGAATTTGATATAATTGTAGATTGAAGGAATTCGACTTAAAGTAAAAATTGATATGAAATTGCAAAAAGAAAATCACGAAAATTTAGTGATCATGTATCAAATTCCATGCTAATTTCAACAAATCTCATACTAATCACGACACATTAATTCGTATATATTTATGATATTTAATAATATAAATTAAATTCAAAAATATTCAATATTTTTCTTATTTCGAATGTATTGACGAAACGATTACAATGGTATAATTGTGAAAAATAGAAATGTTTTTTTAATTCATTTTAGTTTATATACATTATTTATACTTATATGATAAGAGTCTAAAATGAAAAATAAAAAAGTAAGGGATTAAAAATAAACTACATACCTAATTGAATTTATAATATTAGGGTAGTAAATGTAACGTATAAGGGGCTGTTTGGCAGTTGCTGAATGGTTTAGTGCAGAATGATTAAGTGGTCTGAATGATTAAGAGGTTTTTATGATATAGTGTAAAATGAAATATGGTTGTTTGCTACTCGTTCATAATGAAATCAGGGCTCTTAATGGTTAAGGGAGGGTCAGGATGCAAAATCATTAAGAGGATTTTGGAACCATTAAGAGACAGCATTTTTTTTGCCAAACAAGATTTACCTCTTAGCGATTCAGAGGTTGCCTCTTAATGGAACCATTAAGAGGTTAACAAACAGCCCCTAAGTTAAAAAAATTGAATTAAGGAGAGACTTAAGAGGGAATGAATGTAGATGTGCTAATTGAACTTGTAATGTAAACTGCGTTCAGATACATATTTAGGCAGGAAAATACTGAAGTCGACTCACGACGACACGTGGCATGCTAGTTAGTTATTTATTATATGTATAGATAGGGTCACATTCAAGACCCTACTAAAATAAATTGTATTATCGACGGATGAAACAGTCGGTAAACCGTCGGAAAAAGGCTTTAGCGATGGTTTTGTGACGGGAATGATCGTTGGTAAAAAGCTGGTCGGTAATATTCAGCGACGGTTTTCCGACGACAACTACCGACAGCTTACCGACGGTTCCAGTTACCGACGGTTTTCCGACGGTATTTACTTATTAAAAATAAATATAAAATTAAATTAAAAAAACAACCGTCGGTAAGCCGTCGGTATTTCACTAATTTTTCCGACGGTTTTCCGACGACTTATTAAAAATAAATAAAAAATAAAATTAAAAAGATACCATTGGTAGGCCGTCGGTTTGCCGTCGGTAAATACCGACTGTTTTTTGCCGTCAGTAATTGTCGTCGGTATTTCACATTTTTCTAGTAGTGAGAAAAACCGCAAAAAAATGAAAAACTGAGAAACACCATGATAACCAATCATCTGAACGGTATGCACATATACATGACATACAAGTAATTTGTCCAATATACACATGTGTATAACGTGCACTAGTCATAAAAACCAAAAAACGGGTTCAATTACTTGTATATATATACCATCGAAATTAATGGTTAAGGGTGTTCAGTTTTTCATTTATTTGGGATTTTCCCTATATTGGGTAAATAAATTATATATAATTTTGTATCTCATGTGGGTACACCCCTTTGGTACGGCCACGAAAGCGGTAGAACCTAAACGGTTTTTCAGTTTAGCCAGTCTTCAGCAGAGTCCGTCTGCTAATTGATCAAATCCAAAGTTCCGCATGGTAGTAACTTCGAGCTTGATTCTCGATTTGTATGAAAAAATGCAGCATTTAGAAACCGAGTAAAAGCTCGAAAATGAAATCTATAATCACTATATAATTCACACGAGATCCGAACACAAGAAGCTAAAACTCTTACGGGACTTTCGACTATACATTCAACCGACAAACCCGTTGCATCCTTGAGGTCCCTAGGTTTTGGCAAAAAACCGGAACCAGAAAAAAAAAGGAAAAAAAAAACGGAACAACCTATATATAATAATGTCCTCTATTATTCGAACTATATAAGTTTAGAGACTAAATAAGTACTCATCTTCACTCGAGGTTTCTTCAGCAATCAGGTCAGACAACTCGAGCTTCTCCTCAAGACTCGTAACTTTTCTGTCGCTTTTTGAGCTTTCGGCAGGGCTTTCATTCTCATTTCTTCGAAAAACTGCATGCACAAAACGGTTCGATATTCACTTACAAGACGAGAAATAAAACAAGTTTTTTCGAGAAAAAAAAAACGATCTAAAAGATGTATACACCTGTTGTTTTCTTTTTCTCTCTATTTCAGCCTGTTGTGAAAAAGAATTCAAGTATTCAGTCACAACTGATAAGACTTAAAACTTGAGGAGGGTGTAAGTGAAAATATTTGGTACTTTACCAGAGCTTGTTTGAGTTGAGCATTCTCCTCCTTTAACATGTTCAATTCTGCCTCCAATTCAACAGTGTAAGCCTACCGGAAAACGAACCCGAGATCAAGATTGCGAGATCGAAAGACGTAATAGGAAAAACCGATGTTTAGATGAAATAAACGTACCTGTTTTCTAGCTCGAGATCTTGCAGCGGATTCTCGGTTTTTAATCATCCGCCTCTGCCGCCTCTCCACCACTTTTTCCACCGGACCATCAATTATTCGTTTCCGTCCGCCCCTTATGCCACCCATCTCCAACGCATACTGATTCCCGCTATCAAGTTGACTGGTAGCAATATTCCCATCGGAAGACACCGGACTCACCGGTGATCCAATCCCCAACCCCTGTCCGTAACCACCAGCAACACCGCCACCATTTCCCACCATACCACCATAACATGGTGGCGGCTGTGGTTGGTAGGTGCTGCTCCTTTTTCCGCCTCCGGGGTAACCTTGTCCCTCCCTGATGAGTGGCGAGTATGGTTGGATAGTGGTGGCCCCACCGCCCGTGCTGACGGCCATCAGTGGCCTTATCATGTGGGCCGAGCCAGGTGGCGGCCCAACAACACGATTGTTTCCGTTTGGGTACAACCCAAACGGTGGCGGCGGTTGCTGAACCGGCGGGGCGTTGGGGTGGTTCTGTTCTCGAACCACCCCTGCCTTCACCAAGAAGTCCTCGAGAGTCATTTCTCCGTAAGTCGGCTGGCGTTGGGTGGAACCGGGAACTTGAACATTACTCGAGTTATTGCTCGGATGATGATCGTGTTGCGTCTTTTGTATCTCCGACCAGACCTCATCGACCGTTTTACGAGAAAGCGGGCCCAGGAGATTTAACGAGCCTTGTCTCGGCAAGCTTAGTTGTTTGACCATCATGTTCGGTTCGGTGGATCCGGTGTTGACTCCCGTCAAGAATTGTCCGCTGCTGCTGGCACCGTTAGGAGCCATGGCGGCCGAAGTGCTGGTGTTGCCGCCTGCAGTAGTGGCAACACCAGCTGGGTGGACTTGGGCATGGGCCTGGTTTTCTTCAGCGGTCCAAATGCTGTTGAGAAACTCGTCCATATTCATCGACCCGAAATTCTTTCCGCTCTCACAAAGAGTGTGTTGAAACTCGTCCAAGGTGAGGGAATAGATGGAAGATTGCCGACCGAGCTGCGGTAGGAGGGCATTATGGACATTGTTTCTAGGCTGGTGTTGATCGGATTGTAACGGAGATTCAACTTCACCGGGAGACATGATTTCCGAGTCCGGGACCACCATCTGTTTACGGTTCAGCTAGTCTCGATCGGTTGAAATGAAACTCGACTGTCGATTGGAAATCAGTAATACATCATCAATTTTAAAGTTACTCAACTACCGAAAGAAAACAAAGCACGAATTAAATTTTGAGCAACAAACAACAAATCGAGTGACACGATGTTTATGTGACGTTTACTTATTGGTAAGGTGCATTAATGATGTGTTCAAAGGAGCGTTGTAATGCCCAAATCTTGTCGATTGTCGTGTAAAGTGCGACCAATGTGGACCATTTAATCTGTTGTCATATTAACATCTAAAGCTAATTCCAACGATGACTCACGAGCAAAGAACCATTCCAGGATACAATTGAAACTATCGTCTTAAGAAACATACTAATAACACCTATCCTAGTTCGAGCGCAAAAGACGACCAGGTTGGGGAAAGGAAGTCCATACAATTTTGAGTAAATTTCAAGTTCCAAGTTTTCGGACAATTATATTCCCACACTACAATAAAATCGGGTTTAAAGGACATCATAAGTGTTCTAATAGACTGATCTAGAGGACTTAAATCTATAATACTAAACAATAAAACGTCATATCCAAAATTATTACAATAAGTTTATATGACGCTTTTAGACGTCTTAATGAGTTTTTTATGTCATTTAAAAAATTAAATGGCGTATTAGCTATTGTGTAGAACACTTTTAGATAGAACGCTCAGTTGTTTGGTTCTATGAATTTAAAATTTATAAAATAGTCTATTAGAACGTTTACAAATTTTTGGTGTCATGTAAATCCAATTTCATTATAGCGCTATATGTTCCAAAGGAATCTCCAATGGGAACTCCATTTCTTACACCAAACATAAAATTTCACATCATCTTGCTTAGACACGCTCTCATTTTTCAAACAATTTTTGGTGTTATCGAACACCAAATTTGGTGTAACATTACTCATTTATACTATCTTTTGTTATATTATTAAAAGTTAGGACATTATTGAAAATTTAAACAATTAAAGGTAAATAAGATATTACAATTTATATTTAAACAACTAAAGGTATAAAAGATATTACAAATGCACCTAAAAAATTATAATACCCTAAGAAAATGAGGGGTCGTTTGGTTGGTTTTGGTGAATTTCGTGAAAAGATTTGGAATTAAAGAAAGATTTGGAATTAGAGAAGGTTTTGAAATCTTTGATGGTTTGGTTCATAGTATTTAGAATGCAATCAAAATCTACTCTTTATCAATAATTTATAAAAAAAAAATTATAAATAACTATTAAAAAATTAAATTAATTTTTTTATTAATGAATTATTAATAAAAAAGTTTTAAAAATTTTAAAACATTATTATATAAGTCCCAGATCCCAAATACCAACCATAGGCGGGATTTCAAAATCCTATATTAGTTGTATTTCAAATCCACGAAATCCTTCAAACTAATCAAGGGATTGGAACTAATTCAATTCCACACCCAATCCAATCCTACAAACTAAGGATGTTTGCGGTGCGGTTTGGTGCGGTTTAGGGCAAAACCGCATATGCGGTTTATACCTCAAACCGCACCGCGAAATGCGGTGTGGTGCGGTGCAGTTTATGCGGTTTGTACCTAACGCACTTTACACCTACAATTCAATAATTATAAGATTATAACTTCATTTTAAAATCCGTGATAACGTGACCGTAGTCCAAAAAATAAAAATACTCAACACGTCTTATTCCTAAATACATATTACATTAACATTGCAATTATTCTATATATATACATATATGTGTTTGTGTAATATATACATTAAAATATATATATATATATATATATATATATATATATATATATATATACAAAGTGCGGTGCGGTTTGAACTGTGGTTTTCTCAAACCGCACCGTATAGTATGGTTTGGTAAAAACGTAAAATGCAAACCGCCCAGCGGACACATAAACCTTCCTTAGATTCGTCTAATTTGCAAACCCTATCTATTAATCAGAAAAACCCGATCCCTATGCATAAAACGTTACGTAGGGCTCATTAAATGGATCGTAAATTACGCGGTTAAACTTTCCATAAATAGAAATCCCCTCCCCTATCCTAAACCCCACCCAAAAAACAATTCGTGCACCGCTTGATGCGAACTAATTCAATACTTTTTTAGTTAATCGTCGATGTATGGGTGTAACCTCGATTAATTCCATAAAGGCTTTGTAATTAAATACAGGCAGGAAAATCCTCAAGGGCCTTACGAGACTCCTATCGGTGAGCGACCTAACCTAAAATAAAAAAACCCTAAACTCAAGTCTTATTGTCAGTTGAGCTAAGCCCACAAAGTTCCACTAATTCAATATATATACTGAACTACTCATCATAATTCTAATTAACCAACTACCATATATATACATATATAGTCACGATCTTGAAATTTATGCAGAATATATCAAACACCAATTAATAATTAAAAAAGATTCATGAAGAACATTAAAGAATCATTAATATTAAAGCTTCAATTGCATGCATTATATATACCTTGTATGGTAGCAATCAGTTCGTAGATCTAATATCACACTTGTGAATCTTTCTAAAACCTCATAGTTGAAACCTGCTAAAACTTCACAATTGTAAACAATTAATTCCCAGAAACCACCATCAATCAACTGGCCCAGTAGCTACCATCTTTTTATACATATACGTATAGATATAGATATAGAGAGAGAAAGTTAGAGAGAGAGAGAGAGAGAGAGAGAGAGAATGTGAAGCGGAATTGCAGTTGCAGAAAGTTGCAGTGGTAGTGTTGAAGGCAAGGAAAGGAAACAAGGGGGGTATAGTAGTGGGACCTAGTGAGGGTAGAAAGGTCAATTTAATTTTGGAGCACACACAGTAATAATGTAAGATCGATGGATAGATCGGAAGTGGGAATTTTCATGCAAAAGACTGCAGAGAGAAGATGATGATAGGGAGAAAGGGTAGTTTTGGGAATAAACAAATAGTTTTTGATTGACACGTCTTGGACAGGTGTCTGCCTTATACCAGCCTCGTATTCTGTAACATGCTTTGTTTTCTTCCACGTGTCCTTCCTATTTGAGACACCATAATACGACGGCTTTTTTTTTAATACAATTTATTTTGTGTTCTTATTAATTGTTGTTTTGCTCTTTATTAATTCGGAAAAGTTTATAAAACCACTTAGATATTTGTTAAGTTAAAACATTTTTTTTGTTGTCTTGCTCATTTAGATTTTTAAAAAATTCGAAATTAAAATTAGTAATTTATTATTGTTTAAGTATAACTTTTTAAATACATTTAAATTATATGAGATAAATTGATAACTAATTTATAAGCATGTTTTAATATAAAAAGAAAACATTGAATTTAACTAATAAATTATATCTCAATTTTAAATTGAAATAAATTAGAATTTAGACAATTTATGCCAAAATAATGAGGAATTTATTATTTCATTCGTATCATTATACATATGTGTTCCTAGTTTTTTAATTGAGTAAACTACCATTTTCGTCCTTCTGGTTTGTTGTTTATAACTATTTTCGTCCTTGATCTTTAAATTTTTTTTTTAATCACTGTAGTTTGCAATTTATTTCTATTTTCGTCCTTCAGGCTAACTTTGTTAAAAGATTCAGTTAATGTCATGGGCAATTATGTCTTTTTTATTTCTTTAACTTTTAAATAATTTATTGATCTTTTTCTATAATTATCCAATTTTTTCCTTCTTTTTCATAAAAAAAGGGGACACCGGCAACTCAATCTCTAGTAAACTCTTTCTCCGACGTCGATTGCTAAAACTAGAAACCAGTGCTATCTCTATCTCTGCCCAAAATCCCAATCCGACCATGAGGTGTAAGTTGTTCTAAAATTCCAGAAACTTGATTCATTTGAAACACTTGCATATGTGAATTCGTGAAGGGAAGAAAGGGAGGAGGTCACTCTTCCTGCAACGATGGAGGTGACCGAACTTGTCTCCGTTTCCAGCCTCCGTCTCCATCTGAGACCCCTTTTATGTTATCGCTATTGTTTATAATCACAGGGATATGAGTATGTATGGTGTTCTTATGTTCATTATGCTTATTTCCTTCAACTTCAATCCTTATTTCATTTGGTGTTCATCTTTTTTAAGGTATGGGGGTGCAAGAGGAAGAACATGTCTAGGCAGAACCCCAATATTTCTTGATTATTGATTTCTCACGAGGACCCTCATCGTCAAATAAGGCCAATGCTCTCAAGGTTTTGTTTTTGAAAACATGGAATTTATCGTCGCACTTTTCCAACACCCGTTTTTCCGATCGCTAAACTGGTCAGAGAAAAGTCAATCTCGTCATCGTTATTGTATTTTCCGACCTACGACATCAACAGTGAAACTTTGAGTCTTCCTTTAGATAGACCAAGAAGATGAACAAGATTTATGAACTTTGCTCGACTGTATTTTCACCAATATTTCTCCTTCTTTTATGCTTAGAGGTTTCTGAAATTCGTTTCTAAAAACAATCAAATACACCATCTTGATCAATACCATTGATTGTTTCGATTCCAATCTCATTGCCATTTTCATCTCCCTCCCTTTGTTATTCTTCCTTTAGTATACACCCCACTTCTCATCATGTCTTCTTCCTCAACACCCACAAACATCAGACGCCTTTGCCTGAGATTGAATCAAAATCCCTCACACCCATTTCTTACCCTGCCTCCCTTTATCGGCGCTACAACAATTCTTCCCCTCTCCTTTAATTCGTGATGCAACAACCACTCCTTAAGATTAAATCAAAATTACATGAGGAAACCCAAAAAGCACAAAACCCATTTGAAGTTGAATCACAAACCAATCCTGGTGGTTTAACCAAAACCACAAACCTATTCATCGTTCATCATCATAAGTCAAAACTCATTTAAAGTTGAATCAAAACTAAAAACGAAAACCTTGACCCATCTTCTTCAATTTTTAACCAAAAATAATTTCCAGAAACACTGGGGAAAAAATCTAGTAAGTGTTGGTTCTGAAGCAGCGAGCAACAACCGCTATAGGTTGCTTCTGGTGCAGTCACTGGAGATGAAAACGCAGGGACAAAAATTTCGATTTTAACCTCAAAGATTGGACATATCCCTTTGATCTGAGTCCCCTTCATCTTCTTTTTTTTTCTCGATCCTTGTCTTGGTGGTAGTAGACATCAACTTTAGTCGCTGAGAATCATGCAACCATGTCCCTGTCTGTCTATGTAAACTAGTTTTATGAAAAGGGCTGAAAACGGTTGGGAAAAATGGGGATGGGGAGGTGCTCCGAGAAGGCAGAGGCAAAATGGTGGTCATGGAGGCAGGAACAATGGAAGATGATGCTCGGAGACAGTGGTCAATGATGGAGATCGGTGACGGAGAAGACCGGAAACATGGACTCAATTAGTCGGTGGTAGCCGATAGGTATCCTCTCTGCGTGTATATATGTATATAAAATATAAAACAATAATATAACATTTCTTATTACATTTTAATAAAATAATTAAATAAATAGTTAAAAGACCAAAATACCCTGAGTTAATGGATTCTTTTCAACGGAATTAGTACCAGGGACGAAAAGAGAAACAAAAAGTTAACCACAATGACTAAAAAACAATTTTTAAAGACCGAGGACGAAAATAGTTATAAACAACAAACCACAAGGACGAAAATCGTAGTTTACTCTTTTTAATTTTTCTTTACCATATCTAAGTTTTTTTTAACGACAAGTTAACACACGTACACGTTCTAGGGGTATCTGGGCTCCCACTTAAGGGTGCCACCCGACTAATCCTCGTCGACCACGACCCAACCCAATTAAGGGTACCACTAAGTGGGATGCCCATGATCTGGATATCACAACATGCTCACCACGGGATTCGAAACCAGGTAGTTAGGGATATCATTCACTGACCTCTCCAGGATGTTATCAAACCACTGGGCTACAACATGAAGAATTATCATAACCAAAAAAAATATCTAAGTTATGTTTAACCATTTTTTTTAATTTCTATTTTATTTAAATATAAATTAGTTTTGGATTTTTTTAGTAAGTTGCATTATTTTCTATTAATTTTTGGTTTATAATATTAATAAAGTTTTATATTCCATTACTTGCATATATTCCATTACTTGCATAGGCAAACAACTAATATACTTATACACACACATATATATATATATATATATATATAAAGGTTTATTGGCGGGGACCCAAGGCTCTGTGGCCCACTTTTGTGGACCCTACAGGTCCTACCTCTATAAGTCTGCACCGGAAAAGACATCCTGTCTTCCCCCGGATTCGAACCCTAGCACGGGAACCCTAGGTAGAAGCGTTTACGGAAGAGAGGTGGCCACTAGGGCAAAGACCTAGTGGTTTATATATATATATATATATATATATATATATATATATATATAGGGTTAGGTTCAGGAGAAAACCTCAAAAAAAACGGAAAACTAATTAAGTAACACTCTGGTAGCATTTAATCTGGACGGTATGCACTTTTGCATACAAGTAATTAATTTGTTTTTTGGTTTTTATGCATAAGTGCATATTATGCACTTGTGCATATGCACGTGTGTTTTTTGGTTTTTATGCACAAGTGCATATTATGCACTTGTGCATATGCACATGTGCATGTTCTAAATTACTTGTATGCACAAGTGCATACCGTCCAGATTAAAGGCTACCAATATGTTCCTCAGTTTTTCATTTTTTTGAAGTTTTCCCTTAAACCTCCCTCTCTATATATATGTGTGTGTGGGAGAGAGAGAGAGTGTTTAGAAAAGAACTAAATAACCTTTCCAAAATATTAGATTGTATTGATCAAACAAATATGTTTAAAAAGTTGGATATAAGCACATTTTTCAAGATAAAAAAACTCCTAAGTTTTATGTCGGAAATTGATGAAATATAACAAAAGTTGGAAGGAAACAAATTATATCATAAAAACGATTACTTTACACTACTAGAAAAAGGGGTATCAGCGACGGAAATCAGCGACCGAAATTTCCGTCACTAATTAGCGACGGATTAGTGACAGAAAAAGTTCCGTCACTAATCCGTCGCTAATTAGTGACGGATTAGCGACCGAACTAATTCCGTCGCTAATTAGCGACGGATTAGCGACGGAATCTATTTAAAAAATAAATAAAAAAGAAATTCCACGTGTCCGTCGCTAATCCGTCACTAATTAGCGACGAATTCTAAATCCGTCGCTAATTATCCGTCGCTAATTAGCGATGGATTAGCAACGGAATTTTTAAATTTTCTTATTTTCTCATGATTGTGTTATATGTATGCATGTGTATGTGTTCTATATATCCACGGGTCTGTGTTATATGTGTGTGTGTGTATATATATATATGTGTGTGTTGTTTGCTAACCCGCGATATGATGATGGATCAATGTATATTGTTGTGTATGTGTATATATGTTGATATGAATGTATAGATAATGTGTGTGTTGTTTGGTAATCGCATATGATGTATATATGTATTGTATGCATGTGTAAATGTGAACGTATCGATAGTATGTGTGTGTGCGTGTGTGTGTTTTGTTATTGTACCTTAATAAGTCATAAAGTGTTCTATTGTGCTTTAAATGGTTTTATTAGGCCTTAATGGATCGATCGGGCTTTAAAGGGTTTAGTCGGGCTTTAAAGGGTTTCATTGGGTCTTAATGGATCTATTGGGCTTTAAAGGGTTTCATTGGGTCTCAATGAATCTATCGAGATTTAAAGAGTTATATTGGGCTTTAAAAGGTTTCATTGGGCCTTAACGGATCTATCGGGCTTAAAGGGTTAATTATATTGTACTTTAAATGGTTCCATTGGGCCTTAATGGATCTATTGGGCTTTAAAAGGTTCTACTAGCCTTTAAAGGGTTTCATTGGGCCCTAATGGATCGATCGGGCTTTAAAGGGTTCTATTAGGCTTTAAAGGGTTTCATTGGACCCTAATGTATTGATCGGGCTTTAAAGGGTTTCATTGGACCCTAATGGATCGATCGGGCTTGAAAGGGATCTATTGGGCTTTAAAGGGTTTTATTGGGCCCTAATGGATCGATCAGGCTTTAAAGGGTTCTATTGGGATTTAAAGGGTTTCATTGGACCCTAATGGATCGATCGGGCTTTAAAGGGCTCTATTGGGCTTTAAAGGGTTTCATTGGGCCCTAATGGATCGATCGGGCTTTAACGTACCCACTAGGGCTTTAATGGATCCAATTGGGCTTTAATAGATACGGTTGGGCTTAACGGATTCAGTTGGGGTTTTAACGTACCCGGTTGGGCTTTAACGTACCCAATTGGGCTTTAATGGATTCGGTTGGGCTTTAATGGATCCGGTTAGGCTTTAATGGATACAGTTGGGCTTTAATGGATACGGTTGGGCTTTAATGGATCTAGGCTTTAACAGATCCAGTTGTGCTTTAATGAATCCAGTTGTGCTTTAATGAATCCAGTTGGCTTTAACGTACCTAGTTGGACTTTAACGAATCCAATTGGGCTCTAATGTACCCAGTTAGGCTTTAACGGATCCAGTTGGGCTTTAACCTACCCAGTTAGGTTTTAACGGATCCGGTTGAGCTTTGATGGATACGGTTGGGCTTTTACACAACCTCTATCAATATGTTTTTATAAATTAAAAATTAATTAATAGTTGATAATCTAATTCACAACATATGAGAAATATTCTTTAGATTTCATTAAGAACAAAAAATATTACAATTTTATGAGAACTGATTTAAATAATCTTTTATATAACTTTTTCATCAAATTATGAAACATTGGAAAATTTTTAAAAATATTTTTAAATTTTATTAAGACCATAAATATATTAAATTAAAATTTAATTATTTATATAAATATATATTTAATTTCCTATAAATATATATTTAATTATTAAGACCAAAATTTAGTTCCCCCCCCCCCCACCCCTCCAAAAATTTCGTTTCCCCCCCCCCCCCCCCCATATTGTTTCCCCACCCCTTTTTATTTTTTAGAAACCATCGCCTCCCTCCCTTCCATACATATAAACCCTAAAAAATATGAGATAAATCTCATAACCTCCATCTCTACATCGCCTCCCTCCGGTCTCCATCGCCGCCACAAGGTTCTCATCTCTCTCTCCCCTCCATCGCCGCCACAGGTTTCTCTCCTCTCTCTCCCCTCCGTCGCTACAGGTTTATCGTCTCTCTCTCTCTCTCGTCCCCTCTCTCTCGTCGTCCTCTCTCTCTCTCTCCCCTCCATACTTAGTTCTGTTTCTTTTAACATTCAGATATGTTTTTTAAAAAATAGATCTCTTACAGATTTGTTTTATAAAAAAAAATCCAAATTTGATTTTATAAAAATAACTTCAGATATGGTTTTCTAAAAGAATATCCATATCTGTCTTTAAAGAAATTTCCAAATCTGTTTATATATATAAAAACTTCATAATTTGATTTTATAAAAATATTTCAAATTTGTTTACAAAAAATATTTTACAAAAAAATTACATATTTGTTTTCGAAAATCTTTTGCACATCTGTTTCTATGTAAAAGATATTTCAAATCTTGTTATTTTTTACATATTTCAGATCTTGTTATTTTACATATTTCAGATCTTGTTATTTTTTACATATTTTACATACTTCTATCTAAAATATTTTACATGTTTCAGATCTTGTTATTTTTTTGCAGATTAGGCATGTGTGAGAAAGGTGGATCTACAAACATTGAAGATGTATATTATTATTTGTAAAAATATGTAGATATGCAAATCTTGTTAATGTACATTAATATTGGTTTGAATGTAATTGTAAAAAATTATTTATATTTATTCAATATGTATTATTAATAGAAAAATGTGTATTTGTATCAAAAAAAATTGATTATGTATATTTCAAAAATTGATTATGTGAATTTTTGGACTATTTTTTATGAAACAAATTTTTATTGATAATTTATTGATGAAAACCAATTATAAAAAAATTTAAAAATAATAAAACCGACAGATTTCAAACTTTATTTAAGGTATTAATTTTATTTTTAGCAAAATAATTTTTTTGGAAATTTATCTAATTTTCTGAATTTAATTTTTTTTAATATTAGCGACGGAATTTGTGACGGAAATCCGTCGCTAAAATATTCTGTAGTTAAATCCGTCGCTAAAATAATCCGTCGCTAAATTCGTCGCTAAATTCAGTCCGTCGCTAATCCGTCGCATTACGGCCGTCGCTAAATCCGTCGCTAATAATTTCGTCGCTAATATCCGTCGCTAATCCGTCGCTGATAAGCATTAGCTACCACGTATTTAGCGACAGACTTTCAGCGACGGATTAGCGACGGAATTGACTTTTAGCGACGGATTAGCGACGAAATTTTCCGTCGCTGATAGGCCTCTTTTTTGTAGTGTTATTATCTTTATTTTGATATTCATTTTAATATATTTTTCATCTATTTCTTTTGTGGTTTTTTGATTCTTTTTTTGTCAATGTTCTTTAAGGATCTTTTATATATATATATATATATATATATATATATATATATATTGGGTTCTGATGAGAATAAGAAATGTGAGAACAAAATCTTCATATGCATTCATATATTTTCATTTACATTCTAAAAAAAATAAGCGGGCTTTAAGCCCTAGTTTCAGTTTGTTTAATCTCAGTCTCGATCGAGCTCCATCTCTCCCTCTCGATACTCCCTCTCAATCTCAATCTCTCGATCTCTCGATACTCCCTCTTACCGGCGACCTCTCCCTCTCGATACTCCCTCTCACCGGCGACCTCTCCCTCTTTCTCTCGGCGACCTCTCACTCTCCACAGTGGCCTCTCTCACCGGCGACGACTCTTACAGGCACGACCTCTCTCACCAGCGATAGAAACTCACCGGCGACGACCTCTCTCTCTTGAACGACCACATATCCCTCTCTCCACAGTCCCTCTCCCTCTCGATCTCTCTCCACGGTCTCTCTCGATCTCTCTCCATCGTCCCTCTCGATCTTCTCTCCACATTCCGTCTTCAGGTATTAATTTGAGCCCTAACTCGTGTATTTTCTTAGATACGAAAATTTGTGTGTATAAATTTGTGTGTGGGGAAATGTGACTTTGGTTCCTTGATATGACTTTGGTTCCTTGATAAATTTGTGGGACTTGTGGAAATACAAATCATGTGGAAATACAAAATTATGTGTATAAATTTGTGGGACTTGTGTATATAAAATCGTGGAAATACAAATCATGTGACTTTGGTTCCTTGATATGTGTATAAATTTGTGTGTATATAAATTTATTCCTTGGACACTTTCTTTGGACACTATATTTTAATTTGCATCTTTGGACACTATAAACATGTTGTCCACATTGATATGAGCATATTGTATATTCAAATTTATATGAGTTGTTTTAGCTTATGAAAACGCCATTTTTGGTTTGATAAACTTGTGATAATGTTTTTGTATGAGTTTAGCTTATGATTTGGTTTTTGTGAAAATATTTTGGTATGATTTGGTTTGATAAACTTGTGATATTAATTAGTTAGGTTGTCATTTATTGGACAAACATTAGGTTGATAAATGGAAACATTTGGTATGATTTAGGATTTGATTATACTTGATTTTATTTATTTATTTTAGTTGTGTTGCCAATTGTTGGGCAAACATTAGGTTGATATATGGAAATATTCATTTTATAGCCATTATGCCGCCGAAATTTTAAAAAACATATGTTTGACTTTCCAATAGTCAAACCATTACACTTAGAGTTTTAGAGTAATCCAAAACACCTCTAAACCTATGGCTTGACTTTCAAGAAGGAAAACCATTACATGTAGTGTTCAATAGACTTCTAACTTTGTTGACACCTACGGTTTGACTTTTAAATAGTCAAACCATTACACGTAGGGTTTTAAACTTTCCAAAACACCCTTCTTTGATTGTAACCTACGGTTTTGACTTTCCAATAGTCAAACCATTACACTTAGAGTTTTAGAGTCATCCAAAACACCTCTAAACCTATGGTTTGACTTTCAAGAAGGCAAACCATTTCATGTAGTGTTCAATAGACTTCTACCTTCGTTGACACCTACGGGTTGACTTTTAAATAGTCAAACCATTACACATACGGTTTTAAACTTTCCAAAACACCTTTCTTTGATTGTAACCTACGGTTTTGACTTTCCAATAGTCAAACCATTACACTTAGAGTTTTAGAGTCATCCAAAACACCTCTAAACCTATGGTTTGACTTTCAAGAAGGCAAACCATTACATGTAGTGTTCAATAGACTTCTACCTTCGTTGACACCTACGGTTTGACTATTACGGATTGTTGGACGACGTGTTAGAGGTGGAGTATTACGGTGTGGGCTATTGTGTTGTAGTTTTGTTCAAGTGTACATGGTTTGATAGTCCAGATGGAGTTAGAGTCAACCCTAAACATGGGTTGGTTGATATCAAATACAAGTCTAGACTCAGAGGTGAGGACTATTACGTCCTAGCATCATAAGCGGAACAAGTGTATTACACACCCTATCCTTCAGGAAGTAAGGATTTAAAGGACTGGTGGGCAGTTGTGAAGACCAAAGCCCGTGGAATATATGAAGTTGCAGAAAGGGCTATCGATGTGTTGGATGATGATAACGTGGATGGAGAACCGTTATTTCAAACCAACGAACGGGTAACTCATAATACAAACAACTGGGTAAATGAGGACCTCGATTCCGTCCCTCTTGTCACTGGGGAGCTCAACGTAGTCGCCACAAATGACGAAGCTAGAGAGGAAGATGCATCAGATCACGAAACTAGCAACAAGGAAGAAGAATTTGAAGATATAGATGATGATGAAGATAACGAAGACGAACTTATGTTATCTGATAACTAGTGTGTCTTTCTTATGTAGACATTTTCGTGTTAAACATTCTCTATTTTGCCATTCTTATGTAGACATTTTTCGTGTTAAACATTCTCTATTTTGCTGTTCTTATGTAGACATTTTTGGGTTTTATGATTTATGTACACTTATATCATTTTGTGTTAACAATTCTCTATTTTTAGATGTCTAGACGCCCTTCTAGGGGTAGTAGAAGTTATAGGGGTAGGGGTAGTAGCAGCTCCGCTGGGTGTGGTGACCCCAGACCGATGAGTTCACCGGAGATGCACTAGATCAGATCCAGTCCGATGACAGAGCAGCGGGCTCGAGGGTTAGAGGCCCGAATGTGGCATCATAGACGCCCCAGCCGAGTCAGCGACCGCCACTTTTGTTGTCTCAAGCGGGCGGGTAAGTCGATGTGATATATTATTTATTCTAGTACATAATAAATCGATCCTAATGTTTTTTATGTTGTATATTTTACAATTGTGAAGGTTTAAGGACAAGTCGGCAGTCCGGAGGTCCATTGTTGTCTTTAAGTCCATGTTCGATGGTCCTTGGGCTCATTTTAAGGATGTCCCTAATGAGCACTATCCACGGTTGCTGGATCGATTTCGGGTAGGTATTTTACTCTATTTAACTTATTGAGTGGATTTATTTTTATTTAATCCAAACAATGTGTTTGCAGTTGTATTATAGTTGGCCTCCTGAGATGGACGGCGACGTAGTAGCTGCATTCTGGCATCACCTAAATAATAGGTACACCGGCATGATGAGAGATGCACGTGTCTTCGTCGAGGAAAGGGCTTTAGCCATTGATGGTGTCCAGTTCGACGGACGTGACTACAGGATTCTTGCGCCACACCCTCCAGAGTGGATCCGGAGTGAGTTTTGGGTCCAGATGATTGAGTAGGTTTGTTTTGTTTTGAATACTTGTATCTGGTTGTACTAGGATTTATATTGATTTATGTCTTCTTTTTAACAGGTATGGAACATCGGCGCGTTTCAGCGTGTAGTTGCGGCCAATACGGCCAATCAGGCCACCGAGTATGAGGGGATGACATCCAGACACTGTACTGGATCTATTAGTACCGCTATGCATCGGGACCGCATGGTAATTTATCATACACTAGACTAAATGTATATAATTGATGAATATATGTACTATATACATGATTTTATTACCTATTAACAATTTAAGTTGTGTATTGTAGAGAGATGCATGGGGTCGTGAGCCTACCAGCGACGAGGTTTGGGAGGCTACACACTGCACCAACAGGAAGCTTGTTCCGGGTGCGACTGGTCCGTCCACGGATCCTCCGATCTACGTTTATCCAAAGGCGGCTCATATGATTGTAAGTTCAATTATGCATGACTAGATATTTGTTTGTTTTATAAGATAGATAGAAATTATAGCAAACTTAGTTTGGGCTGCCATTGTTGGGCAGACGATAGGATTGTTTTGATAAAAGCAGGTCATGGATATATGTTCAAATCACAGTTGAAATGCTGCCGAATTTTCTATAGGTTAGTTGACTTGACAATGTCTAATTTGGTAAACTGTAGGATGCCTACCATCGGAATAGGGAGGAGGAGTACCCGGACTTACCTCCCGGCACTATACCTCCCAATGATGCCGAGTTGTGGGAGCGTAGTGTCAGAGGACGGCGTAAGGGCCGTCTTTTTGGATGGGGGACCAGTCAGGATCCCTATTATGCTATGACCGGTGATTCAGGTGCCAGTTCGAGCGGGAGCACGCGGGACCGTCGCGATGAGGAGGTATGCTTGTCAAATGTTGTTTAACAATGTTAATCATATGTTTGTTAAATGTTGTCTGACATTGTTCTATATATGTTTGTCAAATGTTGAATTTCAGTTGGTGGAGCTGAGGCAGAGGTTAGAGAGAGAGGAAACAGAAAGGATCCAGTTGCAGGAGCGACTACAGAGAGAAGAAGCAGAGAGGATCCGGATTCAGGAGCGAATGGATAGAGATGAAGTAGAGAAGAGACAGATACGGGAACGAATGGCTCAGTTTGACGCGTTCATGATCAAGTTTAACAGTCAGCACCCTTTTCCCCCCTTTCCCCCTCCGTAGGATTATGTTTATGTATTTATAGATATTTTGTACACTTTAAAAATTAGTAATATTTAAAAATTGGCAGGTTTTATACAGGATAAAAAACTGGAAAATTTTAATTTTTAATTATTTAAAGAAAAAAATTAAATTACCGACGGATTATCCGTCGGTAATCCATCGGAAATTATTTTTTAATTTAATTTTTATTTAATAAATATCCGTTGGAAATCCGTCGCTAAATCCGTCGGAAATAATCCGTCGGTGAATAGCCGTAGGTAATCCATCGCTAAAAGCCGACCGTCGGTGATCCGTCGGAAATAACCACGACGTTGGTAACCGTCGGAAAATTGAACTGTCGGTGATCATTCGGTAATATCCGTCGGTGATCCGTCGGTGATCTGAACGTCGACCACCTTTATACCGACGGACATTTACCGACGGATCACTGACGTATTTCCATTTTACCGACGGATTCATCCGACGGTGATAAGCCTCTATTTTGTAGTGATATAACGATATCAAAATAAATAAAACACGATGTAATTGTATGATTTGAATGTTTAATTTTTTTTTAAATTAATTATATTAAATACGATTTAATTTTATTATTTTATTGTAATGGTGGAAAAAGATATAGTTTTATTGTTTTAATGTAATTAAAATTTTAATTTAAACAAATCAGATCATAAAACTATATCTTATTTTATTTAGAGCGAATAAAATAAGATATGGTTTTATGATTTGATTTATTAAATTACAATTTTAACTATGTTAAAGACGATTTGAATATTCTTTTACTATCATTGCAACAAATAAACTTATTATCGATATTTTAACACCAAAATCATTGAGAAATGGATTCTAATTTTATCATCCTAAAATTAGAGGTTCCAATTTTCCTATTGTTTATCACTCAAAAACTCTTGAACCCTCTCTTCCCTATTTCTTTCTTTTTCTTTTATTTGTTTCAAAATCAACTATTTAGATTTTAACGAAATGAAAGATCCATACATAATATTATATGTGTAACTTAAAATTGGATAAATCATTTTAATAAACTTCAACCATGTTTTCATACCCAAATAGGCAAAAGTACCAAAACAATAAAATTTAATCATATTTAATATGATTGATTTTTTAATTTAAACAAATCAAATCATAAAATAATATCTTATTTTTATTTATTTTGATGTTATACATACATATATATATATACACACATATTTGTGTGGATAAAAATATTGTTTTTATTTTATATAAAAAAAGACAAGAATATGAAAAAAAATGCTAAAATAACCCTTGATTTAACGGAATTAACAGAGGCGTTAGTGAGAGGGACCATGTCCAAAACAAATTAATTACCACAAGGACCAAATCCTCAATAAACATACTATAAGGACCCTAGTCACAAATAATATCAAAACACAGGACCAAACCCACAATTCACTCTAACTTTAATTTCTAAGGGGTTGTTTGTTTTTTAAAAAAAATCTCTTAATGACTCTTAAGTCTGAATCGTTCAGACCTTTTTACACACCATCTCTTATTAATCATAACTAAAATAAGACTTCAGACTTTAGACCTCTTAAAAAACAAACGACACCTAAGTCTTTTTTTCATTAATTAAGATAGCTATACAAAAAAAATCAAATATTATAATTTATCTCCTTTTTTTTCTACAACATTTTTTGGATGTTGATAATTATCGATCTTCTTCCCAATTTTCTATGTCATCATTCACAAGTTCACGTATGAATCTGGGTTATAAGTTTAAACTGATTCACGTACATGTTATGATTAAGATTCACATGTAATTTATGCTATGATTCACAAGTTTACTTATAAACCAATAAATATCTGATTATTACCGCTTGATAACGGTTCTTTGGGATCTTTTTTGTTGGTTCTATTTCAAACGATCAATGAAGAAAATCGATATTCGTGTTCACATATGAGATTTAATTTGATTTTTGGGTTATAAATTAGTCGCCAATGATTTCATGGTGGAAGATTGGTTCAAAAATCTTAATATCCATAAATGGTTATGGAAAAAATAGAATTTATATTAAAATAAAGTAAATTACACTTTTGGTCCATGTGGTTGCCATTCACTATCCGTAACCCCCGTAATGTTCCAAGTAAGATGTTTCACATTTTAGACTCCTACTTGTTAATTGTTTCGATATTTGGCCTATTCTATTAAGTGGTAATGGTAGCCTCGAGTCCTTAAGTCATGCTTTAAACCTTATCGTCTTATTAAATGTGAAAACCAAGACTCGATACTAGTAGTGCGAGAGTGACTGCGAGAGTGCCCTTTAGCACAATCGCGGAGTCACAATCGCCGAACCCAATTGCCCCTCGGTACATTTGGTGCAAAAGTGACAGCGATTATACCCTTGACATTCTCGCTTGTCACAATCGCGGGGATAGGGGAGCCCACGGTACATGTTCCGCGACAATGTCGGGCATAGTCGTCGCGTGCCACCCGGGGTATAAACCCCCCCAGCCCGTTTTTCACACAAATCATCTCCTAAACTCTTTTCAGCCGTGATTTTTGAGCTTAAGGGTGAAATTTTCTCATCTTGCTACCTCCCTCCTCATTGAATGCCACCAAACCTTCTCAAGATCATTTATTAGACTTTATCTAGTGTTGTTGGGCTACTTTGATCAAGAGTTCAAGCAAGGACCCAAGACATTTCATCTCAAACCTCCATTATTTTCTAGGGTTTCTACTATTTTCTAGGTTTTACTAAAAAAACTAGATTATGAGTTTTCGTAACTTTTTCAAAACTATATACACATCTAATATTCTTTATATTGTTTATTTTGTGGTTATTGCACCTAAGCTACACTATTTTGGTGAAATGTTCATATTGGTATATTTTAAGGGTATGGATATTGACTGAGACATCTTATACTTGTGTTTTAAAGCTCTCATATTTGCATCTAAAACATTCATGAGGGGATCGAGAACCTTCATTGATATTTTGGTTACTTTGTATACAAATGTTCATGTTTTAGGGTTTTTGACTTACTTGGAAATTTGGCCTAGCAAGAGACATCTTGGTATTTGAACCACTATTGGTTATAGTATTATACTTGTCACCCTTAATGTATAACCACATTACTTGGGAATAAACTATGAGGTGCCTATTTGACTAATTGAGGGTCATTGAGGATTTATGTTAAGCTCCCTTATTTTGTATATAGTGTTGAACCACGAGCTTACACATGTGAGTATTATGTATACTCCACTTGGAATGAATTTTTGATATGACATGTTGCCAATTCAGATGAACCATCAAGTAGGCACTAGGAGGATATAGTCTTGGGCACCACCTTGGAGGTATGCACCTAGATTTCCGCCATTTGGGGTAATGCCTTGTAGGTAGTCCCCAATGTGTCGGGCCTTTGAGGTGTTGCTCATACAGGTGAACATCAAGGTATATAGGCTCTTGAGGTGAAACTTGTTTGGTGTTTTGGGTCTCCCCCATTGATTCCATCATTGAACCGTTATGATATATGTATTGTTACAATCTTGTTCTAAATATTGGTCATGCCTTTTTCCAACTCACTAGCTTTTTGGCCTAACACTTGTTTGGTGTCGATGTGTATCTCAGGTTGTAGTGGTGTGGTCGCCAAGAAAAGCTAGAGGGACTTTAGATGTGAGCATGGGAGCAACTTTTGGGAAGTCATTCTTGAAGGGTTTCATTTTGAGCTTTAGATGACAACCATTTGTAAACTTATTTCGTGTTAGGGATTAGATTAAGAGGTTGTTATCTTTTACCGTTAAATTACAAACTTGTAATTATACAAGAGTATATTGTTTCCCTTTTTGAGAAGGCTCGTGTCTTGACATTTTATATACCACATATGTGTGTGTGTATATATATATATATATATATATATATATATATATGTGTGGGGAGAGGTTCATTTGAGAAATGGTAAATATATGAGAAATAGAGAAGTAATCTTAGCCATTCATCTGGTCAACATTTGTGGCTTTGACTGCGAAGCACCGGATAATTCCTTGCATGGTCTATAGAAGGTAGAGGGGTAGTTTCGTAAAATACGTAAGATGAGTTCATATATGAACCTATATGATTCACATATGAACTATACGTTCATATGTGAATCAGTTAATTAGTTCATATGAGAATCAGTTAATTAGTTCATATATGAATCACAAAAGTTCATATATGAATTTGTTAATTAGTTCAACTGATTCATATGTGAACTTACAGTTAATTAGTTCATATGTGAATTAGTTAATTAGTTCATATATGAATCAGTTAAAAGAGTTCAGATGTGAATTACATTGATTCACATATGAACATATAGTTCATATGTGAATTATACAAGTCCATATATGAACACAACCCATGTATTTTGTAAAAATTACAAAAGTGTCCTTCTATTTTTGGAATAACCGCAACTTTTGACCAGTCAAAGCCGAAATATTTGACCAGTCAAATCCGATCTTTACCGTATGAATGGCTAGGATTACTTCTCTATTTCTCATATATTTACCATTTCTCAAATGAACCTAAGGCTATATATGTATGTGTGTGTATGTGCTAATCATACAAAACTCCATAAATTGTGAGAACCATGAGATCCATTCTCATCCACTCATGATGTTTTGAAAAAGAAATGACATAGTTGAAATAATTGGAAAAAAGGATGACCTTCACGTGTGTGTTAAAAATATATAGAGACAAAATTGAGAATATACATTATTAATCCTTAACTATGAAATTTGCAACAACTAATTAAACGATGGTATAGATATTGTTGGGTCACCGATAATTTGAAGATGGCTTCCCGATCTCCCTTACAAATCTTTGAAATACATCTTGTCATACTTAGTCAAATTTAGTTCTTTGTAATAGCTAATTAGTCATACTCAATATGTTCGGCAAAATCAAAGACTAGCCAAAATCAGAAAGAAGTGAATCTTCAGATGCAGATCAGAGATAAACTTCTGATCTTTAACTAAGATACTCCTGCCGATTTTAAAGAAACAAATCGGGGATCCTTAAAATCGGAGGATTTCTCTTATTTGATGCTGAGACCATTTTTGAAATGAAAAATCGGTGGATCCTCTATATCAGAGGATATCCCCTATTTTGTCCCTTGCTAAGGAAATCTACAACAAAAATACATCCATTTTTGTACCTAATAGAGACATTCCCTGATGAACCTAAAGAAAAGATATTTGTCTTTTCTACCTTTTTCAGGAGTTGTCTACAACAAGGTCTAGAGGTCAACTTTGTCCTATGATAAGACAAAATGGGCATTTTGTCTTTTTGAAGGACATCCCTGACATTCAATCCTAGAGTGACAAGTGTCCCAAGCATTTAATACACATGGTAGTATTTAAAGTTGAAAACCCCTCCCATGCAAGGTTATGCTTTCAAGAGAATTCTCCTAAGTGCTTAAGCTAAAATCAGCAGATTTTCCTCTCCCCTTAAGAACTTCATAGCTTTTAACTTTGTGCTTTCAAGTTGTGTTAAGTTTTATGTTTTTCGTAAAAGATTGTTAGAATAGATTTCAATTTGTTCTTTTCCGTAACAATCTTGTTTTTTTTATGTGTAATTATTGAGATTTATATTAATAAAGAATTAAAATTAAGTGAATTTTTTGTATATTGTATTCAACCCCCCCCCCCCCCCTCCTATAATACATGTTACTTTTTGTCATTTCTTGTTGGGACTAACAGATATGCATAAAGTTTAGATTCACAAGGTGAATCTTCAATCCTTGGTTACAAAATCTGGGTCTATAGCGGCAGAATGGGTGCAAATATGCTCATAATCTGGATTCACAAGGTAGATATCATCGGATTAACGTATGATTGTGACAAATGGATCCAACGATGGTATCACGTTGTGCATCATAACAACCGCACATAAATAATCAAACGATTCAATTAAAGAATTACGTAATATATTTGGCATCAAACAAATGACAATATGGCTCGTTTATTTTTACTCAAATTCAAACCATGAATAATTGTGTTATTCATATAAAAACTTATTAAACTTTGTTTGAAATAAGAAAAACATAATTCAAATCTCGGAACATTGGTTGAAGTGATGCATCAATCTCCTGAAACCACCATTTAGTTACATCGGGAGTTTAATAAAATTATGGCACTTCACCTCATTGCGTAAGAGATCTTGATGAAAAAATTGTGGCACTTCACCTCATTGCATAACAAATTGTGGCACTTCACCCTTGTTGCCAGATTGAAAATATATATACACATAAATGGTAAATGCACATCTTGTTCACAACTTTAACCGTTGATTAATTAGTAAATTTACAATTCGATCGATAATGCAAACATTGTGTTGGTAAATGCACGACGTGAACACCTTAAGACCAGTTAGTAACACATTATGTTCCCACCTTGAACCATAGTACATTTGGTAAATGCACATTGTGTTTGATTTCGTTTTATAAAAAGATTGATTTTAAGATCGAGGTTTTCAATTAAAACATGCTCATGAAATAAAAATACACAATTATTAAAATCTAGAAGCGTATCTCTAGGGATTGCAATTCTTTTATTTAGTTGATAGTTATTAAATTACAATATTGCCCTCTAATTATTACTTGAATATTGTGACACCCGTAATTTCTAGAGTTTCTCCTTCATAATTTTGGGAGTCGTTTGACCTCTAGGACGAAAACTTAATAAGGTTTTTTGATCAAATAATAGTGGAACCATCGAGGATCGAATCGAGTGCAAAGGACGGTAGAAAAGGATGAAAACAGTGCCCGCGACCTGGTGCGCGACCCTGAGTCATGGCCTAGGCCGCGTAAGTCGCTGAATGTTTGGCCAAGCGACACGCACGGCTTCCCACGCAACCTTAGGTCGCGAGAAAGGCCTCAGGAAGGCAACCTGCAGATTTAAGGAACGATTTTGGGACTTTCCCTCACTTTCTCTCCTCCAACCTTCTTCTTCACCTCCCTCTCTCTAGATTAGGGTTTTGGGGATGCTTAAGGACTGACTTTGGAGTCCATTGGGAACATTTCTTGAAGGTTTATGATAGCAAAGTGAAGGTCAGATCTCCATCTCAAGTTAAAAGCTAGGGTTTGATATTTTTCATTCTACCCCTTATATCCTTCGACTTTGGTGTATGTTGGTAGCTTGGTGATGAAGGAAACCTTGTGGGAATGTTGGATCTAAAATCTAGAGAGGTCCCTTGAAGATCTCTAGCCTTCATCAAAGGAGGCTCACTTTTGGGGTTGGAACCTAGGTTTAACTTAACCTAGCAAAGTGAGTTCAAGTTGATTTGTGAAAACGTTGTACATGCCAAAGTGTCCATTTTAAAGTGTTTACGTGTTTTACATGAAATTATCAAGGTTTGAGTTATTTAGTGGGTTTTGATTATTTGAAGTGTTTAGCTTTATAAACCTTGTAAAACACCCATGTTTGGGATTTTTGGGCATTTTGATGAATAAGTCATAAATGAAAGTGTTTGATGATTTATTGCATAAATGAAGATTATTTAGTCAAAAATGCATCTTTAGTGTTTGTTGGAAATATGCATCGTTTATAAAATGGGACGTTTGAAAATAGAAATGTGTGAGTCATTTGATTTTAGTCATTCCCAGTCTTATGAGCATTTTTGAAATCGTAAACCCTTTTGGTTTTGGGCCGAAGGCCAATTGTGATTTGAGAGACGACGATTTTGGAAAAAGGTGTATTTTGGGTTGCGTAACCATATTGGCTCACGTGATTTAGCCAAACGTTTATTATGTCCTTTGGGGCTTGATTTATACTCAGATTGGTCTTTGCGGTATTCGTTCAATTTTTAGTAGCTCGTTAAGGAGCCTTGGACTTACGGTGTACTTAGTTGCATCTTATTTGAGAGTTACATGTTTTGGAATGCGTTAGTTCATTCATTGGAGTCATGTAACATTTTAGACTGTAATGCATTGGATCCATAGGCATATGAGTCAGTCAGTTGGTTTAATTGGGAACTTTATCACTGTTTTGGGACTGTAATGATTTATGGCTAGCGGGAACTCGAGGTATAGATCGTGGGTGGTTGAACTCGATGACCGTGTAACCTTTAGTGAAGGGCTCGAGGTATAAATCGTGAGTGGTTGAACTCGATGCTCGTGTAATCCAATCTGGTTATTCATCGTGGAATTTAGTGTCCACGTTTGAAGTCTAGTGAGTGGTCCCTAAGTCATGTTTTTTATGTAAGCTTGCGGTGGTGCTCTGCAGAGCCGTATACGAAGCTAAGTCTTGCGGTGGTACCCATGGTGAGCCGGATACGGGGACTTGTGGCTTTTGTGGTGACAATCATCTAGAGGTCGAGTAGACACTAGAGTCATTTGGGTATCTTGCGGTGGTTGCTTGGTAGGGAGCCGTATACAGGGATCCATGACTCTATGTGAAGCTCGAGAACATTGATAAGTGGCTTAACTTTGTGTGCCGACCACATTCGATGGAATTCGGGTCTCCACTGTCACCGAAAGGTGTTGTTTGGGTATTGAGTTTTATTATCCATGTTTTCGGTGACGTTTTTGTATATATGGATTATATCCATGGTTTATGGGTTGAGTATTACGCCCTACCCGTGTTTTGGGTGTTTTGGGATATAAAGTTTTATCCAAGTTTCATAAATTGGGAGTTCGATTTCTATTCTCATTTTGAGTGAGTTTTGAGTTGATTTAATTTAATTTACGAAAAAACTTTTTATATTGGGATCTTCGTCCTTAAAATAGTTTGGATTGGAAAACGTTTATATTGATGTTTCATTCGCCTAAAATGCATATTATTGAAAAACGAGTCGTTTTCATATTTGATGTGACACCCCAAAATGGGACAAATAAATAAATATGAAAAGAAAGGAAAAAGAAAATAAAATGCGTTTTATTTTATTGGACCAAAAAAAAGTGAAGAAAGTGTGAAAATGGTTCAATTATGCTATTTAATAAATGTGAGAAATGAATAAATGAGTTATTATACAATCGGACTAAAAATAAAAGAAAATGTTAGATTGGGGGTGCAAAGTGTGATTTTGGCGAAAGTGTTGAAGTAAGGGGGGGGGGGATGACATTTCTGAAAGTTTAGGGGAAGTGTCAAATGTCAACAGGATCAAACTTGAGGGACCTGCGGTGAAAAAAAGGACATATCTGATTTTTCAGAAATTGGAAAACGACACCTTCTTTGAAGATTTCTATTGGTTCGTTTTGTCAACTATCAAAAAAAAACTTCATATAAGTGAAGATATCCGGTTAGAGCACATACGGGTTCAAGAAAATCGAGATTTGGTCGAGTTTAGAAGGAGAAATCGGAAGTTGAAGTTCGGTGTCAAATACTCCGTCTATCGACGATGGGAGGTAAAATACTCAACCAAATTTCAAGTTCTTTATATGGTTAGCTTCGTTTTAAATCGAACCTTAGTAGTCTTATGTCTCAGATTTCGGTTTAGAATGTCCGATTTTGCGTTTTTTACTGATTTTCGAGTGGGGTTTTAACCCAATTTTTAAATGAGCGTGTGCGACTCAATACTTGATAGTTTTCGTTTGTTCCTATGATTGAGAAAAATGATTTTCTAGAGTTTTAGCAAAAGAAATTGTCGAAAACGGTGAAAAAAACGAAGCCAAACGGCCTGAAAACGAGGCTGTCGGCGACAGCACTTGCATCGGGTCAAAAACCACGGAACGGGTCGGATCACAGGTCTGGGTTAGGTCCAGATCTGATGAATTGGTTCTGATTTCTTTTGGACCTCGTGTGTTTGGGCTTTATTAATTCTGTTGGACTTCTTATTATCATATTTATTTTATGTGGGATTTAGATAAATTATTTCAGCTTGATATTTAATTGAATTTTTGGACTTTAAATTTATTTTAGAGTCCATTAACTTATTATGGGTATTTAAATTACTTTGGGCTTTAAGTTGATTGATGTACAATTTATTTAGATTATGTTAATTAATTAAATTAGTTTCTAAATTAATTTATATATTAAGTTAAATTATTATTTAATTAATATATTAACTTATTTTAGAATATTAATATTAATTAATTAATTTCTAAAGGGAGTATTTATAATAAGTCGTTATATTACTTCGATGATTTAAAAATAGTGAGATTAAGGCGTCGTATTTGGGTTAAGATTTATTGAGACGCTTTAATTTAGAGAGATGTAATTATTAAATTAATTATTTTGTGATAGATGATTTAATTATCATATTTAAGGTGTTGATTTAAGATTTTAAAACTAAGAGACACTTTAAGTCGAAATGATGATTCCTTTAGTTATTAAAAGAATCAATCGACATTAAGAATTGTTATTAAGCATAAATTATTTTAATGGTTTAATATTGAGATTGAAACGTCGTAATGTGAGTTAAGTATTTATTAGGACACTTTAATTTTGAGATATTGATTTATAAGGTTATAAAGTGATCGTTTTGACGTTTTGGAACGTTATTGAGTTATATGACTTGGTGTTTGACTAAAATTTGTCGGGGTTAACCGAGTTGATCAAGAGTTGACTTTTGACTCATTTGACCCACGTGAATTTTAATGAAGGGGACAAATCGAGTTATTTGAGACATATTAAGATGCTCCGATATGGAGTTTGGCTTTAGGTCTGGTCGGGTTGAATTTTGGAGAATATTAGCCATTAATTGGATATTATGGTATAGAATGTGTAGGTTTTCAGTCAAGAGCTATCAATAGCCGATATACACGCAATCAGGTGAGTCTTCATGAGACTTACAATGGGATGCATACATATGTACAAATTTATTTTCAGCATTATATGATTTGGATGGGGATGTGTACATATGCACGATGCTTCAGTTTACATACATGATGCCAATATATTTTACATGTATGTTGTTTTATGATCAGTTGCATGCTATATGTTTATTTTGTTTTCAAATAACTCTAGCATGTTATTTCATATGAAAGTTCTATGATCGGTTTTAATGGGTGGGCATTTGACCAGTAAGTCACACGACAAGTGGCACGACCCTGTAATGGGTGTCTAGACAGGTGTAGGTCTGACAACCCAGGGAATGCCAGTGACAAAATGATCCTTACCCGACGAGACAGTTTATGATATCTCTTTTCTTTCAAGGTTGCATGTTTTAAGAAAATGCATACTATTTGGTATAGAGTTTACAAGTTAATATGTATGATGTGATATGATTTTTATTCACGCAAATCATGACCTCACTGAGCTTTATAAGCTGACTATAGTATGCATCTCAGGGACATAAGGTTTCAGGTTGGACAAGGGAAAAGGGGCACATATAGATACTTGCCTAGCCCATTTAAGCGAAATATTTATGTTCAGGCATCTATGGTAGATAAATTTGTAACGCAATCCGGTATGGGACATATTGAAATTTAAGTTACATATTATTATTTTAAAGTCTTCCGCTGTAAATAGTTTTAATTTAGCCGTTATTTTGGAGTATTTTGGAGAATTGTTTTAGATTACGTAACATTTCTCATGGTAAAAATGAGGGTGTAACAAGTTGGTATCACAACAATAGTTCAAGAGAAATAGGTTATGATCTATAGCCTAAGCTTGAACTGTTAGTTGTAAGAATGATGCCTTAGCTATGGAAATAAATCAATATTGGTATCGTACATTAATCAGTATCAGTATAACATATGTTAGGCGCAATACAACTTAACGTAAGTACAATATAACGTTGCGATACAATGCCATAAGTTTAAGTGAAGTTACAATTGATCTAATTTTACTCCTTTAGATATGATTGATGTTAAAAATGCACGTAGGGTACTAAGAAGTAAAGCACATGCAGAATATGGCAGAACTGATATGGGCTCAGTCCCGAAGGTTAGACATGTAAGTATTCAAATTTAGAAACGTCAAGGAAAATCTTATTTTAATAGCACCAATAGTCTTAGTCATAACTTGAATTGTTTTGTATTGTAGTTGACAACTGTAACACCCTAAAATTTGGGTACATTTTAAAACTAAAAAAATACGCAATAAGACGTTTATAAACAGAGGAATTTAAACCTGAAACATTTTACTCAAAAGCCACCTTCACAAAAGGCATCACCCAAATGGGGAAAGAGTATAAACGACAAATTTAGGAATGTAATGGAAATAAGGACCGACAACCTACTAATCTAAACATTTTAATTTAGATTACAAATCGGGTGTCGTTATCATCTCCCAAAATATTGACAAGTAATGTGTACGCTCTATATCTCATCAAATGCTATGTTCCCAAAAGATTGTCCCCAACGGGGCCCAACACTCCGCTCAAGACCTTGCCACCCCACCGCTAAGATAACCTAGAATACACATCAAAGTAAACAAGTGTTAGGCTTGGAGCCTAGTGAGATCATTCCACAATTATGATATAAGTAATTGATGCATAACAATATTTAAGGGTCCACTTAGAATAAGGTAATCGGTTAACTTTCCAACACTTAAGTTCTTTATGTAAAACGGGGGAGACCCGTCCCACCATAGGTTGTGACGGAACACATAGGTAGGCCACAACACATACGGTGCACATATTTGAGAATGGGTATTTACCGGCATCAACTCTATCCAAGTCTTTAGCCGTTAGAACATCAACTCTATCCAAGTCTTTAGTTCCATGTAAACATGGGTTAAACTCTATCCAAGTCTTTACCCTAAAGATATCCAAGTTCAACCCTATCCACGTCTTTACCTTGGATTCTCACCATTCTCCATTCTTTAAAGGTATGTCACTTTATCATGGTGCTCTTGGCAACCGAACCCAAACATAACATAACTTTAATCATTATACCATCATAGACAATTTCAACCATTATAATACCATCACATTCACCTAAGTCACATTTTTTCCCAAAAAGGTAGGACATAACTCCATAGCATCTCATGTACACAAATATCTATAACATATAACTAATATCACCACTCCACCTCCATCCCACTCATAGTTTCCAAATAATTCATAATACCCATTTCAGTTTCCACATTTCATAATACTTTTAGAAGGTTGTATGTAGATAAACATTCACCTACTTCATAACAACATAACTCAACATATTCATACAAATGTCAAAACCCTAGATTTTGACCCAATAGTTCAAAAGGTGTAAAAATGGAGAATAACGTTAGTATTTTAGGTAATGTAAAGAAAAAAGGTTTTCATAGCATTTAAGAAAATGTATTATGAAGGAAGGACTCACAAAATGGCTTTTGATGAAAACCCCAAAACCCTAGATTCTCTTCTTGAAGAAAATGATAAGGAAGATGATAGAAGGTTCTTAGCTTGATTCCTTGATTGATAAACCCTAGCTTCGTGCAATAAATGATGGATGGAAGCCTTAGTAACCCTAGATTCGTATTAAATGAAGGGAGAGTTGGTGAGAGTGGTAAATGAGAATTGGGTCAAAATCGGTCATTTAACCACTCTGACCCCGACCGCGAGAGTGACTCGCGATTATGCCCAGGGCATAATCGTTGGGGCATAATCGCCCCCTAACAGGGGCTCTCGGTACGAATCTCACGAAAGTGCCACGCGATAGTGACTCGGGCACTGTCGCCCCGTTTGTACGTCGGGTCATGATAGGGTCGCGATTCTGACACCGCAAGAATGCCAAGGGCATTCTCGCCCAGGGGCCTGCTCACCTAAATTTCTTCCGTTTTCGACACAGTTCAACTTTAACGGATCAAACCAAAATTAAAAGTACTATCATGCAAAGATGAGTGCAAGAAAATGGAAATCTGATAATCAACCTGATGGATGCCGAGTCCACCAAATAATAATAACCAACTAGACCTTTATCAGCAGTTAAAATTGTTACAGTGGTAAGTCGGGTCGAATCCACATGCACTTGGTTCAACTTATTACGACCGGATAATTCACACACAAATACGAATTATAAAATTAAATTGCAAAAGGAGGGGGGGTTGGATTGATTTTAAACTAACATACGAATTAACGAAATTATAAAAATACATTCAAAATTAAAAACCCAACATTAGTTCGTTCTTGATGATGATGCTAACACCTATCCTTGATTTTGCAAATGTAAAAGTTAGGACAAGTTCAAGTCGGCTATGGCTACCAACGAGCTCTGACAACCTTCGTTTTCACCTAAATGGACATTAGCTAAAATAAGATCTTTATCTAAATCTTAACTACAAATGAAACATTTAACAAGCTCTCAATGTTCCAGGTGTGGTTAGAATTAGCGAATTAGAAAACACCGCCTCAAAGAATTAAGCACATAAGCTCGACTTAAGTATCACTTTGATTGAATGAATTCAAGAACTCAATTCAAAAACCTTATCGAAATCAAAAGAGTTCCATTGTTACTATATCAAAATTCAATAGACAATTACGTATCTAAGATTTTGACTAATAAAAGTCCACAAGAACATCAACTAATTGGCCAAATCAATTAACATTCAAATGAAATTAACATTTAACCTAGAAATCAAACAAATAAACTTTTCCCAATCAATTACAACAAAATCTCAAAGTGAAAACCATCAAAATCTAAAACAAACCAATGTTGGACTATAGAAATTATCCACATATGGCTAAACTAGGGTTACCAAAACGAAATATTCAAGAAAAATACCGAAATCGATGATGAAATTGCTCCCAAATCGACTTCCTTCCTACTGTGTTTCGTCTCTTTCGCTCAAAAAAATCGATTCCCCCCTTTCAATCGACAGTTATGATGGATATTTATACCTCCCAAGTGAAAAACCTCTCAAAAAATGAAACATCCATGTTTTCGGTACGTGCGCGGCTGCAGGTGCGGCTGTGAACGCGTGGAGACCCACGCGGAGGCGGAATAGAGGTCGGACAGTTCTTGGCGCGGTCGTTGGCGGGGCTCAGGGCGCGCGGAGACCTGCGCGGAGGTCTGGATGTGCTCGAAACAGTGCCTGGAGCGGTTCCTAAGACTCGCACGGTCACCATCTCTATCGACTGTTGCTCTGGATTGCTTCTCCCATTTCCTTTCTCAATCTGTTCACGAAGGGGAAGTCTACAAAGGGAGGTGGACTCAATTCTTTGGGCTTCTTCCTTTGATTTTTGGGTCTGAATTACAAGATGGAAATAAATGGCTAAGTGGGCATATTTTAGAGATAAAATGATAGTGGTAATTGGGTTTTTAAACCCATTTTATGACATAAAATATAGCTATCAAAACCAACCTTTATCAAATTGAAAAGTTAAAATTAACAAAGGGTCAAAATAGAATACTTACAAAATTTGGGGTGTTACAATCCTCCCTAACTTAGAAATGATTTCGTCCTCGAAATCAAGATTGAGTGAAAAGGTGGGGATATCTTCTTTTCATATCCTCCTCTGCCTCCTAAGTCACGTTGGCACGCCGGTGGTGCTTCCACTGGACTTTAACCATCGTGACTTCCTTGTGACGGAGTTTCTTGGACTTCCTTTCCAAGATAGCATTGGGTTCCTCAATGCAACGGTTACCCTCATACACCCTGATCTCCGATAGAGGAATAACGCTTTCCTCTTCTGCCAAGCATTTCCGGAGATAGCACACGTGGAACGTGTTGTGGATTCTCTTCATCTCGGGTGGGAGCTCCAATTGGTAAGCTTGAAGTCCAACCCGTTTGGTTATAGTGAAAGGTCCAAGGAATCGAAGACTCAACTTTCCTCGCTTCCCAAACCGGATGATCCCCTTCCAAAGCGATACTTTGAGCATAACCCGATCGCCCACTTGGAATTCTACCAGTTGCGTCTTCTTATCCGCATAACTCTTTTGCCGATCTTGGGCCGCCTTCAGGCATTCCCGAATACCCTTGACCTTGTCCGCGGTTTCCTGCACAATTTTGGGTCTGGCAAATTGCTTCTCACCCGCCTCTAACCAACAGACCGGAGTTCGGCATTTCCGGCCTGTTGGGAACTGAAGAAAAGCTTAAGTATGGTTAATGCTGCTAGTTCAGAATTACTACTGCTAGAGGACTTCAAAAGTTAATACTGCTAGGTATTACTACTTCTAGTAGAATTAATACTGCTAGTCAAAGTTAGTACTGCTTAGCTAGTTAGTACTGCTAGAGGTTAGTGCTGCTTAGTGAGATTAATGTTAGTGGTTAATGCTGCCAAGACTGAGTTAATACTTCCAAGATGATTAATGTTGCTTATGAGATGGAGATCAGAATTACAAGAGTGACAGCTGGATATACTGAAGATATTCATGGAAGATATTCTGAAGATATTTTATTAATTGTAATTATCTGTTATCTTCAGTATATGTATAGAATTGATAGAATAGTTTAAAAATAATTATTCATTCTAAGTTTTGTTCTAGAGAGAAAATCAACCTCAAGGCATAGTTCCTAATTCTAGAGAAGTAGAATTCGTCTTGAAAGAGTATGTTCTTCAAGATTGAGGTTGAGTGTGTAATCTTGTGATTTTAATCATTCAATACAAGTTTACAAGTTGTTAATCATATACACTGTTTGTTTACTGTTTCATTGAATATCAAAGTGTTATTCCGCAAACTCCTTTGATATTAGTTTCTGCGAATTTATTCTTGTGGAGAATTCGATCCTGACAAGTGGTATCAGAGCCAGTTCTCTCAGAAACATCTATTCATTCATCATGGAAAACTTTGCAGAATCAAACAGTACTATGGTCTCAAAGGTTCCAATGCTCAGACCCAATGAATTCGATATGTGGAAGATCAGAATCAAGCAGTACATACTCCTCACTGACTATTCTATGTGGGACATCATTGAGAATGGCCCTTCTGAAGCAGGAAAGATTGGTGCAGATGGAAAGAGAACTCCACCAAAAACTAATGCTGAAAGAAAGACTAGACAGACAGAGATGAAAGCCTTGAGCACTTTGCTCTTGGATATTCCCAATGAATATCAACATCAGTTCTGCAACTGTACTGATGCAGAGATGCTCTGGAATGCTCTAGAGAAGAGATTCTCAGGTACCAAAAGTACCAAGAGAAATCAGAAAGCCATTCTGAAGCAACAATATGAGAACTTTATGTCAACCAAGAATGAGTCCATGACTCAAACTTTTGATAGGTTCAACAAGCTTATTGGTGAACTAGCTACAGTGGGAGTACAAATTGATCAAGATGATCTAAACAGGAAGTTCCTAAGGTCCCTGAGTGATGAATGGACCATGTATATTGTGTCTTTCAGACAGAATGATCAACTGGAAGAAAAGGAACTTGATGATCTATATAATGATCTAAGAGTTTTTGAATCTGAGGTAGAGGCTAAGAAGAAGCCTTCTGGATATGTTCACAATGCTGCACTCCTTTCAGCATCAATTGATTCCACTTCCAATCCTGAATCAGTTAGTGCTGCCAATGGAGCAAATCAAGAGAAAGGCACTGAAACTGTATTTGAAGCCTTTCTGTCCAATAATGGAAACTCTTCTCTTATTAATGATGACTTGGAACAACTCCATCCAAATGATCTTGAAGAGATGGACATTAAATGGCAGATGGCCATGCTCTCTATGAGAGTTAAGAAGTTCATCAAAAGAACTGGGAGGAACAACTTCTCCCAAAGAAGAGAAGATGGAGTAGGATTTGACAAGTCAAAGGTGGAATGCTATAAATGTCATCAGAAGGGACACTTTGCTAGAGAATGCAGAAGTGGAATGTCTCAAAATAATAACCACCAACAAGCTCAATCTGTAAGCTTCAATAATAACAGAAACTCTGCACAAGCCCTTGTCTCTCAACAAGGTATGGGGTTTGACTGGAGTGATCAAGCTGAAGAGGCCATTCAAAACCAAGCTCTAATGGCAGAGGTGTCTGATCTCCCAACAGAGGTAACCTCCAATCTTTGTTCTCCAAATTGCATTAACACTGTTAAAAGGTATAGGGATCACAACAAGAACATGAGTGATGACCTTAAGAGATTGGAAAATGACATAAAAGATTATGTGAGGATTGTTGAGAGATTTGAAGAGCAAATTAAGGGTTTTCAAGCCAATGAGCTTCAACACTCTTATGACACAAACTACTGGAAGTGGGAGAAGAATGACTTAGAAATTCAACTGACCAGATCCAAAGAGGAGAGTGAAAAGTTAAGAGGAGAACTAGCTAAAGTCAAGCTAGATGTAGAAAAGTTTTCCAATGCCTCTAAAGCAATGGATTCTTTACAACAATCTCAGATTCATGATAAACTGAGAAAAGGAATAGGGTACAATAACACACCACCACCCTATAACAACAACTACATTCCTCCTAGTTCAGATTTGTTAGAAACAAAGGATAGGAAGGCCCTACCTGAGGGAGCCACTGAGATTGATCCCTTAGATGAAGTAGTTGTTAAAGATAAATCTGAGAAAGAAGTTGTCAAGAATAAAAACAACACTGTGAGTGGTGAGATTTCTACAGAAAACCACATAATCACCAATGAGGGATGTGGAAAGAATTGGGTCAAGTACAATGAGATAGAGAAGACTGAGGGAAAGAACAAGAAGGTTTACTATAAGCAGACCACTGTTGTGAACCCTATTCCTTGCAAGCAGTGTGCATGCAATAAATCTGAGCCCCAAAAACATGATAAACCAAGGGGAAATCAGAGAAACTGGAACAATCAATGGGCACAAAAAAAAGGGATTGATCTGAGTAAAATCAATAGACCAAAACCCTGTTTTATTTGTGGAAAGCTTAATCACATTGCCAAATATTGCTATTTCAATCCTATGAACCAAAGGTCTAACCTTCAAAGACTTAATTAAAAACCCTTTGGTTATAGAAAGAAAGAAAAGAACCATGTGGCTAAGAAGGGTGTTAAATCTAAAAGCCACATGAAGAAACAGAATGTGGAAGACAGTGTCAAAATGTGGATTCCAAAAAGTACTAAAACTGTTAGTGTTGCTAATGCAAATAGTGCTGCTGACAGTAATAGTACTGCTAGAAGCAATACTGCTGCTAGCAATGTTAGTGCTGCTGACATTGTTAATACTGTTAGTACCTCTTCAAAGATCAATACTGCTAACACAGTTACTGCTGCTAACACAGTTACTACTTCTAACAAGGTTAGTACTGCTAAGCATGCAAGTGCTGCTAATGCAGTTAATACTTCTAAAACCAGTACTGCTTCTAGCAAACGTGTTGTCAAATCTATCATTGTGACAAAGTACTCCAGAAATGATGAGTCAAAGTTTAAAAATCTTGTCAAGAAAGAATGCAAGTATTTTGATGAGAAAGGGGTACCCAAGACCACTTTGGCTTGGGTTCCTAATTCATACTAACTGATATATCTTATGTGCAGGGCAACCAACAGCTCAAGGGAAAGAGCATATGGCATGTTGATAGTGGTTGCTCTAGGCACATGACAGGCAACATGTCATGCCTTCAGGATTTCAAGCATATCAATGGAGGACATGTTGCTTTTGGAGATAATCTTACTGGTGGTAAAATAAGTGGAAAAGATAATGTTACAAAAGGTAAGATGACATTTGAGGATGTCTACTATGTTGATCAGTTGAAGTACAACCTGTTAAGTGTATCACAGGTTTGTGACAAACAACATAGCATATTATTTACTAATACAGAGTGTATGATCCTTGCTCTAGGGTTCAAAGTAGTTGATGAAAGCATGATACTACTTAGAACTCCAAGAAAGGACAATGTTTATTGTCTAGATATGGACAATGTTTCTAGTGATTCATCCCTGAACTGTCTTGTTTCTAAAGCTTCTGTGGATGAATCCTCTCTTTGGCACAGAAGGATGTGTCACATGAACTTCAAGACAATGAACAAACTTGTTAAAAACAATCTTGTAAGAGGTTTATCATCAAAAGTCTTTTCATGTGATGATCATTGTGTTGCTTGTCTTAAAGGCAAACAGCACAAAACTTCTCATAAGACCAAAGAGTTAAATACTATTTCTTCTTGTCTCCAGTTATTACATATGGATCTGTTTGGTCCTACAAATGTTATGAGTATAGGCAAGAAATCTTACTGCTTAGTTATTGTTGATGATTACTCTAGATTTACCTGGGTATATTTTCTAAGGACTAAGGATGAGACAAGTGGACTGATCAAATCCTTTATCCTAAGAATTGAAAACCAAACTAATCAAAAAGTAAAAGTCATTAGATCAGACAATGGGACTGAATTTAAAAATCTTGATCTAAACACCTTTTGTGAAGAGAAAGGCATTGAAAGACAATATAGTGCCCCTAGGACTCCTCAACAGAATGGAGTTGCTGAGAGGAGAAATAGGACACTAATAGAGGCTGCTAGATCTCTGTTGGCTGATTCAAAACTGCCAATTACCTTCTGGGCTGAAGCAGTTAATACTGCCTGTTATGTCCAAAACAGAGTTCTAGTGGTCAAGCCAAAGAACAAGACCCCATATGAGCTTTTAAATAAAAGAAAACCCTTTATTGGATTTTTCAAACCTTTTGGGTGTCCTTGTACTATTCTCAATACCAAATCTCACTTAGGTAAGTTTGATAGCAAAGCAGATGATGGATTTCTTGTTGGTTACTCATCTCAGAGTAAGGCTTACAGAGTTTTTAACTCTTCTTCTAGAATAATTGAAGAAAGTTACAATGTCAAATGCAATGAGAACACACCAAATCCTATTGGGTCTGGTCCTCAGTGGCTGTTTGACATTGATTCACTAACTAACTCTTTTGGTTTCAGTAGTAATGACTATGCAGGTTCAGAGTGTGAAGGATCAGGGACTACACAAGCTTAAGACAGTTTATCTCAATCTGTGATCTTTCCCATACCTACAGTGGATTCTATTGAAGACTGTGAAAAGGAACCATCTACTGGACCAAATCAGAGTGAAGAAGAAAGTAGAGATGAGGAGAGTCAAGAAGATAAAGACCCAGAAGTAGCTGCTGAAAACACCTCAGTGGAGTTGAATGACTCTAATCTAGAGGTGGGACTTAATGAAGAACCTAGTCATCACACCAGAACTCAAAAGAATCATCCTCCACAGCTGGTAATAGGAGATCTATCTTCTCCTATGATGACTAGAAATCAAAGCAGGCTGCAAGAAATGCAAGACCAACAGCATACAATGCTCTCTTGTTTTTTATCCCAGCTTGAGCCTAAGAAGGCACATGATGCTATGAAAGAGTCCAGTTGGATAGAAGCCATGCAAGAAGAGCTACTGCAATTCAAGCTGCAAGATGTTTGGGATCTGGTAGACCTCCCTAAAGGCCAAAGAGCAATAGGAACAAAATGGGTCTTCAGCAATAAGAGGGATGAAAGAGGCATAGTAATAAGGAATAAAGCAAGGTTGGTGGCTCAAGGGTATACACAAGAAGAGGGAATAGATTATGAATAAGTATTTGCTCCTGTAGCCAGGATAGAAGCAATTAGATTATTCCTGGCTTATGCTTCTTATATGAAATTCAAAGTCTATCAAATGGATGTCAAAAGTGCATTTCTATATGGATCAATTGAAGAAGAAGTATATGTCTGTCAACCACCAGGGTTTGAGAACCCAAGCTATCTAGACAAAGTATACAAACTAAAGAAAGCACTTTATGGACTGCATCAAGCACCAAGAGCATGGTATGACACTCTGTCATCCTATCTCTTGGAAAATGGCTTTGAAAGAGGAGTCATTGATAAGACTCTATTCATCAAGAGAAATAAGAAGTATATCTTGCTGGTCCAAATATATGTTGATGATATTATATTTGGATCCACAAAAGACAATATGTGCAAGGAGTTTGAGGAACTAATGCATCAAAGATTCAAAATGAGTTCCATGGGGGAACTTACTTTCTTCCTTGGACTCCAAGTTCAACAGAAGTCAGATGGTATTTTTATCAGTCAGTCCAAGTATGTGCAGGATATTCTAACCAAGTTTGGTTTCTCAGATTCAAAACCTGCCAACACACCTATGGAGACACACAAGCAGATAACAGCAGATCTTGAGGGGGAGGATATGGATGTTCATCATTATAGATCCATGATTGGCTCTCTCATGTATCTTACAGCCTCTAGGCCATATATAATGTTTCCAGTCTGTGTATGTGCAAGATTCCAAGTTAGGCCAAAGCAATCTCACTATCAAGCTGTTAAGAGGATATTCAGATATCTCAAAGGGCAACCCAGATTGGGACTTTGGTATCCTCATGACTCATCTTTTGACTTTCTTGCATACTCAGACAGTGATCTAGGTGGAGCAAACTTGGACAGAAAATCTACTTCTGGAGGATGTCAGTTTTTGGGTGCAAGACTAGTTTCATGGCAGTGCAAGAAACAAACCACAGTGTCCACATCTACAACAGAGGCAGAGTACATAGCAGCTGCAAGTTGCTGTTCTCAAATCTTATGGATTCAGAATCAAATGCTGGACTATGGGGTAACCTTTCTACACACTCCAATTTTTATTGATAATAGCAGTGCTATTAGCATTGTAAATAATCCTGTCAAGCAGTCAAAGACAAAGCACATTGAGATCAGGTATCACTTCATAAGAGACTGCAATGAAAATAAACTTATTCAAGTTGTAAAAGTTCATACTGATAACCAGTTTGCTGATCTGTTCACCAAAGCCTTTGATGTGGGTAGATTCACTTTCTTAGTAACAAGTGTGGGAATGATCAACTCTGAATAAGCACCTTATCAAAAAGTGGTTACATACCTGTATATTGTTTATTCTTGGTGTTACTAATCTTCCTTTTCAGGGAATATATAGCAGTACTCAGTTCATCACAAGCTTAAAAGAGTAAGTATGGTTAATACTGCCAGTACAGTTTTAATACTGCTAGTGGTTAATACTGCTCTCAGTTAATACTGCTAGTGGTTAATACTGCTCTTAGTTAATAATGCTAGTTAGTTAATACTGCTAGTGGTTAATACTGCTCTCAGTTAATACTGCTAGTTAGTTAATACTGCTAGTGGTTAATACTGTTGTTATTACTACTGCTCTAGGTTAATACTGCTTATGTCCCGAATACTATAAATACCCTTTGCCCGCCTAAAAAGTTCATAACGTCTCTTTGCATACTGTTCACTTGCGCTCTAAACCCTTTCTCTCTCATGTTCCAAGTTTTCAGGCAAGACCTTCAAGATCAATGGCATCAATGGCATTCATAGACGAGCACAATGAAATCGCGATGTTAAAGAAGCCCAAACAGGCCGCTGGTTTCCACCAGATTGTGGATTTCCTCAAGACAAGCCATATTTCCCATGCTCTCACTGTCTCACCATCAATCTATATCGAGCATCAAAGGCAATTCTGGGCAAATGCCACCATTGTTGCTGAGAATGGTGTGCAAATGATCAAGACAAGGGTCTGTGAAAAACCGTTGACAGTTACTGAAGAGGTAATCCGCATCAGTCTACGTCTAGATGATGCCACTGGTATCTCATCTATCTCTAATGATGAACTGTTTTCTACTCTTACAAGAATGGGGTATGGAGGCCCATTGGGTGTGTTCAAGTTCTCCAAAGCTAAATTTTCACCCCAATGGCGTTTCTTTGTCCATACTCTTATGCATTGTATCTCCAAAAAGACTACTGGCTGGAGTGAGTTCAGTAGCACCATTGCTTATGCTTTGGTGTGCTTGGCCACTGCCAGAAAGTACAATTTTTCTAAAATGATTTTCAATGATCTTGTCTCAAACTTGGGAAGCAAAAAGAGCTTTTATATGTACCCCAGGTTTGTCCAAGAAGTTATCACCCACGAATTGACGGATATGCCTCATTTTGATGCGGTATATGTACCAAAAATCCCCAAAGGTAAGGTCTTTTCAAACATGAAAAGATCTCCATTGGACTCGGAAGGAGTTGACACCCCATTGTTCTCTACAATGATGGTGGTGTCCCACACTGATGAAGGTATGGCAGCAGGGTCAAGGCCCCCATTAGACTATCCCACTGCTAGCCAATCCCAACCTTCCCACTCTAAATCAATTCCTCAGTCTCTTCTTGACAAACCAACTTCTCCAATTACCCAAACTTACAAAAGGAAACAGGTAAAGAAGGCTCCTTCCCTTCTTGTACCATCACCCATTGATCCTTTAAGCCCTCTAATGGAGAATTCTCCATTAGAGAATATCCACAGGGAAACCACAGGGGTGTCTCCCAACCCCAAGGAGGTGCTCACTGAGGAGAGGGTTGAGTATATGGGTAATGAGGCTGCCACTACTTCTGCTAGCACAGAGAAGGACAGTGGTAACATAAATAAGACCTCCCCCATGGCAACTTTGAATGAGCAATCATTCAAAGGTCCCAGGTGCCAAGAAACCACGGGGGTGGAAAGTGCTTCTGCTAGGCAGAAGGCTTCCACTACTAAAAGATCCCATGATCCTTCAAAAGGGGGTAACACTCCTGAAGAAGGTGAGGACAGATATGACTATCTTGAATTGATGGACACAATGGCCAAAATCAACAGGGATGTGATCAACCAAGGAAAAGACATCGACGAGCTGAAACTAATAGTCCTGTATCAACAAGCTCAGATTTCCAAACTGCAGAATATGGTAAAGAGATTGCTCCAGAAAAAGAAGATGAGGCAATTTGTGCTTAAAAGGAGGGAACCAGTGACTGATGCTCCCAAAAAGGGGGAGTCAGAAGCTGATGTCAACAGGGAAGATGCTCCAGAAAAGGGAGAGAAACTTGATGTTGAGAGGGAGAAAGCAGCAGTAACAGAGCAAGCAACAGAAACCATTAATGCTGCTAGTTCAAGTAAAGAAGCAGAAATGGTTAGTACTGCTGAAATAAGCAAAGCAGCAGAAACAGTGAAAGAAGTTCTAACAGAGCTGGAGATTGCAGAAACCTTGCTTAAAGCCAAGCATGATACTCCCAAGGTCACCTCAAAGACCAAAGGAGTAGTCATCAAAGAACAAGGGGAGTTGATCAAGAAAACAAATGTAGAAGAGAAGGTGATAAGCAAAGAAAAGGGTAAGGCAAAGCTAGTTGAATCTGATCAACCAAAGAAAAAGCAGAAGTTGATTGAAGCAGATGAAGCTCTGGCTAGGAAAATACAGGCTGAACTTGAAGAAGCAGAAACTGTGCAAGTGGCAAAGGATAGAGAAATAGCTAAAGCAATGGTTGTAGAGTTAAATAAAGCCTATCAACAGAGCTTAGCAACAGAGCAAGCCAAGCAGAAAGCCACATTTGTTAAGAAGCCTACCAAGATCCAAATGGCTGCAAGGAAAAGACAACCATCAAAGACATACCTGGGTGCTCAAGAGAGAAAGAAAATGATTACTTTCCTCAAAGGTGCAGTAGGTGTCAAGGTAGAGATGTTTTCAAAAATGTCTTTTGATAAACTCAAAAAGATGTATGATGCTGAGATGACAAAGCTTCAAGGGGATGATATTGCAAGGGTTGAAATGGAGAAAAGAATGAAAGAGAGCAATGATTTCTTACAAAAACCATTCCCTGATGAGCAAGAAACTCCAGAAAAGGAAGCAACAATTGGTGAAAGTCTAAGGACTTTGAAAAGAACTAAGATGATTGCCAGGAGAAAGCCTACAAAGAGGCCTAGATTAATGGAAGAAGAGGTTGAAAAGGTTGTTGAAGAAGAAGAGGCACCTGAGTCATCTACAATACAAGAACCTGCAAGTACTGAGGATGTTAAAATGTACATGGTAGTGATGGACAAAGTGCCTGAACCAATTTCAGCAGAACCTGTAGGGGTTAAACCTCCTGAAGTCATTCACTGGGATGTATTGGAAGTGGATGGAAAGGAATATATCAGATTAAAGAGAAAGGATGAGAAGTATGAAGTGTACAACACTTGGAACAAGATTGTCAGAACCTGCTCAAGATCTGATATTGAAGAAATGTTTGAGATAGGCATGAAGTTATATGCAGATGAACTGAAAGCTCCAGTGATTTCAATTACAAAGCTGATAATGGAGTATCTGTATATGATGTTCAAGCCTGATGAAGTGGAGGAGATCATAAGGAATGTGTTCAAATCAGTCAACAGTTGGACTCTATATGAAACTAGTGGAGTATATGCAGTAACTTTGGATTTGAATCACACTGAATACTTTCTAGTGGATAGAGTGTATAACCATAGCAGATTAAAGCTTCATGCCATGCTGAAGAAGAAGCTAGGATGTATTCCAGATTCAGAAATGGCTAAATATTTGATCCAAAGAACAATAAATCAGAGTTTGGGGTTGGATGCAAATACTGGAATTTAGGCCATGATGAAGTTTTGGGAGCATCTTGAAGAAGATCTGAAGAACTTGACTTCTCTTCCTAAAAGTCAAGTTAGGGGGAGATTGTTGGGAACTGAAGAAAAGCTTAAGTATGGTTAATGCTGCTAGTTCAGAATTACTACTGCTAGAGGACTTCAAAAGTTAATACTGCTAGGTATTACTACTTCTAGTAGAATTAATACTGCTAGTCAAAGTTAGTACTGCTTAGCTAGTTAGTACTGCTAGAGGTTAGTGCTGCTTAGTGAGATTAATGTTAGTGGTTAATGCTGCCAAGACTGAGTTAATACTTCCAAGATGATTAATGTTGCTTATGAGATGGAGATCAGAATTACAAGAGTGACAGCTGGATATACTGAAGATATTCATGGAAGATATTCTGAAGATATTTTATTAATTGTAATTATCTGTTATCTTCAGTATATGTATAGAATTGATAGAATAGTTTAAAAATAATTATTCATTCTAAGTTTTGTTCTAGAGAGAAAATCAACCTCAAGGCATAGTTCCTAATTCTAGAGAAGTAGAATTCGTCTTGAAAGAGTATGTTCTTCAAGATTGAGGTTGAGTGTGTAATCTTGTGATTTTAATCATTCAATACAAGTTTACAAGTTGTTAATCATATACACTGTTTGTTTACTGTTTCATTGAATATCAAAGTGTTATTCCGCAAACTCCTTTGATATTAGTTTCTGAGAATTTATTCTTGTGGAGAATTCGATCCTGACACGGCCATACAAGGCTTTGAAAGAAGCCATACCAATGCTATAATGATAATTGTTGTTGTAGGCGAATTCTACTAGAGGTATATGAGAGTCCCAATTCCCGCCAAAGTCGATAACGCGCGACCTTAGCATGTCCTCGAGCATTTGGATGGTTCGCTCAGTTTGACCGTCAGTTTGGGGATGATAAGTTGTGCTCAGTTTCACTCTAGTTCCCAACTCTTTCTGAAGGTCGCCCCAAAAATTGGATTTGAAGCGGCTATCTCGATCCGACACGATGGACAAAGGCACACCATGCCTAGAGATTACCTCGTCGATGTAAAGTTTAGCTAACTTGTCCATCGTGAGAGTTTCCCTCATAGCCAGAAAATGGGCACTCTTGGTTAGGTGGTCCACCACCACCCATATGGTGTCATTCCCTCTAAGAGTCTTTGGTAGCTTGGTCACAAAATCCATGGTTATGTGGTCCCACTTCCATTCCAGAATTTCCAAAGATTGGAGACTTTTGTATGGTCGTTGGTGTTCGACTTTGACTTGAAGGCATGTCACACATCGTTCCACGTAATTCGCCACGTCTAACTTCATGACGAGCCACCAATAATTGAGTTTCAAATCCCGGTACATCTTTGTATTCCCCGGGTGGATAGAATACTTGGATTTGTGGGCGTCTTTGAGTAGCAATTCCCGATTTCCCCCGACTTTGGGCACCCAAACTCGCCCCTTAAATACCTTCACCCCGTGACCATCTTCAGTCAAGAGAAGACGTTGCTTTAACATTACTTCGCTTTTAAGGTTCCTTCCCGAAGAGTTTCGGTTTGAGACTCCTTGATTTTCTCGATCAAGCTTGATACCAGTTCGATTTGAGATAGGGAATCTTGTAAGCTCCTGCTATACTCTTTTTGACTTAAAGCGTCTGCCACCACGTTTGCTTTACCGGGGTGATAAAGAAGTTCGCAGTCGTAGTCTTTTAGGAGTTCAAGCCACCTCATTTGCCTCATGTTCAACTCTTTCTGGTCGAAAATGTGTTTTAGACTCTTGTGATCAGTATAGAGGGTGCACTTAGTGCCATAGAGGTAGTGTCGCCATAGCTTTAGCGCAAAAACTACCGCTGCCAACTCTAAGTCGTGGGTAGGGTAATTCTTTTCGTGCACGTTGAGTTGTATCGATGCATAGGCAATCACCTTCCCACGTTGCATGAAGACACAACCCAACCCCATCTTCGAGGCATCGCTAAAGACTACGAAATCTTCGGTTCCTTCGAGTAAGGATAAGATCGGTGCCTCGCAAAGTTTCTTTTGGAGAGTCCGGAAAGATTTTTCTTGAGCATCCATCCAAACAAATTTGACATTCTTCCGAGTAAGAGATGTCTAGGAAGAAGCGATCTTAGAAAAATCTTGAATGAACCGCCGGTAATAACCCGCTAGACCTAAGAAGCTTCGAATCTCGGACGGACTCTTTGGAGGTTCCCAACTCATCATGGCCTCGATCTTGGAAGGTTCCACCTTCACACCGTCTCGGGTAACAACATGCCCCAAGAATTGGACCTATCTTAGCCAAAAATCGCATTTCGAGAATTTGGCATAGAGTTGCTCCCTTTTCAACACCTCGAGAACTTCGTGAAGGTGTCGCTCATGTTTGAGTTCATCCCTAGAATAGACTAGGATGTCGTCGAAGAATACTATCACCGACTTGTCGAGGAATGGTCGGCACACACGGTTCATCAGTCCATGAATACTGTCGGCGCATTGGTCAACCCAAAAGGCATGACCAAGAATTCATAGTGCCCGTACCGGGTCGTAAACGCCGTCTTAGGGACGTCTTCGTTCCTCACTCTCACCTGGTGGTACCCGAATCGAAGATCGATTTTCGAGAAGCAGCACACTTCTTGCAGTTGATCAAACATGTCGTCGATCCTCGGAAGAGGGTACTTGTTCTTCACAGTTGCCTTGTTCAACTCCCTGTACTCGATGCACATTCGCATCATTCCATCTTTCTTCTTGACGAATAAGACCGGGGAGGAACTCGGCCTTATAAAGCCTTTCTCGAGTAGATCTTGGAGTTGAGACAACATCTCTTGCATTTCGGAAGGAGCCAATCGGTAGTGAGCTCTAGCAATTGGAACCGCTCTCGGGACTAGATCGATCTGAAATTCAACTTGTCTTTCTGGTGGTTGACCAGGCATATCGTCAGGGAAAACATCGGGGAACTACCGAACTACCTTCACGTCTCCGAGCTTCTTCTTTTCAAGCTTGGCGTTCAACACATAGGTTAGAAAAGAGGGGCACCTCTTCCTTAAACACCTATGCGCCTTAGCCATGGTGATGAGCGGTACGTCGCCCATCCTCATCTCGCCATAAATGATCACATCAATCCCATCGGTATTAGGAATTCGAATCAACTTCTTGGCACACATAATCTCCACTTGGTTTTCCTCCAACCAATCCATCCCAACCACCACGTCGAATCCTCCAATGGTCATTGGCATGAGATCAATCGAGAAACTCCTCCCTCCGATTTCCAAGATGCATCCCTTTAATAACTCGCGGACCACAACTTGACAACCATTAGCTATCTCGACAATTAGAGCATCATCTAGTGTACTAGTGGCCAACAAAAGATTTTGGCAAAACAAAGTTGACACAAAATAAAACTGGCATCGGAGTCAAAAAATACGAGAGCGGGTACTGAGTTGACAAGGAACGTACCTGAAACAACATCCGGTGAAGCTTTCACCTCGTTGCCAGTCATCTAGAATGCTCTCCCCGACACCCTCGGAGGGTTACCCTTCTTGCCTTGCAGTCCTCCCACCTTCAAATTCGAGCACTCATTACAGAAGTGACCCGGTTCCTTGCATTCATTGCAAGTGACCTCTCGGATCGGGCAATTTTCACGAACGTGCCCCGCCATGCCACATTTAAAACAATTTCTCATGCTAGAGTCGTACGAGCCGAAATGTTTGCTTCTGCACTTGGGGCACCACCTAGCTTACCGCCTAGGCTCGGTTCCCCTGTTGATGTTTTTGTTAAAGGTTCGCGGTTTCTTGGAGGGTAAAGAGTTGCCTTCCCAGTTTCTCTTCTCGGTTGGCCCATCCCTCTCCTCGCGACTTTGAGAATAAACATCCTCCATAACCTTGGCCTCTTCAATGGCCTCCCGGAGAGTAGAGGTCTTGGCGTTGCGAACCATGGACATCATATCCGCCGGCAACCCCTTCAGGAACGCCTTCACCTTTTCATTCTCAGTTGGGGCTATATGCCCCACCAAATCAATCTTTTCGACAAACTTTCTTAAATAGTCTCTCACGGTCATATTGCCCTTCTTGAGAGCTTGGAATTCGTCCACAATTCGATCCATTGCCCTCTCATTGCAATATTCCTCCATGATCTTCTTCTTGAAAGCACCCCACGATAATTGGGCTAGGATGGCAGCATCAAGGGTGGACCTAGTGACATTCCACCAACGATGTGTCGGGCCTCTAAGCATTTGTGAGGCGAATCTTAATTTTTGCTCCTCCCCGTACTCACTGGAATCGAAATCCTGCTCGGTTTCTTGAATCCAGTTCATACAAGCGACTGGGTCATTGGATCCGGAAAACTCAGGCGGTTTGCTACAAAGGAAGGTCTTGTATGAGCAAGTCTTTCCACCCCTATGAGCACCGATAATCACATGCTCTTTCGTCCTAACCCCATTTCTAGTACCTCCCGAACCGGCCACCATATTCTTAGCGACTATTTCAGGCCTTCTGAGACTAGCATCCCTGTCCTCCAACATTTTCAGGAATGCTTCTTGTTGCTTATCCATAGCCGACGTCACCAACTGCATGACGCTGGCCATCATGTTGGCTTGAGGGCTTACCTCCTGAATGACCGGGTTCGAGGATGCCAACTCCACTCTGGGTATATGCCCTACCGCTCCTGTAAATATCGGCGACATATTGGGAGGGACAACGTTCACCGCTCTGACCGCTGTATTTGGATTGGATGTGCTATCTTCTTGAATTTATCCTTAGACCAATGGTCGACTTCGAGTATTCACCATGATAGAACAAAGGCTGCCACACAAGCACGAGAGAGGATAAGAGATTCAATCAAATCACAAAAGGAAACGTACTAATATATTCATCAATCGTCATGACATTAGTAAATCAAGCATGCTTACGTAACAATATATCCATAATGGCATTAGTTAAGTGCAATTATGAACACACCATACACAAGAACTCTCATTACCATCGTCACAATTCTTAAATCGTGCAATCCCGTCAACTTTAAGAAAATCCTATCTTAGAAGTTCTACCCCATTCTCACCGATCATATCTTAATGACTCTAGCTTAAGTATAGACATCTCACGTTCATGCCTAGTTCACTTAAACTAATGCTCTAATACCAACTTGTAACACCCTAAAACTTGGGTACATTTTAAAAACTAAAAAAATTCGCAATAAGACGTTTATAAACGGATGAATTTAAACCTGGAACATTTGAATCAAAAGCAACCTTCACAAAAGGCATCACCCAAACATGGAAAGAGTATAAGCGTTTACAAATTTAGGAATGTAATGGAAACAAGGACCGAAAACCTACTAATCTAAACATTCTAATTTAGATTATAAATCGGGTGTCATCATCATCTCCCAAAATATTGACAAGTATTGTGTACGCTCTATATCTCATCAAATGCTATGTTCCCAAAAGATTATCCCCGACGGGGCCCAACACTCCGCTCAAGACCTTGCCACCCCACCTGTAACACCCGTGAATTGGAGTTTTCCTTTAGTAATAATTCGGGAGCTGTTTGACTATTGGAACGAAAAGGTGCCAAGAAATCAGGTGAGTTTTACTATGGAATCATCGAGGATCGAACCAGGCGCGAAGACGCGAGAAAACGGAGTTTTGGGCTACCGCGAGTTGTGGCGCGACTTGGAGTCGCGGCACAAGCCGCGTAACTCACTGGAAGTGAGGTCTGGGGAAACGGGAGACTTATGCCGCGACTTAAGGTCACGGCATAACCCGCGTGGCACACTGTCGAGCTAAAAGCCGATTTTCTAGCCTTTAGCCTCATTTCTCTCAATCCCAAACCCTAAATCTTCTTCCCTTTTCTCTCCCAAACCGGCCCCTAAACCCCCAAAGTCGAACCTAACCTATTTTGAGGGTTTTCCCCCTTGAACCACATGATCCTTCATCATCTAGCGAGTGGGATCTTAAACCACAAAACCTCCATCTTCATCTTCCTCATCAAGTTCAAAGTGTGGGAGCTCGGGTTGAAGAGTTGGTTTGGGTGTCCTCGGAAAGTCTCGTCATCTTTAATGGTAAGCTTCTTTGATTTAAGGTTATAAATGTTCTTTGGATGTTTCCCTAGTGTTTGGTTTATCAAATCTCGGATTTGTTAGTTTTGGAGAAACTAGGTTTTGATCTAGTTTAGGGATTTTGGTATATAATGTTGGGAAATGTTTCTATGTGGTTGATTGTGGATATTTATGGTTTGGAGTGTTTGGATCTAGGTTTTGGAAGTTTTCGGCTTGAGGATTCAAGCGCCCTTCAAAAGAGCTTGTTGGGTGAAATCTAGATTTAGCCTAAATCTAGCAAGGTGAGTTCAAGTTGATTTGTAAAAATGGTGTACATGCCAAAAATGTTTATTTTAAAGTGTTTTACATGAAATGGTTGACTGTTGGTAAGTTTTGAGTATTTGGAAGTAAAACATGTTTACTTGGTTATTTGTCCAGTACGAGTATTTTGATAAGTTTTCATATTTAGTAAACTTGGGTTGTGTTAACCTCTTAAAATGCTTATATTGGGTTTTGAACATTTCGACAACTAAATAGCATGATTTACGTATTCTTGGTGATTTTGTACAAGTAAGATTTATCTTACGATTTATGCATCTTCGAGGATTTTTTTACAAATGGAGTCTATTTCATGTTATATGCATTTTGGTGTATTTACATTCATAAACCCTTTGGAAAACCTTTGGTCCCATTACGCGTTGAGTTCTGGGTTAATCTCGTCTTTGAGGTATGTGTCTTCATAAACGTTGTTTAAAGACATTTCATTATTTGGGGGACCAGTAATTGTTGGTTATCGATTTTGAGCATTTTAGCTCGGTGTTGGCTTAAAAGAGTCTCGAGGACATTTGTCCGGTTTTAACGACTCGATGTAGAGTCCAATTTATGATTTACATCTTAATGCATTTTATTGCATATTTATAATCATTACAGGCTCGAGTGCTTTTGTCACTCATGTGTAGTCGTGTATTTTTAGACTGTGTTGTATTGGATCCATAGGCACATAAGTCAGTCTTATTTTTTGGTCAATTGGGTGGTACGGGGTTGGACTCCGGGACTCATGTTTTATGACCAATACTTGACAAGTAGGCACTAGGAGGAGGTAGTCTTGGGCGCCACTGTGTGGGTGTGTGCCTAGATCTCCGTCGTCGGGGTAATGTCATGGTTGTAGTCCTCGGGTGTGCCGGGCCTTTCGGGTGTCTTTTTGGCATCAAGGTACCTCGTCTCTTTGGGTGAAACTTGTCAAGGATTCGTAGGGACACTTTGGCTTTCATGCCGTTAGGTGTCATGCGATGAACGTTGGTTGAGTGGCATACTTTTGTGTTCCTCCGCTCTCCACGGATACGGGTATCCCCCGTTGTCGGCCTGATGTATTTTGGATATCTAATTGTCCATGTTTTGATGTTTGGATTTCATTCCATTTTATGGTCGCGTGAGTATGAAGTTTCAGTTCCACGTTTTAATGGTGTATTTTATTTATATGGATTGTTTTCCGTTATTTAAGGGTTGAGTATTATGTTCCACCCGAGTTCGAGTGTTTTGGGATAAGAAGTATTATTTACATTTTCACAAATGTGAGTGTCGAACTATGACCCCGTTTTGGGTGAGTTACGGGTTGCATCGTTTTATAAGAAATGCATGTTTGGGAAGCATTGTCTTTATAAGTGTATATTATGGGAAAATGTGTCGTTTCCATTTTGAAGTATAATATTTCGAAGGATCTTGCTTTAAACTGATTTCCTTTCTTTCAAAGATATATTCATTCATGTTAAAAATCTTGAGCTCACTAGGCGTTAAGCCTAACCTTTTTATTTGTCGGCATGTGCATCAGGTTCCAGTTGGGGTTTCGGTTCTAGCAAGTGCAATGAGGATTGAGCCTTAGCTTTATACAAGAGTGAGTAGTTGGTGAAGTTTTCCGCAGGTTGGAGTTAGTAACTGTTATTGGGTTCAGTAACACCCGTTCTTTTCATAGAGTGTATGTATAGGATGAACGTGAGCGTTGAAGTTAATTCTCAATTTATGTTGTAGTTCGAAGTATTTACTGATGTATTTAGAAAATTTTTAATAAGTTGCTATCTTCATATTTTAGGGCGTTACAAGTTGGTTTCAGAGCTTAAGTTTGAGATAATTAGGTATTGATTTTGGATGCCTAGACTCAAACTAGCGTTCTTATAAGTGATTGTAAGTGAAGTTGCACATTAGGTACCTTAAGATAAGGTATCCTGAGATTGAGCGAGTCGCTAGAAACGGGAAACTAGTCGAGAGTCGCAAGGATGAGCATGTGCGGTACGTTCATATTGGCACCTGCCCAGTGTCATGGTGAACCTACATGCTACATGTGTATACTTGAACTACCTTGGTAGGATTAACGTTGGGGTAGTGAGAAAGTTTCTAAGCGAGTGATCTAAGGAAATGTTGATGTTTATAGCAATATCGCTTGGGAGCGATAGGTAAGTGCGATATATGCGTTAAGTTGACCATCTTGGGTCAGAGTTATTGGTTGGAGTAGAGCTATCAGTTTGACAGATCGACTCTGTTTTGAGGAAAATTGTAAGTTAACCAATTAGTGGGGTTGTTGCTCTAAGATGTTGGATGCATCCGAATGACGATAGTATGTCGGGAAAATGGAGGAGTGTAGTCCTAAGATGCTGAGCGTCGACCAAATTCATGCACGAAATTTATTTCTAAAATAAGTTTGCATCAATTGTTTCTCATGTATTCGAAGCATAAACTGTGTGATACTTTGTAGTTTTGGTAAAACATTTAGCACTCATCAGATTTTAAACTGTGAGCTTAAGCATGCATGAAATTGTTTTGTTGCACATGATTGCAAAATTGTTATCAAAATTCTTGTATTCACGTCTCGTGTTTAACGCTATTTCTGGATATTGTAATGTCCATGTTTTAATGTCGTTTGGGTATTGGGCGAGTAACTATGAGATTTTAACCTAGACATTGGATCTCCTCCACGTATGTCAATGGTTTTAAAGGAAAAGTTAATCCCATGTTTGGCGTCGGAATTTCTTGAGAATTTTAGTTTGTACGATTTTTGCTAAATTTCATGGAGTATGGCTTTGCGATGTCTTTTGGTGCGTGGGTTTTACTCTTGCTCGTGTAAACTTGCGAGTTTATTCGGCGTCGTGTCCAACATAAATTTTGTAGAAAAGTGTCATTTTACCTTTCATTGCATTAAAAAGAGGAAACTCTTAGGAGTTTAATGTTTTAGACATATTGTCGTCTTATACTCTCTGTTGAGAAATGAAAATTCGGACATCTCATGATTTTAGCGTTAATGAGTTTTACGAAAATTCAATTGGGTTTGTAGTGTCTTATCGTACGACTTTTGCGTCGCGTAGATAATTTTGGATTGTGTGTGCATGCATTAGTGTGTGAGTTAATTTATGGGTTTTGCTAATCGATGTCATCCCACATGTTGATTTGGGAATTTCATTATCATGCAATTTATCTTTGAGCTTTATACAAATGTCAATCGTTGCATACTTTTTGCATTTGGAATAAAATTATGGCGTTGGTGTGAGTGGTGGTATAAAAGGGTTTACGCTGTTACAAGCAAAGCTTTTGATCTGCGCATATTTCCATCATTAACTTTTACTGTTAGAAATTTCCGAAATGCATTTAACGAATTAGCGGCATCCTTGTCGTTGGAGTTTCTGTTGGGTCAAATGTGTTTACCTATTCGACTTTAAGCTTTAAACTCGATTTGAGATTTTATTTGCATTCCCATCATTTTGCCTGGCTTTGGGGAATAAACTGGTGCGTAAGGGGTTGTTGATGATTTTATGCCATCAGGTCTTCTGGATTAAAGAGTCAGAAGTTTAAAGTTAAATTGTGAATCTCTCCTTTGGAGTTGTACAAACATTTATTACACGTGTGGTGGTGCAGGAACCTATTTTCACAATTATGGGTAAATTGTTGCGCATGCTTTATTATTGTCCTTATTAACTTAAGTACTTAACAAATGAGTTTTGGAAATGGTTTCATATGCGCTGTGTTGATAATCAATTTTGAAACCTATCGAATGATCGGTAGTGTATTTTTACCGCACGTCTAATCGCTTGATCGTTTGTGTATTTGAAAGTTTTATAAATTTCAAATTGTCATACTGGTTGAAAAACCTTGAACTCATTAGGCCTACAGATTTAAACCCCTGTCATGAAAGGAGTTGTAATTAGGGACTAAGGGAGACCTTGGGATTTGAAGCGTCGGATGATCCGACTTGCGGTCAGTCTTAAATTTTGGGTTTTAGTTTTGGGATAAGAAGTATTATTTACATTTTCACAAATGTGAGTGTCGAACTATGACCCCGTTTTGGGTGAGTTACGGGTTGCATCGTTTTATAAGAAATGCATGTTTGGGAAGCATTGTCTTTATAAGTGTATATTATGGGAAAATGTGTCGTTTCCATTTTGAAGTATAATATTTCGAAGGATCTTGCTTTAAACTGATTTCCTTTCTTTCAAAGATATATTCATTCATGTTAAAAATCTTGAGCTCACTAGGCGTTAAGCCTAACCTTTTCATTTGTCGGCATGTGCATCAGGTTCCAGTTGGGGTTTCGGTTCTAGGAAGTGCAATGAGGATTGAGCCTTAGCTTTATACAAGAGTGAGTAGTTGATGAAGTCTTCCGCAGGTTGGAGTTAGTAACTGTTATTGGGTTCAGTAACACCCGTCCTTTTCATAGAGTGTATGTATAGGATGAACGTGAGCGTTGAAGTTAATTCTCAATTTATGTTGTAGTTCGAAGTATTTATTGATATATTTAGAAAATTTTTAATAAGTTGTTATCTTTAGATTTTAGGGCGTTACACCATCGCTAAGAGAACCTGGAATACACATCAAAGTAAACAAGTGTTTGGCTAGGAGCCTAGTGAGATCATTCCACAATTATGATATAAGTAATTGATAACAATATTTAAGGGTCCACTTAGAATAAGGTAATCGGTTAACTTTCCAACACTTAAGTTCTTTATGTAAAACGGGGGAGACACATCCCACCATAGGTTGTGACGGAACACATAGGTAGGCCACAACACATACGGTGCACATATTTGAGAATGGGTATTTACCGGCATCAACTCTATCCAAGTCTTTAGCCGTTAGAACATCAACTCTATCCAAGTCTTTAGTTCCATGTAAACATGGGTTCAACTCGATCCAAGTCTTTACCCTAAAGATATCCAAGTTCAACCCTATCCACGTCTTTACCTTGGATTCTCACCATTCTCCATTCTTTAAAGGTATGTCACTTTATCATGGTGCTCTTGGCAACCGAACCCAAACATAACATAACTTTAATCATTATACCATCATAGACAATTTCAACCATTATAATACCATCACATTCACCTAAGTCAAATTTTTCCCAAAAAGGTAGGACATAACTCCATAGCATCTCATGTACACAAATATCTATAACATATAACTAATATCACCACTCCACCTCCATCCCATTCATAGTTTCCAAATAATTCATAATACCCATTTCAGTTTCCACATTTCATAATACTTTTAGAAGATTGTATGTAGATAAACATTCACCTACTTCATAACAACATAACTCAACATGTTCATACAAATGTCAAAACCCTAGATTTTGACCCAATAGTTCAAAAGGTGTAAAAATGGAGAATAATTTTAGTATTTTAGGTAATGTAAAGGAAAAAGGTTTTCATAGCATTTAATATCATGTATTATGAAGGAAGGACTCACAAAGTGGGTTTTGACGAAAACCCCAAAACCCTAGCTTCTCTTCTTGTAGAAAATGATAAGGAAGATGGTAGAAGGTTCTTAGCTTGATTCCTTGATTGATAAACCCTGGATTCTTGCAATAAATGATGGATGGAAGCCTTGAGTAACCCTAGATTCGTATTAAATGAAAGGTGGGGTTTCTTGGGAGAGATTTTTGAGAGTTGGTGAGAGTGGTAAATGAGAATTGGGTCAAAATCGGTCATTTAACCACTCTGACCCCGACCACGAGAATGACTCGCGATTATGCCCTGGGCATAATCTCCCGCTAACAGGGGCTCTCGGTACAAATCTCACGAAAGTGCCACGCGACAGTGACCCGGGCACAATCGTCGGGCACTGTCGCCCCGTTTGTACCGCGGGTCTTGATAGGGCCGCGATTGTGACACCGCGAGAATGCCAAGGGCATTCTCGTCGGGCATTCTCTCCCAAAGGGCCTGCTCACCCGAATTTCTTCCGTTTTCGACCCAATTCAACTTTAACGGATCAAACCCAAATTAAAAGTACTATCATGCAAAGATGAGTGCAAGGAAATGGAAATATGATAATCAACCCAACCTTTATCAAATTGAAAAGTTAAAATTAAAAAAGGGTCGAAATAGAATACTTACAAAATTTGGGGTGTTACAACAATGCCAGCAGTCAATTTTCAATTATGCATGTCTAGTTGGTTATTTATGTGAAGAGTCATGTATCGATATATCAGTAATTCAGGCAGGGCACTGCGAAGATGCATAAATGGTACACGTACCATAAGGGTACCTCTATACACATGTCTTATTCAATTCAGTTAAGTAACTAACTCATATTGTGGTCAATATACATGGATGGTTCAGATAGACAAATGATCCCCCATACTACGCCAAGAGATTCAAGATCTCAAAAGTGTCTAGCCTTGTTATTATGTTTAAAAGAAAATTGTCCAAAACTTTAAGACATCAAATTTATTGTGTCAGATAAATTTTAATATTACCGCTTTGAAGCGATAGTTGCCCGGATAATTTTTTTAGTTTCAAATCATGGGCTTTCAATAATATGCCATATGGGTTGAGAAGCGTGACGGTAGTGTCATGAACCTAGTGAACGTAATATGTGGACCATACTTAGAAAAGTTGTTATAGCCGTCATTTGCAGTGTGCTCAATCATTTGAGAAATGAGACTAAGCATGTATAACGTCAAAAGTTGGTCCCACGACCGTTAAAGAAGATAAGTTATAAGAAAAAGAATCTTGTGAGTTATAGATACAAAGTTTCAGTTTTCTTGGTTATGTAGTTGGAAACAAGGGCATCTAAGAAAAGTAAAAGAGCAGCAAACTCAAAGGTTGCCTCAAATTTTAAACAACCAAGATTAGTAACCGAGATAGAAGTTTATTTTGGCTATTATTTTATTGTCGAGTTCATTCAGGGTTTTTTAAATTGGAGATTTAATGTCAGTATAGACCCAGACAACACAGTAAATTAGATTAAGGCCAGAACGAACAAGTCTTTCAGTTATTGAAAGCAAAAGTAAAGATATGTATAAATTTGATGGTTGCCAGAAGGACTAGAAAACCTTGTAGTTTTAGTAATGGCTTGAGTTTTGAATTAGACTTAATATTAATGCAACGAGGCAAGTTTATCGCCTACGCATTAAGTTAACTGTAAGAACCTGAGAAGACTAATACAACTCATGATAGAGGGTTAGCAACATAGTGCTTGCACTCGAATCTATATGACATTACCAAGACGACTCAAAGTGATGTGTACACCTATCACGATAGTTAAATGCCCATGTTCGATTAGGAAATGATAATGTTTGGGTTGGAGATGATGATTAGCATCGTTGAAGAATTATGATGATGAAATTCTCTATCATCCAGATAGATAAAAGAGGATTAGAGTTGATCAGATCATGACTTGCAATGATAGACATCACATTGAGTGCGGGAAATTAGACTCAAGTGATTCAGTAAGAGACTATTCGATAAGTGATAAAGAATGATGATCCACCTTGAGTTTCCACTAATTGACTTAGATGAAATCTGGCAGATTTGGAACAAAATATGGATTCCAACACGGAAGGTCTGAGAAATACAATGTTAGAAAGATTATGTAAATCCTCGTACCCGGGGGACAACGATAGTGATAAGATGTGCAAGAATTTGAAAGGATGTTTTAGAATGTGTAAGAAAAAAAACACGTTATGACGTCAAATCAGTGACAATAAGCCGGAGAAAACTCTAAGCTTCAGTATGAACTAGTTTGTGCCTGATGGGTTATGTAGAAAGGCAAATTAGTAAGGCAAACATTGGTCCGAGAGCCTTCAAATGAAGTAAGTAAGTGATACATCATTTGTTCCTTACCATATAAAGACAGGGTGACGCGAGGTAAAGTATGTATTATAAATTATGTCACGATACCTTGGTAGTTTTTAGTATGAATTTTAAGTAAGCATTAATGCTTTCATCAGTTATCAGTATATGCATAAGAGTATCAACAAGGACATTAACATTGTTCATCACTTTAGCTAAAGTATTCCTAGTGGTGCTCATCTATCTCAGGTTTGATGGGTGTTCCGCTCAATGTTCATGTTAACGCATGCTATGTTTAAGCATTGTGTTTCAGCCATGAGAGGTGTGTTTGCATGACTCGTGTAGTAATATGTGTTGTACAAGAAGTTGTCCAACATATGAACAAAAATTCACTAGTCAGATATGTTATCAGTATGGGTAACGTAACGATATGAGTATAGTAGAAATGCATGATGCTTGGAAAGTTAAGCTAATAAGCAGCATAAACCGCCAGAGATTCCGACAGCGGACATGAGGATGTTAAAAACATCACTTTGAAAGGACATAGTTATATACGGAAAGAAAGATAAATAAAGTTCAAAGTACTTTGTACTGAGGAATTAGTTGCAATAGTTGATAGAGTAGCCTGTCAACCAAGTTAGCCAGCAGAGTTATAAGTTAAATTCTCGGCACTCTTCATGTGTCGAATTCAAGGAAATGTTTAGCTGAGAGAGTCGGTTGTCATAAATTTGGAAGGTGTCGAGGTTAATGACATGTTCAGTTATATAGAGGGGATCGTCGAACTATTGGTCAGGAAGATGAAAAGATCAAGGAATAAGAGTACATATTTGGTACTTGTGATGGTTTTTCTGAAATTATAGTTCTTAAGGTTCAGAAATGACATGGTAGCCGGAGAATAGATAAGGACAAAAAAAACCAATCTTAATCAACCTAGCCAGTACAATTTCGACGACGGAATTCCATGAAGAAGGGGAGATTTGTGACACCCCAAAATGGGGCAAATAAATAAATATGAAAAGAAAGGAAAAAGAAAAAGAAAATAAAATGCGTTTTATTTTATTGGACCAAAAAAAGTGAAGAAAATTGTGAAAATGGTTCAATTATCCAATTTAATGAAAGTGAGAAGTGAATGTAACACCCGCAATTTTATCGTCGGGTGAAAAGTTAATCATTTCCCAAAGTTCGGGGGGGTTAAATGAAACTTGGGTTTAAATAATTATCAATTATTGATATATTTAAAATATCTCATACTGATACTTGTTTTGAAGACCAGAGAGAGAGAAAGGAAGCTTTGAAGTGGGTTTTTCGATTTCTTGTCTTTTGAGGTATGTGTTTAGTTCAATATTTAGTTTCGTTGTGTTTTGGCGGCATAGATTCTCGTTATGAAGCTTTCCAACCGTTTAAAATCTCTGTTTTACCGTTTTTATAAGTTGGCCGGAATCTGGGTTCGATCTCCGGCGAGATCTGGGTGAACAGGACCGCTGGACAAGGAGACCCGGGGTCGCGCAAAGTGAGATTTGCGCCACCCGTAGGTCACGCAAAGTGAGGTTCGCGCCACCCGCTATTCGCGCTAAGTGTCCTTTGCGCCACCCCTTAGTAGCGCAAAGCTTCTTTGCTCCAGGTCTCTTTTACTCCACTCTCTTGTCGCGCAAAGCTTTCCTTTGCGCCACCTTCAGTTCGCGCAAAAGCCTTCTTTTGCGCCACCTATTGCTCGATGTTAGCTTCTGTTGTCTTTAAGTTTTAGTCAGAAAGTGGGAGAGTTATCTGCGTTTCGACTTACCGATTCTTTCGGTGTTGTCGTAGGTAGCAAGTGTTAACAAGAAGAATTATGAGGTGAGTTCATACTAACTTTTCTAAAAACTGTTATATATGTCAAAGATTGTGTTTTTAACTTTTATATATCTCTACGGTTTCGGATTGTCCGTTTATTACATTTTGATGTAACTTGGGGTTTTGAGATATTTTAGGGTTTCCGAACACTTTTGACTAAAATGATGGGACCATCTTGTTAAAGTAAAAGAATGTTTTACTTGCCCTGTTGTGTGGCTTATTTGAAAGAATGCATACAATCTTGTTTTATGATTATCTTTCTTACCAGCAGTTGATCTTGAAAATGGCATTTTGAAATATAAATGTTTCGATAGCTATTTATCTAGCTTGGATGGTCACATGAAATATTGTGACAAGTCATGACTATACTAGTGGATCCCTAGGTATCGAGTCGGCTTATTGTTGGGATGTTTGTACCCCATTGTATGTAGCTAGATGCATTTGATCTTCGGGGGCATTTGGTACGGTTATGTGAGACCGGTTACTAGCCATGGGTCAAATGCAGTCTAGTGAACGAGTATGACTGGTTCCTTGGGGGCCTCCCTCACATCGTAGTACGGACCGAAGCGTTCGTGGCCATGGTTCCATGTCTTAGCTCATAACTCGGATTTGTGGCTTACTTTGTGTTCCACTACAATCCTCGGCAAATCGGGTATTCCCCGTCATCGGAAGATGTGTTTCGGACCGGTTATCCTTTTTTACCAAAGTACTCCATTTGTATAACTAAACCTTTGGAAGGATTTAATTTGATACGGTTGTTTATATCTCTTTGAATTTATAAACTGTATGTTCTCACTAGGCTTTAAGCCTAACACTTTTTCTCAAATGATGTGTATAACAGGTTTCCCTTAGCGGTGGGTTGCACAGGGTTTTGAGAGTCGAGCGTGGACTCGAGGCATTTTGAGATGACTATTATTTAGTGTTGGGCATTGTTTAAGTCCCATCTTTTGGTGATTATGGATTGACAACTGATGTAATCTAGATAGTTATGCTTAGATTAGTTTGTTGTCAATTTCCATAACCGAACTCAGGTTTATACCAAATATGAATGTCGTGTTGCCATATTTCCAGGTTTTAATTTACTCTGAAATTTAGAGCGTTACAAGTTGGTATCAGAGCTCTAGTTTAAGCGAACTAGGCATGAATGTAAGATGTCTAGACTTAGACTGAGTATGTTAAGAATTGATTTGTGAGTTTGGGTATAACTTCTAAGATGGGTAAGTCTTAGAGTCAACTGAAAGTACGTTATCAGGCGTTGTAGCAATGGTGACGAGAACCCTTATGCGTTATATGTTCATAATCTCACTTAGCTAATGTTATTATGAGGATATTTTACGTGAGCGTCATTGTTTACTAATGTTATGACAATTGGCAATGTGGTAGTACGTTTCCTGTGTGTCTATCCTATCTCTTTCTTATCTCTTTCTCTTTTCTGTGAAGCAGTTTAGAATGGTGAATACGCGTGGTAGACCGCGTACGATTGTTGATGGTGTGGAGGCAACAGCCTCTACCGCGGGTCAGCCGGAAGGTGTTGAGGTTGTTGAACGTGCTTCTGTTCAGCAAGGACTAGGTGAGGGCCTAGAGGTCATTCCACAAGTAGACCTGGCATCGACTCACCCAGTCATAGGGAATGCTAATTCCCAGTCAGAGTTGATGGCCAGCATGATGTCGGCAATGAAGGAAGAAATGGCTAAACAACAGGAGTTTCTGCTGAAAGTGATAGAAGATCGCAATGTGGTTGGATCTGGAGGCATAGGTACTGGAATCAGGACTGAGGAGCCCATTGTTGTTAATGCTCCGAAAAGTGGGAGGAGTTTTTCCTACAAGTCATTTCTGGGTTGCGGGCCGCCAGAGTTCTCTGGTTCTGACGACCCAACAATGTGTGTGAAATGGATCCGAGCGGTCGAGCAAGCTTTTGGCTCTTCCGAATACCGAGATGATCAGAGAGTGCGGTTTGGTACCCAATTGCTTAGGGACACTGCACTCATTTGGTGGAATATTATTCAATCCACCCTATCTCCTACTGTGTTGGCTCAGTTGTCATGGGTCGAGTTTAAGAAGAAGTTGTTGGAGGAGTTCTGCAATGAAAGAACAATGGACCGAATCGAGAAAGAGTTCCGGTCTCTGGTGAAGGGAAGCCTGACGGTGAGGGAATACACCCGTCAGTTCATGGAGAAGCTTGGTCTAGTGGGGCACGGTGCCCTAACAAAAAAAGAAAAGATGAAGGCTTATCTCAACGGCCTACCAGCGGACATACAATCCATGGTCCACAATTCTAAAGCTTCTAACCTCCGTGAGATGGTCGAGGAAGATCGGTTCATGGAAGAGATGTTCGCGAGAATCAAAACTGAGAAAACTGTGGTGGTGACTGATAAGAGAAAGTGGGAGGGCAGTTCTGTACCTCCCTAGAGAACCCGACCTTTTGTCGGAAACCGCAGTTTCAGTGGTTATCAAGAAGCAAGATGGTGCCCGAAATGTCGAACCAAGCACCATGGTAACTGTAACCCCACTCCTAGATTCTGCTACAAGTGTGGTAAGAATGATCACATCGCCCGCGACTGTTCTATCGCGGGGATGGTCTGCTTCGAGTGTAAGGCACTGGGGCATGTGAAGAGAGATTGCCCGAAGCTCAAGTCGGGTAGCGCACCGGGCAGAAAAGAAAACCCATCTAGGGTTCCGGGTCGAGCATTTCAAATGACGGCCGATGAGGCCAAGGCATCCGCTGATGTGGTATCGGGTACTTTTCTTATAAACTCTGTACCTGCTCGAGTTTTATTCGATACAGGTGCCAGTTTCTCCTTTATATCTGAATTGTTCCGTCAAAAGATTTCTATGGCCACTACTAGTCTTGAGGATGCATTAGTGGTAGAAATAGCTGATGGTAGTCATGTTCTGATCCGTCATGTTCTGAAAAAGTGTACTCTCGGAATCGAAGGGAGAGAATTCTCAATCGATTTACTGTCGATGTTAATCGGGGATTTTGATGTTGTGGTCGGCATGGATTGGTTGTCAAACAATCATGCCGAGATCGTATGTTCCAAGAAATTGATTCGACTTCCCAACATCTCTGGTGAAGTCGTTGTCATCTATGGTGAAAAGAGAAAAGGTGAAGTGGCAATAATCGCAATGGCAAAGGCACGCAAGTGCTTAGTAAAAGGATGTTCGTCTTTCCTAGCCTATGTGATCGATGCCAAGTTAGAGAAATCAAAGCTGGAAGATGTGAAGATTGTGCGTGAGTTTCCAGATGTCTTTCCAGACGAATTGCCCGGGTTACCACCCGATCGTTAGGTAGAGTTTCGGATTGATCTTGTGCCTGGAGCAGCACCAATCGCTAAAGCACCTTACCGTTTAGCACCATCAGAGATGCAGGAAATGATGGCACAGCTCCAAGAGCTATTGGAGAAAGGCTTTATAAGACCGAGTTCGTCACCTTGGGGAGCTCCGGTCTTATTTGTCAAAAAGAAGGATGGCACAATGAGAATGTGCATCGACTATCGTGAGTTAAACAAAGCTATAGTGAAGAACAAGTATCCGCTTCCGAGAATTGACGATTTGTTTGATCAACTTCAAGGAGCGGGTTGTTTTTCCAAAATCGACTTACGTTCAGGTTATCACCAGATGAAGGTAAGAGAAGAAGATGTTCCGAAGACAGCTTTCAGAACGCGTTACGGCCATTATGAGTTTCTTGTAACGCCTTTTGTTCTAACGAACGCACCAGCAGTATTTATGGACTTGATGAATAGAGTGTGCCGACCATTCCTCGACAAATCGGTCATTGTATTCATTGATGACATACTCGTGTACTCTAAGAGTGAGTCAGAGCACGAGCAATATTTACGTGAAGTTCTGGAAGTGTTGAGAAAAGAAAGGTTGTACGCTAAGTTTTCCAAATGCGACTTTTGGCTTAAAGAAGTACTGTTTCTGGGTCACGTGGTCACTCGAGACGGAGTGAAAGTGGACCCCTCCAAAATTGAAGCTATGATGAATTGGGAGCCTCCTAAGAGTCCGTCCGAGATCCGAAGTTTCTTGGTTCTGGCGGGATACTACCGGAGATTTATCCAAGACTTCTCAAAGATCGCTTCTTCCTTGACAGTTTTGACTCGGAAAAATGTGAAGTTTGAATGGACCGAAACACAAGAGAAGGCGTTCTGGATCCTTCAAAAGAAGTTATGTGAAGCTCTGATCTTGTCATTACCTGAAGGGTCGGAAGATTTCGTGGTTTACAGCGACGCTTCGAAGATGGGGCTGAGTTGTGTGTTGATGCAACGAGGCAAGGTAATCGCTTACGCCTCGAGGAAACTTAAAATACACGAGAAGAATTATCCAACCCATGATCTGGAGTTAGCGGCGGTGGTGTTCGCTTTGAAACTTTGGCGACATTACCTCTACGGCACGAAATGTACTTTATACACAGATCACAAGAGCCTAAAATATGTCTTTAATCAGAAAGAGTTGAATATGAGGCAAAGGCGGTGGCTCGAGTTGCTTAAAGATTTCGACTGTGAGTTGCTTTACCATCCCGGTAAGGCGAACGTGGTGGCCGATGCGTTGAGTCGGAAAGACTACAGCGGGAGTATTCGGTCTACCCATTCGAGAATCGAGCTAGTGTCTAGTCTTGTTGAAAGGATCAAGACATCACAGATGGAAGCACTGTTAGAAAAGAATCTAAAAGATGAAGTCATGACGAAGCAGCGTTTACTCTTAACGGAAGATAGCCGTGGGGTAAAGGTATTCAGCGGTCGACTATGGGTACCCAAGATTGGGGGTAACCGTGATCTGTTGCTTGAAGATGCACACAAGTCCAAGTATTCCATTCATCCGGGAAGTACAAAGATGTACAGGGACTTAAAGTTGCAATACTGGTGGCCGGTAATGAAGCTTGATGTGGCGCGTTACGTTGAGTGTTGTGTGACGTGTTCGCAAGTTAAGGCTGAACATCAGCGACCGTATGGGAGTCTTCAGTCTTTAGAGATTCCCGAGTGGAAGTGGGAGCATATCACCATGGACTTCATGACAAAGTTGCCTAAAACTATTCGAGGTCACGATACCATTTGGGTGATAGTTGATAGATTGACAAAGAGTGCTCACTTCTTGCCTATGCGCGAGACTTTACCGATGGATAAGTTGGCAAAGCTTTATATCGATGAGGTGGTCTCGAGGCACGGCATACCATTGTCGATCGTGTCAGATCGTGATAGTCGGTTCACTTCGAACTTCTGGGATGGGTTTCAGAAAGAACTTGGTACTCGAGTGAAGTTGAGTACGGATTACCATCCGCAAACCGACGGGTAAAGCGAGAGAACGGTCCAAACTTTGGAAGACATGTTGAGGTCTTGTGTCATCGATTTCGGGGGTAGTTGGGACTATCACCTACCTTTGGTGGAGTTTGCTTACAACAATAGCTACCACTCGAGTATTGGAATGGCTCCTTTTGAGGCATTGTATGGTCGAAAGTGTCGAACTCCCGTGTGCTGGCTTGAAGCGGGAGAGAAGCAGTTCGTCGGACCTGAAATCGTGCAAGAGACGGCCGATAAGGTCAATGTCATTCATGAAAGAATGAAAGAGGCTCAAGATCGGCAGAAAAGCTATGCCGATAAGAAGAGACGACCGATGGAATTCCAAGTGGGCGACCGTGTTATGCTTAAGGTGTCGCCATGGAAGGGCATTATCCGGTTCGGAAAACGTGGGAAGCTGAGTCCCCGTTTCCTCGGACCTTTCAAAGTGCTTAAACGGGTGGGTTTGCAAGCCTACCAGTTGGAACTGCCACCGGAGTTGAGCAGAATACACAACACGTTTCATGTTTGCTACCTCGGGAAATGTTTGGCGGTAGAAGACAGCGTCATTCCCCTTTCAGAGTTAAGGGTAGACGAAGGTAACCGTTGTGTGGAAGAACCCGACGCCATCTTAGAGAGAAAGTCTAATAAATTGCGTCACAAAGAAGTCACTTTGGTCAAGGTGCAGTGGAAGCATCACCGGGGAGCAAATGTGACTTGGGAAGCGGAAGAGGATATGAAGCGTAGATATCCTCATCTCTTTGTGTAGTTGGATTTCGGGGACGAAATCATTCCCAAGTTGGGGAGGATTGTAACACCCGCAATTTTATCGTCGGGTGAAAAGTTAATCATTTCCCAAAGTTCGGGGGGGTTAAATGAAACTTGGGTTTAAATAAATATCAACTATTGAGATATTTAAAATATCTCATACTGATACTTGTTTTGAAGACTAGAGAGAGAGAAAGAAAACTTTGAAGTGGGTTTTTCGATTTCTTGTCTTTTGAGGTATGTGTTTAGTTTAATCTTTAGTTTCGTTGTGTTTTGGCGGTATAGATTCTTGTTATGAAGCTTTCCAGCCGTTTAAAATCTCTGTTTTACCGTTTTTATAAGTTGGCCGGAATCTGGGTTCGATCTCCGGCGAGATCTGGGTGAACAGGACCGCCGGACAAGGAGACCCGGGGTCGCGCAAAGTGAGGTTTACGCCACCCTTAGGTCACGCAAAGTGAGGTTCGCGCCACCCGCTGTTCGCACGAAGTGTCCTTTGCGCCACCCCTTAGTAGCGCAAAGCTTCTTTGCTCCAGGTCTCTTTTACTCCACTATCTTGTCGCGCAAAGCTTTCCTTTGCGCCACCTTCAGTTCGCGCAAAAGCCTTCTTTTGCGCCACCTATTGCTCGATGTTAGCTTCTGTTGTCTTTAAGTTTTAGTCAGAAAGTGGGAGAGTTATCTGCGTTTCGACTTACCGATTCTTTCGGTGTTGTCGTAGGTAGCAAGTGTTAACAAGAAGAATTCTGAGGTGAGTTCATACTAACTTTTCTAAAAACTGTTATATATGTCAATGATTGTGTTTTTAACTTTTATATATCTCTACGGTTTCGGATTGTCTGTTTATTACATTTTGATGTAACTTGGGGTTTTGAGATATTTTAGGGTTTCCAAACACTTTTGACTAAAATAATGGGTACCATCTTGTTAAAGTAAAAGAATGTTTTACTTGCCCTGTTGTGTGGCTTATTTGAAAGAATGCATATAATCTTGTTTTATGATTATCTTTCTTACCAGCAGTTGATCTTGAAAATGGCATTTTGAAATATAAATGTTTCGATAGCTATTTATCTAGCTTGGATGGTCACATGAAATATTGTGACAAGTCATGACTATACTAGTGGATCCCTAGGTATCGAGTCGGCTTATTGTTGGGATGTTTGTACCCCATTGTATGTAGCTAGATGCATTTGATCTTCGGGGGCATTTGGTACGGTTATGTGAGACCGGTTACTAGCCATGGGTCAAATGCAGTCTAGTGAACGAGTATGACTGGTTCCTTGGGGGCCTCCCTCACATCGTAGTACGGACCGAAGCGTTCGTGGCCATGGTTCCATGTCTTAGCTCATAACTCGGATTTGTGGCTTACTTTGTGTTCCACTACAATCCTCGGCAAATCGGGTATTCCCCGTCATCGGAAGATGTGCTTCGGACCGGTTGTCCTTTTGTACCAAAGAACTCCATTTGTATAACTAAACCTTTGGAAGGATTTAATTTGATACAGTTGTTTATATCTCTTTGAATTTATAAACTGTATGTTCTCACTAGGCTTTAAGCCTAACACTTTTTCTCAAATAATGTGTATAACAGGTTTCCCTTAGCGGTAGGTTGCACAGGGTTTTGAGAGTCGAGCGTGGACTCGAGGCATTTTGAGATGACTATTATTTGGTGTTGGGCATTGTTTAAGTCCCATCTTTTGGTGATTATGGATTGACAACTGATGTATTCTAGATAGTTATGCTTAGATTAGTTTGTTGTCAATTTCCATAACCGAACTCAGGTTTATACCAAATATGAATGTCGTGTTGCCATATTTCCAGGTTTTAATTTACTCTGAAATTTAGAGCGTTACAAGTTGGTATCAGAGCTCTAGTTTAAGCGAACTAGGCATGAATGTAAGATGTCTAGACTTAGACTGAGTATGTTAAGAATTGATTCGTGAGTTTGGGTATAACTTCTAAGATGGGTAAGTCTTAGAGTCAACTGAAAGTACGTTATCAGGCATTGTAGCAATGGTGACGAGAACCCTTATGTGTTATATGTTCATAATCTCACTTAGCTAATGTTATTATGAGGATATTTTACGTGAGCGTCATTGTTTACTAATGTTATGACAATTGGCAATGTGGTAGTACGTTTCCTGTGTGTCTATCCAATCTCTTTCTTATCTCTTTCTCTTTTCTGTGAAGCAGTTTAGAATGGTGAATACGCGTGGTAGACCGCGTATGATTGTTGATGGTGTGGAGGCAACGGCCTCTACCGCGGGTCAGCCGGAAGGTGTTGAGGTTGTTGAACGTGCTTCTGTTCAGGAAGGACTAGGTGAGGGCCCAGAGGTCATTCCACAAGTAGACCTGGCGTCGACTCACCCAGTCATAGGGAATGCTAATTCCCAGTCAGAGTTGATGGCCAGCATGATGTCGGCAATGAAGGAAGAAATGGCTAAACAACAGGAGTTTCTGCTGAAAGTGATAGAAGATCGCAATGTGGTTGGATCTGGAGGCATAGGTACTGGAATCAGGACTGAGGAGCCCATTGTTGTTAATGCTCCGAAAAGTGGGAGGAGTTGTTCCTATAAGTCATTTTTGGGTTGCGGGCCGCCAGAGTTCTCTGGTTCTGACGACCCAACAATGTGTGTGAAAGTGAAGGTGTAATCTTGGTGGTAATTGAGAGAGAGTAAGAACACATAGTTGCACATTGAGTATACACACAATCACTCAATCTTATGGTTTGATGTAATCTTTGTGATTAATAAACAAAAGGTGTTGTGTGTAAATCTGTATGTGTTAATGCTAGTAAATCTTGGTCCACAATTGGTATCAGAGCCAAATCCAATTAAAAATCAAGAAAGTTTTTGAGTCGACACTGTTCACTGTTACTGTTCACGAAGTCCAAAATCGACTTTGAGTTTTAATGAAAATTTCGAGTTGAAATCGATTAGGTTATGTTCGTAGTGTGAAATCGTTCGAGTTTGTATATTTTGTTTCAAGAATTGCACTGTACTCGATTGGTAATTTTGTTTTTAAAGAAGTTTTCGTTCATGAGTTTTCACGCACTGTTCTTGAATCAAATTGTCGATTTTTGTGTTTTTAATCGAAATTCATGATCAGAATTAGATTCGAGATGTTTATGTGAGTGAATTGTCAAATTTTCAGATCAAGATTTGAGGTCTAGATGAGTTTTTGGTGAGATTTAGTTGTTTTTAGTCGGTTTGCGTAAGATCTAAAGTTTGCGCAAGATTCATCCTGGTTTGCCCAAGATTCATCGAGAATCTTATTGTTTGATCTGAACTTTGCGTATGCAACAACAAATGCAAGTTGATCTTTGCGTATCGTATATTAAGTGTGGATTCATTAGTTTCATAGTGTTTGCGTATCACGACACATACGCAAAGTGGCGTTTGCGTATCACAACACATACGCAAAGTGTCGTTTGCGTATTACACTTGTCCCGCAAAGTAATATTTGTGTATCTCAGCACATACGCAAAGTAACATTTGCGTATCACGGCACATACGCAAATCAAAATTTGTGCATCACACACTGGACACACTGAGAAGGTTTGCGTATCACTCTTGTCACGCAAAGCGTGGTTTGCGCATCACACTTGATACGCAAAGCTTGGTTTACTTAGAATTTTTTTTCTGAGAAATTTTCAAAACTATGCTAAGTCTGCGAAGGGGGACAAAATTCTGATTGTGATCAAAATTCCTGAATTTCTATTTTAAGATTTCTTGTATTTTTTGTGATTTTATTTGGACTAACGATCATTTCTAGCAAATTTTTATAGATTTCAAGATGAATCAGGAGATCAGTTATGATGTTGAAAAGATGACCATTCCTGAAGCTAAAGCACGTGTTAAATATCTTCTTGGACAGTTATCAATATATAGTAGCATGATTTTTGCTTGTGAAAAAGAAAACAAACAGCTCAAATCTGAAAAAGATAAGCTGAAAGAAGAAGTCTTTAGTCTTGAGGTTGAGCTAAATATGTTGAAAGAAAAAGACAACTCAAAAGACAAAGTGGACACGAAGAAGGCTGAGAAGAAAATAAAAGAGTTTGAAAATGAGAATGTTGAATTAAAAAAGAAAATATCTGAATTTGAGAAAGAAAGAAAAGATTTTGCAAAGAAGTTTTCTGATTTCTCCAGAAAGGCATTTAAAGAAAAAAAAGTTGTAGAGATGAAATACATTAAACTTTCAAAAAAAGTTTCAGACTTTGAGAAAGTAATCATATTGGAAAAAGAGAAATTTGAGAAAGAGAAGAAGAAGATAGTTGAGACAAAGACTGTAAAGAAAGATTTTACTGAAGAGAAGATTGTGTTTGAGACTGAGATTGCTAAGCTTACAAAGAATCTATCTGAACTGTCATCAACAATTTTTAAGGAGAAGAATGCAAAAGTTGAGTTACATAAGAAGTTTGACATATTATCAAAGGAAAGAAATTGTTTGACTTCAAAGATTAAAGAACTTGAGGAGATCATGTTCAAGGTAAAGCTGACTGAGCACAAGATGCCAGAGTCAATTGCTCAATCACCGAGAGATGATCTAGTTGGATCAGAATGTTCATTCAAATCAGCTGCGAGATCAATTTTCACACATGTTTCTATGAATCCTTTATTTGATTCAATTGATAGTCATACATCTGCACTTAAAGATAAAATTCGTCCTTCTAATCTGTTTTATGACAAAAATGTTGATGGTTCAGGTAACATCCAGAAGAAAGAATCTCAAAAGAAAATGACATGGAGAAAGTAAGATGAGAAAGATAAAGAGAATTGGTATTGGAGAGTGAAAGGATCTTCTGAAGAGAAGCAGAAAGAGAAATCATTTGGGCATATATCTAAAGCTCAATGGAATACTACACCGAAAGGTAAAACTTCTGGAAAACCTGATCTGGTTTACACTATTAATCAACTGATCAGGTTAGCTCAAAAGAAAATAAATTGTTCCTACTGTGGTTCAAATAATTTTGTTAGTAAAAATTTTGAAAATTACTGGTATGGTTCTTACTATATTTCTCCCATTCGAACTGCAACTAACACATATGGACCCAAATACCAATGGGTACCAAAGCCGAAAAATGATTCTGTGTTGCAGGCACCTATAGTCAAGGGGGAGTAAGAGAACAAATGGCTTCTAAGTACGTTAGCTTAGAACCCGTAATTCAACGAAGAATGGCTTTTGGACAATTCAGTTCAAAACCCGTATTCAAATGTTTTCTTCTGAAGGATGCTTTAATGATTATATCTTTTCAGGAAGTTTTTCGTTTGAAAGGGAGTTTAGATATTCTATTGTTATATCTTTTATAATAATATTTCTAAAAAGATTGACGTTTTACACATATCAAGGGGGAGGATATCTATTCAAGGATACTTTAAATTGCTATATTCATTCCAGGGGGAGTTAAGGATTCTGATCTACAGGTATTTCTTTCTAATCCTTATATTCTAACACTTGTGAAACAAGAACAACTTTCACTTGTGAAAAATGGTGTTAAAATGTTCAAACCACTTCACGATCTTAACATGTTTTTATGATTTGAGAAGTGTGAATTTTAAATGATTTTTGGATACTTATATGTTTATCTGGCCGTGTGTTCTTTAAAGAATAATACTTGTGTATTTTATTTTCTATATACTTTGTCAATTATTCATACACACACTGGTTCAGTACATTCTTTTGACTTTGTTATTACCATGTATCAAATGTTTAATCTTTCTATGGTAATACTCCCGTTTGGTATTCACAGTTGTTTGAATCAAACGTCATTTCATTTTTTAATGTGCTTTCATTGATAATATGTTTATATATTGTTCATATAAACAATATACGTCTTTGAATTCCCAAATATTTTTCTTCATGATAATTTGATCTGATCTTAATCATTGTCAAATTCTCAAAACATTTCTATTCTTTTCATTCATATAAAGTTTTGAGATATCTTAAATGTTTAAAATGCTCAAATTTCATTTCTGATCTTTGATGAGCATATATACACTGACATATGATTTCTTGTGCTTTACATGTCAAGAAAATCATTTAACAGCATGTACTTTTAGGAACATGGGATTCAGTGTGAGTGCTTAATAGATCTTCCATGGATTCATGATAACCAGTGTTTCCTACCCCGGAAAAAATCCTTTGAGTAATTGAGGGGAGAGGGGTCTAAAAGATTTGAGTGTGGGAGTGAGCTGAGATAAAATGGAAATGAGAGATTGGTTAGATGTGAGCTTATATGATTAAAAGAAAGAGGTTGAGAGAACAGAGTTAAAAGAATATTAGGACTCTGCACCAAACATCTTTCTGAGTCGGGCAGCCACATTACTGATTGGTTCACATTTCTTTGGTGACCATCATTGAAATAGGAAAATAGCCCATGCCATCTCTTGCATATAACCCCACAAGATACTCATTCTTTTCTTAAAAAGAGAATGTTTCATATTTTCTGGAGACGCAGCACATAATCTATCAGATCTTCTCTTGGAAGATTCTGATATTGAAAAAGAAGGAAAGTTGCCCCACCTTCGACCCTTTCTCATGCACGTTGAGTCCATGTACAATCATTGTTGTCTCAGTGATTTACATATTTTGAGCCTTATGAAACACAATCAGTGTGCTAATTCTTTCAAAACACAAGCACGAACACACAGAGAATTTGTTTTTCTGTCAAAACATTCATAGAATTACCTTGTGTTTTTCAATGATTGAATGGATGTCCTGGGGAGTCAACATCAAACAAGCTCCTTAAATTGTACATTCATTGTACACAGTAACTTTGTGTTACTGACAGGTATTTCTAACTGTTTCATATGTTGATTCAGGATTACAACTCTTATTTCGTTTGAATTTGAAAAGATTCAGATGAATACATTCATGGTTCAGCGGCTCTTTCAGATCAGACAACAGATTTTATCACATCATGTATTGGAGAGATTAATAATTTTCCTATCTGGGGGAGATTGTCTATTATAAAAAGATGGAGATGAAAGTTCATGAAGAATGTGCTTATCAGACGATGGGAACTTCATTCAATGACAGATCTGACCTTGATATGTTTTAATGATTTTGATTCTTACAAATCATTAAAAAGGGGGAGAATAATAAAAGTTCAAGATCAGATTGAAGTTTTAAAGATTTCAGAGGTGATAAAGTTTTCAGATGATTAAAGTTAAAGGTTAAAGAAAGCTTGTCAAAGAGAAAGTGAAAGAAATTCAGAGTTTGAAAGAAAGGTTGTCTAGTTAGAGTTTAGTCAAAAGCTAATTCAAAGGGAGAGACAAGTGTTAATCAATAAAATCCCAATCAATCAAGCTAACTACTCAAGATTAAGCAATAAAGATCAAGAACTAGAGAGAGAAAGTAGATCTTGAATATCACCAATACTTAATATTACAATGCAATGCTCTAGACGTAGTTACAAGATTACAAAGGACAAACCTATATATACTACCTAACTATTACAAAGCCTTAAAGGCTAAGGAAACTAAACATGCTTTGACTTAGACAATGTTGACTTTTACATCATTGACTTTCCTATTAAATCTTAGATACAATATTTAGACTTAACAATCTCCCCCTTTGTATTCAATATTTAATAAAAAAATTGATACAGATCTTCAGCTCTTGATTCTTCAACTTTTGTCTCTTTGAAGCTTTCACAATCTTTAATCTTTCAGCCCTTGAAGAATCTTGGTAAGTCTTTTTCTCTTTTTGAAGCTTTAAAAGTCAACAAGTCTTGAAAAGGAAACAGATTTCTTGAAACTTCTGAAACACTTTAACAACTCTGAAACAAACATTGAAACTTCTGAAAATTCTTTGAAAACAACTTGATTCTGTATCTTCATCTCTTTGATCTCTGAATCATCTTTGGAAGAAACAAACTTTCACAAACCATCTTGATTAAACTTTGAACATTCTTCCTTCAGAATCTTTTGGCTTTGAATTTCTTTATCAGACTTGAACTTTAAATCAGCGGAAGCATTTTGAAATTGAACTTGAAATTGAACTTTGTATAATTCTCCCCCTTTTTGATGATATGAGCACCATGATCATCAAAACTTCATCAATTTCGGCACAGACTTTGATTTCTCCCTTTTTGATCAACTAACAATCTCCCCTTTTACAGATGTTGTACTTTGATCTGAAGAGCCGAATCATGAACTGTATATATCCGAATCTTTTCAAATTCAGACATAATGAGCGTGTAACCCTGATTCAACAAATGAAATAGTTAGAAGTGTCTGTCAGTAACACGGAGTTACTGTGTACAATGAATGTATAATATAAGGAGCTGGTTTGATGTTGACTCCCCAGGACTTCCATTCAATCATTGAAAAACACAAGGTTTATCTATGAATGTTCTGACAGAAAAAACAGATTTTCTGTGTGCTCGTGCTTGTGTATGAAAGAATTAGCACCATGATTGTGTTCTCATAAGGCTCGAAGTATGTAAATCACTGAGACAGCAATGATTGTACATGGACTCAATGTGCATGAGAAAGGGTCGAAGGTGGGGCAACTTTCCTTCTTTTTCAATATCAGTATCTTCCAAGAGAAGAACCAATAGATTATGTGCTGCTTCCCCAGAAAATGTGAAACATTCTCTTTTTAAGAAAAGAATGAGTAGCTAGTGAGGTTGATGCAAGAGATGGCATGGGCTATTTGCCTATTTCAATGATGGTCACCAAAGAAATGTGAACCAATCAGTAATGTGGCTGCCCGGCTCAGAAAGATGTTTGGTGCAGAGTTCTAATATTCTTTTAACTCTGATCTCACACCCTCTTTCTTTTAAACATATAAGCTCACATCTAACCAATCTCTCATTTCCATTTTACCTCAAATCACTCCCACACTCAATTCTTTTAGACCCCTCTCCCCTCAATCACTCAAAGGATTTCTTCCGGGGTAGGAAACACTGGTTATCGTGAATTCATGGAAGATCTATTAAGCACTCACATTGAATCCCATGTTCCTAAAAGTACATGCTGGTCAATGATTTTCTTGACATGTAAATCACAAGAAATCATATGCCAGTGTATGTATGCTCATCAAAAATCAGAAATGAAATTTGAGCATTTGAACTTTGAAGATTTCTCAAAACAAGAATATTGAATGAATGAAATGAAGTCAAGAGAATTGTTTTGACAATCTGACAATGAATCAATCAGATCAAATCAAAAGGTTAGGGTATCAAAGAATTGGAAAATTTGTTTATATAAACGAATATAAACAATTTATCAATGAAAGTACAAATATGAAAAAGATGAATGATGCTCAACAACTTTGAATTTCAAACGAGGGTATTACCATCGAAAAATTGGTTCGAATTTGAGACATGGTAATAACAATTTCAAATAAAATACTGAACCGGTGTGTATGAATACTTGACAGTATTTGGACAAGATAATACACAAGTATTGATCTTTGGAAACACACGGTCAGTTAAACAATAAGCTCAAAAAATTTATAAAAACATTTAAAAGCACACTTCTAAATTCATAAAACTTTTGAGAATAAGAAGTGGTTTGAACATTTCAGAAATTGTTTTTCATGTTTGAAAGTTGTTCTTCTTTCAAACAATTTGAGATCTAGGATCAGAAGATATATACCTTTTCAGCTCCCCCTCAAATCATGATATAAAGATTTTAATCTTTTAAGCTTCCCCTGGATATTAGCACAATATTCGTATTTGATCATTGATGAATGGGTCCTGATCTGTCATGTGATCAGAAGCCACTTTATTCACATTATTTATTCAAAAATAAAACACAGAAAGCAGTAAAACAGTTTATAGTATGAGTTCTGATCTGAAGTAATCAGAAGTCATCACCTTTACTCCCCCTTAAATTAGGCATCTGAAATATGTCAGATAAAACAGGATAGAGATCAAACACTCCCTTTTGAATTGTTAGACCATCAATATCAGAAAAATCTAGCAGTGAAAAAGTATAGGATAGAGATCAGATCAATTCACTTGGGATGGAGACCATCAATATCCATCGGATGCAGAAACATAGGAGTAAGGTCTTTTTGATCGCTGAGATCCGAGTCCTAAACTGTTGTGTTTAGAAGTCAAACTCCTTTGAAGAACGGGTCCTAAGCTGATATGCTTAGAAGCCATTATCTTTCAGCTTTGAAGTCTGGGTTTTGAACTGTTGTGTTCAAAAGCCATAATCTTTCAACTTTGAAGTCCGGGTCTTAAGCTGATTTACTCAAGAGCCATTATCTTTCTTACTCCCCCTTGACTTGTGTTTCCTGCAACAAAGAATCAGTTTTCTTCTTTGGTACCCACTGGTATTTGGGTCCAGAAATGTTAGTTGCAGTTCGTATGGGGGTAATGGAGTAAGAACCATACCGGTAATGATCACTGGTCATGTGGATATGATCATGTGTACAGCAGTAAGAACAATAAAATTTATTACCTGAAAACCTGAGTAATTGGTCTCTTGAGTATATGAGTTCAGGTTTACCTTTATGCTCTTTGTTCTTCTTTTTGGCTTTATGAGTATGTACACATGATGTATTTCCATTCAGCTCAACTTTCTTGTCATCTTTGACAGATTTCTTCATCCAGACCAGTTTCTCCTTCTTGTAACTTCTTCTCCTTGGATATGTATCTAAACCATCTATATATTCATCAAAGAAAATGTTAGATCGACGAATCTGATTAAAGGATTTAACTGACCTTTGTGAATAGACAGATTTCTGATTTGAACTTGAAGCAGACTTTTCAAGTTCTTTGATCTTTGAAGCAAAGTTGTCTCTTTCTTTCACAAGTTGGTCAATCTTCTTTGAGAACTCAGACTTCGTCTTCTGCTCTTTCAGTGCAGAAGCAGAAAGTTCAGATAATTTTGAAGTCAATCTTTTAATTTCAGTCTCAAAGATTAATCTTTCTTCTTCAAATCCTTTTTCTGACTCATTTCTCTGGCCGGATAATTCTTTAAAGAATGCTACATTCTTCTGTTATATGGCTTTCTTCTCTTTATCAAACTTCTCTCTTTCCAAAATCAGCACTTTCTCAAAATCAGAGATTTGTTGAGAAAGCTTAATGCATTTAAGTTCCACTGACTTCTTTTCTTCATAACACTTCTTTGAGAAATCTGAGAATTTCTTTGAAAAGCTTTTCTTTTCTTTTTCAAAATCAGCTTTATTATCAGCAAGTTGTTGATCCAAGCCAGATATATTCTTTTTAAGTTCAGCATTCTCATATTCCAATCCCTTCATCTTCTCTTTGAAAGCCTTCAGCTTGTTTTGAAGCTCAACTGATTCTGCTTGTAGCTCAAGTGATTTCTGTTCCGTTGGCTTCAGTTGGCTTTGAAGATTTATAATCTCTCTCTCTTTCTCTTTTATCTCTTTTTCCTTCTCATAGATGATGTCTGAAAATTTAGAAAGATTATTAGTACACTGTATACATTCAGGAGTTTTAACACAATTGAACAATTTAAGTTGCAATTCCTGAATCCTTCTGAGATATTGTGAATTTTTTATTTTCAGATCATTTCGTTCAGCTTCAATAACAGATATCTCAGATTTGTATAAAATTGACATCTTGAAAAAGTAATCATCTTGATGAATGACCGTTCCAAACTATATATCAGAAAATCAAAAATCAGATTGAATTGAAAATATTTCGTAAAAATTGAAAATTTGAACAACACTTGATCTTGCGCAAAGTCGAGGTTCTCGGAAGAAGTGTGATGCGCAAAGTTGAGGTTCTCGGAAGAAGTGTGATGCACAAAGTCGAGCTTTGCGCAAGCAACGTGATACGCAAAGTAGGTTTGCGTATCAGTCTTGAAGCGCAAGATGAGCTTTGCGCAATGGTCTTGAAGCGCAAGAGGGACTTTCGGTATTTGCCTTGATGCGCAAGAGAAACTTTGCGTATTTGCCTCGATGCGCAAGAGAGACTTTGCGTGTTGAACTTGATGCACAAAGAGAGCTTTGCGATACTCAAAGGATACGCAAACTAGACATTTTATGAATCTTGCGCAAAGTGTGTTCTTGACAGTTTCTTACTCAAATCGATTGAAACCTACACATTTGATCTCAAGAACTTGTCAGTATTATCAATAAACAGTACGAAACTCAAATATACTAACAAATTCAGATTGAAAACAACAATTTGCACAATTTTGATCAAGAACAGAGACCGAACTCGAGTTCAAAAAAAAACTTCAAAAATCGAAAATTGACATCGAATAAGAATGAAATACAATATGGAATCAAAACAAGAATCAATCACCAACATAAAACGAACTCATTGATTCCATTTTCTTGTATTAAAGACGATTTTTCACAAAAAAAATTCGAATGAACAGTAACAAACTCGTTTTCTTGAAAAAAAAAATCGAAAATAAAGATTTTCGATCCAAAACACACAGACTTCAATTCAAACTCTGATCAAATCATTCCTGAAAAGTTTGGTTCAGCTCTGATACCAATTGTTAATCAATAAAATCCCAATCAATCAAGCTAATTACTCAAGATTAAGCAATAAAGATCAAGAACTAGAGAGAGAAAGTCTAGAGAGAGAAAGTAGATCTTGAATATCACCAATACTGAATATTACAATGCAATGCTCTAGACGTAGTTACAAGATTACAAAGGATAAACCTATATATACTACCTAACTATTACAAAGCCTTAAAGGCTAAGGAAACTAAACATGCTTTGACTTAGACAATGTTGACTTTTACATCATTGACTTTCCTATTAAATCTTGGATACAATATTTAGACTTAACAACAAGTTTGAAGAATTGTCAAAGCTTTCAAGATGTCAAAGCCGGAAAAGATTCGAAGATGAAGATTAATTCTGAAGATAAGAAGACCTGAAGATTATTGCCAAAAAAAAATTAATCTTGAATCTAAGGGGGGAGATTGTTAGACTGAAATTGTATTCAAGATTAAATGAGGGTCATTGTTGTAATTAGTGTTTGTGTGTGTTGTATTGTGCTTAGAAGGTTTGACCTTGCTTGGTCATGTTGACCTATATATAAGCAAGTCTTTGTGTTGTTTCTAGGTAGGCGTGTAAGTAAGTGTGTGAAAGTGAAGGTGTAATCTTGGTGGTAATTGAGAGAGAGTAAGAACACATAGTTGCACATTGAGTATACACACAATCACTCAATCTTATGGTTTGATGTAATCTTTGTGATTAATAAACAAAAGGTGTTGTGTGTAAATCTGTATGTGTTAATGCTAGTAAATCTTGGGCCACAGAAGATAACCGGTTAGAGCACATATGGGTTCAAGAAAATCGAGATTTAGTCGAGTTTAGAAGGAGAAATCGGAAGTTGAAGTTCGGTGTCGAAAAGCTCCGTTTATCGACGATGGGAGGTAAAATTCTCAACCAAGTTTCGAGTTCTTTATATGGTTAGCTTCGTTTTTAAATCGAACCTTAGTAGTCTTATGTCTCAGATTTCGGTTTAGAATGTCCGATTTTGCGTTTTTTACTGATTTTCGAGTGGGTTTTTAACCCAATTTTTAAATGAGCGTATGGGACTCAATACTTGATGGTTTTCGTTTGTTCCTATGGTTGAGGAAAATGATTTTCTAGAGTTTTAGCAAAAGAAATCGTCGAAACGGTGAAAAAAACGAAGCCAAACGACCTGAAAACGAGGCTGCCAGACAGCACTCGCGTCGGGTCAAAACCCACGGAACTGGTCGGATCACGGGTCTGGGTTAGGTCCAGATCTGATGAATTGGTTATGATTTCTTTTGGGCCTCATGTGTTTGGGTTTTATTAATTATGTTGGACTTATTATTATCAGATTTATTTTATGTGGGATTTAGATAAATTATTTGGGATTGATATTTAATTGAATTTTTGGACTTTAAATTTATTTTGGAGTCCATTAACTTATTATGGGTATTTAAGTTACTTTGGGCTTTAAGTTGATTAGTGTACAATTTATTTAGATTATGTTAATTAATTAAATTAGTTTCTAAATTAATTAATATATTAAGTTAAATTATTATTTAATTAATATATTAACTTATTTTAGAATATTAATATTAATTAATTAATTTCTAAAGGGAGTGTTTATAAAAAGTCGTTAAATTACTTCGATGATTTAAAAATAGTGAGATTAAGGCTTCGTATTTGGGTTAAGATTTATTGAGACGCTTTAATTTGGAGAAATGTAATTATTAAATTAATTATTTTGTGATAGATAATTTAGTTATCATGTTTAATGTGATGTTTTAAGATTTTAAAACTAAGAGACACTTTAAGTCGAAATGATGATTCCTTTAGTTATTAAAAGAACCAATCGACGTTAAAAATTGTTATTAAGCATAAATTATTTTAATGGTTTAATACTGAGATTGAAACGTCGTAATGTGAGTTAAGTATTTATTAGGACACTTTAATTTTGAGATATTGATTTATAAGGTTATAAAGTGATAGTTTTGATGTTTTGGAGCGTTATTGAGTTATAGACTTGGTGTTTGACTAAAATTTGTCGGGGTTAACCGAGTTGACCAAGGGTTGACTTTTGACTCGTTTGACCCACGTGGATTTTAATGAAGGGGAAAATCGAGTTATTTGAGACATTAAGATGCTCTGATATGGAGTTTGGCTTTAGGTCAGGTCGGGTTGACCATGGTTGACTTTTGTTGACTTTTGGAGAATATTAGCCATTAATTGGATATTATGGTATGGAATGTGTAGGTTTTCAGTCAAGAGCTATCAATAGCCGATATACACGCAATCAGGTGAGTCTTCATGAGACTTACAATGGGATGCATACCTATGTACAAATTTATTTTCAGCATTATATGATTTGGATGGTGATGTGTACGTATGCACGATGCTTCAGTTTACATACGTGATGCCAATATATTTTACATGTATGTTGTTTTATGATCAGTTGCATGTTATGTGTTTATTTTCTTTTCAAATAACTCTAACATGTTTTTTCATATAAAAGTTATATGATCGGTTTTAATGGGTGGGCATTTGACCAGTAAGTCACACGACAAGTGGCACGACCCCGTAATAGGTATCTAGACAGGTGTAGGTCTGACAACCCAGGGAATGCCAGTGACAAAATGACCCTTACCCGACGAGACAGTTTATGAGATCTCTTTTCTTTCAAGGTTGCATGTTTTAAGAAAACGCATACTATTTGGTATAGAGTTTACAAGTTGATATGTATGGTGTGATATGATTTTTATTCATGCAAATCATGAACTCATTGAGCTTTATAAGCTGACTATAGTATGCATATCAGGGACAGAAGGTTTCAGGTTGGACAAGGGAAAAAGGGGCACATATAGAGACTTGTCTAGCCCATTTAAGCTCAATATTTATGTTCAGGCATCTATGGTAGATAAATATGTAACGCAATCCGGTATGGGACGGATTGACATTTAAATTACATATTATTATTTTAAAGTCTTCCGCTATAAATAATTTTAATTTAGTCGTTATTTTGGAGAATTGTTTTAGATTACGTCACTTATATTCAGACGTATATTATCTACCATATGTGATATGTACAAAAGTTCACATAGTGGATCATATGTGATACATAATAGATCATATGTTAACGAAATTAATCACATGTGATTCAAAACATAGATCCAAAAAATAGAGGAAAAAATGATGAAAAATATAATGAATTGATTGTTGATATCACATGTGATATTTGATGAAAATTATGTTTTTCTTACAATGTTTTAAAAACCGGTTTTTTGGTTGACCCGGTGTCGTGACCGCACGGTTCAACACGGTTTCAAGAATTTCTATGCATTTTTCATTTTCCTGCATACACACACACACACACAGAGATATATATATATATATATATATATATATATATACTAGGTTCGACCCCGTGTATTACACAGTGTAATTTAAAAAATTAAATTATGCCAGAAAACTTATCTTACGATCATCGAAGCTACGATGCTACTTTTCCAAGTTTTTTTCTCATTCAGAGTTGTTGTTTTTTTTTTTGCAGTTGGTTACAAAATGTCTTTGTTTTAGCCAATTTTCACAAAGGATGTTTTGCAAAAAAAATAATAAAAAATATGAATAAATATTAGAATTTATAAAACAAAATTTATAACAAAACGTAAATGAAATTATAGAAAAGTACATAGTTAAAATTGATATGAAATTGCAAAAAGAAAATCACGATAATTTAATGATTATTTGTATCAAATCTCATACTAATTTTAACAAATCTCATACTAATCACGACACATTAATTTGTATATATTTATGATATTTAATAATATAATTAAATCCAAAAGTATTCAATATTGGATGCATTTCGAAGGTATTGATGAAGCGATTACAATGATATAATTTATAAAAAATAAAAATGTTTTTTTAATGCATTTTAGTTCATATATATTATTTATGTTTATATGATAAGAGTCTAAAATTAAAAATAAAAAAGTAAGGGATTAAAAGTAAACTACATACCTAATTATAAGGGTAGTAAATATAAAGTATAAATTAAAAAAATTAAAATTAAGGAAAGATTTAAGGAGGAATGAATGTGGATGTGATAAATGAACTTATAATGTAAAATGCGTCCAGATACATATTTAGGCGGGAAAATGAAAAAATAGGCTCACCAGAAGGCGACACGTGTCCTTCTAGTTTGTTATTTATTATATGTATAGATAGAAAGATATATATATAACCAAGAATTTGATGTCCACAAGTTAATACATTAAAAATACACATAACAACAAGTTTTACATAAATCCAAAAACATTAAAAAAACACATAACAACAAGTTTTACATCAATCCAAAAACATTAAATAAACACACATAAACATAACGTTAAATGCCTAAATCGCTAATACGTACTGCCTATTGGACTATTGGTTTTTAACTTTTTTTACCGGTTCAACCGGTTTTTTAATAGAACCGACCGGTTCAATCCGGGTCATAAATTGGCATCAACCCGGTCTCTTCTCCGGTTCCCGGTTCAACCAGTTCGATCGGTCGAGTCAACCCGGTTTTTAAAACATTGTTTTCTTATCAAAAGTGGATCTAGAAAAAATTTATATAAAACTTTGATAAAAAATTATGAATTTATTAAAATTAAAAAATAAATAAATTTAAAAGATATAATGAGATTTTTAAGAATTTATGCAATTTAAAATGATAATTATCCTATTTTTTAAAATTATATTTTATTCTTATTTATGGTATTTTTTAATTAATGGATTATGTGGCCCATATTTCTTCTCGTATTCTTGCAAATTGACCGTCTTCTCGTTTGAAACTTAACAAAATGTTTTCTAAAATAGTGGTTTGCAAAGTTTCCACGAATTGATTGGTTTTCAAATGAAACGCACCCTATATATATATATATACACACACATATATAGTGTTAGGTTCAGGACGAAGGATCGTGTGCGAAGTTGAATTAATGTGAGAAGTGGATCTGAGTCCTTGATCACTTTTATCCATAAATCACGCTTGATACGGGGAAATGCATCTCATCCTAATGTGCATCCAATGTTGATAACCACTTCTCACGCTTCTAATGTTAACTCAACTTTTCACCGAAATCCAACCCGAGGTTCAAATAGAAACACAAAAATGTTGAGAATAAGATAAACAAACTCACCCGCTATATTAGAATTTTGATTTCTAATACATTTTTAACTAATTAAGATAACTATAACAATCAAATATTCTAATTTATCTTCTATTTTTTTATAACCTTTTTCGATATTGATAATCATCGATTTTTTATCCAGGTTTCTACCATGAAGTCATTAGTGATTTCACAATATACAAATCAAATTAAATCTAGTTTGTGAAACAAGTACATGAAATCATTAGCGATTTCACTAAATTACATGTAAAAAGTTTCACCTCATGAAACAAGTACATGTAAAACAAACACATTGTAAAATAAATATGGAGGTTCAAGGGAAACCTAAAAAAAATGGAAAACTGAGGAACATCCTGGTAGTCATTCATCTGGACGGTATGCACTTGTGCATACAAGTAAATTAAGATGTTTTTTGGTTTTATGCACTTGTGCATATGCACGTGTGCATGTTACAAACTACTTGTATGCACAAGTGCATACCGTCCAGATGAATGGTTATCAGGGTGTTCCTCAGTTTTTCCTTTTTTTTAGGTTTTCCCTTGAACCTGACCTATGTTAATTAATACCTTATGTTCGTGTGACCCTCACTCTTGATGAAACTTGAACCTTTGACCTATAATTTAAGGAGATTGGGATTTACCGATAACCCGAACAGGGGTGTATCTATGTATGTCTGAGCGGGCTTCCGTGCACCCACTCAACTTATTTTTGCAAGTAAGATTTTATTTGAGGAATGAAAGGTGCACCGCTAAACTTTGAGGGGTGCTTTGGAATATTAGAAAATATAAGGAACATCAACCAAAAAAATTACTTTTAAATCAACAAAAAAACGAAAATATCTCTCGAAATCAACCAAAAAAAACTGAAAAAGTCCCTCGATATTGAAGGAAAAAACTTAAAAATCCCTCGAAATCGTAAGAATTCGGCTAAAAACACATCATATGACTTTGCGAGCCTCTAATTCCAATGTTTTAAAACCCGGGTTGACCCGGCCGGTTGAACATGTGAAGAGATCGGGTCAATTACGACCGGTTTTTTGGGAAATTACGACCCGGATTGAACCGCCGATTTTTTGATAGAACCGGTTGAACCGGTCTAATTGAACCGGTAAAAACCCGGGTTGACCCAGTTAAAAAAATCAGTTTCTTATGTGTTTTTTATGTTTTTTGATTGATGTAAAACTTGTTGTTATGTGTTTTTTTAATGTTTTTTGATTGATGTAAAACTTTTTGTTATGTGTATTTTTAATGTTTTAACTTGTAGACATCAAATTCTTGGTTTTATATATACATATATATATATATATGCAAGAAAATGAAAAATACATAAAATTTCTTGAAACCGGGTCAACCACCCGGTTGAACCGGTTTAACCGTGACCCGGTCACCACACCGGGTCAACCAAAAAACCGATTTTTAAAACATTGTCTAATTCACTTTAGAGATACACCGGCTTGACAAAAATCCTAAATCCACAAACCTTGTACACTTTCTTCCCAATACTCTATTAGAGGTCTCTATTCTCCATTGACTTGTACCATTTGACTTTTGAATTGTAATCTTTCTTTAGCATATTACTTATTGTAATTTTAATATTTGATGATTATCATGTAACAGCTTGTTTTATATGAATTGAAAAAAAAAATATAAAGTAGAATTATGATCTTTTACTAACTACTAATAACTTTCATTATTATTTTAAATTGAACTATAAATTATTGAGAGCTTGTGGCATTACATTATCAACGTTGATAATTGAAAAAGGATTTGGTCCATTTTCGGCATTAGAATCAATATTGAATTCATTGAACTTGACCATTGGTATGCTGACTTTTGCCTAGTTTGACTTTGGGGAGCAACATTGACTTTGGGATATAAAGTTAACTAGCATTGATTTATTTCAACAAAAACCCATTACAACACACAAGTCATCGAGTAAGATAATACATATCTCACCCGATAAATGAAAAAATAGAAAAAACCAATAAACTACTGTAAGCGGGAAAAGTTGTTTTTTTTCCGGCTTATCAAAAGACATGTTATCGTGTAAAACATAGGATGATCAACCACCGGATAGATCTGCAAATTGTTTAGCTTAATTATACAACAATATATTTGCAGTTCCGGTTGATCACTATGGAAAAAACTTTAGCACATATATGTGGTGGTAAATCCGTTGAGTAATTCTTTTAAGCATACTCTGGATTGTGTGCTATTGCCTCCTGGAAGATCAAATCCTTGATCTGTTGTTCTCCTAAAACTTGATGCTCGAAATCAAATGAGAATGGATTTGCGCAAACTGGTTCATCATCAATGTCGTGTAATCTTTCAAGGTAAGGGTGTGCAAGAGCCTCTTCAACTGCAATTAAGAGACAAATTTTACCATCATTTTGTATGTATATATATATATAAAAGTAGAATCATTTACAAACTGAATAAATTTTACAAACTTACAAACCAGTTTTCATATGCAACACGTCTGAAAATGCAGTGTTTATACAGTGTTGTTTTATATGTAGAACGTTCGGAACTATTTTGTGTTGTTTCACATATGAAACAACACTGTGTTTTCACACATGTAAAAGAAGTAGACTGTGTGTGTATATATATGTCAGATATGTGAAACCCCATTATTAGATGACTCTATAGCTGATATGGAACTCCACTAGTTTACCTGTGATACGTTTGGCTGGATCAAATGTCAACATTTTCTCAACCAGATCGATGGCTGATGGATTAACATGTGGGAAAGTCGTTAGTAATGATTTGCGAGGATGTCGTGGAAGCTGAGCAATATATCTTCTTGCATCCTCGTTCTTGATAAACCCCAGCTCTGATTCACTAGGTGTGCCTAAAAGCTGCAAATTACATATCACAAGTGATTAGCAAATACATACATTTGGAGTTTTGAATCCAACCATATGTTTATTGAAAGAGATATTTAGGCATAAAACCTTAAATGAGATTCTAATTAAATCCACGACCTTCTGATGAGTATGAACCCATTTTTCTTTTTTAACGGGTCTGGAGGTCATGGATTTAATTAAAATGTTTAGCTCAATGATACTCTAATGTATTTCTAAGATTTTCATGCTCCTAATTGAAAACTCATTTAAGGTGATTTATCCAAAGGACCGGATGATATATACCTCTGTTAAGAGTCGCATTTGATGCACATGATCTTTACCGGCAAACAATGGTTTTCTGTTCATGAGCTCCATGTAAATGCAGCCAACAGACCACACATCTATGGCAGCTGAATAGTCTGAAGAGTTGAGTAGCAACTCGGGTGCCCTATACCATCTCGTCACAACATATTCGGTCATAAAATCGTTGTCTGCATTTGGTCGGGCAAGTCCAAAATCACAAATCTTCAAATCACAATTTGCATTCAGCAACAAATTACTAGGCTTGAGGTCTCTATGAATGACTTTAGCAGAGTGAATGTACTTTAAGCCTCTCAATAGTTGATACAAGAAGTACTGCAAGAATGGTTGAAAGATATGGTGATCAGACCTTAGATTGCAAATATTCATTATGAATAAAGCATGAATAGTTGGTTCATAGGTTCTCAAAATATTTATGGTTCTCATTTGAACAATGTCAGTAGCTTGTAATGTCTTTGAGTTATTTATTCATCAATAACAGATAAGAATACCTGGCAATGCTCTTCTGATAAATTTTGATTTGATCGAATAATTTGGTGAAGATCGGTATCCATGAGCTCGGTGGCTATGTAGACATCTGAGAACTCTCTCTGTAGAGGTGGAGGAACTACATCTTTTATGGCTATAACCTGAATTACATTCAAGTTCCAATCAACAATTAATGGTTAAGACATATACTATATACATACCGGAAAACCAAATCTTTAAACAGGGTTTAATCCGTCTGAAAGAGTCTAGTTCCATCCCTATTCAAGTTTGAAGCTGTTTAGTGTTAAATCTTCTAATATATATATATATATATATATATATATAGATTAGCATTCAATCTCTTGATCAGTGAACATAATAGTTGTAAGGCCATGAGCCCAAAGCAACAAATAGATCAATAACCTCCTAAATCCGCAAAAAGTAAGGTCCGTACGAGATTGTCTAATACCTCGCTATCAAGTACTTATATGGTCCTAGTATCGTACACAGTAAACTTTTATCTGTAAAGTGTGGACTCATATATGCATTTAGTAACATCTTGTGGTCATAAGTTTTCTCTCGTAACTTAGATCAAGATAAAAAAAAATTAAATTGCTTGTTTTTTTCGAAATTTATATTATGGTAAAATTTGGTGATTTATCGAGCAAAAGTCGAGAAGTTAGTGTGTTTTTCCGAGTACGACTTGAAAGGTCATGACTTCACTTGTAACTCAAACCGAAATGAATTTTTTTAAGTTGCTTACTTTTTCAAGATCTATATGCCAAAAAACATTTGGTTATTTATCAAGCAAACATCAAAGAGTTATCGTATGTTTTCAAGTACTAAATGCCTACATGAGGCATACTCGAAAGAAATAAATAACTCCTGATACTTTGCTCTATCAATCACCAAATTATTCCAATATGTACATCTCGAAAAAATAGGCAACTTTAAAAATCATCTCCATTCAACTTACTTGTCAAAGTTATGACCTCATGAAGATGCTAGTACCTGCATACATGAATCATACTCGGAAAAACATAATAACTACTTAACACTTGCTCAATAATTCGCCAAAATTTTCTTCCATGTAGGTCTCGAAAATTAAAAAAAAAAATCATCTCGATCTGAGTTACGAATGCAATGGTATGACGTCACGAAAATGTTACAGACATGTTTGCACGAGTCTTCACATAATGCACAGAAGTTCATGGTGTCTAGGATCGCATCCGCACGAAAATTGAAACCTAACAACTTAAAATGAAATGAACAAAACTGTAGAGAATGATATCTAATTAATTTTACTACAACACAAAGACCAAAAATGTAATTTACTCTATATTGTTCTACTAATTCCTTTGTCTTAAACAAAACACAGTAAAAGGCAAATTCAAGTGATCACAGAAGAATCACTCACATTCTCATGATCCAAATGTCGAAGAAGCTTAATCTCACGAAGCGTCCGCTTCGCATCCATGTAATTATCAAAAGCATTCATAATCTTCTTCATAGCAACCATCTCATTCGTCTCCGAATTCAACATCGAACTGATCATAAATCAGAACAAAAACAAAAAAAACTCAGAACATTAACCCTAAATTACAAAAACAAAAGGCAATCGACCTAATAAACTCATCGGAAAACTGAAATCATGCATAAAAACATACCAGACAATTCCGTAAGCACCGCGACCAATAGGCATAATAGGAGGAACGTATTTTGATGTGATCTCGAATTCATTACCGAATATATTGTAACGAACAAACCGACCTCCATATGTCGGCATCGTCGGAAAGTCCGTGTACTGAGCTCCTCCGTTTAAGTCCGCCATCACTGGTTTACTGTATAACAGATTCCGATTGCAACTATAGTACCTCCGGCAATATATATCAAATGTATGTGTTAAATTCAGCTGGAATTTGAGTGTAGATTGAGAGAGATAATCGATTTGAAGTCGGAGTTTATATATACGAAATCAAATTGGGGGCGTTTGATCGAAAGAAGCAGGAAGAAGATAGGAAACCGCGCGGATACGCGTTTGGACTTGGAATTCCTCGTGCAGAATTCCTGTAATAAAATATTTCCATAATTTCAACCCTTCAATTCTTTTACCAACCACAGGTCAAACGTATAATTTTTCTAAATTTCCAACAAAGATCGAGTAAGAATTTGAGTTTAATCAAATGTCCTTCGGTGAATTACGGCTTTAGAAGGAAATTGATTTGGTGCATATTATCATGGTGCATCTCCTCCTAACGTGCATCCATTTCTGATAATCACTTCTCACGTTTATTACGTTAACCTCAACTTCTCACTGGAACCCAACCCCAACAAGACGAAAGATCGTGTGAGAAGTTGAGATTAACGTGAGAAATGAATATGAACCGTTGATCATTTTTAATCAAATGTCCTCTCATGAATTGTGACTTAAAAGGAAATTGATCTGGTGCATCTCTGTGCATCTTATCACGGTGCATCTCCTCCTAATGTGCATCAATTTCTCGTCCAACGGTTGATAACCACTTCTCACGTTAACCTCAACTTCTTACCGAAACCCAACCCTTTCCAACAATTTGTAAAGATAGTTAGAGCATCTTTCATTGGAGCTTCTTATAACAAAAAATGTAGGTTAGTTACAAGAACCATCATGAGACTCATAAAAAGGGTTGTTATTGTTGTGAAATTTATATACTTTTATAATTTAGTGAGTTACAAATGATGTGTCCCAAAAAAAGTATAAAAAAAGGGTTCTTACAAGAACCTCTTTTGGAGATGTTTTCAGGTTTTTATAATATTTTAATTGAAAAGTTGAAGATATTTGTTGAAACGAAAGGGTCTTTTATCAAACGCTTAGATTAGAGCATCTTTAATACAAGGTTCTTATGAGAAAAAAATGAGTTACCTTGTAAAAACTACCATGGTAAAGAGTTCTTAGGGGGCGTTTGCTTTGATAGAATGGTTTGGATGGGTTTAGATTTCGTGGAATGATTTGGATTTGGAAAGATTTGAAATGTTTGGTGTGTTTAGTTTTAGGATTTAGAATGGAATTGAATTCCATTCTTATAAATAATTTGTAAAAACAAATTACAAATAATTATAAAAATAATTAAATTACTTTATTATTAATTCATTATTGGGAAACAAATGTTTTTCGGATATTTTAAAACATTATTATTTGCAAATCCTTTGAAATCTCAACTACCTCTACAGGATTTCAAAATCCTGTGTTTGAGGATTTTAAATCCGGACAATCTTTCAAACTAAAAACGGGATTGAAATGAATTTGAAATTCAAATTCCTTCACATTAATTTAATTCCTACAAACCAAACTGACCCTTATAAGAACTTCATTGTCTTTAGGTTTTTGTACAAGAACTTTGATTATTACCGTGAAGTTGGTGTGAAATGATAAATTTTTTAGTTTTTTTTTCTTAACTTTATAATTATTAATATTACATATGTAATTATTAATATAGTATTATATATAGGACCCACAAAAAATGTTCTTATAAGGACTATCATTGTACAGTTTTATATGAGTTCTTATTTTGATAAGTTGGAGATGAGGTGGCAAGGAAAAAAAAACAAAAATGAGGTTTTTATAAAAACATTCATTGGAGATGCTCTTACCAGGTAAGCACTTGCAGTCAAGAGCAACACTCTTATTACTTTATCGTGTGAAACTTCGATCATCAAAATGGATTGTTGGTAAGCGTCTTTTATCCGGTAAGTTCTTACCGGTTAAGAGTCTTCTTCCTCACTTACGGGGTAAGATTCTCGGACCTTGCCACGCCTCTTACCGAGTAAGATTATAAGTACTTATTATGCTCATCCGAAAGGTAAGTGACACCCGGTAGACACTTACTCGTAATCATTTAGTAAACGACCCATAAAATGTATATAAGAGCATTTCCAATAGATTCTCTAAAATGTAGAAAAAATAGAGATTTTTTACAAGTTTTTTGTTTGAACAGATTTTTCAAAACTTTTTTTGAAAATTGAGATAGTATGTGAAGTTCTCTAAATTTGGAATTGATAAGAAAAAATGATTACAATGAGAAAAAAAAAATATTTTATATTTTACCAATAAAAAATCTTGAAATTAAATATTTTATAAAAGAATATTAAATTTATATAATATTTTAATAATATTATTAATATTAAAATAAAAAGATTGTTGGAATTAAAAGCAATTTTTTTTTTGAATTTTAAAGTTTAATTCTTAGTTTTAATCTTTTTTTTGCAATGTTTATGTATATAAATTTATGTCTGTTTATTTAAATTCAAACTCATGTTTGTATATGTTCGATAAATTACAAAAGTATATTAGTAAATAGATAATAAACAAATTCACTATTTAGACATACTTTTTGTTGTATTATAATTAATTTTTAAAATAATCATATGTCAAGATTCATTTTGAAAATAAATTAAATAAACTTAAATTGTGGAATTAAAGTTTATCTGAAGTCAAAGTGAAGATGTCCAAGTAATTTAATAAATAAATAGCCGCCTGTTGATCAACGGTTGAGATTGAGTCGCTGGTCTTCTATCATGTGGGCCAAAAATAAGTCAAACGTCGTTGGAGGACCCTAACGTGTTTATCTTTTCTACCCACCACGACTTCTGAAATTACAATTTATGAACTTAAAACAATACTCGTTAACCATTAAAACGACAATAAAATATAAATACTGTATACATATCTATATTATATTATAAACTAGAAGTGTACTCGCGCAATACAGCGAGATATATATCACGATTTTAATGTTTCATTTTTTTTTTGTCAATTTACAATACGATTTTGGATGGTTTTGAGAAATTGATAATGTTTTTTTTATAAATTTGTTTAATTTAGCCTTAATAATATAATGTTTTTTATATAAAAAAATTAAGTATTTTGTTAGAATTCAATGATTATCTTATATATTTTAATGACATATAGAAAAAATAATCAATTACATATTTAATAATATAATTAAAACAAATTTATAGTAATATAATATATTAAGTAATAGTGATACATGGAAAAGTTTGCATAAAAGGAAGGTCATGTACATACCAAAATGGTAGGTGTTAGAAGCCTCCAATAGTAATATGTATCTTCTGTTTTGATACTTGTAAATTAAAAGATTTTTAAAATCTTGCATAAAATGATAGTAACTTGTGCCTAATAATTTGTATTTAAGAGTTTTTTATCCGTGCTTTATAATATAGTATAGATATAGATTATTTAAAAAAACTCTTAAAAACATTTTTTTATATATTAAGTGCACTTTATTGATGCATTAAAATTCATGATTCATAAGTACAACTTTTTAAAATTGCATGTTTGAATTAATAACTAACTCATAAATATAATCAAAAATAAGATAAACATATTATTTTAAATATAAAAAAAATCTAAAATATGATTAAGATAATTATTGAATTATAAAAGAATACTTAAATAAATTTTTTATGAAAAATATTATATTATTAAACCTAAAATTAATTATATCACTATTAAACATAAATTAAATTAAACAAATTTAAAAAAAAAACATTATCAAATTCGCAAATTCACACAAAAACGTATTATAAAATCGACAAAGACAAAAAGAGAAAATAAAACATTAAAATCGATATGTATCGCGTTGTATTGCAAGAGTACACTTCTAATTGAGTTATCTATACTATATTATAAAGCACGGATAAAAAACTCTTAAATAGAAATTATTAATCACAAGGTACCATCATTTTATGCAAGATTTTAAAAATCTTTTAATTTACAAGTATCAAAGCACAAGATACATATTACTACTGGAGGCTTCTAACACCCACCAATTTGGTATGTGCAGGACCTTCCTTTTATACAGACATTTCCATATATCAATATTAATTAATATATTATATTACTATAAATTTGTTTTAACTATATTATTAAATATGTAATTGGTTATTTTTTCTAGATGTCATTAAAATACTAGTGTTGGGCCCGTGCATTGCACGGGAGGATAAATTTTTTGTTGGAATATTGAACCGAGTTAAAATGAAACGTAATTTCTCTGTTAACAGTTAATGAAATACATTGTGAAAAACGAATGTATTTTCCTAAGTGGTTAACTTGCATATATTCTTAATCGTTTGTTGTTATGAGTTTGTGCAATAATATTGGTAATAGTTTTGTATTATATTATTTAAAACTCAAACGACATGTCTCACAACATATCACTATTATTGAAATAATTATAAATATGAACATACGTTTTTACAGATTTTGCAATTTTTCTGAAACCTTCTCGACAACACTTGACAATCACTTTGAACGTATAAATCTGTAGATTAATTAACAACATTCAACCCACATCAAATATGACAAAGAAAATAAATTATTTCTATCTTTTGTAACCGGCAACTCAACTGGTATAGTTCAAATTCACTCAGTACCACTTGAAAATTTATCTGACTATTGACTTCAAGACCTTATAGTATTAGTCGATAAAAATAAAGATATGTATATATATCTTATTCCCCTACTTCGAAAAATATGATTGTGGGTTTTGAAAAATATAAACAAATCCTCAGTAAATAAAATAAAATATAAAAAAGTAGTTTTTCAAAGAAACAAAAATATAGTGGAATATCTTTTGTTCAGTTGCAGGTTTCGCCATTGACACCCGACCGTTCGTCTTCTTCTTGTACTCGGATGATACATAGAGAAACTATATATATTTATAGTGAATGTAGAGAATATTTTAAAATCTTTTATTTCCATTTTCGATTTTACATTTAAATTTAAATATATTAAAAATATGGAAGAATATTTTTATATCTACATCGTTTCTATTTTATTTTCTTTACACTTGATTAATTTGGAAAGTATTGCGGAATATTTTTATTTTAAAAAATATCATAATTTATTAGTGTATCTCGTTATTTTTTATTTTTAATTCATATCAAAATTATTTTGTCTTCTTTTAATACTCGTGAAAAAAAATACGTGTAAATTTATATTATCAAAAAAAATATGTGTAGATTTTATATTATGCTAATATAAAATATGTGTAGATTTTATAAAATAAAATAGATTTTATATTAGCAAAAAAAATACGGAAGAAAAAAGAGTTTATATTACATCTCATTATGTAAAAAGATTTTATAAAATAAAATATGGAAAAATCATTATGAGATGTAATATAAAAAAATACGGAAGAAAAAAGATTTTATATTACATTTCATTAATATAGATTTAAATGTAAAATCTACATTTAAAATAGATTATGCTAATATAAAATCTATTTTATAAAATCCTCCACCAAAAAAACAAATAGTTATATTAATAAATGAGTATCCATTTCACAAATAGATGATTATGTGAGATATTGTGCTTGGAAAGATTGTACCAAAGCATTAAGAAATTGTAAATTAAGTAATTGGTTTTAATTAGTTGTAACTTGTGCTAAAAATGTTGTAATTAAGAGTTTTTTATACCGTTTTTATAATATAATATAGAATATAGATATAGATATAAGATAATCATTGAATTATAACAAAATACTTAATTTTTTTATATAAAAAACATTATATTATTAGGCCTAAATTAAACAAATTTATAAAAAAAAACATTATCACTTTCTCAAAATCATCCAAAATCGTACTGTAAATCAACAAAAAAATAAAATAAAACATTAAAATCGCGATTTATCTCCCTGCATTGCGCGAATACGCTTCTAATAATATAATGATTTATGCTATAAGTGATTGTTAAGAAATTTGGTATCGTGATTACAATCACTTGGATAAATTCTTTAATCATGTGCCAATTTCACTTTTCAAACATTATATTTAGGCCCTTTATAACCCCTCCAGTTTCACGAAATCAGTATTGGCATCATTCAAGAATTTACTCTTGTTAAGGTAGAAAATCTCAAGTATTTCACCCTAGATTAAATGTTTATATATTTATATGAGAGATCGACGGTTACAGGATAGTTAGACAATTAGTAGATAATTGTATATCGGTTATCATTGTTTGTGGATAAGGTCGAAACGAATCAAAGGCAACTCAGAAACTCTAAGTCCTAAGACAACTCAGAAGGTCTAAGTCATAACCCTTCAAAATCAGAAGTTTCTAATTCAACTCAGAGGCTTTTGATTCTATAACTGGTTTCCAAAATACCAAGTTTACAACCAAAGTTAGGAAGGATTCTAACTTTCTGAGTTTCACTCGGAATATTCAGAATCTCAAATTTTCTAAATAGTTATCTTCATAAAATCCGTAGAGGTTTTGGGGTGCCCCTTTGCCCTAATTGATTTCCCTGCCTTATGACGATATTGTTGGAAAATTTTAGTAAAAATATGTTTTTTACTAACTTTGGACACATATAAATACATGTATATGTACTTATGTAGTGTATATATCTAACTCTTAGTGGGTTTGTGTTCTCCTATATGAGAGCTTCGAAACGATATATTATGTGTCCAAAACGGAATATGTGTGAATGAGATATCGATGCTCAAAGTTGAGTGTTTGGAATGTGTCTCGAAATAGTGGCCCGCGCAGGTTGTGGCGCGGGTAAACCCGCGCGGCCAACCGCGCCGAGCACTGGAATGTAAACACGAACAGTGGCCCGCGCGGGTTGTGGCGCGGATGAACCCGCGCGGCCAACCGCGCCAAACACTGTTCACGTTTTGTAACCCCATCGAAACCATTGATGATGCACAACTAATTCGTTTAATTATTAGTTAATTATTGAATTAAGTATTTCGGTTATAACGGTTAATTCGTTTAATTATTAGTTAATTATCGAATTAAGTATTTCGTTATAACGGTTAATTCGTTTAATTACGAATTAATTATAATGATTAATTTGTTTTATTATCGGTTAATGACAATTAATCATTTCGGTTTCGAATCGTCAATATAAATTGAGAGGTCGGTTCACATTCCATAGTACGACAATCACAACGAAACACTCTCACATATCTCTCTCTGAAATTCATAGTGCATACGATAACTCTGGTGGAGTTTCAAGGCTAGTGGTCATCTCCGGCAGTACTACTGCTTTTCCTGTTGTACCCTACGAACAGACGGCGAATCTGTTTAAGGGAATCGTGTTAAACACGAGCCTCAACGTTTGTTCTATATCCTCCTCTTTTTCTTTATCGTTGTCTTAAATCATTAGTTGATTTATTTTGTATTTTAATTTGTATGCTTAAAATACATCGGAATCTTAATCGATTTCTTTATAATCATAGTTGATTAATTTTATGAGTTGTTAATCATTCGTTGATTAATTTTATATTATTATATGTATTATTAAAATACATATAGAGAAAATACCAACAATCTTAAACAGATTTTATCGAGTTTATCTCAATTTGTTTCGAATCGAGTTGTGTTTTGATTTAAGGATATGAGGATATGAGGCTATGTTTGTATAAATAGATCGATAATCGAATTTGTTTCGATTTAATTCGTTTTCTGTTTAAAAGAATTTTAATCGATATTGTTCGATTTAATTCTTTGTATGATTTGTGTAAACGGATTCTAAATCGTATTTGTCGATTTAAATAATTACTGTTTGTAAACAGTTTCTAAAATCGAGCTTGTTTCGATTTTTGTGGAGAAAGGTTCTAAATCGATATTGTTTCGATTTAGTGGAATAGAATTAAAATTTGAGTTTGTTTCGATTTTTGTGGAGAAAGATTCTAAATTGATATTGTTTCGATTTTGTTGAAAAGAATCTAAAATCGAGTTTATTTCAATTTTGTGGAGAAATATTCTAAATCGATTTTGTGTGAATAGAATCTAAAATCGAGTTTGTTTCGATTTTTGTGAAGAAAGATTCTAAATCGATATTGTTTCGATTGTGTTGAAAAGAATCTAAAATTGAGTTTGTTTCGATTTTGTGGAGAAAGATTCTAAATCAATTTTGTGTAAATAGAATCTAAAATTGAGTTTGTTTCGATTTTGTGGAGAAAGATTCCAAATCGATTTTGTTTCCATTTTGTGGAAATAAAATATAAATCGAGTTTGCTTCGATTTGTGGAAAAAGATTATAAATCAAGTTTGTTTCGATTTAATCCCTTTTGTATTTGTATAAAAGGATTCTCAATCAAGTTTGTATTTGATTGAATTCTTTTCTGTTTTGTGTAAACATATTGATATTGCGGTACTAAAACGTTCACGTGAAATTTGTTTTCCACAATGGTGAACGAGTATGTGGTGGCAATGGTCACAGATCTCACGGGCATGGTCTCGGAAGTGAATGTGATTGATGCAAACTCTAGGGAATGGTGGATTGATACCGGAGCAACCCGTCATGTGTGTCATGACAAGATCAACTTCAACACCTACAAGGATGTTGATGATGGGCAAAAGCTCTTTATGGGAAATGTCGCCACCGCCGATGTCAAGGGTGTTGGAGATGTCATTTTGAAGATGACTTCCGGGAAAGATATCAAGCTTAAGGATGTTTTGTATGTCCCAGAGCTTCGGAAGAACCTTGTTTCTGGGTGGTTGTTAAACAAGTTTGGCTTTAAATTAGTGTTTGAGTCGGACGAATTTGTTTTGTCTAAAAGTGGTATGCATGTGGGTAAAGGATATGCCTTGAATGGTATGTTCAAGTTAAATATAAGAGTTTTCAATAAAAAGAATAAAGCAACTTCAAGTTCTGTTTATTTGCTTGAATTTCCAAATGTTTGGCATGGCCGTTTAGGACATTTATTTTTTAACTCCATTCGACGTTTAATTAAATTAAACTGCATACCAAAATTTGTTTTTGACTCAAATCACAAGTGCCCCACATGTGTAGAAGCCAAACTTACTAGATCATCTTTCCAATCGGTTGAAAGGAAAACTGAACCCTTGATTTAATTCACACTGACCTGTGTGATTTGAAATCGGTTCCTACTAGAGGTGGGAAAAAATATTATCATGTTTGTCGATGATAGCACGAAATATTGCTACATATATTTACTTAAGAGTAAAGATGAAGTAATAAGACAAGTTTGTCTTGTATAAAAATGAAGTTGAAAATCAACTTAATAAGAAAATCAAGGTCGTTAGAAGTGATAGGGGAGGTGAATATGTTTCACCTTTTGCTGAGTTTTGTTCTAACAATGGAATTCAACATGAATTCACAGCACCCTACTCACCTCAGCAAAATGGTATTGTTGAGAGAAAGAATCGTACCTTGAAAGAGATGGTGAATGCCATGTTGATTAGTTCTGGTTTAAGTCAGAACATGTGGGGGGAAGCCATTTTGTCGGAAAATTATCTTTTGAATAAGATACCCCGCAAGAAACAAGATGAAACACCGTATGAACTTTGGATGGGTAGGAAACCATCTTACAAGTACTTACGAGTGTGGGGGTGCCTAGCTAAAGTGATTGTACCTCCGCCTAAGGTACAAAAGTTAGGACCTAAAACAGTGGATTGTGTATTCATTGAATACACACAAAATAGTAGTGCTTATTGGTTTCTTGTGTATGAATCTAAAAATTCTGAAATACACAAGAATACAATTATGGAGTCGAGAAATGCTTCATTCTTCGAAGACGTGTTTCCTTGTTTGAGTAAGGAAGATCAAACCTCATCTTCTAAAGATAAAGAAATTGTTCGAGAGGATGAACAAGTTCTATCTGAGGAAGAAGAGGTGGAACCTAGAAGAAGCAAACGGGCTAGGGTTGAAAAATCGTTTGGTCCCGATTTTCTCACCTACGTGGTGGAAAGCGAACCCAAAACCTATCGTGAGGCGATTACGTCTTCGGAGAGACCTCAATGGAAAGAAGCCATCACGAGTGAGATAGAATCTATCTTACATAATCATACATGGGAACTAGTGAACCTACCTCCGGGGTGGAAGCCACTAGGTTACCGTTGGATATTTAAAAGAAAGATGGAAGATGATGACAGTATTGATAAATACAATGCGAGATTAGTGATCAAAGGATATAGACAAAAAGAAGGTCTAGATTATTTTGATACTTATTCGCCAGTGACAAGAATAACATCCATTAGATTGGTCGTTAGCTATTGCAACCATTAGAAATCTGAAAATTCACCAAATGGATGTGAAAACTACTTTTCTAAACGGAGATTTAGAAGAAGAAATCTATATGGAGCAGCCTGAGGGATTCGTTGCCCCGGGACAAGAGAACAAGGTTTGTAAACTTGTTAAGTCCTTGTATGGCCTAAAGCAAGTTCCAAAGCAATTGCATCAAAAGTTTGATCAAACCATGCTAGAAAGAGGCTTTAAGATAAATAAGTGTGATAAATGTGTCTATATGAAAGACACCACTCATGGTTATGTCATCTTATGTTTAAATGTTGATGATATGCTTAGCATTGGTAGTGATGACAAAATGATAAGGTCCAGGAAGGATATGTTGAAATCTAAGTTTGACATGAAAGACATGGGTTTAGCGGATGTGATTCTTGGGGTCAAGATCACAAGAACCCAGAATGGTCTGGTGTTAAATCAGACACATTACGTGGACAAGATTCTTGAGAAATTTAATGATGGAGATACTAGTATAGCTAGAACTCCGATTGACACTAGTCAACATATATCTAAAAATAGAGGGGATAGTGTTGCACAAGTGGAATACTCAAGAATAATTGGCAGTCTGATGTATCTCATGAGTTGTATTAGACCTGACTTGGCATATGCAGTTAGTAGGCTAAGTAGGTATACTAGTAATCCCAGTTCTGAACACTGGAAGAATATTACTAGATTGTTAAGATATTTGAGATACACACATGAGTATGGACTGCATTATGGAAGATATCCTGTTGTGATCGAAGGATACAACGATGCAAATTGGATATTTGATATAAAGGATTCCAGATCTACAAGTGGATATGTGTTTACACTTAGAGGTGTGGTTATATCTTGGAAATCATCCAAGCAAACTGTTATAGCCAGATCCACGATGGAATCTGAATTTATTGCCTTGGATAAATGTGGTGAAGAGGCAGAATGACTACGTCAGTTCATGGAAGATATTCCCAGATGGCCTAAGCCAGTAATGGCCATATGTATACATTGTGATAGCCAATCGGCAATTGGTAGAGCTCAAAGTACAATGTATAATGGGAAATCGAGGCACATTAGACGTAGACATAATACGATTCGACAATTACTCTCTACTGGAGTTATCACAATTGACTATGTGAAGTCAAATGATAACATTACGGATCCGCTTACGAAAGGCCTAAGTAGAGATTTAGTTTATAAGTTGTCGAGAGGAATGGGACTAAAGCCCTTGAATGAGTAATTCATGCAAAGGAAACCTTACCCAGAAGACTGGAGATCCCAAGATCTGGGTTCAAAAGGACAACCTAGTTGTATGAATAAGGGAGGTCACTGTGGGGGGGGGGGGGGGGGGTTAATAAACTTCCTAGTCCATTTCTGAAATTAGTGACTGTGAGGTTAAGCGTATGGCTTTTAATGATTATTGAAAATCACCTATGTGAGAGAGAAGTGGGGTCGCTTCGAAGGGAATTATGGGGGGCACAATTCCTAACAGCTCTCGCTGAACCAGACTAGTGTTTATGACCATAACGAACACGACTATGAGGATATGACCTTGTTAGGAAGAGTTCTATGTAAATATACATTTTCGTCTACATAAATGGCAGTTCAGTTCAAAGACATCGAGTCTATTGACAGCTAGGAGACTAAGTGTGTTTCACAAGGGAAGGTTCAAAGGGTAACACCTACCTATCCTATGCAGGATTCAACCATTTGAAATTTCGTAGGAAATTTTCTTATGCAAAGATCGATCTTCATTCATGTGGGGGATTGTTGGAAAATTTTAGTAAAAATATGTTTTTTACTAACTTTGGACACATATAAATACATGTATATGTAGTGTATATATCTAACTCTTAGTGGGTTTGTGTTCTCCTATATGAGAGCTTCGAAACGATATATTATGTGTCCAAAACGGAATATGTGTGAATGAGATATCGATGCTCAAAGTTGAGTGTTTGGAATGTGTCTCGAAACAGTGGCCTGTGCAGGTTGTGGCACGGGTAAACCAGTGCGGCCAACCGCGCCAAACATTGTTCATGTTTTTTAACCCCATCTAAACCATTGATGATGCACAGTTAATTCGTTTAATTATTAGTTAATTATCGAATTAAGTATTTCGGTTATAACGGTTAATTCGTTTAATTACGAATTAATTATAATGATTAATTTGTTTTATTATCGGTTAATGACAATTAATCATTTTGGTTTCGAATCATCAATATAAATTGAGGGGCCGCTTCACATTCCATAGTACAACAATCACAACGAAACACTCTCACATATCTCTCTCTGAAATTCATAGTGCATACGATAACTCTGGTGGAGTTTCAAGGCTAGTGGTCATCTCCGATAGTACTACTTCTTTTTCTGTTGTACCCTGGGAACAGACGGCGAATCTGTTTAAGGGAATAGTGTTAAACACGAGCCTCAGCGTTTGTTCTATATCCTACTATTTTTCTTTATCGTTGTCTTAAATCATTAGTTGATTTATTTTGTATTTTAATTTGTATGCTTAAAATACATCGGAATCTTAATCGATTTCTTTATAATCATAGTTGATTAATTTTATGAGTTATTAATCATTTGTTGATTAATTTTATATTATTATATGTATTATTAAAATACATATAGAGAAAATACCAACAGATATAAGGTGATATGCCAACATTTGTGATTGTGCACTCCACACCTCTTAGCTCACCTTATGTAAGGGGCTGTTTGTTTACCTCTTAATGGTTCCATTAAGAGGCAACATTTGAATCACTAAGAGTTGAATCCTATTTGGCAAAATAAAAAGTCTATCTCTTAATAGTTCAAAAACTCTCTGAATGATTTTGTATCATGGGTCTCCTTAACCATTAAGCGCCATGATTTCATTCTGAACAATTATCAAACAATCATATTTCATTTTACACTATATCATAAGAGCCTCTTAATCATTTTGCACCAAACCATTCAGCAACTGCTAAACATCCCCTAAGCCTCGTCACCTAGTTGATCACATGTAAATCACAATTACTCAAAAAATGTTTGATGCCGCTATAATCACCAACAATAACACTTGGATCTTTGTGTTCACTTGCTTACAACATACTATGGCAATTTTCCGACCCTAACAGTGGGTCGGTTACTTGATGGAGTCAAGTGAAGGCTAGCAGTAGCTGATTTGGTTACCCTATCGGTAATTAACATAATTTTTTAAGATAATAGCCGGTTTTTTCTTTCATACCAATTTCTAACTATCATCAGCAACATCTATTATGTTTTGTACAATTAGATAATCATAAAAAAAATGTCATCCCGTTAGTTGTCAGTTATAACAAACTCTTACAATCAAAATGTTATAACGCTTTCATGTTGACAAAATAGTCATATGACGGATTTTGGTGGTCAAAGGCAATAAAGATGGAAATTAAGAAACACTTTAAAATTAACAATGTAATGACGTAGTTTGTTTTTCATTTAAGATTATAAATGGGCATTAAGGTTTTTATGTTTAATGTAATACTTAGTAACAAATATAAATTATATATATTTATATGAATAAATAGATAAAATTAATTAAGCCTATAGGAAGTACACTTATTAGGGTTGTTTGGTTAGTTTTTCATAAGTCTTGTATGAATAAAATTATCCGTGTATATTAATCTGTCTGTATAGATGTTGAATGTTTTTGTTTAAGGGAGTTTTTTAATAGATGGAAGAAACGTGTTTTTTAACTGAGAGAGACAAGTTTAGAAAAAACTTGATTTTCTGCATAAAACTCTCTAAAATCTTACTGAATAAGTCATTTTTGATATGATTAAGCCACTATCAATCAGTCATATATAGTTGATCTAATAAGTTGTAAGTCTCGTTAAACTAATTAAACTACCAACAAACAAACAATGTAAAAAAAAACATGAACTATAGCATATTTTCATAAGTAAAACGTGAATAAATTGTTTTAATACTTGTTTATTGAGCATTTAAGTATATTATGACTTAAAAGACTTTCTTTAGATAAGTTTGGCCACAACCCGGTGTATATGATTTGACCAAATTTGGTGAGAATTATTAAATGGTATATGGTCAACGTATACGACTTCTGTTCATGTTTGAGAAGCAATAATTCAATCCTTATCTTAAAAAATATTGTTTTATGAAAATTTAATATCTATTTATGATTTAAAAAAATATTTATTAATGATTTTATATTACAACATCCTAAAAATTTAAACAACAAAAATAGGGTAACACTAACGTAAATAATATAAAACTTTCAATATTATAGACAACTTAAACTCAAGATGGGGAAGTTTGTGCATCAATTACCATCAATACAAATGAGACATATAAATAATAACCTAATTAATCTAGGTGCTAGATGACTAGATTATTATGGGTGTCATTATGTCTCCAAAAGAATCCTTCTCTCAGAAGTTTCCCAAATGCCTACGCCTTAGATGTTCTTAACGACACCGATAGGCATCTCAAATATTCTTAGATCCGCCACTAGTGGAACCTGTAGACCATGTACACAAAGAACAAGTGTTAGGCTAGAAGCCTAGTGAGATCATACACAAGTATATAATGGTGAAGACAATAATACATAATTTAATGTTACCCGTTCTGCAATGGTAGCACACTACCATGAACCATAGTTTTACATGATATTCCACAGTTGAACATATACACAAGTTTTATCTTTCGATGGCGGGGGAAACCCGTTTCCATCAAGGTGACAGGAACACGTGAGTGTGGTCACCTATTGATGTTACCGGGACTGCACCTCAAGTTCTCGATTTTAGTGCACGTACCTTTTTGGCATCACCTCAAACCTTCTCACTACCTTTAGTGTCTACTCCAAAGAGTTGCACCTCAAGGATTGTTGAACCTTAGTGTCTACCAATTTCTAGACGAGTTTCACCTCAAGAACTCAAACGGTCCTTTAGGTAGCGTTTGGTACGCAGACTGGATGGGACGGGACGGGACAGGACGGAACAGGACATGACGGGATGGGACGGGACTAACTGTCTGTCCCACGTTTAGTTTAGGTTTAAAATCATATGTTTGAAAGAGGGTAATATTGTAATTTTACATTTAGTCCCATGTTGTTCCACCTATTTTGGTGGAACTAAAAAACTTAAGTTTTGTCCCATGAAATTTGATTTTTGTCCCATGTTGTCCCATGTGATTTTTGTCCCATGGCATACCAAACATGGGACTATTTTTTTTGTCTCGTCCTGTCCCACCCAGTCTGCGTACCAAACGCACGCTTAGTGTCCAAACAATGGACATTCTCAATATCAACGTACAACTCACCAACTCATCATGCATAAGGATTTGGATCCAATATACTCATATAATCGTATCTACATGGTTAGAACACACCAAGGTTTCATAACACATGAATATTCCACATTATCATGATATACATTAAATACCCAAATGACTCAAGTTTAGCTAACAAGATAAACCCACCACATTAACTTCATACTATTTTAGAGTTCTCACATGCATCAAACACCCAAATATATCAATTTGTACCATACACAAATATTGGAAATCATTTTAGGTCAAAACCTCAAGTTAAAATCACATAATAGTTAATAACTTCATGAAACAAATATAGTAATAGAGATACATATGAAATGAATTCACCTAGTAGGTTTGGAAGAAAAAATCTAAAAATGGTGAAACCCTAGAAGGATGTTGAAACCTTAGAATGAAGTTGGTGACTTGAAGCTTTTTCCTTTGAAGAACACTAGAACCCTAGTAGAAGAGCATTTACTACTTGGATCTTTACTTGGTATTCAATGAAGAGAGAGAGAGAGAGAAGTAGAAGAGAAGAAAATCGCCCTAGGAAGACATAAAAGTTGTTCTTAAAAACTGATTTGAAAATGATATCTTTTACTAAAAAACGGGTTGGGTTATATCCCTGCAGTCCGTGTGCGACATTACCCAAGCAATATTGCCACAAGCACAATCACAGGGCATAGTCACCCGGATTGTATCGGGGCTCGATCTTCCCATGCGAGAGTGCAATGGCGACTATGAACTTGTCACTGTCGCCAACACAATCGCCGCTAATGTACCGAGGGTGGTGGATCCCCTACGATTGTGATACCCACGACTATGACCCTAGCACACTTGCCAGGCATAGTTGTCGACCCAACACATGCCCCAAACTGATTCTCTCGACTTTGTAAATCATTCTCGACATCGAATAAACCAACGAGTTATTAGCACCACAACTAAAAATTTAACGATCTTAACTAAAGTGAATGCAAGGCGATAAATGAGTCCTTACCAAATTTCAGGTTGTTACATATATGTTTGTAGTAACACTTGTATAAATAACTGATTAGTTTATGTGGAATAATAATGTTCAAAGGATAATGGATCCATGGAATACTTCCCTTCTCTTTAGAGTTGGTTTCTTTTACGAGCCTAATAATTCGTATAAATTTATAAATCAATTTTCATACGTTGTTTTATATATGAAACAACAAGTGTGAAAATGTAGTACTAGTTTTATATGTGAATCGTCTAAAACTGTTTTTTTTCACACACAAATCAATTTTGAACGTTTCATGTAATATTGTTTGTACCTTGTAGGTTATATATATATATATATATATATATATATATATATATATATATACGAGTCAAATTGTCAACCTTGAAACACATCCGATGTAGATTCGTTATAAGTCTTTTCACGTGAGATTGAGAGCTTATGCTTTGGAATCGTGAACTAAGTTTTGGGGAGTGGGCAGCGACTTGTGCGGGCTCCTGCGCAGGTTCGAAGTTATGGCCAAAGTCGTGGAACTCGCTGGAGTTCAAGGATAGAAGCACGTGTACGGCTTACGACGCAGCCCCAAGCGGCCAAAGCCGCGGAACTTGCTGGCGTTCAGGGTTAGAAGCACGTGTGCGGCTAATGGCGCGGCCTTAAGCCGCAGCCAAAGCCGCGGGAACTCACCTGGTGTATTGAAATCGGTGTATTCTTGACTTAGTACTCAAAACTTTGAAGTTCAATCCCTGTGGATACAATCTCGGTATTTTTATCACTTTATTACTTGAAAACGATCATAGTGTCCGGTGTATACTTGTATCGCTACACTATGGGAACATTGTAGCCACATTGTGGACCTATACGATTTTCTACTATCAATTATATTGTTTGGTATCTGGTTTTAAACTTTTGACTGAACTAAACTGTTTGTGTTTATATTGTTTTTCTATTATGTGTCTTTAGAGCAAATAATATAGTTTTCATTTTTTTAACTGAGAAAATGTCGTGAGTTAAACTCAAGGGTTGTGGCGTTAAGTCCCTGTGGGATGTGGTGGAATATCTCATCTAGCAAGGGTCAAAATCGAGGCGTACACAAGAATTGTGGTCACTAAGGTTTAATCAGGGTTGATGTCCTACAGTCATAATTTGGCAAGAGATTAGTCTAGGCATAACTTAGGACACCATTCCAAAAAAAAAAATGCTAGTTTCAAAATTAAACTTGAGTATCTAAAAACATTGTAAACTTCCATTTTTATTATTTACAAAAAAGTGTAAAAATAAATATATTATAAAAATTGAAACTTTTTGTATGAATTACTAATTTGTACATTTTAACATTTTTATTCATAAAAAAGCCTAAATTATTTAGTATAAAAATACAATAAACTAGTAAAATAAAAAATAGTGTATATTTTGGGTTTTATGAATAAATAAAAAAACTGTATTTGGTCATCTTTCAATCCTTCATATTTTTTTTTGAGAGAATTACAGTTTTGGTCCTTAAGGTTTCGTATTTTCTTGAAAGGAGGACCTATACTACCGTATCTTAAATAGTGGTCCCTAAGGTTTGGTATTTGCTCTGAAAGGAGGACCTCCTCACTAACCCCGTTAAAAAACTCAGTTAGTGGGAGGGGTATTTTGGTCATTTAGCTTTTTTCCCTCTCAAACCAACGAAACTAGCTAATTGATTTAGCCAACTCTTGGTATCCCCATCACTACACTCTCACTGATACACATCGCTCCTCTCACTCACACAAAATCGACCAAGAAACTGAAGCAATCTCGAATGCAATGTCATCTTCTTCGTTGGTTTTATAAAGGGAACTCCATGAAGGGTTTAGTCCAACAGATGTTTACAGTAAGCATTTCCCTCTGTTTTTTGATACTGACATTGTTGATCATTTTTACAGTGAGACTAACCTTATTTACCTTCTATTTTGATCATAGATATTTACCCAACACTGATAACAGCAAGAATCAACCATGGAGGTGTGTTTAAACCATTTCCTAGAAGAAGATACATAAATGGTAAAACTGATTTAGTTGATTTGATTAACACTGATCACCTTTCAGTTCCACTATTTGACAAAATCATGATAGCACTAGGGTACGATAAGAGAGATATAATGCAGTACCATTTCTTGATTCCATCCAGTGACCTAGATACAGGGTTGAGAGATTTGGGGAGTGACCTGGATATTGCAAACCTGTTAAATTATGTCCCTTCCAACAAGTTAATAGATGTTTTCATAGAACATGGGAAAACAAATAATGCTGAAAACATAGACTTGAATCAAAGTTTTGATCATTTTCACTTTAGCTTTGATCCTTTCATAGGGTTGGATTCTGGTTTACCAGAAGTGGGACAAGGGGTTGATTTGAACCAAAGAGTTGATTCCAACAATGTGTTAGACGTGAACCACGGATTAGGAGTGAACAATGTAGTTGATGTGAACCAAGGATTAGGAGTGAACAATGTAAATGATGTGAACAAGGGAGTTAATATGAATCAGGGAGATGGCAACCATGGGCAGTATATGTGTGATGAAGATCCATTGAACCAGGGAAGTGGCAACCATGGGGAACTTGAGAGTCATGATAGCAATTACCATGATTCATTTGATGGATTTGATGCAGATATAGAAGATTATGTAGATACATCTGGAGAGTGGTTAGGTTTTGATGGAGAAGATAGTGATACACTGAATATGCAAGGTGACATTGACCTTTTTGAGGTAGACAATTTTGATTTTGTAGATGAGGATGAAGAGGGAAGTTATTGCAAAAGAGGTAGACATAAAGCAACTAATGGACATGGGGTTGACTTTTACTTAGGCCAGTCATTTGGGAACAAAGATACAATAAGGAACTTAATCAAGCAACATTCAATTGAGACTAGGAGGGACATAGTTGTGTTGAAGAATGACAGATCAAGGATAAGGGTTGTTTGTAAGGGGACATTGCCTCATTTAAAGGATGAGGGTGAGTCTAATGGTGTAACACCCTCAAATTTGGTAAGAGCAACTAATTAAAAATTTCGATATAACATCAAGTGAAGGACAAAACTTCCTCCTAAAAATCAAAACTCAACATACCTCAAATTCTAAATTCTATAATTAACCTCAACAATTATACACTCCGGTATTATACAAGGACTAAACCGGAGTCGGGTGTTACTTAATCCAAATACAAGTTGCTCTTCCCGAAACAAATGCGGAAGACTTCACTAAGAGATATTCACTTCTCGAGCACACAACTAGCACTCCTCTCTTCATGGTGGCACTAGAACTATTCCCAACCGGAACCTGTTGCACATGCCGACAAATAAAAATGTTAGGCTAACGCCTAGTGAGTTCAAGAGTTTTCAACACGAATAAATATATCGTTAAAAGGAAGGATGCCACTTAAAATCATAATCTTTCACACGATTTACTTTAAATATGAATACGACCCATTTCCAATAATGTGCATGTTTTAAAGATGGATGCCCCAATGTAAAAACATTCTTCGATGAGGTGATGCAACACAAAGCTCACTCAAAACGTGAATAGGAGTCGAACTCCGAATTTATGAACACGTGAATAAAACTTCATATCCCGAAACACCCAAAACACGAGTGGGGCATAATACTCAACACATAAATCATGAACAATAATCCACATATATAAAATGTTACCGAAAACATTGATACTAAAACTCAACACCCAAACAACACCTTTCGGTGACAGGGGAGACCCTATTCCATATAATGTGGCGAAACACAAAGTAAGTCACATATAATGTTATGGAGCTTCTATCACAGCACCATGGTTATCGAGTTCAACCACCCACGATCTATACCTCGAGCTCCCAATGGTCTAAGAATGACTCACTGATTCTATCACAGCACCAAGGTTATCGAGTTCAATCACCCACGATCTATACCTCGAGCTCCCAATGGTCTAAGAAGAATTCACTTGCTAGAATTTACGTGTCATGGGGCACAAGGTTATCGCATTCAACCACCCACAATCTATAGCACGAGTTCCCAACAATTAACGCCCCATGTCTAGCCATAATGAACGGACACCGAGTTCAACCACCCACGATCTATACCTCGGGTCCTTCGCTAAAGGTTACACGGTCACCGAGTTCAACCACCCACGATCTATACCCCGAGTGTCTGTTAACCATAGGGATAAAGTTCCCTATTAAATCAACTGATTGACTCTTATGCCTATGGATCCAATGCATTACAGTCTAAGTTACATGACTCCAAATGAATGACAACGCACTCAAAACATGTAACTTGAAAATAAATATGACAAAACTGCATATAACTCCAAATGCTCGACATGCAGCAAAAATTAAATCATACAAATGTCCTCCAAGACTCATCCAAAATAAAAGTCGAGCCAATAACTCAATAACACCATTGACTATAAAATAAAAGTCTTCATAGACAATAAAATGTATTTAACGAACGCTTATGCAATTAAATGCTCCAAAGTATGATTAACTCAAAAACCCATCATGAGTTGGGACAAATCATTTTCAAATGAACTTATATCATTTATAATTCCAAAAAGTTTTATAATTCAACAATATAAATTTTTCATACGATTTATAAAACCAAATACATTAAAAATGCATTTACGTCAAATGACCTCCATTTATACAATAACTCATCAAAAGGACATATTAATATGATTTCTTTATCATAATGTCAAAAAAAGTCAAAGGTGGTCGTTTTACAATATGTAGAAAATTGAATGTATCCAAAAGGTAAATTTTATCAAATAAGCAACACATTTGATAAACACCGAGTAAGACATTTTAATACTTTAAAACAAACATTTTTGGCATGTACAACATTTTCACAAAACAATTTGAACTCACCTTACTAGGTTATGTTAAACCTAGTTTTCATCCAACTTGCGAGATCGACTTGCTACCTAGATAATCATGCGTCATCACCAAATCAATTAAAGGACTATAAATAAAATATTTAAACAACCCTACGAACTTTCCAACTCATCAAGAGTCACCCGAAACGGATTTAAAACCAATTTTATACGAATATTTGAAAACGGTTTACTTAATCTCGTCATGAAACAATGTTGTCCTAAAACCCCCGATTTTTGGCATACTTACACTCCGAATCAACTCTTCCTCAAAACATACGGTTTGTTAAGGACATCTCAACGGTTCCAAAAACATATTACACGCCTCAAACCGATCTACGAGCGATTTATTACGAATTTTACAAAATCGGGACAGCACCTAAAATCAACTCTATCAACTTCAAATTATTAAAATCATTTAATCCATTCTACCCATAGATTAATTTATCAAAACCCATCTAAAGCTATAAATTTAAACTTTCAAATTTGAAATCCTTAAACCCTAAATAAACTTATCAACAAAAGTAAATACTCAATTTAATTCATTTGTAAAATACTAACAAACCCACTATTTTTCATATAAGGTATTCCTTCCAATAAATAACTTTAATAACATCAAAATTATAACATTTGAAGAATCTTAAATTTTTTACTCAATAATTATATAAATCTAGCGCTCAACCCGGGTTCGAGCCCCACTCGCAGCACTTGTAGCCACTGAGGATAAACTCAGGGCTGCACGCTTTAGCAGCGGGGCCAAAGGCCCTAATTGCCAGAGATTAGTCTGGGCCATAGGCCCAGGATATCCTTTCCAAAAAAAATATATATATATATATAAATCTAATATTTAAGGTTAGGGAGTTCATACATTTCGACTATTGTAAATCATCAACAAACTTCTCCTCCACCTCCTTTGAAAACTCCATTATATATTTATATATGTATGTATATAATAAATAGAGGGAGAATCAAACGAGAACAGTAACTATTTAAAAGAACACGAGAACTAACAAAATCATTAGTGATTTTACATTAACGTGCAAAAAAGCCACGCGAACCTGAAGCCGCGGCCAAAATCCTTTTTTCGTGTGTTAATGTAAAATCACTGATGATTTTGTTAGTTCTCGTGTTCTTTTAAATAGGTAATGTTCTCGTTTGAACCCGACTCATAATAAATATATAGATACATATATTCTAGACAAATAAATATAGCAGCAGCCGGCTGCTGTGATTTCTTTCCTCCCATGAGGGTTTCTTTCCTTCTATATAAAATATATAAATGAGTGTCCTATTCATAAAAGAATCATGGGGTAAGAATGAGAGTGGATTTAGGTAACTGGGTCATGGGGCAAGGCCTCACACGCTGGGTCTAGATATTGGGCCGAGTCTGATATTTTTACAAAAAGATATTATTAACATGCACTCCAACAAGTATTGAACTTGAAACCAAGAAAATGTAGGTTGATGCCATTACCATTCTACCATACTTCTTTTTGTGTCTTAATTTCTTCTTTAATTCCTTTATTCTTATTTCCAGCAGATCCAACTTTTCTCCCAACGTCAGTATTGGTTTCGGGTATTATGCGAATCGAATTTGCAAAAACTCAAAACACGAAGATTGTAGTTATGAGTGTTAATTTTCCATAGGAACTTGAATCACTTAAATTGGGGCTAAGACGAGTGAGATATGATTCATCTTTTTCTATATATATATATATATATATATATAGAGAGAGAGAGAGAGAGAGAGAGAGAGAGAGGGGGGGGGGGAGGATCAAACGAGAACGATACCTATTTAAAAGAACACGAGAACGAAAAATCACATACAAAATCATAAGTGATTTTACATGTGATTCCCGCGACCTTAAGTTGCGGCAAAAGTCGCCCGCGTACCGTGATTTTGCACGACTTCCCCGCTAATGTAAAATCACTTATGATTTTGTATGTGATTTGTTGTTCTCGTGTTCTTTTAAATAGATATCGTTCTCGTTTGAACCCGACTCTCTCTCTCTCTCTCTCTATATATATATATATATATATATTTTGCTCCAAAGTGTTCCGGACTAAAATTCATGGTGTTACAAATGGGCCTGGGAAAGGGAGAAAGAGTAAATGGAGAAAGTCCAATGGGCCCACTTGTCCATGGGTTTTGTATCTATCAACATGTAAAAGGGAAGAAACTTGGAGAGTGAAAACCTACTTCTCCACTCACAAGTGTTTCCAAACAAGGGATGTTGCTATGGCTACTGCAACTTTTCTCTCCAAGCATATCATAGAGCAGCTGAAGGTAGATCCAAATATGCCATTGAAGGCAATTCAAGGCCACGTGTCTGAGAAGTTTGAGATTCTTGTATCCCCTTCCAAAGCAATGAGGGCAAAACAGATAACCACCAAGAAGATATGGGGAGACTATGAATTACAGTACGATCAACTTAGGGATTACCTTGGAGAGGTACAGAGGTGCAATCCAGATACCACTATCAAATTGGAAGTTGAGACATAGCCTAATCCCGAGAGTGGTACAAGGCAATTCAAAAGGGTATACATTTGTTTGGGTTCTTTGAAAAGGGGGTTCAAGGCTGGAAAAAGAGATTTATTGGGTTTAGATGGGACATTTATGAAGGGTCATTTTCCAGGACAAGTTCTAACAGCAGTGGGTATTGACCCAAATCATGGTATCTATCTAGTTGCTTATGTAATGGTAGAGTCTGAGTCAACAGTGTCATGGAGTTGGTTCTTAGAGTGCCTTGGAGATGATCTTGATCTTCAATCCAATTCCAACATCACTTTTATCAGTGATAGGCAAAAGGTATGATTCCAACTTCATTTTTATCATTTATCTGTTAATACCAACTCCATGTTAATTTGCATCACTTTTGATTTGCATATAGGGTATCATTCCAGCTATTCAGAGGTTGTTTCCCTCAACTGAACATAGATACTGCCTTAGGCACATTCATGAGAATATGAAACTTCAATGGAGAGGTAAAGCATTCAAAGATTTGTTGTGGCAGTGTGCAACATCTCTCAATGTCCCCCAGTTTAGAACAGTAATGGATCACTTGAAAAGATTCAATTTGAGTTGTTATGAATGGTTGAACAAGATCCCCCCTCAACATTGGAGCAGGTCACACTTTACAGGTTACTTGTTTTCATCCCACTTCCATGTTTATTGTTTTGAACTTGTTTGAGATTATTACACTTAATATGTCTTATGTTTGTTGAAGAATATAGGTAGATGTCACTCTGATGTCCTCCTAAATAACATGTGTGAGGTGTTCAATAGGCAAATCATTGATGCTAGGGATAAACCAATTCATTCTTGCTTGGAGTTCATAAGAGTGTATCTTATGAAGAGGATTGTGAATGTGTTAAAGGTAATTGATGGACCACTGACCCCAACTGCAAACAAAATCATGGACAGTGTCAAGAAAGAGGCAGTCAAATACCATGTGGTATATAATGGTGGAGATAGATACCAGGTATATTGCATTTTCATTCTTCAATCCATGTGGTATACTTGTGCATAAGCTAATAGATGTTTGTTTTCATAGGTGTCTGGACCTTGGAATGACCAATGCATAGTTGATGTTAGAGAAAAGACATGCTCTTGTAGGAGGTGGGAATTAACAGGAATTCCTTCCAAGCATGTTGTGGCTACCAAGTGGAATATGGCAGTTAATGGCCATGATGCATTACCTGAAGATTGGGTGGATCCTTCATACATGCTTAACACATGGAAGGAGATGTATAGTTTCAAGGTTGAGCCAATAAATGGAAGTATGTTGTGGGATACATCTAATTGTCCAACTACTTTGGTTCCACCAAAGCATCATAAACAAATTAGCAGACCAAGGAAGAAGAGAAAGAAGACAGTTGAGGAGATGTGTAACACCCTAAAAATTAGAGTAAATTAAAATTCGAAAATTTGGTAATATGACGTTTGTATTTGGAATAAACCACCCAAAAAGGGTAAATGTATAAGGCATTTACAAAAACCTGTGAACGGATATAGAAATTGACAACAAACTAATCTAAACATACACTATCTAGATTACATCGGTTGTCAACCCAAAATCACCAAAATATAGGGACTTAAATAATGCCCAACACCAAATACTATTCATCTCAAAATGCCTCAAACCCATGTTCGCCACTCAAACCCTTGGCAACCCACCGCTAAGGGAACCTGTTATACACATCATTTGAGAAAAAGTGTTAGTCTTAAAGCCTAGTGAGAACATACAGTTTATAATATGAAGAAATATATGCAATTGTAACCAAAGGAAATCTTTTCAAGAAAGTTGAGTTTACAATTGAACTATTTGCCACATAAGGGACTTTCAGTCTAAAAATTCATCTTGCGATGACAGGGATACCCGATTTACCAAGGATTGTAGCGGAACACCGAGTAAGCCACAATCCGAGTTATGAGCTAAATACTTGGAATCCATGGCCACGAACAACGCCGGTCCGTACTAAGATGTGGGGGAGGGCACCCGAGGAAACCAAGTCATACTCGTTAACTAGGACTACATTATGATCCATGGCTAGTAACCGGTCCCACATAACTGTACCAAAGGGCCTCCAAGGATCAAATGCATCCATAACTACAAAGGGGAAAAACATCCCAAAATATAAGCCGACTCAATACCTAGGGATTCACTAGTAATAGTCTAGACTTGTCATAATTTCATTTGTGACCAACTATAGTTAAGCATATAGTTTCCAATAACATTTATTTCCAAAATGCATTTCCATGTTTAACTGCTGATAAGAATGACAATCATAAAATGATATCTTATGCATTCTTTCAAGTACCTCACTAAAATGTGCATGTAGTACTAAGTTTTACTACATATAAATGGAACCCTTCCTTTTAGCAAAATATAGTAAAAACCCTAAAATCTCCCAAAACTCAAGTTAGGTCAAAATGTAATAAATATGAATCCAAAACCAAGGAGATATATAGGAGTTTAAAATATATGTTTTGACATGTATAAGGTTTAGAAAAATGGTAGTATGAACTCACCAAGTGGATTTTTGAAGAAAACCCAAAACCCTAGCTTTGCTCCTTTGGAGAAGATGACAATGGAGATGGAGATTAAATGCTCAAATCTTGCTCCCTTGGTTGATACACCCAACCTCTTAGTAATAACTATGGTAGATCAAGCTGGAGGAACCCTAATTTTCGGATGAAGGAGTAATGAGGGTTGAGAGAGAGAGAGTAGAGAGGGTAGATGAGAAAGTAAATGAAGAAAAAGGGAAGAAAATCGTCTAAGAAGCATCAGGGCAAGCCCGCGGCTTTGGTCGCGACTTCCAATCCCCGGTGTAGCCCGCGCGTGCCACTGAGACTGAAGACCTCCATAGGGTTACGCAGCTTTCACGGCGGCTTCCAAGCCGTGGGGTAGCCCGCGCAAGTCTCTGTGTTGCACAACCAAACCCAAAACTTAGCATTCAAACTTGGCTCAAAGGCACGGTGCTAACGACTAACGGTAAACACAAGGTAACTAAGATTAAACAATAAGGAAGATTAGAAGTCTTAACCATGGAAATTATACAACGAAAATTCGGGGGGTTACAAGATGTCTCAGAAATCTGGGAGCAATGGAAAACTATCCAGGAAGGGGGCTACTGTGACTTGTGATAGGTGTAAGAATCAGGGACATAATTCAAAAACATGTAAGGGCCAAGCAGGACCTTCACAGGGTAGGGCATGATATGGTTGATGTGGTTGTTAGGTTGTTGTTTGTTTAGGTGATATGGTTGATGTTTGTTTGGACAAGTAACTTATGTAACAGGTTGTTGTTTGGGTTGGTAGTACTTTGTTTTGGCAATGTTTTGTTATGGACAAAGTACCATTTTGTTGGTAATGTTATGGACAAGTAACTTATGTTAATGGCAGTTAATGGTATGCCAATGTTTTGGTTTCTATGTCCTGTGGTTTGTATATGTTCATTTATACAATTTGGAATTCTACAAAGTATAGTATGGAATTTTTGTGGTTTGTATGTACCCATATTTCAACACATTACAGTAAAACAGAGAATGTGTCAAAAAGGAAATTGCAATTGATTGATAAACTAACAAAACCAAATACAGAGTATGTGTCAAAAAGGAAATTGTATTGATTGATAAACTAACAAAACCAAATACATGAGTTCATCACTAATACATCCATTACATCATAAACTAACAAAACCAATTACATTAGTTCATCACTAACACATCCATTCTACATTGAGATTAACTAAAAATCCCAATTGGTTCAAAGAAAGATACAAGAAAAACCCAAAATATAGCCAACTAAGAACCAACAACAGCTGCAAATTCCAAATTTTTCTTTCTCTGGCTTTGATACGTTCTTCAAGTCTGTTCTTTGACCTCAACAACCCAGGGATAACATCCATAGTCCGAGAACAAATTGGTGGATCAAACCACCCAAAAAAGGAACATTGGTCACTCTGTTAAAAGAAAAAAAAGGGAGAAACCATTCTTCACTCTGTTAATGGCAGAACATTCTTAGAGAAAGAAATGTAAGAAAATGAGAAAGGAAAAAAAGCTGACCAATCTTGAACATGTGTAGAACCTACGGCCAGGGTTTGCATTAGTCCATGATGTTCTTAAAGTTTGTTACACCCTCAAATTTGGTAAGAGCAACTAATGAAAATTTTCGATATAACATCAAATAAATCAACACATCTCCCTATAATTCAAAACTCATTACGCTTCAATTATGAAATTCGATAAGTAACCTCAACAAGTACAAACTCTAATAACACACAAAGACTAAACCAAAGTCGGGTGCTACTAAATCCCCAAACACAAGTTGCTCTTCCCAAAACAATTGCGGAAGACTTTGACAAACTAAACCCTCCTCAAGCACACAACTAGAACTCTTCGCTTCACAGTGTCACTAGGACTATTCCCAACCGGAACGTGTTGCACATGCCGACAAATAAAAAGGTTAGGCTAACGCCTAGTGAGTTCAAGAGTTTTCAACATGAATAAAGATATCGTTGAAAAGAAATAATGCAATGTAAATCATAATATTTCAATTTGATATGTCTCAAATATGAAAACGACTCGTTTTACAATAATATGCATTTTAGGCAAAGAAACACCAATATAAACGTTCTTTCGTAAATTAAACTCAACCCAAAACTTATTCAAAACGTGAATAGAAATTGAACTTCCAATTTATGAAATGCGGATAAAACTTTATATCCCGAAACACCCAAAAACACGGGTGGGGCATAATACTCAACCCAGAAATCATATATAAGATCCATATATACAAAACGTCACCGAAAACTTGGATAATAAAATTCAATACCCAAAACAACACCTTTCGTTGACGGGGGAGACCCGAATTCCATCGAATGTGGCGGGAACACAAAGTTAGGCCACTTATCAATGTTATATGAGTATCACTTAGGGATAAAACACTCGTTAACATCAACCTTTCTGGGTCTATAGCTAACAAACCAACAAGCTCAACAACTCCATGTCTATTGCTTGGATAATCATCAAGTTCAACCCCTCTAGGTCTGTACCTTGGAATTTTTCATGCACTCATCAAGTTCAACCCCTATGGGTCTATACCTTGGAATTCCAAAACATCCCAGTTAAGCTCGTTCACAAGAAAATTGCAATTATTGGTCAGAAGACCCCATGCCTATTTCAAGTTACAATACGAGGATATTTATCCCACTAAAACTGACTCTTATGCCTATGGATCCATTGCATTATAGTCTAAAACATTACACGATTCCAAATGAATGAACTAGCGCATCCAAAACATGTAATTCTTAAATAAGATACAATAATACAAATCATAACCAAAGCTCTATAGTGAGCTATCAAAACTGAACAAATGTTCCACAGACTCATCTGAGTGTAAACCAAGCCCCAAAAGGCATAATGAGCGATTGGCTAAAATACGTGAGCCAATAGGGTTACAAAACCAAATACGTCCTTTCTCACAAATCTTTATCCCTCAAATCACAATTGGCCTTCGTTCCAAAACTAAAAGGTTTACCATTTCTAAAATGTTCCCAAAGTCGGGAATGACCCAAAACCAAAGGGCTCACACATTCGTACTTTTCAAAACATCTTATTTCATGAATGATGCATAAAACCCAACAAACACTAAAAGTGAATTTTTGACCAAATATTTATTTATGCAATAAATCATCAAAAACACACTCATTTATGACACCTTTATCAAAATGCCCAAAAATCCCAAATGTGGGTGTTTTACAAAGCTTAATAAGCTAAACACTTCAATTAATCAAAAGTTACCAAATAACTCAACAATTGACAATTTCATGTAAAACACATAAATACTTTAAAATGGACATTTTGGCATGTACAACGTTTTCACAAATCAACTTGAACTCACCTTGCTAGATTTAGGCTAAATCTAGGTTTTACCCCCAAAACTTGAATATCCTTTGATGAAAGCTTGAAATCTTCAAGCAATCGCCCTAGATCTTAGATCCAACACATCTACAAGGTTTCCTTCACCACACAAGTCAACAAAATCACACCCAAGTTGAAGGATGAAAGGGAAAAGAATGAAATCATCAAACCCTAGCTTAACATTGAGAGAGATGAGGAGATTACCACCACAAAATACTCTTGTATCTTCCAATAGACTTCCATTATCTTGTTCTAATCTTGAAAAACTTTTTAAAAATAGACTATGGCAACTTGAATCACCAAAAACGGGGTTGAGATGCAAAAGTTATGAAGAAATGAAGTTTGAGTGCTGAAAATCGGGTTTTATGCTCGAACAAGGCTCCGCACGGGTTACCACGCGGCCTAACCCGTGCCACAACTCGTCCGGGTGACTCAAAGTTGCCCGGATGACCCTAAGTCGTGCCAAAAGTCTCCTTGTGCACTTTCGTCTGATTTTCTTCATTTTTCAAGCCCGATCACTGTTTTGGTCATAACTTCTTCGTTTTACCTCCGATTTTGCTCCGGAAAGAACCGTTGGACTCGTAATTGAATCCTTCATCCAACAAGACAACAAAATCTAGGATTCAAGTCCAAAATCCAATTTCCTCTTTTTCCCTTAAAATACCGGTTTCTGTATTAACTTGAAATTATACCTTCCGAAAATCGGGGTGTTACAAAGTTGCTTGAACACCATAGTGACAAATCACCATTATCGAATAAACAGAGCAAAAAATCGAGTTTGGGTAGTGATGAACCAGGGAAGAAGAAGAAAGAAGAAGAAAAGAAAGAAGGAAGTCGTTTATGTGATTTAAGAGGAAAAAGTGAACTGCCGAAAATACCCCTGACTTTAACCAAGTTTTTTAACAGGGTTAGTGAGGAGGTTCTCTTTTCAGAGCAAAAATCAAACCTCAGGGACGACTATTTGAGATATTGAAGTATAGGCCCTCCTTTCAAAGAAAATACGAAACCTTAAAGACCAAAATTGTAATTCTCTCTATTTTTTTTTATCACTACAATAGTACAATCGTTACTAGAATTCGGAAACTTTAATCTTGACCACAATTTTTTTTTATATTTTGCCTTTTTTTACAAGTATTTGATTAATTAATCAGAAAGTACTTATTAATTTATATCTCGAGTAAAATTTTCATTTTAATTGTGGTCGTAGTTTATACATAGATTATACTACAAAATTCACAAATGATAATAATACATTTTAATTACCAATCAAATATTTAAAATTCCAGTTGTAATATTATAATAGAAGTATAAAATGCAACAAAAAAACATTGAAAGAACAATATGGGTTTTGCAATATTCTACAAAATTTTATCTCGATATTGATTTTACTAGAAGGAAAATAATGAAAATTTGAAAAAAACAGCTAAAAAACTAGTTCCAGGAAATAGAATTCTCTAATTCTGATTTGTTTTATTCCAACTAATTACTTAATTCTTTTTTCTTCAACTTCACAACAATAACATTGAAAACGCACCTCTTTAACACCTTCACATGACATGTTTATTATTTTTAATCATTTAAATATTGTTTCGTAACATTTTTTATTTTCATGTTTGTTTTCTAAAATAGTGTAAACCACATAGAAACCAAAAATATTCCATTTTAATAAACTATAAATCAATGATAACTATGGATTGTAAATTTGATTATGATGTTTTTATGATTTAGAAGATCTGATATTAGGAAGAAGAAGAAGAAAAAAATACATCATTATGTAAATGATATAATGTTGGGTTGATTTGATCTTATATTGGGCTGAATGGCCTCATACTTGAGGCCCAATTTTTAAATGAAACCAATATTTATGTTTGGGCAAAAAATAAATTTGTACCAACGATAGATTTGAGAGGTCGTTTGGTTCAAGCAGAGGAATAAGAATGAAAATGATAGAATTTTCATTTCCTCCAATTTAACCTTGAATCAAAATGTGGGGGAGTGAATTTATTATCTATACTATATTATAAAAATGACATAAAAATCTCTTAATTACAACTTCTTAAGCACAAAATACAACTAATTAAAGTCAATTACTTAATTTACAACTTCATAAAGCTTTGGTACAACTTAATGAAACACAGTATCGCTAATTCATAATTCGTACAAATCCTAATTCGCATTTACTTTTTAGGGTTTTGTTTTAGACGCCGCTTCCTTCAATCGACATCGAGACTGTGCTCTGCTTCCTTCTTCATCGACATTCAATCCTTGTTCATAATCATCGACATTCACAGGTAAATCACTCTCTCTAGTAATCCTTGTTCATCGACATTCACAGGTAAATCGATATTCAATCCTTGTTATATCTCTCCATCTCTGTACTGTTTTATCTCCATTCATTAACCCTATATATGGCAATCGAATTTAAAGTCTCTATGGTTTTTTCACTAGGGTTTAAATCTCTATCTCGTGGATATGGGTGATCTCAGATTCAATCAGCGTTTAAAAGTCACAATCCTTGAAGGAATTGATTAACGTGTGTTTTAACTAGGGTTTAATGCCATATCCTTGAAGAAATTTCTTTTTAATTAACCACTAGTGTTGGGCCCGTGCATTGCACGAGAGGATAAATGTTTTGTTGGAATATTGAACCAAGTTAAAATGAAACGTAATTTCTCTGTTAACAGCTAATGAAATACAATGTGAAAAACGAATGTATTTTCATAAGTGGTTAACTTGAAAAATATAGTGGAATATCTTTTGTTCAGTTGCAGGTTCCGCCATTGACACCCGACCGTTCATCTTCTTCTTGTACTCGGATGATACATAGAGAAACTATATATATTTATAGCGAATGTAGAGAATATTTTAAAATCTTTTTTTTTCATATTCGATTTTACATTTAAATGTAAATATATTAAAAATATGGAAGAATGTTTTTATATCTACATCGTTTCTATTTTATTTTCTTTGCACTTGGTTAATTTGGAAAATATTGCGGAATATTTTTATTTTAAAGAATACGATAATTTATTAGTGTATCTCGTTATTTTTTATTTTTAATTCATATCAATCTTCTTTTTTCTTCTTTTAATGCTCGTGAAAAAAAAAATACGTGTAGATTTTATATTAGCAAAAAAAATACGTGTAGTTTTTATATTATGCTAATATAAAATACGTGTAGATTTTATAAAATAAAATAGATTTTATATTAGCAAAAAAAATACGGAAGAAAAAAGAGTTTATATTACATCTCAGCAAAAAGATTTTATAAAATAAAATATGGAAAAAGATTTTATAAAATAAAATATGGAAAAATCATTAAGAGATGTAATATAAAAAAATACGGAAGAAAAAAGATTTTATATTACATCTCATTAATATAGATTTAAATGTAAAATCTACATTTAAAATAGATTATGCTAATATAAAATCTATTTTATAAAATCGTCCACAAAAAAAAACAAATATTTATATTAATAAATGAGTATTCATTCCACAAATAGATGATTATGTGAGATACTGTGTTTGAAAAGGTTGTACCAAAGCATTAAGAAATTGTAAATTAAGTAATTGGCTTTAATTAGTTGTAACTTGTGCTTAAAATGTTGTAATTAAGAGTTATTTATATCGTTTTTATAATATAGTATATATATATATATATATATATATGGATATGGATATGGATATGAATCTATGATGATCACAATCGTTCTGTTCTGTTTGGTAGATTCTCTCTTGAGATTTGTTTGATGAAATTCTTTCATAAATTGATTTAATTAGTCAACGTTGCAGAGAAGCATAAGCCGTTACAACAGCGTGGAGCTTACAGCCTTGGGAATGGGTTAGATATTTTTAACTGTACATTTTCTGCAATTTTTTGTCATAATCATCAAGAAGATGATGAGTCCAACCTCAAAACTTGCTTTGAATTAATTTATGCAGCCATACCAACTGTTGTAGTAATTTCAGAGATTTTGAAAGGAAACGGACTGGCAACTCTGAAATGTAAGGATCCCATATAGAATCATCATCAACAAGATGATTTCAATTCATTGTTTATTAAGTATCAAACATATTCATTTGATCTGAATTTCTTTTTTATGGTACTGAAACAGTGATCTCCTTATCTACTATCAAAACCACAGATGAATCCACTGGCAGATTGATTCAGAAGGCCAAGGTTTTGTCCCTTGTTACATTTTTTTCAGGTTTTGGTCATTAACCCGCGATTAGTTTGTGATAAAGGTTTATTGAATCGGTTCCTTTAGGTTGAGTTCTTTTTAGGATTTCAAATAATTTATAGCAACATCATGTATCTATATTCAGGCATCGGCAGTGGTTGATGTTGATCAGCAGACAACTGGTTGCTGAGCTTAATGGTTCAGTCATGAAATGTGTCCGTGACCAGAATGGTAACCACGTTGTCCAGAAATGTATTGAATGTGTGTCTCAAGTTCAGATTCAATTCATAGTTTCATCTTTCTTCGGGCAAGTTGTTTCACTTTCATCACATTCTTATGGTTGTCGAGTCATACAGGTAAAAAAAACTTGCATTATTACTTACTTTGATGCTTATATTGGAAACTTTAGTGAAATGAGTTTATGTTTGTGACATCGGTAAAATGAGTTTAGCTTTGGTGACTTTAGTGAAACAATAAAAGAAGATTTTTAAATGCTTATATTGGAAACTTTAGTGAAACAATAAAAGAAGATTTTTAAATCGAAGAGAGTATAAATGTGATAATTTAAATCTAAAGGAGTATATATATATATCTGCATGAATTTTAAGATCTCCTTTGATAGTTACCCAAGTACAGTTATAGTGATTGTTATACCTTTGATAGCTCACGAGATCCAAATTCTGATGCAAATATGTATTAGCAAAAAACTATGTTTTCAAAATGTTGTGAAACAATCTGAATATGGAAAATAGGTCAAATGGTCTTGTCATGCTAACAAGTGCTTGTTAGATAGCTGCATAGTAGGAAACTTGGTTTCATAAAATGCATGTTCAAAATTGGTAATACTTGGACTTATCAGCTTACGTAAAATTGCTTCTACTTTATCCATATGTTTAAGTGGGTGGTGAACACTTGTTAGATTGTGTGTTAATTGATGTGGTTTGTGGACTTTCAACTTTGTTTTGTGGTGTGGGTGATGTTATTTCTTTTGAATCAACTGGGTGTAGGTTCATGAGGGGAGAATGTGGAGTATATCACATTTTGAATGTCTGTGAACAAATGAACCACATAAAACCACCTTTTTTCATTTTTAATCAACTTTATTTTAAGAAAGTCTTCATACGATTTGGGGGTTGGAATCAAAGAAACAATTGTTGCCTTTTTTTAGAACTTTTTGTTTATGTATTTGTTTTTGTTAGATCGAGGGTTCTTCAGCAATATGAGATTTCAAAATTTTCTGGCAAGTGTTTGAAACTTATTTTCCTTTTTTACTCGGCTCCAGTAGCTGGTGCTACAGATGCAACTGGTTGGGAAGTTGTGGCAACCCTGTACCAACATTAGAAAATGGTGCTGCAACTGGTTTGGAAGCGATGGCAGCCCCTGCACTAACTAAAATTGGAGAGTAATACATGGGTGTTTATATTTTTTTATATGTTGCCTTTGCTGGAAGAAACAGTGGTAGTTTAGTATACTGTAGTAAAGATGATATGTTACATCTTGGTGTTATCCACTATGTACAAAGGATTGTCACCTCAACCTTGCCGAAACAAAACAGTCAATAAGCTTTGTCATATTTTTTCATTTTATGTTCTTGAACTTGGTGGTGGAAATCAACCTACTAGAGTAAGTTCAGATGTTTTACTTCAACCTACTTTATTTTTACATCGGTTGTTTGACAGGAGGATTGTGAAGTTCTATTTTAATCTTTGGGTTCTTCAAATCAGAAGTTGGTCCCAATTTGAAACTGGCGTCACCATCCTAATCTGTCAGTTTCAGATATGCTCCCTTATGTTTTGGGTTGCTGTGAGCATTAGTTTTATATACTTCTTATCTTTGTTTGGAGGTCTGAATGGAATTTTGGATGCTGGTATTTTCCACCTTGCTGCTGTAGGATGTAGTCTATGACATTTGGTGGTACAAATTTCAGTTTGGTTATTTTGGCCTTGGAATATTTACAATACTATTTTTGTTGTGGGTCTTTAAAATGGATTTTCCAATTTGCACAGTTGAGGAGTCCCTCCCCTCCCCTCCTCCCCCCAAGTAGTGGGAAGATCCACAATATGCATGCAAGTATATCACACCTTTCTCCTTTTTGTCAATTTGTAGCTTGCTGATAACAACTTCAGGTTTGAAGTTTTACAGTTTCTTTGAATTTCCTTTAGGCCAGATGAATGCATAAATTTAAGCCTTTATGATTTATCTCACTCTTATCTCTCTAATTGTTGCATTCCATTGTTTGCAGTTGTTAAACTTGGGTAGAAGTATTGTCTGCTTAAGAGTTAGTCCTTTATTAATTGTTCTTCCTAAGCACTTTATAAGTAATATCAACTTTTCATTTTAGTTTTTGAATACAAAATTTCCTAGGGGTTACGTGCCTTTATTTTTTTGTAAGATTTAGAACCAAAGCACAATACATCTGGAACCGAATTATCGATTCAGGCTCTTGGTTTGATAAAATTGCATATGCTCGATGAACCTCAAGTATTGGGTTGAGAATTTTGAAAGAGTCTCACTATAAAGCATTTTGAATTTTGTGATTGGATGCATTTTTTATTGCCATTAATTCTATATGGAAATGATGTTTTACTATTGTAGGAGGTGTGAGGTGTAAAAAAAGAACACAAGGATCATTTTTTGTTTTTAGAAGGAAGCTGATTTGAGGGGTTTTTGGAAACAGAATGGAAACTCTTGTTAGCTTGTTCCAAATTTGATATAAATATGGTTCAATGTTGTAACTCAAAACTTTGTATTTATATTAATACATGCAAAAAACTTTGATATAAATATGGTTCAACAGTATGTGCTCTTTGTTGCATTGTCGTTTTTTGTTTGTTGGTAATTAGATATAACAAGTTTATTGAGATAAATCATGCAAGTTAGGACTTCATGGTTAGTTGATTTCATTAACATAAGTACTTATCTCTTTGAATGTTTATTTCAACACTATTACATAGCATGTAAGGTATTGAAGTTATTAATCCCCTAAGGGCCTCTAAATGTTGTTGCTTTACTAATAAGGGTAATTGTCTAATTGGAGCGAAGAAAGATATGTTATTAAATGCTTGAACTTATAAATCCTTTAAAGGGCTATGTGCTTCTACATAAAAAGTGTAGATGAATGCTAAGGTGAGCAATTTTACTACTTGATTAACGTTTTTGACAAATTGATCGGCAATTTGAATCTCAATTCATTGATTTCTCTAATAATCGTGGACCCTTTACAGGATGCCATGAATTGTCATTGTCAGATTGGTCTTTATTGCGGGATCCGATATTTTTTCCTATTGAACCTGATAATATATCATACATACTTTGCATGTTTTAAGACTACATTGCCACTCTCATCAAGGCCATGGCTCTGCCTCTTCTACTTTTTGGAAAAAAAAAAGACTCCATCTTAGACTCTCCACAACTCTTCCTCTCACCCGCTAGATTTTGTTATCGGTATGTGCTCTCTCAAACTCTTGATGGTAGGTGGTTATATAGTGCTATATTTAGACGACTTTTTATCGAGATGGATGAAAAATTGAACGAAACAAAAAAAACATGATTGAGGGATAATTTATTGTTTCAGAACTGTGATTCACCCGCGCTGCATTGCGCGGGTACACAACTAGTATTATATAAAACTAAAAAGTTTTTTTTATTTTCGTTCTTATTAATTAATATTTAATACCTCTAACAAAACACCCCCTTAAAAAAAGGGTTGGGAGTATAAACATGAGATGCAAGGATGTAATTTCGAAATACGGCCTGTTTTAAGAGGACGATTTAGATTTTAATAACCACAAATAATAGAAGGGAAAAGTTCAAGGAAAAAAAAAAAAAAGAAACCCAGTGACTCTCTCATTTGAAAAATATTCTTACCATCTTGAAAGTTTTTGTAGGTTCTTGTCTTGGTGACATGGTGTTGATGTGACAATAAAAACTAATATTTTGAGGTTCTTCTACGTCACTGTGGAGGATCCTAATCATCTATTCTTAAAATGTTATGTAAGTTGACTTAAACCTGTCGAGACGAGAGTAATGTATTTAGTTTCCGTTGTATATATAACTAGTTAATGTGCGATATATTTGATTTGATGATTTTATGAAAAGATCCAAAAATGATGATAAAAAGGAATAAAGATCCATCAAATATTTCATTATCCATTAATTATGTATTATATCAAAAGGAGATGCTACACCATGAAAATGTTCTTTTTATTACTCTCACTCATAAAAAAGGAAAAGAAAATAAGAATGGTGCAGCAGCAGGTTACCACTCCCTTTTAAGCCTCAGCAAATCTGCATTTAAAACCACCCAAACAATTGTTAAATCCGGGTTCCTGATTATTACTCCCTTCGTTCCAAAATAAGTGATTATATTTTTATTAGTGTTCACTTTAAAAAAATAAATGTCTACTTTTTCATTCGTTTGATCATGAGATGGAAAAAAAAATCTCTTACTAAGGGAAAATTTATCGTTTTGTTAACTAAAAAGTGTAATAATCACACATTTCTAAAACTGTGTCTTTTTATCGTGGACACTTATTTTGGGACGAAAAAAGTACCTATATATAGGTGGAGTTTCAAACGAGAACACATCCATTTTACGAAAACGCGAGAACAACCTCATCACAAGTGATAATACACATGAAAAGACCTAGTGGTGTGTGGCCGACCTGCCACATGATCTAGGTCACGCCAAAAGTCGTTTGCGTCTCAGATTTAGTATCACATGTGATGCGGCCTAAGTAGTGTGTGGGCGACTTGGCCCGCAACCTGGATCATGCCAAGGTCGTTTATGTCTCTAATTTAGCATGACATGTGTATCATATGTGATTGACTATAGTAAAATGGTGTTTCATATTTTCGTAAAATAAAGGTGTTCTCGTTTGAACTCTTCCTCATATATATATATATAGAGAGAGAGAGAGAGAAGGTTTCGGAACTTTACCCCAACTCAGAGAACTTCATGTGCGACTCTGCATAAGCTTTAAAGAAGGCATCTTGATCCTGTTTAATATAAAAAAGATCCCAAAGTAAGGTAACATTCAAGTGCATATGTATGTTTTTGAGTGCGTTTAATATGCAAACATGATTAGATATACAAAAATGAGGTAGGTCGGTTGAAAAAATGTAGAAGATTTTGGGGTTTAAATCTTACAAGGATAGATTAGTAGTTGGTAATCTACCAACATTGTTTAATAGCATCTCCAATGGAGGTTCTTATAAGAACCTCATTTTTGATTTTTTTGTTGTCACCTCATTTCCAACAAATTAAATTAAGAACTCATAAAAATCTAAAATGGTAGTTCTTATAAGACCCTCCTTTTTGTGGGTACTAATGTATTTTTTCTATTTATAAATAAATATTTAATTTAAAGTCAAGAAAATAAAATAGCAAAAATGTCACTTCACACACTAACTACAAAAAGATAAAGTTCTTATAAGTCACTTCACTTTTTATTTGTAAGAACCTTGCATTGGAGATGCTCTAATCTCTCTTATTTTTGTTCTACTTATTTTGGTCCCACTCAACGTCAAAAATCCGTTGTCCCAAAATCCCACATCTCATGTCCCACCAATGAAATTAAAACATCAGCTTTTATATATTTTAATTTTAATTTAGTTCAAGTTCATATTCTCTCTACAATGATGCGTATTCATGTAATTGGTGAACATGAATGAGATAACAAGTTTTTGTTCCCGCATACCAAATGCACCATTGCGGATGCAATTGGTCAAAGAATATATACTATAGCAGGTAAATATACTTACAGCAGCAAATTTTTCAACAAGAGGTCGGAAAACTGGATCATCAAGGAGGGCTTTATCGGTAGGTAGCTGAATAAGCCCTTCTTTCTCACCTGCTAGAAGTTCTCTGTTGCAACCAGTATTTAGGAATAATCAATCACTTAATTAAGCCTAGAATTAGTTGACATCTTGATTCTCTATCTAAAAGAACCCTTATAGAGTTAGGAGAGGTTCCTACGTATATACAAGTTTGATGATCTTTGTCTAGCTAGCCAATGTAATATGAGATTACGGGAGGCTAAAAGGTGCCCCCAAGAAAGGAGGCGAAAAAGTGTGTCGAGCCCCTAAGTGTTGCTAGACGTAGGCTCTAATAATACTATATTATGTTATGATATGTGGAATCATTTGAATCTCTTAGGAGACATTTGGTTTGATAGGAATGTTTTTGAGGAATTTTGATTTCGTAAAAGGATTTGGAAATTTTGGTGTGTTTGGTTTGTCGGATTTGAAATGGAATAAAATTTCATTTGTTATAAATAATTTATAAAAATAATTAAATTATTTCTTTAATTGATTATTACAAAACGAATGGTTTTAATATATTTTAAAACATATATATATATATATATATGGTCATTCAAATGCAACTCATTTATATGATACAACTCATGCAACCCCTCTATCTACTCACACTCTCTCTCTCTCTCTATATATATATATAAACAAATCTTAATTATGAAATACCAACTACCACATAGAATTTCCAAATCCATTTACATGATACAACTCATGCAAACCTCTATCCACCACTCTCTCTCTATATATATATATAAACAAATCTTATGAAATAGCAACAACCACATAGGATTCCCAAATCCAATGTTTACGATATTTCAATTCCGGGCTCTCCTATAAACCAATCATGGGATTAAAACGAAATCCAATTCGAAATCACATCAAATCCTGTAAACCAAATGGACCATTAATAGAAGATTAGGAAAGAAATCTGACTTGAAGTAGCTATTATCGAAGACAAGGGGGTTGGATGTCCATTGTCCTTCAAACCCAGACCGCTCCTTGTGACAAGATCCCTGAAACCATGAACACTTACATTATAATTAAAATATCAACCAACAAAATTAAGGATAAAAATGACATTATGGTGATGGTACGAACCAGAGTATGACCACCAGATAGAGCAACAATATCCTCGTCACTCAGACCCATGGTTTTCACAAATACATCCCTTAAATGTTCTTTTCCTGAATCAAAGATATATATTAATTTTCCACATCCAAAGTACATATATATATATAATTAAATAAAGGTAACAAAAATTCATGACGAACCCTGGCTGGGATTAGGGAGACGGCCTTCTAACGGGGGTTCGTCTTTGTCCTGAGGAGAGAAGGGAGGTTAACGATTGTGGTTTTAAATAACAAAGGCTTAGGAAGTACGAACCTACCGGCCTGCCTGGGTGGAACGTAATATTTGGTCCTCCAGTAACTTCAACAGCAGCAACACCAGCCAACTATATATATACCACAAACTTCATTAATCTCCACAACGTTAATTAAACCACATACAGAAATTACACATCATTTACATGTTTTGAAATTACACAACATTTTCATTTGTAAATGTCTTTCAAGGTGATGTGACATACCTCTTGCAAGACTCCTTTCAAGAATAAAAGTTTATTAAATTAAAGTAAATATTATACTTGATGAATATATAATTCAATATATATTATATAATAGTTGTTGATGTGACACTTTTGAAGGATGATTATTGGTATTGTATTGGTGTAGAAGATAATTACAAAATCTAATTTGACATTTTTAAAGGATGACTGGGACTGGTAATACATTACATGGGTGTGGATGGTGGTCTAAGGGGTCATTTATCGAACACTTACTCAGGTAAAAGCTTACAATTTTCCTCGTAAGTGCTAACCGTGGTAAGAGTTTTCACCCTTACTTACCGGGTAAGACTCTTGGTCCTTATCTTAGCTCTTACCGGATAAGATTCTTGGTTCTCATCATATTCATCCGTTAAGGTAATGTGATTTGGTAAGTACCAAATTAATTAAGTAGGAGATGTATGATATTACATTAATTACCTGATAAAAGTCAGCAAAGGAGATGATAGGGAACTGTTGTTTAAGAGGCTCCAATAGATCGATACCAATAACAAGGCCATTGTTGGCAGCATGGCTTTGTTCAGCTTTAATCCTCAGTGTACCGAATGGACCTCCAGTCTTGGTGTTTACATCAAAAGTAGCAGCAGAGTGAAATCTGCATTTTAAAAATTAAATAACAAATTAAAATGATTGATTGATTGATTGGGGATGATAACAAATTAATCATGTAGTTAGGGGCTGTTTGGTTGGTTTTCCATTAAGTACTAAGTGGATAAAGTTGTCTGTGTGGATTAATCTGTCTGTATAAATTAGAAAGGTTTTTGTTTAGGAGGGGTTTTTGGTAGATGGAAAAGTTGTGTTTTTTAATCGGGAATGACAGGTTTGGAGAAAACTTGGCTTTCTGTATAAAGCTCCCCCTAAAAGCTTATTGAATAAGCCACTTTCTATATCATTAAGCCACTACCAAACAGTTATGTATAACTGATTGAATAAGTTGTGAGTCACATTAAGTTGATTAAGCTGCTAACAAACAGGCCCTTAGAGAAGTGGCTAGTCAGCTTTTATTTTCTTAAGAGTAAATTACATTTTTAGTCCTTGTGGTTTGTTGAAAGTTTCTATTTTTGTCTTTATGGTTTTGAAATTACGATTTTCATCCTTATGACATGTAATTCATTACCTTTTTCGCCCTTATGATTTAAATTTTATTGTTTTTTTCATCTTTATGATTTACAATTCATTTCTATTTTACTCCTTCACACTTAAAAGTAATGTTTTGGCTTCACCGATGAAAATAGAAATGAATTACAAACTATAAGAATAAAAACCAAAATTTCAAAACCACAGGTACGAAATACTCAATTTTTAACTAACCACATAGACTAAAAAGGTAACTTACTCTTTTCTTATAAAAAGAAAGGCATGAGCTGCTTTCACACCATTCTTTTTGGGAAAATGGGATGGGGAGGAATTGCTCTAGTACATATAGTTACCAACTAATTGCAATCAAAGACTTACATTAATGGTCGGTCTACATGTTTGGTTCATAAGATTTGAGATAAAATTGAATTTTATTTTTTTTATAGTAAATAACTTTTAAAAATAAATTAAATAATTTTTTTTCTTAATTGATTATTATAAAACAAGTGTTTTTAACATATTTTAAAATATTATTACAAATACATACTACGAAATCTCGCAAAATACCAACTACCTTCATGGATTTCTAAATCCCATATTTGTGGGATTTTTATTTTTTCGAACCAAATATATAATTGGAATAAAATTCAATTTCAAATCTCACAAACCAAATGAGATCTAACAAATTGTTTTACAATGCCCTGGCATAAGTGAAGTGACTATAACAAGCCTTGATGTCGTTGATAAGTATGTTTATGTAAGTAAAGTTACATGTTTTGAAAGTGAGACAATTATGGATTTGGTTCATATGGGTTTTTTATTAGTCTTGGATTTGGTCCTACAATTTTTTTATTACAAAAGACCCCATAGTATGCATTTTCTGCATGTTTTGGTCTCTACCGCTAACGACGGTTAAAAGCATTCACCAAGTCAACAGTATATAGGATTGGGTTCCGGTGAGAAGTTGAGTTAATGGTGAGAAACGTGAGAAGTGGTTATCGACCATTAGATGAGAAATGGACGTACATTAGGATGAGATGCACCGAGATAAGATGCACCGAAATACACCAAATCAATTCTCTTCCAAGTCACAATTCAAGAGAGGACATTTGATTAAAAGTGATTAACGGTTTAAATCCAGTTCTTACACTTCTCACGTTAACCTTAACTTCGCATACGATCCTTCGCCTAAAATACATATAAACTAGAGAAAGCCGCCTAATGACTTAACAATTTATAAGGCATAAAGAAACACTATATATGCCGCCTATATCATTAAGTTTATCAAATTGTAAGTAAACAGCCTCTTAGTTAAAAAAAGGAAAACAAAGAAGACGACAAAAAACACTAGCATACCTATTTTTATTATTCCAAACCAAATTGACATACAAAAATAACACAATATGATATAGGGATGAAATAGCTACTTAGAAAATTTTCAATATATTCTTTAGAATAAAAAAATTATGAGGATTTTTAGCAAATTTTTTTATTTCAATAGATTATTCAAATCTTTTTTTAAACTAGAGAAAGTAGGAAAAAGAGTGAAATTCTCCAAATTTGAAGCACTTCACAAAATTATTACAATGAGAGAATTTTTTTTTTTATTATATCCTTCTGAGCCAGGATCAAACTCTTCTTTTGACTATGATTTGGCCCTACAGTAGCAGCAAATCGTCTGCTCACTAGGGTTAGATCGTCTTCTTTCGTAATAATACCTGACTACTTCATCAACAAGAAATCTTGAAATTAAATGTTTAAGTGAGTAAATTAATATTTTATTATATATATGAAATATTTTTATTATATATGTGAAATATTTAAATAATATAATTAACATTGTAATGTTTAAAATGTTGACGTTGATTATAATTTTTTCTCTAAAAATTTAAAATTTTAATTCTCTATTTTGAAAATATACTATTGAAAATGCTTTTAAATAAGTTTTTTCATCACCTAGGATGACAAGTATTTTTAAACATGTGTCTAGGGACAAAATTTAAAAAGCATGTAAAATAAGTTTAAATATTTGCTTGTAATTGTCCAAACAATTTTAAGGTAGTGTTTGTAGATGTTAAGAAGAGTTCTTTTAATTAAAAGCTTATGTTGTTGTTTATATAAATTAATTATTAAAGTTTTAGAACGGTTAGATTTGTACCATTTCTCTTCTATATATGTTATATTGCAATCTCCTTTCTCTTTTTAAGTGCTCTTTTGTAGAATAATCTAGATATTTCACATGTTCTCATATGGTAGCAAACTCAAGATCTACCACTCAAGGAACTGAACACTCTTAGACAATCTATATTTGTCTAGCACCCTTCACCCGTCTAACCCTCTCCCGACACTCTGGGACAATCTATGTCCGTCCACTACTAAAAACAACAGCTTTTATGACGGACAAATCAGCCAGAAATCAAGGCTTTACAACAGCTTTTCTGGCGGCCAAATCCGCCATAAATTTCCGGCAGATTTACAACAGATCTGACGTTTCCGACAGATATCGGTCGCCGGAAATCCGCCAAAATCATTTTTTGAAAAAATTGTTTTTGTTAAGTTAATCAGAATGATTAATGATTTTGGTTAACTTTTCCGTTGGAAGGGGCGTGTTAATACAGTCTATCTTACGCGAGCCGGTTACACACATATCCTCAACGGCTAAAGTTGGATTATTTCTACCTGGGGTTCCCTTACCAGGGTTTGAATCCGGGGGGAGACATGATGTCTTTTTCGGTGCAAGCTTGTAGAGGGATGGCTTGTAGGGTCCACAAAAGTGGGCCACGGGGCCTTGGGTCCCCGCCAATAAACCTAAAGTTGGATTATTTCTCTTCTATATATGTTGGAATCTCCCTTCCCTCCTTATAGACTATTTTGAGAGTACTATGGGGTTCCGGTTCCACATATCCTCAAATAAAACCCTTTCAAGCTATAACCACAACAAATCTATATAAAACGAAGATTTTGAAAGCAATAATACAGTCTATCTTACGCGAGTCGGAGCATCAAAGGAGCACATCCCTTCTCAGCGAAAAGCTCTTTGAGCTTCGTCCTTGCTTCATCGACAGCCTTGTTGTACTCATCGCTCACAGTTGGGTAGTTCTTCCCCATGTTCTACAATATTACTAAAAATCCAAACTAACTTGAAAATCAAACTTCAAACAAGATAAATAAATAAAAATTAAAGCACCCTTTGTACACGCACACACATGTGCGTTCTAAAAGATCATAAAAACGTGCAAATTATACTTGTAGACATGTGCAAATAGCAAAAAGGAATGCTAAACGGTTCAAGTAAAATGTGAGAAAAATTACTCCAACAAACATATAACATATATAGGAAAAGTCTAGCACAAACCGTTTTATTGGGTGCAAGCATATATTTTTTAAAGTTACAATAACAACACAAGTTTTCTTTGGTAATACGGTCTTTTCTTTTCTCCCTTACATACACATGTGTGAATTCTATTTGTATCATTTTCTTAGTGTTTGGTTTTTAATTTCAGGTTTATTGTGTTTTCTAAAAAACTTGGGGATAAAAGACTCGAAGCCTCACTTACAAAAAGCAAGGAACTAACCAACAAAACAATGATAATTTTTGTAAGTTGTTTTGTTATAGTCCAATTGTAAAAATTCTAACTCCACCTTTGAGCACAAACAACTCCAAATTTTCAGAAATCCATAATAAAATGAAGGAAGTCACTTCAACAAACACACACAACGTGTATATACAAAGTTTTAGCACAAACAATTTGAGTTTTCGGACCATATGTGAAAAAGGCATATATCAACCCAAAAACACTCTTGGAAACACACAAAATACCAAATTTATGTATAAATCCACACATGCGAAAATGATAACAAGAGTAAAAAATTAAGCAGGTAACATCTTCAACAGATTTTACAAAATGGAGAAAATAGAGATTTTGGACATGTTTTTTCTCCAATAGATTATCCAAAACTTTTCTCCAAAATAGAGAAAGCAAGGGAGACATTATAAAATTCTTATGAGAGAAAATATTTTTTATACTATATTATCACCGTTAGGAAACTTTGAAATTAATTTGTAAAAGAGAGAAAATAATACTTTATTAGATCGATGAAATATTTTAATATAATCAGTATTGTAACGTCGAAAAAAGAGAATATGTTGGAGTTGAATATATTTTTTTTAGAGATTTTGAAGTTTCATTCTCCATTTTTGAGAAATTTTGAACAATCTATTGAAGATACTCTAAGAAAATGGTCACGGATGACATCATGGGTCGGCCAAAGCCAACAACATTTTAGACAAAAGCATCAAAGCACGTAAGTAGTGTTAACACAGATTAACGTAGTACAATTGAGCTTTACCTCTAATGACAGAAATTTTTTCTTGTATATGACTTGCAACAAGTAGAGGTTTATATAACCTCTAACCCCGGCATTTATCGACGGTTACAATGAACGAATTGAATGTAGAGGTTCATATAACCTCTAGCCATCAATTGCTCATAAAGGATCCACAGTTACAAAATGAAATGAATTGAATTGGTTAGGTATAGAAACTGACAGAACTTAGTGTTATAATATTTATTTTTATATTATATTTAGATGATACACATGTGATTAAATGCCAAGTTTGGCCTCCAAGCTTGGTAACTTGGTCACCAATCCTCCATCTTTTACTTGGTGCCTACTTTTTTCATGGCTATAAATATGGCATCTTCCCTAACCATTTTGATCATCCCTTTCTCATAACTTTCACTAGTTAACACTATAATACTCTCCCTAATATATCCTTTCGATATATTTAGTTTATGTGAGGTCGAGAGTGTTTTTGATATTCGGTGGTGTTCGTGAAGTTTTGTTAGGTGATCGTGGATCTCAAGATCCTTATATAAGCATTTTGTAATCTCCTTGGTTGGTAATAATATTTTTGCTCTCTCTCTCTTTGGTGGATGTACACTATCACACCGATAGTGGAACCACGGTATTATTTGTTTTGAACTTGCTATAATTATAGATAATAACGTATTTATTATTATCTATATTTCGTGGGTTTATTATTCTACGTTAGAGAAATATTGTGCAACATCTAGATTATTGTTATCCGCATTTGTTGTTGGGTTAATTGTGCACTTTGATTTCTACTCGTTTGGGACCTTAGAAATCAATTCGCTAATTTTGCATTTTTTTAGGCACATTTTCACCTAACACTTAGTAATATATCGAACTATGAAACTATATATAAACTCTCATTTTGTTTCATTTCCAAAACTAATTGGGACACTACACAAAACTCATTCCAATGGCAACACTTTGACATTCATTTTCTTATTCACATCGACATTGTTTTAGGCATGTGATATATCTCAGATTTTGTTTTTGGTCAGAAATGGACATAAAAAACTCGTTTTCTAAACCAACTTTCCAACAAAAATACGATCGCCGGAGACATCACGATTCACCAAAGCTAACAACATTTTAGACATGATTCGTAGTGCAATGAGCACAACATCAAAGCATCTAAGAAGATGATCGCTGATGGCACCACGATTCATGGAAGCTGAAAACATTTTAGAAACAATCTGTAGTGCAATGAACAAGACATCAACGCTTAAAAAAACATCACTGACTGAAATCACGATTTGATCAAAGCTAGCATAACAATTTTCACACATTGCATTTCACATTAAACAATCGATTAAAGAAAAAGATGAACGTTGAAATCACTCTTAGAAACAGAGAGTAATCGATTAATGCATAAATCCACACAAGCAACACATTACACACCAAAAATCCAAAGCAAAAGCAGATAACACAATCTGCACTGAAGAGAGCAAAAAATCAGTTAATCACCATACAAGAACACGATGGCCGATGAAATAACTATTCACCAAAGCTAATAACATTCTAGAAACAACCTGTAGTGCATTGAGTAAAACATCGAGGCATTCAAAAAGACGATCATTGACGAAATCACAGTTCAATCAAAGCTAACATCATATTTAATTAACAGACATTGCATTCACATCAAAGAATCGATTAGAAAAAAAAAGATGAACTAACCACTGATTCGAAAGATGAACGTAGAACTCCGTGAGTGAAATGGCAGCGGGCAAGCGAGTAGCCAGAAAAACTGTCTTTTATGGGGGATTTTCGTTGGCAGAATAGAAGGTTTCAGCATGTTTATTATGAGACGTTGGATGGGTAGAATTTGTATGTGGTGGACTTATTTGACGGACAGGATTGAGTTGGGAAATCCTGGGTTTTTGTGGAGGTTTAGACATGAAAATAAGAGTGAATTGATTACAAAAATAGTCCCTTTACTATTTTTGAACAAATGTTTTTAGTTTATGAATAATTTGATTTTAACATTCGCCTTCATTTTCTTCAATGTGTATATTCCTTTTCTTCAACATTTATAGTAGTTTTTTTCTTAAATATCCACATTTTTATCTATATGCTAAAGCCACCTTTTATCAGTGATGCTAAAGTCATGAGAATCATTCATCCTCATTTATCAAATAACATCAAGGTTCTATTTATTAACAGTTTAATAAGACTCACAACTTATTTGGTTAATTATACATGATTGTTTGGTAATGGCTTAATGATATAGAAAGTGGCTTATTCAGTAAGTTTCTAGGGGGCTTTATGCAGAAATCCAAGTTTTTTTTTCCAAACCTCTTTCTCCCCACTTAAATAACAAGCTCCTTTCATTTATGAAAAATCATTCGAAACAAAAACCTTCACAATCTACATAAACAGATTAATCCATATAGACAACTTTATACATACATGACTTAATAGAAAACCAACCAAACAACTTCGAAATTCCGATTTCTTTTTCATGATTTTAAAATATTTACAACATGTACTTATGTCAATCATAAAAAAATAGTTAAGGTCTCCTTTGGTTTATAGAATTTGATTAGAGTTGCAGGGATTGGAATTGAATTCTATTACAATTCCATGTTTGGTTTGTAAGATTTCGTGGATTTAGAATCCCGTGATTTCATTGAGATTCCACAAACATAGGATTTTGAAATCACATGGGATGATTGGTATTTCATTGGATTTCGTAAGATTTGTATGTAATAATGTTTTAAAACATGGTAAAAACATTTATTTTGTGATAATCAATTAAAAGTATATTTAACTGTTTTTATAATTAATTACAATGTATTTTTATAAATAATTGAATTCAATTTAATTTCAAATCCTACAAACCAAACACACCTTAAAGATTCTAAATCTTTTCACGAAATCTAAGAGGACGTACGGTTTGATGAAATGGTTTCAAGAGATTTGGATTTTGTGGATTGATTTGGAATTGGAGGGATTTGCACTTGGAAGGATTTGGAATCCTTTTGGTGTATTTGTTTTGTAGGATTTAAAATGAAATTGAATTTCATTATTTGTAAAAAAAAACCATTCGAAAATTATAAAAATAATTAAATTATCTTTTATTTAACTGATTATTAGAAAACAGATGTTTTTAACATATTTTTAAATGTTAATATATACAAATCCTACAAAATCCTAACCACCCCTTGGAATTTCGAAATCCTATTTTTGAGGGATTTCAAATAAATCCTATGATTTTAAATCTGGACAATCTTTTTTTTTGGAAGGGTGTCATAGGCTATGCCTAGACTAATCCCTTGGCAAATTATGACTGTAAGACATCTGCTCTGATTAAACCTCAGTGGCCACAATTGTTGTGTACGCCTGATTAAATATGGACAATCTTGCAAAGCAAACATAGGATTTGAATGGATTTTCCAAGTCCTCCAAAATCCATTCTATTTCTGCAAACCAAACAGACCCTAAGGGCGCGTTTGGTTTGCGGGATTGGAATGGAATGGATTGAAATTCAAGGAGGGATTTGGATTTGGGGGGATTTGAAATCACTTTATGTGTTTGGTTTGTAGGATTTGGAATGGATTTCAAATTCATTCCTTTACAAGTCGTGTTTGGTTTGTAAGATTTGGATTTGGATTTGGATTGAGTTTTTTTTTATTATAAAGAATTTATTTTTATTGGTAAATTACTTTTTTTTATTGATTTTCCTAAAATTGTATATTTTTATTGGATTTAAAAGGAAGCGACTTAAAATCAATCCGGATTGGATTTGAAATCCTGGCCCAACCCAAAGGATTTCCAAATCCATCAAACATTGGATTTTAAAATAGTCAAAGGATTTTAAATCCAGTCAAAACTTTTCATTCCCACAATCCAAACGCAGGATTGGAATGGATTTAGAATCCAAATCCTTCCAAATTCATTCCATTCCCGCAAACCAAACGGGACATAAGGGGTTGTTTGGTTCATGGAATTGAAAAGAATTTGAAGGAATTGGAATGACCAATTCCATTGACCAAATTCCAAACTCATGTTTGATTCACGGAATGAAAGCGATGAAATTCTTTCAATTTCATCGAATTCCACATTTTAGGGGTGAACATGGTACAGTACCATGTTTTTTTTTCTCAATACTGTGCACCAACCAATTATAATTAGCACACAAAAATCTATACCGTGTACCAACGAACTCTAATTGGTACCAACATAATTGGTACCAACTTTTTTCGGTTGGTACGATTTTCTATCAACATCTCAAAAGTTCTACAAAATGTATCTCAAAAGTTTACAAAATGTTGTCTGTAGAACTTTTAGTTGTAAAACAATAAAATGTCTAAGTTGAGTTATTTGAGTTTGAGGTACAAGTAAACCTTCTAGTCTTTTACTTTAAATTGTAAAATAAGATAATGTTAATTTACTAAATAGTGAAATCTCTTTAAAAAAACAATCAAGTCATCTCATCATCATATGCGTAAATAGTACATTAATAAATAAATATATTTCATTTTATTGACTTTTTATTTAATAAATAATTAAAAATAATATATATATAAGTCGGTACGGTACATTATTACCGTGGTAGATGATTTTCAATACCACATATCAACCAAGTTTGTGAAATTGGTACGATAGTACCAACCAATTTAATTGGTACCAATTTAGTTGGTACACAATTGAATTGGTATGGTTAGTAATGAATTAGTTGGTTTCTCATGGTACAAATTTGACATCCCTACCACAATTTAAGGAATTCATCATCTTTGGCTTAATTGAATGAATTAAATTCCTACCAACTAAACTCGTGGTCAAATTTCATTCCAATTGATTCAAAGTCAAATTTCTTTGATTGATTCCAATTCCATCAAATTTCATTATGTGAACCAAACGCCCCCTAAGGTATTGTTTGATTCATTGAGTTTGAAGGAACACGAAGGAATTGGAATGGATAATTTCTTTAACCAAATTCCAAATCTTGTGTTTAGTTCACATAATGAAAATGGTGGAATCCTTTGAATTCCACAAATTAAGGAATTCATCATTATTGGCTTAAGTGAAATAATTAAATTCCTACCAACCAAACATGTAGTCAAATTCCATCAAATTTCATTCCAATTCTTTCAAAGTCAAATTCCTTCGATTAATTCTAATTTCATCAAATTTCATTATATGAATCAAACACTCCTAAATCCCTCAAAATCATTATATCAAACGCCCCCTAAGTATCTCAAGTGCATAAAAGTCTTCATCATATTCCTTTCTATGATAAGATTCATCATTCAAAAGTTGAATATGAGGTTGTTGATGATCATGAAGGGCCCCTTTTCATTGATCATCAATCAAATCTCTAACAATCGATTCCTCATTCCTTTTCAATTCTTCTCGTCATTGTTCAATATCTCGAATTCTCGATATACTTTGTCAGAGTTCAAGGCTCACCTAGCCCTTGTTTAGAGCCTTCATTCAATCATCGATCAAGCACCTTGAACCTAACTTTGGTAGCTAGGATTCGTATAATTCCTTGACATAAATTATTTGTATAGATGAAAAATAATAAGGGCGCGTTTGGTTTGCGGGATTGGAATGGAATGGATTGGATTTCAAGGAGAGATTTGGATTTGGGGGGATTTGAAATCCCTTCATGTGTTTGGTTTGTAGGATTTGGAATGGATTTCAAATTCATTCCTTTACAAGTCTTGTTTGGTTTGTAGGATTTGAATTGAGTTTTTTTTTTAATTATTTTTTTGTTTTATAAATAATTTATTTTTATTGGTAAACGTCAGATTTGGATCGATACAATTTGACGTCTAGATCAATGTTTTAAAAACCGGGTCGACCCGGCCGGTCAAACCGGTGAAGAGATCGGGTTTATGCCATTTTATGACCCGGATTGAACCGACCGATTCTATTAAAAAACCGGTTGAACCGGTCATAACGAACCGGTATCGAACCGGTTGACCCGGTAACAAAAGTTAAAAACGAATAGTCCAATAGGCAATACGTATTAGCGTTAAAAACCAACACTCCAATGTCTCAAGATCCATGATTAGGTTTGATCGTTATATTTCGTTTGGATGTATTTGAATTGATGAAAAACTTATACTTATGTGTGTTTATTTAATGTTTTTGGATTGATCTAAAACTTGTTGTTATTTGTTTTTTTAATGTTTTAACTTGTGAACATCAATATTTTGGTTATATATATGCATGAAAATGAAAAATACAAATAAATTCTTGAAACCGGATTGAACCGGTTGAACCATGACCCGATTACCACACCGGGTCAATCAAAAAACCGGTTTTTAAAACATTGGTCTGGATCACGCTTTAGAATCCGTCGGATTTGGATTTCATATCCATGCCCAAAGCCAAGGATTTCCAAATCCATCATATGAGGGATTTTAAAATGGTCAACGGATTTGAAATCCGGTCAACGAAATCCTTTCATGCAAACCAAACGCAGGATTGGAATGAATTTGAAATCCAAATCCCTCCAAATCCATTCCAATCCCGCAAACCAAACACGCCCTAAGAAAAAATATAAATTAACAATAATTTTGATGATGGTTTCATTAAACCCCCAAAAAAGAGAAAAAAAAAAGAAAGAAAGAAAAGAAAAGAGAGAAGGGGGGGGGGGGGGGGGGGGAGAGGAGAGGAGGAGGAGGAGGGGGGGGGAAGATTTGTGTGTGAGTGTATAAACAATTTCACTCTAAAAACAAATGTTCGCTTCTAAAAAATTAATGATTGAAAATATATGAGAAAAATAATTGAATTAAATAAAAGAAATTCCCAATCCATACCTAAAGTAGTAATTGACATTTTATGTTTTTGTTCAATCATGTTAATAACTTTATATTCATAAACCTATACTTTTATAATTATATAAATTACATAATTTTAGTTTGTTTTTTAATTAAATAACCTAAATTATATTTGAAACAAGAGGACGAAAATAAAAGACAATTTGACGGAGATGACGTTATTATCCAGAGATTTTTAGGTATATAATCTTAAATGAAATTTTAACTAAATCTATGATTCTCTCATGAGTATAAGTCATTTTCTCTTTAATAGGCTGGAAGGTGATGAATTTTAATTAAAAACTCATTTAAGGCCATTTTCTTAAATGACCAACATATGTTTTTCATATTTATCTCAAATAATTTAATTAAGATAATGTAAAAATGATATAAAATTTTGTAATATATATATATATATATTTCTCATAAAAATATACCACTTGTACAATATATAAAACTTTGGTGATCACTTATGTTTAAACATTTTGTTTCGTAATTGTCATGTCCAACATTTCGTGGACTAGGTTGATTAAGCAAAGCATGAGGCCGGAAGTCAGACTTTGGGTCTATTTCAGGGCCCATTTGAGCACATAGATTCATGTAGAGATGGTCCTGTAATAACCAAGATTTCAAACCAAAACATAACATAGCATAAATCCAATGTAAAAGGTTTACAAATAAAAGTCAAGAAGTTTAACAACAGAAGTCTTGACTATAACCGAGAGTTTCTAAATTTAAAATGACAATTAAACTAAACTACGCCTTCACTCGAGCCCACTCTCAGCTCCTACGCCTTCTCTTTTCCTTTACCGGAAGCACCGTAAGCGTTTCTTCCTGAAAAGGGGTTTTTAAGATTGAAAAACGTGGGTTAGACCGTAAGGTCTAGTGAATTCCTGACAAGCATTTAAAATCCAATAAGCTTAAATAGTTGTAACAATTTAAAAATAGAATCCATGTTACGTCCCAAAAGCGAGTAGGAATGACAACGGGACGGTTTCGGGCCGGTTTTTAAGGTCCCCGTCCCCGAAACCGATAAGCTTCCCCGTCCCCGTAACCGTCCCGATCCCCGTCAGGGACCTTATCGGGGATCCCCATCGGATCCCCACGGTTTCACCAATCCCCGTCGGGGAACCGTTAAGAACAAAAAATCACCGTTACCCGTTGGTGATACCCGAAACAGAAACGAAGCAAGAGCAGCAGCCAACAACAAGATGATTATATGAATGCAAAAAATTACATTTTAGATTCTAACCATCAGCAAGATTTTCCATTCAGTTTGTTCCCAAATTTGGTATCTCTTGTAAATCTAGATTATAACCATCATCAATGTATTCTAACCAAACAAAAATATATTTTAACCAAGCAAGAGCAGCAGACTACATTTTAACCAAGAAAGAGAATAAGAATCCGAACCTGGGTAGTTTAGAAGCAATAAGCAAATTACAAAAAGTGAAATCTTTGAGCAGATTTAGGGAAAGGGGAGAGAAGATTTCACAAGAATAAATTATGTATACGAACCGCAGTAGGAGCCAACAGCCAAGGAGTGACTCAAATCTGAAATCGAGTGAGACTCAAATCTGAAATCGAGATGCTGACTCAAATCTGAAATCGACTGCAATCGAGAGTCTGAGTCTGAGTCTGCGTCTGCGTGAAATCGAGTGAGACTCAAGGATGCGAGAGGGTCGACTGGAATCTGGATCGAGATAGGAGAGGGCGAGAGGCGAGACGCCGAGACCTGAGAGTGAGACGATTGGATTTTGATTTTTGAGATTGAGGTGTTCATCGATTAGAGTCTAGATAGATTTGGGATTTAGGTTTGAATTTGGGTTGCTGCTTCTAACATATATGGGCTTCTAACATATTATATATATGGGATTTTGAATGTAAAATAAATCTCTCTCTCTCTCTCTCTCTATATATATATATATATATCGGGTCGGGTCGGGCTGGTGAGTACCGTCCCCGTCCCCGGTAACATCCCCGATCCCTGCCCCATCCCCGATAAGAAGTCCCCGAACCCGACCCGAAATGTTCGGTTTTCGGTTTTCACCGTCGGGTTCGGTTTTTTTGCCATCCCTAAAAACGGGGATCACAGTGATCAGTTGTGTCCCCTTTCTCTTTCACCTCATACGCAACTACGATCGGGGCCCAAGCAGACTCTCCTCTCGTATCGGGGCCCAAACAGACTCCCCTTTTATCATCGAGGCCCAAGCAGACTCCCCGTCCCACATGTGCAAAAAACGAATTTCACGCACACGTGGTTTTTGTGAGATCCAAGAATCACAGTAATTTCTCCATCCTTAATCCACAAATAAGTCTTCCCAAATATATACAGACCAGATAATTAAATACATTTGCATAAAATAGTTAGTTAATATCGCCGGTACAAGTACAAAATAACAAACAGATTATAACATGCTTCCCATTACCCCATTTTCAGTATCAAAATTTTTCTAAAATATCAAGAGAATAAAGATGTCAAAAACTCACCTGCTCGAAGGATTGCACACTTAGCTAATATTGCTCCCCTACAATTAATTAACGAAAAGAGAGAACAATTAACTAACTATTACTGACAAAAGAAAAGAAGTCACAGACGACCAACTCAAAGCCCCCGGTCTCCCTAGTTTCCAGCATCTCCCGGGGCTCGGCTCGCTCGGGACTCCCCCGGGGTCACGGCTTGCCCGGGTTCCCTCGGTTCCCGGCGTCGCCCGGGTCTCCCCCGGTTCCCGGCGTCGCCCGGGTCTCCCCCGGGGCTTAGCTAGCCCGGGACTCCCCCGGGGTCACGGCTTACCCGGATCCCCCCCCCCCGGTTGCAATTGCAATTCCAAAAACCCCAAAACCAGGTTTCGACGAAGGAAACAGACCACAACCCAGGCCCTAACTTAATCTCATCCATCTTAAAACTAAATGGGGGAGATATTAATGCTTAACAACAATAATCGCATCCCAAAATACCCACATTAGTCTGATTTCAATCCCAAAATCATATATAATAAAACCCTAAGAATCTAAACATCAAATACCCACAACCCAAATCAAAACTCAATAAGGAGATGAAGAAAACGATTAAATGAAACACTAGAGATGAAGACTAACCTTTAAGATCGATATCTTCAAGAACTCACTTGTTCCCTTCTCCAAGAACCCTAGTCCTTCTCTTAAAACGCCGCCTCAAAACCAAAATGGAAATAAATCTAGGGATTTGCCCTTTTAGGTATCTGACTCCAATTTACCCTTTAGCCCCTCAAGTTCAATCTTTTTCACCAATCATAACCCAAACTTTACAAAAATTAAAACAGTACACAATTGGTCCTTACAATTTCCCCTCCTTAAGAGGATTCCGTCCTCGGAATCCCCTCTTCAAACAAATGGGGATATTTGGCTCGCATTTTCGATTCAACCTCCCAGGTCGCATCCTGACCTTTATGAAAACGCCATTTAACTTTTACCAAACCAATCTCTATACTCCTCAATTTCCTGACCTTTCGGTCGGTGATAGCTTCGGGTTCTTCTATAAAATTCAAACGTTCATCAATCTGCACTTCTTGCATTGGCACCACCATGCTCACGTCGGCAAGACATTTTCTTAAATTGGAAATGTGGAACGTATCATGAATGGCCCGCAGCTCTTCGGGAAGCTCGAGCTTATACACCACCTCTCCAATTCGTTCCACTATCGCAAATGGCCCGATAAACCGTGGGCTTAACTTTCCTTTTTTTACGAAACGCACCACTCCCTTCCAGGGAGACAACTTGAGCATAACGAAATCCCCAACTTGAAATTCTATGTCTTTCTGCCGCTTGTCTGCGTAGCTTTTTTGTCGATCCCGCGCCACCTTTAGATTTTCCCGTACCCGAACTATTTTGTCCACTGTGAGTTGTACTAACTCCGGTCCTGCTAGCTGCCTTCCCTCGACTTCATTCCAGTACAAGGGGGTTCGACATTTTCATCCATACAAAGCTTCATAGGGTGCCACCTTAATGCTTGCATGGTAGCTATTTTTGTACGCAAACTCGATCAGGGGTAGATGATTTTCCCACGAACCCCGGAAATCCAGAGCGCATGCTCTCAACATGTCTTCTAGCGTCTGGATGGTTCGCTCGCTCTGACCATCGGTCTGAGGGTGGTATGGTGTACTCAACTTTATGCGTGACCCCATCTCTCACTGAAAACTCTTCCAAAACGCTGACGTGAAACGACTGGCCCGATCCAAAACTATCGATATAGGCACCCCGTGACGCGTTACAATTTCGTCAATATACAATTTTGCCAACCTCTCTAAGGAATACGTCTCCTTAATGGGCAGAAAGTGTGCCGATTTCGTCAATCGGTCCACAATTACCCATATTGCGTCATAGCCCTTCGGGATCTTCGGCAGCTTGGTCACGAAGTCAATAGTTATTTGATCCCATTTACAGACTGGTATTTCTAGCGGTTGCAACTTTCCGTATGGCCTTTGGTGTTCCACCTTCACCTGCAAGCAAGTGAGACAACGTTCCACATAGTGAGCTATATCCTTCTCCATACCCGACCACCAGAAATCTCGTCTTAAGTCTCCATACATCTTATTCGTTCCAGGATGGATTGAATATCTCGACTTATGCGCTTCTTCTAAAATTTCTCGCCTAAGCTCTCCCAATTTTGGAACCCAAGTTCTATCCTTGAAAAACTTCAACCCTCGACTATCTTCTGATAAGGCGGACACGATTCCGAGCATTCACTCCTTCTTAATATTTTCAGGCAACAACGCCTTCGCTTGCGCCTTCTTTATCTCATCCAGTAGGTTGGATGACACTTCTGTTCGCATGGCCATCACTTTCGTAGTTTCGCCTCTCTCTTTTCGGCTCAGGGCATCGGCCACCACATTGGCATTTCCAGGGTGATATTCGATTTTACAATTGTAATCCAACAATAATTCCATCCACCTTCTTTGACGCATGTTTAACTCTTTTTGATCAAAGAGGTGACAAAGACTCTTATGATCCGTGAAGATCTGGCACTTCGTCCCATACAGGTAGTGCCGCCAAATCTTCAATGCAAATACCACTGCCGCTAATTCCAGATCATGGGTGGGATAACGTTTCTCGTGGTCCTTCAATTGACGAGACGCGTACGCTATCACTTTTCCTCGCTACATTAGGACACATCCCAGTCCTAGCCTCGACGCATCACTATACACTACAAAATCTTCAGAACCTTCCGGTAAAGTCAAAATCGGTGCACTACTCAGCATGACCTTTAACTTTTGGAACGCTTCTTCTTGAGCTTCCGCCCACACAAACTTCACATTTTTCTTCGTGAGGGATGTCAACGGCGTTGCGATGCGCGATAAATCCTTGATGAATTTCCGATAATACCTCGCCAACCCCAGAAAACTTCACACTTCTGACAGATTTTTAGGTTGCTCCTAATCTTGAATTGCCTCGATCTTAGATGGGTCTACCTTGATCCCATCTCAGGACACTACGTGGCCAAGGAATTGAACCTCCTTCAACCAGAACTCGCATTTCTAAAATTTAGCGTAAAGTTTCTCTCGCTTCAACAAATCCAAAATGACTCGCAGATGCTCCTCATGTTCCTCCTCATATTTCGAGTAAATCAAGATGTCATCTATGAATACAATTACGAACTTATCCAAATAGGGTTGACACACTCTATTCATCAAGTCTATAAAAGTCGTTGGTGCGTTGGTTAGGCCGAAAGGCATCACCAAAAACTCATAGTGTCCATATCTTGATCGAAAAGTTGTTTTCGGGATATCATCCTCTCTCACTTTAAGCTGGTGGTACCCCGACCGTAGATCAATCTTGGAGAAGCAACTACCTCCTTCTAACTGATCGAACAGATCATCTATCCTCGAAAGTGGATACTTATTTTTAACTGTTATCTTATTAAGTTCACAGTAATCAATGCACATTCGCATAGTTCCGTCTTTCTTATTCACAAATAGTACCGGTGCACCCCAAGGTGAGGTACTCGGTCTCACAAATCCTTTATCTAGGAGTTCCTGCAATTGTGACATCATTTCTTTCATTTCCGAGGGTGCCAACCGGTAAGGGGCACGCACTATTGGCGCGGCACCCGACACCAAGTCTATGCGAAATTCTACTTGGCAATTTGGGGGTAAGGTTGTTAAGTCCTCCGGGAGAACCTCCGGATATTCTCTCACTACCCTCACATCCTCAACCCCACGTTTCTCCTTCTTGGCATCAACTACATAGGCCAAGTACCCCGCACACCCTTTCTTCAAACACTTAACAGTCTTAAGCATCGACATAAGTCTAACCCTTTTGTTTCATCGGCTCCCATACAGGATTACCGTTCCCTTGCCCGGTATCTGTACGCGAATTAACTTTTTATTACAGACTATGTTAGCGTTATTCTCGACCAACCAGTCTATTCCTAGCACTACATCAAATTCCCCCATTGCCATAGGATACAATCGCAGGGGTACTAAACTCCCTTCGATATCTATAACACAACCCTCTAAGACTTCTCTAATGAACACCCAATTATCATCGGCCGTTTCCACCTCTAACGCCCTCTCCAAACATTTAGGTTTCACATTCATGCATTTCATAAAAGCAAGGGATACAAAAGAACGATCCACCCTCAGAATCAAATAATACTTTGGCAAGTAATAAGTTTACCAAAAATGTACTTGTCACTACTTCCGGTACTTCTTCCGTTTCCACCATCGTCATAGGAAAGGCATGTCCCTTCAAACGTGTCGGCTCTGACCTTTTCTCCTTTCCCTTGTTTCCTTGCTTTCCTCCATACTGCACCGCATCTCCCTTTTTCAGCTGCGGGTAGTCGAGTCGCATATGGTCAAGTGACCCACAATGAAAGCATCGACATGACCCGATACCCCACACCGGTAACAGGACCTCGAGTCTAACACACATTCGCCCCGATGAACCCCTACGGCTTGGAAGTTACCCTACTATCCCCTCGAACATCATATCTAAACACCTTCCCTTTCCTTCCATCATTTCCCGGACCGTGCCATTTTCGTTTCTCACCCACCTTTTCAGACGCTTGGCGGTTCTTTTCTTTCTCTCTCATTTCTGTTGTGTTGATTGCCGCTTGAAAAGTAGCTGGTTCTTTCTTCGCTACAAACTCTTGAATGTCACTCCTAAAACCAAAGATGTATCATTCCACACGCCTCTCCTCACTCGGCACATAAATCTCAGCGAAACAAGAATTTTCTACAAATTTCGAGGTGTATTTTCGAACTGTCATCTCTCTCTGTTCCAGACCCAGAAACTCCTCTTCCAACCTTTTGACTGCCGCCAGAGGGCAGAATTGTGCCTTGAACTTACTCACAAAAGTCTCCCAAGACATACCTTTGGCCGTCGACGAGCCCTGACCTCCAGATTCCACATCCCACGACATTACAACTTCATCTCTCAACATTGACATAGCATAGACCACCTTATCCTCTCCCGAGCATTTGCTTGTGTCGAACGCCGGTTCCATACCCTTGATCCATTTCAGTGCCAACACTGGATCACATTCTCCTTTATAAGTAGGAGGTTTACAAGTAGCAAACTCTTTGGTGGAATTTCCCAGGCATCCTATCTCTCGGTTGTGTTACCTAAGTTCTCAGTTTAAGTCTAGGCCCATCCGGTCACCTAAATCCCTTAAACTATGGCTCTGATACCAAATGTAATAACCAAGATTTCAAACTAAAACATAACATAGCATAAATCCAATGTAAAAGGTTCACAAATAAAAGTCAAGAAGTTTAACAACGGAAGTCTTGACTACAGCCGAGAGTTTCTAAATTTAAAATGACAATTAAACTAAACTACGCCTTCACTCGAGCCCACTCTCAGCTCCTACGCCTTCTCTTTTCCTTTACCGGAAGCACCGCAAGCGTTTCTTCCTGAAAAGTGATTTTTAAGATTGAAAAACGAGGGTTAGACCGTAAGGTCTAGTGAATTCCTGACAAACATTTAAAATCCAATAAGCTTAAATAGTTGTAACAATTTAAAAATAGAATCTATGTTACGTTCCAAAAGCGGGGATCACAATGATCAGTTGTGTCCCCTTTCTCTTTCACCTCATACGCAACTACGATCGGGGCCCAAGCAGACTCCCCTTTTATCATCGGGGCCCAAGCAGACTCCCCGTCCCACATGTGCAGAAAACGAATTTCACGCACACGTGGTTTTTGTGAGATCCAAGAATCACAGTAATTTCTCCATCCTTAATCGACAAATAAGTCTTCCCAAATATATACAGACCAGATAATTAAATACATTTACAGAAAATAGTTAGTTAATATCGCCGGTACAAGTACAAAATAACAAACAGATTATAACATGCTTCCCATTACCCCATTTTCAGTATCAAAATTTTTCTAAAATATCAAGAGAATAAAGATGTCAGAAACTCACCTGCTCGAAGGATTGCACACTTAGCTAATATTGCTCCCCTACAATTAATTAACGAAAAGAGAGAACAATTAACTAACTGCTACTGACAAAAGAAAAGAAGTCACAGACGATCGACTCAAAGACCCCGGTCTCCCCAGTTCCCAGCATCTCCCGGGGCTCGCCTCGCCCGGGACTCCCCCCGGGGTCACGGCTTGCCCGGGTTCCCCCGGTTCCTGGCGTCGCCCGAGTCTCCCCTGGGGCTTAGCTCGCTCGGGACTCCCCCGGGGTCACGGCTTTCCCGGGTCCCCCCCCCCCCCCCCCGGTTCTCGGCGTCGCCCGGGTCTCCCCCGGTTGCGATTGCGATTCCAAAAACCCTAAAACCAGGTTTCGACGAAGGAAACAGACCACAACCCAGGCCCTAACTTAATCTCATCCATCTTAAAACTAAATGGTGGAAATATTAATGCTTAACAACAATAATCGCATCCCAAAATACCCACATTAGTCTGATTTCAATCCCAAAATCATATCCAATAAAACCCTAAGAATCTAAACATCAAATACCCACAACCCAAATCAAAACTCAATAAAGAGATGAAGAAAACGATTAAATGGAACACTAGAGATGGAGACTAACCTTTAAGATCGATATCTTCAAAAACTCACTTGCTCCCTTCTCCAAGAACCCTAGTCCGTCTCTTCAAACGCCGCCTCAAAACCAAAATGGAAATAAATCTAGGGATTTGCCCTTTTAGGTATCTGACTCCAATTTACCCTCTAGCCCCTCAAGTTCATTCTTTTTCACCAATAATAACCCAAACTTTACAACAATTAAAACAATACACAATTGGTCCTTACAGGTCCGGTCCAACCCGAGCCCGATTGGGATTGGTTATGATCCGATAGTTCGGGGACACGTTACACATTTTAACGAATTTTAAAGCCAGGTCTGATCTGGCTCTGGACCAATTACGGGACTGGAGTTGGTTGTGTATAAACACGATTTTTCAAAATAAAATTATAAAAATATGATATGAGTTTCTTTTTTTCAAAATTTCAAGTTATTTTTAAACTTTTTTTAAGTTTTTAGAGATTTTATCTATTTAAAAATCGGGTTTGGCCCGATTGAGACCGAAACCGATAACTGAGATCAGTAATCGGGCCTAGATTGGTCCTAAGATTTTTGGTCAGGACCAAACAACCTGCTTTTCAAAGGAACCGGTCGATTTAGGACCGGGTCAACCCAACCCAGGACCAACTTTTTGCACCTCTAGTTTCATGACTCAGAAAATATTAGATTAATATATTGGTTGTTTGTTTTTTTATTAAAATATGTTTGGGATAAGACGTTGAATATGGATAGTGGATGGATACTAACTTATATAATTCAACAACTTTTAAATGTTGATTAAATATTAAGATGAAAATAAACACTATTTAATAACGGAATGAACAAGTCATTAAGTTCATTAAACAAAGAAACAAACGGCCCATAATAATTAATTCAAAACATATATTCGTAAGCATAACATCATTTTCAATAGAGCTTCTACGATCTTCGACAAGTAGTGATTGAGTGACAAATTTCGGACAAATGCATTTAATCATGTTTAACTGAATTATTCGTTCACTGTTTAAATTGATACAAAACCATATTTAAAAACATTCAAGAGAATTGAAAGTTTTCTTCATTTATTTTAATTATTATAATTTTTATTTTGTAGCACACAATGTCTCTCCTGTTTGAGGGAATTTTTAAAGGTCCTAAAAACCATTCTACTTGACATCATCAATTACAGGTACCGAATGGTTATTTCATGGATACTTAGAGCATCTCCAACAACTTTCCTATAATTTCTCTAAAATAAAGAACCAAAAGTGAAAATCTCAAAAAAAGTATTATATTCAACTTTTGTAGCATACATGTGTATGCCCACATTTGGAACAAGCTAATTGCATAATAACAATTAAGGGATTAGCATAAGAAACATCTTGATATATATATATATATATATATATATATATATATATATATGTAACGTATATCTATGGCGGTTAACTTATGGCAGTTACAAATGGGTTATATGATGGTTAGAACCGTTATGACTTTGGTTATAAATAGCAATCAATGGCGCCAATTTTCATCTATCCCTATCAAGAACACGACCAATCCCTGTTTTATGTCATGAACCATCAATGCTAGGGAATTAAGCGTGGATCTTGAAAGAGTATGGATGATGAAACAAGCAACAATCTAAATGCGTCTACATCTACTGCACAAGGTATGTGATTCGCAACTTGTCTAACAGATTGGTTAATTTGATTCTGATATGTTAATAATGCACAAGATTTGGTGTTTCCAACAATTGGTATCAGATCCAATTAACCCATCGAATTGAATTAAGAAATACTTTTGGTTCAATCGGTTTATTCGATATTCATATACTCTTGTTCTTCTGCAAAATTTCGTATGAACGAATTTTTCAAACATATGAAACAAGCCACTGCTTATCTTGTTTGAAATTCTGTTCAAAATTGATTCTACTGATTCATTAATAAGTGAAATTATTCATGTTTTGATTTTACAAAGTTAAAATCTCAAAAGACCAAGGAATCCACATATCACCAAAGTGATTCTGGATTGTAGTGATTCAAGTATTATCATAATAGTCATGAGTCAAACCACGACACTGCAAGTTTAACATGAATTTGCAGATTTGCAGTGTCTAATTTATCATATACTGCCATAGCAGTTTTGATCAAAATAGACACTTAATTGCATCAAAACTTCGAATCTGATATACCTTCAAATAGGAAATCAAGTTCGAAACTGATGCCTTCATTGGTGATCCAAGTAACTGCATACATCATAGTTAATTGTCTTTATGAATAAGACACGACTAGTAGAAAGACTGTATGACTGACCCAGAATGAATTCAATTCATGATTCAGGATCACCAAGCAAGACAAACAGACATCAATTTATATCACATACAACGCAATACCCAATAAGTGTAGTCAACTTTGCACCTCTTAATGGTGTAAACTACAAGAAATGGAAGGAAGACATTGAACTCATGTTAGGGATTTTAGACTATGATCATGTACTTACGGAAGAGGCTAAAGTCAAATATCAAGAATGGCATAAACATAACAGAATAGCCCTAATATATATAAAGAAATGCATGACTGATGCTGTCAAAGGAGGGATACCAGAATCTGAATTTGCTAAGGTTTATCTTGCCTCAATTGCTGACAAAAATACAAGGTTTCTGATAAAGCAGAAACAGGCTATCTCATGAATAAGTTGATTAGAATGAGTTTCAATGGACAAGGGAGTATAAGAGAGTACATTATGCAAGGATTTGACACTTCCTGCAAACTTAAAGAAATAAAGGTTGCTATAGATGACTCATTCTTAGTTCACCTTCTTCTAAATTCCTTGCCCGACCAATATAGCCATTTGAGAAGCCTATACAATACACAGAAGGAAAAATGGACTCTAGATGAGTTGATTACCATTTGTGTTCAAGAAGAATCAGAGGTAAAGAGTAAAGGAAAGGTAGTGACAATAAACCACATGTCTAAGGTTAAGCCCAAGGTCAAGAAGCAGTCCAATTTTCATAAGGGAAGTTCCTCTACTCCTTCTATTAAGAATATGAAGAATGGAAAGCCTTTTAAGAATAAAAAGGAACTAAAATGTTTCTTATGTAAAAAGACAAAGACAGGGCACTTTAAGAAGGACTGTGATGGCTTTAAGGAATGGTTAAACAAGAAAGGGATTATCAAGGATAACAGTCACAAGGCTGAATGAATTAAAGGTGTGTGCAGCAAATGGACAAGTGCTGAAAGTAGAGGCCATTGGTGAATGCAGATTGTTGTTCAAGAATAACTATGTTCTAACATTAAGCAATGTATATTATATACCTAAAATAAAAAGAAACCTGATGTCAGGTTCTCAAATTATAATTGAAAATAATGTTTCTTTCTATGCTAATAAAGACTGTATGTCACTTTATTTAAATGATGAAGTGCTTTGGGAATGCATATTTAATCGATGGATATTGGCATTTAAATTGTATTAATGAAACCATCAATAAAGGTTATAAAAGACAGATATGCACTATAAGCAAAGTGACAGGAATGAAGAAGAAACATAAAGAAAATGTCTCATCATTCTTATGGCATAAGAGATTGGGACACATATCAAAATCAAGAATGCAAGAGCTTATTAAGCAAAAGATCTTACCAGAATTGAATTTTGATGACTTTGGAACATGCATAGACTGTCTCAAAGGAAAGATGACGAATTCAAGGAATTTTCAATCAAAAAGGAGTCAATGTATTCTTGAATTAATACATACAGACATCTGTGGGCCTTTTCCAATTAAAACCATATGTGAAAACAGGTATTTTATCACATTCATTGATGACTTTTCTAGATATTGCCATGTTTTCCTAATGGCAGAGAAATCACAAGCCTTAGACTGTTTTATAAGTTTTAAAACAGAAGTTGAAAGACAATTTGAAAAGGTAATTAAAGTGGTCAGGTCAGATAGAGGAGGAGAGTATTTTGGGAAGTATTCAGAAAAAGGACAACATAAAGGGCCTTTTGCCACTTATTTGGAACAAGTTGGTATTAAGGCTGAATATACAACCCCATACACTCCTACACAAAATGGAGTATCAGAAAGAAAAAATAGGACACTAATGGATATGGTTAGGAGTATGTTTGCAAGATCCAGTCTGCCAAAGTTTCTCTGGGGAGAAGCTTTGAAGACAGCAAATTATATCTGCAATAGAACTCCAACTAAGGCAGTAAAGGGTACACCTTTTGAATTGTGGAATGGATACAAGCCTAGTATAAACCATTTACATGTATGGGGATGTAAGGCTGAAACAAGAGAGTGCCATGTTGAGAACTTAAGCAAATTAGATTCAAGATCAATCTCAGCCTTCTTCATTGGATATTCAGAAAAGTCCAAAGGGTTCAAGTTTTACAACCCTGGAAGAGGACAAAGGGTTTTTGAAACTAACAAGGCAGTATTTCATGATGAAATGTTCAATGAAGATGATGATATGGGAAACCTGTCCCAAACATCACATAATATGGACAATTGGATGACCTGCCATGAAGAAGACTTACTCATGATCCCTGAAAGTGAGAACCTGACCCCACAATCCATACCTATAGTAGGGACCAGTGTGTTGAATGACACAGATCACTTAATCGAGGATCAACCTCAGGAGTCCTTACATGAGTCTTTAAACAATCAAGAACATGAATTTGAGACAGAACATATACCTGCACCAATATCATAACAGCCTCCGGATCCAATACCAAATACAGTAACCTTAAGAAGATCCACAAGGGAAAGGAGATCTGCAATACCTGATGATTACCATGTCTATTTAATAGAGATGGAGTTTGACTTAGGAGATGATGATGATCCAATAAACTTCAAGGAAGCTATGGAATCATCAAATAGGGATAAATGGTTGAAAGCCATGGAGGATGAAATGACAAGCATGTCAAATAATAAAGTGTGGGACCTTATTGATGAATCAAGTACTATAAATCCAATAGGATGCAAATGGGTGTTCAAAACTAAAAGAGATGCAAATGGAAAGGTTGATAGATATAAGGCAAGGTTAGTGGCCAAGGGGTATAACCAAAGAGAGGGCATAAATTACAATGAGACCTTCTCACTTGTCTCTACAAAAGATGCATATAGAGTTATTATGGCCCTTGTAGCACACTTCGATTTGGAATTACATCAAATGGATGTAAAAACAGCATTTTTAAATGGAGACTTAGAGGAAGAGATCCATATGGTTCAACCAGAGGGATTTGCATTGAATAATGACAAAGTTTGTAGATTAAATAAATCTATTTATGGCTTAAAACAGGCATCAAGGCAATGGTATAAAAAGTTTGATGCTGTCATGAGTAACTTTGGCTTTGAGGAAAATAAACTAGATGAATGTATATATTCAAAGACCAGTGGGAGTAACTTTATAGTCCTAATATTGTATGTAGATGACATCCTATTAGCAACAAATAACAGAAACCTTCTGAAATCTACAAAAGATTTTCTTATGAGGAGTTTTGACATGAAAGACATGGGAGAAGCCCACTATGTATTGGGAATTGAGATAATCAGGGACAGGCAAATAAAGACCCTGGAATTATCTCAAAAGGGTTATATTGAGAAGGTATTGAAAAGATTTGGTATGGAGAGTTGCAAAAGAGGTGATGCTCCAATCTCAAAAGGTGACAAACTACATAAAGGACAATATCCTGAAAATTCACTTGAAAGGAGTGAGATGGACAAAATACCATATGCAAGGCTAGTTGGAAGCCTAATGTATGCACAAGTATGCACTAGACCAGATATAGGCTTTGCAGTAAACATGTTGTCCAGATTTCAATCTAATGCAGGTCATGCACATTGGGTTGCAGGAAAGAAGGTATTAAGATATCTAAAAGGGACTATAAGTCATATGTTGACATATGAAAGGTCTGACAGAGAGCTAAAGGTGGAATGTTATACTGATACTTCATACAAGCAAGATTATGATGATCTTAAATCCACTTCAGGTTACATTTTCATGTTGGCAGGAGGTGCAATATCATGGAAAGCAAACAAACAATCACTAACTGCTACCTCTACGTTCCAAGCAGAATATATAGCAATCTATGATGCAACATCTCATGCCATCTGGCTTAAAAACTTCATTGTTGGACTAAGAATTGTGGATTCAATAGAGAGACCCCTTACAATATACTGTGACAATGTTGTTGCTGTATTTTTCACTAAGAACAATAAAATAAGCATTAGTTCTAGGAACATAGATGTGAAGTATTTTTCAGTAAGGGAGAATGTCAGAGATAAGGAGATAGAGGTTTTGAAGATAGGAACAAAGGAGCAATTGGCGGATCCATTCACAAAGGCACTCCCAATTGAATGTTTCAAGAAACATGTTAAAGCTATGGGAATGAAGAATTCACTTAAGTTTTAAGGACTGCTGTGATGCAACATTGTAAGCTGAATTTTCTTGTAATATGTACTCAACTGTAGACAATTATGTATATATTGATTATATGTAATCACAAATAGCTGTGTGAAATTGAGATTGTATGAATTTAAATGGTCATATGGATTTAATAAACCAGTAATTCATAATGCCTTCAAGAATTTGTGAGACTAATCTTTGGAATCATGAATCCATTTAGAGAGAGTAAGATACAAATACATACATATACATTATTAAGATTGCTTCACTGTGACCATGAGAGCCTGTACATTTCACATGATCAGTAAACTCCCATGATCCAATGTCTCATCTCAATACTCTGATACTATTATTGATGTAATTATGTAAATCTAGTGCACGATTAAGTTAATTGTAATTATGGTTATTATCTTGTTCAGTGGGAGATTGTAGCATACATGTGTATGCCCACATTTGGAACAAGCTAATTGCATAATAACAATTAAGGGATTAGCATAAGAAACATCTTGATATATATATATATATATATATATATGTAACGTATATCTATGGCAGTTAACTTATGGAAGTTACAAATGGGTTCTATGATGGTTAGAACCGTTATGACTTTGGTTATAAATAGCAATCAATGGCGCCAATTTTCATCTATCCCTATCAAGAACACGATCAACCCCTATTTTATGTCATGAACCATCAATGCTAGGGAATTAAGCATGGATCTTGAAAGAGTATGGATGATGAAACAAGTAACAATCTAAATGCGTCTACATCTACTGCACAAGGTATGTGATTCGCAACTTATCTAACAGATTGGTTAATTTGATTCTGATGTGTTAATAATGCACAAGATTTGGTGTTTCCAACAACTTTAACAAATTTGCTATTTTAGAAATTTTAAAATAACTTATATTATTATAATATTCTCTAATTTATCACCCCAATACACTTTAAAAGAAAATTTTAATGTAAAATGATAAAAATTGAATCTCATTTGTGGGATGAAATAAAATAATATTTCTCTCTCTTATTTAGATAATTATAGAGAGTTCTCTTTATTTAGATTTTTTTTTTTGATGATTTTCTATTTTAACAAACAAGATAGCAATGCTATTGGAGAAAAATAGAAAACAAAAACCTATTTTTTTCTATTTTAGCAATGCTATTAGAGATGATCTTAAAGGGGTCGATCTAGGATAATGTCAGATATTGTCTCATGAGGTCATAGCACTTGCAATGCGTGTATTGTGGGTGCCTCTTGTGAGATCTTGTTACAAGACACCACATAGTAGGGCTTGTTTTTTGGAAGAAATGTCATGGATTGTTCACTAGCTAATGAAGTGTTCATGATGTGTCCAAAATCATAAAAAAGTAATTGTATTTTAATATAAAAAATTACAAATCTAAACTTTTCAAACTCTAAAAAATTCTATAAATAAAAACTCACTGTGTTCTTTTAACAATTATCATTTATTCTTTATTATTTTGTCTTCATCTATTTCAACTATATTATTTAACAAATTCATCTATATTACTGCCTTATGTTACAACACTCAAACCAAAAATCCACTGAATGCACAAATAATCCAACATCCAGCACAATTCCAAGTTAATCAAAACGCGTAATTCCTTCTCATAATCAAGGTCCTACAAAATTTTGTATCCTCCAAACTTTCAATTTTCCATGTTCTCATGCTAAGAATGCTCAAATTCCGTAATGTTAGATCTATTTATTCTAGGACATTGTGGCCCAATTACATGTGATGAATGTCAACGTCACCAAAGTTTTACAAAAATAGACAGTATTGGGAAATCCGTAATTCCACAATTTCCCACCCATAAGCGTTAACAAATATTTTCCTTAGTGAAAATTTGAAAAAAAATGCTTGCAAACGTTTACTCGTTGTTTCATGAGACAATAGTATAGAAAATTCAGAACAAAATTAATAATGATAGACGTGGATTGGTAAATACTGTAACACCAATAATAAAAATCATAAACTAAAAGAAACAAGGATTTTTGCTCCAAAGAAGTTGTCACGTCATTCTTGATGGAATTTACTTTAATATATGTTGAGATATTGATTCTAATCTTATTTTAAACATTAATTTATTATTATCATTTAACAAAATGTTTCAAGTCAATTTGCTTTTTTAACTTTCAACTAGTGCTTCATTAAGTTGAAGAATCAACATTGAACATCCTAGTGGATGGTTTCATGACTAAGTCAAAGATGTTGCCCATGAAATATATTACTCCACGTGTAAAAAGAATATCATGTCCAAAAGAGAAATTATGTTTAAAATATACAAAAATACTAAAATTTGAAAATAATAATAAATTTAAACCTTGGTAAAACTATCGGAAATACCATAAAATATAAGTACTTACCCATGAAGGGTGATAATTTTTACAAGCTAGCAAATGTTCAAAAACAAAATATCAAATTTCTCTAGACTTCTATCTAATTCTAGCACAACTAAATCTAAATCGGGTGTTACTACAACCATCAAAGATTGTTATCTTTAAGGGCGTAAGACGACATATCCAAAAAGTTTTCCTTGTTTGTGCCTCTAAATGGCACCCCAAACTCATCTCATTGACCTGAATGCCCGCCACTACTAGGACTTGATGTACATGTCACTATGAAAAAGTGTTAGACTTAAACCCTAGTGATCTCAAATAGTTTATACCTAATTATAAGGTTGCATAAATGATGAAGCATTCATAAAGGCTTACCTCTTTTGAGTTGAGATTAATCTTGCAAGTAAGGCACCAATACCCTTTAAACCATTTCTTTAAGAAAAGACGATATAAACACGGTTTATCTTCGGATAATGTAACACCCCGATTCCTGGCCAAAATGAAGAAGGTTGAAAACAGTACTCCGCGTGGATGGCCGCGCGAGTGGAGCCTCACCATGAGCCACGCGAGGCTCTGTTCTCCCACAACACCAGAGGCCGACGCGCCTCCCCGCGCGGGTCCAACCGCCCCATAACTCGTGCACGACCTCTGTGTAGTTAAAAGGGGGAAATCAGCCCCATTTCATTTATTTCCTTCATCTGCTTTCTTACAAAACCCTATCTTCACTAAATACTTCTGGAAATCGGTCCAAGAAGCATTCAAGCCACCATCCACCACATTTAATGTAATATCCGGATCCAAAATTTTGATAAATTTTGATAGTTGGGTGAAAAGTTAAGCGAGACCCAAAGTTCAAGGGGGTTAAATAAAACTTGGGTTATATATATGTTTTAACCCTAAGATTTTTTTATCAGAATACATTTTTGAGTTTGGATGAGAGCAACTGAAGGAGACGAGAGCAGGAGAAGGGGAGGACTAGGTCTTGAAGGATCGATCGTTTTTCTTCAAATCAAGGTATGATTCTAGTCTAATACTCCCTTCTGCAGTAAGTTAGTCGGTAAATGATATCGTTGTCAAGCTTTTAGCCGTTGTATTCGAGATTTGAGAGTTATTTTGGTTCTGTTCGAAGTTTTGGAATCACCTGAGTTTGAATATCGACCGGACCGGACCGGGGAGACCAGTGCCGACCGGTGTGATGTCGACCGGTGTCGACCGACCAGTGTCGAGGTGTCGACCGACCGGTGTCGACCTGTGTGGGCCGACCGGTGTCGCCCGGGGTGGTTTCGACCGGGGAGGTCTTGACCGGGGTGGCACATAGTATTTTATGATCTGAGTAAGTGAGTTATCTATGTTTTGGCTTACCGATTTATCGGTGTTGTCATAGGTGGTGAGAACATTAGAAAGCAAACTTTAAGCAAGAAGGATCTGAGGTGAGTCTTTCAAACTAAATCCTTTACGATTTCAAAAGTTATTTGATAAATGCGAGTTTTATGAACTGCACGTTTATATTATCGAAAGTTGAGCAGGTTTATTGAAAATGTTGATTTAATTATGTTGGAATATTCATGTTATGTTTATATAAACGCGTTTTATATAATGTTGTTAATTAGATGTATGCATACATTTAATTCGTGAGTTTTGACCTAAGTCGGGAAGTGTGACCCGCCTGATCGTACCGAGGAGTGTGGCCCGTTTATGCCATTGGGGTGTGTCCCCAAAATAAGGCAGTACGAGACAGACATACCGTCTTTAACGGCAGTGTTGGTCAATAGTTTGAGTTACGCTTGCGAAGCGTAAAATGTGGTAAAAGTTTGGTTAATAGAGTGAGTTACGCTCGTGAGGCGTAAAGCTTTATTTAAAGGTTTGAGTTACGCTCGTGAGGCGTAAGTCTTTGTTTAAATGTTTTAAATAATATTTAAACTGTTGCAGTAACGCTTGGAGGGGACTCACTAGACCATCGGTCTAACCTTCGCTCTTTCAAAACTATAATCCTGTTTCAGGTTTTCGCAAAGTAGGAGGTTCTGGTAAGGATAAGAGAAGTTGTGAGCTTTTCCATGAAGCTAGAAGACTCATTGTAATAGTTTTCCTTTTTACTCAGTTGTGTAATAAGTTGTAGTTACAAACCTTGTTTGAATTGTAGGCTTAGGGCTATTGTTTTTGGTATGGATAATTACATTTTGATGTAATTAAAGTTCGGGTTGTTACAGTTGGTATCAGAGCCATAGTTTAAGGGATTTAGGTGACCGGATGGGCCTAAACTTAAACTGTGGTATAGAGGGACACAACTGAGATTTAGGAAGCCGTTAAGGAGTCAGTGGTCTTTGTGAATCGGGATGACAATAGTGAGGACTCTCATGTAAGGTAAATTCAGAATTGCATCTGGCCAATGCCATTATGAATCTACAGGTGCATGGGTATACTCGAGTACTATTGTTGGGTTAGTTGGAGGGTGTAGTTTTGAGTAGTGAGTTCTATAATTGATCGATAGCGTTGGTCTGGCGTGTTGTGCTAGCACGTTCATGGGTTTAAGGTTAATACCTTCTGGGATGAGTATTGTGAGGGATGTAGATGTTCCGTCTGGAGGAAGAACTTTTTGGGTCTGAAAAAGGGAAGATTGACGATTGGAGGTGAGCTGGTCACTCCAAGGGAGTCGTCGGTTGGTAGTTTGTGATGTCGATCATGGACATCAGGAGAGTTCACCCCAAGAATCGAATAATAGATTTGAGCTTTTTGAATCAATAGTTAACTGAAAGTTGGCGAGGGTGGCTGAGAGACGGTATTCGTGTTAACTAATAAATGGAATGAAGACAGAATGGAAATGAGTTATTGTTGGAAAGCATAGTTGGACCAAAGTAAGGACGCAAGAATTGCGAATCAATGGTCGCGTTGGTTACTGGTAGTGAAACATACCAGAATGTTGGGAATCGTTGATGTTGAAGATAGATGTTATTGTGAGGGACCTGACTGGTTGGTCGGGAGTAAGGGTCGGTGGTATATTGGTGTGAGTGTAAGCGGTCGACCTTACGAGAGAGAATAACCTTCAATGAAGTGGCAGTATCATGCATGGTGTTTTCGAATAAGTTGTTTGAGTTTTTCATGTCAAGTTTATTGGTGTGTGTGCACCTTTGAGTCATTTGCTTTGAAAATGAGTTAGTGTGTGTAAACGTGTATGGGTTTTAGAAAAAGGGCAAGTTTATTGATCGGTGCGTTAAATTTCGAACTCAGTAAATTGGTAGAATTGCATTTTTATAAAAGAGTCATCTTCTGTGGAAAATATAACATCTTTTGACCGTGTGATGTTATAAGGAAGACTGGTATGGACTTAGTCATGCCAGCAAGGGCGGAAGTCGACTAACTCACTCAGCATAAGTAATTTTGTTAGAACTTATTGAAATCGCTTGAGTAAAGTTTCATTGAAAAGATTTTCAAATGTGTCAAATGATTTCAAATTAATATGTTGTCATGCATGAAGGCTATGAACTCGCTAGATCGTAAGGAAACATTGAAGTTAAGGATAAGGAAAGGGGTGAAGGATGAGAGCGTGACGTTCGGGTCGTTGACGGTCAATTCATGATCCTGCTATTACTTCTAGGGAAATGCGGAGAATGATAGAAGCCTTAGCCCTTGAGTGTTAGAAATGATTCGTTTTGTGGTAGCATGCACTCCTAACCTGAGATGGTGTAGTCGGCAAGTGGTGTTGTTTGGGGTGGAATTCGAAGTCGTTAAGGTACGCCTTTTAGCAGCGTGTTGTTACGTAACATTGTGGTTTTTGGATGAAAAGTTATTGACATCGAGCTGGAGTTTTGAGTTGATCTGGTAATCAGATTCTATCAAGTGAGGCATGTGCCTTCAACATATGAAGTCGATAGGACACCGAGATAGTTATGATGTGTTGGAAGGAGTAGGTTCCTTTGGGAATCCTTGTTAGTCGAAAACATTGTTGAAGTATCACTATGTCGAATGTAATGTTGAAGTCAGCGACAAATGGTTAAGGCCATTGTCGGGACACTGAAAAATGGGAAAAGTGGCTACGGTCATGTTTTTCTGAGTTTCTTAAGGAAGCTAGAGGTCATTCGGGAACGGTGTGTATTTGGAATGGTATAGGACCACTTCGAGGGGACTTTTCAAAATGGAAGATGGTTGGTTGGTCAGGTAAATTCCCATGAGGATTCTGATGGTTCGTGTGGGAGTAAAGTATATGGAGCAATCGGGTAGTTGCACTTCGAGCAAGTTAACCCATGAAAGAGTACGCTTAATCTTACCGACTACCTGACTTTGTATATGGCAGATAGCGATAATTCGATCAAAAGTGAAATCGTGTTGAGTGGAATAGATGTTCAAAAGTTTGCAGGCGGCCCAGATTTAAGCAAGATAAAGTCGTGAAACGACTTTATCTCAAATATTGGTGTTACGATCAGCATGATGAGGAGGGTATCTGTTATGTGTACCAAGTGTTGCGGAGATTTTTGGTGTCATGGTGATGATGTGGTAAGGAGATAAATGGTTAGATGAGATGATGTTACTTTTTATGCCAAAGTGGTCATTCGAGTCATTATAGTGGTAAGGAGCTTCTTTGAGGTTAAGTTATAGACTTGTGTTAGTATTATTGGATGAGCATTGGCGAAAACCCTTGCTCAGTGATTCTCAGTGAGTTTTTCGAAAGTGTCAAGTTTTTGGCAGAGATGCATAGATGTTGGTTAGGTTGGTGATTTTGCTAATCTGAAGTTTATGGGTTCGAAAGATAGTTGGCGGAAACTTCATGGAGGAACCTTGGGTTCCTGGGTCGCAGAGAGGTGTTGGACAAACTCATCTTTTTTCAATGACATATTGATGTGAATGTCGAACGATTTAGTTCATGGTGGGTTGTAAAATCTGTAAGGATGTCGAAGTATTCTTTGAACGTGAAGAAACCCTACAGATGGCGAAGGGGAGTGAGGAACGTGAGGTGTTGATACGCGTTGCTTTATCAATGCGAAAACGCCTATTTTTATCTTTATTTTAGTTTATTTTACCATTTATATCCCAACTTTGAGTCTTTTATTATCTTATTTTGCATTTATTATTTTAGGGGAGCTAAAGTTATGATTTGCTTGTTTTACAACAATAAATTGGCTAATGTGGACTTGTTGGAATTGAACTTTGGTACTTACAGGAATGCTGCAGCATTTGGATCGGTGGTATTGGCAGTTTCGGCTCAATCATGGAAGGATGGGATTAACTAGAAGACATAGTGAAGTTTTCTAGAAGTTTTGAAGGAAAAATCCCTTGAAGAAAATCAGATCTAGTTTAGTTAGATAACTAATTGTAGTTGTGCCTATTATCTTTTGGTTTAAGGTTTATGTACTTTGTTAACTAGTGGGTAAAGCCTTTATCTTATTCCCTTTTTAATTACCATTTTGCCACTTCTTCTAGTATAAAAGGATGTGTTGGGTAAGGGTTTAGGAATATCATATCAACAATATCATAATATCATTTCTCTACTTTAAGGGCTAAAACTACTTGTAGTTTAGTCTCTCTCTCTAAAAGCTTGAAGTTAATATATGCATTTTTAGTTAATCTTTTATATTTTGTCATTTACTTTCAGTTATTTATTTTCTGTCATTTAATTTCAGTAATTTAATTTCAGTTATTTAATTTTCAATCATTTAATTATATGCACTTACTTTATGTCATTTATTTTATATTTGCAAGTTATTTTTATTATGTGTATCTAATCTTTAGTAGTTTGGGTGTGAGATAAGGTGAGATTTTAAACCGAAGGAAGGTAGCCAAGGTTTTACAAAATTATATTTTATTATTTTCATTCAAGTTTTATAAAGCCAAGATACTTTTTGACAAGTTGATCACTCGAAGAGTGTTAAAGAGTCGTGGACCTAGAGATAAGCCACTTAAAGGCACATCAACCTGGAGGATATAAAAAGTAGACTTGAGAGGGTTGCTAACAAAGAGATTTGTTACCTATATTTTCCAAAATGATTTATTCTCGACGGGTTGGTTGCTTGTCAAAGTGTTAAAGTGTAGTGGATTAAGAGATGAACCACTTGGAACACACCAACTTGAATGATATGGGAATCGACCCGAGAGGGTGATTTTTAGCAAAGACATTTGTTATTCCATACGTTTTAAGAACACCATTGTTGCTACCTCGCTAACTAAGGTACTGTATAAGAGATTATGCATATCTTAGAAGACGAATGTTGATACAAGGGTCAAAATCCGAGAGGATTGTTCTTGAAGCAAATGGTGAAATTCAATGCTGTAAAACAATGTTGTAGCATTGCAATGCTGCATCATTGGCTACTGGAATTCGTGTTTAGGTCTCACCAAACATCTTGCACCCATTCTATTTCCTTTATATTCTATTATATTCAGTGTTAACCTTGAGGTAACTCAAACCAAATCAAAATTCTTCAAAATCGCCATCTGAAGTTAGTTTTTCATCTCGAGATCTTGCAACTTAAGATACATATCCCTGTGGAATACGATACTTGGTTCTTACCATTTTATTACTTGAAAGACGATATAGACTCATCTTGTATACTTGCTTTTTGGTTCTATTATTCCCACGTCTATAGGTGTATTCAAGGCACTATCAGGTGTCTTTGATCAGTGAGTAATGTTGTGGGAAAGCGTGGTTTAATGTCTCGAGTGTGGATTGTTGGTAACCGTTTGATGAAGTGTAGTAATGTAGTTTGTGTTTTGACGAGTTGGAATTGTTGACCTGAGAGTAAGAAGTTTGGCAAGTGGCGCAAGATTTGGGAGTTTATGTTTTCAGAATTTTTGTTAAGTAAGTTTATAAACCCTAGTGAGGGCGTGAGAAAGGGGATTAGAGTGTATGCTATAGTTCGAGAGTGGATAAAGCTAAAACGGTTGGTTGGTCTAAGGATTTGGGGCTATGGAGTGAGTCAACTTGGTAATTAAGTAGGAAAGGTTCCAAATGAACCTGTCTTCTAGTGTTAAATTGGAGTAATGATGGGAGCATGATCACTCTATGTTAGAACGGGTAAAGCTTGGATTTATTTCAATTACGACCTGACAATCGTTGGATGCGACGAGAAGTGAAGTGGGAGTCATTATGATTCGTTCAGTTAGAATTAGTGGGCTGTGAGGGTAAGGTAATGTGGAATTTTCTTTTATTATGGAAATGGAGTGATGACCTTTAGGGCGATGTATGTTACTGTGTATGAGTTGAGTATCACCGCTGAATGGTGAACAGTATGGTATGGGAAAGAAAGTGCTTTTACGTTCAACGTATGCCGAACCGAGAGAAGTTAATATGCAATGGCTGATTACCGGATGAAGAAATTCATAATTATGCAGTTATTGTGGTAACAAAGGTTTACTATATGCATGTTGACGCAGGAGTTGACCTGGGATGTTACGGCCTTGGTTTTGGAACATAATGCTTGGAGCATTTGAGGGAAGTTAAGTCGGAATGAATGAAAGAACGCGAGTCTTGTAAATCTTAAGATTTGAAAGGGAGCGACTTGATGCAGAAGTTGTTCCCATAGATTGGAGAAGTCTACAAAGAGAGTTAGGTATGCAACTCAAGTTAAGTACGGCTTATCAACCGCAAACGGATGGTCAGAGTGAGAGGACCATCTAGAAGTTAGAGGACATGCTGCGAGCATGTGCCATTGATTTCAAGGGTTCGTGGGAAATTCATTTGTCGTTGATTGAACTTTCTTACAACAATAGTTACCATGCTAGCATTCGAGCGGCTCCGTTCGAAGCATTGTATGGACGTAAATGTAGAACACCTTTATGTTGGAATGAGGTGGGTGAAAGACAGCTAGCGGGACCGGAAATCATGCAGGTGACAGCCGATAAGGTCAACCAGATTCGAGAAAGGTTAATGGTAGCAAGATCGTCAGAAGATGTACGTCGATAAGCAGAGGAAACCGATAGAGTTTCAGATAGGAGACAAAGTAATGTTGAAAGTCTCACCCTGGAAAGGGGTAGTCCGCTTCGGAAAGAAAGGGAAATTGAGACCAAGGTTTGTTGGACCATTTACTATCACTGTGCGTGTTGGTGAAATGGCTTACAAGCTTGATCTACCAGAGAACTTGCGTGGGATTAATCCCACCTTTCATGTATCAAACTTGAAAAAAATGCTTGGCAGAAGCAGATGTAGTAGTTTCATTAGAGGACATTCAAGTGGATGAGAAATTAAGTTATATTGAAGAACCCTTAGCAGTTTTAGATCGCAAAGTAAAGAAGCTAAGAAACAAGGAGATCCGGTTGGTGAAAGTCCAGTGGAAATTTCACAAAGGACAAGAGTCAACATGGGAAGTAGAGGCAGACATGAGATCTCAGTATCCCCATCTGTTTCACGATGGAATTCCAGGGACGAAATTCTATTGAGGGGGGATATTGTAATATTCGGATCCAAAATTTCGATAAATTTTGATAGTTGGGTGAAAAGTTAAGCGAGACCAAAAGTTCAAGGGGGTTAAATGAAACTTGGGTTATATATATGTTCTAACCCTAAGATTTTTTTATCAGAATTCATTTCTGAGTTTGGATGAGAGCGGCTGAAGGAGACGAGAGCAGGAGAATGGGAGGACTAGGTCTTGAAGGATCGATCATTTTTCTTCAAATCAAGGTATGATTCTAGTCTAATACTCCCTTTTGCAGTAAGTTAGTCGGTAAATGATATCGTTGTCAAGCTTTTAGCCGTTGTATTCGAGATTTGAGAGTTATTTTGGTTTTGCTCGAAGTTTTGGAATCGCCTGAGTTTGAATATCGACCGGACCGGACCGGGGAGACCGGTGCCGACCGGTGTGATGTCGAACGGTGTCGACCGACCGGTGTCGACCTGTGTGGGCCGACCGGTGTCGCCCGGGGTGGTTTCGACCGGGGAGGTCTTGACCGGGGTGGCACATAGTATTTTATGATCTGAGTAAGTGAGTTATCTATGTTTTGGCTTACCGATTTATCGGTGTTGTCATAGGTGGTGAGAACATTAGAAAGCAGACTTTAAGCAAGAAGGATCTGAGGTGAGTCTTTCAAACTAAATCCTTTACGATTTCAAAAGTTATTTGATAAATGCGAGTTTTATGAACTGCACGTTTATATTATCGAAAGTTGAGCAGGTTTATTGAAAAGGTTGATTTAATTATGTTGGAATATTCATGTTATGTTTATATAAACGCGTTTTATATAATGTTGTTAATTAGATGTATGCATACATTTAATTCGTGAGTTTTGACCTAAGTCGGGAAGTGTGACCCGCCTGATCGTACCGAGGAGTGTGGCCCGTTTATGCCATTGGGGTGTGTCCCCAAAATAAGGCAGTACGAGACAAACATATCGTCTTTAACGGCAGTGTTGGTCAATAGTTTGAGTTATGCTTGCGAAGCGTAAAATGTGGTAAAAGTTTGGTTAATAGAGTGAGTTACGCTCGTGAGGCGTAAAGCTTTATTTAAAGGTTTGAGTTACGCTCGTGAGGCGTAAGTCTTTGTTTAAATGTTTTAAATAATATTTAAACTGTTGCAGTAACGCTTGGAGGGGACTCACTAGACCATCGGTCTAACCCTCGCTCTTTCAAAACTATAATCCTGTTTCAGGTTTTCGCAAAGTAGGAGGTTCTGGTAAGGATAAGAGAAGTTGTGAGCTTTTCCATGAAGCTAGAAAACTCCTTGTAATAGTTTTCCTTTTTACTCAGTTGTGTAATAAGTTGTAGTTGCAAACCTTGTTTGAATTGTAGGCTTGGGGCCATTGTTTTTGGTATGGATAATTACATTTTGATGTAATTAAAGTTCGGGTTGTTACATTTAATGCAAATATCAAGCCTCACCAACCAAATATCTTAACCAAGGATTCCAAGTCTCAATATCATCTTCCTTCTCCATCCTCACTTCTAGGGTTTTGCAAGTTTCTAGGGTTTTCTATAAAACCTAGATTGTGAGTTTTTATAAACCTTTTTTAAAATGAGATACATGTTATATATGCTTTCCATTATTATTTTGTGTTTCCTCTCATCATATGGATTATTTGGCAAAGTAGACTCATTCTTGCTATTTTGGGAAATATGGAAATTTTGGTTAATAATATGTATGGGATCATTAATGCTGGTAAATGTAGGATGTATTCTTGTGAAAAACATGCTTGATGGATGTTATATGGAGTTTTACATGATTTAGGGTTTTGGCCTAAAATGGGATTTAGAAGTATTTGGGATCTTATATATGTATTTTACTTGATGTGAAATGTGTATGATGATGGATTATATATTGGATGAACCACCATTAGGCACTAGGAGTATGTAGTCTTGGGGTGGCACCTTTTCGGTATGTGCCAAGATCTCCGCCATTTGGAGTTATGCCTTGGAGGTAGTCTTCAAATGTGTCGGGCCTTCGGGATGTTGCTCATGAGAGTGAACATCAAGGTACATCGACTATTGAGGTGAAACTCGTTGGTGTTTTGGGTCTCCCCCATTGATTCCTTTATGGATGATTATGCCTATAAACTCTTATATGATTATGTTATGATATTATTCAACTCACTAGGCTCGTTTGGCCTAACACTTGATTGGTTTGATGTGTATCTCAGGTTCTAGCGGCGTGATCACCAAGAAGGTGTAGTAAGCCTTTAGAAGTGAGCTTGGGATCTTTTTGGGACACCATTTTAGAAGAGGATTGTTTTGGTGATTTGGATGACAACTTGTTGTAATCTCTTTTCTAGATAGAAATTAGATTAAAGGGTTGTTATCCCTCATTGCTTGATTATTACAAAATTGAAATTATAACAGGCGTATATTGACCTCTTATTGGGAAAGCTCGTGCTTTGGCATTATTTTATATACCACATTTCCTTTCCGGAAATTTTTGTTTGTCCCAATTTTTTGGGTGTTACAAGTTGGTATCAGAGCTTTAGTTTAAGTGAACTAGGTATTGACTCTAGTATACCTAGACTTAAGCTGAGAATTTCGGTAAGCAATCTTTCAATTTTGCCCTTTTTATTTTCTCTCATGTACTTAAATTGAGTATTTCATTTATTGTTTGAGGGAGTGTGCATGTCGGGAAATGGTTTCGGTTGAAAAATGAAATTTTCGGAGCCCGGGAGGACTTGTGCAACAGTGCCATACGACCTTGACATGGTCACTGTCGCCGAGTGTCAAGATCGCATAGTGGAGATGGGTTTCGGTACAGATGGCGCGATAGAGCCCGGGTCACTATCGCATGTCACTGTCGCATGTCACACTCGCCGCCCATGTACCGCGGGCATTCTCCAGCGGGCGACTGTGCCTGGTGATAGTGCCAATGGCACAGTCGCGGGTCATAATCGTCGCGGGTTCTAAAACGGGTTAAAACGTGGGATTTGGTCCATTTCTCATTTATTACCCTCATTTACTCCATCTTACTTCTCCCAAAACCTCTCTCTACCTCCCTCTTCATTGAATTCGGTTCTAGGGTTTCCAAGAGGTTGTTGAATTCATTCACTCCAAAGATTTGGTGTCATCAATCAAGCTTGGAAGCTAGGGTTATCACTCCATCTTCTCCAAGAAGATAAGCTAAGATTTTGGGTTTTCATCAAAACCCACTTTGTGAGTTCATTCCTTCATATTAAATGCTTATATACACTATGAAAACCTTTTTACTATACTACTTTAGTTTTTACACCATTTTCTAGTAAATAAATCTTTGAACTCTCTTGGGTCAAATCTAGGGTTTTGACACTATTGGAATGTTATGAGATATGATGACCAAAAATGTTTTCAAGATGATAAGATGAATTATTTATGTATATGAAATTCTTGGAACCAAATGGGTGAAGTGATTTATTTGGGTTCATATTTGGAAAGTTAGATTTGTGAGTCTATGGTCTAAGTGTGTTAATGACACTTGTGTATATGGAATGTTATGTTATATGCTTCATATGTTGGATGGAATGAGAGTACAGGAAAAGAAATGTTATGTGTGTTTGTTGGATTTACCTTGTGATGGCATGATGAAATATGAGGTTATGTGTTTGGGATTTGTAGCAAATGCAAATTGTTATGTTGGTAAATCATGAAACTTTGGGATTGGTGAGGTTCCAAGGTAAAGATCCATGGATAGGGTTGAACATGGAAATTATTTGGGGTAAAGACTTGGATAGAGTTGAACCCATATTTACATTGAACTAAAGATTCATGGATAGAGTTGATGTTCTAGCGGCTAAAGATTCATGGATAGAGTTGATGTTCTAGCGACTAAAGATTCATGGATAGAGTTGATGCCGGTAAATAACCATTCTGACTAAGTGATCCATATGAGTTGTGACCTACTTTCGTGTTCCATCACAACCTATGGTGGGACGGGTCTCCCCGTCTTGCATGAGGTTCAAACATTGGAAGTCTTATTTGTTATTACTACTCTAATTGTTGCTAAATGTACACTAATGTATTGTACTTCCTTGCACCTGTATTTTTTGAGGTCCTCACTAGGCTCCAAGTCTAACACTTGTTTGTTTTGGTGTACACATCAGGTTCCATTAGTGGTGGGGTGGCGAAACCTTGAGCGGAGAGTTGGGTCAACATTTTGGGAACATAACATTTGATGAGACATAGAGCGTGCATTATACATTGTTGATATTTTGGGAAATGATGACGACACTCAATTATAATCTAAAATGTTTTAGATTAAGTAGGTTGCCGGTCCTCGTTTCCATTACAAATCTAAAATTGTAAACGCTTATACTCTCCCCCTTTTTGAGGATGGTGTTTTTTGTGAAGTTTTAATTCATATTCAATGTTCCAGGTTTAAATTTCCTTCAATTTATAAACGTTATATTGCGAAATTTTCAAGTTTTAAATTTACCCAGTTTTAGGGTGTTACAACGAGGCCGAACACAATCAACATTTGCGGGAAGTTTTGGAGATTCTTCGGAAGGAGAAATTGTTCGCGAAGTTCTCAAAGTGCGGGTTTTGGTTATAAGAGGTTAAATTCTTGGTCCATGTGGTATCCAAGGACGAGGTGAAAGTGGATCCGACGAAGATTGAAGCAATGATGAATTGGGAACCACCGACGAGTCCGACGGAGATAAGAAGCTTTTTGGGATTGACCGGCTACTACCGACGGTTTATTCAATACTTTTCGAAGATCGCCTCTCCACTCACATCGTTGACAAGGAAGAACATCAAGTTTTTATGGACCGAGACACAAGATCAAGCTTTCCGAACCCTTCGAAAGAAGCTATGCGATGCGCCAATTCTATCCTTGCCCGAAGGATCCGACGACTTTGTGGTTTATAGTGACGCCTCCAAATTGGGTCTTGGGTGTGTCTTAATGCAAATGGGGAAGGTGATAGCGTATGTGTCGCGACAACTCAAGGACCACGAGAAGAACTACCCTACTCATGACTTGGAATTGGCGGCGGTGATATTTGCTTTGAAGCTATGGTGACACTACCTCTACGGGACGAAGTGTACCCTCTTCACCAACCACAAAAGCTTGAAGTATATATTTGACCAAAAGGACCTCAACATGAGGAAAAGAAGGTGGTTGGAACTCTTGAAGAACTACGATTGTGAGTTGCTTTACCACCCCGGTAAGGCCAACGTGGTGGCGGATGCATTGAACCGAAATAATTATGGGGGTGAAGTCAAATTATCCATTTCCAGAATCGATGTGATATCAAGCCTAATGGAGGACATCAAAGCAAGTCAAGTTGAAGCATTCCGTGAAGAAAAACTCAAGGCCGAAATCATGGTGAAACAATGAGAACTACTAACGAAAGATAGTCGCGGCCTCAAGCTATTTCAAGGAAGGATTTGGGTACCGAAGATTAGAGGGATCCGTGAGTTTCTCTTGGTGGAAACTCATAAGTCCAAGTACTCTATACATCCCGGTAGCACCAAGATGTAAAGAGATTTGAAGTTGCATTATTGGTGGCCGGTAATGAAGCTCGATGTGGCCAACTATGTGGAAAGATGCATCACTTGCCTTCAAGTTAAAGCGGAACATCAAAAGTCTTATGGGAGTTTGCAACCATTGGCCATTCCGGAATGGAAGTGGGAGCACATCACGATGAAATTCGTCACCAAGCTACCGAGAACCTTGAAAGGCCACGATACTATTTGGGTGGTGGTGGATCGACTCACGAAGAGTGCGTACTTTTTGGCAATGCGAGAGACGTTGTTGATGGACAAATTAGCCAAGATCTATATTGACGAAGTGGTATCGCATCATAGTATTCTGCTATCTATAGTGTCAGATCGGGATAGTCGGTTTACTTCCAAGTTTTGGGATGGTCTACAAAAGGAATTGGGCACGAGAGTCAAGTTGAGCACGACCTATCATCCTCAAACCGACGGTCAAAGTGAGAGGATGATACAAACTCTCGAGGACATGCTCCGGTCGTGTGCTATAGATTTTGGGGGCAACTGGGATTTTCATCTACCTTTAGTGGAGTTCGCCTACAATAATAGCTATCATTCGCGCATTGGGTTGACACCGTTTGAGGCATTATACGGGCGAAAATGTAAAACACCGGTGTGTTGGCTTAAAGCGGGAGAAAAATAATTTGTCAGGCCAGAAATCGTACAAGAAACGACGGACAAAGTAAAGAGTATCCGAGAGCATTTGAAGGCGGAGCAAGATCGCCAGAAAAGCTATGCGGACAAGAAGCGGAGACCGGTTGAGTTTCAAGTGGGAGAGCGGGTTATGCAGAAGGTATCGCCATGGAAGGGGGTCATCCGTTTCGGGAAGCGCGAAAAGCTTAGTCCTCGTTTCCTTGGACCCTTTACGATATTGGAGAAGATCGGACTTCAAGCCTACAAATTGGATTTACCACCGGAAATGGACGGGAATCGTCCTACATTTCATGTGTGTTACCTCCGGAAATGCCTAGTCGAAGAGGAGAGTGTGATTCCCTTAACGAAAATTCAGGTGGACAACGAGAATCGTTGCGTGGAGGAGCTGAAAGCAATATTGGAATCAAAGACGAAGAAACTACGTGTAACGCCCTAAAATCCTTGGCCGAAGAGGTAGCGAAAGAAAACATCCACAGTGCCCCGTGTGGCTCTCCGCACGGGTTGAGTCGCGCCACGAACCGCGCGAGGCTCTGCTGCCTCACGGCTCCAGTGGTCCGCGCGGCTCTCCGCGCCGCCATCCGCGCGGAGCCACTGTGCGCTTCTAAAAGAGAGAAAACCGGTCCCAAACCCCATTTTTCACCCAAACCTCAAATCTTCTCCCTATTTCTCTCCCAAATCGACCCTCCAACATCCAAAACGAACCCTAACCCATTTTTGAGAGTTTTCCCCTAAATCTAAGTGATTTTTCACCATCTAGCAAGTTTTGGAAGCTAGAACCATCATCCCTCCATCTTCATCTTCTCCACCAAACTTCTTAGGACTTCACCCAACCTTTTTATCTATTTTGGAGATGGAAAGTTTGTGGTTTATTTTGGTAACCTAGAGGTATGTTGGTGGTGGATTCAAGCTATTGGTTAAGGTAAGCTTCTAATCCTTCATCTATGGAAATTAGGGTATTTTGGGTATGGATGATATCTTCATGTAAAATGTTGGGGGAACGGTTTTATATGGTTGAATATGATTATTAATGGTTGGAAATGTATGGGTCTAGGTTTTTGGAAGTTTTCGGCTTGATGATCCAAGTGTTCTTCAAAGGAGCTTAAGTTGGGTAAAATCTAGATTTAGCCTAAATCTAGCAAGGTGAGTTCAAGTTGATTTGTGAAAATGTTGTACATGCCAAAATGTTCATTTTAAAGTATTTACGTGTTTATCATGAAATTATTACTTGTTGAGTTACTTAGTGGGTTTTGATCATTCGAGGTATTTGGATTTAAAAATCTTGTAAAAGCCCCCATTTGGGGATTTTTGGACATTTTGATAAATAAATCATGTTGATATGTTTTCTTGATGATTTAATATATAAATGGAGGTCATTTGATGTAAATGTCTTCTTAGGGCATTTAATCTTATAAAATGTTTGGAAAATGCACATTATTATATTATGAGGCATTTGGAAATATAAGGGTATGAGTTCATTTGGAAAAATGGGTTGTCTCAACCAACGATGAGTTTTGGATTAAACATACTTTTGGTCACTGTGTTTGCATAACCATTATTTAAATGTGTTTTATCGTTTACACTGACTTTTATTGTACGATAAAGTAAACTGTTGAGCTTTTGGCTCGGTTTTGACTAAAATGAGTCTTGGGGACATTCGTCCGGTGTTAATAGCCCGTTGTGGAGTTTTGAGTATAATGACGTTTATTACGTGTCATTTGAGAATTACATGTTTTGAGTGGGTTGGTCATTCAATTGGAGTCATGTATTGTTATAGATTGTATTGTAATGGATCCATAGGCATATGAGTCGATCTTTATCATTTTACGAAAAAGGGCTATTGTTTCCATGTTGGGACCAGAATTAGTCGTGGGATTATCGAGGGCCTTGTGGTGCGAGCTCGTGGAGTCTAACATTTAGTCCTGGGCCCGTGATGTAATTGTTGAGTATGTTTTTATGGGATAGTCACTTCCCATTTGTAGCTAGTTGAGACATTGGAACCTAGGGTGGCAACTTGGTACGGTTATGTGGGACCGGATACTAGCCGTGGGTCGTAAATGTAATCCTAGTGAATGAGCATGACTAGGAATCATTGGGTGCCCTCCCACACATCTTAGTACGAGCCGGCGTGTTCGTGGCCTTGATCCTATTATGGTGAGCTCAATAACTTGGAATGTGGCCTACTTTTGTGTTCCGCCACTAACCTTGGAATTCGGGTCTCCCCCGTCACCGAGAGGTGTTGTTTTGGGTATTCAGTTTTATCCTTGTTTTTCGGTGACATTTTGAGTTTGGGTTATTCCCCATTCGTTATAATTTTGGAGGCTTGAGTTTAATCATATTTTGGTCATTTGGTTTATAAAGTCTTTTTCAAATTTCAATATTTAGGCATTTACCATTATTCACGTTTGAGTAAGCGTTGAGTTGCATCACTATATGAAACAATGTTTTGGTGTTGTGGCATTCATTTATAAAATGTGTATTATTGGGAAATAAATCGTTCTTATATTTAAAGTAATTCATTTTAAAGGATCATGATTTAAGTTGCATTATTTTCGTTTAGCGATTTTATAATCATGACGAAAACTCTTGAACTCACTAGGCGTTAGCCTAACCTTTTTATTTGTCGGCATGTGCATCAGGTTCCATTTCGGGATAAGTTCTAGCGACACTGTGAAGAGATGAGTGCTAGTTGTGTGCTCGAAGAAGTTATTAGCTTGGTGAAGTTTTCCGCATTTACTTTGGATATAGCGACTGTTATTCGGTTTTAGTAACACCCGACTTCAATTAGTCTTTATGTAAGACTTTATTTATTTTGTTGATGGTTCAACCTAGAATTATATTTCAAGTATGGACTTGTCGTAAGAGATTTTATTATACTTTAAGGTATTGTTGAAAATTTCCAAATTTCAGGATGTTACACTACGCCATAAAGAAGTAACCATGGTCAAGGTACAGTGGAGGCACCATCGGGGTGCCAACGTGACGTGGGAGTCAGAAGAAGATATGAAAAAGTGATATCCTCATCTATTCATCAAAGACTCGACTTCGCGGAAGAAATCCTCCTTAGGTGGGGAGGATTGTAACACCCTGATTCCTGGCCAAAATGAAGAAGGTTGAGCACAGTGCTCCGCACAGATGGTCGTGCGAGTGGAGCCTCACCATGAGCCGCACGAGGCTCTGTTCTCCCACAACACCAGAGGCCAACGCGCCTCCCCGCGCGGGTCCAACCGCCCCATAACTCGCGTGCGACCTCTGTGCAGTTAAAAAGGGGAAATCAGCCCCATTTCATTTATTTCCTTCATCTACTTCCTTACAAAACCCTCTCTTCACTAAATACTTCTGTAAATCGGTCCAAGAAGCATTCAAGCCACCATCCACCACATTTAATGCAAAGATCAAGCCTCACCAACCAAAGATCTTAACCAAGGATTCGAAGTCTCAAGATCATCTTCCTTCTCCATCCTCACTTCTAGGGTTTTGCAAGTTTCTAGGGTTTTCTATAAAACCTAGATTGTGAGTTTTTCTAAACCTTTTTAAAATGAGATACATGTTATATATGCTTTCCATTATTATTTTATGTTTCCTCTCATCATATGGATTATTTGGCAAAGTAAACTTATTCTTGCTATTTTGGGAAATATGGAAATTTTGGTTAATAATATGTATGGGATCATTAATGTTGGTAAATGTAGGATCTATTCTTGTGAAATACATGTTTGATGGATGTTATATGTAGTTTTACATGATTTAGGGTTTTGGCCTAAAATGGGATTTGGAAGTATTTGGGATCTTATACATGTATTTTACTTGATGTGAAATGTGTATGATGATGGATTATATATTGGATGAACCAACAGTAGGCACTAGGAGGATGTAGTTTAGGGTGACACCTTTTCGGTATGTGCCTAGATCTCCGCCATTTGGAGTAATGCCTTGGAGGTAGTTTTCAAATATGTCGGGCCTTCGGGATGTTGCTCATGAGAGTGAACATCAAGGTACATCGACTCTTGAGGTGAAACTCGTTGGTGTTTTGGGTCTCCCCCATTGATTCCTCTATGGATGATTATGCCTATAAACTCTTATATGATTATGTTATGATATTGTTCAACTTACTAGGCTCGTTTGGCCTAACACTTGATTGGTTTGATGTGTATCTCAGGTTCTAGCGGCGTGATCGACAAGAAGGTGTAGTAAACCTTTAGAAGTGAGCTTGGGAACTTTTTGGGACGCCAAGATGATTGTTTTGGAGATTTGGATGACAACTTGTTGTAATCTCTTTTCTAGATAAAAATTAGATTAAAGGGTTGTTATCCCTCATTGCTTAATTATTACAAACTTGAAATTATAACAGGCGTATGTTGATCTCTTCTTGGGAAAGCTCGTGCTTTGGCATTATTTTATATACCACATTTCCTTTCCGGAAATTTTTGTTTGTCCCAATTTTTGGGGTGTTACAGATGACAGAAGAGACTCGATCCCATCAAGTGGCGGAACACATAGTAAGCCATGTAATGATGTTGACGAGCATCACATCAAGGATATACAAATAATAGTGTTACTCTTCTTGGTACCAAGATAAGAACATTAAAACTCCTTAGTTAAACCCTAGGGTTACAAAGTGAGAACGTCAAAATTCCTCCTTTTACCATAACAAAGGTTATAAGGCGAGAACCTCAAAACTCCTACCTTGTCCAAACCAATGACATCAAGAAGAGAACATCAAACTCCTCTCTTGACATTTTATAACAATGCATATGGATCTAATGCAACAAGACACCAAAATGTGCAATATGCATGCTTGAACATTTAAACACGTATTACTTAAACTCATTAGACAACCATGTATTTTAGTAATTGTAACATCTCAGGCCAACCGTACCAGATATTGTCCGCTTTGTCCACACACACAGACTCCCGGTTTTAAAACGCGTCTGGTAGAGGAAATATCCAGTCCCTTATACGGCAACTTTCGTTCCCCTCCCCAACCAATGGGGGATCTTACAATCCACCCCCCTTGGGAGCCCAGCGTCCTCACTGGCACATTAGTCCGGTTCCCGGCTCTGATACCATCTGTAACATCCCAGACCAATTGTACCAGATATTGTCCGCTTTGTCCACACACCCGGACTCACGGTTTTAAAACGCGTCTGGTAGAGGAGGTATTCAATCCCTTATAAGACAACTTTCGTTCCTCTCCCCAACCAATGTGGGATCTTACATTAATGAAGTTTAAGTAACGGTGTAAGCCACCAACAAGGGCAACTACCACATTCAAAACAATATATTAAGTCAACTCAACAAAGGTTTTATAGATTTACCAAGTATTTAGACCAAAATCCACAAATTAGGTATTGGGTCCAAAATTGGTGTTAGGATAGTAAAAAGATCACTTGTGTCCAAAGATGCTACAAAAATGAAAATCTTTACTTGAACTAAGTCAAATATGAGTTTTAATCTCTAAAAACCTAAAAAATATGGTATTCAAACTTTTCCCCAAAATCAACACAAAAAATAACCTAGAAATCATCCAAACTTTACCATTTTATAAAATCTATAAAAGAGTTGTTTGGAATATGCATATATAAATGATTTGACATGTATAATGTTTTAAAAATGTAGAATGAATTCACCTTGGTGGGTTTCTAGACTTAAACCTAGAAATCCAAGCAACCACCAAGATTTGATAAAGACTTGAAGTTTGAGCTACACTTAATCTCTAGCCTTGGAGCTTCAAAATCCCTTCAAAGTTCTCTAAAGGGTCGTTTACCAAATGCTTACCCGGGTAAGCACTTACCAAGCTTACCAAGTTATAATACCTTAACCGATGAGTACAACAATGACCGATAATCTTACCTGGTAAGAGCGGAAACAATAGACCCGGTAAATGAGTGCGACGACTTTTACCCGATTAGCGCTTACCGGGTAAATTTTTGCCTACGATACCGTTTGAATCGACTAAAATATTACCCAATAAGGTAAGTGATAAGATTGAATTTAATCGGTAAGTGCTTATCAGGTAAGTATTTAGGTAAACGACCCCTAAATGTTGCTACAAATGTCCCAACCACCGGAATTTAAAAAGAGAGAAGGAGATGGGAGAAGAAATGTGAAACCCTAACAAAAATCGTGCCTAAATACCAAATGCAAGCTAGTCGCAACTTTGATCGCATGACTAGTCGTGTGTGCCTATGGCCCTGTTTCCAGAAGCCCACACGACTAAGGTCGCGCCACTCTCTGCCCGAGACTCCAGTGTCTCACGTGACCACAACCGCGATCACAGTCGCATGGCAGGTCGCGTGAACGCCTGTTTTGCGAGAAAAGTATTATTTTGACCATTCATACTCAAGCACAAGCTCTTATATAATACATAACTATAAGGTTTTACATATAAATGATGCTCAAATGGTTCAGAATGAGGATTTTAAATATCGAGGGTGTTACAAAATATGAACTCAATTGATCATACAAAGAAAATAACAAAGATTTCTATATTGGGGAGATATGAATAATCCTCTTATACATAGACGAACAACAACCATTTGATCGATAAAAAGGTTGCCATGTTGTAAATGCAAAAGGTACCAAAATAATTATGATGGTGAGCAAGATCTCTTATGAGGAAATGATTGAAATTATGAAGGATAAGACAAAAATAAAAGATACCACATACCTATATAAAGATATCAGTGGTACAATGAAGGAGCCACCAAGGTTCCATTTTGAATATTGTCGCAAGATTAGAGAATACATCTAGTAGTATAGTTTTATCTTATTAGGTATTTTTTTAATCCATGAACTTTTATTTGTTAGTGTAATTTTCAATTCATGTACATTTTATTTATTGATGCAGAAATATTATTAAAAAAGGAGAATGTTACAAAAAGAATATTATCAAAACTTTACCCAATGGTCAAAAACTGTAGAAGTGACCACAATGGGCGCAAATGTGCCCACAAATTGGACCAACAGCACCATTTCGTACAAAATTAAATCTTATCACACATTCCAATATTATGGATCAAGTGAAGGAGATAGAAGCAAAGTGAGTATAAATAAAATAAAAGCTACAAAAACAGTAACAAATAACTTTCAAAAATGAAAGTTATCAACACCTTTATACCTTCTAAGTTGTTATTTGCTATCCATTCGCTTTCCCGTTATCTTTGCAAACTTTTTTTTGCAACACATAATACTATCAACATTAGTTTTATATTTTTCGATCAGACAAAAAACGTATTTTATAAATACAACAAAACAATGTTTGAAAGTTTCTTTTCAAACATGGTCATTTTAACCTATCATGTACCCTCTCAAGCTAATCGAAGTTGAACAAATTCCTTTCAATATTGACTCGTCTTTTTCTCTTTTCCCAAATGCATTATCCAACTTTCATTTTTTACATCTAATAAAAAAATACAAATGATGTTTCATAAATAATGGGCATTTTGTGAAGAGATATTTTGAGGGCACTTTGTATTTGAGAGGAATAAGAAAAAGCGATGAAGTAAAACAAACAAGGAAGAAAAACAGGTGGAGTCACATTTTTTTATTTCGACATATAATTTTTTTTTAAATATGCATAAAATGATTTTAAAAGAAAAACGTGAACGATGAAACAACTTGATTTTGTTACCTTTTATTTTTTATAACAGTAACAACGTTATAAAGAATTTAAGTGTTTAATTCCACAACATTTGTGCAAAATAGACACTATTCTAAAAAACTCGCCGCACAGCCGCCATGACGCGCCATGGCACCAAGGCTTGTGTGTCACGCCACGTTAAGCCCATGGCACGACATGGCCTAATACGCAGTTATCATAATGAGATATTTGATTTTTCTTTACGTTTTTAATGTCTTATTTGCAAGTTTTTAATATATAACCTAATTTAACTTCCTTATTACTATTGACTCATTGAATAACACTACAAAACATATGTTTTTATATATAATATTATATATGAATTAGAAATTTGACGCCATAAGTCACGCCTTGAAAACGTCATGACTTCGCCAAGGCTTCTAAGGCTTGAGGTTTGGCCTCGCCGCCACGCCACGCCTCACGCCATTTAGAAAATAGATGAAAGTATTTGGAAATGTCAAGTAACTTACACTTGAATACTTTGATAGACCACTTATGCAATACTAGTTGTAGTTATGCGATATACAATGTGATAATTTAACATTTAATTAAAAAATATTTGTCATTAGAAAATAAAAATGAAAATTTGTTTTTGAGCATAATGAGTGCTAAATTGTTTTTCTTTTTTAAATCACCAACCTCAAGAGAAAATATCATTATGTGAAAAATTACTACAATCACATATATCAATCTTTGAGGTCAACTCCAATTACATCCACACCAAAATATTTAACTCGTTTTTTCTACAATCTATAACAAGAAAACAATATAGAAAATATTAAATACTTACAATGCATTTAATTAGGGCTTCGTTACAAAAGTCTTGAAATTATTTGATATACATGAAACCCATTTCATCTTTTGTTCTTTATCTATGTAGGACATTCTTTAAGCAAAGTAAAATAAAATTCAATAAACCATGACTAATGAGCATTAATAAATATATACTTAATGCTTTAAATATGTTGTACAAATGAAATTTAAGAGTTTACCTAAGGGACTGTTTACTAACTGCTGACCAGGCTGACTCGATCAGCAAATCTTACTCGGTCAGCAGTCAGTGTGTTTACCAAAATCCCGAATCTGATCGAGATCTGACCGAGAAACTTACCGAGCTCTTACCGAGCCAGATCCAAAATGTTGCTTACCCGTTCATTTTCTTGGACAGATTCAAATTTCCAGCCTACCCTTCTCAAAATGTGCAACGATTAGGGTTTGTTATCTCCTCTGCCGCCGCAGCTGCTCCTCCCTTCTCCCTTCTCCGCTCGTCGCTCGTCGATGGATGAGCGATTAGGGTATTCATATATCCATCGATTTCTTTTTTTTTTTCTCCTCCCATGCTCAGTCGCTCTTCCTTCTTTCTCGTTGCTCTCTGCTCTCTTCACACTATCGCCGCCGCATCCTCTTGTTTTCCGACGTCTTCTTGCTTCTTCTCAACACCTTCATCTGGGTTTTTCTCTTCTCACCATCGTCGCCCATTTCCTCTTCTTCATCTGGGTTTTTCTCCTCACCATCGTTGCCTATTTTCTCTTCTTCATCTGGGTTTTTCTCTTCTTTTATTTTTCTTTTAGGAAAGAAGAAAATTATAATTAAAAAGAAAATTATTATTAAAATGACTATTTTAATTATTTTAATTATAAAAATGACTATTTTATCGCCGCATAGGTCATGATTTTCTTGGAATATTTTGATTTTCTTGAAATATTTATTATTATTTCCATGAATTTAAAAAAATAATAAATAAATTATAAAACGATAATGAAAAATATTCTCTAGTGATTATGATGTTCTTGAAATATTTTGACCACAAAAATTTAAAGAACAATGGGAATATACAGATTGTGATGGGTATTTAAATTAACATTAAAGTATAAAACAAGATTCAAATTCATAAAAAAAAGGTTAAAATAGTCATTTTTTAGTTGGTAAGTGCTTACCTAAAACCACTTGGTAAACACTCTAACCCAGACATCACTTACCCGGGATAACACTTACCCGATAAGAGTTAATAAACAGCCCCTAAATGTTCTATAAGATGGTGGAAAGAGTGAATTTTTCGGCTTGGTTCTTGTGTTTTGGCGAAAATTACGACTAGAGTCTTTACAATATGTTTACTACGATTTTGGTCCCGGTGGTATTCACTTTGTTACGTGCACGATCCTTGTGATTAACGTCGTTGAAAAAATCTGTTAACTCAATAAACTTAGAGGACATGTTAGTCTTCTTACATTTTTTTTGTTTTTTCCTATTTAAAATTAATATTTTATAGAGTAAATTACATATTTGGTCCCTATGGTTTGGTGGTTTTAACAGTTTGGGTCCCTAAAATTAAATATTTATGGCTTGCATCCTTGTGGTTTGTATTTTATAACACCTTGGGTCCCTAAAACGAACTCCGTTAAAAATATCTCTGTTAAAGTAGTCATGTGCAAGGCACATGATGGGTAGTTTGGTCATTTTTCACATTTTCCTCATTTTACATTAAAAAAATAAAAACTAAAAAACAAACACCAATAAGATCTTGTCATGTATCCCTCTTTCCTCTTCTCCTCCCTTTTGTTTTCCGACAACTATTCTGATCGGCAACAATTCCGTTTTCCGGCTACCCACCTCCATCTCCGACCAAACCTTACCCAAACAACCAAACCTAAATGAAATCTAAAATTAACAGATCAATATTAAACATTAATTATTAACATTATCAACACAACAAAATTTTGTCTAACAAACAGATCGAGGATAACAGATTAAGAAAAATTTCTCTAATACAAACAAATCCCCAAAAATTTATAATACAAATAGATCTCCAAAAATTTGTAAGGAGAAGAACAATAGACCTCCAATCGATTATATATGAAAGTTGAATCAGATCTCCAATAAAAAAAAAGAGAAGAAGATATCTAAAAAGAGAAGAAAAAGAAGAACATATCCCCTTCTTGTTCATCACCATCCTCTAATCCTTACTTGACTTTTGAGTGAATCTTAATGGGATGAAGACTGAAATTGATGAAAAAAAGCAGCCATCTTTTTGTGGGTATTCTGGAAAGAGTCCAAAAAAGGCCAATTACGAAGAGGAGAAGAAGAAAGACGATGGTTAAAATAGCCATTGAAGAAGGTTCAATAAGAACATTTTTTTTTGAAGAAAAAACCAAATCACATTCATGAACCTAAGCTTCTGTCGATTGAAGGTTTGTTGAGTAGATCCAAGCTTTTGTGGTGATGAAGACGAAAAGACAAATGGTGGGGTGGAGGAGAAGTGGTCGTGAGGAGGAGGCGACGATGGGCGGCGACGATGGGCGGCGACCTTGGATCTAGCTGGTCCATATCTGTGGAAGATGAAGTCGCCGGGGGAGGAGGGTCTGGATCTGGTCGTTGGAGGAGGAAGATAACGACTGGATATGGATGAGGGTTTCACCGGCTACTGGATATGGAGGAGGGCTGGAGACGCATATGGAGATGGGTGGGGGAGATGACATGAAAGAGTAAACTACATTCTTGGTCCCTGCTATTTTAATAGAAAATAAAAAAGGGATGGAAAGACTAAAATAACCCTCTACTTAACTTGTTTAACATATTTTTTTGGACGAAGTTAGTTTTAAGGACCCAAGGCGTTATAAAATGCAAACCACGAGGATGCAAGTCATAGATATTTCATTTTAGGGACCCAAACTGTTAAAACCACCAAACCCTAGGGACCAAATATGTAATTTACTCTATTTTATATAAAGTATAGAGCACATTACATATTTGGTTCATGTGGTTTATTGGTTTTAACACTTAGGGTCCCTACTTTGAAATATCTATGGATTGTATCCTCGTGGTTTGCATTTTATAACACATTGGGTCCCTAAAACTAACTCCGTTAATTTTTTTCTGTTAAATAAGTTAAATACAAGGGTATTTTAGTCATTTTATTTCTTATTAAAAGAACAGGGACCAAACATGTAATTTACTCTAAATAATAAAAACCCCATGGCCAAACCTATCCTCTCCATCTATGTCGCGTACCCTCCCCCCCTCCGGTGTACCCCTCCCCCTCTCCCAATCCCCGGTGGTGTTCTTCGTCTTTGGACTAACCCCAGGACCAATAAACCACAGGGACCAAATATGTAATTTACTCTAAAATATATTATCTTTTACATTTTAGAGTAAATACACTTTTGGTTCATGTCGTTGTCACTCTCTATCAAGTTTAGTCCCAACTTTAAACTAATTACATTTTTTATCATTGTGGTTGTCACTTTGTTTTGTTTTTGGTCCCTGTGGCTAATGGTGTTAACAAGGTCCGTTAGTTTCAAAACAAATTTTGCTATTTTTTCATTTATTTAACTTTATGTTAGAAAATTAAATAAAAATATTATTACATTATGTATATCCGCCCACCCCTTTTCTTCTCCAATCGTAGACCTCACCGACCATGGGTTCGTCAATTCCATCACTTGCTCATTCTTTTAATCGACCATTCTCCAACTCTAACTTCCTCCTTATATATGACGTTTTTAATAGTCAAACAACATTTTCACACCTTTTTCTTCTTGCACAAATACCATTTTCGCGCACCCCCTTTTTCTTTCACACACATACACACACCAAATCTAGGCGTTTTTAAATATGTCAACAAATTAAAACGTAAACGAATCAGTGACTTCATTTCATGTTACACATACACACATCATTAAAGCAAACCTCAAAGAACTCTAGAAATACAACAATCAAAGAGAAAAAGAACAAACTCAAGTTCTTTGTATGTTCTACTATTGTTTTTGTTTTTTACCTTAATACAACAAGGCGAGACCCGCTGATATTTTTAAGTGGAATAGAAAATACTGGTATACAATTGTGTACTACTCTGGAAAGTCTGATTATAACTCTGAAAATTATCCCACGGCTATAAAGGGTTCAAATTTAAAGAGGAAGTTTTTATCCAATCCTTCATCACTTGTTAATGCAAAATATGTGATGAAATGGAAACTTAAGTCTAAGTATGAAGTTTCCAGATCTAAGTCTGATTCTGAACTTGTCAAAGTTTGGAAACCAAAAATCAAATCTTCAAGCTTTTCGAGTTCAAAATCATTGTCTTTTACTAACATCAAATGACCCATTCAAATATGGGGACCTAAAACAAAGTAATTGTTTTTGCAGATAAGTCATATGTAGTACTTAGACTCTGGATTCTCTAGACACATGATAGGTTTCAAGCACTTATTGACTCATTACAAAGAAAAAACAAGAGGAACATTAACTTTGGAAACAATGGAAAATACTATGTAAAAGGACGGTGTGCTTACCAATAGAAATATCACAATTCTTAAAGTCTATTATACTAAAGACTTAAAGCATAATCTTTTCAGCATAAGTGAATTATGTGACAATGACTTTCATGTTGGATTTTTCATAGATGGTTGTGTTATAGTTGATAAAAATGGAGTTGAAGTTTTGTGTGCTAAGAGAAATGGTTGTAAATTTTCCAACTCTTAATGGTCCTAATGTTGTTTGTTTGGTATCTAAATCTACAAAATAGGACAGTTAGATATGACATAGAAGGTTATCATATTTGAACTTCAATGATATCAACAAGTTGATTAGAAAAGATCTTGTCAAAGGTTTACCTAAAATGAGATTTGAGAAGGATTCCTTATTCATATGGATATGTGTGAAATAGGTAAAACGACAAAGAGTTCACACAAGGCCAAAATGGAATCTTGCTGTAAATCTCCATTGGAACTTATTCATATGGATATGTGTGGACCTATGAGAGTTCAAAGCATAAATGACAAGAATATATATTCTAGTGATAATTGATGAGTATTCAAGATACATGGAAAGAGACAGGGAAGTTGGCTATAATGGAGACAATTCGGATGGACGGTATGGATTTCTTTGAGATGGTTATCCAATGGTGGTTTTATAAGCACCATATCTTGTATACACACAACCAAGATATCTATGTCATACATATATGATGGAGACGATCGATGAGTGTGTATGAGAAGAGGAAGTGTTGTAAGTGTTTACGCACATATACACATACATAGAGACAAAAGATGATGATTTCACCGATGTGGGTCACCGGAGGGGTATGGGCGGGAGTTCTCTCATACTTGGTTCATGAAGATCACGATAGTTATGGTGTTTAAAGGGGAAAGGGCACTGGAAATGGTGTGTGTGCAAGGGGAATGGGCATCGAAAATGGTATGTGTGCAAGGAGAAGGGGGCGTTGAAAATAATTTTTTTACTATTAAAAACCCATATCTAAGGAGGAAGATGGAGTTGTAGAAGGTTCGTAGAAAAAGGATGAACAATGATGAAACTGAAGAACCCATGGTGGTCGACAAGGTTTACGGTTGAAGAAGAAAAGGGTTGGAGTGGGTATAGCTTTATAATACAAAATAAAATAAATGAGAAAAATAGCAGAATACCCCAGAGTTAACGAACCTTGTTAACACCGTTAGCTACAGGGACCAAAAGCGAAACAAAATGGCAACCACGATTATCAAAAGTGAAATTAGTTTAAAGTAGGGACTAGCATTGATAGTGAGTGACAAACACATGGACCAAAAATGTAATTATATGTACATACACACCAAAAAACTCCCATGGACGTTCTTCATCTCTATCTCCACCGTTGGAGATATCACCCTTTTCCGAATTAGATTTTCTCGACAGAAGAGCACATCCGTGAAGAAATCTTAAGTTTTCTTGCAATTCTTTATAAAATGGGTTATCAATTGACTTGAAGCCTTTGGAAGAAATTAAGCTCAAATCATCAAGTATGCAATTTTTGGGCAATAGAGACTTGAGCAATGACATCTTAACTGAAATAGTTAGAAAATGAAGCTCTTGCAGCCATGGGGTTCCAACTTAAAGTACAATTTAAACAAAAAACCAAATTGAATTATGATTTCTATCTAGAGATGGAAGATGGCGTAGGTGAATGAGGGAGAGAATGAGATATAAAAGTAGGCAAGGTAATTAATATAAGAAAGAAGTAGGTAGCTTATGATGGGAGATCTCAAGATTCTTGTTGCAGAATCATCGATAATGGAAGTAAGGTTGGGTGAAGGTAGGGAAGGGGATCGAATTAGGGAAATAACAAACCTATTTGAGAAGAAGGATATGATGAGGGTCATGGCAGATGGGTAAGGGGAGGGAGTTTCATTGAAGGTAGATGTTGGTGGGGTAAAAAGGAGTCGAAAGAAAGGGTCAAAGTAAAAAGATACGTTATTATTCGTGATTGGATGCCAAAAATGATCTTTTAAGTAATTAATACAAAGACTAAAATTCCCCAACACTTGACATAAAAAAAATTGATGTTAGTCATAGAGACCATGATCGTAAGAAAATAACTACCACCAGGTCCAAAATCAACCGAAGTATAGGAGCTTTAGTTGTAATTTTCTCTAAACCATAGGGACTAAATCAATAATTCACTCTAGCAGAGCCGTTTTTTTACATGTTAAATGTTGATTTTGAATAGGACCCCCAAGAATTTGGGGCATACTTTTACGTTTTTAGGGTTTTTCATCAAAGAATGCAAAAATATAACACTCCCACAGTGTTACTCTAATTTATATCAGAAAACAAAAGTAATACATCTTATCATTGCCTCTGTAATTTGTATATATGTATCTTTGTTGTCTCATTTTGTAGTGTAATCAAAAGTTTTAAGTGTAACAGACCCTTCAAAAATATTGAAACATTCTGCACTGTAGTATAAATTATTTGATTAAAAAGTTATTTTTATTAAATATTTAGGGGAGCGATCAATTGGAAAGCAGTATTACATTGGAAACTTTGGAAACCAAAATCAACCAATCAGTGAATTTCTTTTTTTTATTTTTATTTTTAATTGAAAATGTTATTTTTGTCTTTTACATTATTTCATAATATATATGGTAACTGTTATTATTATTATATTAATAATTATTTAATTTTAATTTAGCTTATATATGGTAATAATAATCATTGATTAATTTAAAAATGAGATATTTAATTTAGGTAAATTATTTAATTTTAATTTAGCTTATATATGGTAATAATGAAACAATAGTGCTAACACGATGAACCTGATGAATCTATTTTCATTATGAAACAATAATGTTAACACGATGAACCTGATGAATTTATTTTCATATACGGATATGCAACTGAACAGGTAATGAAACAAAAATGGGAAGTTAACAAAAAATGACACAAATTCATCATGTTTCATTATGAAACAATAATGTTAACACGATGAACCTGATGAATCTATTTTCATTATGAAATAATAATGCTAACACGATGAACCTGATGAAATCTGTAATCCAATGAAATCTGTAATTCACAAATTCATTATGTTTCATCATAATATTAGATTGCATGGGAAATTTTATAATAAAATGAAATTAAAAAAATATATTTTCTTACATTTTAAAAGAAAAATAATTTTTTTGATGAAAAGACAAATGCTCCTCGTTTTCATAGTAAAAAAAATCAAAATTTAGATTGCGTGGGAAATTTTATTTTTGTTTCAAGTAATCTAAATAAAATAAACATTTCTTGCCATATTTGAGACATAAAATCAAAAGACATATTTACCCTTTTCATCTATTATTTTTATTTATTATTAATAAATTAATTAGTTTACTACCATATATAATTCAAATGAATCTTAACCATTGATTATAAAGATCAATGACTGAAATTTGGTTTTCAAAGTTCCAATGAAACTTGGTTTCCAATTGATACCACTCCTAAATATTTATTAATTAAACTTTATAAAGAAAAAAGAAAGTTTGATGCAATCATACCCAACCCAAGCCGTCTATCATGCTCGACAAAAAACGGGACACGCAGTCCATATTCGTAATTAAATACAAATCTAAGGGCAAAAATAATCCGAAAAAATATTTAAATCGCATAATAATAACACAAATGAGAGAAAATCAAACACACAAAAACAGCGAAAAGCTTAAAAAACACATCCGTAGACGATCGCCTCTCTCTTTCTCGCGTTTCCATAGGCTTTGTGGCTCTCTCTCTCTCTCTCATCCTCTTCGCTTCTCAATCTACTCTCTCTCTATCGTTGATTCATCGCCACCAACTGTAAGTCTTTTTGATCTCAATTTTATTTATCGATTCATTTCTTCATAGATCTTTATTTTTTTGTATTTTCGATTGGAGATCCCTAATTTTTTGATTTTGCCTGACCCAATCGTGTTTTTGTTTATTTATTTGTTGTAGTTTGATGTTCTTGATTGTGATTCATATTCATGTTATGGTGAGTTGATTTGGATGCTATATCTAGGTCTTTCTTGCAGCTTTATATGAGCTTGATCGATAAAAAATTAGTTGTGGATTCGTACCTGTTATGGAGATTTGGTTTTGCGGAGTTTTCCGGTTTGATTTAGTTTTTGGTGGATGTTACTTAGTGATTTTTCGGTTATTCAATGACTTCTCGTTGAATCAGTGGTAGATTTACAAACGAATAGGGTTTTATGGATTTGATTTGGGGAAATAGCTAGCGAGTCTCTTCCTCTCGGTCGTATTCGTATCCATACTTTTTTAATGATTTTGTTTTTAGCTTTTGGTATTTCTTTTAATTTGTGATATTATGGTTTGCGTTAATGGTTTCTTAAAAACCGCTATCAATGCGTATGCAATATATTATGAAGTTGGTTGCTGAAATAGAATAAAATATTGTTGTCTGTGCTGAACTTTTATGGTACCAACTCGGAGCACCTTTTCGGCATCAGGTAAGTGTGCCTGGTCTAGGTTTTTTGATTAATAAGAAACTTGTATTCTTTCAAAGAGGCATATATGCTTATATTTGGAATATAACTGTTATGTGGTTTATGTTGGTGCTCATATCAGTGAGCAGCTTGTCTTGTTCTAGATAAGTTAAATTGCAAATCGTTTGCATGCATATTCATTTATGTCTGTTAGAATTGGGTAGTGCGATTTTGTTTATATTGAGCTGCTTGTGTTTTTTTTTGTTAAGGCAACCATGAGTGATGAAGGAGAAAAGACTTGTCCACTTTGTGCTGAAGAGATGGATTTGACAGATCAGCAGCTGAAGCCTTGCAAATGTGGCTATGATGTATGTTCAATTTCTTTCTAAAGGCTATCTATTGCACAAGTTATTTTTTCTGTCTAAATCCTCAGAGCAGCTTATTAATTATTAAAAAATAATTATCCATGAAATTGATTGCTCATGTGAAAGCTAGAATTTGGTTTGCCAAGTTTCTGGTATCAATGATCTCTAATGTATTCTGAAAATAGGAAGGCCTGACAATTATTTATCAATAGTCATGCTATCAGAGTCCTACATCGGCTAGATTTGGATAGTCTTTTCATTGTATGTTGGAAGCTCCATTCTTCTCTCGTCACGGGCTCTTTTGGAGTGTAATCTACTGAGGTTCCACATATTCTCATATGATATCCGAGCCAATGTCTGCTTCTCTAGGGACTCAACACTCTGGTACGATTTTACCCGTCTAGCCCCCTTGACACTGTAGGACAATCTGTGCCTGTCTAGCCTATGTTGGAGGGGGCATTTTAGAGTTCCAGATTGGCTAGACTTAGGATTTATTCTCCTTGATATATGTTGAACCTCCCTTCTCTTTTCAAAATCTCTTTTGGAGAGAATCTAATGGGGTTTTGCAAATTCTCATACATGTCTTTATCTAGTTTTCACATTAGTTGTCATAAGTTGCTGTTCAACTGCTCCACATAATCCGTGTGTCATTAATTACAGTGGATGCAAAACTCATTTGTTTACTTCTTTAACTTATCATTGTTGTCGTGGTGCTCTTTGAGTAATGTATCAGGGCCATGCATCCCTCCTGGCTCTTGATGACCTTTGTTTTTGGGATTTGGATATTTTTGTTTATGTTTTGGAGTGCTCAGGTTTTGTCTAGAAATCATACAAAAGGGCAATGATATTGTTTTATCTTACCTCTAAAATTAGTTTATATTTTATGTGAACCATTGGTTGGTACTCAATTCCCCTATATGCAACAGACCTATTTCAACAAATTGTTTAGTCCTGCAAGTTTTTTATTACTGTACAATGGGCCAAATGGTGCATGGTTAATGTAACTTGTTATTAACATAAAGAATCATCATATTGCAGATTTGTGTTTGGTGTTGGCACCACATTATGGATATGGCTGAGAAGGACGATACGGAAGGGAGGTGCCCAGCATGTCGTACCCCTTATAACAAGGAAAAAATAGTGGGGACAGCATCGAAGTGTGAAAGGTTTGGTTCTGGACATATGTTACATTGGAAATTGTTGACTTCTACTTCTTATAGTGGCCATCTTTGACTTTTCTATTGTGCTATCAGATTGATGGCTGAAATGAATGTGGAGAAAAAACACAAGTCACAGAAGGGAAAAACTAAAACTTCTGAAGGTAGAAAGCAGCTTACCAGTGTGAGGGTTATTCAACGGAACCTTGTCTACATTGTGGGACTGCCTCTAAATCTAGCAGATGAAGATGTACTTGTTCTTGCTTTATTACCTCTCTTGCTTCTCTCCCACAAATTCACATTCACCTATTATTTTGGAGTATTGACCCTCTTCATGTTCTATGAGCCAGCTTCTGCAGCGGAAGGAATATTTTGGTCAGTATGGGAAGGTACTAAAGGTTTCCATATCTCGGACAGCAGCTGGTGCAATTCAACATTTTGCAAACAATACTTGTAGTGTGTAAGTTTAATTCTCTTTATCACATGGAAGTTGAAATTTGATCTAGTTTGATGTACTTGGGTGTTTATATGTTTTTCGATTTCATCATGTTGATCATTTTAATTTTTGGCATCTTCAAAGTATTGTGTCTATCAACCTGTTGTTGTATGTAAACATCATGGTTACCATTAATTATTGAAGGTACCGTTTGTTAATCATGCTAACATCCCGGGAATAGATTTCCACCTCTTCACTTATTGCACGGTTTTCCCTATCATGACCAACTTCTGTATTTTGAATATTTATGTTGTCCAGATATATTACTTACTCAAAGGAGGATGAAGCGGTTCGAAGTATACAATCGGTACATGGTTTTGTCTTGGAGGGTAGACCTTTGAGGTTGGAACTCAATAACATGTCCTGTGATGGTTTTCTCTTCTGTTATTTTAGTTGACGAATTCAATTTTTCTTGCAGAGCATGTTTTGGTACCACAAAGTATTGTCACGCATGGCTGAGGAACATGGTATGATATGTGAATGAGTTGATCGTGCTAATTTAGTTTATTGCGTTACTCTCACTATTTTTTAATTTTCACTGGGTGGTGTAAACTTTTTGCTATATTGTGATTGAGCAATTTAATTTTGTTGATTCAGCCTTGCACCAATCCTGATTGCTTGTATTTGCACGAGTTCGGATCACAAGAGGATAGCTTCACGAAAGATGAAATAATTTCCGAATATACAAGGTATATTTCTATTGTTATAACACAACACAACACCACACAGCACATTGATTTTGCTCTGTTTACTCGCTTCCTGGTATTGTTTTGGCACGAATTTTCGTGAACAAATCTGTGGCTTTTATTACCTGTCATTTGGAAAACATGTATTTACATGCAACAACTCGTAGCATGGTAGGAACCTGTAATTCTTTGAGACGGTTTTTGGATGCCTGTAAAGTTAATTTCATTCAAAAGTGTGGTTGTATCTATTTAATTTACAGGTACATCTTGTTCTGTTAGATTTAGATAATGAGGGGATATATTTAGATAATGAGGGGAAAGAGTGCAAGTAACAAGGAGCAACCTGATTGCTATGTCGAAAAGTGTAAAGGAGATGTATATGCTGGTGCAGCCTTACGCCAAAGACTACAAAATATTTACTCAAAATATGGTATAAGGTAAGGCCACTTTGGTAGCCAAAATAATGAAGCTTTTAAGACAGTTCCATTTTTTCTTTGCCCTCATCTCCATTTCCATTTCTCAGTTTGAACATAATGACCTTTCCCTGTGTATAGCTTCTCTCCTTGTGCTGGTTCTCTCTCCCATACCGAGCTGCAGCTTTCCTAGTAGAATGCACCATCTGTGTTGCATGCCTAACTTTCTAGATATGTAATAGTAGACATTTTCCTTCCACAAACAACCAGGGGAGGGGGCACTTTTCACAACTCAGTGAAACTTCTCTTCGTCATGATTTAACCTTTGGTTAAGTCTTTGACGTGAAGCATTGTAGTTCCATCTTGGCAAACCATCCATGCACTAGAATGTCTAGAAGATGATGTTGCACTAGAATGGCAAACCATTCTTTCCAGAACTGAATTTTGAATGTTTTCTAGGTGTTCTGATGCAGGTTTAGATTTGATTGGTGCCAATCTTTGCAATCTTGAGATGCCATAAATATGCAATAACTCATCCTTAAATTTGTGATCAGAAGGTGCTGATATAAGATCACAGCATTATTCTGGACTGCCTTGGGTCATATTGTTCTTGATCATGTGCTGAATACTGCAGTGTTTATGGTGAAAGCTTGTTTTATTTGTGAACATGTGCAGCACATCTTGGTTTCCGGTGATGTCCAAAGCTAAATTGTTGATTTAAGAAACTTAGGAGATCTTTTGTCAAATTGAAAATCACATAGTAAATTTAGGTTTTCCGTATGCTTTTACTGTTCGTACATGCTTTAGTTTTGTGCTTGTTACCTTCCATTTGGTGATCCCTTCCTACTTCTCTACCATTTATGTTTCTTTTCTCTTTCCTCTATTTATAACTTCTGTCTAACCTTTAGAACCAAATGTTTAAAACCTTTTCAAGCCGGGGGACTTAAAAGAAACAGCCTCTCTATCCCTAGAGGTAGGATCTGTGTACACGGTGCATCTTACCCTCCCCAAACCCTACTCTGCTGGGACACTGGTTTGGTTGTTTCTATACAGTAATTTAGGTATTGAAATACATAAATGAATATATGTAATGATTTCAAATTTTTTTATTTCTTTTTTATTACTACTGCTGTTATTTATTCTTATAAACGTTTATTTGAGATTCACATTCTGTTTTTCTAGGGGTGAGCAAAATCCAACCTACCAGAAATATCCGGCCGACCCGAAAAGTGGGCCTAAACCGATACCCGACCACCCGAATATCCGAACCCCCGAACCCGAGATATTGTGCGGGTATATCGGCTCGGGTTGGGTATCCGCCCCACTCACCTGACCCGCCCGAATATTCGAACATTAATTATTATTTTTAATTTTTTTTAATAATAATAAATATAAATATAAATACAAATTTCTTATTTCCTTTTTTCCTAAATCAGTCCTAAACTTAATACGACTCGACGGACGACTTGAAGAAACGGCAAAAAAATAATAGTAAAATAAGTAAATCTGGAAAAGGCAAAAAAGAAAGTCAAATTTATGAAAACCCGAATATCCGACCCGAAATCCCCCGAATATCCGAAATATTCGGGTTTATCCAATTTTTGGTCAGATTTCGGGGTCACTAATCTTCAACCGGTATCCGATCGGGTTTAGGGTTTTGGGCCCCGACCCGACCGATGCACACCCCTGGTTTTTTCTTAAGTAGCATGGCTTGAGTCAAACATTTTTTTTTCATGCATCTGAAGAAGGATCTCTGGGGACGTTCAGAGGCATATGTACTTTAAGTTTTCAATGCGGAGACCTGTCGAAGCATTATATTGAAATTGTCTTCCTAGCTAAATCCACACATCATAAAACACCGACCGACTATTTTTTATAATTTCAATTAAGTAGAAGGTTTAATATATTGCTTATTTTAATTTTGATACGTACTTGGTTTGTGATGCATTCATTTATGATGTTACATTTTTTTTGAGTCAAATATCCTTTGGAGCGCCAGGGAAGTTGTAACACACATATATAATTCAGTTGAGTTACTGAATAAAACTTCATTGATAATTTAGAGAGGAGTTGCCTTTTCAATATAAAGTCTCCAACCTCAAACATAGGGTTAGATCAGTCTCTAGATACATTTGGCTTGTTTTGTTAGTTGAAATCATGTGATGATTTATTGTCCCCGAATTAACTAACCTAGTGGTTTTAAAGGGGTAGAGTTCAGCAAGTTACTGGTGCTACAAATGATATGCAACGGCGGTCGGGGAATATGTTACCACCTCCAGCAGATGACTACTCTAATAACAGCACATCTTCATGGGCAAAACCTATTAGTAAAAGTACTACAAATGTAAGATATTCTGTGTTGACCTTTTTGTTATTTGCTTCTATGTTTCTGCAAGGAATTCTATGGACTCTCCGGTCTTATGACTTGGTCCAAGGAACTTCCATTTCAGCTATAAGTTATTTATGTTTTCTGAATTCAGTCTTTTGCTTTTCTAGAGAGCATTTTAAAGCTCAAGTTACTATGACGATCACGTAAAGTAGACATGTTTTTTTTTTCTCTCTTTCTGCCTTGTGCCATAGATGGCTATGGAGGGCAATTTGCCAAATTGCAGCAAGAAATCAGGGATTAAGAAAGAAAGAAACTTTGAGATTTGTGAGAGTTGGAGCTCTTAGGCATCTCACTCTAGTTGTTTTATATCTCACCAAATGCATGATACATATTTCCAACACAATCTCTAATTTAAGTACTTAATTAAAGTGAAATGGTCCTGTCTGTGGATGGACCCCACAAAACCATAAAATAGAATACTATGTTCCCGATCTTGGACAAAAGAAACGGCACACCTAAAGAGGAAGTAAATGCTAATAAAAAGCTACTAATGAAATTGAAAATGATGGTGATTTGTACCTGATGGTGTGATTTGTTGTTATGTTGATAATGTGTTTGAAGCGAAGATTGCTGAAGCTATCCACCTTGATGTTGGATTTAATGACACTTTTGTTCATTTCTCACTAACAGGATTCAGCAATCAGTATGAAAGGTTCCCCACCAAATAGTAATTCTGGGAGATCTGTAGCTCTTCCTGCAGCAGCCTCATGGTATATCCTTTTTCTATGCACACACTTTATTTGTTTTGGTTATCTAATGATTGATGTGCTACAGGGGGACACGTGCTTCAAATAGCCATTCTATTGCTGCAAATGTAGTGAGTTCCAACGGACCTTCTAAGCAAAAGGTGGACACCTCTACCATGCTGTCATTTTCAACAGCAATGGTGAGCCCTTCATCACATGGCAATGAGATGCTGAAGAAGCATTCCGAAGAAAGCCCAACTGCGGATGGGAGAGATAAGCTGGAACATCCAGAATGTGCAAAACAGGTTGTGGGCTCAGACCAGAGAAAAATGGTGTCCGATATACCTGCTACCACAGGACATCTTTCGGCATCAACCTTAAACAGCCATCTTTATACAACTTCTCCAAATGATAAAAATGAATCTATTAGTATGGTACCCAACTTCTCAAGATCATCAGAGATTTACAGGCACTCCTCTGATCCTGCTTTAGATAAGGACCTGGATGTTTCTGAGGAAGGAAGAATCTACAATTTGTCCTCTGACATGTCATCACTCAGCGTTAGTAGGAGCCATGGATTACAACCATGTGATGCTGAGAAACTTTCAGAACCTCTGGCCGTAAATAAAGCAAAGAAGGCTGCCAATCCCACCATTGATATATGTGTTACAAGAGAACAGTCTTGTTTAATGCCTGATTTGCGGAATAAAGTACAAGAAGTTGCAATTAGTGAAGCTGAAGCAGATTTGTTATCTTTTAATGATCAGAGGCTCAGGGATCCAGAAGTTACCCAGACAGGCTATGTACAGAATATGCCTCAATCATCTCATTTGAATAATTCTATGGGTTATTCTCCTCGGCAGCGGTATGTCTCAGTTAATGGTAGTTTAGATCCACCATTTGTGAATCAAAACCTAGAGAAAGGTTCCCTTCCAAATACCTTTAATATGCCAGTAGTCAATGGACACACTTCCAATCTAGATGGTGATTCTCTTTTTGAAGGCTCTAATGGGCATTCTTACTTTCCTGCTACCGAAGGGAGTAGGAAGCAAATGAGAATTTTTGATAATACAGCAACAGCAGAAGTGAAGGGGGATCATAATACTGCTTTAGATTTAGGAGAAAACAGTATAATATCTAATATTCTGTCGATGGACTTTGACCCTTGGGATGAGTCATTAACTTCTCCTCAGAACTTGGCTAAATTATTGGGCGACAGTGATAAACAACAGGGATCTCATAGAGTTTCTGGTTCTAGGAAAACACAGAACTGCAATCAGTCAAGGTTCTCGTTTGCAAGAGAGGATGATTGCATAGATCAAGGATCGAATATCACACCAACATTGAGTGATTTTGGTCATGGTCGCAATCATCAGAACATCAGCCGTGATTTTGTTAGTAACACAGATGTTTATCAGGGCCAGCTTAGTGATGCAAATGGTTTCTCTTCTTTTAATTTCGAGGAATCTGATCGTACTACTAGCAATCATACTTATATGTCTTCCAATAAGATTTCAGGTAATATCTGTTGATCCATTTATAGTACTATTTCTTATATCTTCTATATCATACTTGGTTTATATTACATCCTTGATGATGGCATCTTGGTATATCATCATGCTCCTTTAGTTTGTTCTTTAAAGTGTCTTGTGTCCATCCATTCATGGCTTTCTGTAGACATGCAATTTTTATATGCAATACATCATTCACAATATAGATGTCCTTCTATGAAATTTAGGAAGCAGGTTTCCCTAGAAAAGTATCCCGTTTTCTTACAGCAATTTTTTTCTTAATAAATTAGAAGGGCTCAAGAATTATACTTTTGACACACTATTACTTTGTGGAAGGCAAATTTTCTTTTATTTTTAACACCTGCTTTTCTGTATGTGGCTCTTTGATGTCATTTTGAATTATTTTCGGGCTGAAGCAGTTATGATCATTTTGTGCTATAATTTTGTTAATGACAGAATCTTTTCGCATGTCTGAAAAACAATGTGAATCATGCTCTGTTGGACATTCTTGTTCTATCTGTCAACATGATAAGAGTTTCAATATGATTATGCATGTATGATTTTTAATATGCGTCTCAAAGTTGACCCTTCTACTTTTTGGTGGCCAATATGACAGTTTCAAGATCCCAAATTTCTGCCCCTCCTGGATTTTTGGGTCCCAGCAGAGCGCCACCTCCAGGCTTCACTTCTAATGAGAGGATAGAGCAGACTTACGACAATCTACCTGGTTTGTTACCATATTCTTAATTTTCCTATTTAGCTTTCCCTCTATGCATGACTTTGACTGGGTATGTTTCTTTCATCCGCCACCTTCTAGGGAATCATATGTATGAGGCTTCATCCTTAATGAGAAAAATGCATCAAGCACCAGCTCCTGTATATAATGGTAGCGTTGGTGACCTTGAATTTATGGATCCTGCAATTTTGGCAGTTGGTGGCAGAGTTCCCGGTGGGCTGAGTAGCCCTGGCTTAGACATGAGATCAAACTTCCCTTCACAACATACTTCTTTTGAAAATGATAACAGACTTCGACTTTTGGTGCAAAGATCTTTTTCCCCACAAAACCAGAGATTTTCTGAGCTAGGAGGAGATAATTTTGGCCAGCGAACAGATGCTTATGGAGTTCCTTCTCGATCCCCATATCAGCAGCAGGCTAATTTCCAACAGCCAAGGAGTTCTCTGATGTCTAACGTCCATTGGGATGGTTGGAATGAAGTTCAGAGCGGAAATGATATTGCAATGGCAGAGCTTCTCAGAAATGAGAGACTGGGCTTCAACAAATATTATTCGGGTTATGAAGATGCAAAGTTCCGGCTACCAAGTTCAGGTGATCTGTATAACAGAACATTTGGAATTTGATGTTGGGTCGGTTGGTAATTCTGAACGATCATATGGGTTTGCACCACCCAGAAATGTTATGATGGCCGACTCTTGATTGATCGGTTGCAGATTGATGAAAGATTCAACCTTCTGAAATAGGGCTTCCAGAAATCAGCAGGTGAGGTTTAAATCTGTTTTACTCCCTTACTTGCCAATTGACTTGACATACATTTTTTTGCCATCTAGCTTCCATCTTTTTTTTTTTTTACCACATATCTACTACACCCCCCTCCCCCTCCATTCATAGAACTGCAACAATTTTCTTTATTAGATGCTTTTTTCTTATTGGTTTCGAACGCCAAGTTTTATATGACAATTCTTTTTGTATTTACCTACTTTTACTCTGGTTATTTCCTCCGTCTGATAATATGTTTAAAATCTGAAGTTATTATTTGACATACCAACTTTGGTGTGTATTTAAGCTAATAGAAATGTAAATTGATAAAGAATATTATGTGATTGTGTTTTATTTTGTTAGCAGGCAAAGCAACGTTTTAATGAGATTGAAGACCTTGTTTCAGAAGTGAAGTGGAGGATATATGGTGTTGCTTGCTTATATAGATAAGCATCAATTAATCTCCAGGATAATAATCTTCCTTAGTCTCTCTATCAGTGTGAAAAGAGAAGCATGCTCACAGTTGGTTCGTCGTAAAGGTGGTTTTTCTTGTTTCAAATTAACATTCTTTGTTGTGTGATTAATGTAACTATACTCCTCTCAGTCTCCACATATATACTCGGCTAATTTTCATACATGAATTTTCTAGTGAATACATACATAAACTTGTCTTTTATTTATTTTCCATGGTTTTGCTTCAACTGGGCATTAATGAATGCTTACTTAATTCATTGTTTGGCCTTTGGGTAGATGATGTGTACAATACTTATGGTCTGATCTGACTAATAATTGGGTTAACTAGCACATACCACCTTTGATCTAGTGGGACATTAAGGGCTTGTTTGTTTTTTTTTAAAAACCTCTTAATGACTCTTAAGTCTGAATCATTCAGACATTTTTACACACCACCTCTTATTAATCATAACTAAAATAAGACTTCAGACTTTAAACCTCTTAAAAAACAAACGACACCTAAGTAGCAACTAAAACCAAGTTTAGGTGGGTAGAGTAAAGTCGGATATCTAACCTCAAATCTAATATTCAAGTGAATTATTTTCTTACAAATCTGTACCTGCATACTTAAATGATTCGTACAACTACAGTTGTGCAGAAAGTTATCTAACGCAATTAGAATCATAATTAGATATTTAAGTATATATATATATATATGTTACTGGTTTTGTTGGTGGTTCAAAATCTAATAAAACCGACCGATTCAATACAACCACTGTCCGTTTAATAAATATATAATTAATAATTACAATATTTCTTTTAATATTATGATTGTGCTTGTAAGTTCTCTTGGTATGAATATTTATTGGTCTTTATTTGATATTTGTATGTAGTGTTTCTAAGAGAATTAAAAAAATATATAAATAATTGATTAAAGAATTAGATTAACTCATTAAAGTATTGGATGAGTCGAATCCAATCAAATGATTATAAGGCTTTATACAATGTTTTTTCAATGTTGTTTGTAATTGGCAACAGGTTTACAACGGACTTTTGGCAACACTATTGCAACAAGTTGATTGTTGCTACTAGGTAAAGTTTGACATGAAACAGCCATTGATGATGGACTTCATTGTCAAATTTTGATTTTGCAACAGGGATCGTGACAGCTTCATGTCACTTACTGATAAAACTCGACACACTAACTTATTTTACCGGGTAAGATTGTAATCATCACAATGATATCGTATATAACAATTTGCCGGTAAGGGCTTACCCGGGCAAGAGTTGTCACTCTCACTTACTGGGTAAGATTCTCCATCTTTATAATCGCTCTTACTGGGTAAGATTCTCTGCTCTTGCCATGTTCATCCGGTAAGGTAAATGCCCCGATAAGCACTCACCGGGTAAGCATTTAGTAAACAGCCTCTAAGGTGTCGTTACTAAACGATTACCGGGTAAGTGTTTATCGGATGTTACATTTACCTTACAGGATGAGCATGACAAAGACCGATATCTTACCCATAAATGAGGGAGAAGACTCCTACATGATAAATATTTACCGGGTAAAAGATGCTTACTAACAATCAATGTTGATGGTCGAGAATGTTACCCGATATGGTAAGTGAGGGTGGTGACTATTGCTGACAAACATTTGGTAAACGGCCTCTAGTAAGTTCGACTATTTAACATTTGACATTATAGTAGTGTTGAACATTTAACAATATTGAGAGAGTGTTTACCAAAATGTGTAGGCAACTGCTGAAAGGCTTGTCTAGAGCCGGTGTTGATTAGAAATTGTTATTTAACAAAATTTGTCTTTTTAAGTGTTGATCAAGTAGAATAGACCATTTTACCCCTCTTCCTCGAGTAAGTGCTAATATGTTTTGTATTAAGTGTCGATTGAAAATTATCGTTTACCAAATGTTTTAGATATTTTTTTGAATTCTTTTGGACTTGTGAAAATATTTACATTTTAGTTTTCATAAATTTAAAACAAATAGTAATTTCCATCATTCAACATCATTGTTTACGCATAAATAACAATTTCGAGCATTCAATATTAATTAGTTTACAATAAGATGATACAAATTAGTCATATATCCATTACCTCTGACACCCATTATGTTTCTACAATTTATTTTTTCAAAACTATATAATATCATATCAAATCTTCACGCAAACTCCTTAACATTACTAAACAGAGGCTTATCACCGACGGATTCATCCGTCGGTGATCCGTCGGTAAAATGGAAATCCGTCCGTGATCCGTCGGTAAATAGCCGTCGGTAAAGAGGTGGTCGGCGTTCAAATTACCGACGGATCACCGACGATTATGTTTTCCGACGGATCTCCGACGGTGAGGTTATTTCCGACGGATCACCGACGGTCTTCCTTTAGCGACGGATTACCGACGGATTATTTCCGACGGATTCCTTCCGACGAATTTAGCGACGGATTTCCGACGGATATTTATTAAATAAAAATTAAATACTTTCCGACGAATTACCGACGGATAATCCGTCGGTAATTTAATTTTTTTTAAAAAAAATAATTAAAAATTAAAATTTTCCAGTTTTTTATCCCATACAAAACCTGCCAATTTTTAAATATTACTAATTCTTAAAGTGTACAAAATATCTATAAATACATAAACATAATTCTACGGAGGGGGAAAGGGGTGCTGATTGTTAAACTTGATCATGAACGCGTCAAACTGTGCCATTCGTTCCTGCATCCGTCTCTTCTCTGCTTCATCTCTATCCAATCGCTCCTGCATCCGGATCCTCTCTGCTTCCTCTCTCTGTAGTCGCTCCTGCAACTGGATCCTCTGTGTTTCCTCTCTCTCTAACCTCTGCCTCAACTCCTCCAACTGAAATTCAACATTTGACAAACATATATAGAACAATGTCAGACAACATCTAACAAACATATGATTAACAATGTTAAACAGCATTTGACAAGCATACCTCCTCATCGCGACGGCCGCGCGTGCTCCCGCTCGAACTGGCACCTGAATCACCGATCATAGCATAATAGGGATCCTGACTGGTCCCCCATCCAAAAAGACGACCCTTACGCCGTCCTCTGACACTACACTCCCACAACTCGGCGTCATTGGGAGGTACAGTGCCGAGAGGTAAGTCTGGGTACTCCTCATCCCTATTCCGATGGTAGGCATCCTACAGTTTACCAAATTAGACATTGTCAAGTCAACTAACCTATAGAAAATTCGGCAGCATTTCAACTGTGATTTGAACATATATCCATGACCTGCTCTTATGAAAACAATCCTATCGTCTGTCCAACAATTGGCAGCCCAAACTAAGTTTGCTATAATTTCTATCTATCTTATAAAACAAACAAATATCTAGTCATGTATAATTGAACTTACCATCATATGAGCCGTCTTTGGATAAACGTAGATCGGAGGATCCGTGGTCGGACCAGTCGCACCTGGAACAAGCTTCTTGTTGGTATAGTGTGTAGCCTCCCAAACCTCGTCGCTGGTAGGCTCACGACCCCATGCATCTCTCTACAATACACAACTTAAATTGTTAGTAGGTAATAAAATCATGTATATAGTACATATATTCATCAATTATATACATTTAGTCTAGTGTATGATAAATTACCAAGCGGTCCCGATGCATAGGGATACTAATAGATCCAATACAGTGTCTGGATGTCATCCCCTCATACTCGGTGGCCCGATTGGCTGTATTGGCCGAAACTACACGCCGGAACGTGTCGGTGTTCCATACCTGTTAAAAAGAAGACATAAATCAATATAAATCCTAGTACAACCGTATACAAGTATTCAAAACAAAACAAAACAAACCTGCTCAATCATCTGGACCCAAAACTCACTCCGGATCCACTCTGGAGGGTGTGGCGCAAGAATCCTGTAGTCATTTCCGTCGAACTGGACACCATCAATGGCTAAAGACCTTTCCTCGGCGAAGACACATGCATCTCTCATCATGTCGGAGTACCTATTATGTAGGTGATGCCGATATGCAGCTAATACATCGGCGTCCATCTCAGGAGGCCAACTATAATACAACTGCAAACACATTGTTTGGATTAAGTAAAAATAAATCCACTCAATAAGTTAAATAGAGTAAAATACCTACCCGAAATCGATCCAGCAACCGTGGATAGTGGTCATTATGGACATCCCTGAAATGAGCCCATGGACCATCAAACATGGACTTAAAGACGGCAATGGCCCTCCGGACTGCCGACTTGTCCTTAAACCTTCACAATTGTAAAATATACAACATAAAAAACATTAGGATCGGTTTATTATGTACTAGAATAAATAATAGATCACATCTACTTACCCGCCCGCATCAGACAACAAAAGTGGTGGTCGCTGACTAGGCTGGGGCGTCTGTGATGCCACATTCGGGCCTCTAACCCTCGAGGCCGCTGCTCTGTCATCAGACTGGATCTGATCTAGGCCGTCGCCGGTGAACTCATCGGCCTGGGGGTCACCACACCCAGCGGAGCTGCTACTGCCCCTACCCCTACCACTCCTACTACCCCTACTACCCCTAAAAGGGTGTCCAGACATCTAAAAATAGAGAATGGTTAACACAAAATGATATAAGTGTACATAAATCATAAGACCCAAAAATAGAGAATGTTTAACACGAAAATAGAGAATGTTTAACACGAAAATGTCTACATATGAAAGACACACTAGTTATCAGACGAGTGATCAGATAACATAAGTTCGTCTTCGTTATCTTCATCATCATCCATATCTTCAAATTCTTCTTCCTCGTCGCTAGCTTCGTGATCTGATGAAGCTTCCTCGCTTGCTTCGTCATTTGTGGCGACTACGTTGAGCTTGGATAGTGTTATTTCTGAGTCAGATTCTCATCATGATCGAAACCCCTAATTCAAACATGTGCTGCTGTTATCGCTGCAAATATCTTAAAAGCACAATGAAACGACAACGCACCATAAGTGTTTACGTACAACCCCTGCATAAACCCTATACAGATTCTCTGGAATACCTCTTGGGTGGCACCGTACTAGTAAAAGGTTTAGTTGAAGGGGTTAATTAAGGTTTTCAAAGATGAAGCTTAGAGTTAATTAATGTTTTGGGTCATGTTGGTCTCAAGTGTGATCGCTGTTAGAGATACATATGGATATGATATTATATAATAGGCGAAGGATCGTGGGAGAAATTGAGAATTAACGACGGTGAGAAGCGTGAGAAGTGGATCTGAACCATCGATCTCTTTTAATATCAAGCCCTCCCATGAATTGCGGCTTAGAAGAGAATTGATCTGATGCATCTCGGTGCATCTTATCTTTGTGTGCATCTCATCCTAATGTGCATCCATTTCTCATCCAACGGTTGATAACCACTCCTGATGTTTCTCACAATTAACTCAATTTTTCACCGGAACCCAACCCTATACACACACACACACACACACACACACACACACACACACACACACACACACACACACACACACACACACACACACACACACACACACATATATATATATATATGTAGGGAGAGATTTATTTGAGAAATGGTAAATATATGAGAAATAGAGAAGTAATCTTAGCCATTCATCTGGTCAACATTTGCGGCTTTGACCGCGAAGCACCGGATAATTTCTTGTGTGGTCTATAGAAGGTAGAGGGGTAATTTCATAAAATACACGGGATGAGTTCATATATGAATCTGTATGAATCACAAAGATTCATATATGAATTTGTTAATTAGTTCAACTGATTCATATATGAATCTTTGTGATTCATACAGATTCATATATGAATCACAAAAGTTCATATACGAATCTGTTAGTTAGTTCAACTGATTCATATATGAATTATAAAGGTTCATATATGAATCAGTTAAAAGAGTTCAGTTGTGAATTGCACTGGTTCATATATGAACATATAGTTCATATGTGAATTATACATGTTCATATATGAACACAACCCGTGTGTTTTGTAAAATTTACGAAATTGTCCTTCTATTTACCATTTCTCAAATGAACCTCTATTTTTGAATTGCACTGGTTCTATTTGTAAAATTTGGTTCATATATGAATTGCACTGGTTCATATATGAACATATAGTTCATTTGAGAAATTGTCCTTCTATTTTTGGTTCATTTATGAATTATACATGTTTATATATATATATATATATATATATATAGTGTTTGGTTCATTTGAGAAATGGTAAATATATGAGAAATAGAGAAGTAATCCTAGCCATTCATATGATCAAGATCGGATTTGGCTAGTCAAATATTACGGCTTTGACCGGTCAAAAGTTGCGGTTATCCCAAAAATAGAAGGACAATTTCGTAAATTTTACAAAACACACGGGCTGTGTTCATATATGAACATGTATAATTCACATATGAACTATATGTTCATATATGAACCAGTGCAATTCACAACTGAACTCTTTTAACTGATTCATATATGAACCTTTGTGATTCATATATGAATCAGTTGAACTAACTAACAGATTCATATATGAACCTTTGTGATTCATATATGAATCTGTATGAATCACAAAGATTCATATATGAACCTTTGTGAATCACAAAGATTCATATATGAATCTGTATGAATCACAAAGATTCATATATGAATCAGTTGAACTAATTAACAGATTCATATATGAATCTTTGTGATTCATACAGATTCATATATGAACTCATCCCGTGTATTTTACGAAATTACCCCTCTACCTTCTATAGACCACACAAGGAATTATCCGGTGCTTCGCGGTCATAGCCGCAAATGTTGACCAGATGAATGGCTAAGATTACTTCTCTATTTCTCATATATTTACTATTTCTCAAATGAACATCTCCCTATATATATACATATATATGGTGATGCAGAGGTATTTATAAGGTGACGACAGGGCCTAGGTTAATTAGGTTGGCAATAATCTTTTGAGCCATCGGAGGAGCCGAGGGTTTGATGGGGGAGGGGAGAAGATTTCACTCTTTGTGGGGGCCTATGTATATCATATATCCATATTATATATTAAAAACATTAAATATGGAGTAGATTACGCTTTTAGTCCCTATAGTTTGTTTGAGATTCCTATTTTCGTCTCTTATCTTTTATTTATTACGTTTTTCATCACCGTGGTTTATATTTTGTTGCCATTTTTGTACCAAAAGCATCCCTACACTTATCACCGTTAACGAAATGTGCGTTAACCCCATCACGTGCTTTACCCTCCCTCCTTTTCCCATCTCTTTCGTCTTCAACCAAGAACATTTCAATCACTCACGACCATCACTACATATACCATCACCACCACGTACCACCTCCAATCAATGTTCTAAAAAACTCGTCGCACAGCCGCCATGGCGCGCCATGGCACCAAGGCTTGTGTGTCACGCCACGTTAAGCCCATGACACGCCATGGCCTAATGCACGGTTATTGTAATGCGATATTTGATTTTCTTTACGTTTTTAATGTCTTATTTGCAAGTTTTTTATATATACAACCTAATTTAACTTCCCTATTACTATTGACTCACTGAGTAACACTACAAAACATACGTTTTTATATATAATATTATATATGAAATAGAAATTTGACGCCATAAGTCACGCCTTGAAAACGCCATGACTTTGCCGTGGCTCCTAAGGCTTGAGGCTTGGCCTCGCCGCCACGCCACATCTCACGCCATTTAGAACCTTGCCTCCAATCACTGTCAAACACAATCCTCCCATTTCCACCGGCACAACCCAGACCAATAACTCATCTACAGACTACAAACCATTCATAACATTGCCAAGAGGTATAAACTCAAGAACAATATACAATTTCAAAAACATTCATACAACTCAGACCTAAAAAACATTTGTACAAATCTAAACTCAAAAACATTATACAAGAAACACCATCCTAAATCTAAATACAAATCTCTAAAATCAATAATATCGAAACCCTAAACAAATATAGATACATTATTTGGACATGAGGTTTTTTAACCGGAGAAGATTACATAAATCGTCACTCGTGTAAGAACATAAATCTTGATCTATTGATGCTATCTTCGTTGGGTGGTGGCCGTAAAATCCCTCAAAGATCCATTGTTTTTGCATCTTCGTTATGCTTATGCATCTTCGTTGTGTGGTGGTGATGGGATGGAGAGGGGAAAGCGAGGGGAAGGGGTTTTTGACGAAGAAACGAGAGAAGAGGGAGGAGTTTTGCCAGAGTTCTATACCTGGAGGGGAGGGATATGGGGGTTCAACGAGGAGCACATGAGATGGATAAGTTTTCATGGTGCGGGGAGGGTTAATATATATATATATATATATATATATAACATTAATTTATATATATATATATATATATATATATATATATAGATTTGTTGTGGTTTTCTTGTTACTTTTTAAAATGCAAGTATCTTGACGCAAGTATACGTCGTAATCTATTATTGTTTTGTAACAAGTAATAGTGGTACAAAGTACCGAATATCAACCCACAGGGAAGCTTGGAAAAGTTCTTCTTAAAGTCGAGTTGGTAAAAGCGAGTCTCAGATGGCGAATTCGAAAAATCTTTTTATGGGGGTTTTGATTAACAGCTACTGAAAAATAGATTATAAAAAGAAACACATGGTATAAAGATCTTGGGACAAAACTAATAATTGGATAAAAAGATGAGACAACATTCTATCGTTATCTCTAAGTCGATATTTTATGTAACTTAAAAAACCCTTCATATAACGAACCGTTTTTTTTTGAAGGGTGTCCTAGGCTATATAACAAACCAATTGTCAATTGATTAATTGTAATCTGACATAAAATAACTTTGATTTAAATAACTTTGGACAATCATGTGATACGATACACCTCTTTATCTTTTTATCGGCATCGGTCCCAACTTTACTTTATACCCCGAACTAAGGCGCTTAGCTCATCATCAATTGGTTTCTAAAAAAGAGTTAAAGATCTTAAAAACAATTAAAAGAGATGGAAAATGCCTCCAACAAACTACGATTAATTTCCCTTGAAACACCGTAACTTGTTGCACAAGTAACCAATTCTTTAAATAAACGTGAAAAGTTAAATTGCTCGAAATAAACAACTGTATTTAAATGACATAAACTAAAATGCAGAATTTAAATTACAGAAAGTGAAAGACAGTAATTAAATGACATAAAATAAAATACAAAAATTAAAAGACTATAATTAAATGACAGTAAATAAAATGCAGAAATTAAACTGCGTTAAATAAATAACGATAAAGTTAAGAAATAATTATAAAACTGAAATTTAATGACGGAATTGGAAACGGGCATGAAAAATCTTGTTTCAAATGTAAAATTATAACATGAGTTACTTGAGGATTTCATGGCACTTTAATGACTTAAAAACTATCGGGATGAATTATAAAACGAAACTACGTACGAGTAGATGGGTTTTTATAAACATGGAAACACAAAACGATTTTAATAAGCCACAATAAACCGTGAACCAAAGAGGATTGAGAACCCAAAATGATTAATCGGACTTCTGTTTTGTAATAGAATTAAAACCGTGAATAAGATCAAATGTGAATAAAAACCATGGGTGAATAAAATCAAGAGAATGTAACGAGAAAATATCACACGAACACTTGAAACGAGAAAAGAACTGTGTATTAATTAATGGATGGTAGCTAGTGAATGAGAATTGGCTATCTTTTCTTCTAAGGCTTTGTTCGGCAAAAAAAGCTAGCTTATAAGCTAGCTTTTTTTCCTGGTACACGTCGTTTGACCATAAGCTATCTTATAAGCTAACTTATAAGCTAGCTTTTTGAAACGCTACTCAAAGTAGCGTTTTGAAAAGCTAGCTTATAAACTACAAGCTAGCTTATAAGCTAGTTTGCCGAACATAGCCTAACTAGGCATACATATTTATAGCAACAAGAAGGTCTTGGGACCAAATTTAACAACGGGGGCCCAAGACTTCTAACAAAATAAAGCCTAAAAAGTAAGCCTACAAACTAAACCCATGGAAATCGGCCCAATAGTTTAGCCATAGCCCAAAAGTCGGTTCTGTCGCTAGTCCAATAAAAAATCTGGTTTAAAAACCGAGCCTAGCCGAGTCCATGAAATCGGCCCAAAAAATTGAAGTCCACGTTGTTGGCCCAAAAGTTGCAGTCAACGTCTTTTTTTTACTGCACCGCGATCATATTGGACTTCAAGCGGCCTATTTCTTGAATCTGTAATATACATATAACTAAATTATACTTTTGTCGCGTTTTTCATATAAAACAAACCTGTTTATCACCGAAAGCATTGAACATTTATTTATGCGAATAAACGTTAAAGTAAATAAAAAAAAACTCAATGGGAAAATAAAAATTAGCTAAAAATATATAAAAAGGTATAAAATAGGGTAAATAAAATGACCATATCAAGATTCTCAATCATTTACAAACCACATCATTAGTAAAAATCATGCAAATCAAGGTATTTTCGTCCTTTTCATGTATTGATATCTCATTTCTTGATTATCTTATTTGGTTGCTATTTTGAAACGAATTATAATTGATAGTCTTCCTAATTCGAATTTCGACGCATTGTGTATTATCTTTTACCTTTGTAACAGTTTGCATCCTTCACCATTATTGATTTTATGCAATCAAAAGATGCCTTTTGATGTTTATTGATCTAGACATTCATAATTCCAGCGGAAACTTCATAGGTGAGTTTCATACCTTAATTGGTAAAATAACAAAGGAAATTAAATAAACCTTGAAATTTATGAGAAAACTTGAAATTGCTTATCTGCCCTTTTCTCGATGATGTGCAGATTCATATATGTACACAATTAAGATGGAATCCTAGTCTAGCACAAACTACTAAAACTTATCTCAAACACCACTAAGACTTATCTCAAATACAAAGAAGGACTTATCTTATAATATGTAAGACTTATCTCGTAATATATTCTCCAATACCCCCCCTCAAGATGGAGCATGAAGGTCACGGATGCCCATCTTGGACAGCAAGAAAGAAAAAGCAGGGCTGCACAAAGCTTTCGTCAGCAAGTCAACTAATTGGAACTTCGTTCGAACATGAGCAGTTTCAATCACCCTACGAAGGAGGAGTTCTCGAACGAAATGACAGTCAATCTCAATATGCTTAGAACGTTCATGAAAAACGGGATTTGTTGCGATGTGAGTCGCAGCTTCATTGTCACAAATTAAACGAACATGCTGTTTATGGTGAATGCCAAGAGACGCCATGAGATAGCGGAGCCATTTAATTTCAGCACAAGCATCGGCCATGGCTCGATATTCGGCTTCAGCAGAGGAGCGGGACACCGTTGTTTGCCTTTTGGTTTTCCATGAAATGGGTGAGTTGCCGAGAAGAACAAAGTAACCACTCATAAAACGGCGAGTCACTGGGCAACTATCCCAATCAGTAGCTGCATATCACTATCAGCACGGAGCATTATACCTTGTCCTGGATGACCTTTTAAATACCGTAACACCCGTATTGTAGCATCGAAATGTGCTTGCCTAGGAGACTGCATGAACTAAGATAGTACATGAACCGAATACGCGAGGTCCGGGCGAGTGATCGTTAGATAAATCAATCGACCAACAAGTCGTCGATACTGTGAAGGGTCGTGATACATCGGTCCTTTTTCCAATGCAAGTTTATGATTAGGTTGAATAGGTGTGTCAACCGGTCGTGATGCAAGAAGCCCAACTTCTTGTAGGATGTCTAAGGCATACTTCCGTTGTCACAAATACATTCCGTCAGGAGAGCGGGCACATTCAATTCCGAGAAAGTATTTGAGTGGACCCAAATCTTTGAGTTGGAAACAATTAGCTAAGTATTTCTTAAATGTAGTACACATATTTGGATTATTTCCAGCAACCAAAATATCATCAACATAGATAAGGAGAGTCAAAATATCTGCCCTTTCCGTAGAGTGAACAATGTGTGATCCGCATGAGATTGTTGAAACCCATACCTACGCAATGTTGTTGTAAGCTTGGCGAACCAGTTACGTGGAGATTGACGTAGGCCATATAACGACTTACGTAAACGACATACTTTTCCTTGTGGAATAGGAACGCTAGGTGGGGGACGCATATATACCTCTTCATGCAAATCCCCATGGAGGAAAGCATTATTAACATCTAGTTGGTGCACCTCCCATCTTTTAGCGACCGCTACAGCAAGAAATGTACGAACACTGACCATTTTTGCAACAGGAGCAAAGGTTTCTGTAAAGTTCTCCCCCTCAGTTTGATGGTTACCAAGGACAACTAGACGAGCTTTATCTCGTTCAATGGTACCATCAGACTTATATTTGGTTTTAAAGACCCATTGACAACCGATTGATTTCCGGCCAGGAGGAAGGTCGACAATCTCCCATGTTTGATTTTTCTCTAGTGCTTGAAATTCTTGTAGCATTGCATTTCGCCACCGTTCATGTTGAACTGCTTCTCTAAATGACCTGGGTTTAATATTACAAGTGACAACAACAACATATTTTCTATGGGTAATAGAGAAACCATCATATGTGACATAGTTAGCTATAGGATATGGAATACCTGAGGAGTCTGTGGATGCGGGTGTTGATGGGACGGGGTGTAAATCTCTGGACGCGTGACAAATATAATCAGAAAGATAAGCCAGAAGTCGCCGTTCACGATGAGAAATACCAATATCAGTAGAATTTGTTGCTGTCGAGGATTATGGAGTAACTACCGGTGGTGTGACAGGCTCATCAGAGTGGGTCAGATGATCAGGAGTGCCATGCGGGATAGCAACCGTGGGTGATCCTGGAGGGGATTTGATAATCCAAGAATCACTAAATCACTTAGAGAGAGAAAGTAGAGAGAGAGTTTGAAGCGCAAGATGTAATTTGATATGAATTATGCATGAAATCCTTTTAAGAAACAAAGACCAAAGGGACTTAAATACCCTTGACTTATACAACAGATAAAACTGTCTAAGCACAGTATAAGACCAAGCCTATAAATACAATGATTACTATAAAATCAGACTTAACAATCTCCCCCTTAGTAATCATTGGCGCCGTGGTCTTCAAAATCAATCTTCTAAATCAGCACGGACCATCTAAGCGACTTTGTGAAGAAGCTTCTTGACTTAAAAAAATTTTCTTCTCAGCATCTTTCAGGCTCAAATGCTTTTGCTGTCTTGAAAAGACTGGACCTGTTTGTAATTAGCTTGAAAGAACAATAGGTTCATCAACTTATGCTCTAGACGATTCACCTCTTTCAAATAAACTTGAATAAACTGTGGTGATCGGAGTTGGAACAGCAAAATACTAGTATGGTTGAGAAAAATAGAATCTTGAGAGAATCTTGATCAACAGATAAACGTTTGAACTCTTTGTCTCTTTATCATCTCCTTAACTTCTCCCCCTCATGACCTTGATGATCTGGATCAACTTAGTCATGCAAATGTTGGAAACGAGACAACTTAAGATCTGCAAAATCAGAGTAAAGGAGGAAGAGGGAAGATTTGCGCGACACGTTGGTGGCGCAAAGTGAAGTTTGCGCTAGACGAAGGTGGCGCAAAGTGAGGTTTGCGCTACAAACTATTGGCACAAAGCTGACTTAAAACTCAGAAATTTTACCTGATAAGCTCTTTGACTCCCCCTACACAAATGCACTAAATTTGACATTTCAAGTTAGCATTCATATAGAAAATCATATACTCCCCCTCGAAAACAGATATCATCATTTAGAAAAATTCTCTTTTTTCACTCCCCCTTGAATAATGCACAGACCCATTTTAAAAAGAAATGAGAACACAAGAATTAAAACATCAATGTAGAAAGAAAAATATACTGAATATGTATTTTGAAACAACTAAATATATAAAAATTTAAACACTAAACAAATAAAATTCTAATCAGTAAAATAGTACTAATTTATCAATCAGTTGAAATCAAATGTATGTTGTTGGATACAAATACAAGTTTCATTGCATATCAATTTCAAACATGTTCAGTTTCAAAAACTTTCATCAATCTATTCAGTGTGCTCGCATGCGAACTTTGATTAGCTTCAAGAAAATGCAATTCTAAAAATATAATAGAGAACTTTGCAAATATTCACACTAAGCCATCAAGAATTCAGACTTTCACAAATTTATAGGTTTATTGCAACTCAAACATATCACCAAGTATCATGATATGTGTGCTCATTGACATCTTTTAGCATTGTGCACATTGGCATCTTCACATGAGTGTGCTCTTTGGCATCTTTTAAGCTTGTGCACTTTGACATATTTTAATCAAAAAGTTTGGTAAGTAAAGAACATGCCGTAAACGTAACTTTCTATCTGACCCTATTGCAGGATTTGGGTCAGCCACTCCCAGACCAGTTGGCCTTAGGAGACTAGGTGTCAAGCACCCATTGGAACTTACTTTCCCAGATCAGAAAGGCTACATCGACACATCCTAAACCCATTCATACCAGTAGAACATGACTTTCAATCTGGTTCTATAGAAGGATTTGGGTTCAATCACTCCCAGATCAAATGACTTTAGGGGACCAGATGACAAACATCCCACAGAACTTACTTTCCCAAACCAGAAAGGTCACAGGTACAAACTTTTAAACTTAGAGATTTCTGTATTTTATATATTTAATTTCAACTCAAACATCCGGTTTTACATCTAAGTACTTAACCCATATTTTCATTACAATCCAAAATTCTGACTTTTTAGGTTTTCTAAGCATTGTAGACTATAAATATTCTGAATCACATATCTTTAAAGCAGAATCAAAAGTTACAAACATGTTGCTGACTTTTCGACTTTTGTTAGACTTGAAAAATGAACATATAACAACTTCAATATAAACAAAGCAACCTGAAAATTTATCTTAGACACACATTTTGTTCAAAAGAAAGAAAAATTGTAAAACTTTTACTTTAAAGAATAAAATTTGTGAATGTTTAAACTTTTAAATTCAACATGCCGAATTTTGAAAAATAGAAACATTTGATAAAATAAAATCGACAAATTTATATTTAGTTGAAACAAAATATAATTCAATAATATTATCTTTCACATAATGTATAAAAAATTTGTGTCTCTTTTGAAAAATTTTGGGCTGAACAAAATCAGGGTTTGAATAAGATTGCTCAGATTCTTTAAAAAAATATGAGAAAACTGGAACAACATCATTATCAGAGATAAATGCAGCGGAATAAAATAGATGCACTCATAGTTTCTCATTAGTCATAAGCTTAATTCTTTGAAGAACGAGTCATAGACTAACTTGTCTAGAAATCGAAGTCTGTGAAGCACGAGTTCTGAGCTGAATTACTCAGAAGCCAACTTTCTCTTACTCCCCCTTAACTTGAGATGCCTGCAACTTAGAATCAATTTGAGATTTTGGTACCCACTTGTATTTGGGCCCATGTTTGTTAGTTGCAGTTCTTATGGAGAAATATTTGTTAGATTGGACACGATAAGCACGAGAGAAATTATCAGTATGATGAACATAAGAATCAATAGAAGAGAAAGCATAATCATCAGAACTAGAATCAGAGGAAGAACATGAGACATATTTTGAAATTTGAATCATTTGCTTTATAGAGTATTTTGAAATTTTATTACAAGAAGCAAATGAATCACTTTTATAGAATTTTTCTACACATCTATCCTCATCAGTATGAGATTCATCCGATGTCAGCTTCACCCTCCAGATCTGTCTTGAAGATGTGCTTAAAGTCCTATCTGTAAAATTTGAATCGGAAGAATTAGAATTTTCAGAAATATCAGTATATTTCTTCTTTTACTTCTTTGACCTTCTTTTTTTACGCTTTGGTTTATAATAATCATCATTGAGTGTAAAAGAATCATCAAGAATTTTCGTTTTAATAAGTGAATCCGAAGAAGCAATTTTACCTAAGGCACCCATCTGATCAATCAAAACATCTGAACTAACCTTGGAGTCAGAAAAAATTTGAGAAAGGTTTTCAGATTTTAGAAATTCCTTTTTATTTTCTTGAAAATCAGAAGAAATGCCTGAAACAGAATCTTGTTTTTAAGAAAATAATTTTTCTTCAAAACATGATGTCATGAAAGAAAGAATTACATCAGATTCAATTTCTTTTTGAATATTTTGATCTTCCATCTTATTTTCAAGGTCAATGATTTTCCCTTCTAAAATTAAAGGAGGAGTATATCTCTTAGAATCATAAAAGATTGGAGAGATATTTTCCTTATCAGATTTATTGGCAAAAATATCAACAAAATCATCAGAAACTGAAGACTTGACGGGAGATATTTCATTTAAACCTTTTGTGCCTCTCTTTGATTTATCAGGAAAATATTTAGCATTTTCACGCGTATAAACAAAAGAAATTTCCTTTTTCTTATTATTCATCCTTTTCTCATTTTCGATTTCTAACACTTGCTTTTTATTCATCCAATCAATTTTAAATTGAGGAGCATATTGAGCAAGAGTTAGATAATCGTAATTATATAAAGTTGGGGATTTTTCAATTGCATTGTTTAAACAATGAGGATTTTCAAAACCAAGTCCCCATTTTTCTTTTATAGACTCATAACTCCTCGGTTTGTTCAAATAAATAGTTTGCTCAGATTGATTCCTTCGATATAATTTTTCTTCTAACTCATTTATTTTAGCCGAAAAATTATCTTTTAATGAGGTCATTTCAGTCAAAGACTTAAGATAAGTCTTATTTGAATTTTCCAAATCATCCAATTTCTTTTGAAAGATGTTTTTAGTATTAACCAAAATAGATTTTTCATCTTTCAAAGAAAATTTTAATTTGTCAATCAAATCTGACTTTTCTGAATTTAAATTCTTTTTAGATATTAACTTCGAGCGAAGATCAGATAAAGCAGTTATGATAATGTTCATTTGAGAAGAAATGAAATTGTAATCAAACTCAGAAATTACCTCATCTTCATCAGTATCAGAATCAGTATCATCATCAGATTGATCATCTCCGATTAAGCACATTTGAGCAATCTCCACATTGTTAGCTTCATCATCGGAGTGATCCAGCCAAAATTCTTCTTCCACCAGCAAAGCAGTTCCATTCTCTCTTTTCTCAGCTAGTTCCAGTTTCTTCCGATAATATGCCGAATCTCGAACCTTCTTCACTCTACACTCCTTAGCTATGTGACCCGACTTACCACAGTTGTAACATGCAACAATTGTCTTTGGCTCGGGCACTTTGACTTTTGATCCAAAAGTGAAGCGAAGATTGTTGGAACCCGACTGAGGTTGGAACTTTTTCTGATAATGTTGTAAGAGAAGAATCATTCCTTTCTGAAGAGCCTCACCATCATCATCAGTAGCCCCGTTGTAAGCATTATCAGACAATGCTTGATCAGCCAGTTGGCTCGTTAGAAGTGCAACCGAGTCCACTGCCTTCTTGTTCTTCTTTTCAATTTTGGCCTTCTTCTCAGTGACTATGCACTCATCGGTCATCAGAATCTCGTATAGCTCTTGGATCTGCATTGAAGAAATCCTGACATCATTCCTCAAGCGATGACAAGATTTGTTCCATTCTGGTTGAAGTGCATTGAGGAACTTCAGATTTGTTTCCATCTCAGTCTTTTCAACTTTAATTTTTCTCAGATCATTAATCACAGTGCAAAATCTATCAAAGATAACCTTCAAAGATTCATTGTCCTTTGCCTTAAATTCCTCAAAATTATTCATGAAACGAGTCTGGCGTATTTGAGTAGCAACTGATGACCCAAGCATGATCTTTTCTAATTGAGTCCACATCATATTTGGATCTTGCTTGAAACAATCAATTCGATTGTAAATAGAGTTAGGCAGTGCTAGCATCAAATTGGACTTTGCTTCTCGATCGGCTTTTTCACGTGTAATTTCTTCAGCAGTAAAAGGAGTGTCATTTTTAGGTCTGATGAACGGTCCTTCAGAAAATGACTTCATCATATTCTCTCCGTTAGCCTGACGCTCAATGAAATTAATGAACCGATTTTGCCACTGAGTGAACTCATCTTCATTGATTAAAACTGGTGGACGAGTATCTGTTCCTAATTGCATCATGAGATTACTCTTGTAAAACTGAGCTTGAAAAGCAAACTTGGCAGAATCCATGGAGACAAAAATATTCTAAGACTGGACTAAGATAGCGCAAACTAAAGGTTTGCGTGAGAGGCAGAAGGCACAAACTAAGATTCTCGCGAGTAATTGGTGACACAAACTATGATTTGCGTGAGCTGAAGGTCACACAAACGCAAACGAGATTTGTGTCTTGTTGAAGGCGCAAACTAGAGGTTTGCGTGAGCAGAAGCTGGCGAGAACTTGACTTTGCGTGAGTAAGAGGTGGCGCAAACTGAACTTTTGCGTGACAAGAAGATGGCGAGAACCTTTCTTTGCGTGAGAGGTTAAAGACGCAAACTGGGTTTGCGTGATGTGCTGAAGACACAAAGTATACTTTGCGTGATGAACAGTTGGCGAAAACTCTGAAAAATTCTGATGCTCTGAAATCAGGAGGAACTCGCGCAAGTCAGGATGAACTCGCGCAAAGATTGGATCTGGCGCAAACCGCTGAAAAAACAAGAAAAAATCACCAAATTTGATTACAGATTAGAAATTAAAAACAATTTCTTCCACAGTTATGTTCGAAAAACAGATTCTAATACTTTTGTAACAAACAATTTCGATCAAAAACCACAATTTCAAGAATTTGAAAAACCAACAGTTCGTAAAACGACTTTTTCAGAAAACTCTGTAAATCTCAAAATTGGCAATTAAAACTCGATTTTCTTGAAATTTGATGTGAATCAAAAATATTCTCCTTGTAAAACCGAATCCAACAAACCAAAAATCAAAGAAATTCGTTCAAAAACCAATCCAAATTTGATGAAAAATCAAAAAAATGAGATTTTCTTGAAAAAATCAAGAAAATCGATCGAATTTTCTGATTAATCTACAAATTCAGAATCTAAAACATGAATCTCTCAATCCTCTCAGATTTAGATAGGCTCTGATACCAATTGATAATCCAAGAATCACTAAATCACTTAGAGAGAGAAAGTAGAGAGAGAGAGAGAGTTTGAAGCGCAAGATGTAACTTGATATGAATTATGCATGAAATCCTTTTAAGATACAAAGACCAAAGGGACTTAAATACCCTTGGCTTATACAACAAATAAAACTGTCTAAGCACAGTATAAGACCAAGCCTATAAATACAATGATTACTATAAAATCAGACTTAACAGGAGTTATGATGAGTCGGTAGCTGATGTTGTGGGGTAGGATCACTAGTCTCCTCGTCTATTCTCCTCCTCTCGCTAAATGGCGGCTCGAAGTCGACAACCGGGGCTGGATGGGTTATCTTGTTTGGTTCATTAGAGGCGGTGGATAATGTAGCAAATGGAAATTCATATTCAATAAAACGGACATCTCGAGAAACAAAAACTTCATTGGTCTTGAGATCGTAAACTTTCCAGCCCTTTTGACTAAATGGATAGCCTAAAAATACGCAACGACGACTACGTGACCCAAACTTATCCTTGTCTCTTGGTTTGTTATGGGCATAGCACAAACAACCAAACACTCTCAACAAATTATAATCTGGTGAAGAACAAAAAATAACCTCGTATGGAGACTTTCCATTAAGTAGGGTTGTGTAACACCCGGTTTTTTTCGTAAGTAAGTTTCCGTCCTCCGTTGGTAATCTCTCCGTTTTCCGCCTACCCTTTTGGGTGGAAAATGTTGTACTTTCGAACCTTAAGTCGACCCATGCGAGAATCTCGAGTTTTGACCTTTTTTTGACTTCGGTACGAGTGGCGCGTTTGTGACTCGAGATAGTGACATGTGTCACTATCGCGTGGCACAATCTCCGGGGGTGTACCACCCGCGGTACAATCCCCGCGAGAGTGCCCTCACGATAGTGACAATGTCATTATCGCGTGGCAAGGTCGCCCACGACCCCTGTCTCCTAAAATGTCTGAATTCTCACCCAAACTTCTCATTTCTCACTTCTATCTTCTCCCTTTTCTCTCCCAAACCCCAAAGACGAACCCTAACCCATTTTGAGGGTTTTCCCCCTTGAACCACATGATTCTTCATCATCTAGCTAGTGGGATCTTGAACCACAAAACCTCCATCTTCATCTTCCTCATCAAGTTCCACACGTGGGAGCTCAGATTGAAGAGTTGAAATGGGTGTCCTCGGAAAGTCTCATCACCAATAATGGTAAGCTTTCTTGAAATAAGTTATAAATGCTCCATTGATGGTTTCTTAGTGTTTGATTTCTCAAATCTCGGATTTGATAGTTTTGGAGAAACTAGGGTTTTGATCTCGTTGGGGATTTTAGTAAATAATGTTTGGGGAATGTTTCTAATCGGTTCGGTATGTGTGGATCTAGATTTTGGAAGTCCTCGGCTTAAGGATTCAAGTGACCTTCAAAAGAGCTCGTTGGGTGAAATCTAGATTTAGCCTAAATCTAGCGAGGTGAGTTCAAGTTGATTTGTGAAAACGGTGTACATGCCAAAATGTTTATTTTAAAGTGTTTTGTGTTTTACATGAAATGGTTAACTGTTGATAAGTCTTGTGTATTTTGAAGTAAAAATATATTTTACTTGGTTGTATGTCAAAGAGTGAGTATTTTGATAAGTATTCATATTTAGTAAACTTGGGTTGTGTTAACCTCTTAAAATGCTTATATTGGGTTTTGAACATTTCAACAACTAAATAGCATGATCCATAGGCAACAACTAAAAATGCTTATATTGGGTTTTGTCATTCATGTGTAGGCGTGTATTTTTAGACTATGTTACATTGGATCCATAGGCACGTAAGTCAATCTTATTTGATGGTCAAATGGGTGGTACGGGGTTGGACTCCGGGACTCATGTTTTATGACCAAAACTTGACAAGTAGGCACTAGGAGGATGTAGTCTTGGGCGCCACTGTGTGGGTGTGTGCCTAGACCTCCGCCGTCGAGGAATTTCGTCAGTTGTAGTCCCCGGGTGTGCCGGGACTTTCGGGTGTCCTTTTTGGCATCAAGGTACCTCGTCTCTTTGGGTGAAACTTGTCAAGGATTCGCAGGGACACTTGGACTTTCATGTCGTTAGGTGTCATGCGATGAACGTTGTAGGAGTGGCATACTTTGTGTTCTTCCGCTCTCAACGGATACGGGTATCCCCCGTTGTTGGCCGCTGTATTTTGGATATCTAATTGTCCATGCTTTAATATTTGGATTTCATTCCATTTTATGGTCGCGTGAGTATTAAGTCTCAGTTCCATGCTTTAATGGCGTATCATATTTATATGGTTGGTTTTCCGTTATTTAAGGGTCGAGTATAATGTTCCACCCGTATTTTGGTTGTTTTGGGATATGAAGTATTATTTACTTTTTTTACAAATTGAGTATCGAACTATGACCCCGTTTTGAGTGAGTTACGGGTTGTATCGTTTTATAAGAAATGTGTGTTTGGGAGCATTGTCTTTAAAAGTGCATATTATGGGAAACTGTGTCGTTTCCATTTTGAAGTATAATATTTCGAAGGATCTTGCTTTAAACTGAATTCCTTCCTTTTAAAGATATATTCATTAATGTTAAAACTCTTGAGCTCACTATGCGTTAAGCCTAACCTTTTTATTTGTCGGCATGTGTATCAGGTTCCTTTCGGGGGTTCAGTTCTAGCAGTGCTTTGAAGAGTTGAGCCTTAGCCTTACAAGAGTGAGTAGTCGGTGAAGTCTTCCGCAGGTTGGAGTTAGTAACTATTATTAGGTTTAGTAACACCCGTCCTTTCATAGATGGTATGTATAGTATGATTGTGCGTATCGAGGTAAATTCTCAATTTGTGTCTGTAGTCAAGTAGTTATGGATGTATTTAGAGAATTTTTAATAAGTTGCTATCTTCAGATTTTAGGGTGTTACAAGTTGGTATCAGAGCTTAAGTTTGAGAGAATTAGGTATAGATTTTTGGATGCCTAGACTCAAACTAGCATTTTTATAAGTGATTGTAAGTGAAGTTGCACATTAGGTACCTTAAGGTAATATATTTTGGAGTTGATCGAGTCGCTAGAAACGGGAAACTCATCGAGGGTCGCAAGGATGAGCATGTTCGGTACGTTCATAATGGTACCTGGCCAGTGTTATGGTGAACCTACATGCTACATGTGTATACTTGAACTACCTTGGTATGATGACCGTTGGGGTAGTGAGAGAGTTTCTAAGCGAGTAAGCTAAGGGAGGATTGATGTTTATAGCAATGTCACTTTGGGGTGGTAGTTAAGTGCGATGAACGCATTAAGTTGATCATCTTGAATCAGATTTATTGGTTGAATTAAGAGTATACGTTCGTTATACCGTTTCTATTTCAAGGGGAAATCGTAAGTCAACCAAAGTAATGAGATTGATGCTCTAAGATGTTGATGCATCCGGATGACCATAGTATGTCGGGTTATTGAGAAGCGTAATCCTAAGATGTGAGTGCCGATCAAGTTCATGCACTAAATTTATTTCTAAAATAAATTTGCATAAATTGTTTCTCATGTTCGCAAAACAAAAAGTGATTTACATTTTAAAGTCTTGGTAAAGCATTTAGCATTCATCAGATTTTAAATTGTGAGCTTAAGCATGCATGAAATTGTTTTGTTGCACATGATTGCAAATTGTTATCAAAATTCTCTTTATTCACGCCACGTGTTTAACGCTATTTTCGGATATTGCAATGTCCATGTTTTAATGCCATTTGGATATTGGGCAAGTAACTATGAGATTTTAACTTAGACTTTGGATCACCTCTACGTATGTCAATGGTTTTAAAGGAAAAGTTAATCCCAGGTTTTGAGTCGGAATTTCTTGATAATTTTAGTTTGTACGAGCTTTTCTAAATTTCATGGAGTATTGTTTTGCGATGTCTTTTGATGCGTGGGTTTTACTTTTGCTTCGTCTAAACTTGCGAGTTTATTCGGCGTCGTGTCCAATGTAAATTTTGTTGAAAAGTGTCACTTTACCTTTCATTGCAATAAAAAGAGGAAACTCTTAGAAGTTTAATATTTTAGACATATTGTCGTCTTATGCTCTTTGTTGAGAAATGAAAATATTGACACCACATGATTTTTGCATTAATGAGTTTTACGAGAATTCAATTGGGTTTATGGTGTCTCATCTTATGTCATTTTGCATCACGTAAATAGTTTTGGGAACACGTGCATATGCATTATTGCGTGCGTCAATTTATGGGCTTTATACAAATGTCAATCGTTGCATACCATTTGCATTGGGATTAAGGTATAACGTTGGTGAGAGTAATTGTATAAAGATTTACGCTATTTCAACCAGAGCTTTTGTTCTGAGCATATTTCAATCATTAACTTTTACTGTCAGAGATTTCCGCAATACATTTAACGAATTAGCAGTACTCATGTTGTTATAATTCCTATTTTGGTCAAATGTGTTTATCTCTACGACCTGAAACTTTAAACTCTATTTGAAATTTTATTTGTATTCCCACCATTTTACCGAACTTTGGGGATTAAACTGTTGCTTGTGGGGTTGTTGAGAATTCTTTTGCCCCAACGTCCTTTAGTTAAAGAGGAAGAATTTTAAAGTTAAAATTGCGAACTTCTCTTTTGGAATGTACAAACATTTACTGCACGTGTTGTAATACAGGAACCTATTTTCACGTATAGTGTAAATTGTTGCACATATTTTATTATTGTCTTTGTAAACTAAAGTATTGAACAAACGGGTTTTGGGGATGGTCTCATATGCGCTATATTGATGATCAATTTTGAAACCTATCGGATGAACGGTAGTGTATTTTTGCCGCACGTGTAATCGTTAAAAAACTTATGTATCTGAAAATTTTACAAATTTCAAATTGGCTTACTAGTTGAAAAACCTTGAACTCATTAGGCCTATAGATTTAAACCCCCGTCGTGAAAGGAGTTGTGATTAGGGACTAAGGAAGTCCTTAGGAGTTGAAGCGTCGGATGATCTGACTTGCGGTCAGTCTTGAATTTTGGACTTGGGTTTCCGAATCTGTGCGCGTTTGTATTATTGCAAATAGTAGATTTAAGTCTCAGTTAATTAAGGGGTGATTTTATACTTCGGTAATCATGCGGGATAAGGTCTTAGGTGAGTATCTGTGATTAGATTGGGTTCGTTTTGGTAGACTGCTCGTCGGTGTGACATCATAGTTTATGTGATGGTGTACCGTCCTTGTGGGCTTCGCGATCAAGGAAAATTCTTGTGGTCCGTTTGTTAGAAATGTAAGACTTGGGATTTTTAGCACTCTGTTTGGTGTCATCCTTAGTGCGACCATCACTCTGGATTGAAATCTTGGGCGGGATGTCCACGTTTTTGAGGTCACCGTTTAGTCCTAGGTGTCGACTTGTTTTCTTGAAGTCAAAAGATCTTGGAATGTTCGGAAGTATCCCGGTTGGATCATGGGAAATAATGACCTTTCGATGATGGAAATTTGAAAGAAGATTAGGTGTTGATGAGCAAGTACCGATGTGTTTAAGCATTCCTGTGGTGGTAAAGATTTTATTATGGGAATATTGTGAGGTTAGGATTGGAACGGAGTTGAGTGTTAATCGAATCTGGGTTAACAGTTGCCTGAAGAACACATTGGTGCGCCTTGGAAGGATATCTTTATCGATATTAGGAATGGATCGGTAAGAATCGGAGGACTCATGGGAGTGTGGTGGCGATCTTTGGCTTTGGGTTCGGAACCGTGTAGATCCGAAGGGAATTGGTAGGCGAGAAGTTGAGGTCACAAATTGCCTGGAGGTGGTAATTGTCACCCAAGGTTGGGAGATGACCGTAACCGTGTGGGTAAAGGTTACTTTGGAGGGTTAAGTGTTCGCTCGGTTATGAGTGTGATGTGCCCATGAGGGGCGGTTGATATGGATACCAGTGCAAGGGTCATGATAGTGGTGCTCGCAGATGGGTCAAGGGCAATCCTTCTGCGGGTAAGGTTCCATGGGAATCTAGATTTCGAGGACAAAATCATTCTAAGGTTGGGAGGATTGTAACACCCGGTTTTTTTCGTAAGTAAGTTTCCGTCCTCCGTTGGTAATCTCTCCGTTTTCCGCCTACCCTTTTGGGTGGAAAATGTTGTGCTTTCGAACCTTAAGTCGACCCATGCGAGAATCTCGAGTTTTGACCTTTTTCTGACTTCGGTACGAGTGACGCGATTGTGACTCGCGATAGTGACATGTGTCACTATCGCGTGGCACAATCTCCGGGGGTGTACCACCCGCGGTACAATCCCTGCGAGAGTGCCTTCGCGATAGTGACAATGTCATTATCGCGTGGCAAGGTCGCCCGCGGCCCCTGTCTTCTAAAAGGTCCGAATTCTCACCCAAACTTCTCATTTCTCACTTCTATCTTCTCCCCTTTTCTCTCCCAAACCTCAAAGACGAACCCTAACCCATTTTGAGGGTTTTTCCCCCTTGAACCACATGATTCTTCATCATCTAGCTAGTGGGATCTTGAACCATAAAACCTCCATCTTCATCTTCCTCATCAAGTTCAACGTGTGGGAGCTCGGATTGAAGAGTTGGAATGGGTGTCCTCGGAAAGTCTCATCACCTAGAATGGTAAGCTTTCTTGAAATAAGTTATAAATGATCCATTGATGGTTTCTTAGTGTTTGATTTCTCAAATCTCATATTTGATAGTTTTGGAGAAACTAGGGTTTTGATCTCGTTGGGGATTTTAGTAAATAATGTTTGGGGAATGTTTCTAATCGGTTCGGTATGTGTGGATATAGGTTTTGGAAATCCTCGGCTTGAGGATTCAAGTGGCCTTCAAAAGAGCTCGTTGGGTGAAATCTAGATTTAGCCTAAATCTAGCGAGGTGAGTTCAAGTTGATTTGTGAAAACGGTGTACCTGCCAAAATGTTTATTTTAAAGTGTTTTGTGTTTTACATGAAATGGTTAACTGTTGATAAGTCTTGTGTATTTTGAAGTAAAAATATATTTTACTTGGTTGTATGTCAAAGAGTGAGTATTTTGATAAGTATTCATATTTAGTAAACCTGGGTTGTTTTAACCTCTTAAAAATATTGGGTTTTGAACATTTCAACAACTAAATAGCATGATTTACGTATTCTTGGTGATTCTGTACAAGTAAGATCTATTTTATGATTTATGCATCTTTGATGATTTTGTACAAATGAAGTCTATTCCATGTTATATGCATGTTCGTGTATTTGCATTCATAAACCTTTTGGAAAACCTTTGATCCCATTAAGTGTTGAGTTTTGGGTTAAGCTCGTCTTTGAGGTATGTGTCTTCGTAAACGTTGTTTAAAGACATTTCATTAATTGGGGGACCGGTAATTGTTGGTCGAATGGATTTTAAGCATTTTAGCTCGGTGTTGGCTTAAAAGAGTCTTGAGGACAATTGTCCGGTTTTAATGGCTCGATGTAGAGTCCAATTTATGATTTACATCTTAATGCATTTTATTGCATATTTATAATCATTACAGGCTCGAGTGCTTTTGTCATTCATGTGTAGTCGTGTATTTTTAGACTGGGTTGCATTAGATCCACAAACACGTAAGTCAGTCTTATTTGATGGTCAAATGGGTGGTACGGGGTTGGACTCCGGGACTCATGTTTTATGACCAAAACTTTACAAGTAGGCACTAGGAGGATGTAGTCTTGGGCGCCACTGTGTGGGTGTGTGCCTAGACCTCCGCCGTCGGGGAATTTCGTCAGTTGTAGTCCCCGGGTGTGTCGGGCCTTTCGGGTGTCCTTTTTGGCATCAAGGTACCTCGTCTCTTTGGGTGAAACTTGTCAAGGATTCGCAGGGACACTTGGACTTTCATGTCGTTAGGTGTCGTGCGATGAACGTTGTAGGAGTGGCATACTTTGTGTTTTCCGCTCTCAACGGATACGGGTATCCCCCGTTGTCGGCCACTGTATTTTGGATATCTAATTGTCCATGCTTTTATATTTGGATTTCATTCCATTTTATTGCCGCGTGAGTATTAAGTTTCAGTTCCATTTTTTAATGGTGTATCATATTTATATGGTTGGTTTTCCGTTATTTAAGGGTCGAGTATGATGTTCCACCCGCATTTTGGTTGTTTTGGGATATGGAGTATTATTTACTTTTTTTACAAATTGAGTATCGAACTATGACCCCGTTTTGGGTGAGTTACGGGTTGCATCGTTTTATAAGAAATGTGTGTTTGGGAGCATTGTCTTTAAAAGTGCATATTATGGAAAAATGTGTTGTTTCCATTTTGAAGTATAATATTTCGAAGGATCTTGCTTTAAACTGAATTCCTTTCTTTTAAAGATATATTCATTCATGTTAAAACTCTTGAGCTCACTAGGCGTTAATCCTAACCTTTTTATTTGTCGGCATGTGCATCAGGTTCCTTTCGGGGGTTCGGTTCTAGCAGTGCTTTGAAGAGTTGAGCCTTAGCCTTACAAGAGTGAGTAGTCGGTGAAGTCTTCCGCAGGTTGGAGTTAGTAACTATTATTGGGTTTAGTAACACCCGTCATTTCATAGATGGTATGTATAGTATGATTGTGCGTATCGAGGTTAATTCTCAATTTGTGTCTGTAGTCAAGTAGTTATGGATGTATTTAGAAAATTTTTAATAAGTTGCTATCTTCAGATTTTAGGGTGTTACAGGTTGTCGGTGTCTGGTTAATCAAATGTATGGCAGACAATACACATTCGCCCCAAAATTCTAGTGGGAGATGTGCTTGAAAGCGGAGAGCCCGAGCCACTTCCAGAATATATTTGTGTTTTCTTTCGACACGTCCATTCTGTTGCGGAGTACCTACACATGAGGTTTGAAATAACATACCCTTCTCGGAAAAAAAACTCTTTTATTGGGTCAGAAGTGAACTCACGACCATTATCAGATCTAACAACTTTGACAGACTTGCCAAACTGGGTGTGAACCATGTTATAAAATCTTCTTAAACATCCCAAAACCGCAGTTTTTGCTTTGAGTAAGTACACCCACACATCCCGAGAATGGTCATCCACAATAGTCAAAAAATAATGAGACCCACAAAAAGTACTAGTAGGATAAGGACCCCAAATGTCACAGTGAAACAAATCAAATAAAGAAATAGCTTTATTAATACTTAAAGGAAATTTGGTACGAGTTTGTTTGGCACGTAGACAGACATCACAAGAAGCTAGCAATTGTTTTGTTTTATTATTGCAACTACTATTTGGAATATAAGACAAATGTTCACTTGCAGGATGACCCAGACGACGATGTAAAAGAGTAGTAGTGTCTGCAGATATAGCGGAAGACAAAATCTTTGAAGTCATAGCCGAAATACGTACACCCCGTCTTGAAGATCACCCGTTCCAATCAGACACCTTGTAGCTCAGTCCTGGATAATACACAGATTACCATCAAAAGTCACAATACAATGAGAATCAACTACTAGTTTGCCAATATAAATTAAATTGCATTTAAAATTTGGAACATAAAGAATGTTTCGGAGAACCAATCCGGAGCTCAATGTCATGTTGCCTTCCGAAATAGCATTTGATTGTACACCATTTGGAAGATTAACAAGAGACGGGGGTAATTTATGGCAATCAAATAATAAGGTTTGAGTGCCTGTCATATAGTGAGATGCGCCACTATCAAGTAACCCATGTCTAATTTTATCTGGTGGCTTACCCAACGCAGGTTCTGTGGACGAGTCTAGGAAATTCAGCAGCTTTTGCATTTGATCAACATTTAAACCTGGGATAGGTGCGGTATTTGAAGTGTTGGTTGACTGGTCGGACGAACGGGGTGCATGAGTAGCATGTGCGGTGGCCTGTTGGGTAGATGACATTGTTGTAGCATGTGTGATCCCTCGACCACCTCCTTGTGGAATACCCCCTCGACCACGGGAACCACGTCCCCTGCCACGACCACGCGTACTCGACGGATAGCCAACTCGTTGATAACATCGTTCATAAGTATGACCTATACGACCACAAAAAGTACAATTAGTTGGGGCAACATTCGAGCTATTTGACCCATAATTTGGAGGATTTGACTGTATGGAAAAGCTCATAGCGTCGGTTTTGGTGTCACGAGTCTGAACGATAGATTGATGTCCCTCTTCTTGGATAGCCAAAGAGAAAACTTTGTTAAGTTTCGGAAAGGGATACATACTAAGAATTTGAGTTCTCAAAGCTCCGTAATTATCGTCATCAAGCCCCATAACGAAGTCATGAGTTTTATCATTTTCTACACGAACACGAAGCTTAGCGGCCGCTGCACAGACACATCCGCAGGTAAGGTCCTCCGACCCGTATAATTCGTCCCACAAACTTTTAAATTTGTTGTAGTAAGCGACAATAGTCATTCCCTTTTGTTGAAGAAGATGATACTCAGATTTTAACTGGTTGATACGAGGGCCATTCACAATAGAATACCGGTCTTTTAGATCTTGCCACATTGCACTTGCAATTTTATGTGACACAACACTAGGTTGAATGGTGGCATCAACAGAGTTAAAAATCCAAGCACAGATGGTGGAATTGTTGGATTTCCAAGCAGAAAATTCAGGCGTGTTTTCGTCATCCGGTTTAGCAAAAGCACTGTTGACAAAACCCAACTTATTACGTCCTTCTAATGCGTTGATAACAACTTTAGACCAGACATCATAGTTGTTGCCCAACAATAATAATTTAGATAAAGCCATAGTAGAATCTTCAGACGGGTGCAAGTAATATATGGACGATGGATCGTGAATTAGTTGTGGTATTATCTTACCGTTGCCGTTACCATTACCTTGACTGGTACCTTCTGCCATTGTGAAAATAGAATCACCTCACAACTGTTGAAGAGAGGCTGGAACGTTGGCAGAGAAAAGAAAACGGATTATTGAGCCTTTGGCTCTGATACCAAAAAGAAACCTTGAAATTTATGAGAAAACTTGAAATTGTTTATCTACCCTTTTCTCGATGATGTGCAGATTCATATATATACACAATTAAGATGGAATCCTAGTCTAGCACAAACTACTAAAACTTATCTCAAACACCACTAAGACTTATCTCAAATACAAAGAAGGACTTATCTTATAATATGTAAGACTTATCTCGTAATATATTCTCCAATAGAAATCAACAATATAGAATGGAGAAATCAAAGTGGAGGCTCGCTATTCCTACCTTTCTTATCTAAAGAGTCTTATGTAACTCATGAATGTGATATTTTACATATGAAACAAAAATCACCAAATATGAAAAGTATGCATGCATACATGAAATACAACTTACCATACAAACTAGACTCAAAGTTTACATATGAACATTTCCAAATATCGCCACCTTTTGGTTTTCTACTGTATTTCACATACGAAACATTATTGAAAGTTCACATATGAAACATCTCTGAATATGGTCACTTTCTGGTTTCACCTACGAATTTTGGTATACATGTTAGAACAACCAAAGTTCATAGATGAAACAAACACTGATGAAATATCAATTAATGTTTCAACCTCACCTGATGAAACACTTATGAAACATTCAATTAAAATGAAATTATATGGAACATTATTATGAACATCCTAATACTGTTATTTTTGGGTATCTTTCTGTGTTTCATAGGCGAAGCATGTTGAAGATTTTCAGTGTAACACAAACTTAGTTCAATTTCACTATGAAACAAACGTCATTGTTTAGGGGGGCTTGGTTTGCAAATGGGGATGAGAATTTTGCATAGATCTTCCAAATACGAATGACATTCTGTTCTAATATTTACCCTTTCTTTATTTTTTTCGTCAATTTTTAGCCTCCATTTCACTATAATAAAATGATGGTGAAGATAGTTTTGTATGGTTTACCTGGTTTGCAAAACAAAGAGACTATATATATTAATTGTTTACCCGTTTATATATTAATTGTGTACCCGTGTCGACGGCATGTAAAATTCGAATAAATGTGAACAAAAATACATAATACAATTACATTTTTACCAAATAAAACATATAGTTTGGTTATCTTATTATATAGAGTGTGAAAGCAAACTGATGATTTAATTGGGTGTAAAAAACAATTCAGTTAATGAAATGCATACCACTTCATGTATCAAACCATTTACTGTGTTATTATGATAACAAAAATCATGAAAAAAATAGAATTTGTTCTGCCACAATATTACGTCACGTACAACTAACTACCAAAAAGAAGAATGAATATCAAAATATAAGGACTTCCTTTTCGTAGTTGGTGAATTTTTGATTTTCACAAATCAAGTAAAAAAGACTTTATGATGTTAAGCGATATATTATTATTCATTAGAATCATCATGGGCTATTATTATAACAGTTGAGATACAATATATCTGTAAAAAAGACTATGATGTTACAGAAAATCACTTATTTGTTTTCGATAGAGAGATGGGAAGAAATGTTGAAACGGTTGAGAGCCAAAATCATGGTACAATTTAGAACCCAATCAAGGTCCTATGAAGTATAAGCCAAATCATTTGTAAGTTTTGATCAATGATCCAATAGCTAATGGTCCTAACAAAACATAGGAAAACTTCTCTCACGTGCACGGTTTCCATCAGTAGCATCTTTTTTGGGTGGATGATGTGATTAGTTCTTGGTGGTAGAAATGGGACCCAATCGCATCACTAATTTCTCATACGCATGTCCTGTGGTGAACCAACCCTTTGCATAATCTACTGATTTAGAATACACTGCAATTGTTGCAGTATCTAAGACAAATTTATATGACTTATAAAGATCTGGAAGCAATATATAACATAACAATCATTTAATATCACTATAGATGAAAGATACATGTTTAATGACTAATATAGCATAACAATCTAAACAATATGTCTGCTAGAACTAATACAGGAAATAGCTAAATACATAGCACATATAACCAAATTAGTGGCAAATATACATTATTTATATATATATATATATATATCTAAGTTCATTAGATGTTCACTAAATTAGTGGAAAAGTCAAGTCCCTTCATACCATCAACTTAAATATAATCCTTTAGTTGTGAATTCATGTGAGCTCAAATGCAATTTTTGGGTGGACTAAATACAACCTTCTGGTAAGCCAACATGTGAATCTACATGCTATAGAATGAAAACACCACCCAATCATACCATAAAAAAAAAAAAAAAAAAGATATCCATAATTAAACAAAATTGTCAATCCTAGGTAGAGTGTTGTTCCGTAGGTTATTTCAATTTTCGGTTTATTTGGTAAGTTATTTCAATTTTTGGTTTATTCAATTTGGTTTTTATCATTTTTCAAATTACCCAATTACCAAACCGAATAAGGTTCTGTTTAATTGATTTCAAATTATTCAGATTCGAATTGTTCTATCCTGTTATTGGTTAGACCGAATAAAGATTTTATTTTAATCAATTTTCTAAAAGAATTTTTCTTAGTATCATAATAGCAATTGGCACATCAATAGATTTCTTGAATTAGTTGGATCCTCTCTCTATATATTATAAAACTTCATTTTATTTTTATTTTTCTAGAAAGAAATATAATATGGGTGTAAGATGACATTTTTGCCCCTCACGTGATTACAACGGGATGGTTACTAAAAAGCAAAATTTAAAATTATTTGCGTTTCACTCTCTCAAAACTTAGGAGTAGGACCTCATTATCCATAACACCTTTTTTTTAGTTTCTTTTAGTGTTCTTTGTTGATTACAGTCAAAAGTCTCCAAAATTTTACATTTCAAAATCAAAGCATGTTTGGCCCAGTTGCAAGGTAACATCCTTAGGGGGTCAGTAGATGGTATCCCTAACTACCAGGGTTCAAACCCCGTGGCAAACATGTGGCGATATCCAGATCATGGGCCCGTGTTCCCTTAATTGGGCCGGCCCATGGTCGCCGGAGATTAGTCGGGTGGCACCCTTAAGTGGGAGCCCGGATACACTGGGAACGTGTGTGTTGATGCCGTTCAAAAAAAAAAAAATTAACTTAGGATAAGTGACTATGTTTCCACTTGCAATCTTGTGCTTTAAGAATTTGAATCAATGTAAAATAGAAAAAATAGGTATTTCAATTTTAGGTTTAGATATTAGAACAAGTTTTCGGGCAGGTCGAGCTCTTCTTTTGCAAACCCAAATCGAACCCTATATCCAACAAATTTCGAATTTCAGATATCGGGCTTTCAGACGGGTCGGCCATCCGAAAAACACTGGATTTTAGGGTTAGGTTCGGTCGATTCATCGGGTTAGATCAGGTTATGCACACCCCTATATTTACCCACCAATCTTTTTTTTATAATTTTAACCCCATACTATAGGCAAATTACATTTGGCTTCTCAAAGAATTCAAATTCTACACTTTTTACCCTCAACTTTTTGTAATTTTGATTAGTCTCATCTAAAATTGCAAAAAATTCACTAAGGGGCCTTCTACCAAACACTTATCGGCAAAATTTAACACTATCACTTACTTCAGTATGCAACAAATTATCCGGTAAACGTTAACCGTGGTAAGAATTGTCGTCCTCACTTATCGGGTAAGATTCTCAGTCCTTATCTTCGCTCTTACCGGGTAAGATTCTTGGTCCTTGCCATATGAATCTAGGAAGATGATATGACTTGATAAGCGCTTACTCGAGTAAGCGTTTGATATACTGCCCCTAAATGTTTTGATTTTGCCTTCTTCTAATTAGTTTTCATTCTTTTAGGGGCCGTTTACTAAATTCTTACCGGGTAAGCGCTTACCGACAAGAGATTCACCTTCATTTACCTTATTGTGTAACATCTTTGGCCATAAAAATGGATTGTTGGTAACATTTTAAACCCGGTAATCACTTACCAGGTAAGAGTCATTTCCCACACTTGCTGGATAAGACTCTCGATCTTTCCCTTCTCTCTTACCGGGTAAGCTTCTTGGTCCTCGCCATGCTTAATCAATAAGGTAAATGATATTGGTAAACACTTACCCGATAAACATTTAGTATACGACCCCTTAGTATAATTTCTCTTTTTCTATGCTTGCACTATCTTAATTTATTTCCTTGTTCTTATTTTTACATTAAAACTTCTATCATTACCCACCAAAAGTATATATCAAATTTTAATCAAGTTTATTAGTCCTAATTTGGTTTTATTTTTGAAGAAAAAGGCCTTTATTCAATATTTAAATTGTACATCTCTAATATTAAGTATGGAGAAACAAGGTTGAGAGGGTGTTCTGATGTGCTGTAAAATTGATTTGTATGGTCAATAGAACCATATATATTTATAAAAGCAGATAAAGAACCAAGAAACAAAGTTGCTTTTAAAAATAAATGTAAATATATTTAATTATTTCTAACTTATATAAAATAATTATATGATTCTAATTTTTGAAATCACAACCAGCATTCTCAAAATGCATATCCAAACACCCTCTAATCAAACTACAACCTAATCTAAAGGGTTGTTTGTTTAAAAAAAAAAACATCTTAATAGTTATTAAGTCTGAATCGTTCAGACCTTTTTACACACCACCTCTTATTAATCATATCTCTTAAAAAACAAACGATACCTAAATCATGTTTTCCAAAGTCTATTTCTGATTCGGCTCTATTTATTAACCTTTAGGTTGGATGGTTTTTTGAGTCAAGATAAGGGCTAGAAGTTTAATTAGGGCTGATATCTTACGTTCATAATTTGCCAAGAGATTAGTTTAGGTATAGTCTAGGACACCCTTTAAAAAAAAAAAAGGCTATAGGTGCATAAGGATCAAGTCTTAATCGGTCTTCAAATTAATGATCAAGCCTTTTTAGCAAAAAAATTACTAGATCCAGGATTCTAACGGGTTATTTTGGGTTTTTTTTAAATAACAATACATATATAAAGAAATGAAGTGGACAAATACTTTAAAAAGTACATTGATTATCATTCTATTATAAACTAATTAATCGTAAAAAAAATAAAAATTAGTTAAATTATGACATTATAAACTAATAAATTATTTTGACGTCTTAATTTTTATATTTTCATCTTGAATATTCTTAGTATCTTCAATTAGATTTTTTATCCTTTTTTGTTGTCTTGAATATTTTTCATGTTTTTCATCGTTTTTAGCCTTCTTTAAGTGATCAAATAGAGCGGTACTTAGATTTAAAACATCAAATTATTCTTTATGTGCTGATGTGCTCTAATAAACTACCGACTCCATTTTAATTGCATGTTGGGTTCAATGTTAAGACTCCCAAAAAAATGATGGACATATCTTTAAAATATTTTGTAAAACTTTTAGGCATTAGTTTCATTATTGATACCACAAATTATTATTTTTGATATTATTTTAATTTTTTAGTCATATTAATAAATAATTGACGGGTGTCGAGACCGTCAAATAATAATTAAATATTTTTTTTCAACTATCGACTAATTACAACCAAGATTGTAATAGTGGTAAGCCAGGTCGAATCCACAGGGATTGATCGTGACAATTATTCGACTTCTATACTTTTAGTATAGGGGGGGGGGATTTGATTAACTAAACTAAACATGCAATTAAAAACTAATCAAAAACGATAAAAAGAAAACCCAACATTAGTTTGCTTCCGATTAAGACGGTAGTACCTATCATTAATTCCAAAAGCGAAAACACAAAGAACGAACCCAAATTGATTATAGTCGTTAATAAGCTCTAACGACCTCTATTTTTCCTTAAATTCACACCGGTTAAAATAAACACTTCAACCGGATCTTAATCACGAATAATAAATTAAATAAGCTCTTAAGTTCTTAGGCGTGATTAGCTTTATCGGACAAGAAAAACCAACTCAAAGTCATAAGCTCGTAAGCTCGACTTATTAAGGCCTTGAAAGCAAGATTTCAAGACTTCGATTCCGAAACCTTATTGAGACCAAACGAAATCAATTGTTACTTTATCAAAATTCCAAGACGATTACATATCTAGGTTTTGATTAACAATCATTCATAAGAATTTCAATCAATTGATCAGATTAACTGAAAATCCAAATGAAATTGACATTAAAAATATAAATCAAGCAAATAAGCTTGCCCCAAATGTTTACAACGAAATCTCAAGGTATCAAACCATCCAAATCAAAGCAAACCAATGTTGGAACGAAAAGAAAAACCTAAATTACAATTGCAAAAATACGAAATTTTACCTAAACCCAAATAAAAATCGGATGAGTTGCTTCCCAAATTGACTCTTCCTCTGATTTTCTTCCAAGAATGGTGTGATTCCCCCTTCAATGGCCGTTTTTCCTCCTTTTTATACTTCCCCAATTGAAAACCGCTCCAAAAGATTGAAAAATCTAACGACCTCTATTTTTCTTTAAATTCACACTGGTTAAAATAAACTCTTCAACCAGATCTTAATCACGAATAAGAAATTAAATAAACTCTTAAGTTCTTAGGCGTGATTAGCTTTATCGGACTAGAAAAACACCAACTCAAAGCCATAAGCTCGTAAGCTCGGCTTATTAAGGTCTTGAAAGCAAGATTTCAAGACTTCGATTCGGAAACCTTATTGAGACCAAACGAAATCAATTTTTACTTTATCAAAATTCGAAGACGATTACGTATCTAGGTTTTGATTAACAATCATTCATAAGAATTTCAATCAATTGATCAGACTAACTGAAAATCCAAATGAAATTGACATTAAAAATAGAAATCAAGCAAATAAGCTTGTCCCAAATGTTTACAATGGAATCTCAAGGTATCAAACCATACAAATCAAAGCAAACAAATGTTGGAACGAAAAAAAAAACCTAAATTACAATTGCAGAAATACGAAATTTTACCTAAACCAAATAAAAACCGGATGAGTTGCTTCCTAAATCGACTCTTCCTCTGATTTTCTTCCAAGAATGGTGTGATTCCCCCTTCAATGGCTGTTTTTCCTCTTTTTTATACTTCCCCTTGGAAACCGCTCCAAAAGATTGAAAACCCATGTTTTTGGGGCGTCGCGACTTGGGGCGCGGGTTAGGGCCGCGTGAAAACTCGCACGCGTCTGATATTGGAGTCGAAAATAGTGTATGGCGCGACTTTACCCGCGTGAGAAGTCACCCGCTTCTCCTATTCAAGAATCGTACGCTGCTATGTTTGCAAATGAGAGAGATGGGTCCAAATCTTGGGCTATGTTATCATTTCAAATGGGCCTGAACATAAAATGAACAATGGGCTTGATTGGACCTATTTTAGGAATAAATTGATTAAAAGAATTGGGTTTTTAATTCCCAATTGTAGACCAAAAATTGCAGCTGTCAAAATATCCCCATACTTAGAACTTTGACCTTCCTCAGGCAAACATTAAAAGTTTAGCACAATAGAAGACTCATGAGTTGAATCAAATTTTCATAAAAATTCATAGCATTTCATGAGAATGTGGTTTGACTAGCATATCAATAACTAACAAACAAGACAAACCCAAAATGAAGACAAGCTAATTTCACAAACCCCTCACAAAGGTTATAAAACTAGTAAATCTGCTCAATTCACTCCAAAGGGTAAGTGTTTACACTCAAATCATCAATTCACATGAAAATGCACTACCATAGGCTTGCATCAAGTCTCAATTCTCCATTACTAACGGTAAAAACTAAGTGAGAATCAAAAAGACTTTAGTTATGGGTTGTAACTTGGCTAAGGGTCAAGGTGGGAAAAATTTGGTAAAGTGACTAAAATTGGACTTTGGAAAAGAAACCATGAATCAAATTGTCTACTCCCGGACATTGCATATCAATGTTATCATAAAATTTCTCAATATTTGGGATCTTATTTTGCTTGGCACTCTATGGAGACAATTGTACATTTCTCGAGATTGGTCTCCATTTATTCATTTTTTTTCTCTCAAACCTCTACCGGTCATTATATAGGCATTTTGGATCATGTAGTTGGACTACAATTTAAGGGAGTCTAACTAAAAGCGTAAAGTCTCATTCCCGAAGTCCGGTAAGTGAAGTGTTTGGCTAAGGGTTAAGTTGTACTGTAATGACAAAAAAACTGGTAATTAGGCTCAAAGGGGTGATCAAAACGGAATACATGTTTAAAGGTTGGATTTTAGGCTAGACGGGTTAAAATAGCAACAAAGATGGCCTTTTTCATTTTCACACTAGCATTACCTAAATGCAATCTCGAAGAGCCAAAATGCAAGCTCTAAAATGACATAGACATGGAAGATGCAATGCACACGGAAATAAATAAGATTGAATACAATGTTCAATCATGGCTCAAAAGCTCACATGTGCGTTTTTGTCCATAAAATTAGCAAGACTCACAAAGGTTATCTCAAATGTGTTAATCACGACTACACAAGCAAACCACATAATCATTCATGCTATGACATTAGAAATAGAAAATTTGTCAACTCATGCAATTTACGTAATAATCGCCCAAAAACAAGTCAAAATTCAAAAAAATTTAGCCCTTACTCATGCAATATCTCCACACTTATTCCCTCCCCACACTTAAATCATATATTGTCCTCAATATATGCATTCAATGGCGTAGTCTAAATCATTAAAAAGCAAAGGGAACAAGAAAACTCCCCTGACTATGTAGACTATTCCCCAATATATGATCCAAGCTTGTGGTGGGAGCCTCTTGAACTTTGGGGGGGGGGGGGGGTAGAATCCGACTTCAATGAAGGTCAAACCTGAAAAAAAAAATCATCAACTCAAAAGACAACTAAAACTACATAAAACTAAACTAGAATGGAAATAAAGTAGTAAAAGTTTGGGTTGCCTCCCAATCAGCGCCTTTCGTTAACGTCTTTGGCTAGACACTTCCCACGCTATCCTATATCTAACAAGTCAATACCCCATACATGCGTTTTCATGCGATATTGGGGTGCTTTGAAATCTGTCCGGATTTCATGCGTAGGTCCTTTGCTCTATAATGTAATTAGACGTTTCAGCTTCACAAAGGTATCTTCATTCGGGTTCCCCTTCTCATCGTCTACCTTCGGTGTTTCTATTATCGTGAAGGTTCTCCCGGTGTCTACAAATTCCTTCTCCTTTATTAGATCAACCAACGATGTAGGAAAAGGAAGGGATACCACCACCGGTTCCAACATATTCACATCTTCTCCTTTTTTGTCGACATCTTGTGAAGTAGATAGGTTTATGTCTTCTTCTTCATCCTCTTCCTCTAAAGAGATTTTTGGCCTCTTCTTATTCATTGATCCTAACTTTCTTCAAATTGAGCTTCCAATCGACGTATTGAAAACTCGTTCCGGCTAATTTGATTTTCCAAGTTCTGAAGGCTTGCCCTTGTCTCCTGTTGAAATTCCAATGTACTAAGGGCTAGTGATTTAACAATTTCTTCAAGAGACATACCTGAGTCCCCATAATAGCTTTGTGTTGCCGGTGGTGTTGATTCATAACTAGGATAAGAAGGGTCATACCGGTTATAGTCATACTCGTTTAAGTATGGACGGGGTTGCCATCCTAGAGTATAGGTGCTAGAGTATAACTCGGACGTACCACAATATTGGATTGAAAATCCCCCATAAGAGTAGATTTGCTCGGTGTGATATTGTGATGTCGGGGTACCGGTTGGTTGAAAAAGCATTATTAGTGTACGCCTCACATATTCTCACCCGTTGCAGCTCTTTACAAACCAACTGTATCACAAGAGATGTTAGATCTGAAAGTTGAGTCTTAAGGAAGACATATTTACCTCGTTTGAGTCTTTTGTGTTGGTGGTATATCGTGACCCATAATGATATGGATAACTCGCCATGAAAGATGCAAAAACTTTTAAAAAACTATTGGCGTCAGGCACACGATTAACTCAAATAAACAATAAAATTATAAAACAAAATTAAATAAAAGAAAAATAAAGTGTAAAAGCTAAATAACGATCACTGAAACCAATCCCCGACAACGGCGCCAAAAATTTGACGGGTGTCGAGACCGTCAAATAATAATTATATTTTTTTTCTTCCAAATATCGACTAATTACAACCAAGATTGTAATAGTGGTAAGTCAGGTCGAATCCACAGGGATTGATCATGACAATTATTCGACTACTATACTTTTAGTACAAAGGGGGGGGGGGGTGGATTTGATTAACTAAACTAAACATGCAATTAAAAACTAATCAAAAACGATAAAAAGAAAACCCAACATTAGTTCGCTTCCGATTAAGACAGTAGTACCTATCATTGATTCCAAAAACGTAAACACAAAGAACGGACCCAAATTGATTATAGTCGTTAACAAGCTCTAACGACCTCTATTTTTCCATAAATTCAAACCGGTTAAAATAAGCTCTTCAACCGGATCTTAATCACGGATAAGAAATTAAATAAGCTCTTAAGTTCTTGTTAGGACTGAAAGTCCTAATGCGTTAAAAGTTGTATAACGCATTATATAGTTTAAATGTTTTATTATTTAATGCGTTGTAAAAGCCTTTAATTGTTATTGGACTTGTTTGTTTGTTTTGGGCCTTGGGCCTTGGGCCTTAGGGTTTAAGTTTGAGTATAAATAGGTTGCAAAACCTATTTTGAGGAGTAGAATGGTCATCAGAAGGTTTACCTAGTCGTATTGAAAATATCTCTGTAAATCTTAAACCCCTTATTGATAAATCTAATCATATGACCAGTAGTTGTGATTCAATTCTTATTGTTTCTTGATTATTATTGTTGATTGCACTGTTTCTGGGATCTACAATTGGTATCAGAGCCACTAACACGTCCAAATCTAGGTCCTCTAAACCCACCACCTCCTGATCCCCCATAACTAAAATCTACCAAAACCACCACCACGAGATGATGAACTTCGAGTTTTCGATCAATTTTCGAAAGTTTTTTGGTTGATTCGGTAGTGTTTTTGGATGAAGTTTTTGGATTTTAAAACGTTAAGGGTTGTTTACAAAGCCTAAATGAACATTTTTTATCGAAAAAATTTCAACCCATGTTGAATTTTTAAGCTTTCGTTCGGTTTTCGAAAAAATTTCGGTTGCTTCGTTCGAGAGTTTGAGAGATTGTTTTGAGTTCTAATTAGTTGAGGGAGCTTAAGGGAACTTAAACGATCATTTTTGATCGAAAAATTCCAACCTATGTCATGTTTTTGAGTTGTCGATCGTTTTTCAAAAAGTTTTTCGGTTAGTTCGTTTGTGATCGCGGGTCGACCGCTTGAGTTTTAATGAGTTGAGAAGTGATCAGGGAACTCTAACGATCGTTTTGCATTGAATATTTCTAACCGGTTCGAGTTTTTTGCAAGTGTGCTAGAGGTAGGAGACAATGAATAGTAAATCCGTTAACTCTCCGTTAAATGCTTTACATTTTGGTCCTGTCTCCGTTAGTGTCTGTTAGTTTGTTAGATTGGTTAGTCTTATATCATTTTTAGTCCCTCTAGTTTTGAGTTTTAAATTCTTTCACTTTTAGTCCTTGTAGTTTTAAGTTTCAGTTTGTGTCACATTTAGTCCCCGTACTTCAAGGTTTCAAAGTTTGTCATTTTTGATCCCTAAACTTCAAAGTTTCAATCTTTTGTCAATTTTGACCCTTAAACTTTCAAGTTTCACTCGTCACTTTTGGTCCTTGCACTTTGAATCTTTCATATATTGACAAGTTCTGTCCCTGGACTTCAAGCTTTGCAAGTAACAATGCCTTATGTACCCATGTCTGAACACAAAACAATGATTGCAGCTCTCGAAAAGAAATTGGAAAACATGTTAAAGTTCGTGAACACACTGATGGAAGAGAAAACTTTTCTTCAGTTAGATTTGGACAATCTGAGATCGGAAAGCTAGACGTTTAAAGATATGTGTGCCTTACAGACAAACAATGGCTGACTCAGGGATAGGAATTCTCAACTTGAAAGGGCAGTAGCAAAATAGTTCATATCACGGTATGTTTGCTGACGAAATAAACTGTCTTAAAAGAAAGACTTTAGATCTTGAAAGCGAAGCTTATATGAAGAAAAGTGATCCGACAAGTGTTGAAATTTCAAAGAAAATATCTGAACTTGAAAGAAAAGTTGCAGATTTTGAAGCCAAAGAAGAGAAGAACATGGCGCTTGAAGAAAGAGGAAACGTGTTGGAGAGTGAAAATCTCGACCTGAAGAAAAGACTTGTTGTTTTTGAAAAAGAAAAAGTTGATTTTTCAAATGAAAGAAAGAATTTTGAAGGAAAGATTCTTGATCTTTCAAAGAAAGTTTTTGACGAAAGAAAAACTTTTGAGACTCAAAATGCTAAACTTTCAAAAAAGATATCTAATTTTGAAAAGGTTTTGATAATTGAAAGAGATTCTTTTGAGAAAGAGCGAAAAGTTTTTGAGAGTGAAAAGAAAATTCTTGAAAGGAAGAATGTTGCAGTTTTTAAAGAGATATCTGATAAACGCAACAATATAGAAAAGGATTTTAAAAGTGAAAGAAAGATTTCGAAAATGAGATTCATAAGCTTTCAAAAAAATTATCTGGATTAGCAAGAGAGATTTTGAAAGAACAGAAGTAAAATCCGATTTACAAAAACAATTTGACTTGATTATAGAAGAAAGAAATGTTTTATCCGTAAAAGTCAAGAAAGTTGAAGAAATAAACCCTAAATCTGATTTATCTGAACAAGCCAGTCCCTATACTATTGTTCAGTCTCCTTATTTTTCAAGTTCAACTTCTACAACTATTTCCTCGAAGAGTTTTGTCAAATCAAATGAATTTTCAAAAGATCGGATTCGTCCTTCAAATCTTTTCTATAATTCTCTTGTTGATGATTCAAATAATAAAGTATTTCGAAAAGTCAAGATGGTTTGGAGAAAGAAACCAACTACAGAAAGTAGTGATGGAAACAAGTCTCATGATTCTCCTGTAGTTGATACAAAGTCATTTATTTCCAAAACTGATTCACCTACTTATGTTTATTCTATAGGAAAGTTGACCAGTCTGCGCTGACAAAAGATCTGTTGCACTCATTGTGGAAAAAGTGACTTTGTCCATCCAAGGTACGTTAATAGTTGGTATGGTACTTATAGCATCCCCAATCCTCAGTTTAGTATCTTCAAAGCCAAGACAACTAACCATCAAGGATCCATCACAACATGGATACCAAAACCAAAATCTTCCTAATCTGTTTTGTAGGAATGTCATGTGTGATTTAATTCAGATTATTCACGTCGCATGGCTACAATCAAGGGTTTTGCCACTTTTGAGGGGGAGTACCATGTTTTTTTGTTTAAATTTTCATATTGACTTATGAACAAATCAGTTCATGATTCGTACTTCAATGTTTTGACCCGTACTTCAATGTTTACTTGAATGTTCTATTTTGGCGAGTTAAAGGAGTGTTAGGGCTCATAAAGTTTCTATGGTCAATCCAGAACCGGAAGGACCTACCCAAGAAACACATCCTATTCATAGATATCAGTGAGGGGTGTAGCTTGATAGATGAGTTCGGAGTGAAAAGAATATGGTGAGGATGTGACAGGACATAAAATAATTATTGGTCCGTACCAAACCGAGTCAGTTATCCGGGTTACCACATAATCTATTCATTCTTGTTTCTTGAAGATGTATATTGAAATAGACATGGACCTAGTGTCGATAACTCGTGTCACCCCACCTAGCCACTCAAGTATCTCACAAAAGATACTTGTTTCATATATATCCACAAAGATTTAGCACATAATCTATTTATTCCTCACTCGGAGGTCTTAGGTATTGAAAAAGGAAGACATCAGCTTCGGTCTTCGAACTTCATATTCATCTCACTGTGTCTATTGATTTCTAACCTGCGTCCCAGATTGAATCAATCTTTGAGCCTAATCAATATGATTTATACTTCTTTTACACACGCACGAATCTTTGTGATTCCCCTTGCATATCTTTGTGATATTGTCAGAACAGTTTGAGAAGTAATTTTTTAATATTTTACTTCGGTGATAACTAGAAGTCCTATTAGAGATACCCCATTGCTAACTCTGAAAATAGGCCACACAATTTTAATTGTTGTGATAACATATACTATTGGGTTTATGTGTTAGTTGTTACCCTTGGTTACTGAATCTCTTTATTTGATCTTTTGCTACTCATCCGGTTAGTCTTTGAAGATACATGATGCTCAGGAAGCTCCTAATCATCATGAGGGGATAATGTCACACAATTCAAAGACACAAATCATTATGTTGAAGGGGAGCTAGCAAAAGTTGAGGGGGAGTAACAAAATTTCTTAAATATGAGGTTGAAGAGCCATTAGATTCAAAGATTTTATTGTTCTTCTATCCTTTATCATATAGTGTCTGCTACAATTTTGTTCTTCCTACAAGGTGATTGAAACAAGTTCTGAAGCTGAAATCATATTCAACTCGTGATTCAAAGACATATTCTTTGTTTTTAAACTGAAGATGCACCATGGAATGTCACGTAACTCGCACATTATCTTTCTTGTGTGTTGATACGATGTGTTGAGTTTCTATAGTTGAAAGTTGCTTGATAGTGCGTTTAGTCGAGGCTATTATACATTGAATCTGGTTACAAAGTTGAAACTATGAAGACAAAAAGCTTTATTCAAGGGGGAGCTGGGAAAGACATGAAGACATGCAACACCAAAGTTTTTCAAAGATTCAAGAGGGAAAGAAGATCAAGGCCTGAAGATTTCAAGATGATAAATGCTTTATTCAACTTTAGGGGGAGATTGTTAGGACTGAAAGTCCTAGTGCGTTGAAAGTTGTATAACACATTTATAGAGTTTAAATGTTTTATTATTTAATGCGTTGTAAAAGTCTTTAATTGTTATTGAGCTTGTTTGTTTGTTTTGGGCATTGGGCCTTAGGGTTTAGGTTTGGGTATAAATAGGTTGCAAAACCTATTTTAAGGAGTAGAATGGTCATTAGAAGGTTTACCTATTCGTATTGAAATTATCTCTGTAAACCTTAAATCCTTTATTGATAAATATAATCATATGACCAGTAGTTGTGATTCAATCCTTATTGTTTCTACATTATTACTGTTGATTGCATTGTTTTTGGGATCTACAATTCTTAGGCGTGATTAGCTTTATCGGACTAGAAAAACACCAACTCAAAGCCATAAGCTCGTAAGCTCAGCTTATTAAGGTCTTGAAAGCAAGATTTCAAGACTTTGATTCGGAAACCTTATTGAGACCAAACGAAATCAATTTTTACTTTATCAAAATTCGAAAACGATTACGTATCTAGGTTTTGATTAACAATCATTCATAAGAATTTCAATCAATTGATCAGACTAACTGAAAATCCAAATGAAATTGACATTAAAAATAGAAATCAAGCAAATAAGCTTGTCCCAAATGTTTACAATGGAATCTCAAGGTATCAAACCATCCAAATCAAAGCAAACAAATGTTGGAACGAAAAGAAAAACCTAAATTTCAATTGCAAAAATACGAAATTTTCCTTAAACCCAAATAAAAATCGGATGAGTTGCTTCCCAAATCAACTCTTCCTCTGATTTTCTTCCAAGAATGGTGTGATTCCCCCTTCAATGGCTGTTTTTCCTCCTTTTTATACTTTCCCAATTGAAAGCCGCTCCAAAAGATTGAAACCCCACGTTTTTGGGGCGTCGCGACTTGGGGCACGGGTTTGGGCCGCGTGAAAACTTGCCCGCATATGAGATTGGAGTCGAAAACAGTGTACAACACGACTTTAGGCGCGACTTTACCCGCGTGAGAAGTCGCTCACTTCTCCTTTTCAAGAATCGTACGCTGCTATGTTTGCAAAGGAGAGATATGGGTCCAAGTCTTGGGCTATGTTATCATTTCAAATGGGTCTGAACATAAAATGAACAATGAGCTTAATTGGGCCTATTTTAGGAATAAATTGATTAAAAGAATTGGGTTTTTAATTCCCAACTGTAGACCAAAAATTGCAGCTATCAATAATTAGGGTAAAAACAACGAGTCTTGACCGTTTTTTTTCCAGGCCTTTAACCGGACTGGTTTTTGGTTAACCAATTACCGGTTTGCGATCTTAATCCAGGCATTTTTTTAACCGGTTAGGGATCGGCCCCAGGTTTAAAATTTAGGATCAAAACGAGCTTTTGCCTATAACCGGTCATTAGGTCCAACCTTTTTTAGCCTGTCTTTTTTTGGACCGGTCTTTGATCCTTACCGGTCCAAAATTTAGGGTCTCTGAAGTCCGATTTGGACGGTTTAACCCCCGAACCACAAATCAAACCACAATGACAGTTTAGGGTATCTTCCAAACCGGTCAAACTAGACCACACTGCTTTGACTAGGTTAGGCCATTTGGGCCTATGATGCTTTAAACTAAAACTAACATAACATCTATCTCCCAAATAAAATTTCCATTAATATAACGTTATTAAAAAATAAATACTATAATTAGTTATAAAAAAACATCTATCTTCAAAAAATTAAAAAAAAGAAAAAGAAACAATTAAGTTCGTTAAAAAAAATTAAGCAAATTCACCAACAATAGAGAAATGAAAACTAAAAACTTAATGTGTTAGAACCAAATTTTTTTTAATTGGACCATAAAGTTGAGAGCATACAACATGAAAACTAAATATAATCAATATAAGTGTATTTTGGCTGTCGGTTCCATCTAAAACGCTCAAAAAATTGTTTAAATTACAGATCAAAATAGACCGCTACTCAAACCTCCAAAAATGGTCTGATTTAACTTAGTTCAACCAGTTTAAATGGTCCGACGATTTCTTTATCACCTCTACCAAAATCATTTACTGAGTCCTTTATAGATAACTAGTGAGGGCTAATTTAAACATTTCACAAAAGTGAAAGGTTAGAAAAGCTTTTAGGTCAAGTTAAGGGAAGGATGGGACCATGATCCATTATTTAAAGCTAGAGATGGAGCCTTTAGGGGTTGACGTGGCAAAACCCTGTCCAATGAAAAATCAACTTGATCATAAATGGCATTAAATACCTCTTTAAATGTGAATTTGCCAATAGCACACAACCAAACCAATTGGGTCAAAAGAAGCATATTACCTGTCTTCTTCTTTACCATACTCTTATATTCTCCACCAATTTCATGATATACTTTCCTATAATACAACCCCATTATATTTTATGTTGCTTTTTTAAATCACAAAAACAAATTTAATTGAAAATAAAATTTAATCGAAAAACCGACTAACGGATAGAAAAAAGAAAAACCATGGCGAAATGACCCGTGAATCTATACTGCATTTCTATGTTAACGGTGAAGTGAGGACATGAAAAAACACATAAGTAGAGGTTGGATAGAATAAATTTAGGGAACAAATCAAAGTCAGGTTTGGATAACAAAAAAGGTGAGAGCCATTGAAGGTGCATGTTTTTCTGAATACCGTATTGTGTAACTGTCAATCAAGTTTTCTAAAGCAACTGTCAAAGTTTTAATATTTCTCCTGAACTTTAAATCAGTTTATAGTACTAAAACTACACATGCCATTTTCATAGTATAATCATAAGAAGAGTATTTTCTTAGACAAAATTATAGCATTGTTCGAGTGTAATAAAACACATAGGAAAAGTGCTTCAATAACCTGTTGGAAATACGAAATATAAAGATCAAAATGCAACGTTGTGTTAAAAACTGTTAAAAATGAAAGAATTATATCAATGTGTTTTTTACAACTTATAAACAAAGGTATAAGGAAGGATGTTAAAAAGGTCCAATCATCTTGTAAAACTTGTTAGGATTTTCTTCTTCTTGGTCTACTTTATTGTCTAGTGTGTTTCAATTTGTTCATTGAGATGTTATAAATATGGCAAACCAAAACCATGTTTCATTATGACATGGATCAAAATGATTATCATGTTGTTTAATAATACGAGTTATCTGAAAAAATATCCACTTTCTCACCCGTTAAACTAAAGTCGTAGGGATTACAGTTGGGTTTGCCATTCACCATCGAATCTGAGTTAATGCTTACATATGTAAATTATCAAATCATAATCCCCAATCTGCAATTAATCTCAAATTAGGTTAAGTTTACCCCCAATAATTTATGGGTGTTCATCAGTTGAAATCCAATAGATTTAGGTGGATTCGCTCTAATCCAATCATCCAATCAAACTAATACTGGACATCCAATCCAATCAAATCCATTGGATGATTAGTCAAATCGGTTCCATCTATTGCATATTAGAGTTGGTTATACATCCTTGATGGTGTTACACTTGAGAAATTACCGCTCAAACAATGGGTAAGTTAGCTTGATTCATCTATGGAGAGAAACAACTAGTAAAATAGAAGAAGCAAGAAAGAAGCCCTAAAATCTCAAGTGTCACACTCTCCCTTTGCTTTACTTCTATTATTATTGGGTCGGTTTATTGATTATTCAAGTGTCACTCTCTCCCAAACGCAAGATTAGAATGAAATCCAATTTCAAATTCCACCAAATCCTAGTAAATCCCGCAAACTAAACGGACCCTTATTGTTTTTGATGTCGATTTATCGATTGTTATGCTTAGTGGATGTTATTAGTAGCTTTTACAATCGTAATCCACTTACATCTTGATATTAGAACATTGTTTATGATTTTCAGGATATCGTAAATTAGTTTGACCTTACTTGAGATTAACTGCAAATTGGGGATTACTGATTTACAAACATGAATGTTCCCAATCAATAGTCACTTTTCAAGCCAACGACTAGTAGCAAACGTAGTACTCATTGATTCATTATCTCTTACACACAAAAACACGCATATCGGGCAGTCCTCGTGCGCATAGCACCATGGTCCGTAGCGGTATACATAAAAATGGACCTACCAAAAGCAGCAAGCCATACATTTGGCAATATGAAGCAATCACTACGCAAAAATAACCAGTCAATCGGTCAATATAAGCGACTTTTGAGTGACGAGATTAAGGAGGAGGCGGTGGTGGCGGTGGTGGCCTTATCTGGTAGTAGTATTGGGAAGAGGTTGTGGCAGCCGTGTCCGGAGAATAATGGCTGTTGAGAGCCGCCATTGAGATGGTGTCTCTTGAGTAATGGCTGCCGGAAGTCATGACAGCATTGGCTGCCGGAGCTGAGAATCCTGATGATGCTGCTGTTGGGATGTGATTATGACCGTGCAATTGCCAAGCCCAGTTTGGCGGTCCTTGTGACGAGCCTGCTATGGTCCTAGAATTTGTTGCACTTCCCTGAGAAACGACATAACTATTAAAGACTAAACGACATGTCAAAACCACAATGTTGGTTTTTTTAGCTCAAAATGTTTTCTATCGTAACACCATTTTTACATGTTATGCAGTTTCAATGTGCTTTGTTATCGATTTTGAAGTTGAAAACTATTCAATTGAACTTGGAAGGTAAACGGAAGCTCTAGTTCTTCGTATATTTGATTACTAGGAATATGTGATGAACTTCATACCACAAAAATGCACATTGAAACCAGGCAAGCATAAAACCCCCTTGAGAAAATATAGAACCCCGTTAGATTACTATCCAAAAACGCTGCTGAGAAAAGAAGGAAGCTCCAACATATATGGAGGTGGTCCAAGTCTAACCGAAGTGAGAATCCAACACGCCCATCCAACGGAGGATAGACGGTCATAGATTGTCCCAGAAAGTCTTTAGAGTGGTAAACCTTGGCTCTGATACCATGTGAGAATCTGGGACGTTCCAAGGTTTTTGGAGGCCCTATTACATCTTAACTTTTTGATTACAATGCAACATGAGATAACAAAGATGTATATATACAATTATCGAGGCGATGATGCAGTATTATTCTTGCCTCATGATAGAAATTAGTGAGGCACTAAGGTAGACTATAGTTTTATATTCGTTGATTAAAGACCTTAAACAACGTAAAATTTTGGGGGCCTTTCAAAATCACACATTGAACATGCTAAAGAACGGCCCTGGTTAGAATATGTGAAACCCCCATTAGATTACGCTCCAAAAGAACCCTTACGTAAAGAAAGGAGGTCCCAACATATATGGAAGAAAAATGGTCCAAGTCTAACCGATCTGAGACTCCATTGCACAAAGATGGGACAAGATTCGGTCTTCGGATGCCAAAAATATTGCATCATATGTCCAAAGCATGTTGTACAGTAAATCAAAGCGATAAAACAACGATAGAAGTAAACTAGTTACTGAAGTTACCTCATAGTTGGGAACAAAGGTAGGGTATACACCATTCCATGGTGTAGGGTGTCCTGAAGTTAAGGGTAGTCCTTTAAGAGCTGTTATGCCTACTGTGGTTGAAACAGGGTTCTGCAACTGCTGTAACATAGCATAGGAGACTGGATTACCAAAATAACTTTCAAATAAAGGAATAGACTACAAGTTTCAGATAATAACATAGTACATGAGAAGTAAAGACTAGGGAGAAAGCTAGCAAGCTTGTTGTGAAGTAATGTTATGTATGTAATTTATATTTGCAATATGATATTCGGTCATTTATATTTTTCGTAATTAATATTCGCAAAAGTTGTATATATGAAAGGTAATTGTTTAATTCGAAACAGTTATCAAACCGTCCTTTTTCATTCATCACTAAATCATACAGAAAGCCAAAACGATAATTTTATGTCATTCTAAATGTCCATTCAGAACAATTACCAAACAACAAATTTTCATTCTATACTAAAAGCCTCTTAATCATTCTCATCACTTAATCATTCTGCACAAACTCATTCGGCATCTACTAACAACTCCCAAGTAGTACAAGAATACAGGAGAGTACACAAAACCGTGTTATTTGGATTATTGGTTACCTGTAATCTCCGAGTGTCGTGCACGTAATTCAAATGGGTTTGCTCTGAATTTTCATTTCTACTTGACCCTTCTCCAAGAGAAGGCGTTGAAATTCCCAAGCTTAAATTCAGATTGTGGTCGCTTCCTGTATCACATGGTAGAGAAACTTCACAAACTTCCCACTCACGCACGCACGCAGTGCTCAATAACAACATTTACAAGAAACAACACATACAGTGATTTTGGTACATGAAAATTACCATGATGAGATGCAGGAACCGTGTTCCCTCCATAAGTACTGGCCTCGAAGTTGGTCACGGCTTCTCTTCCATTACACTCGATGGCTGCCTTGTCATAAGCCCTATTTTCCAGAAAATAAAAAGGGAGATATTGTAAGATGATACCCTATTGAGGTTGCAAATAGAAAATTCTGGGTATAAAAAGGAAATCAGTATGAAGGAGAGAATGTATAATTCATGATCATTAGGACCTTGCAGCGTCTGCTTCACTGTCGAATAGCCCAAGATATATATACCTGAAATGCAAGCATTGTAATCTCCATGATGAAAATTAGGTCTGGAATCATTCTTCTTTCAAATTGGTATCAATTACTTGTTACCCCAACAAGGAAACGCACTAATTTCAGGTCAAGTTGATCTAAATCTAATCTAATCTTCAAGGTAAACACCACAAGTTTCTTTATAGTCAGAAGCACAAACAATGCATAATCTAAAACTTAATTTAGAAGAATTATAATTAGTAGATTCTCACTTTTTGCCTAAAAACTGCCCCATTCGAGCTTCCCATCGACCACATTTGTGCAGCGTCACCCCTCTGTACTTTGAACTTCCCCTCGAAAACCCTGTGCTCTGCCGTCGTAGTATATGCACAAATTCTTCTTTCGAGAAGTTCTTCATCTGTTTCAACCAAAAACGAAAAAAAAATTAATCAAATCCACCAAATTAGCAGCCTTCTAAATGAAAACGAAACAAAAAAGAAATCTCTTTAACAAAGTTCAAACCTGTTTCATATCCTCCTCATAATCACTCAGATTAAAATTGATATCTGCATCAACACCCCGGAATTTTATCGCAGCTCGATCATAAGCTCTTGATATCACAATCAAACAAACAAAACACAATTAGAAGCCACTCGCTAAGATCCAATAAACAACATAAAAGAAAGGCACAATAAAGACAACAAAATAATAATCAGTCACCATACCTAGCTGCAGCATGAGCTGTGTCAAATCCCCCTAAATTCAGAACAGAGGCCAACATTATAATAAATTACCAAAAATAGATGAATATGAAAATGAAAAAATAATCATTTTATACTAAAAATGGCAACATAAGAAAAGATGTAAGAATTTTTATATAAATATATTTTTACCTAAATAAACTTGTTTCCCACAATCCCTGCATCAAAACATAAAAAGTACAGATATAACTACAAGAAATGAAAGCGAAATATATAGAAAAAACATCAATAAAATTACAAGAGACAAATGAAATGAAATTATAACTAACCAGATATGAGATTCCCATCTACCAGTTCTTCGATAGAAGGTAACTCCTCTGTATTGTGAGCTTCTTGACCTTGGTCCCCTCCTACTTTTCTTCCCCACCAGATTCGGTTGTACCACAGGCTTCTGTTGTTGTACTTGAACCAATCTCATCTCTTGCAATTCGTTAGTGTTAGGGCACAACAACAATGAGTTAGCCTGATTCAAACTTCCTGAATCATTTCCACCTCCATGACTCACTGGAAACAGATGCCGAGTCACGAACTCAGACTGAGTCACAACCTGACTCCTCCGATCCTCATCGTAGTTGTTAGCGTCTCCGACTTTTAAGATGTCGAAATTGAAGCAGGAGAAGGTCTCACCGGCACCGCCGGCGGAGGTGGAGTCATCGTCGGCGTCTCCGGCATTACTCGAAGTAACACCATCCGCATTCAACACAGATGAATTAGAAGTGCCTGATTCCTCCACATCTCGAAACGCCGTCGTCTCATCTTCGTTAACAAAGTTGAGATTAAGATCCCACATCTCCTCAGCTAACAACAATATATGAATCGAATCTGTATCTATATGTATGTATGTATGTATATATATATATATCTACAATTTCAACGATTGATGAGATTAATTTTTCAAGTAACAAAACACTAATTCATATCATATTGAACTTCACTTGAAACAATGATTCTACAAGAAAAGTTTGGCCGGAATGGAAGGGAATGGGGCGGCCGGCGAACGGAAAGATGAAATAGGTGAAGGTAGAGAGTAGAGAGAGAATCATGGATGAGAGAGTGATTCCATTGGAGAGAGAGAGAGAGATAACAAAGGAGGGGAAACATGTCAGGTCCATTTTAAGAGTGAACATTTGTTTTCTGGTTACCGGTAAAGCAGGTTGCCACCCTCACTGAAAAAAAAAAATCTCCTTGCATGTCCTAAAATCTATATTATATTATATTATAAATATGACATAAAAAACTCTTAAAAACAAGTCTTAAAGCTTAATGTACCGTTATTTAATGTTAATTACTTAAAAAACAACCATAAAAGCTGTATGTACTACATTTAATGCTATTCATTAATTTTCAATCATTATCTCTAACTATTTTAACTCCCCTAAAATTATTTCCCACTTTAACTCCCCTAAAATAACTCTCAGCATATTTTAGATATAAAAAATCTAAAATATAATTAAAAAATCTTACAGAATATTTTATAAAAAAAATTATATTATTAAACCAAAATAAATTACATTATATTATTAAGTCTAAATTAAACAAATTTATATAAAAAAATCATTATCACTCTCTCACAACCATCCAAAATCGTAATGTAAATCGACAAAAAACAGAAAATAAAATGAAATATTAAAATCGTGATGTATCTAGCTGCATTGCGCGAGTACACTTCTAGTATAAATAAAAAATAAAAGTATTTTATACCATTCGATTACCCAAACATTTACTTGGTAAGTTTTTACTAGTTAAATTCAATGCTATCACTTATCTTATCGGGTAAGATTTTAGTTCATTAAAACGGTATCTTATGCAAAAAATTACCCGATAAGCGTTAACCCGGTAAGAGCCGTCACCCTCAGAGCATCTCCAACAGCTTTGCTAAAATAGAAAAAAATGGGTTTTTGTTCTCTAAATCTCTCCAACAGCTTTGCTATCTTGTTTGCTATAATAGAGAAAAGTTAAAAAATTTCCAAGTTTAGAGAATTGTCTAAAACTTGATGATAGGAGAGAAAAATTATTATTTTATTCAATTCCACCAATGAGATTCAATTTTTATTGTTTTATATTAAGTTTTTTTAAAGTACATTGGGATGATAAATTAAAGAATATTATAATAATATAAGTTGTTTTAAAATTTATAAAATAGCAAATCTGTTGGAGTTGAATGTAATATTTTTTAGAGATTTTTACTTTTGATTATCTAATTTAGAGAAATTATAGGAATGTTGTTGGAGATGCTCTCACTTACCGGGTAAGATTCTCGACCATTGTTTTCGCTCTTACCGGTTAATTTTTGGTCATTTCCATGTTCGTCGGTTAAAGTGATGTAACTTGGTAAGCTTGGTAAGTGCTTACTCGAGTAAACGTTTAGTAAACAGTCCCTAAGTGTCTATACAGTTAGTTTAGTTTGTCCAAAATAATGTATTATTTGACAAATATAAGCTAACTTATTTTTTAACATTAAGTAGGTTATTATTACTTATTCATAGATATTAATTTATAGTAATGAAAATTATTTAAAGAAATATTAATTATTTATAAATGTTATTAACTATATTAATTTTTTTATTTATTATTTAATATAATTAGATATCAAAAAGCAAATATAATACTCTTCCCGTATCAAAAATAAGTGTCTACATTACTATTTTAGTTTGTCCTAAAATAAGTTGTCAGGATCTGATTCTTAACAAGAATAATGAATCTCAGAAACAATATTAAAGAAGTTGCGGAAAAACACTTTAATATTCAAACTATCAATGTAATAGTAAAATATAAATCACAACTTGTAAACTTTATTGAATGATTTAAAGCTACAAGCTTTCACACAAAACCTCAATCTTGATGAACAGGCTCACCAAGACGAATTCTACTTCGCTAGAACTAGGGTTGTAAACTTTGAGGTTAATTCTCTCTCTAAAACAAAAACTCAGAATACTTGTTCTCAAAACTATTCTGAATACATCTATACATATACTGAAAATAAAAGATAATTACAAAACTTAAAAGATTTTCAGTATATTCTTCCATAATTATCTTCAAACCTTCCATGATTATCTTCAATCCTTGATCTGCGCATATCTTGATTATCACATAAGCAGTATTAAATCATAGCAGCATTAACACTCTGAGCAGTATTAATCTTCAGCAGTACTAACTATGCTTAGCAGTATTAATTTCTTCAAGCAGTATTAATCTGGCTCAGCAGCATTAACTTGTCTCAGCAGTAGTAACCATGTTGTACTGGCAGCAGTAATCATACTTGATTAAATCTTCAGTTCCCAACAAGTAGTATTAACCCTAATTTCAGTTAAGGCAGTACTAACCCACTTGCAGTATTAACTAAGAGCAGTATTAACTAACTGGCAGTATTAACTAACTAGCAGTATTAACTAACTAGCAGTAGTAATAATGAACCTGCAGTAGTAACTTTGCACTGGCAGCATTAACTATACTTACACTGTTGAAGCTTGTGATTAGTCTGAGCAGGGCAATACACTTCCTGAGAAAGATGATTAGTAGCACCAAAAAAAAAATAACAGGTATACAAACACTTTTTAAACATGAGCTCATTCAGAGTTGATCATGCCCACACTTGTGACCAAGAAAGTGAATCTACCCACATCAAAAGCTTTAGTGAACAGATCAGCAAACTGGTTATCAGTATGAACTTTAGCAACTTGAATAAGCTTCTTTTCATTGCAGTCTCTAATAAAGTGATACCTGATTTCAATGTGCTTTGTTTTGGAGTGCTTGACAGGATTGTTTACAATGCTAATAACACTGCTATTGTCAATGAAAATTGGAGTGTGAAGAAAGGTTACCCCATAGTCCAGCATTTGATTCTGAATCCATAGAACCTGAGAGCAGCAACTTGCAGCAGCAATGTACTCAGCTTCTGTTGTTGATAAGGACACTTTGGTCTGCTTGTCCACTGCCAGAAAGTATAATTTCTCCAAAATGATTTTCAATGGCCTTGTGTCAAACTTGGACAATAAAAAGAGTTTCTATATGTATCCAAGATTTTTCCAGGCAGTTATCACCACTGAATTGACGAATATACCTCAGTTTAATGAGGTATATGTACCTAAAATCCCTAAGGCAAGGTCTTTTCAAATATGAAAAGATATGCCAAGGACTCGGAAGGAGTTGACACCCCATTGTTCTCTACAATGATGGTGGTGTCCCACAACCAAGAAGGTATGGCATCAGGGTCAAGGCCCTCACTAGACCATCCCACTGATAGCCAAACCCAACCTTCAACCACTATATCACTACCTCAGTCCCTTGTTCTTAAGCCAACACTAGTTATAGCCAAAACTTATATTAAGAGAAAGGTACACAAGGCTCCTTCCCTTGTTGTACCTCCTACAAACCCAGAACCTCAAAGCCCTCTAATGGAGCATTCTCCATTAGAGAATATCCACAGGGAAACCACTGGGGTGTCTCCTAACCCCAAGGAGGTGCTCACTAAGGAAATGCATGAGCATGTGGGTGAGAAGGCTGCCACTACTCCTGCTAGCACAGAGGAGGCCAGTGGTAACATCACTAAGACCTTCCCCATGGCAACTTTGGGTGAGCAATCATCCAAAGGTCCCGGGTGCCCAGAAACCAAGGGAATAGGTGGTGCTTCAGCCTGGCTAGAGATCCCTATTAAACATTCCAATGATCCCTCAAAAGGGGGTAACACTCCTGGAGAAGGTGAGGATAGATATGACTACCAAGAATTGATTTCTGCCATGTCCAAAATGGCAACTGAACTTGATTCTCAAAAGAAGGTTGTAAATGAACTCAAGAAAGTCATCATCAATCAGCAAGAAGAGATCAGCACCTTAAAGAAGTTGGTTCAGAAGGTGGTTCAAAAGAAGAAGAAGCAAAGATTTGTGCTCAGAAGAAGGAACCCAGTGGATGATGCTCCCAAAAAGGGGGAGTCAGAAGCTGAGGTCAACATGGAGAATGCTAAGAAAAAGGGGGAGAAACATGGAGATGAGAGGGAGTTTGCTGGTGGTAATGGGGATAAAGCAAGCAAAGCAGCAGAAACAGCAGAAGAAACAGTTAATGCTGCTGAAATAAATGAAGCAGTAGAAATTGTTCAAGAGATATTAACATACCTCCTTAACAGCAATTTGGAAGAAATTGAGGTAGCTGAAGCATTAATCAAGGCTAAACATGACACTCCTAAGGTCAATTCAAAGACCAAAGGAGTTGTTATCAAAGACAATGCTGAGGTTATCAAGAAAACTTGTGCTGATAAGGTAGCAAGCAAGGACAAAGGCAAAACCAAGATAGTGGAATCTGACCAACCTCTTAAAAAGCAAAAGTTGATTGAGTCAGATGAAGCTTTGGCTAAGAAAATTCAGGCAGAACTTGAGCAAGCAGAAACAGTTCAAGTGGAGAAAGATAGGGAGATGGCAAGAGCTCTAGCTGCAGAGCTTAATGAAGTTTATCAAAAGAGTTTGGCAACATAGATGGCACAGAAGAGATCTGAAATTCCAAAGAAGCCTGTGATGATCAAAATGGGTGCAAAGAAGAGGCAACCTTCAAAGATCTACCTTGGCACTCAAGAGAGAAAGAAGATGATCACTTTCCTCAAAGGTGCTGTGGGAGTCAAAAGGGAAATGTTCACTAAAATGTCATTTAAACAAATCAAAGGTATGTATGATGCAGAAATGACCAAGCTACAAGGAAATGACAAATCCAGAGTTGAAGTGGAAAAGAAGATGAAAGAGAGGCATGACCTTCTAATACAAAAACCCTTTCCTGATGATCAAGAATCACCAAGGAAGGAAGCTACTCTAGGTGAAAGTTTGAGGACTTTGAAAAGAACAAAAATGATGGCAAAAAGAAAACCAACTAAGAAACCTATAGTGGATGAGGAAGAAGCTGAGAAAGAACAGAAGGTAGCTGAATAAGAAGGGGTACCTAAGTCTGATGAAAAGAAAGCTCAATCTCAGGAAGAACCATTAAGTATTTCTGATGTGAGTATGTACATGGTAGTGACGGAAAAAGTGCCTGAGCCTGTAACTGCTGAACCAGTTGGGGTCAAGCCTCCTGAGACTATTCACTGGGATACTCTGGAAGTAGATGGGAAGCAGTATATCAGGATTAAGAGGAAAGATGAAAAGTTTGAAGTGTATTCTACTTGGGCCAAGATTGTAAGAGTATGCTCCAGATCTGATTTAGAGGAAATGTTTGAAGTGGGGATGAAATTATATGCTGATAAGCTGAAAGCTCCAGGGATACCTGTTACAAAACTTGTGATGGAATATCTATGCATGTTGTTCAAGCCAGAGGAAGTTCAACATGTTATCAGAAATGTTTTCAAAACCATTAACAACTGGACTCTGTATGAAAGAAGTGGAGTATATGCACTGGCTATGGATACAAGTCACTTTGAATACTTCTTAGTGGATAGAGTTTACAACCATAGCAGGTTAAAGCTGCATGCTATGTTGAAGAAAAAGCTTGGTTGTGCACCAGATTCTGCAATGGCAAGATACTTGATTCAGAGAACTCTTAATCAAAGTTTGGGGCTGAATCGTGATATAGGTTTATGAACAATGGAGTTTTGGGAGCATCTGAAGAACTTGACTTCTCTGTTCTAAAAGTCAAGTTAGGGGGAGATTGTTGGGAACTGAAGATTTAATCAAGTATGATTACTGCTGCCAATACAACATGGTTACTACTGCTGAGACAAGTTAATGCTGCTGAGCCAGATTAATACTGCTTGAAGAAATTAATACTGCTAAGCATAGTTAGTACTGCTGAAGATTAATACTGCTCAGAGTGTTAATGCTGCTATGATTTAATACTACTTATGTGATAATCAAGATATGCGCAGATCAATGATTGAAGATAATCATGGAAGGTTTGAAGATAATTATGGAAGAATATACTGAAGATCTTTTAAGTTTTGTAATTATCTTTTATTTTCAGTATATGTATAGATGTATTCAGAATAGTTTTGAGAACGAGTATTCTGAGTTTTTGTTTTAGAGAGAGAATTAACCTCAAGGTTTACAACCCTAGTTCTAGAGAAGTATAATTCGTCCTGGTGAGAGTGATATAGTGGTTGAAGGTTGGGTTTGGCTATCAGTGGGATGGTTTAGTGAGGGCCTTGACCCTGATGCCATACCTTCTTGGTTGTGGGACACCACCATCATTGTAGAGAACAATGGGGTGTCAACTCCTTCCGAGTCCTTGGCAGATCTTTTCATATTTGAAAGAGTGAATTGTGGATTTGGTCCCTGTGGTTTAGTGATTTCTTTGACCATGGTCCTCATTCTATGTTTATTGTGGATTTGGTCCTTCTGGTATTCAATTTATTTTGGTCATGGTCCTTCTGACTAACACTTCCATTAACTTTGTTAAATCAAGGACCATTTTAGTCATTTTGCCTATTTTTTGTCCTTTTTTGATAAGAAAAATATAAACAATATTTTTATACACACAAACACACATGCATACACACATGTATATATATATATATATATATATATATATATAACGATATTAAAATAAATAAAATAAGATATTATTTTATGATTTAATTGTTTAATTTTTTTAAAATTAATTATATTAAATACGATTTAATTTTATTATTTTATTGTAATTGTGAAAAAAGATATAGTTTTATTGTTTTAATGTAATTAAAATTTCAATTTAAACAAATCAGATCATAAAACTATATCTTATTTATTTAGATCGAATAAAATAAAATATGGTTTTATGATTTGATTTATTGAATTAAAATTTTAATTAAGTTAGAGACGATTTAATTATATTGTTCTTTTACTATCATTGCAACAAACAAACTTATTGTTGATATTTTAACACAAAAAATCATTGAAAACCGTTGAGAAATGAACTATAATTTTATCATCTTAAAATTAGAAGCTCCAATTTTTATATTGTTTTTCAGTCAAAAACTCAAAATCAATTTTCATATTGTTTTTAGTATGATAAAATTAAAGTTCATTTCTCAACCGGTTTTAATGATTTTTTTGTGTTAAAATATCAACAATAAGCTTGTTTGTTGCAATGATAATAAAAGAACAATATAATTAAATCGTCTTTAACTTAATTAAAATTTTAATTCAATAAATCAAATCATAAAACCATATTTTATTTTATTCGCTCTAAATAAAATAAGATATAGTTTTATGATCTGATTTGTTTAAATTGAAATTTTAATTATATTAAAACAATAAAACAATATATATTTTTCCACAATTACAATAAAATAATAAAATAAATCGTATTTAATATAATTAATTTAAAAAAAATTAAACAATTAAATCATACAATAATGTCTTATTTTATTTATTTTAATATCGTTATATATATATATATATATATACATGTGTGTATGCATGTGTGTTTGTGTGTATAAAAATATTGTTTATATTTTTCTTATCAAAAAAGGACAAAAGATAGGCAAAATGACTAAAATGGTCCTTGATTTAACAAAGTTAATGGAAGTGTTAGTCAGAAGGACCATGACCAAAATAAATTGAATACCACAAGGACCAAATCCACAATAAACATAGAATGAGGACCATGGTCAAAGAAATCACTAAACCACAGGGACCAAATCCACAATTCACTCTATTTGAAAAGACCTTGCCCTTAGGGATTTTAGGTACATATACCTCATTAAACTGAGGTATATCCGTCAATTCAGTGGTGATAACTGCCTGGACAAATCTTGGATACATATAGAAACTCTTTTTATTGTCCAAGTTTGACACAAGGTCATTGAAAATCATTTTGGAGAAATTATACTTTCTAGCAGTGGACAAGCAGACCAAAGCAAAAGCAATGGTACTACTGAACTGACTCCATCCAGTAGTTTTTCTAGAAATACAGTGCATAAGGGTATGAACAAAGAACTGCCGTTGGGGAGAAAAGTTAGCTTTGTAAAATTTGAAAACACCCTGTTGGCCTTCATACCCCATTCTGGTGAGATTGGAAAACAAATCCTCATTTGAGATAGAGGTAATACCTGAGGCATCGTCTAGTCGTAGACTGATGCGAATGACCTCTTCAGAGACTATCAAGGGTTTGTCACATACCCTTATCTTGATACACTGCACACCGTTTTCAGTAACAGCGGTGGCATTGGCCCAAAATTGCTTCTGGAGCTCAATGAAAATTGGTGGTGACACAGTAAGAGCATAAGCTATATGACTGGTCTTGAGAAAATCAACTATTTGATGGAATCCAGCAGCCTGCTTCGGCTTTTGAAGCATTGCGATCTCGTTGTGTTCATCAATAAACGCCATGGATGCCATCGGTCTTGAGGATTCTTGACTGAAACACACTGGTTGCTTGAGAGAAAAGAGTTAGAGAGAAGACGAACAATATTCAAAGAGTCGTTGTGAGCTTTTAGGCGGGCAAAGAGGATATTTATATGATTCAGGAAAGAAGCAGTATTAACCCTAATTTCAGTTAAGGCAGTACTAACCCACTCGCAGTATTAACTGAGAGCAGTAGTAACCAACTAGCAGTATTAACTAACTGGTAGTATTAACTAACTAGCAGTATTAACTAACTAGCAGTATTAACTAACTAACAGTATTAACTAACTAGCAGTAGTAATAATGAACCTGCAGTAGTAACTTTGCACTGGCAGCATTAAAACTGCACTGGCAGCATTAACTATACTTACACTGTTGAAGCTTGTGATTAGTCTGAGCAGGGCAATAGACTTCCTGAGAAAGATGATTAGTAGCACAAAAAAAAATAACAGGTATACAAACACTTTTTAAACATGAGCTCATTCAGAGTTGATCATGCCCACACTTGTGACCAAGAAAGTGAATCTACCCACATCAAAAGCTTTAGTGAACAGATCAGCAAACTGGTTATCAGTATGAACTTTAGCAACTTGAATAAGCTTCTTTTCATTGCAGTCTCTAATAAAGTGATACCTGATTTCAATGTGCTTTGTTTTGGAGTGCTTGACAGGATTGTTTACAATGCTAATAGCACTGCTATTGTCAATGAAAATTGGAGTGTGAAGAAAGGTTACCCCATAGTCCAACATTTGATTCTGAATCCATAGAACCTGAGAGCAGCAACTTGCAGCAGCAATATACTCAGCTTCTGTTGTTGATAAGGACACTGTGGTTTGCTTCTTACACTGCCAAGATACTAGTCTTACACCCAAAAGCTGACATCCTCCTGAAGTAGACTTTCTATCCATATTATCACCACCCAAGTCACTGTCTGAATATCCAATCAAGTCAAAAGTAGATTCATAAGGATACCAAAGACCTAATCTAGGCTGCCCTCTTAAGTATCTGAAAATCCTCTTAACGGCTTGAAGATGTGACTGCTTTGGCTTGACTTGGAATCTAGCACACACACACTGGAAACATGATACCTGGTCTTGAGGCTGTGAGATACATGAGAGATCCAATCATTGATCTATAAAGATGGACATCAACATTCTCCCCCTCAAGATCAGCAGTGATCTGTTTGTGTGTTTCCATTGGTGTGCTTGCTGGCTTTGAGTCTGATAAACCATACTTATCTAGGATGTCTTTCACATACTTTGATTGACTTATGAAAATCCCATCTTTCTGCTATTTCACTTGAAGCCCAAGGAAGAAAGTGAGTTCACCCATTGAACTCATTTTGAAGCTCTTGTGCATCAACTCTTCAAAGTCTCTACACATCTAATCTTTTGTGGATCCAAATATGATGTCATCCACATAGATCTGAACAAGTAGGATGTCCTTCTTACTTCTTCTAATGAAAAGGGTCTTGTCAATTATTCCTCTTTCAAACCCATTTTCCAAGAGATAGGTAGACAAAGTATCATACCATGCTCTTGGGGCTTGATGTAGACCATAAAGTGCTTTCTTAAGTTTATATACTCTGTCAGGATATGATGGATTTTCAAATCCAGGGGGACGACAAACGTATACTTCTTCATCAATTGTTCCATATAGAAAGACACTCTTCACATCCATCTGGTATACCTTGAACTTCATAAATGAGGCATAGGCTAGAAACAGCCTAATTGCCTCTACCCGTGCAACTGGAGCAAAAACTTCTTCATAGTCTATGCCTTCTTCCTGAGTGTACCTTTGTGCCACTAGCCTTGCTTTGTTCCTGATTACTATTCCTCTCTCATCTTTTTTATTTCTGAAAATCCACTTGGTGCCAATTGCTCTATGACCTTTTGGAAGGTCCACCAAGTCCCAAACATCTTGCAATTTAAACTGTAGCAACTCTTCTTGCATGGCTTCTATCCAACTTGAATCTTTCATTGCATCATAATCCTTCTTAGGCTCAATCTGTGATAGAAAGCAAGAGAGTACAGTATGTTGCTGATCCTGCAAATCTTGAAGTTTGCTTTGATTCCTAGTCATCATAGGAGAAGTGATGTCTCCTATTACCAACTCAGGAGGATGATTCTTCTGAGTTCTTGTCTGATGACTAGGTTCTTCATTAAATCCCACATCTAAATTGGAATCATTTAAGTTAGCTGAGGGGATCTCATCAGTTACTTCTGGCTCTTCATGCTCTAAATTCTCCTCATCTCTTCTTTCTTCTTCACTCTGATTTGGTTCAGTAACAGTCTCCCTTTCACAGATTTCAACAAGGTTTATTGTAGGTATGGGAAAGATCACAGACTGAGGAATAATATCTTGTACTTGTTCTTCCCCTGATCCTCTACTTTCTGATCCTGCATGATCATCACTACTGAAACCCAAATAGTTAGTTAGTGAATCAATGTCAAATAACCATTGAGGACCTGACCCAATAGGATTTGGTGAGTTCTCATTGCATTTGACATTGTCACTTTCCTCAATTATTCTAGAAGAAGAATTAAACACTCTGTAGGCCTTACTCTGAGATGAGTAACCAACAAGAAAACCATCATCTGCTTTGATATCAAACTTTCCTAAGTGAGTTTTGGTATTGAGAATGGTACAAGGACATCCAAAAGGTTTGAAAAAACCAATAATTGGTTTTCTTTTATTTAAAAGCTCATATGGTGTCTTGTTTTTAGGCTTGACTACTAGAACTCTGTTTTGGACATAGCAAGCAGTATTAACTGCTTCAACCCAGAAAGTAATTGGAAGTTTTGAATCAGCTAACAGAGATCTAGCAGCCTCAATCAGTGTCATATTCCTTCTCTCAGCAACACCATTTTGTTGTGGAGTCCTAGGAGCACTGTATTGTCTCTCAATTCCTTTTTCCTCACAAAAGGTGTTTAGGTCAATATTTTTAAATTCAGTACCATTATCTGACCTAATGACTTTTACCTTTTGATTTGTTCGGTTTTCAATTCTTAGAATGAAGGATTTGATCAGTCCACTTGTCTCATCCTTAGTCCTTAGAAAATATACCCAAGTAAATCTAGAGTAATCATCAACAATAACTAAGTAGTATGATTTCTTACCTATACTCATAACATTTGTAGGACCAAACAGATCCATATGCAACAACTGAAGAGAAGAAGAAATTGTGTTTAACTCTTTGGACTTATGAGAAGTTTTGTGTTGTTTGCCTTTGAGACAAACAACACAATGATCATCACATGAAAAGACTTTTGAAGGCAGACCTCTTACAAGGTTGTTTTTAACAAGTTTATTCATTGTTTTAAAGTTCATGTGACACATCCTTCTGTGCCAAAGTGATGATTCATCCAAAGAGGCTTTTGAAACAAGACAGTTTAGGGATGAATCATTTGAAACATTTTCCATATCCAAACAATATACATTATCCTTTCTAGGAGTTCTTAGTAGTATCATCTTTTCATCAACTACCTTGAATCCAAGAGCAAGGATAATGCATTCTGAATCAGTGAATAATATACTATGCTTTTTGTCACAAACCTGTGATACACTTAACCGGTTGTACCTTAACTGCTCAACATAGTAAACATCTTCAAAGGTCATCTTACCTTTTGTTACATCACCCTTACCACTAATCTTACCTCCATCTGGAGTATTACCAAAGGCAACATGTCCTCCATCAATTTTCTTGAAATTCTTGAGGCAAGCCATGTTCCCTGTCATGTGCCTAGAGCAACCACTATCAACATGCCAGATGCTATTTCCCTTGAGCTGCTGGTTGCCCTGCACATAAGATAAATCAATTAGTATTGACTGGGAACCCAAGCCAAAGTGGTCTTGGGCCTCCCTTTCTCATCAAAGTACTTACACTCCTTTTTGATGAGATTTTTAAAATTAGAATACTCTTTACTAGAGTACTTTGTCAAGATGATTGGTCTAGAAGCACAAACACTAGAAGCAGTACTAATTTTAGAAGTACTAACAGAGTTAGCAGTACTAACAGGTTTAGCAGTACTAACCTTGTTAGAAGCACTAACAGAGTTAGCAGTATTATCATCTGATGAAGTACTAACAATGTTAGGTTTAGAAGTACTAATACTCTCAGCAGCACTAACATTGATAGCAACAGTATTGCTTCTGGCAGCACTATCTTTGTCAGCAGTAATATTTGTGGTAGCAGTACTAACAGTTTTAGTGCTTTTGGGAACCCACATCTTGACACTCTCTTTTACAGTCTTTTTCTTCATGTGGCTTTTAGATTTAACATGTTTCTTAGCCACATGATTCCTTTCATCCTTCCTATAACCAAAGGGTTTTTGCACAGATCTTTGAAAATTTATCCTTTGGTTAATAGGATTAAAATAACAGTGCTTGGCAAGATGGTTCATTTTGCCACATATGAAGCAAGGTTTTGGTTTGATGATTCTACTCAGATCAACTCCTTGTTTCTGAGCCCACTGATTATTCCAATTTCTTTGATTGCCCCTCCTTTTATCATGTTTTAGGGGCTCAGACTTATTACCTGCACACTGTTTGCAAAGACCAGGATTCACAACTGTAGTCTGCTTGTAATGGACCTTTTTAGACTTTCCCTCAGTCTTCTCTACACCATTAGATTTGACCCAATCCCTTCCACCACCCTCATTGGTAAGAATGTTATTTTCTAGGGGAATCTCACCACTCACAGTATTATCCTTACTATTACCAGCTTCTTTCTCAGTCTTGTCCTTAACAACTACTTCATCTAAAGGATCTATCTTAGTGGCTCCCTCATGCAAGTCCTTTCTATCCTTGGTCTCTAGCAAGTATGATTTGGTAGGGATGTAATTGTTGTTGTATGGTGGTGGTGTGGTATTGTATCCAATTCCTGGTTTAAGCTTATCATGGATTTGGACCTTTAGAATTGTATCCATGGCTTTAGAAGCATATGAAAACTTTTCCACATCCAGCTTAACCTTGGCTAGCTCTCCTTTCAACTTTTCATTCTCCTCTCTAGACTTTGTCAGTTGAATTTCTAGATCATTTTTCTCCCACTTCCAGTAATTTGTATCATATGTGTGTTGAAGTTCATTGGCTTGGAACCCTTTTATTTGTTCTTCAAACCTCTCAACAATTTTCACATAGTCTTTTCTATCCTTTTCTAACCTCTTAAGGTCATCACTCATACTCTGGTTGTGATCCCTGTACCTTTTAACAGTGTCTATGCCAGTTTGAGAACAGAGATTAGAAAGTACCTCAGTTGGGAGATCTGAAACCTCTGCCATGAGAGCTTGATTTTGAATGGTCTCTTCTGCTTGATCACTCCAGTCAAACCCCATTCCTTGTTGAGAAACAAGAGCTTGAGCAGAGTTTCTGTTCTGGTTGAAACTTCCAGTCTAAGCTTGTTGATGGTTGTTATGAGACACTCCACTTCTGCATTCCCTGGCAAAGTGTCCCTTCATGTGACACTTGTAGCACTCCACCTTTGACTTATCAAAGCCTGCTCCATCTTCTCTTCTTTGGGAGAAGTTGTTCCTCCCAGTCCTCTTGATGAACTTCTTCACCCTCATAGAAAGCATGGCCATCTGCCATTTAATATCCATCTCTTCAAGATCATCAGGATGAAGCTGTTCCAAGTCATCATTGATTAAAGAAGAGTTACCATGGCTGGAAAGAAAGGCTTCAAACACAGATTCATTGCCTTTTTCTTGATTTACTCCATTAGCAGCATTAACTGATTCAGGGTTAGCAGTAGAATCAGTTGATGCTGATAGGAGTGCAACATTGTGAACATATCCAGTAGGCTTCTTCTTTGCTTCCACCTCATATTCAAACACTCTCAGATCATTATACAAATCATCTAGTTCCTTTTCTTCCAACATGTCATTCTGTCTGAATGAGACAGTGTACATGGTCCATTCGTCTCCAAGAGATCTGAGGAACTTTCGGTTGACATCATCTTGTTCCATCTGAACTCCAACAGTAGCCAACTCACCAATTAATTTATTGAATCTATCAAAAGTTTGAGTCATAGACTCATTCTTTGAAGATGTAAAACTCTCATATTGCTGCTTGAGAATATCCCTTTGATTCCTCTTAGTGCTCTTGGTGCCAGCAAATCTCTTCTCTAAAGCATTCCATAGAATATGAGCATCAGTGCAGTGATGAAACTGATGTTGATACTCATTAGGGATGGCCAAAAGTAGGGTGCTTAAGGCTTTCATCTCCAATTGTCTCACTTTCTTTTCAGCATCAGTTTTTGGAGGTGGTCTTCTTCCATCTTGTCCAATTTTACCTTCAGCAGAGGGACTATTCTCAACAATGTCCCACATAGAAAAGTTTGTAAGGAGAATGTACTGCTTGATCCTAATTTTCCACATGTCAAACTCATTAGGTTTGAGCATGGGAACCTTTGAAACAAGAGTACTGGTTGATTCAACTGTGTTGTCCATGATGAATGAAGGTTTCTGAGAATACTAGGCTCTGATACCACTTGTCAGGATCTGATTCTTAACAAGAATAATGAATCTCAGAAACAATATTAAAGAAGTTGCGGAAAAACACTTTAATATTCAAACTATCAATGTAATAGTAAAATATAAATCACAACTTGTAAACTTTATTGAATGATTTAAAGCTACAAGCTTTCACACAAAACCTCAATCTTGATGAACAGGCTCACCAAGACGAATTCTACTTCTCTAGAACTAGGGTTATAAACCTTGAGGTTAATTCTCTCTTTAAAACAAAAACTCAGAATACTTGTTCTCAAAACTATTCTGAATACATCTATACATATACTGAAAATAAAAGATAATTACAAAACTTAAAAGATTTTCAGTATATTCTTCCATAATTATCTTCAAACCTTCCATGATTATCTTCAATCCTTGATCTGCGCATATCTTGATTATCACATAAGCAGTATTAAATCATAGCAGCATTAACACTCTGAGCAGTATTAATCTTCAGCAGTACTAACTATGCTTAGCAGTATTAATTTCTTCAAGCAGTATTAATCTGGCTCAGCAGCATTAACTTGTCTCAGCAGTAGTAACCATGTTGTACTGGCAGCAGTAATCATACTTGATTAAATCTTCAGTTCCCAACATAAGTGTCCACCTTCAAAAGTAAATGTTCACTTTCCCATTATACCCTTGATTAGGGGTGTTCGCGGTGCGGTTTGGGGCAAACCGCAAACCTCATGTGCGGTTTGAGTATTTTCCCAAACCGCACCGCATATGTCTCAAACTACACCGCGAAATGCGGTGCAGTGTGGTTTATACGGTTTGTCCCTATCGCACTTTATGCGTACAATCGAAAATTTTATAAGTTTAAAATACATTAGAAAATCAACGATTAAGTGACCGTAGTCCAAAAAATAAAGAGTTTCAAACTTTGATTACATCCAACTCCAAAATGCATGATTAAAAATAGTCAAAGAAATAGTCTAAAAACATAAATTGTTTCAATACGATAAACGGATAAAGTTTAGTGACGTCTCCAACTTTTTCTTTCGTCTTCATTTTGAATCCCATTTGCCAATGCTCAATTCTTTATTCAAGATCAACAACTTCATTACCATCTGAAAAGCCATCAACAATATGAACAAAAATATAAATTAAGCAAACAAATAATATGATGAATTTTTTTTAACAATAATAATTAATAAGTAATTTTACCTGAAACACCACATTGATATGTTTCTGTATCCTCTAGTAGTGACCCCATATCTAATGCCAACTTTGAGGTTCTCAACCAATTCTGACAACATATCAAAGCTTGAACTATGCTTGGGCTCAAAGCCATCAAAGAAACAAATTTAATAACAATCCATCAACAAAGAAAAGTAACAACAAAAATAAGCCATCAAGGAAACAAATTTAACCTACAACCCATCAAAGAAACAAATTTAATTCAAAAAATCTAAGGTGACGTTTATTTTTTAAGAGATCTAAAATCTTATTTTAGTTATGATTAATAAGAGGTGGTGTGTAAAAAAGTCTGAACGATTCAGATTTAAGAGCCATTAAGAGGTTTAAACAAAACAAACAACCCCTAAGTCTCATCAAGGAAACCATAAATTATTAAACAAAGAAGCATAATGTAATCAATAGAGAAATAGAATTTAAACAACAAATTTAATAATCTAACATAAAGAATTCCTAATTCGGATACACATAGGTGACTACTGACTAATAGTAATGAAATGCCTTTAGATGTCGATTGAGATTTGAGAAGGAAGAAGTCGTGAGGTTTGAACTCAGATTCTTGAAAGAACAACAGAAGTCGAATGAGAAAGTAGAACATAAGTGGTTTCAAAATCAGAAGGCAGAAGTCGATTGAGATTTGAAGTGAACTCAGATTCTTGAAGTCGTGAGGTGAACGTCGTGAGATGATTGAACACAGAAGACCGATGTAGATTGAACATTGAACACAGAAGACCGAAGTCTTGAGGTAAAGTCGTCCTTCCTAAGGGCTGAGTCGTGAACGTGATGCGTAAAACAAACCTAGGGATTTTTCAATTTGTTGGGCTTTAAAAGTTAAACGGCTTAAAAATAAAGCTTACAAAATATAAATACTTAAAGTCCAAAATTAAAAGTTAAAAAGACAAGCTCAATTATCTATATAGAGGGGTGTTCAAATGCAACCCATTTACATGGTGCAACCTTTGCAACCCCTCTATCCACCACACATTTTATGTAATTAAAAAAAAGGAAAAAAACTAAAAGTAAAATGTGTGGTGGATAAAGGGGTTGCATGGGTTGCACCATGTAGAGGGGTTGCATAATAACCTACCTCTCTCTCTCTCTATATATATATATATGTGTGTGTGTGTGTGTGTGTGTGTGTGTGTGTGTGTGTGTTTAAAATAAAAAATTTAAAAGTAATATAAAAGGTGCGGTGTGGTTTGAACCGCGGTTTGAAAACTCAAAACCGCAAACCGCACCGTATAGTGCGGTTTGGTAAAAATGCAAACCGCACCGTGAAAGTTCTAAAGCGCATTTTGCGGTGCGGTGCGGTGTGGGCGGTTTGTGCGGTTTGGCGGTTTGGATGAACACCCCTACCCTTGATTATGTGATGGAGAAAAGTTCTCTTTCTATAATTGAGGGTAAACTTGTCTTTTTGTTAATTAAAAATTGTAATAAATACATATTCCTAAAACTGTGTGTCATTTTCATTGTGAACATTTATTTTGGGACAGATGGAGTAATTTTAAAAATATTTGTGTAAGTTACATAAAAATTAAAGGAATACTTATTTTATTCTATAGATAATTAGAATATATTAAATAACTTTAATAAAATATTTAATTTAATTATTAATTATACTTTTTTAAAAATATTAATTAATTAGAATATGTGAGGTTGACTATTTTATTGTTATTCATATTATATGTAATTACATTCATAGATTTTTTTTTGAACAACAGAAAGTACCTTTATTATCAACCAAAAACCAACCACTTACAAAGAGAACCAAGGCCCGAACAAATTACATCAAACACGCAGCTAAACAACGCAAAAACCACGAGTTTGCAACAACTAAAGAGAAAGGTTTGCAAGACACAAACCCAACCAAACCAACCGACAAAAAGAGTTCATACTTGATCAATGAATATAACAAACCGAATATCCGAACCGAAGCACTCGAACAAGCCAAACCAGACAACGAATTGGAACGACCAACAACTGTTTTTGGATAGCACCGTGTCAATAACCATCAGCCTGTAAAACAACAGAACTTAACCCCCTTGACAGCCAATCACGGAATCATGTCGTCCCCTTTATGCTACCCGAACCGACTTCAAAGATCCATCTGCCCGTAAACCCAACGGATGCCCCTCTACCTGAACTCTCTTGCCCCCGGACGCTCTTTCGAAGAGCCAGTTTCACAGTCGCACAGACGAGGAGCAACCCCAACCGTCACCGTACTTAGTCCACACGCAGACCCACAAGTAGACCTGACGCGATCGAGATGAAGAAAATTAGAGCTAGCTTGGCCGACGTACAACCTTACCGAAACGTCCCAATGCGGTAGTATCGATCCCTCCTTGCTCTTTACGGTACAACCTTTAAACGCGCATCCTCCTAAGCACCTGCAGCAACCTTAAATCCCAACATTTACCCACATGAAAACTAGTACACAACAACCTCCTAGACGATCGACCAAACCACAAACCCTTTAGACAACAGTTGACAACAGGTTGATAAATGCTTCTGAATCGTGTCCTCTCCCCTCGCTGCAACATCACAACACATTTAGAGCTGATCCCGACCCGAAACAACCCCATAAAATCTGTGAACTCACCCAACGATTTGATCGTTGTTGACATTTATGTTGCCCGACAACCAAGTGACCTAGTCCACGCGATGTTTCTTCGACCTCCTACTCGTCCATCCAAACGCGGTCCTTTGTCACTCGAAAAATAAGTCGTTAAGACGACTCTTCTCCGCTTTAAAAATGATTTTATTCCTGTATTCCAAATTAAATATAAAAACGACCACTTCACCCCTATCCAAAACATGCTACCATTTAGACTCCCGCCCTCGACCGCTTCCGCTTGCAATAATTTTTGAAGAGAATCAATCCCCGCTATAGATTTATTCCACCATCTTCCTATTCGCGCCCAAATTATTTTCACCTCGTCGCATCCTACTAAAGCATGATCACTACTTTCCAGCACTTTCGCGCATTGTGGACATAAAATGGAATCGAGATCAAAACCCATCTCACTAAGCACCGACCAACACGGGATCCTCCCCAGTTTCACTCTCCAAATGAAAACACAAACTTTCTTAGGAACCAATGGACACCACAAAGTCTCTTCCGTACTTTCCACTCCACCACCCTACCCTCCTCTATTACTTTCCGAAGCTTTTTGACGTTGAAGCCGTTTGCTTTATCGATCACTCATTCCCACTTGTCTCTTCTTCCTCTCGAAGGCTCCCACCCTTGTACCATCCTCAAAAGCTCCTCCAGCTCGCCACACTCTCTACCTCTCGGAGACCTTCTCCAATTCCACCTCCACACCCATCTATCGTCTACCCAATCTCCCCTCTCCGCTATTCTTGCCTTTTTATCAACCTCCAACCTAGCAAGCCTCTTAAACTCAACTTCAAGAGGGTTATTACCCAACCAATTTTCTACCCCAAAACCCGTCTTCCATCCGTCACCTACTAACTCTCTAAAAGATCCCGAGAAATTAACACCCTCCGAATCTAACTCTTTTCCCACTCTAATAATATTTTTCCAAGTAGAGAACCCCCTTCGATCCCCCAATTCCCCTCTTATAATCCCCCACCTTCCCCATATATGCTTTCAATGACACTCACCCAAAGGGCTTCCTCTTCCGAGAGAAAACGCCACCACCATTTTCCCAATAAAGTCTGATTCACCACATGTAACCTACCAATATTTAGACCCCCTTTTTTAAAACTCCCCAAAGCTCTATCCCATTTGACCCATGACATACATTTTTCCACTCTCCCCCGTCCCCCCTCCCCAGAAGAATCTATTGCGGACTCTCTCCAACTCACTTACCACTCCTCTCGGGGCTCGAAACATGGACAAAAAGTACAAAGACATGATTCCAAGAACCGATTTAACCAACGTTAATCGACCACCAAAAGAAGTAATTTTTTCCTTCTTTTGATTTTACCTTATCGATTATCGGCTTCCAACTATTTAACTTTGTCATCAACGCACCAACCGGAAGGCCAAGGTACACAAACAGTAACGTCCCCCATTCACAGCCAACCCCTCTCGCCCAATCTTGAATTTCCGTTTCTCGTATCCCCATTCCAAAAATCTTTCTTTTCTTCAAGTTAATTTTCAACCCCGAAATAGTTCAGAAACAATCAAGAATCTTCAACAAATTTTTTAGATTCGATAAACTCCACTTCCCGGAGAAAATCGCATCAGCCACGTATTGAAGATGAGAGATCGTCACTTCGTTATTCCCTATCTTGATGCCTTCATACAAACCCTTTTCCAACGCTTCCTCCATTAAAATATTCAATTTTTCCGCCACGACAAGGAAAAGGAAAGGAGCGAGCGAATCTCCTTGTCTTAGCCCTCTACCCATCCTGAATTCTTTCGTTGGCACTCCATTAACTAAAATCGACATTGTGGCGGAATGAAGACATGCCTTAATCCACCCGATCCATTTTCTTCTGAACCCCATTTTTTCCAATCTTTCTAATAAGAACTCCCACTCCACCAAGTCGTACGCTTTCTCGAAATGCACTTTAAAAATCAACCCACTTTTCTTCTTTTTCCGAATATAGTCAACCACCTCATTTGCTATAAGAATACCGTCTAAAATGTGTCGCTCTTTAACAGAAGCACTTTGCACTTTGTTAATCACTTTACCCATCACACTTTTCAATCTCTCCGTAAGAATTTTGGCCACCATTTTGTACTACACCCTGATTAAGCTTATCGGTCTAAAATCTCCTAGTCCCTCCAAATTTGGTAATTTCGGGATCAAAGTGAGAAACGGCGAATTACAACCCAGGCTAATAGTCTCCTTCTCCGAAAACCAATGTACCGCCACCATCAAGTCTTCTTTAATTAATCCCCAAAACCGCTTCATGAATCCGAATGTAAATCTGTCCGGCCCGGGCGATTTGTTACTACCGCACCCTTTAACCGCATTCCATACCTCTTCCTCTTCGAACGGTCTCTCCAAAAAAGCGGATTCTTCACCCAAGATTCTATTAAATTTCCCACTAATAAGAGAAGGACCCTTGATACACCCGCTTCCAAACTTGCACTTGAAAAACTCAAAGACATGATTTTTAATTTGAGACGGTTCATCGACTCACTCCCCGTTGATGTTCAAGCCTCTTAACGAATTTTTTCGTTCTCTAAATTTCATTGACGCATGGAACAGTTTCGTGTTTTCGTCGCCTTCTACAATCCACTTCACTTTAGCCTTTAGTCTATCCATTACAAATTTTTTCTCTTCAAGATCAAGCCACTTTTCCTAGCTAGCAACCATTCACTTTTTTCCGACTCCTCCCATTGACTCGATTCCGCATTTGGATCCATTTGAAGAAATTCACTTTTAGCCTGGGAAATTTCATTATCCAGATTACCAAATCTTTCTCTACTCCAACTTTTTAGTGCCTTTTTCATGTTTTTCAATTTATCCCTAAACTTACGATCCGGTTGGGAGGAATTCACCTTGCATCTCTAAGCTCCGCAAACCACGTCTTCAATTCCATCTTCCTTTAACCATACATCAAAAAACTTAAACGGTTTTGGGCCAAAATCTACTTTTCGTCACCCATCACAATTGGAACATGATCCGACCACACCCTCTCTAAAGACTTCACCCCTAAATTCCTCCACAAATCACCGAATTCTTTTGAAATTAGAAACCTATCAAGTTTACTAAATCTGATCCTATCGTCGCTAATTCTAGTGAACTTCCTTCCATGCATCGGTACCTCAATCAAACCGCTATTGTTGATGAAATCATTGAAATCCTCCATGCTTCTTGGAATCAAAATTGCGTTTAATCTTTCTCCCTCACCTCTTACCTCGTTGAAGTGTAACACCCGTAATTTTCGGTAAGTAAATGCCACCCGGATGTCTCTGTGACTTGTAAACAGTGGGATTTGTGTTGGGAAAACATTATCTAAAGTCCCTTGGAGTATCGGGAGTGTTGGCACTGAAAAAGTTGGATTTCGGGGCTCCAAAAAGGTCCCGCTACAATGCCCGACGACTATGGCAGTGTCATAGTCGCACTGTCACAGTCGCAGAGAAAGGTTAGAGGCCAGGGGGTGCTTGGCGACATTGACAAGCAACATTTCCCCTGGGCAATGTCGCTGGTCATTGTCGCACCAGTATCCAGGCTGTTGTTAAGACGCGATTTTCAGCCTTTTTCCTCATTTTCTCTTCTCCAACTCCCTCCATTCTCTCTCAAAAACGTTTCCCCTTCCTTCCCCTCAACCCTAACTCATTTGGGTCAAATCCTTGAGCTCTTGAAGTGTTTCATCATCAAGTGGTGAAGATTGGAAGCTTAAGTCAAGGGTTCACCATCTTCTTCTTCAACCTCAAGCTCCATGGTAGTGTTTTCTAGGTTTTCATCAAAACCTAAAGGGTAAGTATATCCCTTTAATTTCTAAACCTTAATATAAGTTATAAATGTCTTCTTGATGGTTTCCTAGCATTTGGTTTCTTAAATTTCGGATTGTGATGGTTTAGGAGAAATTAGGTCAAAATTAGGGTTTCGGTCAAGATTGGGATTTTAATGTAATGTGTTTGGGGTTCGATTCTAAATGTGATTATTTATGGATGAAATTTGTGTATCTAGGTTTATGGAGGTTTCGACCTTGAAGATGCAAGCTTCCTCAAAGAAGCTCAAAGCTTAGAGGTTTCGACCTAAATCTAGCGAGGTGAGTTCAAGTTGATTTGTGAAAACAGTGTGCATACCAAAATGTTTATTTTAAAGTGTTTGTGTTTTACATTAAAATGTTAATTGCTGATAAGTTTAGTTATTTGGAAGTGTTTAACTTGGTAAACTTATAAAACACCTATCTTGGGGATTTTTGAGTATGTTGTTAAATGCATCGAAATGAAAATGATTTGATGACTTATTTACCTAAATGGAAAGTATTGGGTAAGAACGCATTTTTATGATTGTTGGTATTACGTGCATTTTGTATCGTGAAAAGTTTTAAAATACCACCGTGCGAGTCATGGACACTTGGTCATTCCCAACCTTGCAAACATTTCTGAACTTATAACCTTTGGTTTTGGGAAAAGATGTAACTGAAGTATTTTATTGAGTAAACCGGTGATATTGGTATTTAAATGATTTATCGGGTGGGTATAAATCTCTTGAGTAATTGTCATTTAAATGTGTGTCATGGGATGTTTTAGAAAGAGTAAATGAGATTATATATTTGTTTGGAAAATGATTTACGTTGGAGTTTGTTCATGTAGTCGAAGCATGTGTTTGCATAATTGTGGTCTTTGCATTTTATTGCATTTTGCGGATTTTAGCATATGGTCGTTTGTAACACCCTAAAAATTTTAAAATTTTAAAATTCGGAAATTTGGCAATATGACTTTTGTATTTGATATAAACCTCCCATAAAGGGGAAAAGTACTAAGCCTTTACAAAAAAAACCTGCGAACGGATAAGGAATTCAACAACAAACTAATCTAAACATAAACTATCTAGATTACATCGGTTGTCAATCCAAAATCACCAAAAGATGGGACTTGAACAAATGACCAATGTCAAATACTAGTCATCTCAAAAATGCCTCGAGACCAAGCTCGTCACTCAAACCCTTGGCAACCAACCGATAAGGGAACCTGTTATACACATCATTTGAGAAAAAGTGTTAGGATTAAAGCCTAGTGAGAACATACAGTTTATAATATTAAGAAATATAAACAATTGTATCAAAAGGAAATATTTTCAAGAAGGTTTAGTTTACATTCGAAAACCTTTGCCACAACCGGTCCTTTTCAATCCAAGACTCATCATACGATGACAAAAGATAACCATTCTACCAAGGACTGTAGCGGAACACAAAGTAGGCCACAATCCGAGTTATGAGTCAGACACTTGGAATCCATGTCCATAAACACACAGGTCCGTACTACGATGTGAGGGAGGGCTACCGAGGAAACCAAGTCTTACTCGTTCACTAGGACTACACTATGATCCATGGCTAGTAACCAATCTCACATAACCGTACCAAATGGCCCCCGAGGATCATATGCATCCATAGTTACAAAGAGGGGAAAATATGATCCATGGCTAGTAACTGGTCTCACATAACCGTACCAAATGGCCCCCGAGGTTCATATACATCTATTTTTACAAAGAGGGGAAAAGACATCCCAAAATATAATCCGGCTCAATACCTAGGGATCCACTAGTAATAGTCTAGACTTGTCACAATTTCATTTGTGACTAACCAAAGCTAAACATATAGCTTCCAACAACATTTACTTCCCAAATTTCATTTTCCAATTTTAACTGCCGATAAGAATGGAAATCATAAAATGAGATTACACATATTCCTCCAAGTACTTCACCATAAATGTGCAAGAAATACTTTATTTTAACACATATCAAATGGAACCCTTCATTTTAACAAAACCTAGCAAGAACCCTAAAATCTCCCAAAACTCAAGTTAGGTCAAAATGTGATAATCATAAATCCAAAACCAATGAGATATATAGGAGTTCAAAATATAAGTTTTGACATGTATAAAGTTTAGAAATGATAGTAGGAACTCACCAAGTGGGTTTTTGAAGAAAACCCAAACCCTAGCTTAAAACCCTTGGAGAAGATGACAATGGAGGTTTGGTTTAAAGTCCAAAACTCGAATCCTTGGTTGAAACTCCAAGTCTCCAACTTCTTAGCAATAAATGATGTAGATTTGGGTGAGGAAACCCTAATTTTCGGATGGTTGAAGTTATGAGGGTTGAGATAGAGTTGGGGAAGGTAGTTGAAAAAATTAAATGAGAACCAAAGGAGGAAACCCGTATTTGGGCATCCAAAGGATCTCGTGGGTTATGTCGCGGCCTCAAGTCGGGGCATAAGTCGCCCGTGTTCCTGAAATGGAAAACGGACAATGGATCACGTGGCTTATGCCACGACTTACAAGTCGCGATGTTACTCGCGTAGTCCACTGTTTCCCAGTCTAAGAATCAAGATTCAACACACGAATTTGGCTAAACACACGATACACATAAACAAGGTAATCACAAGATAACTAAGATCTAACAATACACAAGGCTTGAAGTCTTAACGCTAGAATTTACACAACGAAAATCGAGGTGTTACAATCCTCCCCAATTTGGAGATGATTTCGTCCCCGAAATCCCAACTACTAGAAAAGATGAGGAAATCTTCGCTTCATATCCTCCTCAGTGTTCCATGTCACATTGGCTCCCCGATGATGCTTACACTGCACCTTGACCATAGTGACCTCCTTGTGACGCAATTTCTTAGACTTTCTCTCTAAGATAGCGTCGGGTTCTTCTACACAATGGTTACCTTCATCCACTCTTAGTTCGGAGAGAGGAATGACGCTTTCTTCCTCCGCCAAACACTTCCGAAGGTAACATATATGGAACGTGTTGTTGATTCTACTCAACTCTGGCGGCAGTTCCAATTGGTAGGCTTGCAAACCCACCCGCTTAAACACCTTAAAAGGTCCAAGGAAACGGGGACTCAGCTTCCCATGCTTTCCGAACCTGATAATGCCCATCCATGGCGACACCTTAAGCATTACTCGGTCACCCACTTGAAACTCCATCGGCCGCCTCTTCTTATCGGCATAGCTTGTAACACCTCAAAAATCAGAGTAAATTAAAACCTGGAAACCTGACAATATAACGAAAGTAAAACCATAACTTTTCATAAATGGGATCAGTCCTCAAGACTATACAATCCTATACAAGGATTTCATCAAAAGAATGGGACTTAACAATGCCCAATAACAATACTAATCAACTCCAAAAACCTCGAGACTCAAAACTCGTCTCTCCAAAAACCCCGGCAACCCACCGCTAATGGAAACCTGATACACATACCATTTGAGAAAAAGTGTCAGACTTAAAGCCTGGTGAGAACATACAGTTTATGAAGCTCAAAAGATAAAACATTTGCATCAAGATAACATTTCCAAAGAGATTAAGTTTACAATTTAGGTCCTCGCCACAATCGGGCTTTTTCGTTATAAACATACCACAAAAGGACCGAAAATAAAATATTTTACCAAGGATCGTGGCGTAACACAAAGTTAGGCCAACAATCCGAGTTACGAGCTAAACCAATTGGAGTCCGCGGATACGAATCACAAAGTCCGTGCTTCAACGTGAGATCAAGCCCCAAGCGCAAAACCAAGGTATACTCCTTCACTAGGATCACTATGAACCATGACTAGTATCCGGCCTCACATAACCGTACCAAGTTGCCCCCGAGGAACAAGTGATCCATAGCTACAATTCTGGGGAATGTAACATCCCAACAATACAGTCTACTCCAAAACCTAGGGATCCACTAGTAATGGTAAGGACTCGTCACAGCAACGTATGTGACCAACCATAAATAAACATATGGTTACAAACACATTTTTATAAACAAAATGCTATTCCCAGTTCAACTTCTGGTAAGAATGAAAATCATTTAAAAGAAGTTCCTTTGAATATTTCTTTCGCATAAACGCACAGGTAAAACATCATTTTACTTTTAAAATAAGATAAGATCAAAAAGGTAACTTTTGATATGTATACAGTTTAAAATGATAGTAGGAACTCACCTCTGTTTCCTTCTTCTTAACGAGCGCTACCTATGACAACACCGAAAGAATCGGTAAGTCGAAATACAGATAAACCTCTCGTTACTTGAATAGGACTCAAAGACACAGAAGCTAACAACTTAACAGAACCTAATCCGGTCAAAGGCAACAACCGGTCGAACACCACCCCGGTCGAACACCTCCCCGGTCCAACACTACCCCGGTCGAACAGGAAACACCGGTCGAAGGACAATCCGGTCGAGTCAACCATCCGGTCGAAGGACCATCCGGTCAGATCAACCATCCGGTTGAAGGACCATCCGGTCGAAGGACCATCCGGTCGAACGACCATCTCCTTTGTTCATCAAGAACAGTTCGGTGCAGATGATGAACAACACGATGCAGAACCCAGATCCAAATGAGAAATACTCAGATCTCAACATGGAACGGTTCAAAACCTTCACAACGAGATTCTACACGGCTAAAAGCATTCAGATCAAAGCATTAAGCTAGATTCGTACCTCGATTTGCCCGAAACGATCGACCCTTTACAAAGCTTCTTCCTGCCTTTCTTCCTTTCTCTCTGACTTCTCAAAACCAAAACTGATATTTGTGATATTTATCAAAATATCTAATTTGATTTTATATATATATAACCCAAGTTACATTTAACCCCCCTGAACTTTGGGTAACGGTCAACTTCTCACCCAATCCCAAAATTCAGGGTGTTACATAGCTCTTCTGCCGATCCTGAGCCACTTTCAATCTTTCCCGAATGCTTTTGACCTTATCGGCCATCTCTTGCACGATTTCAGGTCCGGAGAATTGCTTCTCTCCCGCTTCGAGCCAACACACGGGAGTTAGACACTTCCGCCCGTACAACGCCTCAAATGGTGCCATTCCGATACTCGCGTGATAGCTATTGTTGTAAGAAAACTCCACCAAAGGTAGGTGAGAGTCCCAACTACCCCCCAAATCAATGACATAAGACCTCAACATATTTTCCAGCGTTTGGATCATTTTCTCGCTTTGACCGTCGGTTTGTGGATGGTAAGCCGTACTCAACTTCACTCGCGTACCAAGCTCTTTCTGAAAACCATCCCAAAAGTTCGAAGTGAACCGACTGTCGCGATCCGACATGATCGACAAGGGTACTCCATGCCTCGAGACCACTTCATCGATGTAAAGTTTTGCTAACTTGTCCATCGGTAAGGTCTCGTGCATAGCCAAAAAGTGAGCGCTCTTAGTCAATCTATCGACTATTACCTAAATGGTATTGTGACCTCGAAGAGTTTTAGGCAACTTTGTCACGAAGTCCATGGTAATGTGTTCCCACTTCTACTCGGGGATTTCCAAGGACTGAAGACTCCCATACGGTCGTTGATGTTCGGCCTTTACTTGTAAGCACGTCACACAATGCTCCACGTAACGCGCCACATCAAGTTTCATTACCGACCACCAATAATGTAGCTTCAAGTCCCGGTACATCTTTGTACTTCCCGGATGAATGGAATACTTGGACTTGTGCGCATCCTCAAGAAGTTGCTCACGGTTACCCCCAACCTTAGGTACCCATACACGACCGTTGAACATTTTTACCCCACGACTATCTTCCGTTAAGAGCAAACGCTGCTTTGTCATGACTTCATCCTTGAGGTTCTCCTCCAACAATGCTTCTACTTGCGGTGCGTTGATCTTCTCAACAAGACTTGACACTAACTCGATTCTCGAAAGGGTAGTCCGAATACTTTCGCTATAGTCCTTCCGACTTAACGCATCTGCCACTACGTTCGCCTTACCAGGATGGTAAAGTAACTCACAATCGTAATCCTTGAGCAACTCGAGCCATCGCCTTTGCCTCATATTCAATTCTTTTTGACCAAAGACATATTTCAGGCTCTTATGATCCGTGTAGAGTGTACATTTCATGGCATAGAGGTAATGTCGCCAAAGCTTCAAGGCGAACACCACCGCCACTAACTCCAAATCGTGGGTAGGATAATTCTTCTCGTGAATTTTAAGTTGCCTCGAGGCGTAAGCGATCACCTTGCCTCTTTGCATCAACACGCATCCTAATCCCATTTTAGAAGCGTCGCTATAGACCATGAAGTCTTCCGACCCTTCAGGTAGCGACAAGATTGGAGCTTCACACAACTTCTTTTGTAGAATCCAGACGCCTTCTCTTGCGTTTCGGTCCAATCGAACTTCACATTCTTCCGAGTTAAAGCTGTCAAGGAAGAAGCGATTTTCGAAAAGTCTTGAATAAATCTCCGGTAATACCCCACCAGACCCAAGAAACTTCGGATCTCGGACGGACTCTTGGGAGGCTCCCCATTCATCATGGCTTCAATTTTGGAGGGGTCCACTTTCACTCCGTCCCGAGTGACAACGTGACCCAATAACTGCACCTCTTCAAGCCAAAAATCACACTTGAAGAATTTGGCGTACAATCTTTCTTTTCTCACAACGTCGAGAACTTCACGAAGATGTTGCTCGTGCTCTAACTCGCTCTTGGAGTACACGAGTATGTCATCAATAAATACAATGAACGACTTGTCGAGGAATGGTCGGCACACTCTATTCATCAAGTCCATAAACACCGCCGGTGCGTTAGTTAGACCAAATGGCATCACAAGAAATTCGTAATGGCCATAACACGTTCTAAAGGTTGTCTTCGGAATGTCTTCTTCTCTCCCCTTCACCTGATGGTAACCCGAACGTAATTCGATCTTGGAAAAACACCCCGCTCCTTGGAGTTGATCGAACAAGTCGTCTATCCTTGGGAGCGGGTACTTGTTCTTCACCATTGCTTTATTCAACTCACGGTAGTCGATGCACATTCTCATTGTGCCATCTTTTTTCTTGACAAACAAGACCGGAGCTCCCCAAGGCGACGAGCTCGGTCTTATGAAAACCTTCTCCAAAATCTCTTGGAGTTGTGCCATCATCTTTTGCATCTCCGATGGCGCCAACCGGTAAGGTGATCTAGCAATAGGAGCCGCTCCCGACACGAGATCAATCCGAAACTCCACTTGACGATAGGGTGGTAACCCGGGCAAGTCGTCCGGAAAGACATCGGGAAACTCACGCACAATCTTCACATCTTCAAGTTTTAACTTCTCGAGCTTGGAGTCGATCACGTAGGCTAGGAAAGACGAGCATCCTTTCACCAAGCATTTGTGCGCCTTTGCCATGGTGATTATTGCTACTTCTCCTTTCCTCTTTTCACCATAGATCACAACAACTTCACCATTGGGATTGGGAAGCCGAATTAATTTCTTGGAACATACGATCTTGACATGATTGTTTGCTAACCAATCCATGACGACCACCACATCAAAACCTCCAATTAACATTGGCATCAAATCGATCGGGAAATCTCTCCCTTCAATTCCGAGAGTACACTTCCTCAGAACATCGCGGATCAGAACTTGACTACCATCTGCTATCTCTAGACTATTAGTGGGCATAGAAATCTTCTGACGAAACAATTCAGATATAAAAGAGAAACTGGCACCCGTATCGAACAATACACGAGCAGGTACGAAGTTTAGAAGAAACGTACCCGATACCACATCAGCGGATGCCTTGGCCTCATCGGTCGTCATCTGAAAAGCTCGCCCCCGGAACCCTAGATGGGTTCTCTCTCTTCACTGGCACGCTACCCACCTTGAGCTTCAGGCAATCCCTCTTCATGTGCCTCGGTGTCTTGCACTCGAAACATACTAGCCCTCTGATCGGGCAATCCTTGGCGGCATGATCAACTTTCCCACACTTGAAACAAGTATGAGGAGTGGTGCTACAACTACCGTGGTGCTTGGTTCGACATTTCTGGAACTATCTAGCTTCTTGATAACCACTGAAGCTTCGGTTTCTGACAAAAGGTCGGGTTCTCTTGGGAGGAACATAATTGCTCTCCCACTTTCTCTTTTCCACAACCATCGCAGCTTTCTCCGGTTTACTTTTCGCGTAAACCTCCTCCATAAACTTTGCCTCCTTAATAGTCTCACGAAGGTTGGAAGCCTTCGAATTTCGGACCATGGTCATCATGTCCGATGATAGACCCTTCAGATAGGTCTTAATCTTCTTCTTCTCTGTTGAGGCCACATGCCCCACTAACCCCAACTTTTCCATGAATTGACGGGTATACTCCCTCACCGTCAAGTTCCCTTTCTCAAGCGACCGAAACTCCGCCTCGATCCGATCCATAGCCCTCTCGTTGTAGTATTCTTCCAATAACTTCACCTTGAATTCGCCCCAAGTCAGTTGGGCCAAAACAGTAGGAGAGAGGGTGGACTGGACAACATTCCACCATGTCAGTGTCGTATCCCTGAGAAGTTGAGTACCGAACCTCACCCTTTGTTCCTCTCCGCACTCAGATGAACTGAAGGCTTGTTCGACCGCTCGGATCCACTTTACACACGCAACTGGGTCTTCGGAACCAGAAAACTCAGGTGGTCCACAACCCAGAAAGGATTTGTAGGAACAACTCTTCCCACCTCTCGGAGCACCAACAACCCTGTGCTCCTCAGTTCTGATCCCATTACCGGTGCCTCCAGAACCAACCACGATGTTTTCAGCAACCGCCTCATTTCTCTTGAGGCTAGCATCGCGATCCTCTAACAACTTCAATAACGCCTCTTGCTGCTTCTCCATGGCCAACGACACCATTTGCATGGTGCCCGCCATCATGTCAGCCTGAGGGTTTGCCTCTTGAATCACCGGGTTGGTGGATGCCAACTCCACTCGAGGCACTTGCTCCACTTCCCCAGTGAATATCGGTGGCATACCGGGAGGAACGACAACCGACGCCCTTACCACCGAGTTTTGACCGGGCGAACTAACATCGCGAAGGTCTCCGTCGCCTAACTGACGACTTTGTGTGTTCACCATAATAGAATAATGGCTGCAACACAAGCACGAGAAAGAGTAAGAGAGAGATTAACGAAAATAAGCACTAAAGAAACGTACCATCACGCCTATCAATTGTCATAACATTAGCAAACCAGGTACACTCACGTAAAATATCCTCATAATAACATTAGCTAGGTGAGATTATGAACATATAACACATAAGAGTCCTTGTTACCATCATCACAACGCTTGATGAACATAACTTCCGTCGACTCTAAGACTAACCCATCTTATAAGTTCTACCCAAACTCACGAATCAATGCTTAACAAACTCAGTCTAAATCTAGACATCTTACATTCATGCCTAGTTCGCTTAAACTAGAGCTCTGATACCAACTTGTAACACCCTAAAAATTAGAGAAATTTTAAAATTCGGAAATTTGGCAATATGACTTTTGTATTTGATATAAACCTCCTATAAAGGGGAAAAGTACTAAGCCTTTACAAAAAACCTGCGAACGGATAAGGAATTCAACAACAAACTAATCTAAACATAAAATATCTAGATTATATCGGTTGTCGATACAAAATCACCAAAAGATGGGACTTAAACAAATGCCTAACGTCAAATACTAGTAATCTAAAAAATGCCTCGAGACCAAGCTCGTCACTCAAACCCTTGGCAACCCACCGCTAAGGAACCTGTTATACACATCATTTGAGAAAAAGTGTTAGGCTTAAAGCGAAGTGAGAACATACAGTTTATAATATCAAGAAGTATAAACAATTGTATCAAAAGGAAATCTTTTCAAGAAGGTTTAGTTTACATTCGAAAACCTTTGCCACAACCGGGCCTTTTCAATCCAAGACTCATCATACGATGACAAAAGATAACCATTCTACCAAGGATTGTAGCGGAACACAAAGTAGGCCACAATCCGAATTATGAGTCAGACACTTGGAATCCATGGCCACGAAGACACAGGTCTGTACTACGATGGGAGGGAGGGCCCCCGAGGAAACCAAGTCTTACTCGTTAACTAGGACTACACTATGATCCATGGCTAGTAACTAGGGGTGTACGCGGGTTGGGTTAGGCGGGTTGGGACGTTTTTACAACCCAACCCAATTATGGCGGTTTGGAAAATCTTAACCCAACCCAACCCAACCCATTCAAAAATAGAACCTAACCCAACCCAACCCTTGCGGGTTATGGCGGGTTGGGTTGGGTTGGCGGGTTAGTAATATACATAAATTTGCCAATTGAAATACGATAAATAGAACTAAAAATATCTCAACAAAGTTATTAGTTATTACAATTAGGGTTGTAAACGAACCGAACGAACACGAACGATAAACTGACGAAAATTTATGTGTTCATGTTCATTCATTAAGAAAATGTGTTTGTTCGTGTTCATTTATGTTCGTTCGTTAAGATGCTAAACGAACATAAATGGACTTTAACAAACATAAACGAACGAACATAAATAAATAAATTTAAATGAACATAAACAAACGAACATAAATGAATAAAAAACAACCACCATTACTCATCATTTCGTTTCTAAAAAATAACATAACAAAATGAAAAACTGGATAAACTTATGAGCAATAAAAAAGGAATTCTAAAATTCAATTTAATTAATGATTTTACATATTAATGTACCAATATATAAATATATTTATATAATAAACGAACATAAACAAACGTAAACAAACATAAACGAATGCAAACGAACGAACATTAACGAACATAAATGAACGAACGAGACCATTGTTCATGTTCGTTCTTTAACTAAACGAACAAAAAAATGTATTCGTGTTCGTTCATTTATAAATGAACGAACATAAACGAGCTTCCCGCCGAACGGTTTACGAACGGTTTACTGAACGGTTTGTTTACAACCCTAATTACAATAATCTAAATATAAAATAAAATCCATAAGTCTTAAAGTTAATTTGGGTTGTGAATAAACCGTATATTATATATATATATATATATATAATATAATTTTATAAAAAAAATAGCGGCGGGTTGGCGGGTTGGGTTGGGTTGAGTTTTCCTAACCCAATTTCAACCCTTCTAATTAGCGGTTTGGCGGTTTGCGGTTTAGCGGTTTGGCGGTTTCACGGGTAGGGTTTAATTGGGTTGGGAGCGGGTTGGGTTGGTCGGGTTTCGCGGGTTGACGGTTTTCTGTACACCCCTACTAGTAACCGGTCTCACATAACCGTACCAAATGGCCCCCGAGGATCATATGCATCCATAGTTACAAAGAGGAGAAAATATGATCCATGGCTAGTAACCGGTCTCACATAACCATACCAAATGGCCCCCGAGGATCATATACATACATTTTTACAAAGAGGGGAAAATACATCCCAAAATATAAGCCGACTCAATGCCTAGGGATCCACTAGTAATAGTCTAGACTTGTCACAATTTCATTTGTGACTAACCAAAGCTAAACATATAGCTTCCAACAACATTTACTTCCCAAATTTCATTTTCCAATTTTAACTGCCGATAAGAATGGAAATCATAAAATGAGATTACACATATTCCTCCAAGTACTTCACCATAAATGTGCAAGAAATACTTTATTTTAACACATATCAAATGGACCCTTCATTTTAACAAAACCTAGCAAGAACCCTAAAATCTCCCAAAACTCAAGTTAGGTCAAAATGTGATAATCATAAATCCAAAACCAATGAGATATACAGGAGTTCAAAATATAAGTTTTGACATGTATAAAGTTTAGAAATGATAGTAGGAACTCACCAAGTGGGTTTTTGAAGAAAACCCAAACCCTAGCTTGAAACCCTTGGAGAAGATGACAATGGAGGTTTGGTTCAAAGTCCAAAACTCGAATCCTTGGTTGAAACTCCAACTTCTTAGCAATAAATGATGTAGATTTGGGTGAGGAAACCCTAATTTTCGGATGATTGAAGTTATAAGGGTTGAAGAGAGTTGGGGGAGGTAGTTGAAGAAATTAAATGAGAACCAAAGGAGGAAACCCGTATTTGGGCGTCCAGAGGATCTCGCGGGTTATGCCGCGACCTCAAGTGGTGGCATAAGTCGCCCATGTTCCTGAAATGGAAAACGGACAGTGGATCACGCGACTTGTGCCGTGACTTACAAGTCGCGATGTTACTCGCGTAGTCCACTGTTTCCTAGTCTAAGAATCAAGCTTCAATACACGAATTTGGCTAAACACACGATACGCATAAACAAGGTAAACGCAAGATAACTAAGATCTAACAATACACAAGGCTTGAAGTCTTAACGCTAGAATTTACACAACAAAAATCGGGGTGTTACATCATTCGAGTGGTTGAGCTTAAGGCTCAGTTTTCGGCTTTGTCGGGTATCGAGGACTTTTGTCCGGTTTTAATAACTTAAAGTGGAGCTTTGGGTGTGAGTTGCATTTATTGCACTTTATTTTGGAGAATACATGTTTTGAGTGCGTGTGTCATACATTGGGAGTCATGTATTTTAGACTGTAATGCATTGGATCCGTAGGCATGTAAGTCAGTCGTGTTTAATGGTGAGGACTCTTGGGATTCTCACTTTGGGAAAGTATGCCGTGTTGGCATTGGTGTCGTCCCGGTTGTTTGGCGAAGAGGAACCTTTATGGGTTGTACTTTCGGGACCATGGGCCTTGTGTTGGATGTCTAATTCTTGTGCACGAGGTTAGACATCAGGATTTATCAAGTAAAGAGCTGAGGCTCCTATCTTGAATGCTAGGAAGTAGGCACTAGGGGTCGAATGAGTACCCTGAGGATGAAACTTCACTAGAGATCGAACATGCAATAAGATCGTGTATTCTTGAGGTGTAGCTCGGCAGGGCAGGCAATAGGGGATACGGTGTTTGGGACTTGAAATAAAGTCCGACTGGAGGTGTAGCTCGACGGAGCAAGCAATACAGTCACGACTGGAGGTATAGCTCGGTAGAGCAGGAAATACAGCCATGATCTGAGGTGTAGTTTGACAACATGGTGTGTGGCTTAACTTTGTGTTCCGCCACGTACAATGGAATTGGGTCTCCCCCGTCACCGGAAGGTGTTATTTGGGTACTAAATTGTGTCATTTTATTATCCATATTTTCGGTGACGTTTTGCATATGCGGAGTCGTTTACTCAAGATTTATGGGTTGTGTATTATGCCCCGTCCACGTTTAGGGGTGCTTCGAGAAGTAAAATCTTATTTCGTATCATTAGAAATTGGGAGTTTTGCTTAATATTCACATTTTGGGTGAGTTTGGGATTAAAGTGGTTTTACGAAAGAAGGTTCATGTCGGGTTCCTTGTTTTAAAGGTGTACTTTCGGAAAATAGTGTCGTTTGATATTTAAAGTAAATATTTCTGAAGGTCTGTGATTTAAACTATTTACTCTTCCTTCAACAAATGTATCTATTTCATGTTGTAAACTCTTGAACTCACTAGGCGTTGGCCTAACCTTTTTATTTGTCGGCATGTGCATCAGGTTCCGGATGGGGGAAGAGGTTCTAGCATCTTGGTGAAGTGTTGAGTGCTAGGAGTATGTGCATGGGTGAGTGGCTTGATGAAGTCTTCCGCTTAGTCGTTGAGAAGAACAACTGTTTCTTTTGGGTTTTTAGTAACACCCGACCTTGATTAGTCTTTATACGAGACTTGACCTATTATTTGTTGAAGTTAAATCTAGCGTTTTATTGGCAGTGACTCAAGTGTTGATTTGTATAATAGATTTTATCCTTATTGGATGTTTAATTTAAAGTTTTTAATTAGTTGCTCTTTCCAAATTTGAGGGTGTTACATGAAGTCCCCAAAAATACACCATTTAACTTCTTCCTTCGCTACAAGAGTTTCCAATTTTCCCTAAGACTCATTCTTCGCCCGAACGTCTCTCGGTCCATACACGTTTACAAAACCCATTAGGTCGTCTATGCCCGACCAATGTCCCACCACCGCCAAAAACTCTTTTTCCTCCACAATGAATTTGCAACTAAATTTCTTACTATCCCAAATCGTTAGAATCCCTCCCGAAGTTCCGGAAGCTCCTACTTGAGCAAAGTCTCCATCGTCACTCCCCCACAGATTATTAATTTGGACCGCACTTCATTTTTTTTATTTTTGTTTCTTGAATTCCTAACATATCTGGTCTCTCCTTCAAACTAATTTCTTTGACCCACTTATTTTTGGATACCGACCCCAACCCCCTTGTATTCAAAGAAATCACTTTCATTTCAACAGAATCTGAGAACGAAGCTAACCTGTGTTTAGCGAGGAGCTTAGAAGTTTCTTCTGTCCGCCTCGACTTTATTTATTTTTCTGCTTTTCCAATTCACCCCAATCTTTTCCCCAAAATCTTGCAGCCCTTCTATATTATCTTTGCTTCCAAGTTCGTTCGATACCGAAATGCGAGTCGTGATCGACGGAATCTCCTTATCTCTCGGTTTCCTTTTTGCCAACTTCTCTGAACAATTTGATTTTAAACATCTTTTATGACTTGATTTCTTTCCATTGCTTCTTGCCATTTGTTTCATAAAGTGGAAACTCACCCTTCCTTTACCCAAACCTGGAAGATCCGCTTTATTCTCTTTCGATTTCCCCCCATGAACTTCTAGCCTTCCGCTTCGTTTAACAGATTCCTTGCATTGCTCTCGTTACTTACAGACTCTACTTCCATATTTGCAATTCTCCCTTTTCCAGGTGGGTTTTTGGACAAACTCACTTTTTCTTTTACCTGGGCTTCAACGTCAGATGCATTCTGTTGGACTCCATCTTGAATTCTACCAGGCCCAAAACATGCTTCTACTCTATTTGCTGAATGGGCTTAAGGCCCAATGTCTTTCCTAACCAATTGGTTTTGGCCCTGCTTCCTAAACATACACACTTCCATCCCATTATTGTTGACTTCTTCTATACTTATCCCTAGCGCCTCCTCGGGAATTTCCAAGCCGCCTGTATCTTTTTGAAAGACTAACTCATCATCGTCGCCGGATAACTTTTCACCTCCCTTGCCCATTTCCGTTCCACCGCCCAGGTCTCCGATCATCCCCTCCGCCTCTTCTTGGTTTCCTTGTGTTTCTTTTTTATACCCGTTGACTGAACGAACTTCGTCTTCTCCAAAATGACTCTCTTCCCCCCATTCTGTTTCGCTTACGAAATCGTCTTCTGACCCAATTGATTGATATGAATTCTCCTATTTGTTGTCGTACCCCGTCGCCTCTGGCACCAACGTCTGAACCTCAATGAACGAAGAGAAAGAGTTGTCCTCTTCCTTTATTTTGATACGGTAAAAAAATTGCCCACTTTTTTGTTGCTTAACTGATCGATTGTGGATAGGATTGAAGTACAAATTTGTACCTTACCCCATGATAAATTATCATTTTCTATCAAGTCACAATTCAAAGTTCTAACGACATTACCCCATTTACTAGCGATCTCCGAAAAGACTGCTTCATTCCAACCATGAAGAGGCACCCCAGATATCTTCAACCATACCATTCTTTCCGCAGCCCGGTATCCTTCGGACCATCTTCTAAGGTCCTTTACCCAAAAATGAATATCGTGTACTTTATCGTTCACTATCTTTTTAACCTCCTCGACGTTGCCAAACTTGACCAAAATCTGCCTACCACCAAGATGTTTCACTTTAGATTAATGTAGAAGTTTTCTAAAAGTTATTTTAACAAAAGAAAAAATTCAGAAAAACCCAATAAACTATCATATTTTGAATGATTAAATCCTTGAACTATTTTTTTGAATGAAAAAACCATTAAACCTTTTCATTTTGAGTGGTTAAGTCATTCAACTATTTTTTCGAATGAAAAAACCATTAAACTTTCTAATTTTGAATGATTAAGTTCTTAAACATTTTTTTCGAATAAATAAACCATCGAACTTCTATAACGATCCATAGTTCAATGACATGCATTTTCCAACGGTTTATAAAATCGTATGCACCAAATGGGCAATTATATAAATGACCTCCATCTATGTATTACATCGTCAAAGGAATATATCAAAATGATTCATTTAACAAAATAAGAGAACAACTCATTTACTACTAATATGCATTTTATAAATGGATGCCTCAACTCAAAATATTCTTTTATGGAATAATGAAATCCCACACTTATTCAAAATGAGAATACTGGTAATGCTCGAATAATGAAATTTGAGTAAGCTTTATAAAATAAACATCAAAATATAAGTAAACTCAAGTTTCTAAGATTATAGCATAAGAGAATAATCTCAGACTCAAAACGAATGAACTAACACATTCCAAAATATGAAATTCCCAATACGATGCAATAAAAACAGGACAAGTGTCCCCAAGACTCAACAAAATCCAAAGACCCAACGTTGAAAATCATAAACTTAATTCAAAAGTAAATGACCCGAAATAATGCAACCCATGTTTCAACACACACGAATAACTCCAACATGATATATATTGGAACAAAACATTTTCCAAGTGGGTTTATACCATTTATCCTTTCAAATCATCCCATGACCCCCAATAAAATGCATTTATACTCAAAATATGCTCCATGCAATAAATCGTTTAAATACCCAAATTATATGATTTATTTATCAAAATGCTCAAAATCCTAAATGTGGGTGTTTTATAAGTTTATAAGGTTGAATACTTCCAATTAACCAAAACTTATCAGATGATTAGCAATTAACAATTTTCACATAAAAATGCAAACACTTTAAAATAGACATTTTGGCATGTACATCGTTTTCACAAATCAGCTTGAACTCATGCTCCTTGATTTCTCTAGTTAAACTATCGTCCTCCAGATGCTCAACATCTTAAGGAAAAGATCACGGACTTCATAGGTTCACTTCACAATTTCTCCTCGAGTACATCGATTCAAAAAGTCTATGGTTCTAATCCGACCCGAAACTGACCACTTAATGCGATCACCATACTTACCGTCACTCCAAGTAACGAATAATAAAATCATTAACTTTTCTAACAGTTACCCATTCAGAAACTTTCTTACCTCCCCTATGGTCGCCATACCAAGGCAGTTCACGTAAGCACGAGAATGAATAAGGAGGAGATTAACAGAATTGAACACGAAGGATACGTACTACTACATCTACCAAATATCACAGTAACGGCACTTCAAGCACCATCACGTATAAATATCCTCATAATAACATTAGCTAGGTGAGATTAGGAACATATAATACATAAAGGTTCTCGTTACCATCGCCACAACGATTGATAACCATAGTTTCCGTCGACTCTAAGACTAACCCATCTTAGAAATTCTACCCATCTCGCAATCATTGCCTAACATACTCAGTCTAAGTCTAGACATCTTACATTCATGCCTAGTTCACTTAAACTAGAGCTCTGATACCAACTTGTAACACCCTAAAAATCAGAGTGAAATAAGACTTCGGAAATATAGGCAATATGACTTCGCACTCGGTATAAAACTCCCAAAAAGGGGTATAGTACTAAACCTTTACAAAACCTGAGATAGGATATGGAAATCAACAACAAACTAATCTAAATACATCTATCTAGATTACATCGGTTGTCAATCCAAAATCACAAAAAGATGGGACTTAAACAATGCCCAACAACGACTACAAGTCATCTAAAAAATGCCTCTAAGACATGCTCGTCACTCACGACCATGACACCCCACCGCTAAGGGAACCTGTTATACATATCATTTGAGAAAAAGTGTTAGGCTTAAAGCCTAGTGAGAACATACAGTTTATAGATTTCAAGAGATATAAACAATGGTAACATAAGTAAATCTTTTCAAGAATTTTAGTTCACAAAAGAAGATCTTTATCAAGAAAGGACAATCGGTCCAAAAGTTCATCTCGCGATGACGGGGGATACCTGATTTACCAAGAGTGGTGACGGAACACAAAAGTAGGCCACGACCCGAGTTGTGAGTTAAATACTTGGAATCCATGGCCACGAACACTTCGGAACGTACTAAGATGTGAGGGAGGGCCCCCGAGGAAACCAAGTCATACTCGTTCACTAGGACTACATTTGATCCATGACTAGTAACTGGTCTCACATAACCGTACCATAAAGGCCCCCGAGAATCAAATGCATCCATAGCTACAAAATGGGGAAAAGACATCCCAATAATATAAGTCGACTCAAAACCTAGGGATCCACTAGTAATAGTCTAAACTTGTCACAATAACATGTGTGACTAACCAAAGCTAAACGTATAGCTTCCAAAAACATTTATAACAAAAATGCCTTTTTCAAGTTTAACTGCTGATAAGAATGAAACCACAAAATGAGATTTATATACATTCATTCCGGTAAATCACATAAATGTGCAAGTAAATCTCCATTTTTACTTTCAATAAGATCAAACCCTTTACATTTCAAGAAAATAATTAGGAACCCTAAAATATCCCAAAAACTCAAGTTAGGTCAAAATGCCATAAACTTAGATCCAAAACCATGGAGATATATAGGAGTTCAAAATGTAACCTTTGATATGTATAACGTTTGTAAAATGATAGTAGGAACTCACCTTGCTAGATTTAGACTAAATCTAGATTTTACCCACTTAGAACTTTCCTTGAAGAATTTGATTCTTCAAACCAAATCTTCCAAAACCTAGATCCACAAGGTTCCAACCATAAATATACTTAATCCAGCATAAATAATTGTTTCCCGAAACACTTAACATCAATATCTCTATTTTGGCCAAAACCCAAATTTTGACCCAAAACTCCCAAAATCAACCAAACCGAAATTTATAGAAATCAAACACTAGGAAACCATCAATGGATTATTTATAACTTATTTCATGGTTTAGAAATGGTTAGAAAGACTTACAAATGGGTTTCTTGGAAAACCCCAAAATATGGTCAACAATGGTGAGAAGATGAAGATGGAGATGGTGGTGGTGATGAAGCTTCCAAACTGAACACTTGGATGAAACACCCAACTTCTAGCAATAGATGATGCGATTTGGGTGCAGAAAAACCCTAGAATCGGTTTCTATGAAGGAAAGAAGAAGAGAGGAGAAATAAGGATGAAAAATGAGATGAGAATGAGAAATGAGGCTGAAAACCGATTTAAGCTGCTGGACCCACTGATGCGGCGCACGACCCGTGTGCATCCCATAAAGGAAAAACGTACGGCCCGTGCGCATGAGGCAGAAGCCTCAATTCCTTCTCAAAACATGATTTGGCCATAACTTCTTCGTTATAGCTCCGTTTACTCTCCGGAAAAGACCGTTGGACTCGTAATTGAATCCTTCATCTATCAAGACTATAAAATCAAGGATTCCAGTACAAAGTCAAACATCTTATTTTCCGTAATACATCGGTTTCCGCAATAACTCAAAATGATACCTTACGAAAATTGGGGTGTTACAATACTCCTAACCTTAAAAGAGATTTCATCCTCGAAATCTAGCACCAACCAATCACCCAATATCGCCCTTGGCGAGGTCAAATGATTCCCTCTCCAAAAGGAATACCTTCACTAAACCTTACCTCATATACGAACTCGATTACATCCCGGTTGAGGTCGTCGTTGCGTTCGTTATAACGAACCATTACCAACTCACCCTCAACTTTCCATATAACTCACCCAAAGCGGGATGAACGTTAAATTTTGGCTTAATCACATTCTTAACAATAAATCTCGGTTGTATCCCAACCTTATGTTGTTCATATCACCTCAAGAACAACTTACGACCTTATTCAATCATTTCCACCAAGGATACCCCAAAGCAAACATTTCCCTTAGATACCTCTAAATACGACGCATCAAGGTCTCCTCGAAAATCGATTTGTACTTAAAGTCCACCTCGACATTCCCACCAAACTCCCACCATGCACTCAAGCATCGATTTCTAAATCAGCAAAAGTCCTGACAATTAACAAAATACCAATGATTGATTTCTTAATTATCAACATCTAATTTCCTTAAGTTTACCGCTCGTCCTGCAGACGCACCAGATCTAACGGAAATACATTGAAGCACACCAATAGTTATTGTCCTCAAAATAGAGTGTCGACACCTATCCTCGGATTGACCATTATGTAAACGTGGGTATACTACCAAATATTTCATTCCCGATTAGCAATGTCGATTCAAAGTTGACACCTACTCTTGGAAGTAGTCGACCAAATCCAATATCCTTACCAGTCAACCATAACATCATCATTAATCCAATTACCCAACAATATAGAACACCACTGACACATAGCATGTCGTCGTACCAAATTCCCACAATTCCAAAATCAACCACATCCGAACTACCGAACATGATTTTAATCCGTAGGTTTAACGAAGCATAAAGATCGTTACTTAACTAACTGAGAGAAAGCACTTGTCTAACGCCTCAAACTCCGAGGACTCTCTTAATCCTTAATATCGACTTCTAACACGAGGGGGCCTACACCTATAGCCCAATGAGTTCAAGGTTTTACACACTACTATGCCAATTTGAAATTTATAAAACTCTCAAGTACATAAGTTTCACAACAATTAAACGTGCGGTGAAAATACACTATCGTGCATTCGATAGGTTTCAAAATTGATCACCAATGCCACACATATAAAACCATTTTCAAAACTCATTTGATCAGTGCTTACGCTAATAAAACGATAACGAAAGATGCGTAACAAAATTTTCAAACGGACTACCAAGGTCTTAGTATGCATCAATTTATGCTATGCGTATGAAAATAATTTTCCGTCCCATAACATGTGCAATAAAATTTTACAACTCCCAAAAGAGGATTTCACAACTTCAACTCTAAAATCTTTTACTTTAACACAAAATGTCGGAAGATAAAGTTTCCAACAAGACCTATATACGTCCGATCATTTCCCAAAAGTAGCAACACAATAGGAACGTAAATATATATATATATATATATATATATATATATATATATTTTATTTGCGTTTCAAATTTGGGTCGCACCGATAAAACGTACATAACCAAAATTGTAACTACAACGACATGCAACCCGGAAATTCATTTCATGCATTGCGGAAAACTCCTATCAGTACGAATCAATAACTGAAATATGTTCTGGGCGAAAGTTCTATCCGAAATACCATAAATCTTTCATACGATTACTCACACCAACAGTTTAATTTATGTAATGTATGAGAAATAGTTTTATGTACAAAAACATTGTATAACAAGACTTTCATACAAAACTACAGAAGGAAAATTCACAAAATCGAACCTCAAAATTTCTGCAATTAACCATGAAATGTCATGAAATAAAACTTCCCATCGTGACTCGCATACATCGATTTATTCCCCAAAATTTAGTAAAGACATATGCATGCGATTTGAGCAATTGTAAGAGTAATTTTAGTTTAATTCCAAATTGTATAAATAAAATGTTTGCAAAACCCAAGACAACATGCTCATAATATCGAACTCTTAAAGTTTTCTCTCTTTTAGTCACAATGCGGCACGAAATAAGATTTCACAACAAAACTTGCATGCGACCGTTTATTTCACAAAGCTAGCAGATTGATATGCGAATGCACCTGGTTAAAACATGAAATAATTTATGTCGGTTTCGAGTTCAAAGACAAATATAAACATGCTCTCATCGTTCTAAAACATTGGCTGAAATACCATGACGGAAATTTCCAATAAAATATGCATACATGATATGTGCAACTGAACTGCTCCCACTAAACTCAAAGGGAAACAATACCACTGTTTTTAAACCGGACCAATTTCCTCAAGACTCCATTTAGTTAAAACCGAGCCAACGACCCAATAATTTACATAAATACCCAATGAAAGCCAGTAGAGGCATCGAAATACGTTTGACCAATAATTATGCAACTACTACGATGTAACACCCTCGAATCTGGAAATAGCAACTAATTTAAAATTTTCTAAATACATCAATGAATGATTCATCTATAAGCACAAATTAAGATTCAACCTCAATACACACATTCATTCTACACATATAGTCCATAATAAAGACGGGTATTACTAAAAACCCAATAATAGTCACTATCTCCAACTGCGGAAGACTTCACCAAACTACTTACTCTCGTGTAAGTCTAATGCTCAACTCTTCAAAGCACTGCAAGAACCAAACCCCAACTGGAACCTGATGCACATGCCGACAAATAAAAAGGTTAGGCTTAACGCCTAGTGAGCTCAAGAGTTTTCATTAGTGATAAATAAAGCAATAACTTTAGGAATGTTATTTAAAAATCAAGATTTCCAAAATACAATACATTTAATTTGAAAGCAACCAAAAATGAAATCCTTTAAATCTTAAAACCATCTCCTTTCATCATTCACCCTTTTCATGATTAAAATCATAAAACGTACGCCTCTTTAAATAAAGCCAAAAACCCAAAGCGCACGTAAAACATAAATGACATTATAATGATCAAACACTGAAAGCGTAGATAACTCCAACTTCCAAAACATTCCAATAACTCGAATGAGTTTCAATGACTAAAACCTTAAAACATAGATAAATACCTATATTCAAATGTCTCCGAAAACATGGATTATAAAACTCCATAACCAAAACCTCACCTACTGGTGACGGGATAGACCCACCGAGCTCAACTCCTCTGAGTCTATCACTCGAAAACATCAAGTCAACCCCTCTAGGTCTATTCTTGAGAGTTCCAAAACGGGGAACTCTAGCACAAGGGAATTACACCTTACTGCCCATGAGACGCTGCCCGACCGTATAGGTCCACACCTTACTTATCATGGTGACCCGATGCCTATTCTGTGCCAAGTGGCGAACCTAATGTCCAAATCGGGGACATAGGAACACCGTGCCTATGGATCCATTGCACTAACTAAACCATTACATGACTCATGACGAATGAACTAATGCATTCAAAACATGTAATTCTCAACTAAGATGCAGTAAATGCAAATCATAACCAACTGCTCAACATTGAGCTATCAAAAGCGGACAAGTGTCCTCAAAACCCAAAAAAATCTAAACCGAGCCATAAGCTCAACAAATCTAAAGACCCAACGTTGAAATTCGTAAAAATGAAATCAAACATAAGCAACTCGTACTTATGTAAACTCATGCTCCAAAACATATAATAAACTCCAACGTAGTTTAGATTTGGGACAAATCGTTTTCCAAGCGAGTTTATAACATATATCCTTTCAAAACGCCCCATAACACAAAACCATGCATTTCTCCAAAACACAAAATGAAATACGTTTATACTCAAAATCTACTTCCATAAAATAAATCATTAAGATACCAAATTATATGATTTAATTATCCAAAATGCCCAAAATCCCCAAAGGGTGCTATATAAGTTTGTAAAGTTAACACTTTCAAAATAACCAAACTTATCAGCAGTTAACAATTTCATGTATGACACATAACACTTTAAAGTAAACATTTTGGCATGTACACCGTTTTCGCAAATCAACTTGAACTCACCTTGATAGATTTAGGCTAAATCTAGATTTTTACCCCACTTTGAGCTCCTTTGAAGAAACTTGAATATTCAAAGTCGAAACCTCCATAAACCTAGATACACAAGTTTCAACCATAAATATACTTATTCCACCATAAATAATTGATCCCCAAACATATTACCCCAAGATCTCATCATAACACAAAACCCTAATTTTAGTCTAATTCCTCCAAACCATCAAACCCAAAATATAAAGAATACAATTACTAGAGAGTCACCAAATGAACATGTATAACTTATAGAGAAGATCTAGAAGAGAGAAGAATAACTCACCACTTAGATTTTGAGCAAAACCCCAAAACCTAGAAATCTCATGAGACAATGAAGAACACTTGATCTAGCACTTGAGGTTGAGATTGCAAGCTTGATGAAGATGGAACACCTTGGAATCCATGGAAATGACTTGGAAGTGGGTTAGGGTTCGTGAGGGAAGAAGGAAACTGATTTTGGAGGAGAAAGGGAAGAGGTTAGAAGAGTTGGAAATGAGAAATGAATGAGGAAAAGGTCATTTAATCCCATGCACCCCGCTCGCAATCTTGCCATGCGATAGTGACAGTGTCACTATCGCGAGGCACTCTCGCATGGAATGTACCGAGGGCTCGGTACCTCTCCGGCGCTTGTGCCAAGCGTTGTGCCAAGCGATAGTGACACTTGTCACTATCGCGAGTCACTCTCGCGACCACTGTACCGAAGCCAAAAATTGATCAAAACTTGGTATTTTCGCATGGGTCGATTTAAGGTTCGAAAGCACAACATTTTTCACTCAAAAAGATAGACGGGAGGAGGAGGGATTACCAACGAAGGGCGGAAACTTACCTTGCGAAAATCCAGGTGTTACAATCCTCCCAACCTTAGAATGATTTCGTCCTCAAAATCTAGACTTCCACAAAACGTTACACGCGGAATAGATTGCCCCTATTCCGCTAGCCAAAACTATCCCCAAACTTTCTATGCTGGTCCTCTCGATATGTGTCTCATTAGGCACATCATACTTACATCCGAGTGGGCACTCAACTCACTAAAACAGTCTTTACCCATAAGACTACGGTTGTCTCCCAACCTTGAGCGACACGTACTACCTCAAGGGCATCTTGTGACCTCAACTTCTCACCGGTCAATTTACCTTAGATCCACATGTTCTGAACCCAAAACCAACGATCGACATCAAACCCTAAAGACTTCTCAATATTCTTAATGATCCATTCTTGATCTTGATAAGGCCGTCCTTCCAAGGGCGTACCAATACGCCCTTCGGATAGTTGGTTAGTGCAGATCCGGCTACCAACCAACTCTAATCTACTCTTGAACCTAAAAACACTTCTCCAATACAATCTTTACCACTTCAGGAAAGTCTACATACCTCAATATTTAATCAACAATGTCAATTCTTCCCTTAAATTCCACCATCGAGATGTCAACTTTTCTCATGACTTACCCAGGATCCTTCCAAACATTCCAGGATTCATTGACTTCAAGAAATGAGTCGACACCTAATACCAAAATGGTGACATCAAAACGTGGACATCCCGCCCAATACTTCATTCCATAAGTATTGTCGCATTAGGTTGACACCTAACAGAGGACTAATATTCCCAAATCTTACATTCCTAACAAACGAATCCCAAAATTCCTTTGTTCACAAAAAAAAACCCATTAAGACGGTACACTGTTAACCTATAGCATGATGTCAAACGAACCATTGACATGTCATATTAAATCCAATCATGTACAAAATCGCACAAGACCTCATCCTGCAGGCTTACCGAAGCATAAGGATCATCCCTTAATTAACTGGGGAACAAAGTCTAATACCTCCACTATTCACGCATGACCTGATTCAAAACCGAAACCTAAATTCAAGGTTGACCACCAGTCAGATCATCTGACGCTTCAAATCCCAAGGGCTCATCTAGTCCTTTAACTGCAACTCCTTTCACGATAGGGGTTTTAGATCTATGGCCCTAATGAGTTCAAGGTTTTTTTTTCCAACTGATACGCCAATTTGAAATTTTTATAAAAACTCACAAACACAATGGTTTTAGTACAATCAATCGTACGTACAAAATTCACTACCGTATACTCGGTAGGTGTGTAAGGTGACAACAAACACCACACATATAAAACCATTTCAAAAATCATTTAGCCCTACCTACGCTAATAATGACAATAATAAAGATGTGCAACAAAATTTTCAAATGGACCTTTATGATCCTTGCATGCGTCAATTTATGCCTGGTATATGAAAAATAATTTTCTGCACTAAGACATGTGCAACAAAGGTTTGTACAAACTCCAAAGAGGAGCTTCACAATTTCCAACTCCAAATTTCTTTTCTTTAAACCACAATGTTATAAAGTAAAATTTTCAATAAGGTTCACATGCACAGTTTATTTCCCAATCAAGGTAAAACGTTAGGTGTGATTCGGTCACATGTAAACCAATTTTCAAATCGAATTCAAACCTTGGACTGAATGAATAAAATGCACATGTCCAAATAAAATTAGTAACCACAATGGCATATAGACCGATAACCCGTTTAGTGCATTGCGGAAAATTTATAACCGTAAAATCAATAACTGAAAACATCATCAAAGCAAAAGTTCAATACGAGACATCATAAATCTTTCATGTGCTTACTCACACCAACAATTTAAAACAATTCGAATATTATGTAGCATGCAACGAATAACACTTGCATAAAACTCAAAAGGAAAGTCACATAATACTGAAACCTCCCAAAATAACATATGGGATAACATCTATTTACAAAACTCTCAAAACGTCTCTTACGGTTGCGAAAATATAGGTACAAGACTCACATGAGACAAGATGTTAAACAAAACTCATAAATTAACGCACACCATAATGCAAGTATACACCTCTCAAATTCAACAGCATAACGCAAAATGTCGTAAAATAGAATTCCATAAAACCCAGTGAAACCCAACGATGCTCAAAATCGTATGGTGCCAAAACCATCGTTCCCAAAATCAAATAGCATGAAACAAAGTCATGACTAAAATGTCAAAATTCTAACTTTTCCTTTTTTTTTTTTTTTTTTACAATGTAACATAAATGACACTGCACAACGAAACTCGCATGAGACATAATGCTCAATATAACTCGTAAATTTGCACGCAAATAAAATTAAAACTCACACCATTCAAAATACACTCGCGCGTAGCAAAGAGTCATAAAATAATATTTCATAAATCCAACACGACACGTACAGACTAAAATTTCCCAAGAAAATTTCGATTCAAGAACATGGGAACAACTCTTCCTTTAAAACTTTAACATACGTGGAGGAGATCCAATGTTAAAGTCAAAAATTCCACAGTTACTTGCCCAATAACCCAAATGACATTAAAATACGGATATTACAATGTCCAAAAAGAAATAGCGTTAGACACGAAACAGGGGTAAGGAGATTTTTCAACAAAAATTACAACCACGTGCGACAAAACAATCTCATGCAAGTTTAAGCTCATGGTTTGAAATCTGATGAGTGCTAAATGCTTTACCAAGGCTTCATAGTATAACTCACTTTATGTTTCGAAAACATGGGAAACAATTGATGCAAACTTATTTTAGAAATAATTTTATGCATGACTTGGGTCGGCACTCAACATCCCGAAATCCCATTCCTTGATTTTCCACCACACTATTGTCATCCCGGTGATCAAACATCTTAAGGCAGTCCTCGAAGATTTCATCGGTCTATCTTACAATTTCTCCTCGAATAATGTCGTTTCCAAAAGTCTACGGTTCTAACCCATCCATTCATTCCGAACCGAAACAGTCCACTTAAGGCTATCACCATGCTTACTGTCATTCCAAATGTCAAAAGCTCAAATCATCAATCCTTTCTAACGGTTACTCACTCAGAGACTCCTTCACTACCCCAACGGTTATCGTACCAAGGCAATTCAAGCATACTTATGTAACTCGTAAGCTCACCATAACACTGGCCAGGTGCTATTATGAATGTATTGTACATGATCATCCTTGCCATTTTCGGCGTGATTCCCGTTCCTAGTGAATCCACTCTCCTCGAATCATCAAATCTTAAAGTGCCTAATGGTGTGATCTCACATCCAAACGCTTAAATTACGCTAGTTTGAGTCTAGGCATTCCAAAATCCATACCTAAATCTCTCAAACTTAAGCTCTGATACCAACTTGTAACACCTTCGAATCTGGAAATAGCAACTAATTTAAAATTTTCTAAATACATCAATGAATGATTCATCTATAAGCACAAATTAAGATTCAACCTCAATACACACATTCATTCTACACATATAGTCCATAATAAAGACGGGTGTTACTAAAAACCCAATAATAGTCACTATCTCCAACTGCGGAAGACTTCACCAAACTACTTACTCTCGTGTAAGTCTAATGCTCAACTCTTCAAAGCACTGCAAGAACCAAACCCCAACTGGAACATGATGCACATGCCGACAAATAAAAAGGTTAGGCTTAACGCCTAGTGAGCTCAAGAGTTTTCATTAGAGATAAATAAAGCAATAACTTTAGGAATGTTATTTAAAAATCAAGATTTCCAAAATACAATACATTTAATTTGAAAGCAACCAAAAATGAAATCCTTTAAATCTTAAAACCATCTCCTTTCATCATTCACCCTTTTCGTGATTAAAATCATAAAACGTACGCCTCTTTAAATAAAGCCAAAAACCCAAAGCGCACGTAAAACATAAGTGACATTATAATGATCAAACACTGAAAGCGTAGATAACTCCAACTTCCAAAACATCCCAATAACTCGAATGAGTTTCAATGACTAAAACCTTAAAACATAGATAAATACCTATATTCAAACGTCTCCGAAAACATGGATTATAAAACTCCATAACCAAAACCTCACCTACTGGTGACGGGATAGACCCGATTACATTGTACGTAACGGAACACAAAGTAGGTCACATAATTATGTAAGAAATCAAAACATGTGGGTTACACATAAAACACCCACCGAGCTCAACTCCTCTGAGTCTATCACTCGAAAACATCAAGTCAACCCCTCTAGGTCTATTCTTGAGAGTTCCAAAACGGGGAACTCTAGCACAAGGGAATTACACCTTACTGCCCATGAGACGCTGCCCGACCGTATAGGTCCACACCTTACTTATCATGGTGACCCGATGCCTATTCCGTGCCAAGTGGCGAACCTAATGTCCAAATCGGGGACATAGGAACACCGTGCCTATGGATCCATTGCACTAACTAAACCATTACATGACTCATGACGAATGAACTAATGCATTCAAAACATGTAATTCTCAACTAAGATGCAGTAAATGCAAATCATAACCAACCGCTCAACATTGAGCTATCAAAAGCGGACAAGTGTCCTCAAAACCCAACAAAATCCAAACCGAGCCATAAGCTCAACAAATCTAAAGACCCAACGTTGAAATTCGTAAAAATGAAATCAAACATAAGCAACTCGTACTTATGTAAACTCATGCTCCAAAACATATAATAAACTCCAACGTAGTTTAGATTTGGGACAAATCGTTTTCCAAGCGAGTTTATAACATATATCCTTTCAAAACGCCCCATAACACAAAACCATGCATTTCTCTAAAACACAAAATGAAATACGTTTATACTCAAAATCTACTTCCATAAAATAAATCATTAAGATACCAAATTATATGATTTAATTATCCAAAATGCCCAAAATCCCCAAAGGGTGCTATATAAGTTTGTAAAGTTAACACTTTCAAAATAACCAAACTTATCAGCAGTTAACAATTTCATGTATGACACATAACACTTTAAAGTAAACATTTTGGCATGTACACCGTTTTCGCAAATCAACTTGAACTCACCTTGATAGATTTAGGCTAAATCTAGATTTTTACCCCACTTTGAGCTCCTTTGAAGAAACTTGAATATTCAAAGTCGAAACCTCCATAAACCTAGATACACAAGTTTCAACCATAAATATACTTATTCCACCATAAATAATTGATCCCCAAACATATTACCCCAATATCTCATCATAACACAAAACCCTAATTTTAGTCTAATTCCTCCAAACCATCAAACCCAAAATATAAAGAATACAATTACTAGAGAGTCACCAAATGAACATGTATAACTTATAGAGAAGATCTAGAAGAGAGAAGAATAACTCACCACTTAGATTTTGAGCAAAACCCCAAAACCTAGAAATCTCATGAGACAATGAAGAACACTTGATCTAGCACTTGAGGTTGAGATTGCAAGCTTGATGAAGATGGAACACCTTGGAATCCATGGAAATGACTTGGAAGTGGGTTAGGGTTCGTGAGGGAAGAAGGAAACTGATTTTGGAGGAGAAAGGGAAGAGGTTAGAAGAGTTGGAAATGAGAAATGAATGAGGAAAAGGTAATTTAATCCCCTGCACCCCGCTCGCGATCTTGCCATGCGATAGTGACAGTGTCACTATCGCGAGGCACTCTCGCGTGGAATGTACCGAGGGCTCGGTACCTCTCCGACAATTGTGCCAAGCGATAGTGACACTTGTCACTATCGCGAGTCACTCTCGCGACCACTGTACCGAAGCCAAAAATTGATCAAAACTTGGTATTTTCGCATGGGTCGATTTAAGGTTCGAAAGCACAACATTTTTCACTCAAAAAGATAGACGGGAGGAGGAGGGATTACCAACGAAGGGCGGAAACTTACCTTGCGAAAATCCGGGTGTTACATACGACCCCAAAATAAAAGTAATTAACCAAAAACTTCTCATTGGTTGAAACAAAATGTTTTCCAAAGGAACTCTTTCTCTTCATTCTTCCAAAACGACCCATAGTTCAATGACATGCATTTTCCAACGGTTTATAAAATCGTATGCACCAAATGGGCAATTATATAAATGACCTCCATCTAAGTATTACATCGTCAAAGGAATATATCAAAATGATTCATTTAACAAAATAAGAGAACAACTCATTTACTACTAATATGCATTTTATAAATGGATGCCTCAACTCAAAATATTCTTTTATGGAATAATGAAATCCCACACTTATTCAAAATGAGAATACTGGTAATGCTCGAATAATGAAATTTGAGTAAGCTTTATAAAATAAACATCAAAATATAAGTAAACTCAAGTTTCTAAGATTATAGCACAAGAGAATAATCTCAGACTCAAAACGAATGAACTAACACATTCCAAAATATGAAATTCCCAATACGATGCAATAAATATAAATCATAACCAGGCGCTCTACAATGAGCTATCAAAACAGGACAAGTGTCCCCAAGACTCAACAAAATCCAAAGACCCAACGTTGAAAATCATAAACTTAATTCAAAAGTAAATGACCCGAAATAATGCAACCCATGCTTCAACACACACGAATAACTCCAACATGATATATATTGGAACAAAACATTTTCCAAGTGGGTTTATACCATTTATCCTTTCAAATCATCCCATGACCCCCAATAAAATGCATTTATACTCAAAATATGCTCCATGCAATAAATCGTTTAAATACCCAAATTATATGATTTATTTATCAAAATGCTCAAAATCCTAAATGTGGGTGTTTTATAAGTTTATAAGGTTGAATACTTCCAATTAACCAAAACTTATCAGATGATTAGCAATTAACAATTTTCACATAAAAATGCAAACACTTTAAAATAGACATTTTGACATGTACATCGTTTTCACAAATCAGCTTGAACTCATGCTCCTTGATTTCTCTAGTTAAACTATCGTCCTCCAGATGCTCAACATCTTAAGAAAAAGATCACGGACTTCATAGGTTCACTTCACAATTTCTCCTCGAGTACATCGATTCAAAAAGTATATGGTTCTAATCCGACCCGAAACTGACCACTTAATGCGATCACCATATTTACCGTCACTCCAAGTAACGAATAATAAAATCATTAACTTTTCTAACAGTTACCCATTCAGAAACTTTCTTACCTCCCCTATGGTCGCCATACCAAGGCAGTTCACATAAGCACGAGAATGAATAAGGAGGAGATTAACAGAATTGAACACGAAGGATACGTACTACTACATCTACCAAATATCACAGTAACGGCACTTCAAGCACCATCACGTATAAATATCCTCATAATAACATTAGCTAGGTGAGATTAGGAACATATAATACATAAAGGTTCTCGTTACCATCGCCACAACGATTGATAACCATAGTTTCCGTCGACTCTAAGACTAACCCATCTTAGAAATTCTACCCATCTCGCAATCATTGCCTAACATACTCAGTCTAAGTCTAGACATCTTACATTCATGCCTAGTGCACTTAAACTAGAGCTCTGATACCAACTTGTAACACCCTAAAAATCAGAGTGAAATAAGACTTCGGAAATATAGGCAATATGACTTCGCACTCGGTATAAAACTCCCAAAAAGGGGTATAGTACTAAACCTTTACAAAACCTGAGATAGGATATGGAAATCAACAACAAACTAATCTAAATACATCTATCTAGATTACATCGGTTGTCGATCCAAAATCACAAAAAGATGGGACTTAAACAATGCCCAACAACGACTACAAGTCATCTAAAAAATGCCTCTAAGACATGCTCGTCACTCACGACCATGACACCCCACCGCTAAGGGAACCTGTTATACATATCATTTGAGAAAAAGTGTTAGGCTTAAAGCCTAGTGAGAACATACAGTTTATAGATTTCAAGAGATATAAACAATGGTAACATAAGTAAATATTTTCAAGAATTTTAGTTCACAAAAGAAGATCTTTATCAAGAAAGGACAATCGGTCCAAAAGTTCATCTCGCGATGACGGGGGATACCCGATTTACCAAGAGTGGTGAAGGAACACAAAAGTAGGCCACGACCCGAGTTGTGAGCTAAATACTTGGAATCCATGGCCACGAACACTTCGGAACGTACTAAGATGTGAGGGAGGGCCCCCGAGGAAACCAAGTCATACTCGTTCACTAGGACTACATTTGATCCATGACTAGTAACCGGTCTCACATAACCGTACCATAAAGGCCCCCGAGGATCAAATGCATCCATAGCTACAAAATGGGGAAAAGACATCCCAATAATATAAGTCGACTCAAAACCTAGGGATCCACTAGTAATAGTCTAAACTTGTCACAATAACATGTGTGACTAACCAAAGCTAAACGTATAGCTTCCAAAAACATTTATAACGAAAATGCCTTTTTCAAGTTTAACTGCTGATAAGAATGAAACCACAAAATGAGATTTATATACATTCATTCCGGTAAATCACATAAATGTGCAAGTAAATCTCCATTTTTACTTTCAATAAGATCAAACCCTTTACATTTCAAGAAAATAATTAGGAACCCTAAAATATCCTAAAAACTCAAGTTAGGTCAAAATGACATAAACTTAGATCCAAAACCATGGAGATATATAGGAGTTCAAAATGTAACATTTGATATGTATAAAGTTTGTAAAATGATAGTAGGAACTCACCTTGCTAGATTTAGACTAAATCTAGATTTTACCCACTTAGAACTTTCCTTGAAGAATTTGATTCTTCAAACCAAATCTTCCAAAACCTAGATCCACAAGGTTCCAACCATAAATATACTTAATCCACCATAAATAATTGTTTCCCGAAACACTTAACATCAATATCTCTATTTTGGCCAAAACCCAAATTTTGACCCAAAACTCCCAAAATCAACCAAACCGAAATTTATAGAAATCAAACACTAGGAAACCATCAATGGATTATTTATAACTTATTTCATGGTTTAGAAATGGTTAGAAAGACATACAAATGGGTTTCTTGGAAAACCCCAAAATATGGTCAACAATGGTGAGAAGATGAAGATGAAGATGGAGATGGTGGTGGTGATGAAGCTTCCAAACCGAACACTTGGATGAAACACCCAACTTCTAGCAATAGATGATGCGATTTGGGTGAAGAAAAACCCTAGAATCGGTTTCTATGAAGGAAAGAAAGGAGAGGAGAAATAAGGATGAAAAATGAGATGAGAATGAGAAATGAGGCTGAAAATCGATTTAAGTTGTTGGACCCACTGATGCGGCGCACGACCCGTGTGCATCCCATGAAGGAAAAACGCACGGCCCATGCGCATGAGGCAGAAGCCTCAATTCCTTCTCAAAACATGATTTGGCCATAACTTCTTCGTTATAGCTCCGTTTTCGCTCCGGAAAGGACCGTTGGACTCGTAATTGAATCCTTCATCTATCAAAACTATAAAATCAAGGACTCCAGTACAAAGTCAAACATCTTATTTTCCGTAATACATCGGTTTCCGCAATAACTCAAAATGATACCTTACGAAAATCGGGGTGTTACATTCAAGGAGGTAGTTACAAGGGTTTGCTTAGCTTACTTTCAAGCAATCTGTGTGTTCACTGTGGTAATTCCTTATCCAGTAGAACAACCTTTGTATGGATTAGGTAGATACCTAATATCAACAAAGACATACCGTTTTGCTATACGAGCTAGTACTTTTGCTACTTACATTTTAAGTAGGTATTGAAGTTCCATTATCAATCTCATTTTTCATTCTATAGGGAAAGTATAAGCCCATTTCAATGGTTCCAATGATGTTGTGTTGGCACTGAGTTAAATCTAGCTAACAAGTTCACTGAGAAATATAATATATGGTCAAGTGTATTATGCTAAGTATGATAATGCACATACTGTACTTACATAGGGAATTCTAACTCCCAACATTTTTCGTCATCATTCTTTAGACAAAATGGATCTTTCCTAATATCCGACACTTCGACCGATCATGGGAGTGCTAACCGAATGCGCTTTGCCCATATTAAATTGCGTGATTATTTTCTGGACATATGCGATCGGTGAATTAATATTTCACAAACTCGGTGTCCTAGCTCAAATATCTAGACAAAACCAAGTTTTCCCAAGATCTTTCCTCTCAAAATCATATTTCAAGTAGCTTGTGGTTCCTCTTATTTCATCAAGAGTGCCTATTATGTTCATAAAATTGACATATAGAGCTACTTTGAAAATCTGGAACTTGTTTTCCATAATAAATACGCAAGGGAACAGTTCATCGTTCTTATATATCCTTTCCCAATCAAGTATTCCATTAGGCGGGTATACCACATCCGCTTAGATTGTTTTAATCTATAAAGTGGGTGTTTCAATTTTATTGCAAACGCATTTCGTGGTTTAGAGTTACTTGATTTTGGTAATGTAATATCAATAAACACTTTTATATATCTCTAAATCTAGATCCCCGTAGAGATATGTGGTAACCACATTTATGAGCTACATTTCCAGTCCTTCGGAAACTACTAGGCTAACAAATTATTCGGATGTCATAACATCCATCATGAGAGAGTAAGTCTCCTCGTGGTCAATCCAGGGCATTGTGAGAAACCTTGTGCCGAAGGAGAACCTTACATATTAGGACTTCATTATTCTCGTTATGCTTTCTGACAAAGACTCAGTTATGTCCTACAGGCTTTATACTTGATAGGTTAGCACTACGTGACCAAATACCCGATCCTTTGTCAAAGAATATAATTCTTTTTGGATTGTTTCTTTACATTTAGACCAATATCCTCTTTGTTGATATTATTCAATTGAGCCTGGTTCGATGTCGTCGTGCTCGATCATCTTATGAGCCATCGTATATGCGACTAAATCATCAATGATTATATATGATCTGTCCATCAATTCATATGTACTCTCATAGTTCATTTGAGATTAATATTCATCTCTAGAATCAATACTAACTTCGGAGCATCCTCTAGTGATGATTCATGTACATAATTATAATTAGAGACAATCTCATGAGAGTTTTGTGTTTTGATGATAAATGGATGTGCCTAACTTTTCTCTTCCTTTAGAATAGTATCCATCGAACCAAGTAGCTTCCACTACTTCCATTTGGTAGCTACGACCTTAACCACACCTCCACTATGTGTGATTGCAATGCACTTTTCAATGGCGTTGTGCCCCTGTTGGGGACATTTTAACCTTGCGAGTATATTTGCAGCTTGTATATGTGATCTTGTCACTTTTGGAATAACATTAAACGTATCAGGTATCGAGTATGATTCGTTTGACTTCAACATTACGTTGTGAAGTTTTGGGGATCAAAATGAGACAGAGTGGGAATATTCAATGACACTTCCTGTTGTTCCCATGGAGAATCCTTTTTCCTATCTCCCCCTAACAACGGGAAGATTGTCTCATGAAAGTGACAACCCGCAAATCTAGTGGTAAAGAGATCACAAGTCAAATATTATAATTAGAGGATAATTGTTAGGGATTCATATCCAACATAAACCAAATCGTCTTTAAGGACCCATTTTGATGAGTTGTGGGGGCGCAATTGGCACGTATAATCAAACATGCGTAAATGTAAAATATCAGGCTTATATCTAGTTACCAACTGGTACGCATGAGGCTGGTTAGCAAGCAGTGGGTCTAAAAACGAAAAAAAAATTGCATATAATAATTGCATAACCCTAGGTAGATGTGGGTAAATTGGTACACATTAATAATACCTTAGATATCATCATATTCTTTTGATAACAACTTATATGATACCATTTTATATATACATGGGGTATAGGAAACTATACATTGATCCCAATACATATGCAATTAACATCAAATCCTTATGATGTAAATTCTCCAGCATTCCAAGTCATGTAGACTTCATGAAATAATCAGAGTGGTGAGCCCTTAAACGTATAACTAGTGCTAGGAGTGCAGTATTTCATATGGACAATAATACGACATGTGTTCATCGTGTCGAAACCAGAACCATAAAGTACTTTAATGGCCCGCATTCTGGATGTTTATGTCCATAAATATCACCTTGTATTCGTTGTAACAATGGAATATGTTTGTATCATGTCTTTAGCTTTAGGATAGTCTCATTCCTGTCTTGGCTAAGGATCAAGGTATACAAAACTTTTAGGTATTCGAGAAGGCATATTATGATGGTGGTGTTGTTTCTTATGTTGCAGAAGTCAACAGTTGCATTTGCCTCATTTTGCCTTTCACTAGAAAGAGAATGTGTCTATGTGTATTTGACAATACATGGATCACTATGTCATAACCATGGTGTCCTACATGGTCATGTCGAAACATATATGTATCATTTCCCCAAAGTTCTTTATTGGTGACAAAAAAAATGTTTCTATGACCCAATAATCTACTAGTTTGACACATTAGTTCCATGATATATGTTTCCTTTCATATTAATTGGAATTTATGTATATATGCTCATTTCCATTTGATACGAATATCTTTACAAGGTTCCTATTAATCTTGTACCAGCAAGAAAGTGACAGTCCATCGTCTAAGTAATTTGGTTGGATGTATTATAAAATAAGTATTTGTCTACCATTTTAGATTATGTGAAAAATGTCCTACAAAAAAAATCAAGTTCTGCTCGATACATTCCTATACGGAACGGAGAATATTGAAAGTTCTGTATTTGTTTTGGTGTATTTCTTTACATCTATAATGGTTACATATTCTGTTTTACTTAAGCAAAAAAAATTAATTAAATACTATAAAATAAATTTCAAAGAAACCTATGCTTTATCATTCTTAGATTAATATGATATAGTTCGTTTTCAAGTTGTTCCCTTTTTGACAGGAACACTCTTTAGTGCATTTCTTATCTGACTGTCCATTATCACCTGGGGCAGTAGTTGTATCTCTACTCCAGATGTTGAAAAATCATTCCCGACTCTTACCAAGACCCTAACCCGTTCTAGGGTTTCTTCCACATAGTGCATAAATGTCACATGTGTGAAATTGTTTTTAACTCTCTGTTCTTTGGAGTTGTTTCCACCTTTAATGCTTTCATTATTGATCTCGAGAATTTTCTTTGTCTCGACATATGTGGTGTTGTTATTCGAAAGAACCTTGTTATGTTTCTCAACCACTTGCAGTAGGTTGATGAGTTTGTCTAAAGGTTACATTCCAACTTATATTAGTTCATTAATATTTTTGATATATGAAAGGTGGAAATAATGTTAAGAATCATGACATCTTCTGTGAGTTCCTTGCCACAGAGATTGAGACGCGTTTTAGATATAAAATTTCTTTGTTGAAATCAGTTACCTTTTTGTAATCAAGTAAGTGGGTTTCATTTCACTGTACGATTAGTTCGGGAAGTACATTTTCATGAGTACTCCCGATTATCCCTTTCGGGACATCCCACATTTCTTTGGGGGTTTCTAGTAAAGGTATTCCTATGAAACTTAGGATTTATATGTCGTCTCAAAACATGAGGGTATTTGCTTGTACCTTTTCAAGAGGTTGGTTTTAGAGTCAATGGGGAGTTGATGGACTTTATGTATTTTTTTTGTACCTTTCAAACGTAGATTTATATACTCATTTTTGGTACTCAGATTCTTTTGAGTTTTGTTTCAACCATTTACATATATAAGGAATAATATATGATTTTCTGTTTGATAAGACAGTGGATTTTGGTTATAATTATTTTATGTATGAAATTTCATTATCATAACCATATTGGATTTTTGTATGCTTTAATTTTATTGATAATACTTCATCAATATTTCAATTTGCGGAAAAAAATTCACTCAATCTATTGGATTTCCAGGTAGTAGGGGAATCACATGGATTTCTTAAGTCCCTAGAAACCTTAGGGGGCGTTTGGTTCGCAGAATTTGATGGAATCTGGTGGAATTGGAATGTTAAATTCCTTTGACCAGATTCCATTCCTTTGTTTGGTTCAAGTTTTTCAATGGAATGGAATCTACCAATTCCATTAAATTCCACAGATAACTGAATTTAACATTCCATCCTAAAAGCCATGGATTTCAATGGAATGGAATGTGGTATTTCTTTAATTCCAAAAATACCCTCACTCCAAATAAAACCTACTCTTTCTTTTCTCACAATTTACAGCACGATGGGTTCATATGGAATAAAAATATCAGACATAAAAAATACTCTTTCAATCGTCTTCTCCATTATCGACTTCGACCCCTAGACGTTTTCTGCAGACTCGAATCATCTTCTTCATTCAGCGCGCAGGTTATCTCTCTCTCTCTCTATGTATCTCTTCTTCAATTTGATTTCTCTATTTGGATTTGGTAGTTGATTTCATTCAAATCGATTTGGTAATCGATTTCTGAAAGCTACTGGGTTCTGAAAATCGATTACAATAGTCGATTTGGTAGTCGATTTATGAAAGATGTTGGGTTCTGTAAATCGATTTGGTAATGTTCACAGTCGATTGAAATCGATTTTTCATGTTTGAAGGAAAATCGATTTGGTAAATAAAATGTAGATCGATTGACATCTATCTATCAATGATGGATACAGAAAGTAAAATAAAATGTAAATCGATTCTAGGGTTAAGTAAAAGACAGAAAATGAAATAGGGTACCTTTGGGGAAGAAAGTTGTTCTTGGAGAGGCAAGATTGAATATATATATATATATATATATATATATATATCAGTCCATGTGTTCTGTTTAGTACACAGACTTCACCTGGCTCTTGGTGGTGGGCTTTTTAGAGACTTACTAATAAATGCACAAAGGTTCTTAGTTCAAATGCAAACAGCAAATTAAGATGTAAATGATTTTTGTGAATTACAAACTACAACCCCTATGACCACAAAATTATGTTACACATGAACATCTTCAACTCTATCTCCACTCTATGCACTTTCCCCTTAATTCCACTATCCATGGCTGCTTAAATTACCTTCGTTTTTTCCTTTCTCCTCAAGGTAACTTTCCTTTATTATGTGTTTTTTATTGCTTTCTCGTTCTTCTTCTTGATCATGTTTTATTTTTTCATGGATTATATGTGAAACTTGCTATGTTTTTTCTTACTAATAATATGTGAAAACTTGCGTGTATATGAATGTTCTTTTTATTAGGGTTTATATGCTAATTTCGTTAATCTTATAAGAGAGTGTTTTGTGGCCTATTGAAAGTTGTGATTGTAGGGGTTAGGGTTACTTTGTTTAATTTTTGGTATATCTGCTGATTTTAACATGTGGAGTTCGTGTTACCCTCGCATTGTAGCCTTTCTATAATGTTAGCTAGATTCCTTCTTGTTGACGGAATATTTGAAACTCCCGAATTTTGAAGCCTCTGTGAGGTTTTTAGAACTCGGACTGGATTCTTGAATGGTTTTGACTGTTGGGAAATGGTTTTCATGCATCTTGGATATATTGATATGACCAGATGAAACCCATGGATTTGTCTTCTCCAACTCTTTTGATTTTTCATGAGTTGGCTAAAAAAGAAGACTGGCTTACATGCCATTGTTTCTGTCTTTTTGGCTTGCTACGGAACTTTATTCATAACTTGTCTATAAGATTGTAACCCAAAAATCTTTTGGATTGCATTGGCTTCTTTTTTTGGATGGTTTTTATGATTTCTTTTTAAAAGGGGCATGTGTTTGAGTTACGTATGTTTTTTACAGTTTTGTTTTGAGTGAATGGATATTAGTCTACAGCATGTAACATAATATAGTATTGAATTATATAAAAGACTAGTGAATGGAACCTACTAATGTTCTTGTTTATTGTTTGATAATGTTCTTGTTTGTTCCTGTTTGTCTATTGTTTGAAAATGTTCCTGTTTGTGGATGAATAAATTAATGTTTCTGTTTGATGTAATAACCTATTCATTGTGCGATATATAAACAGGAAATGGCCCGAATTAGTCTCACAACACACAAACGTAGGATTATGCGATTGTTTTTTGAAGAAGTTACGAATGCTATTGTTTGGTTTTTCATCACCCTTTGTTGTTTAGTAGTTAAACATATGAGGGATAGACCACGTATTCGATATGGGTTGTCAAATATTGATCGATCCGCAATATTGCATAGGTATGCATACGATAGTGACACCATGTGCATATCACAACTTAGGATGGATAGAAGGTGTTTCAAAAAGTTATGTGATATGCTTGAAAGATTAGGAGGCTTACGAGCAACTAGGAATATGAACATTGATGACCAAGTTGCCATTTTCCTACACATGGTTGCTCATAATGTTAAGAATAGGGTTGTCACATGTCGTTTTCATCGTTCCGGGGAAACAATTAGTAGACTTTTTACTCGAGTTTGCAACGCGGTTAATAGATTGCATCCACATTTACTTAAGAAATCTGAACCTGTTCTTGAGGAATCTACCGATCGAAGATGGAAATGGTTCAAGGTACACATAATTAATATTTTTTTGGTATTTACGTGGTAAAGTAAATATGTGTAATGACTTGTTTTTTTTTAGGATTGTACAGGTGCTTTAGATGGAACATACATAAAGTGCCTAGTGCCACTCGAAGACAAGCCTAGATACATAACACGAAAGAATGATATTGCCACAAACGTGTTAGGGGTGTGTTCACAAGATATGCAATTTATCTACGTGTTCGCAGGATGGGAGGGGTCAGCGGCTGATAGTAGAGTCCTTCGAGATGCTCTTCTTAGGCCCAGTGGGTTGAAGGTGCCAAGGCCATATTATTATTTGGTAGATGGTGGGTATACAAATGGAGAGGGTTTTCTTGCCCCTTATAGAGGTCAAAGATATCACTTAAATGAGTGGCGTGATGGACACCAACCAACTACACCAAAAGACTTTTTCAACATGAAACATTCTTCTGCAAGAAATGTTATAGAACGATGCTTCGGTATTTTGAAGGCAAGATGGGGAATTTTAAAAGATAATTCATACTACCCTGTTGAACTGAAAGTGAAGGTCATAATGGCATGTTGTCTTCTTCATAATTTCATAAGACAAGAAATGCCAATTGATCCGTTTGAAAACATACCTTGCCTGATTGAAACCGAAGACGTTGAACATCAAGATGAGGATAATATCACTTCCGTAGGTACTTCAACCGAAAGGACTGAATTTAGAAACAATTTGGCCCAAAGTATGTTTGATGATTGGAATGCTTCTATTTGATTTTGTATGGTTTGTAATGCTACAATTTGATTTTGTATGGTTTGTAATGCTACAATTTGATTGTCTTTTATGATTTGTAATAGTACAATTTGCATTTTATTGGTTGATCGTTATTAATCTTAATGGTGCAATATTAATTTTGAGGAATACTTCCATTTTAATGATCTATAATTTTAGGTATGGCGTATAAAAACACTGGTCGTAAGTACCGAAATTGGTCAAAAATTGAGGACGCCAAACTTGTGGATGCGTTGGTGAATATGGTCAATATTGGAGGCTATAAAGCTGACAATGGCTTTAAATACGGGTACTTGCAAAATTTGGAACAGGCATTGAAAGTCACCCTTCCTGATTCTAATATATTAGGTAGACCACACATCGAGTCCAGAATCAAAACCATGAAAAAAGATTGGCAAATCGTACATGATATGCTACATGGTACCAATATAAGTGGTTTTCGGTATGATAGTGTGAAAATGTGCGTGACTGCCGACAATTCAGTTTGGGATTCTTATCTGCAGGTATTTATTATGTATGTTTTACATATTATAATGTTAAGAATTGATTTTTAAGGTTTTTTTATTTCTTTTGCCAAACTAGGTACATAAAGAGGCTTCAAAATGGAGAAACAAACCATTTCCTCATTATGAAGACTTGTCTTATGTTTTCGGAAAGGATCGTGCTTATGGCAATCAAGCGAGAGACTATGTTGGGCTAGATGAACATGTTTCAATGGAAGATAGTGAGATGCAGAGTGAAGGACAACAATCTGATGAAAACATGGAGTCTCCGACAGTAGATAGCCAAATACCGAGTCAAGAGTTTACATCTAAAGGTAGTAGGAAGCGAAATAGGCGAAGTGATCCTCTTGGAGATAGAATTGGAAGCGCATCGAAAGAATTGGTGAAAGTTGAGGCGGAGGTACATGAAAAGAAGTCCATCGTTGGTCCTGAACTTGCCAAAATGGATCTTACTTCATTCGAAAGGTTTACGGCACTGAGGAAAATAACACATGATCCTGAAGCCGTGTTAAGTTTTTGGAACTATGAAGGAGAAGCTCGAGAAGAGTTTGTGAGGTTTATGTTGCGAGAATGATTGCTTGGTTATCAATGATTTTTGGACATGTATTGGTGAATATGCTTTTGTATTTTGGTGGCATGTAAGTATTTTGAACATGTATTTGGTTGCATGTAAGTATTTTGGACATGTATTTGGTGGCATGTAAGTATTTTAGAACATGTAGTTAGTGGCATGTAAGTATTTTGGGACATGTATTTGGTGGCATGTAAGTATTTTGGAACAATTTTAATACCGATCTAATAACGTCATTTGGTTTATTGTTATGTTTGGGTTGTGTATTTCAATTTTTTTACACATTAAAGTACTTAATAATTATTTTATTGAAGTGTTTTTAGTTAAAAAAATAAAGTACTTAATGACTATTTTATTAAAGCAATTTTTGTTTAAAAAAATTAAAATAATGAAAAGGGGTATTTTGGTCATTTACCAAAATTCCATTCCAATTCTGAAGCTACAATCTGTGAACCAAACAGACAGATTCAAATTCCTTTAACAGATTCCATTCCAATTCTGCCAACCAAACAGGTGGTCAAACCTGACAACATTTCATTCCAATTCCTTCAAAGTCAAATTCCTTTGACAGATTCCATTCCATCCAAAAACATTCTGCGAACCAAACGCCCCCTTAGGGTTGTTTACACCCGTTTGACAAAATTCAGTCGATATCTTGTGATTTATTTCATTTAAATATAACATTATTAATTATAGAACATTTGGCATGAGGCCAAAATGACTATGAGTTTTGCATATGAAGCCAATTTTAATATTTTAATACCTTAATAGTATTATTTTTTTAGAGCTTTTGGTAAGGACCAAAATATATGGGGTTGGAAGTGTAACTTGCAAAAATTAATTCTAGTTAAAAATTATGAGTAAGAACTCACAATCAGGATAAATGTTGGTATTTAACATTTTCATGCTATTTTGGAGCTTTTGGAAAAATAACAAAAGTTATGGACTTATGGCATGGGGGTTGGAAATGTAAATTCCAAAGATAATTTATAAGATTGAGATTAATGAGTAGAAACTCATAAACAAGATAAACATTTGAATTATAATAATTATTAATTAAGATAAACATTTGAATGTTAACATAACCAAATAATAAATAAATAAATAATATTGTAAACTAATTGGATAACCATCTAAATATATGAATATTGTAATATATTTTGATAAACGTTAATAAATAATAACAGCAGTTCAAAACGATAAATATCATATCCATAATTAAACGGTAATTGATCTAAATAAAATAATATTAATGTTATTTAAGTATCCAACTACACATGCCAAAATTGTAACTAATTGGGGATGTATATATAAAGAACGCTATGTCCAAAGTAAAAAGGTTATACTAACCAAATTAAATTAAATTAAATTTAGTGGAACCAATGTTGAAATATGTAATAGTCTAATTCATTATTTGGAGTGTGTTAAAAAAATAGATTTAATAGATCCAATTAAAATAAAACTAAGTAAACACATTTAAAAACGTGTCCAAATCATCTCATATAAGTAAATAATAATAATAATAAATTAAATTTATCGATTATACATAAATAGATAACACCTATAAAAAGATATAATACCATTGCAATCAAATAAGATTAAATCGAAACTAATAGTCTAACACTAGTACACTACTACAGAAATGACTTTTTTAAACGTACCATTTTAAACGGTTTTTAAGGTGGCCGCATTTTTTTAAGACTTTTTTTAAACGATTATGCGGTTGTGTTACCGTTTAAAAAAGTCATATGACATTTTTAAACGGTTGTTATAAAAAACCGTTTAATAAGGGATACATATTTCACACGGATAATTAAACAAAACCGTTTAAAAAGCCGCCTAACTTTTTTACACGGTTTTTTCATACAACCGTTTAAAATACATACATCTTTTTAAACAGTTCTCTAGAAACAACCGTTTAAAAAGGCCAAACATTTTTTCAAACGCTTTCACTATCACAAAACCGTTTAAAAAGGCCTTTAAAAATTTAGAGTAAAACAAAACTACATTAATGCGTTTTTATATTTTAATAGGTTCGGAACAATTTGGAGCGAAAAAGAACAAAACGATAATTTTTGACAGATTTGCGCAACTGTGACGTTTTGATCATATCTCACTCGTCCAATCTCCGATTTGAGTGATTCAAGATGATCTAGAAACCCAACATACAGATCTACAATGTTCATGTTTTGAGTTTTTGGTAATTTGGAGTAAATCTGGGCCGAATCTGAAGTTGAAGTTGAAAGTACAAAGCTGGACAGAAAATGAATAAAAGAATTAAAGGTGCTTCTATAAGCACAGAAAAAGATGTGGTGGAATGGTAAGTGTCGTGGGTTTGCATGGATGTGGTTCCAAGATCGAGTCATATGTGTAGCAGATAGCGTTCTTTTTATTTTTTAAACCGTTTAAAAATGTGACTTTTTTAAACGGTTCAAAAACCGTTTAAAAAAGCCCCTGACTTTTTCAAACGATGCCCTTTCAAACGGTTGTAAAACCGTTTAAAAATGTCTAAAACAACCGTTTAAAATACCTATTTCTATAGTAGTGTAATTCACATATCAAATGAAATGTTAAAATTTTAACAAACATGCATTATTCTAATTCTAAAACTAAATAATTTAAAAGTAGAAGATTTCAATTTATTAAAGATATTATATTTTAAACCGAAAGGATTTAATCAAAACTTATATCTTTATGGTTTATTAAAAAACACGAGTAATATTTTATTTTCACATGAAGAAGATCTCGATTCTCGTCTACCTTTTAAAGATTCAAGCTTGGTTTTGATGAAAAAAAATCTAGACCAATCCTAAAGAGTAAAATATAAGAATCCAAAGCAAATAAAAAAATATGGTTGAAAGCAGTAAACTTGAAATCCAAAAGCAAACAAAACCCCACTAAAGAGGATATCTTAATTCAATAATCCACGTTAATCGATAAATATGAGAATATGAGATGCTTACTTGAATTGTTGAACTATTGGAGATTGATTAATGAAGTTGGAAGATCGAAAATCTATTGGTAAGTTGATTGAGGGTACGTGCTGATAACGTGTTAAAGGGAAAACAATATAGAAGAACAATATAAAAAAGAGATAAAAATGTGTAATTCTCATTAATCATAAACCCTTTATATAGGGATGAGTTACAAATAGATATCTATGAGCTGAGATATTTCAGTTATAATCTAACTCTGATATATTTATCTTTATCTCTATCATTATCTCTATCGTCATATCCTTTAGACGATTACACATTTATCCTACAACAAAAATTTATAATTGACTATTTTTTTCAAGATGCATTTTTTTTGTTATTTTACATGTTTATAAGCCAGTTTTTTTGCCAAACATAATTTATTTATTAGTTAACAACTAGTTTATCGATCATCAACTAGCTTATCTGTCATAAGCTAATTTGTCACACATAGTCTAAGTATTTTCTTTCAAAAGTAAATTTCTACTTTCCCTTTCTAACCTTACTTGTGAGATGAAGAAAAAATCTCTCTTTGTAATTAAGGGTAAAGTTATCTTTTTATTAATTAAAAAGAGTAATAGTTACAAAATCTTAAAACTATATGTCTTTTTTATTGTGAATATTTATTTTGAAATTTAATACTCCTTTTATTATTATCTATAATATCTTATAAAATATATAGATAAAAAAAACTAATTTTCAAAATAACAATATTATATAAAAAAATCACCAATGCATTTAGAGTTATGGTTTGATGAGAACTTTTATATTGAAAGTATACCACATCAAAACAAAAGATATAAAAAGAGTTCAAAACTTTGATTTCGAAACACCATATGAATTACACTTTAAATAGATTCTTTTATTTCGTGTTCTTTTGTTATAAAGTGTAAAACGCTTAGCATATTTTTGTAGAGTATGAATGTAATTTAGGGATAACTTTGAAAGATTAGTTTGTGTGATTGTATTAATTTTTCACAAATTAGATTTTCTCTATGGAGCATATGTAGTTATCTATAAAATACGGATGTTAATGATTATGTAACACCCTAAAAATTGGGTTAAATTTAAAAATTGAAAATTTGGTAATATAACATTTGAAATTGGAGTGAACCACCCAAAAGGGTAAAAGAATATGCGTTTACAAAACCTGTATAATATACATGGGAAATCGACAACAAACTAATCTAAACCAATTCTATCTAGATTACATAGGTTGTCATCCCAAATCCAAAATATGAATAAATTGTTTCAAACGCCAAAACTCCAAAATATCTAATCAACCAAAAGTTGCCCTCAAGAGCCCACGCTCTTCTCTCAACCCCTTGACGACCCGCCGCTAAGGGAACCTGTTATACACATCATTTGAGAAAAAGTGTTAGGCCTAAAGCTTAGTGAGAACATACAGTTTATATGAAAGATAGCAAGAAGGATTTTATTGTAACATAAATAAACTGTTTTCGTCAACCGGCTTTGTAAATGGTTTAGTAACACATAGTTGACCTTCCGGCCCAGACTTCATCTTGCGATGACGGGTGTAAGCCCGAATTCCAAGGATTGTGGCGAAACACAAAGTAAGCTACTTTCCAAGTTTTGAGCTCACGATACTAGGATCAAGGCCACGAACACGTCGGCTCGTACTAAGATGTGGGGGATGGCACCCAATGATCCCTAGTCATGCTCATTCACTAGGATTTACATTTACGACCCACGGCTAGTAACCGGTCCCACATAACCGTACCAAGTTTCCCTCTAGGGTCCAATGTCTCAACTAGCTACATACGGGAATTACCCCCAAATAATAAGTCAACTCAATACCTATGGATCCAATAGAAATAGTCTAGACTCGTCACAATACACTTGTGACCACCTATAATCAAACATATAGTTCATATGGCCATTTAGTTCCGAAATCACATTTTGATGGTTAACTGCTGATAAGAAATACAAAGCCCATATATACAACATAAGGCTATCATCTCATTTCCCAAAAATGTTCCTTTACCAAGTAAACCTTTCCATAGTAGAAACCATTTTATTGAAACATGGATTTCTTCATGTTTTAAACCATTTGTCTCCATTCCACCCAATAACCCTTTCCACCAAAATACCCATAATATGCATAAAACAGAAACTTGGTTGAAGTGTCATATATTTAACATATGCTCAACAAAACGAGATAACATTCATATATGTAGTTCCAAGTCATGGATTATATCTTTATTTCACAAAATGGTAAGAAACCCTAAAAATCTCCCAAAATACCAAGTTAGGTCAAATCTCATCAATAATGAAAATGTTAAACAAGGAGATGTTTAGAAGTTTAAAAGATGCATTTTGATGTGTATAAAGTTTAATAAAAGAGAAGTATGAACTCACAATGGGTTTATTCTAAACCCTAGCAAATGCCTAGATGAGGAGAACTTGAGCTTGAGAACTTGAGAGCTTCACACCAATACTTGATAACCTAGATTGAGCATTAAAGAACCTTACGCTTCCAAGATCTAGAAATAAATGAAGAGAGATGAAAGGGAACTCAACTAGGGTTCCAAAATCGCCCAAGACACACCACCCTAGTTTCACACTTGCAATAAATGAGAAAATGGGGAAGAAACCCGTATTTGGGTGATCATTGGGAACTCGCGGGTTATGTCGCGACCTTAAGTCGCGGCATAAGTCGCCCGTGTCTCTACAAGGGTAGACAAACAGTGGGCTACGCGGTTAGTGCTGCAACTTCAAGTCGTGAGGTAAGTCGCGTGATCCACTGTGCCACTTTTCCAAATTCAAGACTTGACACGCGAACTTGACTAGGAACGCGCGATACCCACGAATAGGGTAAACGCACGGTAACTAAGATTAAAATGCCGAAGACTAGGAGTCTGAACGATAGAATAATTACCACGCAAATTCGGGGTGTTACAATCCTCCCCAACTTGGGAATGATTTCGTCCCCGAAATCCCAACTACACGAACAGATGAGGATATCTTTGCTTCATATCCTCTTCGGCTTCCCACGTCACATTTGTGCCTCGATGATGCTTCCACTGCACTTTGACCATAGTGACTTCCTTGTGGCGAAGTTTCTTTGACTTTCTCTCCAGAATGGCTTCGGGTTCTTCAAGACAACGGTTACCCTCGTTCACTCTAATCTCGGAAAGAGGGATAACACTTTCCTCTTCCGCCAAACATTTCCGAAGATAACAAATATGGAATGTGTAGTGGATCCCGTTCATTTCTGGAGGAAGTCCTAACTGATAAGCCTATAAGCCCACACGCTTAAGCACTTTAAATGGTCCAAGGAAACGAGGGCTCAACTTCTTGCGTTTTCCGAACCGGATAATGCCTTTCCATGGCGACACTTTTAACATCACACGGTCGCCCACTTGGAATTACATCGGTCGTCTCTTCTTGTCGACGTAGCTCTTTTGCCTATCTTGCGCTGCTTTCAATCTCTCCCGAATGCCTTTGACCTTATCGGTCATCTCTTGCACGATTTCAGGTCCGGAGAATTGCTTCTCTCCCGCTTCAAGCCAACATACGGGAGTTCTACACTTCCGCCCGTATAAGGCCTCGAACAGAGCCATTCCAATACTCGAGTGGTAACTATTATTGTAAGCAAACTACACCAAGGGTAGGTGAGAGTCCCAACTACCTCCGAAGTCGATAACGCAAGACCTTAGCATGTCTTCTAACGTTTAGATCGTTCTCTCGCTTTGACCGTCGGTCTGAGGATGGTAGGTCGTACTCAACTTCACGCGCGTACCAAGTTCTTTCTGTAGGCCATCCCAAAAGTTGGAAGTGAACCGACTGTCACGATCCGAAACAATAGACAAGGGCACTCCATGCCTCGAAACCACCTCATCGATGTAAAGCTTCGCTAACTTGTCCATCGGTAGTGTCTCACGCATGGCCAAGAAATGAGCGCTCTTGGTCAACCGGTCAACTATCACCCATATGGTATCGTGTCCTCGAAGAGTCTGGGAAACTTCGTCACGAAGTCCATGGTGAGGTGTTCCCATTTCCACTCGGGGATCTCCAAGGATTGGAGACTCCTGTACGGTCGTTGATGCTCGACCTTCACTTGCAAACATGTCACACAACGCTCTACATAACGTGCCACGTCAAGCTTCATAACCGGCCACCAATAATGCAGTTTCAAGTCCCGGTACATCTTTGTACTTCCCGGATGAATGGAATACTTGGACTTGTGCGCATCCTCAAGGAGAAGTTCCCGATTGCCCCCAACCTTGGGCACCCACACACGGTCGTTGAACAACTTCACTCCACGGCTATTTTCAGTTAAGAGCAAACGTTGTTTTGTCATGAATTCATCCTTGAGATTCTCTTCCAATAATGCTTCCCCTTGAGATGTCTTGAATTTCTCAATGAGACTCGAGACAAGTTCGATTCTTAAGAGGGTGGCCCGAATGCTCCCGCTATAGTCCTTCCGACTCAAAGCATCGGCCACCACGTTTGCCTTACCGGGATGGTAAAGCAACTCACAATCATAATCCTTGAGTAAATCGAGCCACCGCCTTTGTCTCATATTCAACTCTTTTTGATAAAAGACGTACTTTAAACTCTTATGATATGTGTATAAAGTACACTTTGTGCCATAAAGGTAGTGTCGCCAAAGCTTCAAAACGAACACCACCGCCGCCAACTCCAGATCATGGGTAGGGTAATTCTTTTTGTGAATCTTGAGTTGTCTTTTTGCGACTCGTACTAAGATGTGGAGGAGGGCACCCAATGATACCTAGTCATGCTCATTCACTAGGATTTACATTTACGACCCACGGCTAGTAACCGGTCCCACATAACCGTACCAAGTTGCCCTCTAGGGTCCAATGTCTCAACTAGCTACATACGGGAATTACCCCCAAATAATAAGTCAACTCAATACCTATGGATCCAATAGTAATAGTCTAGACTCGTCACAATACACTTGTGACCAACTATAATCAAACATATAGTTCATATGGCCATTTAGTTCCTAAATCACATTTTGATGGTTAACTGCTGATAAGAAATACAAAGCCCATATATACAACATAAGGCTATCATCTCATTTCCCAAAAATGTTCCTTTACCAAGTAAACCTTTCCATAGTAGAAACCATTTTATTGAAACATGGATTTCTTCATTTATTAAACCATTTGTCTCAATTCCACCCAATAACCCTTTCCACCAAAATACCCATAATATGCATAAAACATAAACTTGGTTGAAGTGCCATATATTTAACATATGCTCAACAAAACGAGATAACAGTCTGTAACACCCCGAATTTTAGACCTCTTTGTAAAATAATTACGTTAAGTTTTTGTTTAAGAGTTATCATTCATGGTATTTGAATCTGGGTGAAAACGGGTCGAATCGTCGAATTTCAGAGTTGGAAGGCGTCTCGACGATTGGGCCCGCGATAGTGACAATGTCACTATCGCATGGGCATTATCGCGAGGGAGTTTGAGGCCACGGTACATATGATGCGATTGTGACCGGCGATAGTGCTATGGTCACAATCGCGATGTCAAGGTCGCGAGAGGGGGGGAGGTCTCGGTATAATTAGCGCGACTGTGCCCGCGATTGTGCCAAGGGAACTATCGCGTGGGCACTATCGTGCGCGGTGTCCAGACGACCAAACTCTCATTTAATGCCATTTTTAGGGTTTAGTTCATTAGTTGAAGTTGCAGCTCCTTGAAGACGTTTTCACACACTAAAGGTGCAATTTTCACACACTCTTCCCTTCCTCTCTCTTCATTAATTGTTAGGTGGGTAAATCATTAATGGTTAATGATCCTTAGGGTTTTGAGTTCATAGGAGTTACTCTTTCAAGATCAAAGGGTGGAAGTCTCAATCCCATTCATTCCTCACTTCTAGGATTTGTTCATTTAACTTCTAAGTAAGTTTTCTTAACTTATGTACATGCATACTTGCACTATTACTTATTTATATGAAATATATGAAATGCATGATGTTGACCTAAAAACTAGGGTTTTGCTTATCTTCAATAAATAAGATTTTTGGGGTTGGTGGAAGTGTTTAAACATGTGGAAGAGTGCTATTTACAAGTATTATATAAAAGGGACAATTCATGGTGTAGGTCTACATCTCTACATAATGAAATGTCAAATGCCTAAATTCTTATCAGCAGTTGGGGTCACTTTACTAGTTGGGGATTTGTATGTAGTTAAATGAGTTGTAGTTTCTTATGGTGAATATGTATCAAGCATGATCACCCTATTTGGGCCAATAATATCTTTGCATGAAGATTGTCATCTATAATTGTTCATAACTCTTGTTGGGAGTCTTATATCTATCACCTTGTGTACGAGGATTTAGATGGTATGCATGAGTATTTCATGGTTATTGTCGTTGGGCATTTTGAGTAGACAATAAGGGGCGCAAGTCCCTTAGTTGTACACTCGGCTAGATTGGATAGGCACCCTTGCCTGTAAGACCTTGAGGTGTAACCCGACGGGGTAAGCACTAGAGGCAAAGAGGGTTTGAGGATTGTGATGTCCGGCGTGGCATGGGAACTAGAACCGGGCTGGACGGTGAAATGCAATATAGATCGCGGGTTACCCCGCTTTATATGGAAGATATTTGTGTATTAATTGTATAGGAAATTACAATGTCCCGATTTGGGAGGTTTGGCATTGACTTCAATGCATTGGGAACCGGTAATATCTAATTATTGTTCTTGTTTACATTATAATTGGTATCGGCATAACAACCAATAAACTTCGTTCTAACACTTGTGTTCATGTTTAAATGGTTCACAGGTTTCGTTAGCGGTGCGAGTAGGATGTCTTGATCTGTCAGGATCGCACCTAGGATTCCTCCTTGGACCGGGCATTTTTGGGAAAAAGAGAGAAAGAGCGTTTTGAAGTCATAGTGACACCCACTTTAATCTAGTTGCTAATTATTCTAGATTGAATAGGTTGTCATGTATATGTCTTATTTATTCCGCTACTTCATTTTAGAACACCCCAACTCTGTTGGGTTTTAGTCAATATGTTTACAGGTTTTGGATTCGCCTTATTTTAGGCGTTATATTGCAGAAATTTTAAGTTTTATTTTACCCAAATTTTTAGCGTGTTACAAGTTAGTATCAGAGCTTTAGTTTAAGTGAACTAGGTATGTAGACACGGTGCCTAGACTTAAGCTGAGACTATTAAGCTATGAACTGTGAGCTTTGGGTAGAATTTCTAAGATGGGACGACCCTAGAGTCGACAGAAACTACGTCGTTGAGAATTGTAAAAGTGGTAGCGAGAATTTTTATGTAGTGTATGTTCATAATTTCAATTAGCTACTGTTGTTATGAATACATGATTACATGAACGTACTTGAATTACTATGATTATGATGATCAATGGACCGTACGAGTATGTTTCTTGTGTATTTTAGTGTTGCATATTTCCATTTCCTTACTTCTTGTGTGGCAGATCCGAAATGGTAAATACTCGGAGTCGCCCACTGAACGAGGGAGAGATGCCTGAGGATATTTCATCTAACCCGAACCCCGTGGTTCGAGTGGAAAATGTGGTTCCTCCCGGCATGTCGCCGATATTTACCGGACCAGAGGAAATCATACCTAGAGTGGAACTAGCATCCACAAATCCGGTCATTCAGGATGCAAACCCGCAAGCTGACATGGTGGCCAGTGTTATGCAAATGGTAACATCGGCCATGGAAAAACAACAAGAAGCATTCCTGAAAATGTTAGAAGACAGAGATGCCAGTCTTCGGAGGCCAGAGGTGGTGGCAGAGAACGCGATAGCTGGCTCGGGTGGTACCGAGGGCGAGAACCGTACTTAGGGAGTGGTGGTCTTAGAGACAGGACAAACTGGAAAGGGTTGCTCGTATAAGTCCTTCATGGGGTGTAAACCGCCAGAGTTCGCCGGGGCCGATGATCCCGTAGCTTGCATGAAATGGTTGAGGGAAATTGAGCAGGCCTTCAGGGCTTGTGGATGTGGTGAGAATCAGAAGGTGAATTTTGGTTCCCAAATGCTTCGGGGTGCGGCTTTAATATGGTGGGACGTCCCCACCGCAACCATAGGGGAAGTCGTGTTAGCAAAGATGTCATGGGCCACCTTCAAGAAGAAGGTTATGGAAGAATACTGTAATGAAAACGAGATGGATCTGATCGAGGAAGAGTTTCGAGCGCTAAAGAAAGGGGATCTGACGGTGAGGGAATATACTCGTCTTTTCATGGAGAAGCTGAATCTTGTGGGGCATGTGGCCCCGACCGAGAAGGAACAGATAAAGGCCTACCTGAAGAGCCTACCCGCGGACATGGGAAACCGAGTCCAAAACTCGAAAGCTACAAATCTACGAGAGATCATCGAGGAAGCCAAAGTAATGGAAAGAGTTTACGGTAGAGACAAGGAAGAGAAGTCGAAGGCCGCAGAAAAGAGGAAAAGTGTAGTGCCGCCGAGTTCATTCAAGCGACCGAAGTTCCAACCGAACGTTAGAAACTTTGATGATCGCCGGGAGTCGAATTTGTGTCCCAAGTTCAAGAGCAAGCATTTTGGTCCTTGCAACTCCAACCCCCGACAAGTCACGTGCTACAAGTGTAATAAGCCGGGTCACACAAGTCCGCGTTGTCCCATGCCGGGGACACTTTGTTTCGAATGCAAGGAGCCAGGGCACATTAGGAGGGATTGCCCCAAGCTAAGGGGTGGAGTTAGAGGAGGAACCCCACCAATTCAACCAAAGAGGGAAGTCGTCCCTAAAGCTCTATGGAGGGCCTTCCAAATGACAAGAGAGGAAGCGAAGGAAACCACTGACGTGGTGTCGGGTACGTTCTTAATCAACTCACTTGCTGCTAAGGTGCTATATGATTCGGGTGCGAATTTCTCATTTGTGTCCCCTGACTTTTGCAAAGAATTGAACGTGCCCACTAGTACTCTTATCGATGCCTTAGTAGTAGAGATAGCAAATGGGGAACAAGTGATCTTACGGGAAGTGTTGGAAAAATGCCAGCTAGAGATTAGTGGGGAGTTGTTCGTTGTGGACCTACTCCCTATGGCAATCGGGAGTTTTGATGTAGTGATCGGAATGGACTGGTTGTCTCATCACAAGGCGGAGATCTTTTGTTCAAAGAAGATGATCAGATTACCGACTTCAAGCGGGAGGTTTGTCTTTGTCTACGGGGAGAAGCGTAAGGGTGAAGTGGCTCTTATTTCCTCCATCAAGGCAAGTAAGTGTCTTGCGAAGAATTGTCCTTCATTCATTGCCTACGTGTTGGATGCCAAAGCAGAGAAGAAAAAAATTGAAGATGTTCGAGTCGTTAGTGAGTACCCAGACGTCTTTCCTGACGATCTTTCGGGTTTGCCACCCGACCGCCAGGTGGAGTTCCGAATCGATTTAATCCCCGGGGCAGCGCCGATTGCCCGTGCATCGTACCGTCTTGCTCCGACCGAAATGCAAGAAATGATGTCACAACTTCAAGAGTTGTTGGAGAAGGGATTCGTGAGGCCGAGTTCCTCGCCCTGGGGAGCTCCGGTACTCTTCGTCAAGAAGAAGGATGGAACGATGCGGATGTGCATCGACTATCGGGAGTTGAACAAGGTAACCGTAAAGAATAAGTATCCATTACCCCGAATCGACGATCTCTTCGATCAACTGCAAGGAGCCGGATATTTCTCAAAGATCGACCTTCGATCGGGTTATCATCAAGTTAGAGTTAGAGGAGAAGACATTTCCAAGACCGCCTTTAGAACCCGTTATGGTCACTACGAGTTCTTGGTTATGCCCTTCGGGCTAACCAACGCGCCGACGGTATTCATGGATTTGATGAACCGTGTATGCCGGCCTTTCCTAGACAAGTCGGTCATAGTATTCATCGATGATATCTTGGTGTACTCGAAGAATGATGAAGAACATGAGCGACATCTCCGAGAAGTGTTAGAGGTGTTAAGGGACGAGAAGCTCTACGCCAAATTCTCCAAGTGTGAATTTTGGCTAAGAGAGGTTTAGTTTTTGGGTCATGTGGTGTCAAATGAAGGAGTAAAGGTGGACCCATCAAAGATTGAGGCTATGATGAATTGGGAACCGCCAAAAAGTCCTATGGAAATCCGGAGTTTCTTAGGTCTAGCCGGTTACTATAGAAGATTTATCCAAGATTTTTCCAAGATCGCCTTACCATTGACATCTCTGACAAGGAAGAACGTGAAGTTCCTTTGGACCGAGAAGCAAGAGCAAGCCTTTCGGGCCCTCCAAAGGAAATTGTGTGAAGCGCCAATCTTATCTCTACCCGAGGGCACAGAAGACTTTGTAGTCTACAGCGATGCGTCTAAGATGGGTTTAGGGTGTGTCTTGATGCAAAGGGGCAAGGTAATAGCTTATGCATCCAGGCAATTGAAGGAGCATGAAAAGAACTACCCAACTCACGATCTCGAGCTAGCGGCAGTGGTGTTCGCCTTGAAGTTATGGCGACACTATCTTTACGGGACGAGGTGTACCCTTTTTACCGACCACAAAAGCCTGAAGTACATCTTCGATCAGAAAGAGTTGAATATGCGACAAAGGAGATGGCTCGAACTACTCGAGGATTATGACTGTGAACTTCAATACCATCTCGGAAAAGCAAATGTGGTCGCGGATGCCTTGAGCCAGAAGGAGTACAGTCGGGGAGTTCAAGCCACCTTTGCAAGGGTAGATGTAGTCTCAAGCCTAATCGATAAAATCAAAGCATCACAGTCGGAATCCCTTCTTGAAGTCAACCTCAAAAGTGAAATTATGGTGAAGCAACATCTTCAATTGACCGAGGATGGAAGAGGTTTGAAGTTATATCAAGGTCGAATTTGGGTGCCAAAGATTGGAGGATGTCGGGAGCTACTATTGGAGGACGCGCACAAGTCCAAGTACTCGATACATCCGGGAAGCACTAAGATGTATCATGATTTAAAGCTCAATTATTGGTGGCCAGTGATGAAGCTAGACGTGGCTAGTTATGTGGAGCAATGCATAACTTGCCTACAAGTGAAGGCGGAGCACCAACGACCATACGGTAGTCTCCAATCCTTGGAAATACCAGAGTGGAAATGAGAGCACATCACCATGGACTTTGTAACCAAGCTACCGAGAACTTTAAAGAACCACGATACCATTTGGGTAATAGTGGATCGTTTGACCAAGAGCGCGCATTTCTTGTCCATGCGAGAGACCCTAACGATGGACAAGCTGGCCAAACTGTACATTGATGAGGTAGTCTCGAGGCATGGAGTGCCACTTTCTATTGTGTCCGACCGCGATAGCCGCTTTACATCACATTTTTGGAATAGTTTACAGAAGGAGTTGGGCACAAGAGTTAAGTTGAGTACCGCCTATCACCCGCAGACAGACGGTCAGAGCGAGAGGACCATCCAGACCCTCGAAGACATGTTGAGGTCGTGTGTTATCGATTTCGAGGGAAATTGGGATGCACACCTTCCACTAGTGGAGTTCGCCTACAACAACAGTTATCACTCAAGTATTGGTATGGCGCCATTCGAGGCATTGTATGGAAGGAAGTGTAGGACACCCGTGTGTTGGTTGGAAGCGGGTGAGAAACAGTTTGCCGGACCGGAGATCGTTCAAGAGACGGCCGACAAAGTGAAGGTCATCATAGAGCGTTTGAAAGCGGCACAAGATAGGCAGAAGAGCTACGCGGACAAGAAGAGAAGATCGGTCGAGTTCCAAGTGGGGGAGCGGGTAATGTTGAAAGTGTCACCGTGGAAAGGATTTATAAGGTTCGGAAAGCGTGGGAAACTCAGTCCCCGTTTCCTTGGGCCTTTCACTATCCTTGAACGTATTGGTTTACAAGCCTATAAGTTGGATCTCCCGCCGGAGATGGACGGAATTCACCCCACCTTTCATGTGTGGTACTTGCGGAAATGCCTAGCCGAAGAAGAGAGTGTCATCCCACTTTCGGAAATCAGAGTGGACAACAATTGATGTATAGAGGAACCCGAATCTATCCTGGAAAGGAAGACGAAGAGGCTACGGCACAAAGAAGTGGTCATGGTAAAGATTCAATGGAAGCACCATCGCGGAACCAACGTAACTTGGGAATCGGAAAAAGATATGAGGAGGCGATACCCTCATTTGTTTGGTTAGATTGGATTTCGAGGACGAAATCCATTCTAAGGGGTGGAGGATTGTAACACCCCGAATTTTAGACCTCTTTGTAAAATAATTACGTTAAGTTTTTGTTTAAGAGTTCTCATTCATTGTATTTGAATCTGGGTGAAAACGGGTCGAATCGTCGGATTTCAGAGTTGGAAGGGGTCTCGGCGACTGTGCCCGCGATAGTGACAATGTCACTATCGCATGGGCATTATCGCGAGGGAGTTTGAGGCCACGGTACATATGATGCGATTGTGACCGACAATAGTGCCATGGTCACAATCGCGATGTCAAGGTCGCGAGAGGGGGGAGGTCTCGGTACAGTTGTCGCGACTGTGCCCGCGATTGTGCCAAGCGCACTATCGCGTGGGCACTATCGTGCGCGGTGTCCAGACGACCAAACTCTCATTTAATGCCATTTTTAGGGTTTAGTTCATTAGTTGAAGTTGCAGCTCCTTGAAGACGTTTTCACACACTAAAGGTGCAATTTTCACACACTCTTCCCTTCCTCTCTCTTCATTAATTGTTAGGTGGGTAAATCATTAATGGTTAATGATCCTTAGGGTTTTGAGTTCATAGGAGTTACTCTTTCAAGATCAAAGGGTGGAAGTCTCAATCCCATTCATTCCTCACTTCTAGGATTTGTTCATTTAACTTCTAAGTAAGCTTTCTTAACTTATGTACATGCATACTTGCACTATTACTTGTTTATATGAAATATATGAAATGCATGATGTTGACCTAAAAACTAGGGCTTTGCTTATCTTCAATAAATAAGATTTTTGGGGTTGGTGGAAGTGTTTAAACATGTGGAAGAGTGCTATTTACAAGTATTATATAAAAGGGACAATTCATGGTGTAGGTCTACATCTCTACATAATGAAATGTCAAATGCCTAAATTCTTATCAGCAGTTGGGGTCACTTTACTAGTTGGGGATTTGTATGTGGTTAAATGAGTTGTAGTTTCTTATGGTGAATATGTATCAAGCATGATCACCCTATTTGGGCCAATAATATATTTGCATGAAGATTGTCATCTATAATTGTTCATAACTCTTGTTGGGAGTCTTATATCTATCTCCTTGTGCATGAGGATTTAGATGGTATGCATGAGTATTTCATGGTTATTGTCGTTGGGCATTTTGAGTAGACAATAGGGGGCGCAAGTCCCTTAGTTGTACACTCGGCTAGATTGGATAGGCACCCTTGCCTGTAAGACCTTGAGGTGTAACCCGATGGGGTAAGCACTAGAGGCAGAGAGGGTTTGAGGATTGTGATGTCCGGCGTGGCATGGGAACTAGAACCGGGCTGGACGGTGAAATCCAATCTAGATCGCGGGTTACCCCTCTTTATATGGAAGATATTTGTGTATTAATTGTACAGGAAATTACAATGTCCCGATTTGGGAGGTTTGGCATTGACTTCAATGCATTGGGAACCGGTAACATCTAATTATTGTTCTTCTTTACATTATAATTGGTATCGACATAACAACCAATAGACTTCGTTCTAACACTTGTGTTCATATTTAAATGGTTCACAGGTTCAGTTAGCGGTGCGAGTAGGATGTCTTGATCTATCGGGATCGCACCTAGGATTCCTCCTTGGACCGGGCATTTTTGGGAAAAAGAGAGAAAGAGCGTTTTGAAGTCATAGTGACACCCACTTTAATCTAATTGCTAATTATTCTAGATTGAATAGGTTGTCATGTATATGTCTTATTTATTCCGCTACTTCATTTTAGAACACCCCGACTCTGTTGGGTTTTAGTCAATATGTTTACAGGTTTTGGATTCGCCTTATTTTAGGCGTTATATTGCAGAAATTTTAAGTTTTATTTTACCCAAATTTTTAGCGTGTTACACATTCATATATGTAGTTCCAAGTCATGGATTATATCTTTATTTCACAAAATGGTAAGAAACCCTAAAAATCTCCCAAAATACCAATTTAGGTCAAATCTCATCAATAATGAAAATGTTAAATAAGGAGATGTTTAGAAGTTTAAAAGATGCATTTTGATGTGTATAAAGTTTAATAAAAGAGAAGTATGAACTCACAATGGGTTTATTCTAAACCCTAGCAAATGCCTAGATGAGGAGAACTTGAGAGCTTCACACCAATACTTGATAACCTAGATTGAGCATTAAAGAACCTTAGGCTTCCAAGATCTAGAAATAAATGAAGAGAGATGAAAGGGAACTCACCTAGGGTTCCAAAATCGCCCAAGACACACCACCCTAGTTCCACACTTGCAATAAATGAGAAAATGGGGAAGAAACCCGTATTTGGATGATCAGTGGGAACTCGCAGGTTATGTCGTGGCCTTAAGTCGCGGCATAAGTCGCCCGTGTCTCTGCAAGGGTAGACAAACAGTGGGCTACGCGGTTAGTGCCGCGACTTCAAGTCGTGAGGTAAGTCGCGTGATCCACTGTGCCACTTTTCCAAATTCAAGACTTGACACACGAACTTGACTAGGAACGCGCGATACCCACGAATAGGGTAAACGCACGGTAACTAAGATTAAAATGCGGAAGACTAGGAGTCCGAACGATAGAATAATTACCACGCAAATTCGGGGTGTTACAGATTACAAACTAGAAGTGTACTTGTACGATGTAACGCGGTCCAACCTCGATTCTAAAATAAAGAACTTGAACCCTCAATCATGCTTAATGTTTCATTTTATTCTCCATCCATCCCAATTTTAATTTTATGGTTTTATGTGTTCGAGAGAACAATCAAATCATCACTTGGTTGTTAGTTTTATGAAGTATTAGTACAACTCAAAGCTTATCATGTATATAAACGTTGTTATCAGTTAGTTATCAATTAATAAGGAGTTTAAAAGCGAATTTTTAAAAAGTCGTACGCATGCAGTAATAAGTTTTAAACTTGAATTTTAAGAGTTTTTTAAGAATATAAGGTAAATGTTTTCTAGTAAGATATTAGTATGAATATACTCTTTTGGTTAGTTTTATGGAATCTAAATGCAAGGACGGATCCATAAATTTTTTCATACGGTGTCACTATATAATATAGATAAAAAATAATTACAATAAGCACGGTTTTTATCGACGTGTTACCAACGTTCAATATCACCCGACGTGTTTTTGGCTTAATTCCACCATTTCGAGCGATTTTTATAGCTTTTTTGCTTTGATTTCGAGAGATTTTTAAGTTTTTTTTATCGATTTCGAGAGACTTTTTCGGTTTTTTGGGTTGATTTCAAGAGTTTTTTGGGGGTTTTGGTTGATTACAAGGTATGGTTGCACATTCTTGAACTTTTGAATATCATACTGTGGCACATTTTAAAACAATACAGTTGCACCTTTCATAATCGTAAAAATTTTAATCCTTCGACGGAAAAATAATACGGTGGCACGTGCCACCGTATTCCCTACACTAAATCCGTCCCTGTCTAAACGTGAACTTTTAAAGAAGTTCTATGTATGTCATAATAAATTCTAAACTTGAAACATAGTAAGATATTAGTATGAATATACTCATATGTGAATATATTTCATGATATAAATTTTAAAAAATGGGATAAAAATTGAAATAAACATATCGGTATCGATATCAAATTAAATAGAATAAAATACTCATATTTTTTATATTTTAATTAGTTAAATAATTAATCATATTTAATATATTTTGGACTTCAAAAAACTAAAGTAAATATATGGCGTTAATCAGTTGTTATTAGTTAATTTTATGGAGTTTTAAGAAATCGGGAATAAGGGGGGACATACTGGACGTAACCATTGTAAGTTATAGTAAATTATAATTAACCTTAAACTTTAAGATATTTGCATTAATAAACGGTACATGATGTTTAATAAGTTGTTTTTAAGAGTTTTGTCAAATATTTCATAATATAGTAAAGATGATTGTAATTCATATTTTGTTCAAACATAAATTTCAACTTTTATTTTTAATGAAAAATTACATTAATTTTCCATGGTCGGTTACAATAAAACTTTATATTTTGTTGCATCGCACATGTAAACAACTAGTTATTATAACCGATTATACATTTCAAATATTTTTATAAATAGCTGAATATGTCACATTTATATTAAAGGTTTTTTTTAATCATGATATCACCACATTTTCGATCTCCTTAATCAATGCGTTCTATCCATCCATATGAAACGCACAACGTTTCTCGTTTCTATAGGATGCACATGACCTTTGAACAAAAATGCTCCAAACAAGGATCGAACCTAAGTTATGATCTATAAGTGCTTTTAAACATATACTTTAAATGATGCTTACATATCTTTTTGAGTATATCTCAATTTTTGGTTTGGACTTCGTTTTTCTTTTGACAAATATCGTCCATGATTTCAATACCTTTTATCTTATGTCCACCAAATGTGAGATAATTTGGTAACTTCAATTCCTATTAAGCAAAAGGTATGATGCGATCATCTAGATCGCTTCCAACTTACTGGTCCACTAATTCTGTGGGTGGTACCTATATTTCGACCTCAAATCTCCCTCTTCCGTAAAAATGCTCACCTCCTTACCAGTTAGGCTAAAATCGAGAGGACAAGTTCAATTCTTATAACACGAAGTGTTCCTAATTACTATTTTTATATTATTACTCTATTTGTTATTGTTATTATAGTTATTTGTTAATATCAAATATAATGAGATTAATCTTGATTGAATTTTTTTACCAAGTTAGTAATGTGGATTTTTAATTTATTTGAAATGACTATAATATTCATACTATGTATTAAAAGTTACGCTTTTACCTCTCCATATTCATACGTAAATGTATACCATAGTTATGTCTTGTTTGTTTTTATGTTTTCTTCTTTATTCGTCATCATCTTCAAACACATTCTAATCATGATGATTTATAATCTCAAAAGCGAACATCAATGTGGTTCAAAATGTCATAAACCAAAATCACAATAATTCATAGCAAAAGATAAAGCATAGCAAATATATGTCGGTGGTGCAAAACCAGGTTGGTTCAATAACAATGGCATTGTGTTCCGAAATCCTAATCTTGGTTATATTGATTATCCTTGTGGAAATGGTGCTTCCATATCCACATTTGAGATTAAGGGTTTCAAATAGAAAATCAAATAACAAACCATGATGTTTGAACCCAAAACCAAAATAGAGTTTAGAACCCCAAATTGGAACTAACATAATATAGTGAAAACGAGACATAAAATTTGAAAGTGGCTGCTTGACAGTGTGGTTCTTTTCCACCCGACTGGGTTTACATGATCAAGCTTGCCTTCATGCTCTTCAGGTTCCTATTATTTCCCCTAAACCTAAGAGGGGACGTAGGGTTAGCATCCACCTGATATTGGCTCTTTCAAACTCAATGTGGATGGTTTCGCTATAAATGGATTAATAACAGGGGGTGGTGTTATCAGGAATTACCAAGGTCAGGCTATTTTTTTCCTTTCTTTCTTCGTATTACAGCGGCTGCTGGCACAGAGTTAGCCAATGCTTATTCCCCAGATACCGTCATTGCTTCTTCTTCGGGAATAGAAGTTCATGACCCGTGGGCCTTCTACCTCCACACGGCATTGCTACGTCAGGCTTTCGCCCATTGCGGAAAATTCCTCACTGCTGCCTCCCGTAGGAGTCTGGGTCGTGTCTCAGTCCTAGTGTAATGTAAAAATGAAGCGACGGAATCAATTTCTGATTAGTTTTTGAATCACAAAAATTAGAGTTAGGGTTTCGAAATTAAACCAAAAATAAGAGCAAATCCATAACCAAGCATAAACCCCTATTGTGTCAATGTGGAGTTGTTTTTTATTTAGTAGGTGCTCTGATCAACTTCCGCACCTCGACTGATCTCGTGGGATCCTAAAGATAATAACCAAGAAAAGTTCAAAGTGGCCCTAATGCTATTTGTGATGGGGACGAAGACACAACTGAAATCATCTATGTTTTACATTTTTTGGGTCGACAGTTGATGACTAGAGAATAGAGATATCTAAAAACATATTTGTTGTGTTGGAACAAATTATTTATAGATCACATATAGTTTGCTACTCGGTCTTTTAGATTACAAAATGGAAAAATTATAAAATGCAACAAGCACATGATTTACATTTTAGAGAACATGTTATTCACATGTCATAATAACTTTATATTACAACTCTTGGATTCATATTGTATCCACATGTATTGCTTAATGAACTATGAACGATTAGCCAACAAATTGGCAACAAAATTTTCAACCATTAGACAAGTTGTACACAGTGTATTGACATGCTCTATGAACATCCTAAATTGTTTTATTCAAAAATTAATTATTATTATTATTATTATTATTTGTAACACCCCGAAATTTGAGAACTTGTGTAATGTTCAGTCCTTCGCCGAGGGTTTACTGTACAATTGAATACAATTTTAAGTTTATGAATTGTTAGTATTGGATCGCGTGTTATCAGTTGAAAAATTGCCAAACTCGGGCCTCGGTACCGTGCTCGCGACAATGCCCGCGATAGTGACATGGTGTCACTATCGCTAAGGCACAATCGCCGGAGGTTTGGGCTTCATGGTACGTCCCGCACAATAGTGCCAGGCGATAGTGCCTTGGTCACTATCGCGGTGTCACAAACGCTGACTATGTACCTAGAGGGTGTGGTTCCCGGCGAGTATGCCCGTGATAGTGACAGATGTCACTATCGCTATGTCAATGTCGTCGGTGAGGGGCAGGGGTATTTAAAGAGCAAGTCGTGTTTTTCAGTCATTTTTATCATATTTGAAGTTGTGAAGAGCGATTTTTCTCCTAAGGCTTGTAAGTCCCGATCCCTAGAGTCTCCCTTGCCATTAATACCTCTCATCTACCCCAACCTCTTGATCATTAATGTATTCTTGGTCCTTGTGATTATTTATTGTGCTAGTTTGAAGTACCCTCAAGATCTCAACTCCATCTCCTTCTTATTAAGTTCTTGGATAGGGTTTTAAGCTACAACCCTGCAAGGTGAGTTCTTCCCTTTTTAAAAACCTTATACATGTTAAATAATGAATTTTAACCTACTAGACATCTCCATTTAAACTTCTTGATTTGGGTGAACTTTCACCAAAACCCTAATTTTAGATTCTAGGGTTTATGTGGTTGAGTAGGTTTTCAAGAAAAGAAACTTATATCTGGGATTAATATGTGGTTATTACATGAGTATCATGTCTCTTTTACTCTCTAGTTTGATATTGTGAAGTAAAATAGGGTTTGAGATATTGATGGTTTTACTTGATGAGAAATTGAATGAAACAAGTTATTGGGTAGAATGTTACCCATGAAATTCTATTGGAATCTTTTGGAACTACGTGTGAAGTTACTTGGAATCTTGGTTATATATTTTAATGGTAAACTAATTGTTAAGTAAGATTTATTGGCTTCTTATATGAGTATATGCATAAATGGTTTCATTTGGGCGTCATGACCCCATACTTGTTTGTATCATTTTGTCCGATGATGGAACGCTAGTTTTCCACATTGAGGCACGTTTAATCATCGGATAAGGTTATAAGTCCTACGTGCTAGTATACGATATTGGATGAGGAGCTCAACGTAAGGGCCCAATGTGGTTGAAGTTGACTTTCCGTGGGTGTACGTTTAAAACTACCGAGCCTAACATCCCTTGCCTATACTTTATTATGTGTATTGGTTTTACTAACTTGTCAAGTGGCTTACTCTTGTGTTCCGTCACTTGTGTTAGTAAGCGGGTCTCCCCCGTTAACCCAAGAGGTAATTGTTTATGGTGAAGAGTTGCATCATTATTATTATGAATTCACTTTTCTTACTTCCACTTATAATTGATTATTTCTAAATATAAATGTTTGATCTCACTAGGCTAATAGGTCATTCTAGCGGTGGAACTCCTCGAGCTTGAGTGGAGAGAGTTCGACAGATAGAACATTTTTGGAGGTTATCGAGACGCACAACCAATTTAGCTTCGGTATACTTTTGAGAAGAAAAGTGTCAACACCCAATCTTAATCTAGATTTAATTATGTCTAGATTAGTAGGTTGTTGAGTTAAACTTTGATTATTTCCTTGGATTGTAAACGTCATACTCTATTCCCCATTTTCAGGATGATATATTTTGGGTGAAATGTCATGATAGTATTATTCAGGTTTTCTCCGTTCACATTCGTTATATTGCCGAATTTTCAAATTTTAAATCCCTCTAAAATTTAGGGTGTTACAAGTTGGTATCAAAGCAGTAGTTTAAGTGAACTAAGTATGAATGTAGGATACCTAGACTTAAGCTGTGACTTTAAGTTATGAATTTTGAGAACGGGTAGAACCCTTAAGATAGGATGGTCTTAGAGTCGACGAAAATTACAATTATTGAGAATTATGATAATGGTGATGAAAATTCTTACGTATCATATGTTCATAATTTCACTTAGCTAACGTTATTATGAAGATGTTTTACGTGAGTATGCTTATTTTCTATTGTTACGATGATTAATGAATGTAGTAGTACGTTTCCTTGTTTATCACTCTTATGATCTATCTCTCACCTATATTCTCGCATATGTATGGCAGACAATGGTAAACACTCGTAATCGGCGGGATGGTCAAGATGCAACGGCATCCACGACCGACTACCCTAAAGTGACAACGACGGACTTGCCCCCACCGTTACAAAACGTTTTGGGCGGAGGGCCCGAACATGTACCCCGTCGCAACTTAGTCACATCTGATCTGTTAATGGAAGAGGTGACCCCAAAAACAAGAATGATGGATCGGATGATGCAAGCTATGAACGCAACAATGGCTCAACAACAAGAAATGTTTTTAAAGCTACTTGAAGACCGAGATACTAACAACCTTAGGCACGAATTGGTTGCGAAAAATTTTCTAGTGGCGGGATCCGGGGGTACCGGGACCGAAATTCCCACCGATGGGACCGCGACCCCGGAAGCGAGGCAAGTGACGAAGGCTTGCACCTTCAAGGCTTTCCTTGGTTTCCGACCACCGGAGTTCAAGGGTGTAACACCCGGTTTCTCAAGTAAGCTTTGAGTCTACCTTCGCTTTTCATTTTTATGTGCTAGTTGAATTATAATATATCTGTTTATTGTTTTGTATCTATGGTCTTTTATTTATATTAACCAAAACCTGACCGCGCGAAAAGTTAGGTCCAAGACAGAAGGCCAGGGGTGGCTGGCGATTATGTCGGCGACAATGACACCGTGTCAAAGTCTCCATGGCAATGTCGCCGTGGGGGAAGTACCTACGGTACAACCCCAGCGACAATGACCCTGCGATTGTGACATTGGCATTCTAGCCTGTCACAATCGCCGAAGTGGTACCGTAGGGTGGAGGGAAAGGACGACTATTAATTATTAATTATTTTTAATTATTGATATTAATTATTTTTATTTATTTTTAATCATATCAATATTTTTTTATTATTTTTAATTATTATTCAATATATTTAGTTATAAAAAATATATATATAACAATTCTAAATATTTTTATGTAAGTTACATAAAAATTTATTGTTTCATAGATAATAAAAATGTATTTAATAAAATATTTAATTTCATTATTAATTATATTTTTTAAAGAAATATTAATTAATTAGGATATTTGAGGTTGACCAATTTTATTTTTATTCACCGTTCGAGGAATTATATGGACGAAAGTGTAGAACCCCGGTTTGTTGGCTCGAAGCGGGCAAGAAGCAATTCGCCGGACCGGAAATAGTTTAAGAGACGGCGGATAAGGTGATAGAAATTCGAGAGAGATCGAAGGCAGCTCAAGACCGACAGAAAAGCTATGCGGATAAGAAGAAGAGACCGGTCGAGTTTCAAGTGGGAGACCGTGTCATGTTGAAGGTGTCTCCATGGAAAGGGATTATTCGGTTCGGAAAGCATGGAAAGCTTAGCCCCCGTTTCCTCGGACCCTTCTCCATCTTAGAGAAGGTTGAACTTCAAGCTTACCGACTAGACCTACCGCCAGAGATGGACGGAATCCACCTTACCTTCCATGTGTGTTACCTTCAGAAGTGTCTGGCCGAAGAAGAAAATGTGATACCCTTGACGGAAATCCGAATAGATAATGGAAATAGTTGCATGGAAGAACCGGAAGCAATATTGGAGTCGAAGGTGAAAAAGTTGCGGCATAAGGACGTGGTCATGGTCAAAGTCCAATGGAAGCACCATCGTGGTGCTAACGTCACTTGGGAGTCCGAAGATGATATGAGGAAGCGTTATCCTCAATTGTTCGTTTAGGGTGAGATTTCGGGGACGAAATCTAAATTAGGTGGGGAGGATTGTAACACCCGGTTTCTCAAGTAAGCTTTGAGTCTACCTTACCTTTTCATTTTTATGTGCTAGTTGAATTATAATATATCTGTTTATTTTTTGTATCTATGGCCTTTTATTTATATTAATCAAAACCTGACCGCGCGAAAAGTTAGGTCCAAGACAGAAGGCCAGGGGTGGCTGGCGACTATGCCGGTGACAATGACACCGTGTCAAAGTCTCTATGGCAATGTCGCCGTGGGGGAAGTACCTACGGTGCAACCCCCAGCGATAATGACCCTGCGATTGTGACATTGGCATTCTAGCCTGTCACAATCGCCGGAGTGGTACCGTAGGGTGGAGGGAAACGACGACTATGCCCGCGACAATGCCCCTGGGCAAAGTCGTAGGGCAATGTCGTACGCGTAAACCTACTGGTTGTTTTTAATTCGAAATCTGACCCTCATTTCCACACTTCACTTTGTAAAAACGGGAGAGCTCTTTGGGAGGCGATTTTGAGAGTAACCAAACACATTCCACACTATTTTCTAGGGTTTGGTTGGTAGGATCATTTATTGATCATCAAAGCATCATCCAAGGTTATTTATTGAAGATTCTCATCAAGTTCATCACTCTTCTCCTTCAAGTCTTCCATTTGCAACTTCTAGGGTTTCTATTTTCTAGGTTTTAATCAAAAACCTAGATTGTGAGTTTACTAAACCTTTATTAAAACTAGATACACATCATAATCTTCTACTTGCTAATATCTTAAATCTTTACTTGAAATGTTCATTTCTAAATGTCTATGTATTTGGGGTTTTCCTTATGAAATATGTTTATTTGTAACTTGCCATGATTTAATGAGTATATATGTACACCTTGGCATTTTGATGACCTCTTACTTGAGACACATTTTAGTGGTATCATATCTACATGATGAAAGTTGTAGTTATACTAGTCGTATATCGGACTTTATGTTATTTAGGATGGTAATATCGTACCCATGGTTGGTATTGAAATATTTTTGGTTATAATATACCTTGAGACCTCCTATAAATTATGTTGGACGAACCAAGTCAGTAGACACTAGGAGGATGTAGTCTTGGGTGCCACCGTGATGGTATGTACCTAGACCTCCGTCATTCGGGGTAATGCCATGGTTGTAGTCCTCGGATGTGTCGGGCCTTTCGGATGTCACTCGTGGTAGTTGGCATCAAGGTATATCGACTATTTGGGTGGAACTTGATTGGTGCTATGGGTCACCCCCATTGACTCCACATTTAATGAACCTTGGTTAACTGCTGATAAGAATTGTATTTGATTTTCGTATGCTATTTCTTGTTCAAACTCACTAGGCTTTTTGGCCTAACACTTGTTTGGTGTCGATGTGTATCTCAGGTTCTAGTGGCGCCGCTTCTAAGCGGGCCTGGTCGATCATTGGTGAGAGCTTGGGGAGTGTGCTTTGGGATGCATTTTTGTGAAGATATTGTTTGGACTTTAGGCAACACCCTTTTTGTAATCTTCTTTCTATTTTAGGAATTAGATTAGTTGGCTGTTGTTTATTTCCGTTACATTACAACTGTAATTAACAGGTTTAAATATTTCCCCATTTTTGGGAGGTTCTTGCTATGACAATTTTTAGTATAACACATGTCCGTTTTTCGGATTTTTGTTATCCCTATTTTCAAGGTATTACAAAGGGCTCGGACGATCCGGTGACATGCATGAACTGGATTCGAGAAATGGAGCAGGCCTTTCGATCAAGCAATTGTGGTGAAAGTCAGAAGGCAATATTCGGTTCTCAGATGCTCAGAGGGGCGACCCTCACATGGTGGAATGTTTACTCCACTTCTATAGAGGTCACGGTGTTTTTTGTCACTTTTTTCAGTTATGACCCTAATTAATATTAATTATTATTTACTACCGTTCATTATAAATAAATATTAATTATTAATAAATAATAATAAAAGTTAATTAGTACTAATATTAGTAAATATTAATTATTAATTATTTTTAATTATTGATATTAATTATTTTTAATTATTTTTAATCATATCAATATTTTTTTATTATTTTTAATTATTATTCAATATATTTAGTTATAAAAAATATATATATAACAATTCTAAATATTTTTATGTAAGTTACATAAAAATTTATTGTTCCATAGATAATAAAAATGTATTTAATAAAATATTTAATTTCATTATTAATTATATTTTTGAAAGAAATATTAATTAATTAGGATATTTGAGGTTGACCAATTTTATTTTTATTCATAGTATATGTAATAGTTATTTAAAATCATAAATTAATGTAGATTTTCGAAATTTATAATGTATACATAATAATAATTTTTAAATTCTTTTTATTAACATATTATATTATTTATTATCTTCTTTGTATTAATAACATATTATATTATTAGAAATTTGTTTTAATAATATTATGAAATATTGTAATTGCCTATTGTTTTAATATGCCTTTTTGGGTAATTTTACATGTTTATCAGCTAATTTTTTTCCAAACATGATTTGTTCATCAGGTAGCTTGACAAACATAGCTTAATATATTATCATTCTAACAATCTTTTTAACAGAAGTCGTGGTTGGAGTCTACTATTTCTAAAAATGAAACCATATGGACATGATCTATTGAATCTTTTGAAAAAGGGGACAAGGACCAATAAAACCACTTAACCACAAAGACAAAACATATAATTTTATTATTTTATAATATTTTAATTGTATTTAATACATTATTTACAAAAATCGAGAAAATAAACAAAAAGTGCTTCACCCATACGACCCTTACTAAAAATTATCAGTTGTTACTCAAATATGTTTTAACATGTTACTTAAAGTTATCTGTGTTATATCATTCATAAATTTTTTTCAAGTTATATCATAAAATATATTAAAAAAAATCTTGTTAAGACTTTTGGATTTGAGCTTATTATGGAATATGGTATTTAAATTATCATCATATTCATTGATAATTGTTATAAATAAATTTTATAGTTGATATTTGTTTTTTGAAAAGGATAGTTGATATTTGTTTAAAATCTCTTATTAATTTGTTGTTGTGATAATAAGAGATTTATTAATATGTTGTTGTGATAATAAGGATAGTTGATATTTGTTTCATAAATAATATGACGTAATTTCTTTCCTGAAGAGAAATAATATGACGTAATTAAAATAAATTATTGTGTCAAAATACCTTGTTTTCTTCCTCTATATTCTAAATTATTATAGAAAATTTTAGGTGCAAAAAATTAATTTTGAAAAATAAAATTTGTTGATTTTCATTTTTCTAATAAATAATGTGGTATGTGCCTATGTGGCGTGGTGGTGTCCCAGGCCCAGCAAACAGCTGTCATTATAAAATTTAAAATTAAATTAAATTAAAAAAATAAAATTAAAATAACGGTTGGTATTGGGTGGTTTCATGGACGGGAGCAGCCGCTACAACCGTTCGTCCACTTGTGTACGATTATATCTCTTTGTGTAGTACATAAAAAGTCAAATGTCAACATTTTTACTCAAAGTAATTCGATTATTTTCATTTTATCCTTTTTAATACTAATATTTATCTTTTTTAATAGACTAGCAGTGTATCCGTGCAATGTATCGGGGTGAGCAATTGTAAATCATATATTTATAATTTATGTGGCATTAGTAGTGATAAACGCATAACTTGAGTTTTTTTAATCATGAAGCATTAACAAATTATATTAAAGTAATCGTTAAATGTATATTTGAATTTTAAAAACATGTATTAATCAACGATATCTAACGAATGATAATATTTTTTCAAAATACTGAAATATAGAATAGGTAAAAATAACAAATATAATGTTGGATAATATTATTTTGTATCTAAACGTATATATAGGTTCATTATTAGTTAGTTTTATAGAATTCAAAAGGTTTTAAAAACTTGTATACATGAAGAAAATACATGTACTATTATAATTAAAGAAATATGTTAATTTGAGCAAGTAAATAACTTTTCTTCTTTTGGAGAAACCCTAAATGGAAGGGGAAAAACTTGAATATGGAAGGTAGTGAAAAAATAAAGTTTCAATTTTTTTTCAAATGATTTGTACCTTATGCATACTAAGTTGTGAATTAAGAGATTTTTGAAATGTATGCATAAAATGGTAGTACCTTATGTTTTATAAGTAGTAATTAAGAGTTTTTTATTCCGTCTTTATAATATAGTATAGATTAAGGGGTTGTTCGGTTGTGGCTTAATGGGTTGTATAGCCTATATGGCTTCTTCGCTCAGCCATAACAAGTGGTTCGGTTGTGGCTTATTTGCTCAGCCAGTGACTTAATCAGTCAGCTAGAAAACCCTACTCCTCCACACTCAGCCATCTAATTTCTCCTCATTTCACCAACTACCCTTATAACAAAGAACCCTATTTTCACATATATTCCAGTTGACGCTTCCAAGTAATCCATCCATTACTGCTTCAAGTAATCCATCGATTACTACTTCAAACTGGAAGAAATCAATTACTGCTTCAAACTTCAAGTAATCCAAGCTCGTTTTCGTCTCTCTGTCGTTTGTTCAAACTTCAAGTAATTGATGAAGTATTGGCTAAAATAAAATAATGATGTTTTTACTCTTTGTCCCACATCGGTGGAGTGAAGGAAGGTGGAGTGGATTCCATGCCTATAAAAAGAGTCCAAGGCTTTGGTTTCAAAGTGCCCCAATCAAATATATACTTTAAGTATTTGATTCTTTCTTTCTAGTTCTCTTGTTTTAGAGTGTAGAAAGTGGTGAGTTAAATCTTTGGAGAGTATGGGTGTATTTGGGGGGTTGGCTTGAGAGATTGGTCTATATGATTGTATAAATTTGTCGTATAGTGGAATTTTCTCTTTGGAGGCCCGTGGTTTTTTTCCGGTTTTGGAGTTTCCACGTATATTCTTGTGTTCGTTTATCTTTTTCGTTTTATAGGGCAGTGTTTGTTGGGAATCTCTGAGACCATTTTCCCAACAGTAATCCATCGATTACTCCACCAACATATATGCCCGTTTCTGACATTTTATAGGTCATGGACGAGATGTAGAAAAAGGGCCCTTGATAATTATGAAAAAAAATCTTTGATATATAGTTTTTATCATAAGAAATAAAATTGAATTCAATAAGTACTAATAATTGATATAAAACCGTTTTTCCAAGTACTCCTAGATGCAAAATCAATCAATAGTTATTTATATATTAATATTATCTGCCACATCGATTTTACATAGCATAGTTAATTTGTTCCATCGTCAAAAACATCCTTATGATGTACATTTAATATATAAAATGGCATAATTTTGGGTCAAAATGTTTACTATTCAGAGTAATACTCTATATAAATTAATATAAACATGTTGTGTTTTCATCTCATCTAAGATTAATGTTTTTCACTACCGTTTTAAACTTTTAGGGTTGAAACAAACTTTTTTGAAATCATTAAACTTGGAATCAAAACCTATGTTGGTCAATGGTTATAGCTTAAGATTTTATTATTGTTTTAGAGATATGAGAGTATTCAAGATTCATTCACTCAATATTAAGTAATAAATAGTCAATTATGTTTGAAAAAACAAGGGTATATATATAAGTTAAACCGTCTCATATAGTTGGTAATTTTTTTCAAAAGATAGTAGCGCTCTTTTAGTTAATAACAAAAAATCTACTATATTCTAATACAAATATAAAATTCGTGCGGATGAAATAATTAAAACACTTAGTGGGAGATGTTGGTGGATAATATATCAATATTTTCTAAATAAATAGTTTTAGAGTTTAATACTAGATAAAAAAAACTATAGAGAAACAACAGGTAATACTATGATTTACATAAAAAAAAATTCTATGTAACTAACTAATACATGTTTGGACCCTTAATATAATACAAAATTCTTTGGGTCCTATCAGACTTTGGATTTCTTGACAAGTGGAAAATGAATGATGAAAAATATATTATATATCAGAGTTTTAGAATATATTATATATCAAAGTTTTTTAGGCAAGTAGTAAAGACTTTGTGACTAGATAAAAAAAAACTTAGAGAAACAATAAATAATACTATAAAATGTATAACCATTAACGTTAAATATATTTTCTTTTCCAATGTAATTAATTAATACATTTTTTGGTCCAATACAATACAAAACTCTTTGGGACCTATTAGATACTAAAAAAATTTATCTCTTTTATTTACTATTTTTTTTACTACTAATATATATACTAAATAAATTGGGCCCCTATTTCTCGTGGGCCCTGGGCGTACGCCCGGCCCGCCCTCCCCCAGGCACGACCCTGCCATCACAGGTTTGTTCAAACTTAAAACTTCAAGTAATCCATCGATTACTCCACCATCACAGGTTTTCGTCTCCCTATGGTTTTCGATTTCTCCATGTCGTTTTTGATTTCTGTAACACCCCGATTTTCGAAAGATATTATTTCAAGTTAATACATAAGCGGATATATTAAGGAAAAATAAGATATTTGATTTTGTATTGGGATCCTTAATTTTATAGTCTAGATAGATAAAGGATTTAATTACAAGTCCAACGGTCCTTTCCGGAGCGAAAACGGAGCTATAACGAAGAAGTTATGACCGAAACGGGATTTGACCATATAAGAAGAAAAATCAGTGGCTGAAGTACCTTGTTATGTGGGTTGCTGAAGCTGAACCCACGGAGCAACCTACGAGAATGAAAATTAGGGTACCTTGTTATGTGGGTTGCTGAAGCTGAACCCACGGAGTAACCTACGAGAATGAAAATTAGGGCATCTTGTTACGTGGGTTGCTGAAGCCGAACCCACGGAGCAAACTACGAGAATGGTGGCCAAAATCAGTGGCTGAAGTACCTTGTTACGTGGGTTGCTGAAGCTGAACTCATGGATCAACCCACGAGAATGGTGCTGGACGTTTTTATACATTATTTTCCTCAAATAATTCTCATTTCTCATCTTCTTCATTTCAAGAATTCTCTCCCAACCCCTTCCTCTTCACCTACTTCTTCTAATCTTCTTTCAACCACCAAATCATCAATATTTGTTGCTAGAAGTTGGGTGTTTCATCCAAGTGTTCGGTTTGGAAGCTCTATCACCATCTCCATTTTCATCTTCTTCATCATCTCATCAACATTGTTGACCATTTTTGGGGTTTATCTAAGAAACCCAATTGTAAGTCATTCTAACCATTTCTAAACCATGAAATAAGTTATAAATGCTCCATTGATGTTTTCCTAGTGTTTGATTTCTCTAAATTTCGGTTTGGTTAATTTTGGGAGTTTTGGGTCAAAATTAGGGTTCTTGCCATATTTGGGGATTTTGGTATAGAATGTTTGGGGAATGATTCTAAGTGTTTTATTATGTATATTTTATGGTTGGAACCTTGTGGATCTAGGTTTTGGAAGATTTGGTTTGAAGAACCAAGTTTCTTCAAGGAAAGCTCTAAGTGGGTAAATACTAGATTTAGCTTAAATCTAGCAAGGTGAGTTTACTAAACTTTTGTTAAAACTGGATACACATCATATTTGCTTATTTGTTGTTATTATCATATAATTGCTCAAAATGGTCATCTTTACGGGTTTATGTATTTGATGGTATTTTCATGAGATTATATGAAATATGAGTATATGAGGTATCATTCTATGATTTACTCGATGTTGGGTAATTATTTGGGGGTTTTCATTATGTGTGCCCACAATGGGTATTTGACATGAATACGGAATATATGTTGGTATATCATGGTAATTTTCATTTGGAATATAATTGTGGAGATATTGTATCTACAACGTGGTTATGTAGACATGTAAGTCTTATGATGGACTTTTGCTATTAGGAGTGTGATATTGTACCCATGATTGGAATTGGATTATAATTGGTTGAAATATACATAAGTACCTCCTATTTGCATAATGTGGACGAACCGAGTCTGTGATTCACTATAGGAATGTAGGTGGGTGACATATGGAGATATTCCCTTGAGCGGTAGCCTCCTATGTACCTAGACCTCCGTCGTCGGGGAATTTCCTGAGTGGTAGTCCTCGATGCGTGTCGGACCTTTGGGTTGCCACGGTGTTCGGCTTCAAGGTGCATTGCCTCTTAGGGTGAACCGGCTTGGAGATATGGGTCGCTCCCGTTGACTCCACATCTACGTGATTAATTTGGTTAACTGCGGATAAGAGTCAAATATGTGATACCATGCTATTTTATTGTTCAACTCACTAGGCTTTTTGGCCTAACACTTGTTTGGTGTCGATGTGTATCTCAGGTTTTAGCGGCACCGGTTCTAAGCTGGCATTGTGCTTGGGTGAGAGATTTGGGAATGTTGCATTTGGCCTTACTTTCGGTAGGAGAACCTTTGGGTTTATAAATGACACCCTCATTTGTAATCTCTTTTCTAGTTATGGAAATTAGATTAGTTGGTGGCTATTTAATTATCCGTTTAAATTACGATTGTATTTAAACAGGTTTGTGTATTTCCCCATTTTGGGAGGCTCTTGCTATGGCAATTTTAGTATACCTCATGTCCGTTTTTCGTATTTTTGTTATCCCTATTTTCAGGGTGTTACAAGTTGGTATCAGAGCTCTAGTTTAAGTGAACTAGGCATGAAGGTAAGATGTCTAGACTTAGACTGAGTATGTTAAGCAATGATTGTGAGATGGGTAGAATTTCTAAGATGGGTTAGTCTTAGAGTCGACGGAAACTATGGTTATCAAGCGTTGTAGCGATGGTAACGAGAACCTTTATGTATTATATGTTCATAATCTCACCTAGCTAATGTTATTATGAGGATATTTATACATGATGGTACTTGGAATGCCGTTACTGTGACAATTGGTAAGGTAGTAGTACGTTCTCTTGTGCTTGGTTTTCTAATGTTATGATATTTGGTACACGTAGTAGTACGTTTCCTTCGTGTTCAATTCTGCTAATCTCTTTCCTATTCATACTCGTGCTTGTATGAACTGCCTTGGTATGTCGACCGTGGGGTAGTAAGAAAGTTTCTGAATGGGTAACTATTAGAAAGGGTTTATGATTTTATTATTCGTTACTTGGAGTGACGGTAAGTATGGTGATTGCATTAAGTGGACAGTTTCAAGTCGGATTAATTGGTCGGATTAGAACCATAGACTTTTCGAATCGACGTATTCGAGGAGAAATTGTGAGGTGAACCTATGAAGTCTGTGGTCTTTGCCTTAAGACGTTGAACATCTGGATGACGATAGTGTAACTATAGAAATCGAGGAGCGTGAGTTCAAGTTGATTTGTTAAAACCGTGTACATGCCAAAATGGTTATTTTAAAATGTTTTACATGAGATGGTTAACTACTGATAAGTTCTGAGTATTTTGAAGTAAAAATGTATTTTACTTGGTATTTGTCAAAGTGTGAGTATTTTAATGAGTTTTCATATTTGATATACTTGGCTTATTTTAGTTCCATAAAATACTCATATTTGGAATTTGGACGTCTTGATAAGTAATAGCATGATTATAGCATTTTGGGATTTTGTACAAATAGAGTCCATTTCATGACTTATGCATCTTGGTAATTTTTGGTACAAATAAAGTCTATTACATGTTATATGCATTTTGGCGTATTTGCATTCATAAACCCTTTTGAAATTCTTTGGTCCCATTATGTATTGAGTTTTGGGGTTAATCTCCTCTTTGAAGTTTCTCTCTTCGTAAACGTTGTTTAAATACATTTCATTATTTGGGGGACCGATAATTGTTGGTCAAATGGATTTTGAGCATTTTAGCTCTCAGTGTCGACTTAAAGAGTATTGAGGACATTTGTCCGGTTTTAATGGCTCGATGTAGAATCCAATTTATGACGTACATCTTAATGCATTTCAGTGCATATTCATAATCATTACACGCTCGAGTGCTTTTGTCATTCATGTGTAGTCGCGTATTTTTAGGTTGTGTTGCATTGGATTCATAGGCACGTGAGTCAGTCTTATTTGATGGTCAATTGGGCGGTACGGGGTTGGACTCCGGGACTCATGTTTTATGACCAAACTTGACAAGTAGGCACTAGGAGGAGGTAGTCTAGGGCGACACCGTGTGGGTGGGTGCCTAGATCTCCGCTGTAGGGGAATTTCCTTAGTTGTAGTCCCCGGACGTGCTGGGCCTTTCGGGTGTCCTTTGTGGCATCAAGGTATCTCGTCTCTTGGGTGGAACTTGTCAAGGATTTGTAGGGACACTTGGACTTTCAGGTCATTAGGTGTCATGCGATGAACGTTGTAGAAGCGGCGTACTTTGTGTTTTTCCGCTCTCAACGGATACGGGTACCCCCCCCCCCCCCCCCGCGGTTGTCGGCCACTATGTTTTGGATATTTAATTGTCCATTTGGTGCATATGATTTTATAAACCGTTGGAAAATGCATGTCATTGAACTAGGAGTCGTTTTGGAAAACATTTTGTTGCAATCAATGAGAAGTTTTGGTTATTTTGAAATGTTTATTTTTATGAACATGCCAAGACCTCCATTTTGGAATCTTTGGGTATTTTGGTAAAAAAATCATGTTGAGATGTTTCCTCGATGATTTTACATATATAATTGGAGTTCAATTGACGTAAGTGTCATTTTGTATATTTGATCTTATAAACCTTTTTCAGAAAACACATATTATTGTGTTATGAGGCATTTTGAAAACATAAGAATATGAGTTCCTTTGAAAAATGGTTTGTCTCAACCAGCAATGAGATTTTAGTTAATTATACTTTTGGTCATGTTTGCATAATAGTTAGTCAAACGTGTTTCGATATTTATATCGATTTTCATTGGGTATTTACGTAAACTGTTGGGTCATTGGCTCAGTTTTAACTAAATGGAGTCTTGTAGAAATTTGTTCGGTTTAAAAACAGTGGTATTATTTTCCTTTGAGTTTAGTGGGAGCAATTCAGTTGCACACCTCATGTATGCATATTTTATTGGAAATTTTCGTCATGGTATTTCAGCCAATATTTTAGAATAATGAGAGCATGTTTATATTTGGCTTTGAACTCAAAAACGACATAAATTATTTCATGTTTTAAACGGGTGCATACGCATATCAATCTTCTTGCTTTGTGAAATAAACGGTCACATGCAAGTTTTGTTGTGAAATCTTATTTCGTGCCGCATTGTGACTAAAAAAAAGAGAAAACTTTAAGAGTTCGATATTATGAGCTTGTGGTCTTGGGTTTTGGAAACATTTTATTTATACAGTTTGGAATTAAACTAAATTACTCTTACAATTGCTCAAATCGCATGCATATGTCTTTACTAAATTTTGGGGAATAAACCGATGTATGCGAGTCACTATGGGAAGATTTATTTCATGACATTTCAGAGTGAATTGCAAAAATTTTGAGGTTCGATTTTGTGAATTTCCCTTCTGTAGTTTTGTACGAACGTCTTGTATTACACTGTTTTAGTACGTAAAACTATTCTTATTCACTACATAAATTATACTGTTGGTGTGAGTAATCGTATAAAAGATTGATGGTATTTCGGTTAGAACTTTTGCCCAGAACATATTTCAGTTATTGATTTTACTGATAGGAGTTTTCCGCAATGCATGAAATGAATTCACGGTTTGCACGTCGTTGTAATTACAATTTTGGGTAAGTACGTTTTATAGGTGCGGCCCAAAATTTAAAATACGAATAAAATATATATATATATATATTTTATTTATTTACATTACTATTGTGTTGATACATTTGGGAAATGATCGGACGTATATGGGTCTTGTTGGAAATTTTATCTTCCGACAGTTTGTGTTAAAGTAAAAGATTTTAAAGTTGAAGTTGTGAAATCCTCTTTTAGGAGTTGTACAAACTTTTATTGCACATATTATGGGTCGGAAAGTTATTTTCATACGCATAGCATAAATTGATGCATACTAAGACCTTGGTAGTCCGTTTGAAAATTTTGTTACGCATCTTTCGTTATCATTTTATTAGCGTAAGTACTGATCAAATGAGTTTTGAAAATTGTTTTATATGCGTGGCATTGGTGATCACTTTTGAAACCTATCGAATGCACGATATTGTATTTTCACACACGTTTAATTGTTATATAAAACTTATGTATTTGAGAGTTTTATAAATTTCAAATTGGCATAATAGTGTGAAAAACCTTGAACTCATTGGGCTATAGGTGTAAGCCTCCTCGTGTTAGAAGTCGATATTAAGGATTTAAAAGAGTCCTCGGAGTTTGAGGCGTTAGACATGTGTTTTCTCCCAGTTAGTTAAGTAACGATCTTTATGCTTCGTTAAACCTACGGATTAATAATGTGTTCGGTTGTTTGGGTATGGTTGGTTTTGAAATTGTGGGAATTTGGTACGACGGCATGTTATGTGGCGGTGGTGTACTATGTTGTTGGGTATTCGTGGATAATGATGATGTTACGGTTGACTGGTAAGGAAGTTAGATGTTGATAATTAAGAATCAATCATTGGTATTTTGATAATGGTCAGGGCTTTTGCTGATTCGGAATTAGATGCTTGAGTGCATGGTGGGAGTTAGTGGTAATGTTTATTGGATACATTTGGTGGGAAGCCGAGGAGGACATAAAGCGAAGATACCCTCGCTTGTTTGTGTAATTAAGATTTCGAGGACGAAATCATTTCCAAGTTGGGGAGTATTGTAACACCCCGATTTTCGAAAGATAATATTTCAAGTTAATACATAAGCGGATATATTAAGGAAAAATAAGATATTTGACTTTGTACTGTAATCCTTAATTTTATAGTCTAGATAGATAAAGGATTTAATTACAAGTCCAACGGTCCTTTTCGGAGCGAAAACGGAGCTATAACGAAGAAGTTATGACCGAAACGGGATTTGACCATATAAGAAGAAAAATCAGTGGCTGAAGTACCTTGTTATGTGGGTTGCTGAAGCTGAACCCACGGAGCAACCTACGAGAATGAAAATTAGGGTACCTTGTTATGTGGGTTGCTGAAGATGAACCCACGGAGCAACCTACTAGAATGAAAATTAGGGTATCTTGTTACGTGGGTTGCTGAAGCCGAACCTACGGAGCAAACTACGAGAATGGTGGCCAAAATCAGTGGCTAAAGTACCTTGTTACGTGGGTTGTTGAAGTTGAACTCACGGATCAACCCACGAGAATGGTGCTGGACGTTTTTATACATTATTTTCCTCAAATAATTCTCATTTCTCATCTTCTTCATTTCAAGAATTCTCTCCCAAACCCTTCCTCTTCACCTACTTCTTCTAATCTTCTTTCAACCACCAAATCATCAACATTTGTTGCTAGAAGTTGGGTGTTTCATCCAAGTGTTCGGTTTGGAAGCTCCATCACCATCTCCATCTTCATCTTCTTCATCATCTCATCACCATTGTTGACCATTTTGGGGGGTTTTCCAAGAAACCCAATTGTAAGTCATTCTAACCATTTCTAAACCATAAAATAAGTTATAAATGCTCCATTGATGGTTTCCTAGTGTTTGATTTCTCTAAATTTCGGTTTGGTTAATTTTGGGAGTTTTGGGTCAAAATTAGGGTTCTTGCCATATTTGGGGATTTTGGTATAGAATGTTTGGGGAATGATTCTAAGTGTTTTATTATGTATATTTTATGGTTGGAACCTTGTGGATCTAGGTTTTGGAAGATTTGGTTTGAAGAACCAAGTTTCTTCAAGGAAAGCTCTAAGTGGGTAAATACTAGATTTAGCTTAAATCTAGCAAGGTGAGTTTACTAAACTTTTGTTAAAACTGAATACACATCATATTTTCTTATTTGTTGTTATTATCATATAATTGCTCAAAATGGTCATCTTTACGGGTTTATGTATTTGATGATATTTTCATGAGATTATATGAAATATGAGTATATGAGGTATCATTCTATGATTTACTCGATGTTGGGTAATTATTTGGGGGTTTTCATTATGTGTGCCCACAATGGGTATTTGACATGAATACGGAATATATGTTGGTATATCATGGTAATTTTCATTTGGAATATAATTGTGGAGATATTGTATCTACAACGTGGTTATGTAGACATGTAAGTCTTATGATGGACTTTTGCTATTAGAAGTGTGATATTGTGCCTATGATTGGTATTGGATTATAATTGGTTGAAATATACCTAAGTACCTCCTATTTGCATAATGTGGACGAACCGAGTCTGTGATTCACTATAGGAATGTAGGTGGGTGACATATGGAGATATTCCCTTGAGCGGTAGCCTCCTATGTACCTAGACCTCCGTCGTCGGGGAATTTCCTGAGTGGTAGTCCTCGATGCGTGTCGGACCTTTGGGTTGCCACGGTGTTCGGCTTCAAGGTGCATTGCCTCTTAGGGTGAACCGGCTTGGAGATATGGGTCGCTCCCGTTGACTCCACATCTACGTGATTAATTTGGTTAACTACGGATAAGAGTCAAATATGTGATACCATGCTATTTTATTGTTCAACTCACTAGGCTTTTTGGCCTAACACTTGTTTGGTGTCGATGTGTATCTCAGGTTTTAGCGGCACCGGTTCTAAGCTGGCATTGTGCTTGGGTGAGAGATTTGGGAATGTTGCATTTGACCTTACTTTCGGTAGGAAAACCTTTGGGTTTATAAATGACACCCTCATTTGTAATCTCTTTTCTAGTTATGGAAATTAGATTAGTTGGTGGCTATTTAATTATCCGTTTAAATTACGATTGTATTTAAACAGGTTTGTGTATTTCCCCATTTTGGGAGGCTCTTGATATGGCAATTTTAGTATACCTCATGTCCGTTTTTCGGATTTTTGTTATCCCTATTTTTAGGGTGTTACAATTTCTCTGTGGTTTGTTCTTCTGGTACCGTTTCTCTCATCTTCTTCATGTTTCTCTAATTTTACATAACTCTTGTCCCCCCCCCCCCCACCAAATGGAGTTCAAATTGACGATGATACTGATGGAAGCTTTCAGAACAAAATGGAGTTCAAATTGAGCCCTAATTATGGAGGATATAGATCAGACAGTAGAATCAATTAGGGTTTAAAAAAAGGAAGGGACATATAACATGGGTTGAAGAAACATAATTTTGTATGATAAATTCAATAGTCTCTTGTTATGCTCTTTGGACACATGATTCGATCTATGTTGAAAATGATAACTGATATCTTTTTTTTACAGTTGTTTTATTTGGACAAAAATATAGACTGTGGATAAAATGGTCATTTATGACATTTAGAACGTTAATTCAGCACAACAACCGAACAACAAATTATGTGTTAACATACAGACAGTTTTATCCATACAGACAGCTCTATCCATACAGGTCTTAATAGAAAATGAACCGAACAACCCCTAAGTCAAGGTATAGCGAATTTACACAAATATGTTGGATTATAGCATTTCATCTTTTAGGGTATGTTGGTATTTAGTTATAATAGCATTTTGTTGGAATATAACAATTTGTTGATATTTGCCTATTTGGTAACCAGTTTTCTTTATGTTTTTCAAGTTGTTAATAATATTGTTTTAGCTTATTGAATATGATGAAAAACACTAAACTATAATAATGAATTTATCAAATACTAATATCACCAGTGTTAGGACATCATACATACTGCGTAGGTTTCAGGGTGAGAATCTAATACCATAGAAGTCATAACAAGGATCGAGAATTTTACCAGGTGAGTAAGGGAAAAGTTGTAACATCCTAAAATTTAGAGTGAAATAAAATTTGAAATTTTGGCAATATAACGTTTATAAATGGAGAAAACATGTCCACCCTAAAATAGGGGATCAATTAACCTGAATATTTTGGACACGACAAAACAAACCCAAGAGTATCATCCCAAAACGGGGAATAAGGTATGGCATTTACAACCCAAATATAATGAAGAATAAAACCGACAACCTAATAATCTAAATTTGTCAATAAGATTATAGTCGGGTGTCGATATTCTTCCAAAATGCATATCTTTAAAAATCGCGTATGTTGGTCACTATATCTCCAAAAAGACCACTCAAGACCCTAAGGTTGTCCACTAAGTCTCGACGAGCCCCGCCGCTAAGATGACCTGCCAAACATGGCAGCCAAATAACAAGTGTTAGAATAAAGCCTAGTGAAAACAAGTTAATTGAATTAGAAGTACTAAACCAATTTGAAGTCGCACGGAGGATATAGCCAAGAGCTAAGTCAAACAGTCAAATAAACCATTAGTGATTATATATGGTACAAATAACACCAATCATATAGTGAGCTCAACTCCTCTAAGTCTATTTCTCGAAAACATCAAGTCAACCCCTCTAGGTCTATTCTTTAGAGTTCCAAAATGGGAACTCAAGCACAAGGGAATTACATCTTACTGCCTATGGGACGCTGCCCGACCATATAGGTCCATACCTTACTTACCATGGTGACCCGATGCCTATTCCATGCCAATGTGGTGAACTCAATATGCAAAACGGGACATCAAGAACATTGTGCCTATGGATCCATTGCATTAATACTAAAACCAAGCATAACCAATCATGCCAACAATTAAATGTACACCTTAGATTCAATGTCAAATTACATTCATAACAACTCTTACTTTGAAGACTTGTCTCCCATCGTTTTGGAGGAAATCATTTAGTACCAATACTCCCAAACATCACCATGATAAATGTTTACACAATAATAATCACCATTCATGAACTTTGACCCAAAAAGGGTAAATCTAGATAAAATCCTGATTTAGTTGGGGTATATTAATCCCCATAAATGCAAGGGTAAAATAATAATACTTATAGAAACATGAGTAAACATCAATCCTTTCTAAATCTCTTTTAGAAATCATATTTGTTACCACCAAAACCTAAAACCCCAAAATTTAGGTCTTAGGTTGAGATTTGTTAAATCAACCATCACTTAGGTTAGAAAAGTGTAGAGGACCAAAATACAAGAATATAATCATAAACAAAAGTTCAAGAGAGTGCATTAATTCACTTTGCTAGGAAATAAGAACAAACCCTCGATGGTGAAAGCTTGAGAGAGTAGGGGATGGACTCCTTTAAATCACTTGAACTCCTTAATAAATAAACAACCTAAATCAACCATATAGCTCCATTTAATGCTCCCATGTCAAGAGAATTTAATGAAGGGAGAAGAAACTTACCTAGCCTTGGGAGATAATTTCGTCCAAAGCAAGAAGAAATGGGAAAGTAAGTTTAAAAATCGAGTCTGGTGCATTTAAGGGTTTGGGGACCACTTGCGATTGTGCCCTGCGACTATGACATGGTCATAGTCTCCTGTCATTCTCGCTGCCCCTACCCCCTTCGCGGTATAGACTTGGTGATTATGCCAAGCGAGAGTGACACTTGTCACAATCGCTGGCATTGTCGCCGACCACACCCCCTTTACATCCTTGGCGATTATGCCAAGCGATTGTGACCATATGTCATAGTCGCTAACATTGTCGTCGGCCCTGTACCGAGTCCCAACTTTGGCTTGGTTTTCTCCCGTTCCCCATGTGACACCCGCATTTCGGTAAGCCTTTTACCCCTTTTCTTGCCTCTGATTCCTTATGTTAAATGGGTATTATGTTATGGGGTGCACCGTCTGAGTAGTCTCTCGTATTGGAACTTTATCGCATCTGCAAATCGAAGTGATCAAAGCCCGAGAGGTGTTGGGCGACTATGCCCGACGATTGTGACAGTGTCACTCTCGCCATGGCACTGTCATTGAGGAGTGTTGACCCTCGGTACGCACATGGAGACTATGCCCGACAAGAATGCCCCCGGGCACAATCGCAGAGCAATGTCGCGGACCCCCACTAGCTCTTAGTATAAGCCGGACGATTATGCCAGGCGAGAATGCCCTCGGCATAATCGTCGTGTCATAATCACGGTCGGGTGTCGGGGCTTTTAAAGCTGCAATTTCTTCCTTTTTTATTTTATCTCATCACCCACCTCTCCTCATTTACTCCCAAGAACGGCCCTTCCCATAAATTCCAGATTTTGAGCCCTTATTCCACCAAATCGTGAGTGTTCAAGTAATCCATCATCTTCAAGTTAAGGATTGGAAGACTAGGAATGCAAGTTCTTCATCTTTCATCCATTTTTCAAGGAACTCCAAAGTTTCTAGGTTTTCACCAAACCTAAGTGGTGAGTTCATCCTCCTAGTTTCTAAACGTTATTATAAGTTATAAATGCTCCATTGATGATTTCCTAGTATTTGGTTTCTCAACTTTTGGATTTGATGCTTTTGGAGAATTCAGATTAAAATTAGGGTTTTGGCCAAATTGGGGATTTTGATATAAAATGTTTGGGGATCGATTCTAAATGGTTGAACATGATTACTTATGGTTGGGAACTTGTGGATTTAGTTTATGGAAGATTTGGCTTGATGATTCAGATTTCTTCAAGGAAGCTCAAGTTGGTGTAAAATCTAGATTAGGCTAAATCTAGTAAGGTGAGTTCAAGTTGATTTGTGAAAACCGTGTACATGCCAAAATGTCTATTTTAAAGTGTTTATATGTTTTACATGAAATTATTAACAGTTGAGTTATTTGGTGAATCCTGATTAATTGAAGTGTTTGGTTTTATAAACTTTGTAAAACACCCACGTTTGGTATTTTGAGTATTTTGACAACTAAATTATACACATTGGTATTTTGATGATTTATTTCATGAAGTAAAGTTGGAACATAAATGCATCTTATTGTATGTATTAGATAAGTATTTGATTTTCTGTTATGGGATGTTTTTGAAAGAGTAAATGATATAATTCAATTGGAAAATGAGTTGTCCCAATCTAAACTATGTTGGAGTTAATTATATATTTTGGAGTATGGGTTTACATAAAGTTGGGTTGTTTACGTTTGATTTCATTTCATGATTTTCAACGATGGGACTTTGGATTTGTTGAGCTTATGGCTCGGTTTGGATTTTGTTGGGTCTTGGGGACACTTGTCGGATTTTAATAGCTCAATGTAGAGCATTTGGTCATGATTTGCATTTACTGCATCTTATTTGAGAATTACATGTTTTGAATGCGTTAGTTCATTCGTTTTGAGTCATGTAATGTTTTAGTTAGTGCAATGGATCCATAGGCACGGTGTTCTTTATGTCCCGTTTTGGACAAGTTCACCACTTTGGCACGAAATAGGCATCGGGTCACCATGGTAAGTAAGGTGTGGACCTATATGGTCGAGCAGCGTCCCATGGGTAGTAAGGTGTAATTCCATTATGCATAAGTTCCAGATTTGGAATTGGGTTCCCCGTTTTGGAACTCTCAAGAATAGACTCGGAGGAATTGACTTGATGTTTTCGAGCAATAGACTTGAAGTAGTTGAGCTCGATATGTTTTATGTGTATAATCCATACGTTTTGGTTTTCTACATAGCTATGTGACCCACTTGGTGTTCGTCGCGTACAATGTAATCGGGTTTCCCCCGTCACCAAAAAGTGTTGATTTAGGTATTGAGTTTTATAATCTATGTTTTCGGTGACGTTTTAAGTACGGGTAGTTATCCATGTTCTAAGGCTTTGAATATTAAATCTTACCCATGTTTTTGGGATGTTTTGGAAGTTGGAGTTTATCCACGTTTTCAGTATTTGATTATTAAAGTGTCAGTTATGTTTTACATGGGATTTGGGTTTTGGTCTTATATTCATAGAAGCGTTTTGCTTTGTGATTTTAATCACGAAGAGGGTGAACATTGAAAAAGAATTTGCTTTCAGATTTAATGTATTTCGTCTTGGTTGCTTTCAGATTGAACGTATTATCATTTTGGAAATCATGATTTAAATAACATTCTTAAAGTTATTGTTATATATATATATATATATATATATATATCGGATAAAAACTCTTGAGCTCACTAGGCGTTAAGTCTAACCTTTTTATTTGTCGGCATGTGCATCAGGTTCCAGTTGGGGAAATGATTCTAGCATTACTATGAAGAGATGAGCCCTAGTTTGACAAGAGGGTAAGTAGTTAGTGAAGTATTCCGCAGTTTGGAGATAGTGACTGTTATTGGGTTTTAGTAGCACCTGTCCCTTTTATAGACTGTGTACATAGAATGAAATGCGTGTATTGAGGTTAAACCTTAAATTGTGGTTGTAGATGAATCAGTTATCGATGTATTTAGAAAATTTTAAATTAGCTGCTATTTCCATATTTGAGGGTGTTACAAGTTGGTATCAGAGTTTAAGTTTGAGAGAATTAGGTGTAGATTTTGGATGCTTGGACTCAAACTAGCGTTATTTTAAGTGATTGAAAGTGAAGTTGCACCATTAGGTACCTTAAGATACGATATTTGGAGGTTGATGGAGTCACTAGGAACGGGAATCACGTCAAGAGTAACAATGATGACCATGTACAGTACGTTCTTAATCGCACCTGGCAAATGTTATGGCGAACCTACGTGTTACATGTGTATGCTTGAACTGCCTTGGTATGATGACCGTTGGGGTAGTGAAGAAGTTTCTAAATGAGTAACCGTTAGAAGGAGTTGATGATTTTAGCATTCGTCACTTGGAGTGACAGTAAGCATGGTGATTGCATTAAGTGGACCGTTTCGGGTCGGAATGATTGGTTGGGTTAAAACCGTAGACTTTTGGAATCGACATTATTTAAGGAGAAATTGTAAGGCGAACCTATGAAATCTTCGATGATTTCCTTAAGATGTTTGATCATCCGGATGACAATAATATGACGTAAAATTGAGGAACGTGATTTCGGGATGTTGAGTGCCGACCAAATTCATGCACGAAATTTGTTTCTAAAATAAGTTTGCTTCAATTGTTTCTCATGTTCTCAAATCAGTAGAATTACGAAATTTTGGGAAAAAAGGGGGTTTAGCACACACAAGATTTTAAACCATGAGTTTAAACATGCATAAAATTGTTTTATTGCATACGATTGCAGACTCTGTTGAGACTTTCTTTATCCCTGTTTTTGTCGAATGATATTTTCGGATATTGTAGTGTTTGCGATTAAACCTTATTTAGATTCTTGGGCAAGTAGCTGCGATTTATGACATTGACATTGGATCTCCTCCACATATGTTAAGGTTTTAGAGGAAAAGCTATTCCCATGTTTTGGTATTCAAGTTTTATTGAAAATTTTATTCCGTGTGATTTTTGTTGGCTTTTGTGAAATATTATTTCATGACGTTTTGCTACGCATGAGTGTACATTGAAATGCGTAGGCTTTAAAATTTTGATGCATGCGAATTTATGAGTTTTATTGAAGCCTTATATCTCATGCGAGTTTTGTTAAAAAATGTAATTTTATATCACAAATGCGATAAAAGATAAATTTTTGGAATTATGACATTTTAGTCGTAACGAAAATACTATTAGATTTTGGGAACGGAGATTTTGGCACCATTCAGTTTTGAGTGCCGTTGGGTTTCATTGAGTTTTATGGAAATGTTGTTGGGTCTTATGGAATTCTATTTTACGACATTTTGCGTCGTGCAGTTGAATTTTGAGAGGTGTATACACTTGCATTATTGTGTGCGTTAACTTATGAATTTTCGTTTAGTATTTTTGTCTCGTGCGAGTTTTGCACCGGTATTTTCGCAACCGTAAGGGACGTCTTGAGAGTTTTGTTAGTAGGTGTTATCCCATATGTTATTTTGGGAAGTTTCAATATCATGTGATTTTTCTTTTGGATTTTATGCAAGTGTTGTTCGTTGTATGCTATTTGGTGTTTGAATTAATTTATATTGTTGGTGTGAGTAAGCATATGAAAGATTTATGTTGTCTCGTATTGAACTTTTGCTTTGAACATGTTTCAGTTGTTGATTTTACTCTTATAAATTTTCCGCAATGCATTAAATGAGTTATCGGTATATATGTTATTGTAGCTACTATTTTTGGACAAGTGCATTTTATTTGCGCAGCCCAAGGTTTGAACTCGATTTAAAATTTATTTGCGTTTGACCAAATCACACACCCCTATTGTTTTACTAAGTTTAGGGAATAAATTGTTGTATGTGAACCTTATTGAAAATTTACTTCATGGCATTTGTGGTTTAAAGGAGAGGATTTTGGAGTTGGAAAATTTGCAAAGCTCCTCTTTGGAGTTTGTACAAACATTTATTGCACATGTTATAGTGCAGAAGATTATTTCCACGTTTACGACATAAATTGATGCATGATAGTCCATCTGAAAATTTTGTTGCACATCTTTTGTTATTGTCACTATTAACATGAGTATTGATCAAATGAATTTTGAAATGGTTTTATATACGTGGCATTGGTGGTCACTTTGCACACCTACCGAGTAAACGGTAGTAGATTTTTACACGTACGATTAATTGTTATAAAGCTTTTGCATTTGAGAATTCTATAAAATTTCAAATTGGCATATTAGTTGAAAAATCTTGAACTCATTAGGGCTATAGATTTAAAATCTTATCGTGAATGGAGTTGTAATTAGGGACTAGAGGAGTCCTTGGGAATTGAAGTGTCGGATGATCCGACTTGTGTGCAGTTTTGGAATTTTGGGTTTTAGTTGTGAATCGGTTCACGCATGAATAATTGAGGTATTAGATTTATGTTTTCTCCTAGTTAATTGAGGGGTGATCTATCTACTTCGATAAATCTGCGGGATAAGGTCTTGTGTGATTATTTGTGTGTGGCTGGACTTGATTTGATGGGTCGCCTGTCCTATTGACATCATGTTACATGTTGGCGGTGTATCGTCTTAATGGGTTTCCGTGAGTAAAGGAAATATTGTGGTCAGTTTGTTAGAGATGTAAGATTTGGGAAGCTTAGTATCATGTAGGGGTCTACTTCAATACGACAATGCATCTGAGATGAAATATTGGATGGGATGTCCACGTTTTCGGTATCATCATTTTGGTTTTAGGAGTCGACCTGTTCTCTTGAAGTCAATGAATCCTTGGAATGTTTGGAAGTATCCCCGTTGAGTCATGAGAAGTGTTAGCCTCGCGATGGTGAAGCTTAAAAGGGGATTAGATGTGGGTAATTAAGTATTGATGTGTACGATTGTCTGGATGAAGTAAGAATCTCATTGGCAGAATGTTTGAGGTTTAAGTTGTGCGATAGCCTAATCTGAGTTAACCAACTCCTTGGAGAACGTATTGGTACGCCCTTTGGAAGGACGACCTTACCAATATCAAGAATGGATCATTAAGAATTTTGAGAATTCTTTGGGGTTTGATGTCGATCCTTGGTTTTGTGTTAAGAAACATGTTGATCTGAGATGAATTGGTTGGTGAGAAGTTGAGGTCGCAAACTACCCATGAGGTAGTATGTGTCACCTAAGGTTGGGAGACAACCGAGAAAACCCAATAAGTGTTGAATGTGGCAATAAAATGTTGGGTGTGAGAAGTAGATTTCGAGGACGAAATCATTCTAAGGTTGGGAGGATTGTGACACCCACATTTCGGTAAGCCTTTTACCCATTTTCTTGCCTCTGATTCCTTATGTTAAACGGGTATTATGTTATGGGGTGCACCTTCTGAGTAGCCTCTCGAATTGGAACTTTATTGCATCTGAAAATCGAAGTGATCAAAGCCCGAGAGGTGTCGGGTGACTATGCCCGACGATTGTGACAGTGTCACTCTCGCCGTAGCACTGTCGCGAAGGAGTGTTGACCCTCGGTACGCACAGCGCGACTATGCCCGACGATAATTCCCTCGGGCACAATTGCAGGGCAATGTCGCGGACCCCCTCGGTACAAGTCGGGCGATTATGCCAGGCGAGAATTCCCTGGGCATAATCGTCGTGTCATAATCGCGGTCGGGTGCCAGGGCTTTTAAAGCTGCGATTTATTCCTCTTTTCTTTTATCTCATCACCCACCACTCCTTTTACTCCCAAGAACGACCCATTCCCATAAATTCCAGATTTTGAGCCCTTATTCCACCAAATCGTGAGTGTTCAAGCAATCCATCATCTTTAAGTTAAGGATTGGAAGACTAGGAGTGCAAGTTCTTCATCTTTCATCCATTTTTCAAGGAACTCCAAAGTTTCTAGGTTTTCACCAAAACCTAAGTGGTGAGTTCATCCTCCTAGTTTCTAAACGTTATTATAAGTTATTAATGCTCCATTGATGATTTCCTAGTGTTTGGTTTCTCAAATTTTGGATTTGATGCTTTTGGAGAATTCAGATTAAAATTAGGGTTTTGGCCAAATTGGGGATTTTGATATAAAATGTTTGGGGATCAATTCTAAATGGTTGAACATGATTACTTATGGTTGGGAACTTATGGATCTAGGTTTATGGAAGATTTGGCTTGATGATTTAAATTTCTTCAAGGAAGCTCAAGTTGGGTAAAATATAGATTTAACCTAAATCTAGCAAGCTGAGTTCAAGTTGATTTGTGAAAACGGTGTACATGCCAAAATGTCTATTTTAAAGTGTTCATATGTTGTACATGAAATTATTAACTGTTGAGTTATTTGGTGAATCCTGATTAATTGAAGTGTTTGGTTTTATAAACTTTGTAAAACACCCACGTTTGGTATTTTGAGTATTTTGACAACTAAATTATACACATTGGTATTTTGATGATTTAATTCATGAAGTAAAGTTGGAATATAAATGCATCTTATTGTGTGTTTTAGATAAGTGTTTGATTTTGTGTTATGGGATGTTTTTGAAAGAGTAAATGATATAATTCAATTGGAAAATGAGTTGTCCCAATCTAAACTATGTTGGAGTTAATTATATATTTGGAGTATGGGTTTATATAAAATCGGGTTGTTTACGTTTGATTTCAGTTCATGATTTTCAACGATGGGTCTTTAGATTTGTTGAGCTTATGGCTCAGTTTGGATTTTGTTGGGTCTTGGAGACACTTGTCTGATTTTAATAGCTCAATGTAGAGCGTTTGGTCATGATTTGCATTTACTGCATCTTATTTGAGAATTACATGCTTTGAATGCGTTAGTTCATTCGTTTTGAGTTATGTAATGTTTTAGTTAGTGCAATGGATCCATAGGCACGGTGTTCTTTATGTCCCGTTTAGGACAAGTTCACCACTTTGGCACAGAATAGGCATCGGGTCACCATGGTAAGTAAGGTATGGACCTATACGGTCGGGCAGCGTCCCATAGGCAGTAAGGTATAATTCCATTGTGCATAAGTTCCCATTTTGGAACTTCGTTCCCCGTTTTTGAACTCTCAAGAATAGACTCAGAGGAGTTGACTTGATGTTTTCGAGCAATAGACTTGGAGTAGTTGAGCACGGTATGTTTTATGTGTATAATCCATACGTTTTGGTTTTCTACATAGCTATGTGACCCACTTGGTGTTCCGTCGCGTACAATGTAATCAGGTCTCCCCTGTCACCAAAAAGTGTTGATTTGGGTATTGAGTTTTATAATCTATGTTTTCGGTGACGTTTTGAGTACGGGTAGTTATCAGGGGTGGCCCTTGTGCTGGGCGAGATGGGCAATCGCCCATGGCATCAGAGGCTCAAAGGGCATCAGAGTCCAATCCTTTTATATCTGTTACTACTTACTAGGCTGCATTTTCTATTTTTTCTAAATTTTTTTACCCAAATATACTCTCAGTCTTGATCTGATCTGTGACGCTCTCGCTCTCTGCTCTCAACTCTAGCATCTGCTCTCGGCCTTTCACTCTGCCCTCAACCTCGGCCTTGGTTATTAGGTTTTCCTTCTGTTAGGATGGTTGGCATTGACAACAGCAACATTCATCTCTCATCATATCCAATTGGGGGATTATAGAGGATGGCTTGTGCCCCTTCCCATATTTGCCTAACTGTAAACACTTTCGAGCATTTTCTTCCAACTATAAATAAGATCTTTTAAGTAGACCTGATTTTTGTTCCTCTAGAAATAGACTAGAACAAATATTTGTATTATAAAGAAGTGATTTTACATTTACAAATAGAACTTATGTTTTATATATAAAGTGATCATTTTTTGGGTATTATTTGTTTTGCTCCATTTTTTTTGTATTTCGCTGATTTTCTTGGATTTTGGGCATACTTTTGACTCTTCGCCCAGGACATCAAAAACCATAGGACCGACCCTGGTAGTTATCCATGTTCTAAGGCTTTGAATATTAAATCTTACCCATGTTTTTGGAATGTTTTGGAAGTTGGAGTTTATCCATGTTTTCAATATTTGATTATTAAAGTGTCAGTTATGTTTTACGTGGGATTTGGGTTTTGGTCTTATATTCGAAGAAGCGTTTTGCTTTGTGATTTTAATCACGAAGAGGGTGGACGTTGAAAAAGAGATTGTTTTCAGATTTAATGTTTTTCGTCTTGGTTGCTTTCAGATTGAACGTATTATCATTTTGGAAATCATGATTTAAATAACATTCTTAAAGTTATTGTTTTATATATATCGGATGAAAAATCTTGAGCTCACTAGGCGTTAAGCCTAACCTTTTTATTTGTCGGCATGTGTATCAGGTTCCAGTTGGGGAAATGATTCTAGCAGTACTATGAAAAGATGAGTCCTAGTTTTACAAGAGGGTAAGTAGTTGGTGAAGTCTTCCGCAGTTTGGAGATAGTGACTGTTATTGGGTTTTAGTAGCACCCGTCCCTTTTATAGACTGTGTACATAGAATGAAATGCGTGTATTGAAGTTAAACCTTAAATTGTGGTTGTAGATGAATCAATTATTGATGTATTTAGAAATTTTTAAATTAGTTACTATTTCCATATTTGAGGGTGTTACATCCCAGGTCTGAAACACGGCACTTCACACGAGTGACCCCAAGCTCTAAAACGTGTAATAATAAAAGACCAACTACAAAATCCAAGCGTCGGAAAGTAAAATCTACAAGAGAATACTTACCGAGAATACGGGTGTTACAAAAGTCTCTTACGGTAAAAGACTTTGACCAACAATTTGTTTTGACGACCAAGAATGTTACCCGATAAGGTAAATGAGGGTTGGTAAACGACACCTAAATCTAACTAATATAAACCGTGTTCTTGCCACACTATAGATCAATTATCCTATATGTTTACAAAAGGTATAGCATCCTCTTCTATAAATGTCTTGACTTAACCTGATAAAGTGAGATAACAAGAAGAATTTCATGCTAGCCTAAATCAGGTTAATAGAGGAAGATCGTGGAGGATCACTAAAGAACCCTATTACTCTATACCCTCTCCTCCAGACTTACTCCATGAAGATTATGTAGGAAACTCTAATGCTCAGTGAGTTTCATGGTTTTATGCTTGAACCAAAAATATACTGCTTAAAATCAATTAACATGCAAAAAGCATGCAAATGCAACATGCTCGCGAATAAATTGAAAAAACTCTTTTTATAAAAAAAATATATTTGAGATATTGTTGATCCTAGCTTTGTGGGAGCTACCAAACTCTTGCCCTATCTAATCCCTGCAACCCCCCGGCTATTCTACCGGCATACTAATTGGTAAATTCATATGCATACCCAGAATCATATTTTTCATGCACCTCACCAATTTATATTATCCTCATTCAACATGCAAAAACAACTAAATACGACAGCTGTAATTTGGTAGAAATACAATTGAGGAATTGGACCAAGTTAATGTCATCGTAAACTCCCAATAATGAGTGTTAATGGTATTTAAGAACCCCATCTCGTTGTGGGGTCAATAGGCAGAAGAAAAACAAATAGGTTTTGGGCCATTTTGGGTTCCATGCGACTTGGCATGCGACCCTGGGTCGCGACTAGCGGGTGGGCAGATCAGAGGACCACGCGATTATCGCGACCAAAGTCGTGTACAAAGTGGCAACTCGATGGCAAGGGTACAGACGACCTGGCTGTGACCTAGGTTATGAAAACCCTTATGGACGTTTTTCAGTTCGATTTTCTAGGGTTTTCCCCATTTTCTTCCCCCACTTTATTCTCTCTTGCTTAGGTGATTTTGCGAGCTTTGGGACCGATTTTTGGTGGCTTTTTTTAGCATCTTAGAGAAGATCTAGTTTAAGGATCTTAAAGGGTTTAGTTTGGATTCTGCAAGTTATTGAGGAGGTAAGATCTTTGGATTTTTGAGATCCACTTTGGGATTCTTTGTGGATTTGAACTTGTGGTTACTTTTTGGACAAAAAGTTGAAAACCAACAACCCCAACTGGCCCACATCGGCTGCCAATTCCATTATGTGGGGTTACTTTTGGTGCCTTATTAGGCTTGGATTGTTGTCCTGAGAAGTTTATTGGATGTATTTGCTTGTGGATCTCCACTATCCACTTATGGAAGTTAAAAATTGGGTTTTGAAACTAGGTTTAATTTAACCTATCAAAGTGAGTTTCAAATTGCTTTGTGAAAACTATATATATGTCAAACACGTCCCTTTTGGAGTCTAAGAGTATTTTTCTTGAAATTTATAAAATGTTGTTGATTATTGTTGATCCAAACTCTCTCAGTGATTTGATAACGACCCTCTTCTATACTTAGTGAAAATTACGTTTTAATATGTATTAATGTTTCACTATCAGCGATCAAACTGAGTCTGTTCAGTTATCGCTGGTAGTTTCTGAAGTAAACAGCCAACGTAATCCTTGAAGACAAGTCTCGCGTCAACATATGTTCATAGCTGAATCGAAGACGAAGCCGCTGAACAAAGAGAAGTCTACTAGTGACCTGATGCAGATATCAGTGAAGCAAAGACAACTCTACATATACGCGAAGGAACATGAGGAAAAGCTTCAGCGATAGCTGAACCTCTTTATCTCTGGAAGAAGAGATACTCAGCGATCAATCGATCACAAAGCTTATGCCTCAAGTCTCCTTTTGTCTTACCTTGCACAACCAGTACGATGTGTCAGAACGGACACGCCTCTGCCACAATTCGTACAACAACTCTGTCAACTACACTGTTCATGATACGGCCGAAAGCATGTCTCCCAAAGTCAGACTCCCAAAGCCAATCTATGAACGCCACGTGTAAAGTGCCCTGCCATGCATTTAATGCATAGGGTATAAATAGGAAGCTCACCCCTTCATCTGAAGGTGTGCTCAATCCTTGAACTCCATATAGAAACCCTTGTTTTCTATCTCTCTTAATCCCCCATTCTCTGAATTTCTTGTGCAATCATCTTAGTGTTTCTTAAGTTTGTTTAGATTGAGTCTGTCTTAATCTTATTCCGCAACAAACTTGTAAATTGTATTTGATTTATCAATAAACAATTTATTAAACTTTAATTTCTGTGTTTGTATTCAATCCCCCCCCTTTCTACAAACTTGTTAAGCACCTTCGGGACCAACAAGTGGTATCAGAGCAGTTTGTTTAATCTAATAAACAAGATCTTGTTGTATACTCTTCCTTGCTATTCTAAAATGGCACTAAACACAAACACAAACTACTATGATAATGGTTCACTTTCTAAACCTCCTCGATTTAGCAGAAATAACTTTTCTCTATGGAAAAATCGAATGATGCTATTTCTTGAAGGTGCGGATCCTACTATACCTGAATATATAGAAAACGGACCCTATGAACCTGTTAGAATTATAGCTGCGGTTCCCGCTACTGCCACCACTGAAGTTGTCCCTGAACGATATGTCGTTAAGGAAATAAGACAGTGGAGTGATGAAGATAAAAAGAAGGTAGGCATAGATGCAAGAGCAAAGACCATTATATCAATGGCTCTGCCTGATGAAGTTTTCCATTCCATCATGCATCTAAAAACTTCTAAAGAAATGTGGGAAACCATATGTGTTCAATATGAGGGCACCACTGAAATCCAAGAGACTCGAAAGATTAACTTGGTAAGACAGTATGAAAGTTTTATCGCTGGTAAGAATGAATCTCTTTCTGACATTCATCAGCGGTTTAACTGCCTGATCATTGACCTAAGAACTGTTGGAAGGACCTATTCTAATTCTGAGGTCCTAACAAAATTCTTGGAAAGTCTTCCTGAAAGTTGGGACAGTTATTCAATATGTCTTAAGCTGACAAAAGACTTACATACTCTCTATCTAAGCACTCTGTATGGAATATTGCTCAACTATGAGCAATCTAATCTCCTGAAGAAGAATCTTGTAAAAGATTCTAAAGACTCCAAAAGCACTCATGTTGCTTTAGTCTCGTCAGAGATAATTCCATCTCAGCGATCTACTCTCACCATCACTGAGTTAGATTCTGAATCTGAGGATTTATCAGACCCTGATCTTTCAGAGTTTAATGAGTCCTTAGCACTCTTGACAAACTCTTTTAAGAGATTTGCAAGAAAGAGTAACTTCCGAAGAAGTAAACCTCTCTCTCTCACTGAAAAGCCAAAATCAACTCCGGTTGATAAGGCTACAGCCACTTGCTATAACTGCGAAAAAATTGGACATTTTGCTAGTGAGTGCAGGTCGAAAAAGGTCTTCAAACCTTCTACCTCAAGAAGATCCAGTGATGACAAATACCATAAGCTGAAGAACAAATATCAAAAGCTGAAAAGCTATCAGCGAAAAGGTAAAGGTCTCATCGCTGAAGAACATGACTGGGCTGAATCAGAAGAATCATCTTCTGATGAAGAAGAAGTCGCTAATCTTTGCCTCATGGCTGAGATTAAAGAAGAAGTAGAAGAACCATCTGAACCTTCTATGAGCTACATATCATCTCAGGTATCTATCTCTACAAATCCCTCTCTGCCTGAAGCTGAGAGAAGTCGCGCTGTTGATGTGCTGACGATTGACCTTTATAATGCTCTAAACGACAAAACTCAAGCTGAAAATAAAAATGTTTATTTAACACAAGAGCTAGAGAAATGCCATGAAAAGATCAGTGAACTAAATCTTTTAGAAGAAAAGTTGAAAGATCAAGTCATTATAAATGAAATCATCAGCATTGAACGCGAACAAGCCATCGCTGCTCTAAAAGCAGAAAAGGCTCATGTTGAAAAATGGTGCAAATCATCAACAAAGATCTCTGAGATAATAAATGCTCAAACTCCTGAAAGTGATAGAACTGGTCTTGGTTTTTGGACACCACAGGATGATCCTAAAGAAGAAAGTTCCTCGCTTAAGTTTGGAACTTTTGTCACATCTTTCTTTGACACTTCTTATAATCAATTCTATCCCTGTTCTTCTTCAAATCCCATCCCTGAGGAGATATCTGCAAGATCTAAGCCTGCAGATAAAGGAAAGTCTATTCTCCCTCCTCAGAAGGCTTCCAAGAAAACCAAACTGAAAGTTCCTTCCAAACCTTCAGTGGATAAACCTTCTAGCTCAGTGACAGAAATCTTTCATATCTGTCCTCCAAAGCTGAAGGTTGATCTAAAGCCCGTGAGACCTGAAGAAATAAAAATTCCTCCCATATCTCGTGCTAAAGGCATTCTTGGAGCTGGTCCTGCTCATCTTAAACTTGCAAAACCTTCTACTGATCCTAAAACCATTTTCAAATACAGAAAATGTTATCACTGTGGTTTTACTGATCATATTGCAAGTAAATGTCCAAATACCACCAAAGCTGATAAAACAGCTAAAGTGAAGAAAAATGCCTCTAAGGAAAAGAAAGTCACCAAAGTTGAAAAATCAACCAAAGTGAAATATACCACTAAGGTTAAGAAATTAACCAAAGTGAAGATTACCACTGAAGCTGAATCTTCATCAGCTGTGAAGACTGCTGAATCTTCCTTATCCACTAACTCTGAAGGACCCATTGAAAAGTGGGTACCAAACAACGCTTAATCTTCCTTATGTATGCAGGGATCAAAGAGCATCTGGTATCTCGATAGTGGATGTTCTCGTCATATGACTGGACAAAGATACCTGCTCACTGAATACAAGGAAGAGAAAGGTCCCTCTGTGACCTTTGGTGGAAATGGAAAAGGATTTACCCGAGGGTTTGGTGTCCTCAGCAATGGGACAACTACCTTTCGAAGAGTCGCTTATGTAGATGGACTGAAGCACAATCTTCTAAGCATCAGTCAGCTATGTGACAAAGACTACGAAGTTCGCTTTTCTAAGAAAGCATGTTCAGTGGTAGATGAAAAAGGAAAACTTGCTCTCAGTGGTTATCGAAGAGAAAATGTCTATGTAATAGATATGGACTCTACTATCACTGAAAACTTATGTTTTCTCTCTAAGGCCTCTTCTGATGTCAACTGGCTATGGCATAAAAGGCTCTCTCATCTAAACTTCAAAACCCTGAATTCTCTCTCATCTAAGGAACTGGTTTCTGGTCTTCCTCAGCACTCATATGCTAAAGAATCTCTCTGCTCAACATGTGAAAAAGGAAAACAAACAAAATCTAGTTTCAAGTAGAAACAAGTTTCCTCAGTGACAAGTCCTCTTCAGCTCTTGCATATGGATCTGTTTGGCCCTGTCAACATCCAATCAATAGCTGGAAAGAAATATACACTTGTCATTGTAGATGAATATTCTCGCTACACCTGGGTTATCTTTCTTCGCTGTAAGAGTGATACTCCAGAAGAACTAATATCTTTTGTCAAAAAGATGGAAGTACTGAACAATCTTACTGTTCGTTCAATAAGAAGTGATCATGGAACTGAATTCAAAAACAGTTCCCTGAAAAATTTCTTTGAGAACAAGGGAATCTCTCACAACTTCTCTTCAGTAAGAACACCTCAGCAAAACGGAGTCGCTGAAAGAAGAAACAGAACGATCATAGAAGCTGCTAGATCAATGCTCAGCGATTCTCATCTCCCTACTCAATTTTGGGCAGAAGCTGTAAACACTGCATGTTTTACTCAAAACAGATCGCTGATAATAAAGCGATTTGGGAAGACAGCTTATGAACTTTTTCTTGGAAGGAAGCCTTCTATCAGCTTTCTTCATATCTTTGGTTGTCAGTGCTTTATCTTAAACAACAGAGATCAACTTGGAAAGTTCGACCCAAAAGCAGATGATGGAATATTTCTAAGATATTCCTCCATCTCCAAAGCCTACAGAGTTTTCAACAAGAGAAGACAAACCGTAGAAGAAACAATTCACGTCACTTTTGATGAAACTCGCTCAGCGAACTCTAAACCAATCGCTGACAATGAAGAGTTAAATGCTTGGATGCTTTCTCACTACAGAGAAACAGAACCCTTCTTCTCAAACCATCATCATTCTGATCCTTCAGCCGCTGATGATGATCCAAACATTATACATCCTACCGCTGAATCCACCTCATGGGTTTCAGCTGAACCTCTAAACACATTACTACCATCAAATCTGCCTTCGTCTGGTAACCTCTCTGGTGAACCTACTCAACAGTTAATTGCTGATGAACCTCAAACGTCCTCATCAGTAAATATCCCAATTGTTGATCCAACCTCTGAGTTAAGCGATCATGCTTCTGCTCAGCGATGGACCAAAGATCACCCAATAGATCAAATTCTCGGTGATCCAGATGCAGGTATTCAGACACGACGAAGCTCAGGTAATATCTGTCTCTTTGTAAACTTTCTCTCTTTAATAGAACCAAAGAAGACTGATGATGCCCTCAGAGATCCAAACTGGGTCAGCGCTATGCAAGAAGAGCTGACTGAATTTTCTCGAAACAAAGTTTGGAATCTCGTTCCTAGACCATCTGATAAAACTGTAATAGGCACCAAATGGGTGTTTAGAAACAAGTTAGATGAACATGTAACTGTAACCCGCAACAAGGCTCGACTTGTTGCTCAGGGATACAGACAAGAGGAAGGCATAGACTATGATGAAACCTTTGCCCCTGTGGCCAGGCTCGAAGCAATTCGACTATTCTTAGCTTATGCAGTCTATAAAGACTTCATCGTTTATCAAATGGATGTAAAATCAGCATTTCTGAATGGAAAGCTGAATGAAGAAGTCTATGTAGAACAACCACCAGGGTTCTATGACCCTAAGCATCCAAATTATGTTTATAAATTGGATAAGGCTCTCTATGGTCTAAAACAAGCCCCTCGTGCTTGGTATGACACTCTCTCATCTTTTCTTATCTCTGAAAATTTTGAACGTGGCAAGATTGATAATACGTTATTTTTCAGAAAGATAAAAGGTCATATAATTCTTGTACAAATATATGTCGATGACATAATATTTGGTTCTACTAACCCATCTCTGTGTACTCGCTTCGCTGAAAGAATGAAGAAAGAATACAAAATGAGTATGATGGGTGAACTGACATATTTTCTTGGTCTTCAGATTAAACAATCTGACAAAGGTACTTTTATCTGCCAAGGTAAGTATGTTAAAGATATGCTGAAGAAGTTTGATCTCACACAAACTTCAGCGATGAAAACTCCTATGGCACCACCCCTGACACTTAACAAAGATCCTTCTGGTAAACCTGTTAATGTCACTGCCTATAGAGGAATGATAGGCTCCCTGCTGTATCTCACAGCGAGCCGACCTGACATCATGTACTCTACTTGTTTATGTGCACGCTATCAATCTGAACCCAAGGAATCCCATCTGATCGTTGTAAAGCGAATTTTCAGATATCTGAAAGGAACTCCTAACCTCGGTCTTTGGTATCCCAAAGACTCAGGGTTCGATCTAACTGGTTATTCTGACAGTGATTTTGCAGGCTGTAAACTCGACAGAAAGAGTACCACTGGTGGATGTCAACTCCTGGGAGGAAAGCTGGTAAGCTGGACAAGCAAGAAGCAAAATTCTGTGTCCACTTCCACAGCTGAAGCTGAATACGTAGCCGCTGGAAGCTGTTGTTCTCAAATCTTGTGGATGAGAAATCAACTATTAGATTATGACCTTCAGCTGTCAAAGATTCCTATCTATTGCGACAACACTAGTGCTATCGCTATAGCAAATAATCCAGTGCTACATTCAAAGACAAAACACATAGAGATCAGATATCACTTTATCAGAGATCATGTGATGAATGGTGATATTGAACTTCATTTTATCCCTACTGACTTTCAGCTTGCTGATTTATTCACCAAACCTCTTGATGAGACAAGGTTCAACTTTCTCATCAGTGAGCTTGGAATGCTGAACTTCGAAGAATAATTCTTCAGCGTTCATGTATTGTGTCAGTAATCAAAAGTTCCCCTCTCATCATTATCTCTGATAAACATTCTGATTCTCAGGTATGTTCTCTCCTTTCCCTCAAAGATGTTTTTCTTCAACATATAAACTTTAATCACTGAACTTTCTTCAAATGATTAAAAGCTTTTTGAAAAATACATTAATCACTGATATTTCTAGTCAGTGATCCTTTAAAAGGAAAATCTATACCTATCTTTTCCATCAGGGATACTTTCAAAAAGGAAAATCTATCGCTGACTTTTCTTCAGTGATAATTTCAAAACGGACAAATGTACAGTCTCTCTCTTCTATGACGTCATTTGAACCGACAATCCACGACATGCCTTTTCTGACACGCTCGTCCGTTGCTCTTCTATCCAATCAACTTCGTGGAACGTGTCAATGTCATGATGATCCTTTCTTTTCCCGCTTCATTCCTTCTCTCTCTTCGTATAAAAGGAATTCTTCTCTCCTTTATACGGTTTACGCTTTCAAAACTGTAAACACAAGAAACATTTTCTCTCTCAAGAACACTCAAGCAAGTAAACCCAGAATATTGAACCTGCATCTCTTCTCCTTCAAAATAAACAGGTTTATTTCATGTTTATGTGCATTGTTCGTATGCTTTTTATTCTTTTTAAAATCCTACTCGTTTTCTATGGATTTTATAAAATGTTTTTTAAAAAACTAAAGATCATTCTTTCTGATTTTATGTTTTTTTCAATAAAAACCAAAGTGTTCTTCATTCTTTCTACCCAGAACACTATTTTTCTATTCCTAAAAATAACTTGATATTTTTCCAGTTTCCCTTCTTCTATGGCAACTGGTAATCATATTATTTTTAATCTAAATCATTTCTTCTATTATGCTTCTTTCCATAACAGAAATGACACAATCTTCAATCGTTGCTTCCAAGCATGTACGATTCGCTCTCACTGAAGTTGAGATTACTAAATGTAATCATTTGGCAAGACTTGAGTTCAAAGCTGACAAATACCCACATCTGGTGGAAGCTGCTGAATTCCTCAAGCAGTCATGTATAGCTTACGCGATCACTGTGGATCCTAAGCCTTCCAAGACTCAACTCCAGCAGTTCTGGTTCACTGCTGATGCAACTGAACTCACCAACAAGAAGGTGAACGAGTCCCTGCTATCTCTTTCAGCACGGACTTGGGGCCAGGGAGCATGACCGCTCTTAGCCTCAGGAAATCTTTAAGATTCCCTGACAAACCAAAGAGTGGGTTCGACGCACTCCCCACTGATGATGAGCTGATATCATTTCTGGACGCAATGGGCTATTGTTGGGAAAACAAACCGAGATCTTCTATTCCCAACAAGAAGCTCACGAAGATCCTCAAAGCTCAGATGCCATCACAACTGAACTTTATCTTCTCGCACATAATTCAGTGCATGAGCGGGAAGAGTGGTTCGCTGGATCAAGCCAGCAAAACACAACTGCAGATGGCCTACTCAGTTATCGCTGGTCAAAACTTTGACTACGCCACAGCAATCTTTGAAGACCTGAGGTCGAGATTAGAGAAGCCTGAACGAGATCCCAATATCTCGTACGTACGTTTCATATGTACGTACATCAAGTTCCTCTATCCCAACACCTATCCCACCAAAGATGATGGCACTTTTGCCAGGGTTGGTCAACGATCACTGGAGGTAAAGCCAATTGCTGACGAGGTAAGTATCTCTCTCCTTCGCTCTTGTCTCTCTCTCCACTCTTCTTCATTTTCAGTGACCATGCAGACGGTTCCTTCGTCTGCTATCCCTGTCGCTACCACTACTTCTAAACGACCATCAGCTAGTCCGATTGGTCCTTCCAAAAAGGCCAAAAAGACTAAGGAAAGTACACCCTCTAGTACTATACCTGAGGGAGCTTCTCAACAAGCTACCTTAGATGCATTTGTGGGTCTTTCCTCCACAACTTCAGCAGTCACTCATACTGCCGTGTCAGCGATCGCGCTCGCTGTCATATCATCAGTGACCCCACCTACTATCTCATTCGCTGAGATTAACCCCATCCCTACTTCTATCCCCAAAACTCTTCCCTTTTCTACTCATTTGGTCTCTGAACCCGCTACCTCTTCTTTCCCTATAGGACCTGAACATCAAACTTTTGAGGAATCTATGCAGTTCTACAAAATGTTTGATACGTCAGGTACACCTATAGGATTAAACACTTCTTTCCCCACCTCTCCAAATAAGCCCGTATCTGAACTAACATTATTTTCAGGTCCTAGTTTGGCGTCTGTTGACACGCATGTCAACAGTCTGGGAGAAAAGGTGGACGCCCTCACCAACACCATCAACGACACCACCAGCGCCGTCAATCAGGCTGGTGAGGAGCTGAAGAAGTTGACCGCGACCTGCTCATCTAAAGCTGAGAACTCACAACTTTCAGTTGTTGAAGAACAAGTCGTCCAACTCAAAGAGTCCTCTCAACTCTTTCAGGGGCGATTTGAGTCTCTTACCGCTGAAGTTCGGGGTCTCTCTTCAAAGGTTGACCTCTGCACGTCCCTTCTTCAGCAAATTCTACAAAAGGTGAATGCACCAGCTCCAGCGCTGCCTCCCTCCTTCACTGAAGATGATCGGACCAACCTCAACATCGCTGTGGAATTCATCCATGATGCCACATGCGACATCCCTGCGGTTGAAGACCGGGTCAAGCGTCTGGAGGCTGACGTCCAAGTGCTAAAAGCTTCAACAGCAACTCCGGCAGCTGAGCAACCCCCTACCGCTGATAATGACAAAGTGGGGGAGAAAGCTGTAGAAACATCTATCGCTGCTGGGGAAGCTAAGACTCCAAAGAAACCTCCCTCTCAATCTGAGGGGGAGAAGGTAAAAGAATCCTCATCTATTCACTCTATTCTCTTAGAAGATGATGAGGAAGAAGACGATGAAGAGGAAGATGATCTAGATCTTGATAATCAAGAAAAGGATCAACCCTCCGATGATGATGACGACGATGAAGAAGACCAATCTATGTGGTTCTCCAAGCCGAACGTCGCATCAGGGACAACTTCGCAAGAGGTTGTCAAAGCAGGGGTGAGAGGTGATACATCTTCAAGCGCTCCTTCGCAAAGCAAAGACAAGCAACCAATCGATGAAGAATGCTTGAGGACTGGATCACAATCTGAGGGGGAGCATCCTTCTGAGGTATGTCTTTCAATTGTACCACTCTCCTACTCTTTCCAAACCCCTATTTCCTTCTAGCCTTTATCTCTCTTTTTCTAAAAATATACACTTATCCCTTCTTTCCTTCATTTTCTATCCAGACAGTTCTCACCCCTGCTTAAGGGTTCTGAACTACAAATAATTCCAGCTACTATCGCTGAAGAAATAATCCCAATCTCTATCACTGAGATTGATGAAGAAGAAGAAGAAGAATATTCCCTGGTCCATCCAATAAGGCCCTCTCAACCATCTCATTGGTCAGAGGAAGTCGTGAAGAAAAGAGTTGAAATGATCGCTCAACTAGAAAGTCAACGGCTGAAAGTCCCTCTTCAAACATCCACAGAGCTCGACTTTCTCACTGAAGCCGAAAGAGAAGAATCTGCCAAAGCTGAGAAGCTGATCGCTGAATGCATACAAGATGCCCAACTCGCTTTAAAGATTCAATCTTCTCTAGTCAAGGACAAAAAGCTGAAAAGCAAGCCTGTGGAAGTTCAAGCTGCACTGCTGAAAGAAATTGAAGAGGAGCGCTCCAAAGAACAAGAGATCAACGATAGGTCTATCGAATGGTGCAAACAGAAGATGGATTATCGTTCTGATCTTCTTCCGATATCAGCCGTGACTATCTCTGGTCGCAAGAAGAAGGATCAACTCTCAGTGACCATGGAGATTACCAGAGAGGATGGAACCCAAAAAGCTATGTACGTATCCAAACTTGAGAGTTTCGGATTTACGGAATGGTTAGAGTTCTGGGATGCGCTGAAGAAATCCAAATCTACATACAGAGGCTACGTTGAAGGACTTCTTGAAGCCCTCATAAATAGAGTCGCTTCTGTACTAAAGCTGCCATCTCCTCTTCCTCCCAAATCTTTGAAACTCAAGAGAAGAATTGGGTCCTCCTCCTCTGAAGACATCGCCATCATCAGGAATGAAACTTCTATCAAATTTTCAAGAGATGCACTGTTTGGTCCTCCTCCCGATCTTTCAGTTCTGGATCTATCTCTGCCTCCTGGTGGTCCTTTCCAAGGTGGTCAAGTAATTGACGATCCTTATGGAGTGTTCTTCAGAGATGATGATGAGGAACTCAGATTTCAAAGAGTCTCTGAGATTCCTATCTGTCCTCTGAATCATCTCAAGGATCTCTTATGCTTATGGTGTGACTTCTCCCCTGCTGCTGAGAAAATCAAAGAAATTATCAGCCAAGAATCTTTGAAACGAAGACAGAAAGGAGAAGAAATACCTGAGTATATGATCAATCCTCCTAAGTCTTCTTTTAATAGCTGATAGATTAGTTTCCTTTTCTGTAATCTATTAGTTATACTTACAGTAGTTAGTTATTCACTTGTACTTATGATTTTCATCTTGTAATTCTATCCCTGAATTAAATGAAAATTGCAGTGATGTACTTAACCCTATCAGTACTGTAAAAGATCCCTCAAAATAGTAATTAGGACATGCATGCTATGAGTCCTTTTTATTCCTATATTTTGAATCATAAAGTAATTTTCTTTAGTTACTTTGTCATTATCAAATAGGGGGAGATTGTTGATCCAAACTCTCTCAGTGATTTGATAACGACCCTCTTCTATACTTAGTGAAAATTACGTTTTAATATGTATTAATGTTTCACTATCAGCGATCAAACTGAGTCTGTTCAGTTATCGCTGGTAGTTTCTGAAGTAAACAGCCAACGTAATCCCTGAAGACAAGTCTCGCGTCAACATATGTTCATAGCTGAATCGAAGACGAAGCCGCTGAACAAAGAGAAGTCTACTAGTGACCTGATGCAGATATCAGTGAAGCAAAGACAACTCTACATATACGCGAAGGAACATGAGGAAAAGCTTCAGCGATAGCTGAACCTCTTTATCTCTGGAAGAAGAGATACTCAGCGATCAATCGATCACAAAGCTTATGCCTCAAGTCTCCTTTTGTCTTACCTTGCACAACCAGTACGATGTGTCAGAACGGACACACCTCTGCTACAATTCGTACAACAACTCTGTCAACTACACTGTTCATGATACGGCCGAAAGCATGTCTCCCAAAGTCAGAATCCCAAAGACAATCTATGAACGCCACGTGTAAAGTGCCCTGCCATGCATTTAATGCATAGGGTATAAATAGGAAGCTCACCCCTTCATCTGAAGGTGTGCTCAATCCTTGAACTCCATATAGAAACCCTTGTTTTCTATCTCTCTTAATCCCCCATTCTCTGAATTTCTTGTGCAATCATCTTAGTGTTTCTTAAGTTTGTTTAGATTGAGTCTGTCTTAATCTTATTCCGCAACAAACTTGTAAATTGTATTTGATTTATCAATAAACAATTTATTAAACTTTAATTTTTGTGTTTGTATTCAATCCCCCCCCCCCCTTTCTACAAACTTGTTAAGCACCTTCGGGACCAACAATTATTTAACGGAATTTCATCTTTGGGACGTGTGATTTTATAAACCTTGAAAAATGTTTATATTTGGGATTTTGGATATTTTAATAAATAAATAGATGAGGGTTGCACGAGGTTGTAACCTTTTACTGGGTTGCAAAATAACGTAACCTTATTTAATATATTGTCGGGCATTTATTATTTTAACTTTTTTTAATTTTCAACTAACTAAAATAAAACATTTATCAAAATTATGTTTTACTAGTCGTGTACCCGCACAATGCGGCTGGGGTGTAACCGTGAAAGCAAGAACGCATAGAAAAAGTGGTTTTCATCAAATAAAATGCGTACTTGGGTATCTAATTAAAAAAGGGTAACCTAATCATTTTTTTCCACTTTTTTCTTATCAGAGTAGCACGTCTTCATCTTCAATCTTGAAGCCTTAATATTCAGACCCAAATTGATCTTCAAGCCAGACGGATCTTCAGTCGCTCGACACCAAGCTGCAAGCCTTTTGATATTCAGGCGGATCCCTGTATTCGACTTTTCTACTATCTTCAAGCTGCAATCGAAAATCGATCTTCAAGCTGCAATCGAAAATCGATCCCTGTGTTGTTTGATTTTTATGTTGTCTTCGATTTTTCAGATTTCGATATGTTTTTCAACTGTTTTGTTCGATTTTCCAGATTTCAATCTGTTTTTTGTTGTTTCCTGTTGTGTTTGATTTTCTGGATTGAACTCCAGATTTTTGATCCATGTTTATTGGACTCCTGATTTCCGAGCTTGTTTATTGTTGTTGTTGTTCGATTTTTTTTCTTACTTGCTGCTGCTGTTCGATTTATGTGGATGGTTTTTTGTGTTTCGATTTTTGAAGTGGGTAGTTTAATATGATCTTGTTTCTTGGTTTTTATAATTTTATTGATAGGGGCTTCTTGAAAAAATGGATATTTCTTTATGCTTCTTCATCCTCAATATCTATCACCTGTAAAAATGGCATTGATCTGCATCATATCTGAGGGTTTCAAATTTTATTTTATCATGTTGTATGATACTGTTTGATTTTAGAGTATGGATTGACAGTTTGGAGAATGAAAATAGGGAAGAATTTTCAATCCCCCCATTGAAATGAAAATTTGGGCTTCTGAAACAATGAACTTATTATATTATATAAAACCAAACAATTTCTTTTATAATTATTCACATTGATTCCTGGTAAATACCTCAAACCAAACACCTCATAAATTTAACCAACAACCAAGTCAAGAATCCCAACAATCACTTCATGTAATAGGAAAAAGCTATTAAGATTTATAGAGAAGGCACCATATTCATGTATTCCTCAGATTCTATGGAGTTACATAAATGTGAGGCCTCTGGTTTCAAATTCCAACATTGTTTCCAACTTCAATTTTGACTTCTCTTTTGTATTCCTACCACTCCAAGCAAGAACTTGATACAAGAGTAATTCATATTCTATTTAATTCGTTTTACTAAATAATATGAAATGATAGATGTGCACACGGTTTCCACAAGCCAATTAGACCTCCATTTACCCATTAAAATCCAAGTAAACTATAAGTAAAATCAAGAGTCAAAGTTGGAAACTTTCTACAAGTCAAAGAAAGAGAAAAAAACTGAACTTTCTTTCATTCAACTGTAAAAGAGGGCAATGATATAACAATGAATACATATGCAACATCTACAATTCTCTTTTCCATCTTTATTGTGTAAAAGAAGAAAAAGAAGAAAACTAAAGTTGTATACAAAATTGAACACTTGAAACTTCAAAAAGAATGAATAATGCCTATGTCAATTTCGTATTCACTCTAAAAGAATGGAGTTTAATCAAAAAGAATCTGTAAAGTTACCTACTGGAGAAGATCTTGTTCTGTAAGGTGCAAGAATTCTTGAAAGCAAACTCTTGTTATCAAAAGAACAAGAGCTACTACAAAACACTTTATTGGTGAACTTTAGGCTACAAGGAGCACTTCTTGGAGATAAGTTTGCTTTCTCCAACGCTTGCGATTGCAGCTCTAATGGGTAATCCCTCAAACAACCGATTCGAGGTCCAACTCATGTGCTCCACTTGTAAGAAAGTTGTCTTCCCAATTGAAGAAAGCTCTCTCAAATCCTATTAATAATAATCTTGACAGCATTCAGTAAATATACAATCTAACAAAATAAACCTGGCTTTTATGCTATAGCCTAAAAACATCAGCAACAAAGCATTATATTACCATGAATTCATTATAATAAAGATAAAAGTATGGAGAGTAGACAATACATCAAGTATCCCCAGAGTTCCATTTTCTTCCCAGTATCATATTCATTCTGGATACCACAAATTATCTTGAAATCATATGTTTTTTCTTCAGAATGGATCAAATGCACACAAGTGATCAAAACAGTTAAATGGAAATTCTGGATTGCAAACCTAGAAGGAAGGGAAAAACCCAAAAAAACAAAGACAAGAGCTAGCCAAACTCCTTCGATTGAGAACGTATCTGGATAAACGAATGTTGAAAATAAGCAATGGTTTAGAAGTGTGCTCTTCCCTGTCCGAAACACATTAGCATCAGTGAGATCATCATAGAAACCAACCTTCAAACAAGAAATATAAGCTACTCATAAAAAGATAAAAATCGATTTAGCAAACAACGTAGTTAGAAAGCAAACAAACCAAAATCGATTCCAGGTAAGCAATCGATTTCAATAGCCATCAAATAGAAAGCAAACAGAAAATCGATAACAAACCAAAATCGAACCCAAGAAAGCAAACCAAAATCGAAATCGATTTCAGTAGCCATGGATAGAAAAAATGGAAATCGATTCCAGTAGCCATGATATCAAATCAAAATCGATTCCAATATAACAAACCAAAATCGATTTCAGTAGCCAATCAATAGAAAGCAGAAAAAAGTAGAAAAAACTTATAAGAAACCGAACCTTGAAGATCATAACCCTTACCTTTGAGATAAGCAGAACTCTAGAATCGCTTAATGGTGATCGACGTTCGAGAGAAGCAGACGATTGAGAAGGCTACGAATTGTTGCCTTGGAGGGTGGAACCGAGAGGTTGGAAAAACAAATAATGAATGAAGGCGTGAATCAGAGTTATTGGGAATATAAACCCTAGTTTAGCATTAGCAACTGGTACATCATGCTTATAATATTGTAATTAAGAGTGTGTGCATAAAACAATAGTACATTATGCTTAAAAACTTGTTTTTAAGAGTTTTTTTATCCGTGCTTTATAATATAGTATAGATTTGAGCTAAAAGATTTCATGGAAGTAATGTTTTTGAAGATATAAAATATTTTATGGCAAAATATAAGCTTCAAATTATATTTATTTATTTTGCTCATTATATTTAGAAGATATATGTTTGTGCCACCAATTTTTATTGATTAAAGGGAGGGACCAAATCTGTTATAAAAATGAAGGTTGAGAGAGAGACCAAATTTGTAATAAAAATGAAAAATAGTTTAAAGTCAAATATGCTTATAAAAAGGAAAAATAGTTTGAGGGCCCAAACCTGTTATAAAATGAAAAGTAGTTTGAGGGATCAAATATGTTATAAAATAAAAAGTAGTTTGAGGGACCAAATTCGTTATTATATGAAAGTTTAAGAGAGGAGGATAAATAGCCAAACTTGGAAAAGCGACACCACTAGTGAGCTTAACTGAAGGAGTTAGTAGGAAGGACCATATCCGTGATAAAAATGAAATTATAAAGACGTTCTTCGTTAATATTTTTTCTAGAAACCTTACTCATTAATTTATGTAAGCCATAGGAATCAAAGTTGCATTTAACTTAAGTGAATAGTATGAATTAATAATAATTTGTTAGTACTTTTTCCCTCTAGAATCAGCATGCATCATTATACACGTTTTTATATGTATTCACACCCCTTTTTTAGGGAAATTAATTGAAATAACCATTTTTCACACCCAAGTTTACGAAATAGCCATATTCTTTCTAATTTTACAATTATAGTCAATAAACTAATGAAACTAGTCACAAATGCGAGGTCTTCCATAAAACACCCCAAAAGTTTCAAAAACAGCCCTTGATCGTGAAAATAGGCCTCGCATTTGCGAGGTCCTCCGCAAAAGTTCCAAATATTTGAATAAGTTAATACATAAAAGCCAAATATTACACTTTTCACTCAGTTTCTCATTCCACGAACATGGGTCAAAATTGTAAAATAAAATGAGTTAATACACAAAAGCTAAATATTACACTTTTCACTCAAGTTCTCACTTCACGAACATGGGCCAAAATTGTAAAATAAGATGAGTTAATACACAAAAGCCAAATATTACATTTTTCACCCAGGTTCTCATTTCATGAACATGGGCTAAAATTGTAAAATATGATAAGTTAATACACAAAAGCCAAATATTACACTTTTCACCCAGGTTTGTAAATAGGAACCAGGGTTTTTACGAACATGGGCCAAATTGTAAAATAGGGTGTCCTTAAGGAGGAGTTCGTATTTATGAGGGGTTTCACGAGAATACGAGCTATTTTGATAACTTTAAGGAGAGAATGGCTAAGAGGTTAAGCTATCAACACAAAATGACTATTTTAATTAATTTCCTTTTTTCATATGAAACATTGCTTCAATAAAAAGAAAAAAATATTTTCTAAAATCATTATTATAATTTGGAGGATAAGAATCAAATGATAAATTATTTGATTAAAGTTACAAATAATTGAATAATTTTATATATGTTTTTAAAAACCAGATATTTTTATTTAAAATTTGTTGCATATTTAATTGTTTTGATTTTCAAAAAAACAAAATCAATTTTGTCGACATCGTAAAACTAATTATTGTTACTTGGAATACAATCCTAAAATTTATGATTATGATATGACTATAATGCCTTTTTTATTATTATTATTTAACGATCATGAAATTAAAATCAAATAAAAAGTAATGATCAAGTAAAATCATAAAGATAGTTGGTACTTGTTAGGGCCAAACATCAAGTGTTTTTGAATTTAGAGTGAATTGTGGATTTGGTCCATGGTGTTTTGTGTTTTTTTTACTATAGTCCTCATTCTATGTTTATTGTAGATTTAATCTATGTGGTGGTATACAATATATTGTGGTCAAGGTCTCTGAACACTAACATCGTTAACTTTGAGAGGTTAAAGGCATTACGTGCCTTGCATACAATGGGTATAATTGTCAATTTACTTTTCCCTTTCAATTTAACCTATACACTTTTAAAACAAAGAATACTAAATTGTGGATTTGGTCCCTATGTATCACTCATCATCTTTAAAACACATCTATCACCTCTCTTAATTTTTTTCATCCATTTTTCATTGTCAAAATACAAGAAAAGGGAATATCTTATGAAAAGAATTACCAGTGTCCAGAATTGATTGACAAAGCAGATGGGCTACTTACACCAATAGCTACAAAAATGCTAAATTCCATCAAGATAGAGGTTGCAAAATACACAGTTATTTGGAATGGAGGAGATCAATATCATGTAAGTGGCCCTTGGATGCACCAATGTGTGGTTGATGTCAATAAAAAAGTTTGTTCTTGTAGGTGTTGGGAGTTAACCGGGATGTTGTGTAAGCATGTAGTGGCTATAATATGGAACATAGAAGTAAATGGTGGAGAAGTGTTACCTGAAGAATGGGTTCATCCTGTATATAGGCTAGATACATGGAAGGCCATGTATAGTTTCAAAGTAATTCCTATAACTAGTATATTGATGTGGCCAAAGTCTGGTTGTCCCTCTACACTGACCCCACTGAAACATCACACACAAGTAGGAAGACCAAGGAAAAAAAGAAGAAAGACAACAGAAGAGTTGAGTCAAGCAATTGGGAAAGGAAGTAAACTATCAAGGCTTGGGAAGACGGTGAGATGTGTGAAATGCAAAGAATAAGGTCATGACTCAAGAACTTATAAGGGACAGACAAGTAGGAGCTAAATTGGTTGTTTTTTTCGGGATGTTATGTTGATATCAAACAATTGTTAATTTGATGGGTTGTCTTTTTCGAGATGTTATGTTGATATCAAACAATTGTTATTTTGATGGGTTGTCTTTTTTGGGATGTAATGTTGATATCAAACAATTGTCATTTTGATGGGTTGTCTTTTTTAGGATGTAATGTTGGTTTCAAACAACTGTTATTTTGATAGGTGGGTTGTCTTTTTTGGGATGTAGTGTTGGTTTCAAACAATTGTTATTTTTAAATACAATAACTTTTTTTGCACTTTAACAAATTAGTTTTTCTTGTACTTTGACAATGAAAAATGGATGAAAAAAAATTAAGATAGATGATAGATGGGTTTTAAAGGTGATGAGTTATGCATAGTGTAACACCCCGATTTCGAAATGTATCGTTTCAAATTAATTCAGAAACCGATATATCAAGGAAAAATAATATATTTGATTTTGGACTTGAATCCTAGATTTTATAGTCTTGATGGATGAAGGATTCAATTACAAGTCCAACGGTTCTTTCCGGAGCAAAAACGGAGCTATAACAAAGAAGTTACGGTCAAAACAGTGAAAGAGAAGAAAACCGGGTGAACAGTGCATCTCGCGACTTACGCCACGACTTAGAATGTATTCCGCGACTTAGGGGTAAGCGGACGACTTATTCCGCGACTTGAAGTCGCGGCATAACTCGCGAAATCCACTGGTCAGGCATAAAACCCGATTTTCAGCCCTAGAACTTCATTTCCTCATAACTTTTGATCCACAACTACGATTTGGGTGATTCAAGTTGCCACGGTTTCGTTTTTGAGAGATATTCAAGGATATAGCAAGAGATTGGAAGTCTATTGGAGTATACAAGAGTATTTTGTGGTGGTAAGCTCCTCATCTCTCCCTCTTCATTTTCTTCACCAAAGTTTGCTAGGGTTTCATCCACCCTTTGTTCTCCCTTTCATAGATTGGAGGCTTGTGACCATTTTGGTGAACTAGAGGTGATTTGGTTGGTGGATTCAAGATTGGGTTAAGGTAATATTATATTCTCTTCAGTTATGGAAGTTAGGGTTTCGGTATCATTTGAGGTATTCATGTTTAAGGTTTGGGAAACGATTATTTATGGTTGAATATGTATGGATCTAGGTTTTTGGAGGTTTTGGCTTGGGGATTCAAGTTTCTTCAAGGAAGCTTAAAAGTGGGGTAAAATCTAAATTTAACCTAAATCTAGCAAGGTGAGTTCAAGTTGATTTGTGAAAACGTTGTACATGCCAAAAGGTTTATTTTAAAGCATATATGTGTTTTACATGAAATTATCAACTGTTGAGTTATTTGGTAACTTTTGGTTATTTGAAGTATTTGGCTTATTAAACCTTGTAAAATACCAAATTTGGGATTTTTGGGCATTTTGATAAATAAGTCATAAACGATATTGTTTTAATGATTTATTGCGTAAATGAATTTTTGGTCACAAATGCATTTTAGTGCTTGTTGGGTTTTTATGCATCATTCATATAAATGGGCACTTTGAAAATAAGAGTGTGTGAGTCATTGGGATGAGTCATTCCCGACCTTGGGAACATTTTGGAAATAATAACCTTTTTGGGTTTTGGGCCGAAGGCCAATGGTGATTTGAGAAATAAAGATTTTGGGGAAAGATTTAATTTGGTTTATATAACCATATTGGCTCTCGTATTTTAGCCAAACGTTCATTATGCCTTTTGGGGCTTGGTTTACACTCAAACGAGTCTTTGAAACATTTGTGCAGTTTTGGTAGCTCGTTAAGGAGCCTTGGAAGTATGGTGTACTTAGTTGCATCTTATTTGAGAGTTACATATTTTGAATGCGTTAGTTCATTCTTTTGAGTCATGTAACATTTTAGATTGTAATGCATTGGATCCATAGGCATATGAGTCAGTTGGTTAGTGGGGACTTTATCCCCATTTTGGGACTGGACATTATTTATGGCTAGCGGGAGCTCGAGGTACAGATCATGGGTGGTTGAACTCGATAACCGCGTAACCTTTATTGAAGGGCTCGAGGTAGAGATCGTGAGTGGTTAAACTCGATGCCCGTTTGTCGTCCAGTCTGGTTATTCATCGTGGAATTTAGTGTCCGCGTTTGAATTCTAGTGAGTGGTCCCCAAGTCATGTGGTTGATTATGTAAGCTTGTGGTGGTGCTCTGTAGAGCCGTATACGGAGCTAAGTCTTGCGGTGGTAGCTCAGATGAGCCGGATACGGGGACTTATGGCTTTGGTTGTGACACTCATTAGAGGTCGAGTAGACACTAGGATCGGTGGTGTCTTGCGGTGGTAGCTCAGAGGAGCCGGATACGGGGAACCATGGTCTTATGTGAAGCTCGAGAACATTGATACGTGGCTTAACTTTGTATGCCCGCCACATTCAATGGAATTCGGGTATCCCCCGTCACCGAAAGGTGTTGTTTTTGGGTATTGAGTTTTATTATTCAAGTTTTCAGTGACGTTTTGTATACATGGATCCTATCCATGATTTATGGGTTGAGTATTATGCCCCACCCGTGTTTTGGGTGTTTCGGGATATAAAGTTTTAACCGTATCTTCACTACTGTTGAGTTCGATTTCTATTCACGTTTTGAGTGAGTTTCGGGTTGAGATTAATTTACGAAAGAACGTTTTATTTTGGGATCTTTTCCTTGAGGTAATTTGGATTGGAAAACGTTTGCATCGGCGTTTCTTTGCCTAAAATGCATATTATTGGAAAATGAGTCGTTTTCATATTTGAGATATCATTTTGAAAGATTATGATTTAAATTGCATTACTCCTTTTCAACAATACCTTTATTCATGTTGTAAACTCTTGAACTCACTAGGCGTTAGCCTAACCTTTTTATTTGTCGGCATGTGCAACAGGTTTTCGGTTGGGAATAGCTCTAGTGATACAGTGTTAAGAGAAGCGTTAGTGCTATGCTCAAGGAGTGGTTATCTTAGTGAAGTCTTCCGCACTTGTTTCGGGAAGAGCAACTTGTGTTTGAGGATTAAGTAACACCCGACTTGGTTTAGTCTCTGTGTATATTTGGAGTTTGAAGTTGTTTAAGATTAAATAGAAATTCTTATATTGGAGATTTACCTTTTACTTGATGTAATATCGAAATTTTAATTAGTTGCTCTTACCAAATTTTGAGGGTGTAACACATAGGGACAAAATCCACAATTTAGTATTCTTTGCTTTAAAGGTGTATAGGTTAAATTGAAAGAGAAAAGTAAATTGACAATTATACTTATAGTGTGCAAGACACATGATGCCTTTAACCTTTCAAAGTTAATGGTTTTAGTGTTCAGGGACCCTAGCCACAATATATTGCATACCACAGAGATTAGATCCACAATAAACATAGAATGAGGACCATGGCCAAAGAAAACACAAAACCACATAGACCAAATCCACAATTCACTCTTGAATTTATAGTTTTGTTTCACCAACCATCTTAAATACTGAAAACGTAGCATATAATTTGTGACACCCCAAAAATTGGGAGAAACAAAAAATTCCAGAACTGGAAATGTGGTATATAAAAATATGTCATAGCACGAGCTCATCCCAAAAAGAGAAACAATTTACGCCTGTTAAAATTACAAGTGTGTAATATATAACAATGAGGGAAAACAACCCTTTAATCTAAATCCTATCTAGGAACAAGATTAACTCTAGTTGTTATCCAACTCCAAAATATGTCTTCTATAATTGGCGTCCCAAAAATATCCCCAAGCTCGCATCTAAGGTCACTAGACCAACTTGGCGATCGCGCCGCTAGAACCTGCAATACATATCAAACCAATCAAGTGTTAGGCCAAACGAGCCTAGTGAGTTCAACAACAAAATAGTAAGATCAGTTAAACAATTATAGACAACAATAGCTACAAAGGAATCAATGGGGGAGACCCATCACACCAAAGAGTTTCACCGCAAGTCAATGTACCTTGATGTTCACTCTCATGAGCAACATCCCGAAGGCCCGACACATCTAAAGACTACCTCCCAGGCATTACTTCAAATGGCTGAGGTCTAGGTGTATATCGTCTTGGTGGCACTCTAAGACTACATCCTCCTAATACTTACTCATGGTTTATCCAATATACATACACATCCATCTCTATACATATTTCATATCAACAAGATACATGTATAAGACCTCATATAGTTCAAATCCCATTTTAGGTCTAAAACTCCGAAATATGCAAGTTCACCATTAATATCCATCATACCACATAATGACATAATACTATGACCAATATGTTACCATTAATGGCCTCATCAAGACCCACATAAAGAACATTAGCCAAAACCCAACAAATACCAAACTAAGAGTTAGGTCAAACTTATCAGGTGATCAGATAAATGCATAAACATGGAATAATGACAAGTAGTAATTTCTAGATATGTATCTCAGTTGAAAAGGTTTAATAGAAACTCACTATCTAGGTTTTATATAAACCCCTAGAAAAGAAGTGGATGAATGTTCGAACCCTTGAAACTTGAATCTTGAGAGAATCCTCAATAAATGCTTCCAGAAATCTTGAATCCTTCCCCAACCACCAACAATTAATGTTTTGCAAGAAAATAAAGGGAAGAGGTGTGAAGTTGAACCAAAAATCACCTACTAGGGTTTCTCTCTCACTCAAGATATCTGATTTGGTGTTAATGATGAGTAAATGGTGAAAATAGCATTTAAACCCCGTTTTTAGGACCTGCAGGAGGTTTCGCGGCTTTGGCCGCACGTGTGCCCCAAGGCCTAAACTCCAGTGAGTTCCACGACTTTGAGGTCACACTACAGGCCGTGTAAGTCACTGTCTCAGCATATTAAATATGTTTTGAAAGATTTAAGGACACACACATATATATATATATATAAGTTCCAAACGAATTTACGGGCGTTACTTAATTTTTCCAAGAATACATTTATTCCTTTTCATATTGTCAAAGGATTAATTCAATAATTTTACACCCTTTTCCTTTCAATTTTAAAACAAATTTCCCAACTAAATGTAAAAATAACAATCTATCTTTATAAATATTCTTATCATAGTATTATATCTTTATTTTTTTTTTATTATAACAATATATATTCAAATTAGTTTTTATTAAGACATTATACTTTAAAAAGATACTCATTATAGCAATGGGTAACATGTTACCTTTTAAACCGGCTAACCTCTCTCTCTCTCTCTCTCTCTCTTTTGCTTACATGACTTAAATGAGGTGATGTAGCGATACGTTATTCTGATTTTGTGACATAAAAAAAACCACTTCCAAATTTTTTTAATCATTCCCTAACTTTCCCTCCCTACGATTCATATCCACTCACAATATGTTTTTCATCTCTCTTTTTTAAAATATCTTTTCAAAAATTGAACTCTTATTAAATTGTATGCAGATTAAATATTTAGAGTAACATATTTTAAATAAATAATATATTTTTTTGCAAGACAAATATTTTGTTTGTAAAAAAACATAACACTTCTTGTTTTTCTTGTTCAAAAATACATATTTTTTTTAAACATTTTTTAAAATGTTAGTGAGATAGATTATGCTTTATAAATCTTTTTAATAGTGTTATATTAATGGATGGGTTCTCAATTAGTCTTTATGGGTTCTCGATCGGTCTCGATGAGTGTTAGGTTATAGTGATGAGGATCGTGGTGTCAGGTTTCAAAATTAGGGTGTTGAAGAAGGTAATGTTGAGTTACGGACTTACATTGTTGAGTTGTTGTATACACGTGAACGTATATGAATATTCATAATAAATATTACACATATATATCATTTCACGTAAAATGGTTAAAACGAGAGATAAAAACTATATCAAGATGAATATCATGTCGGAGAAAATAAAATAATTGTTTTTATGATATAATTTATTTGATTAAAATATTAATTTTTTTAAAGATATTAATATAGTTTAAAGATTAAGAGGGTAAAATTTTTTAATTAAAAAAACAACAGAAAAAATCGTATAGTTAAATTTGAAAAGATTGAAATAAACTTTGTTTTTTACCCTTAATCTTCTTAATTAACCATTTTGATTAAAAATTTTATTTAATGTGTTATTGGTTTAAATAGAGATGGTAAACCAAGATTTGTCTACTAATTCACAACCTATATGTGTGTGTGTATCAGAACCTAATACGTAGTCATTTTCTGTATAGTTAACTAGTGTGGATACACGAAAACTCTTAATATTACCAAATTTTCAGAGGGGTTATGTTGTTGGTCAATTTCTCTGAAGGCAAATTTATTAGTTTTATCCTTATCTATTTATATCCAATCCTGATATACGTCAAATTGTCTTTGAAAATAAGCATTATAAAGCAATTCAAATAGATAAAAAAGTTTTGAACCAACGTAAAAAAACACATATTGACATGACTTGTATTACTAGAAATAGATTTTAAAGTTATATTTGAAAATATGTTTTCAAAACAAAAATTAAATAGAAAAATTATTGGTATTTTAGACACAATTTATCCAAAATATTATTAAATAAAAATTGAAAAAAGAATTATTAAAGAGAATAAGAGTGAAGGAAAAGGTGAGAGAATTACTTGTAGGAATGTGGGTGGAGTATGAAAACATTTCCACTTGGGGTAATATCACACAACCTTAAAACCCCTTTTAACATCAGTTGCATTTCCAAATCGGGTAATACCCACTAGTTTCACGCCTCGTGGTTACCGGCTATACCCGGTTTCCTCACCGTACCCCTAACGCTATCCTCTCCCATTTATATCTCGCCACCTGCTCCTTGCTTTTCCATCCACATTTTCCATTCTCCTCCTTACACTTTCATATATTTACCAAACACCCCCTTCAATTTTCTAAAACTAAAATGCTACTAAAAAACTTTATTTTATTTCGTTATTTGTGTTTTCAGAAAGATAAGAATACAAAATTTATAAATTAATTATTATTTTATAAGGGTTGAAAAATAATTTACTAATTGGTTTATACGACTTTGTTAATTACAAAAACTGAATGGGGAATGCCACGTCTGCTAACCCTTAGGGTCCATTTGGTTTATAGGAATGAAACAAATTGGATTGGATTTCGTAGAATGGTTTGGAATTGCAGGGATTTGGACTTGAAATGATTTGAAATCTTTGGTGTGTTTGGTTTGTAGGATTTGAAATGGAATTGAATTCCATTATTTATTTAAAAAAATCATTAAAATTATAAAAATAATTAAATTGTCTTTTATATAACTCATTATTATAAAACAAATGTTTCTAATATATTTTTAAACATTATTATACACAAATCCTACAAGATCCCTTGAAATCCTAGCCACCCCTTGGGATTTCAAAATCCTATATTTGAGGGATTTCAAAGAAAACCTAGGGGCGTTTGGTTCGCTGGATTCCGTCGGAATCTGGTGGAATTGGAATGGTCAATTTCATTGACCGAATTCCGTCGTGTTGTTTGGTTGCCAAGGGAATGGAATTGAATTCCATGAAATCCTTAGATTAAGGAATTGGTCATTCCATTTGAAAATGGATGGAATTGAATTCCATTCTATCATGGTTTTTTCAAAAAGACAAAAATACCCTCCAAACCTTTTCTAACAAAATTAAAACCCATCAGATGTGGATTTGGTCTCCTCTCTCTCCTCTCTCTCTCTCCTCTCTCTCCTCTCTCTCTCCTCTCCTCTCTCTCCTCTCTCTCTCCTCTCTCTCTCCTCTCCTCTCTCTCTCTCCTCTCTCTCTCCTCTCTACCCCCTCTCTCCTCTCTCTCTCTCGGCATTTAAAAAAATAAATAAAAGAAAGGGTATTTTTGTCATTTTTCAGAATTCCATTCCAATTCCTTTGTAAACCAAACAGACATATTCCAATTTATTTGACTGATTACATTCCATTCCTGCCAACCAAACAGTTGGTCAAACCTGAAAACATTCCATTCCAATTCCTTCCATATTCCAATTCCATTGACAAATTCCATTCCATCAGAAATCATTCTGCGAACCAAACGCCCCCCTAGGATTTCAAATCCAGACGATCTTACAAAGCAAACACGAGATTAGAATGGATTTGAAATCCAATTCACCCAAATCCATTTCATTCCTGCAAATCAAACAGACCCTTATTGTTCCATGTCTGCTGACCCTTATTGTTCCAATGAATTTATATTTTGCAAAAATTATAATACACTCCTTCAAGAATACAACAAGATACTTTGGTGACCTCAAAGACTTAGGAATGTGAGTCGCAACCCATTGACTTCCTTTTATACAACTTCAGCCATCAATATTAAAGTTCTTGTACATCAACCATATTTGAACAATATATTTGAATGTTCCTATATCAACTCTGCAAAGACAAGACATGTAATAAACAAAAGTCAAATGCATAAGTCAAAATTGAAAAATATCACTATACATTTTTAACAACAGTTCCAAAAATATATTGATATGGGTGTTAAATTATATATTATCTCTTTTTTTGACGTAAATTGTTTAATTCAAAATTCATTATAATTTAAGTATTATAGATTTAAAATAAGAAAGTAACCTATTGATAGAATTCAATGTTTATCATATATTTGAATGTGTTAATCAATAGTGTAACACCTGTAAATTCCTGTCTGTGAAAGTCAATCACTTGAGAAATCCTTGATTCTGATCATAGAATTTCATCCCTTACGCCTTACCTTTTAAGCCTTATCGCATCGTGGGTGCTCCGGATGAAAATGGAAGAAATCGGGGCTCGGGACACTTTGGGCGATAGTGCCCTGGGCACAATCGCCAACAGAGTGGTGCCTGCGGTACAGTTTGGGCGATAGTGCCCTGGCGAAAGTGTCTTGGGCACAATCGCCGGGCACAATCGCCTGCGGCCTCTGGTTGTTTTAAATTCGATTTTGAGCAACCCCACCTCATTATTCTCAACCCCTTTCACCCTTTTTCTCTCTAGAAACCGAACCCAAACCCTAAAATCGGTTTCTATGTATCCATGGCACCAAACCTATCATGTTTCAAGTGTTCTCCCCCACCCAACAAAGATTAGAAGCTCCACCTTCATCTTCCTCATCAAGTTCAACGGTTGGGAGCTCGGGTTGAAGTGTTGGATTGGGTGTTCTCAGAAGTCTCATCGTCTTCAAGGGTAAGTTTTCTTGTATTAAGGTTATAAATGCTCCATTGATGGTTTCTTAGTGCTTGGTTTCTCAAATCTCGGATTTGGTAGTTTTGGAGAAACTAGGGTTTTGTTATTATTTGGGGTTTCTTGGTATATTGTTAGGGGAATGTTTCTACATGGTCGGATATGGTTACTTATGGTTTGGATTGTATGGATCTAGGTTTTGGGAAGTTTCCGGCTTGAGGATTCGAGCGGACTTCAAAAGAGCTCGTTGGGTGAGACCTAGATTTAGCCTAAATCTAGCAAGGTGAGTTCAAGTTGATTTGTGAAAACGGTGTACATGCCAAAATGCTTATTTTAAAGTATTTATGCTTTACATTAAAATTGTCAACTGCTGATAAGTTTTGGGTTATTTGGTATATTTAACTTTATAAACTTATGTAACCCACATCTTTGTGATTTTTGGGCATTTCGTTAAATGTGTCATAAATGAACGGATTTTGATGAATTATTGAATAAGTAAGTATTTGGTCAAAAATGCACTTTTAAGTGTCTGTTGGGTTTTATGCATCGTTCATGAAATGGGACGTTTTGAAAGGTACGAATACGTGAGTCCTTTGGGTTTGGGTCATTCCCAGCTATGGGGAACATTTTAGAAATGGAAAACCTTTTTGGGGTTTGGGGCTGAAGGTCAATGGTAATTTGAGAATTAAAGATTTTGGGAAAATGTGTATTTTGGTTTATATAACTATTTTGGCTCGCATGTTTTAGCCAAACGTCTATTTTAGCCTCTTGGGCTTGATTTGTACTCGGTGGAGTCTTTGGAACATTGGTTCGGTTTTGGGTAGCTCGTTGAGGAGCCTTGGACGTATGGTGTACTTAGTTGCATCTTGTTTGAGAGTTACATGTTTTGAATGTGTTAGTCCATTCGTTTGAGTCATGTAACATTTTAGACTGTAATGCATTGGATCCATAGGCATATGAGTCAGTCGGTTGGTTTAGTTGGGGACTTTATCCCCGTATTGTAACTTGAAATTGGCATGAGGCCTTATGATCAATAATTGCAACTTTCTTGTGAACGAGCTTAACTGGGATGTTTTGGGATTCCAAGGTAAAGACCTGGAGGGGTTGAACTTGATGAGTGCACGAAGATTCCCAAGGTAAAGACATGGAGTTGTTGAACTTGGTGATTATCCAGGCAATAGACATGGAGTTGTTGAGCTTGTTGGTTTGTTAGCTATAGACCCGGAAAGATTGATGCTAACGAGTGTTTTATCCCTAAGTGATGCTCATATAACATTGATAAGTGGCTTAACTTTGTGTGCCCGTCACTTTCGATGGAATTCGGGTATCCCCCGTCACCGAAAGGTGTTGTTTTGGGGTATTGAGTCTTATTATCCAAGTTTTCGGTGGCGTTTGTATAGTTGGGTTTTATCCTTGGTTTATGGGTTGAGTATTATGCCCCACCCGTGTTTTGGGTGTTTTGGGATATAAAGTTTTAATCGTATTTTCATAAATGGAGAGTTCAATTTCTATCCACGTCTTGAGTGAGTTTTGTGTTAAACCAAATTTATGAATGGGAGGTTTATTTTGGTATCTTCGTCCTTGAAGTAGTTTAGATTGGAAAACGTTTAAATTGATGTTCTTGGCCTAAATTGCATATTATTGGAAAAATGAGTCGTTTCCGTATATAAGACATAATGAATTGAAAGATTGTGATTTTAACCGCATTTCTTCTCTTAAACGATTAACTTTTATATGTTGTAAACTCTTGAGCTCACTAGGCGTTAAGTCTAACCTTTTTATTTTGTTGGCATGTGCATCAGGTTCTGTTGGGGGTTTGGTTCTAGCAGCTATGAAGAGTTGAGCCATAGCTTTGTGCAAATGTAAGTAGTTGGTGAAGTCTTCCGCATCGTTGGAGATAGTAACTATTATGGGGTTTTAGTAGCACCCGTCCTTATCATAGACTTTTGTATAGAATGAATGGTTGTATTGAGGTTAAATCTTAATTTGTGGTTATAGATGATTTATTTATTGATGTATTTAGAAAATTTTAAATAAGTTGTTATTTCCATATTTGAGGGTGTTACAAATAGTTTAATGTAATTCAAATTGGAGCTTTAAGAAGTTGTATGCAAACAGTAATAAGTTATAAACTTGAATTTTAAAAGATTTTAGAAACATGAAGTAAATGATTTTTTTATTGTAAAGATGAATGGAAAATGTGACAATTTTGACTCATTTTACTTTAAAAGTATATTGTTTTATGTTATATTTTATCTCTAACTGGTCTGACACATAATTTTTTTCAAACAATAGATACAAAGAGAACACGTCAAATAAGTTGAATAGCACTTGAAGTGTTTTGAAATATCTATAACATCTTAAACTATTTGAATAAAAAATGATATTATTGTTCATATAATATTATTTGTATAATCTATTTAATGTAATACCCCAAATTTAGGGGCAAATTGTGAAGTTATGGACCAAAGAAATAAATTTTGGAAAGAATTAGTCCAAAGACTAAGAGTGTCAAAGAAGAAAAGATGACAATTGGGACTTGGTTAAATTAAATAAGCGGTTGTTTACAAAATGTTTATCTGGTAAGCTCTTATGTGTATCATTTGCCTTTCGAGTGAATATGCCAAAGACCTACAATCTTATCTGGTAAGTGAGGGATAAGACACTGACCCGATAAGCACTTATCGGATAAAAGACGTTTACCAACAATCTATTTTAATGGCCGAAAATGTTACCTGATAAAGTAAGTAAAAATAGTGTTTTTGTCAGTAAGCGCTTACCCGGTAAGCGTTTGATAAACCATCCCTAAGAGCATCTCCAATCGCACTACAAAAACCCAAATTTGTCGGTGATCCTTCTCCAATAGCACGTTAAAATGGCAAAAAAAATTCCCGTGATGTGGAGAGAAAATAAGGCAACCTCCATATGCATATACATACACCATTGGTCCCTATGGAGCTTGATGACAACCACCACCACCCCCAAACCGCTACGCCTTCCATCTCCGGCCAAACCTTCTTTCTCCGGACACACACAACACAAAATAAGGTGTGACCTCCTGCTCCGATGACCACCAGCGTTCACCTCCTCCTTTTGCAAACATCATTGTTCCAGTCCCCCTCCCCCTTTCATTGCTTAGATCATCGATCCCTATTCACAGTCCCCTCCATTCATCTAACTATTTTCTCTCGTCATCTAACACGCAGACCCCTCACAGTCTCCTTCGTTCATCTAACACACACACACACACACACACAAATAGTTCCCTCCGATGAAAAAACCCACCTCACGATCCCCTTTGGTCGTGTGTGTAGTGAGGCAGTGTGGCTGGAGTTTGGGTGCAAGATGGTTTAGGTGCACGAATGAGATGAAGGGGTTCATCGGTTTAGGTGCAGGAATGGAGGTTGGAGACAATGTAGGTGAAGGAAAAGGGTTTGGGTGAGAGAGGAAGGGTTAGAAGAAGGACACGTGGCAAATATTTAGTCGATGTGAAATTCTTTTTAAATTTTTAACAGTATACAATGAAATGGGTAAAATTGACAAAAATGCTACTGACTTAATAGAATGGATTTAACGGTATTAGTATTAGAGGGACATCTGGTATACTTATTTCAAAATAAGGATCATATCCAAATTTTGAGCTAACCACAGGGATCGATAGTGTAATTTACCGTAAAGAATAAAAGCAACATAAAAATTTAATATTAATCCATGAGAATATTAAAAAAACATAGTCGACATATAATAAAATAACATTTCACCAAAGTAGATTTAGAAAATACTAATTGTTTTATTTTAAAAGCAATCGAAATAAATAAGAAAGAAATGGAAGATTATAATGAGGAAAAGGCCAAAATAAGGAAAAGGACGAAGGGGGGGGGGGGGGGGGGGGGGGGGCCTGAACTATTCCGAAGTTTAGAGAGTGTCGGCAGCGGAAATGTACGAGGTTTTTCCCCAAATTAAGAAAAAAGGAAAAAAAAAAAAAAAAAACCTGAAGGCCGACGTGGAGCATTTATCTCCATACATGAAAAGTCTCATATGTGGGCCCCATGTTCCCCACATTCCATTTTTATATTATTTCTGTCCCTATTTCCTTTGACATTAAATTTTTATTTTTTTTCCCGGTATAAAATAAGTATTTTCGTGATTTAAAGTCGTATTTCACATCACGTTAAATTTATAGCAAATCATAGTTTAAACTTTAATGTGTGGTTTTGTAACCTGATGTTTTTTTTAATGTTTTATATTTTAGTTTTTTTATATAATCTAATTTTAATTGTTTAACGTTATTTATTTATTGAGTATTATTAAAAAAACATATGTATACATATAATATTTTATTTAATAACAGATTTATTGTCATAAGTCATGTTTTGAAAACATCATGACCTCTCTGTGACTACCAAGACTTGAGTCTTGACCTCACAAGTCACAACGACTCACGCCATTTGGGACCTGATTTTATATCAAATTTATATGTTTTGGGATGTTTATATGTTGCAAATTCGATCGTAATAATCTTAGGGGAGGTTCAAATAAGAAAGCTAAATATCCTAAGAAGATAAGAAGAATCGCTTAAAAAACCATTTGAAGATATATAAATGAACTCATATGAATAATCTGTAACGTCGATTTACATATGCACATTCAAATATATATTTTTGGAATATTTTAGTGGATACATATATGAAGCTTTCTCTTAACTTTATTTTCTTACCTTCTCACGATATTTAACTTTCTTATTTGAATTGTTCATCCCGAACTTAATGGTTAAACTCTACTGTGATGACGATATTGTAGGGAAGGTCCTGCGGAAAAATAGTTCCCTATAATTTTAAACATTATAATAAATATTATCATATATGTTTATGGGGTTTAAATTTTGTATTATTTAACATGAACCTAACACAAAATTAAATAACAATTTATTATTTATTTTAACGATACAAATAAATTAAAAAGTATGAAGACAACTAAAAAAACAAAAGTGGAAAGAATTGAATACGAAAAACACAAGTGAAGACAACACAAAGAACAAACTCCAAATACCACTTACCAACAAAGTGGAAACACCATCAAATCTTCGATATCCAATTAATTATTCCAAACGTTTGGGATCTTTTAATTATATGGAGCACGTGGCATTCTAATTTTATGTTAAAAATATAATATGAATGTTAATGACTCGATTATACAACAAAATAATTTGATATAAGATTGGAATGTAAACATTGTCAATGGCTTATACATCTTTTATGTCTAATTTCAACTATTGTTCTCACTAATGGTGTATACAGGTTAGGTTGGCTAGTTCGACGACGTTTGAACAATCCGACCCGATAATTATGGTTTAAAAATTTTCAACACGTTCAATAAGTATAACTCAACACAACCCAAACCATGAGGGTTGAGTTGGATTAGGTTAGGTCGTTTGGGTTATAACACTTATCTTGTGTCATGTTACATACACACTAAAACCAATAATTCAAGATAAGTCAACAAATCATTGCTTCATGCTAAAACAAATTAAAACTGACAATTGAAGAATTTAGAAGTCCATCGAGACTGGGCTAGGCATGCCGCATGCATGAAGTTGAGCTGTTGGGGGTTAATGCCTAAACGGTGAAGGCATCTTGGGGTAGGCAGGTTATTTGGGTTGGGTGGGTTTTCATTGAGTCTAACTCAACTCTAATCCAACAGAAGCGGGTTGATGCTATTTTGTATAAATTAGGTTACGTGTAACCTCAATTTAATTTGATTCGACGGGATATTTGGGTTTTTGAGAACCCATAGTTCTTAACATATATGATCTTAGCATCAGAACAAATGTCATCTAACATGTATGCCACAATTTGAAGAAATATAAGCCATATATGTACCGTCAAAGTTCAAAACTACACAATTGGAGTACTGCGGACTGTTTATACAGTTTGATCAACACCCCTAACATATGTGTGTATTGCAAATCATATAGGAATTCTCTAAAAGTTAGCAATTGTGAATATATATATATATATGATACGTATGCAAACAAACTACATTGGTTTGTGGATGCGGAATGTATCAATCTGATGATACTTGTACACAATAAAATGTGATCATGTATAGATACACACAACAATTTTTTTTTTAAATTATACATAATCAAATATATGATTATGTATAAGATTACATACCAATACTATGAGCAAATTCAGTCACATATGATTGTGTATGTGATCATACATATAAACAATTGTGATCCTATATATAATCACATGTGATTGTATACATGATTATTATAGTGATATGTGATCCTATACATTATCATAATAGTGTTATATGTATCATATACACAATCACGTGTCATATGGAGAATTCATAGTGGAGCAACATACGATTGTGTACATGATTATTAGACTGATACATTTTGCATCGACAAATCATTGATGTGTGCTTATGTACATGATGACAACATTGTTATCTGATCTTGCTTAATCACATGTGATTGTGCATAGCATCATAATGAATACACAAAAATTAATACCCAATTAACCATTCGATTTTCTAAAAATGATTACTAATCCTTTTCTTCTTTATATCATAATCCAATCAATAAATTGCGTTAAAAATATTGGGAAAATAACAAATGAACAAATATATTAATTCATGTGTCAAATTAAAGAGAAAATATTTTTTGTCTTTTTGATATAGTTTGTTTAGTTCTAACTTTTCTCAATTTTTGAATATTTTAATTTTAAAGAGATGTAATTCTTTCCTAGTTTTAAATGTTCCCAAGTCCACATCACTTCATGTAGTTTAAGGCCATGTTTGGTAACTATAACTTAGTTTATTTTTTGAGTTTATATAAAAAGTCCCGTCTAGATGGACATAAACTAGTTTATTGAAATGATACATAAAGAAGTGTTTCAAAAAAACAGCGTTTTAAAAAACTCTAGAAGCTTTTTGTCACCCTAGTTGTTGGCTATAAACTAACTGATTAAATAGTCATATAATCAAATTCTGCAAAACCTACTTGATAAGTTAGTTAACAAATGTAAATAACCTAACATGACACAATGAGAAAAAGTTCCTTGATTTTGTAATAAACCACTAATTATTAAATTATGTTATTTAAATCATTATTTATAAAATAAAAATATATAAATTTTCTTTATATAGTGTACAAAGAAACTTGGAGTTATTTTATTTGATTATTTTGGATTAAATATATAAAATGATGATAATAATAACAAAATAAAAACGAACATGTAATAATTAATATGATTAAAAACAATTCACAATATCTAACAAAATTTAATAAAATAATATGGCTATAATAGTTAATAATTAATGAGATAAGTTATTAATTAAATAAAAAAGTTATTTAATTAATATTAGTAAATATTAAAGGTATAATTAATGGAAAAGGTGGAAAAAGAACTCCTAAAACGCTACTTTAAAGTAATGTTTCAATAAGTTAGTTTGTCAACTAGTTTTTACCCATCGTTTTTTACTATATACTTAAAAAACAAGCAAGTTTATGGTTGTCAAACATGACCTAATAAATGTTAATTATAAATTATAGTTAATATATTAATTACAAGTTAGTCATCAATATTAATTATGTAACACTCGTGTTTTCAGGTAGAATTCCTTCATTTTTAGTTCCATTTTAGTATTTGAATATTTGTATGTTATGTCTCATCAATTGTTTTTGGAATGCGGAAACTTGGCCAACCTTTTACGTCGAAAACAGATCAAATTGGGTCGAAGTCGCGCCCAAAGGGCCTAGGGCGACTATGCCACCTGGGCATAGTCACATGTCAATCTCGAGGTCAACAGGTGGCTCGCTGGACAAAACTCAGACCGTGGGGGTTGGGGTGCGACATTGCCCAGCGACTATGACGAAGACATTGTCGCCGGTCATAGTCGTCGACGGGGGGCAGGATGTATAAAACCCTCATTTACGGGATTTTGGCTATTGTTCTGATTTTGGGGTTTTGCTAAGTCCGTTTTTCTCTCAAGAATCTGGTAGGTTCCCTCTTCCTTCACCTCTTGCAATCAATGCTTCCCAACCATCTTCTAACTTGGTCATTTTTTACTTTGTTAGGTGCTCTTAAGTGGTTGTGGTGCTAGTTAAAGTCTCCTCAAAGATCTTTCTCATCTCCTTAAGTTCTTGGATTTTAGGGTTTTAAGCTACAACCCTACAAGGTAGGTTCACTCTCTTTTATAAACTTTATACATGTTAAAATCATGGTTTTCAACCTAATAGACATGTCCATTTTTAACTTCTTTGATTTAGGTGAACTTTCACCAAAACCCTAATTTTTGGAGATTATAGGGTTTATGTGTTTGGGTATGTTTCAAGAAAAGAAATTGACATCTTGGGTTTACATGTGGTTATAGCATTGGCATCGTACTTTCTTTGTTCTCTAGCTTCATGTTTAAATTAAAATAGGGTTTGAGACACTCATGGATTTACTTGATGAGAAATGGAATAACACAAATCATTGAATAGAATATTATTCATGGAATACTATTGAAATCTTTTTGGCATTATGTATGAAATTATATGGGCTCTTGGCGATGCATTTTGATGGCAACCTAATTGTTAAATAATATGGATTGACTCCTTATATGAGTACGTGCATAAATGGTTGCATTGGGCGTCATGACCCCACACTTTGTTTGTATCATTTTGTCCAATGATGGAACGCTAGATTCCACATTGAGGCACGTTTAGGCATCGGATTGAGTTATAAGTCCTACGTGCTAGTATACGATATTGGATGAGGATCTCAATGTAAGGACCCTAAGTGGTTAAAGTTGACTTTTCGTGGGTGTACGTTTAAAGCCACCGAGCCTAACATCCTTTCCATGTACTTTATTATTTGTATTGGTTTTACTAACTTGTCACGTGGCTTACTCTTGTGTTCCATCACTTGTGTTAGTAAGCGGGTCTCCCCCGTTAAACCAAGAGGTATTTGATTATGGTAAAGAATTACATCATTATTATTATGAATTCACTTTCTTTACTTCTGTTTGTAATTGTTTATTTCCAAATATAAATGTTTGATCTCACTAGGCTTTAGCCTAACACTTTTTCTTAAAATGACATGTATAACAGGTCATTCTAGCAGTGGGACTCCTCGGGCTTGAGTGGAGAGATTGGCGAATAGTAACATTTTTGGAGAATATAGAGACGTACACCCGACATAGCCTTGGTGTACTTTTGGAGAAGTAGAGTGTCAACACCCGAATTTAATCTAGATCTAATTGTGTCCAGATTAGTAGGTTGTTTAGATTAACTTTGATTATTTCTTGGGTTGTAATAGTCATACTCTGTTTCCCCGTTTTCGGGATGGTATGTTTGGTTGAAATATCATTATTGTCTTATTCAGGTTTTACTCCACTTATAGCCGTCATATTGCCAAATTTTCGAATTTTAAATTCCTCTAATTTTTAGGGTGTTACAAATTATTAAGTGTTAGTGTTCACCATATTAGTTACTATTATATTATTATTTATATTTAGTCACCATAAAACAAATATAGCGATTTTAAAAGTATTTTCTATAAGTTATAAAGAGTAAAGTTATATTTATTCTGTTTCATAAATAACAAAACTTTATGAAGAATGATTTTAATTACATAATATATTTAATTAATTATTTTCAATAATTATTAATTAATCAAGATATGTAAGGTTGATGGTAGCAGAAAACCGTATAGGTCCACAAAGTGGTCACAATGGTGGTACAAGTATATACACTGACACTATGGTCGCTACAAGTAATAAAGTGGTAAATATATCAAGATCGTTTCCACGTGGATTGGACTTCAAAGTTTCGAGTCCTAAGTCGAGAATATACTGATTTCAATGAGAGAAGAAGAAAATATTTTGAGTGAGTTTGGTGATTTTTAACAACGAAATCTAAATAAGAAACTAAAATGCATATAGGTGTAAGTTTCACTTAAGACAATTGTAGTAACTAAATAGTCAGAAACTTTATGTCACAAAAGCGTCTATAAAGATCTCGATCTCTCGAAAGTGAATCTTTATAGACCGTGCCCATAAAGTCATCATCATTATTGCCGATTTAGCGAAGTTGATATAAAAATCAAGTTCTACCAGTATGGAGATTTATACCCAAATCTCTTTGTGAAATAAATCTCGACCGATGTTTGAACCTTAGTAAATCATACAAAATCCGTAAATAACGCTCAAAATGAAAGTTATCTTACCCCCAAACTTAACTTGTTACTTGTCCCCAAGTAACTAAAAGCAAGGTTCTAAATGGCGTGAGGCGTGACGTGGCGGCGAGGCCAAGCCTCAAGCCCTAGGAGCCACGACGAAGCCATGGCGTTTTCCAGACGTGACTTATGACGTCAAATTTCTAATTCATATATAATATTATATATAAAAATATATGTTTTGTAGTGTTACTCAATGCATCAATAGTAATAAGCAAGTTAAATTAGGTTATATATTAAAAACTTGCAAATAAGACATTAAAAACGTTAAGAAAAATCAAATATCTCATTACGATAATGACGCATTAGGCCATGGGCTTAACGCGGCGTGACACACAAGCCTTGGTGCCATGGCGTGCCATGGCAGCTGTGCGACGAGTTTTTTTGAACAATGACTAAAAGTACAAAATTAAAAACAAATGAAGACTAAAACGCACAAGAAGACTAAGTATCACAAATAGGATCTTCAATTTTTTTTCTTTATTTTGCATCTTAAATCCCTTTGATTTAAAATATCCATAGTTTTTCCTAATTTTTCCACTATGTTCTTTTTATTGCAATTTGATTTCCATAAGCTAAGATATAATTAATCAATTTTATGAAAATCGACTTTGCAAACTTAGATCCATAGGACTTTGAAGGGTTGGTGTTTAAGCCTTCTCATTTTCCTTACATTTTTCATCTTCCCCTAAACTTGCCTTTTTGGGTTACACAAGTTTTTTTTTTCTATTATGTATTTGATGTGTTTTACCCAACTTTTTCACCTCAACATGTCAAACTCAACTATTTGTATTTTTTTTATCCTTCCAAATTTTTTCGAAGGATCTTGCTCTTTTTTTTTTCAACACTTGAGTTTTCTCCCCCCAAACTTAAAATACTCAATTTTCTCATCGTGGAAGGAATGGTAAGACTCAAAGGTCCGGGTAAGGCAACAAAAAGAAAAGTGTATCGGCCAAGTGTTTAAGAAAAGGCCTATGTCATTTCTAGAGTTTCAAAGTTTAATCCATATGGATACCGGAAAATTGGTTGCTTAGTTCTAGAAATTTGCTAGTAGTGGAAAGATTATTCAAACTATGAAACAAAAAAGAAATCTAAGGATAAGATGCATGAGACTCTTTTTTTTTTTTTTTTTTTTATCAAAACTTTTTGATACTAGTCGAAAATGAATAGACTAAAACCATACACATAAAAATGTAAAATAAAAGACACAAAATTGGAGTTGAGACAAAGAAGATGAGTTTGCATCAAGGTTATGTAGGATGCCATTCACCACCCTACGAGTGCATCTTCCAAAAGTGGAGTGATTTCAAGATAATAGACACTTCCACCATACCAAAGCTTCGTCCAACACTACCACCCAAAGAACACGATCTAGGAAAATATCTCGAGCTTTTGATCACAAAAATCCTCCCAACAGTGCATGGCATGACCTGCATAGGAGCATTATGGTCACAAAAAGAAGGTTGTACAACATGAGCAAAAATAATTAAATTAGGAATTTTCGCATCTTGAAGCACTTCTTCACTATTGGGAAGTAAAAAAGGTTTGCTCATGTGCTCGAAATTTGCCTAAAAAAATATCCAACTCTTTCGTAACATCACTCTCATCCTTACAAACACATTTTGATTTTTCATTGTCACTTGGTAAGGGACCTTGACTTTGATTTTTCAACTCGTCAACTAGTTGTCCCATCTTAGTGTTCAAGACTTCAAAAGAGGATGTGAAATTTCCCAAAAATATTGTACAATTTTCCATTAAGCTTGGGGAAAAAGTTTCAAAAGAGTGAGATGTTTCGGGTTGTTCAAAAAGTTTTTTGGGTGGGTAGTTGGAAACAAAGGACATGAATCCATAATGAGGATCACTTCCATGAAAATCACAAGAATAATCAAAATTCTCTCCCATAATTGGCCAAATGTATTTATAAACGGATCATTCCAATCTTGATAGGAGGTGAAAATGAAGTGTAGGTGCCATCATCTTGAATACTTGTCACAAAGTTAGAATGTTGTTCCCATGAATAATCCGAATTATTATAATACGGGACATCCCAACTGAAACCATCCATTAGTGTGAAAGAAAAACCAATGAAAAACTCAACTTATAACTCAACAAACTTTGGAAATACGCCAATCCCCGACAACGAAGCCCAAAACTTGGTAGCAAAAAACCTTATAGGTCCACAAAGTGGCCATAGTGGTGGTACAAGTATACACCGACACCAGTGGCGGAAGGCTGTGGGAACAAATAGGGGCAGGGCCCCTGCGTTTTTTCTCACTAGAAGTACAGCTGATCCGATCTACATGTATAAAAAAAATTTGATTTGCCCCCCCCCCCTATTGAGTCCAGGTCCAATCTATTAATTAATGAGTCCAGTGTCTTCGGTGTCTTTAGAGTTTAGTCCAAAGTCAAAACCCTCAAAAATTAAATTGGAAAGGAAACTCAAATTGAATCGCATCGCTCATGGCTCATCCCCAAATAATCTCCATTATCGCCTACTGTCTGCTCTTGGCTCTCGCAGTCTCGCTTATCATCGCTCATCTCCGGACTCTGGTGACTGGTTCTCCATTCTTGGTAGTCCGTAGTCGGTTCACTCGGTCAAGTTTCAGCCTGCCCTTCGGTTGAGTCCAGGTCCAACCTTCAGTTAATTTTCACCCCCAAACTCATTGGATTTGGGATTTTGTTCTGTTTTGGGATAAGTTTTATGAAATTATGATCATTGATCAATTTCATTGTTTATTTTGATAGTCGGTGTGCAACAGGCCAACAGTTAACAGCGGTCAGTTTGAGATTTTGATAGTCGGTGTGCAACAACAGCAGGTCACAAACAACAGGTCACATTTTGATTTCCCAATTATCTATTATCCATTTTCCCAATTGTCTTTTGGCCCCTGAACTCAAACACAGCAGGTCTCCAATAAATCATGATTTAACTCAAACAGTTAAATTAAACTCTAATATAAAGTTTAATCTGTAAATCCTTAGGTTTTCAATGGAAGAGCAACAACCAAATCCTCCAAATGCAAGTGGAATCCCATTGATTTTAACTTCATCTTCATCAAATAATCCTCCAACATGCCCAAAATCACAGCCATGAATATCGTGAAAAGAAGAATGCAGAATAAAATGGACGATGAGTTTCTAAACGACTCGTTGATTTTGTTTATCGAAAGGGAAATTGCTGAAAAGATTAGTTTGGAGGAAATTGTGGAAGACTTCAAGGC